>JAUMJL010000398.1:0-1426278 GCA_033558185.1 Dromococcyx pavoninus | reverse complement strand
CAGTATGTTCTCTGTGTCCATGTGCTGCACATCTGTTTGACAGCAGCTTTGAGCCCTTTTCTTTCCTGGTTGTCTTTCATCACAAATGATAAGTAATCAAATAATTAATTTTTTTTCCTTCATTGAATTGTGCAACTTCCAGAACGTTTTCAGTCCAATCCCATTGTTTTTATGAGGGTCACTTCCCTCACAAAAATTTTAAAAAGTTGTAACAGATATCTTTAAATTTTATTGCTAACTTAATAAAATATGTTGTTTCATAAACATGTGTTTTAAAATTTATCTTCAGGTTTTATAATTATTTTATTCTTAGAAATTATTTCCACTATCACATCTTTGGCACTAGCTGTATCTTTGACATAATTATGCTTATGAAGTTCTGGGAAAGCTCTAAAAGATGTTTCAACACAAAATTTTTCAGGTTTCTGATTTTTGAAGTGAAGCTCTGTGCTGTGAGACCTTATTTAAATTCCACAATATGGCACATAATTTGAGGAATTGTGCCTGTTAACCTGGAGTGATTAAATAAGTATAATAAATTTTGGCTACTAAATGTAAAACCTGGCTGGTTGTTCAGGCAAGAAAAGTAAGACCCATAGAGGAAATAAAAAATATGACCCCCCAAAACCCCAAGTGGGGTGCCTTGGAATGGATGTGAAAGTCCAGTCAAATGCAGACTGCTCAAGTAGTAATTGCTTTATAAGCCTAACAAGGTGAGAGGGAGAAGATGTACAGAAGAGATAGAAAGCTTTGCTGTTGTCCTTACCTTCATTGCTAGGAGTTTCAGTAAAATTTAAATCTGTCTATCATTTGTTATAGTGCCTATTACTCTGTCATGGATAATGGGATCCCTTTCTGCCAGGGACCATGTGCCAATTTTTCCTTGAATGTCTTCAGTAAGAATTGCAGCTCTTAGATATTGCCTTTGTCAGATATTCAGGGATTGCCTCTGTGTCAGGGTAATTCTGGGCACTGGAGGAGCAATATGTAGGAGGTTGAACTACCTTACCCCATCTGGCCATGGCCTAAAGGTCCTTTTGAAATGGAGGATGTTAATTACTTGAAACAGAAACAAATGCTTCTATGAGCAAATCAAAAAGGAGATATTAACTTGGAAAAGAGAGGAAACATCAGATAGGCCTGATCATCTACATTTGATGGGCACAAGAACTCCATGGACCAGACTAAGGGATCTTTACTTTTGTGACCATAAGCATTATAACCTTCTAAGAATTCTTACACAAGACATATCAGCCAAAGGATTTTAACCTTGTCTAGTAACGTATTTTCATGCAGGAAGTATTGAATAGTGCTTACAGTTCTAGTTAAGATATTTTTGGCCATTGATTGTTAGTGCATTTACCACTGTAAACCATTTCCAAAACCTCTGAAGAAGCAGGTGGAAGACCAAGAAGATGAGAAATATATGGAGTAGTCAATTAAGTGGAGGTCCTAAATGAACCACTTTTCAGGAAGCATCATCAAGAATTTGTCTGAAACCAGGAATTTGCAAAGAAGGAAGCAGGTGTCAAATTCGTTTTGGCAGCTGCATGCTTAAAAGCGTTTAAAATGAAGAGCTACCTGATCTCAGGCTCAAGACATTGAGAGGATGTGACTTAGCAAAGTGGAAGGGAGCACGTATTTATGGGGGTTACAACTCTCGTGCTGCATGGAGGGTATGGAATGGTGAGGAAATGTGCTGACATGACTTTAGTTCTGGCAGGATTTATGACTCTGGCACTGAGTGAGGAGGAACTTGAGAATGATTTTCGAGCTCTGTATTCAAACAGCTGTCTGTCTTCCGCAGCATGCTGTAGAAAAATAGAGGTTTTGAACCATTAGAAAAGCAAAGGAAGTGCAATAGCCCAGATTTTGATCATAATTACACCCAGGTGGTTCTGAAGTGACTACACCCGTGTCATTGAAGTTACACCAGTGCAAAACTTGTGTGAGTACTGAATCAAGCCCTTTGTTTTCTTGCATTTGTGTACCAAAAGAGCACTCTAGCAGCTCTTTGTAAATAATAAATTAATAATGATATGATGATCTCCCTTATGACGGGAAGAAGTACAGAAAAATTAGTGTCAGAATAAGAATTTGCTTGCAAGATTCTTTGAATATGTCATTTCTAGCTTTGTATTGAATATATGATGCTTTGCTGCACTCAGTTTCTGGACTGATTTTATTTTTTATTTCAAATACCAGAAATAACAAATTTAGTCAATTAGAGTGTGGTGAACAATACAAAATCTAGAACATGCAGCTTATAGATCAAATTAGTAAGACCTCTGGTCTGTTCATTGTAAAACACCTCTAAATCCCCAGCAGAAAGTAGTAATGAAAACAACTAGTGAAAGTAAGTGCTTCTGCTGTCTCCCTATTGTAAAGCAAATAATATTTCAGCAGTTGATTTCATTTGTGTTTCCCTATTTGTGCCTCTGAATACACCGGATTGCAATGTTACATCACATTTTAAATGACTGGAACCATGTCCTGAGATCTCCCTCTGACCACACCACAACTTCCTTCTTTCTTTTCCCCTCCCGGCTAGAGGGCTGGATGTAATTATGCTGAAGACATCATTCAATTAATTATTGACAGGACACGTAATCACCACTCGGATCTCTCTCTGATAAATCCCTTCGATGCTCTCTGAATTCTGTTTGTCATGCACTTAGGGAGGTGGAAAGGCAGTAAAAATGCGTTTTAAAGATAGGGACGTTTCTCAATACTCTGTATCAGCTGGAGAAGCTTCTGACACCCTGGACTCTTCAGATGTACGGTGTTATTGTTCTTGTCTGTGCTAAACAAGTGTCTCCGAGAAAGCTCAGGGGGATGGAGGCTTATGATTCATTTTAAGTGGAGGATATAACAGTAGCAGATAACTTTGATTTGTGCAAAGGAGCAGTGTGATCTCTTTCAGGGATTCCGGGCATTCACAGCAATTTTTTTCTTCTGCTGCTGATTAAAGAGAAAGTGATAAATAAGAGCTCTGTGTTCAGTTTAAAGGAAGAATGTAGCTTTAGAAAGAAAATCCTGACCTCCAGTAGCCTTTTACTAAATTTTGCTAGGAGCAGAAAGTAAAGACGAGGCTGTTTCTGTAACTATTAAACCCGAGTAAGAGTTGTAAGATGACAGTGGTCACCTCTGTCCGTGTGACCTGGGAAATGTCCTGGGGGTCAAGCCAGCCTGAGGACGTGCCTGTAATTTTGGATTACAACTCAAGCAATGCCGGGAGAAGGGAGAGAGATGAAGAGATGAGAAAGCAAAGAAGGACATTATTATAAGGAAAGGAAAATCAAGTTGTGTGTGTGAAAAAGTAATCACGTAGAGGATGCTATCCGATGTCGCCTTTGAGGAGGGAACGGAGCCGCAAGGACTCCGAACGCCGGCGTTCAGAGTCCTTGCGGCTCCATTCCCTCCTCAAAGGCAGCTTCCAGCCCTGGTCTTCACCTGCCCCTGGAACACGGCTGCCCTTCAAACAGCACCTCCAGCTGCTCTCCTGCCTCTGGAGCCCGGTGTGGGCTCCTGCCTCACCTCCTCTCTCTTCCTTCTGGATGTGCCAACGAGACTTTTGTTCCTTTTTTGGACTTTTGCAGTTCTTAAGCAAAAGCGTTTGCCGATGCTTGGGGAGTTTAGGACCGGGGAGAAGCTCTCGTGGCTTCTGGAGGCACGGGTGCTGGCTCAAAGTGGCTCGGGCAGTGACACCTCTACCTCTCAGCCTGCAGAGACCGAAGTCGGGTCTGCCCAAGCCTAGAGAAGAGAAGTCTGAGGGGAGACCTTATCACAGTCTACAACCGCCTGAAAGGAGGTTGTAGCGCGTTGGGTGTTGCTCTCTTTTCCCAAGTGACAGGTGATAAGACGAGAGGAAATGGCCTCAAGCTGCACAAGGGGAGGTTCAGATTGGACATGGGGAAAAATTTCTTCACTGAAAGGGTTTTCAGGCACTGGAACAGGAGATGGTGGAGTCCCCATCCCTGGAGGTGTTTAAATGCCGAGTAGACGAGTTTCTCGGGGATGCGGTTTAGTGGTGTTGGGTTCGATGATCTCAAAGGTCTTTTCCAACCAAGCGATTCTATGATTTTGCGATTGCTCCCCCCCGGCTGCGTGTTTAAGCTCATCGCCCTCGACGAAGCCCCGGAGCGGAGGCGGAAGCTTCGCGGCAGTCCCAGCAGGGTAGAACATAGAATATGTTGATTGGAAAAGACCTTTGTTTGAGATCATCGAGTCCAACTGTACCTGTCCACCACACTAGGCAGCTTCTGCCAGCGCCTGACCACCCTTTCAGTGAAGAATTTTTTCTTTATGTCTAATCTGAACCTCCCTTGGTGCAACTTGAGGCCATTTCCTCTCGTCCCATCACCTCAAACCCACCTCGGGCTCTGGCCCCACAGCCCCGGCGTCCCCGGAGGTGCCCGATCTGTGCGAGGCCCGTGTAGCCCGGAGCCCGGTGCGGGCTACACGGCGGGGCGGGTTGGGAGTCGGATCTTTTGGCACCTTGGGCAAAACATCCTGGTTTCCAGGGTCGCTGCGCTGAGCGAAGGGAACCGAGGAGCGGGCTCGGAGCCGCTGGTTCAGTTGGGAGAGGCCGCCCTATGCTGCCTGCCTTGCGGGATAGCGGCGGGATCGGTGCAAGGGCTGATCCAAACAGAGAGTGTTGAGGTACAGGGGCGTTGCGGGGACAGGGGAGCATTGCCATGGACAATACAGGGGCTGTAACGCCCTTACAAAATACCTTTGGCGTAGTCATGCGGGCGTGACTTTGTTGCTCAGCTTCGAGGAGCCGCGTCCCCTACTTGCCTTACCTTCGGGGGTGCAACATTTTCCCAAAACTCAGTCAGGGGCTGAGCAGCCCGGGTGCCTCGTCCCGCTGCTGCCAAGGTCAAGGGAGCGTTCAGAGGCGCAGCAGAGGTGCTTAAAGACCTGTTGTTTCTGGGCGGCTCCTGTAGGGATTACAGGATGCTCTCCACGGTGGGCTTCACCTGTCGGGCTCCGGGGGCATTCACCGCCCTGTGAAACGCAGATGTATAATTTGTGTGTGCGTGTGTGAGCCTCGCACCGCCCTCCCGCCCGAGTCCCGCAGCCGCCGCAGGTGCGACGGGGCGTCCTCGTTGTGGCGGCTCTCCCAGCTAGGACAGCCTCTCCCCCGCGCCTGTTTTTTTGGCCGGGATTCACTCGCCCGCCCTGCACCTTCGCCCTCGCAGGACTCAGCCCCGGGAGCGGCTCGCCGGGGTCACGGAGGGAGCGCACGGTCCTCGACACCATCGAGGTGTTGCCTCCTTCCGAAACCCTGGAGGTCTGTATTTTCCCCGGAGGATGCCCAGTCCCCCCTCCCCATCCTTCTCCTTCGGTTTTCCCGGCTGCTCCCACGGCAGCCGCTCCCGAGCCCCCAGCACGGCATCCTCTCCCGCCTGCAGATTCTCCTCCCCCTCCTCGGCTGCCGGGAGGGAATTGCGAGGTAGGGAAAAGGGAAAGTGAATGTAGCGGTCTGAAGATAAAGACAGTCAAGGTTAGACGTGTATTTACTCAACCTTTATTATTTAAAAAAAAACATAAAAAAGGGTGAACGAACGTCTTACAAACCCCCCCACATAAATAGGACATTCCGTTCAGCTCTGGCTATTGGCAGTTCTAGTACTTGACAACATCAGACGCGATTTCCTGGCATTAGAGAAACCCATTTCAAAATCGGTCATCACAAAGAAATACTAGAAATCCCAGTTAGCACTTGCTAGGCAGCACGGAGCACTTGTACACAACTTTTCAGACACACACCCGCGCACACACGCAGCTGGAAACAGATCCTGTAGGAAGAGAACCTCCTTAAAAAATAGTAAACGCTTCTCAAAAAAAAAAAGAAATAAGAAAAAAGAGAGAGTTATTTACAAAACGCACATGGAAATACAGTATAGACAGAGAGTGGCTGGCAAATCAACATGATTTGAATAGAGAAAGGACTATGGCACATCTTGCTCGAAAGCTCGCACAGCAGCCTCTTTCGAGTGTCCCCAGGGGAAGGCAGCTTCTGCCATCCGCATCGCAGTGCCTTCTCCTTCCCCACCTCTCCTCCCGCCCTCCCCTCGCCTCTCCACTCCTGCACTTCTTGCCAGGTCCTTTTTACACTTGGATGACCACCGTGCTGGGGCTCTGGAGCCGGGTTTTATACTGGTCTAGCCAGCTCCTCAGCTCCGAGATCTTGTAGCCCTCTGGTCCTCTGCCTCCCTGGTACATCACCTTCTCCTCCTGGATGATGTAGAGCCTCTCGAAGTAGGCGCCGTACGCGGCGCTGGAAGCATTGTCCATGGTGTCCACGGCCAAGGGGCAATCGGGCGCCCCTTCCCTCATCAGCTGAGCTGCCCGCAGCCTGTCCTGGAGACACTGGTGCTTGGGGATGCTGTAGGCTGCGTCCGAACTGACCCAGCCGTCGGAGGGGTGTGCTTCTTCGATGTACACCAGCAGAAAGTCAGCAATGTCCACGAAGTGCGCGGCGAGGCGCTGGAAGGACCTCAGGCGGGCCATGAAGGGGGGTCAGGTGCAGCTGCCGAAGTTGAGGATGAGGGGTCTCTTGCCGCGGGCGAAGTCCAGGATGCGGAGCCTCTTCTGCCCATCCAGCTGGATCACCTCGGGGTTGGGGGCCAAGGAGCCCACGTGCGCCGACTTGAAGAAGTCCAGCTTCTGCCCGTGCCACACGGCTTTCAGCGACTCCAGCGTGAACATGCGGTTGGAGTCGGACACGCATACCGGGGGGTCGTCGGGGGGCGGCCCCTCGCCGGCGCTGGCAGCCTCCTCCGCTGTGGGCATCGTCAGCATCTTCTTCCGAATGCACAGAAAATCCAGGAGCCAGAGCATCACGGCGGTGAGCAGGAAGCGGGGAAAGAGGAGGATGCAGGCGGCCGCCTGGGTGAGCAGTTGCAAGGTGTGAACGCCGAGGGAGTGCAGCATCGCAGCGGCGGGTGCTGCGGGGCACCCCCGCACCTTGCCTGCCGGGGTCTGCGCGGCACGGCTGAGATCCCGCTTCTCTTTAAGCTCATTTTATAGTCGGGGATTTAAATGAAAAGTGACTCCACCTCCGGCCAGAACCCGCCCCTCTGGAACTTGAGCCTGGGGATTACCTACCCCTCCACTCTAATGACCTAAAAATACACAGACAAAAGGGGAGAGAGCCCCGGCGGGCGCTGCGAGGGACGTGCACCGGGGCAGGCAGCAGCCGCTACCAGACACGGGCGGGGAGTCCAAGACAGGGGTCCCCGGCCCTGGAGCGCGGCGGGAGCGCACAGACAGCTCCGCCGGGGACAACGCAACAGGCGCAGCTCGGGCGTTGCGAGCGCGGAGCCGGCGCGGCAGCACCCGCAGGTGACCGGCACGGGCCGCCCCGCCGGTTCGCTCCCCGCCCCGCCAGTCCCGGGCGCGGCCCCCGCCCCGCCGCACATCCCAGCGCCGCTGGGACACGCGTGTCTCGAACCTGCGGACCCCCTGCGCCCGCACCCTATTGCTCCCCCCGCGGCGGCGGGGGGGCGGGAGGCGCCGTAGCCCCGGCGCAGGGGAAGCCCCTCGGCTCGCGGCGGGCGCCGGCGCGAGGGGCGCCAGGTGGGCACGGGGTGGCGCTGCCTCGCCACGGGCCGCTAGGGGTCGCTGTTGTCCGAGGAGCCGCAGTGGAGCGCGGGGATCGCGGTGTGCCCCCGCCCCGCTCTGTGCGTCCTCCCTACCCCACCCCCCTCCGAACCGCAGGGGCAGGGTCTCCCCCCGCTGTGCGGTTACGGACTTCCTCCGAGGGAATGAGGGTCCCCGCGGGGAGCCTCGAAGCCGCGGGAGGCTGCGGCGGGCGGCCTGGCCCCGGGTACCGTCGGGGTGTGAAGGCGGGACCGGCCGCGCTCGATGCAAAACTGGACCGCGCAGCCACGCGTTCCCGGGGAGGATCACCCCATGCCTTCTCATTCCTGGGGAAGATCATCGCATCCTGTCCCATTCCATTCCATTCCGTTCCTGATGAAGATCATCCCATCCCATCCCATCCCATCCCATCCCATCCCATCCCATCCCATCCCATCCCATCCCGTCCCGTCCCGTCCCGTCCCGTCCCGTCCCGTCCCGTCCCATGCATCTCCTGGGCTTCTCTTGCCAGAGCTCAGCCATGACCATGTTCTCCTGTGTGACAAAGCTCGGGCCTGTCTGGTGCTGTGGGCGTGTCCCACAACAGGTGAGCAACAAGGATAGCTGAGGCAACAGAAGAGCACTGCCTTTGCAATGTCCCCCTGTTCTCTAGGGTCCGGCAGCATCCCGGTGAGCTGTAAGTCAGGGTGCACACTTGCTTATGGAGACCCTGGAGGAGGCAGGCACCATTTTTTTTTCTATTGTGACATGAAGCAGAAACAGAAGCGTCTCATGTGAGCTGGTGTAGGAAAGTCCTTATGCAGATGGGTGATGTACCACCTTGTGGATGTAGTCAGGGAGACCTATGTGCTTTTCACAGAGCAGCCATGCAAGGACCAACTTGAGGTTGGGTGGGCTCTGTGTCGACTGCTTGCAGTATGTGGAGCTGAGAACAGACTGGACACCTTCAGTCTTCATCCAGTCAGGAGGAATTTATGGCCTGTAAATTCCTTCTGGCTGGGCTAAATGGAGACCTGTCCGAGAGGTACAGAGTTTCAGTCTACTTTGCTGTGTAGATACAGCCTTAGGTAAAAACCCTCTGCTTATAGCCTTGCCACACCATTGATGCAGGTTTCTCAGCTTGCAGCACACACATCATTTCCTCACCAGCTTCTTCAGAAAAGGATGTCAGTTTTCCAAAATGCTGAACACTGCCCTCTGCTATGCAAATATGACCCATGCATCCCTGAGCTGCTGCTACAGCTGCTGCTCACTGGGTGCCTGCTGCACTGACTCCGAGGATGCATGACCCAAGTATTTAATGTGCGTATGGATCCTGAGCACCCCTTTTCTGCCTGTGGCTTACACCAGGTCTCTGGTTGCAGATTCCCAGAGACCCTGAGGACCTGGAAGTCCCCCTGGGTGCTGCCTGCTCTTCTCCAAATGTGACTGTGCATATATCTATGCCTCCTGTCTAACATCTGCAAAATGGAAAGATTAATGCTGAGCCTCCTCATGAGAGTCAAGGCGACTTAATTGATTTTTATGTAACTTATTGCAAGAACTTTGAATTAAATGCAAAATTAAAATCTCATTTTATTTTTTCTTTACCTGGTTCTGAATAGGCTGTATTAGAGAAATCTAATCAGGCACCAGTTTGCAGCCCCCCAGCGCGTTGTCTTTAGTTGCTGTCAACAGCAATGAAGGGAATTCAGTGCTTTAGCATCTGAATGGAAATGTTCGCTCCAGTCCTCATAAAGCCACGTTCATACACTAGCCTGCTTAATAATTTTTTTGGCATTCTGTGGTGTCCCGTCTAGGGAAAATTACTGAGTAGATATTTACTATATTGTCAAACTTATTTTGAACTCTTCATGTGGGCCTCTCACCACCTCTCTGTGCAGTTATGCAATCTTGACAACCACAAATTAAAGCCTCTAAACAGACGCAATAACAAATTGTGGTAGCTCTGAAGAAACCCCCAGGAAAAAAATTGATCTCTCAAAGCGACCTCTTCAAACTATGCTGACAGACAAATGCCTGAGTAAACAGATGGATTTGCAGCCCCGAATATCAACAAACTTTGCTCTACTTGATCAGTGAGCGATATTGCAAGGTAAAAAAAAGTATTTGGTCTAACATAGAGCTTTTGTAGCTGGATAGGGACTTTGGAAATGGCTTTTTCTCCATTCTCTGGAAAGAACTTTGCTTTATTTTCATAGCTAGAAGGAAATTTTTGAATTGGGGTTTCCTATTCAGTTGTGGATAGAGCAGTGAACCAAAGCATTTTGCTCCAGCAGCCCACTGTTACACTTTCCTGCCATAGGAAAATTCAAGCATAACCCGAGACCGCTGTTTGATAGTGAAATGGTGGCTCTGCATGGCTCTACAAGCCATGCACCAATGTGTTCAGTCCAAGTACAGTGCTACTGTATTTATACAAAACTCCGTGGGAAAAGGTGGAATTCCTTCTGCAGCCCTTTGGTTCTTGGGAGGTTTGAAGTGATGTGTCGCTGCTGTTCTCACTTCTGTATTTTGCTGGACAGTTTTCAAAATCATGTGTTTTCACTCCGGTAAACTCTCTCTTTACTTCACAAGGGCTGTACCTCCCAGTCAGATTATTTTTAGATACGTGGAGGTAGATGATCTTTCTAAGAATTCATGTCACTGCCACTAATAGTGTGGGAACTTATGTCTTCCTGTGCACTGAATATTTCACAGAATATATCCTGAAATATGGGATTTACAGTGGCACATCTGGTTAGGGGTGGTTTTTACTCTACTGCATGTGGTCTGTGGTTAAGTACTCACTAACTTAAATATATATAAGTTCGTGTGTGTCCATTCACACAAGTGTACATACTGGGTTCAGGCTACTTCCTTTTTTGAGAATTTTATAGTTGTAGTTTTTCTTCATTTGATAAATGTGATTTATAACTCTCAAAAACAGGAGCTGCAAAATAAATTCAGCAACTTATAAAAACTAAACCTCAAAAAGCTGAAATTAAAAACATCGGATCTGCTTTGATGTAGAGGATGTGTTGAAATGGTATATTTACATGTTTATTTTCTATTTTATAATTTCCTGTGCAAAGGCACGCAATACTTTTTCTGACAGGAAACTAAATGTGTTCTGGAAGAGTTTCACCTCTCATGTCATCTAAGCTACACGTCGTTAATGTGTTAGAACAGAACTTTATGTGAAGGAAACGAAAAAGTCTTTGCTGAAGTTTGGATCTGGCCCTGAAATAAGAGCTGGACAATTTCTTCTCATGTAAGCAGCTACCCAGTGACTATAGAGAGGTGCAGCAGTGCTCTGGTAAGTTACTCACCTGCCTGGTATCTGTAAGAAGTCAGTAAACATTATGTTGCTGAAATTGGAGGTGGATAAACTCCGTTTGCAGTTGTTTGCCCTTGGTGACACCTCTGGAAAAAAGTTGCCGTAAACTGGAGCCTCTGCATAGGTCTGACTGTCTCTGGACCTACATGCCTCTTAATCTTTCAACACTTTTAGATGGCACCTGTTTTTCTTTTCCTTTTCTGCTTGTTTTTTTTTTCTTTAAGTCCATATGACTCAGAAAAAACCACGCAAAGTCAAGTACCCAGCCAATGCTTCGCGTAGCTTTGAGAATGAAAGAAAAAATGTGCTGTGCCACAGATTGGTCTATAAAATCGCTAGCAGAGCCGTGGACTTTGACTCTCCTATCCCACTCTGGCATTCTCATCTCTGAATGCATAACAAGTACGTCATATATGACAAAGAGGTGTCCTGCACTGAAGCTTTTAAGTTTTTTTTCTCCAGTTCATACTGACTGGATTGAACTGGGGAGGAATTGTTTAATTTGGAGGGAGGACTGATTCACAGCTGCAGGTCTGTTTGTTAGTGCAACACTCAGTTTTTGCCCTGAGTAAGCAGAAACCAACATTTTCTTGAGTCTGTGAGCCACCTACCAAAGCTTTGCAGCATGACCAAATGTGTTAATGGGTTTCTGCACCTACCTCCATACTGCTGCTCACTAGTGCCCTGTTGTGCTAGCAGCCTATCAGGCTCTGGGAGAAACTAGATAACCAGAAGGTTAAACTCATTGATCATAGAATTGTTTAGATTGGAAGAGATCTTTAAGATCATTGAGTCCAGCCCTTAACCTAAAAGCCCACCAATAACCATGTCCCTAAGGGCAACATCTACAGGTTTTTAAAATACCTTCAAGGATGGTGATTCAACCACTTCCCTGGGTAACCTGTTCCAATGCTTGACAACCCTTTTCGTGAAATAGTTTTTCCTAATATGTAGCCTAAACCTCCCCTGGCACAATTTGAAGTTGTTTCCTCTTGTCCTATTGCTCGTTACTTGGGAGAAGAGACCAACGGCCACCTCACAACAACTGCTTTCATGGAGCTGTAGAGAGTGATGAGATTAGATGATATTAGAACTTCCACATGGTGAATATGTCACTTTACAAATGTATTCACTGATTTAATTTCATTGGTTGTAGAAAGTTATAAGGTCTCCCCTCACCCTTCTCTTCTCCAGACTGAACAATCCCAGTTTCCTCAGCTGCTTCTCATAACACTTGTGGTCCACACCCTTCACCAGTTTCATTGCCCTCCTCTGGACATTCATTTCATTGCCCTCCAGCAGCTCAATGTCTTTCTTGTAGTGAGGGGTCCAAGACTGAACACAGTATTCAAGGTGCAGCCTCACTAGCACCGAGTACAGCCGTGCAATCACTTCCTTTCTCCTGCTGACTACACCATTTCTGATTCAAGCCTGATGCTGTTGGCCTTGGCCACCTGGGCGCACTGCTGGCTTGTAATCATCCAGCTGTGAACCAACACCCCCAGGTCCTTTTCTGTCAGGGAGCTTTCCAGCCACTCTTCCGCAAGCCCGTAGTGTTGCGTAGGTTGTTGTGGCCCAAGTGCAGGACTTGGCACTTGGTCTTGTTGAACCCCATACAGTTGCTGTTGGTCCATTTATCCAGTCTGCCCAGATCCCTCTGCAGAGCCTTCCTACCCCCAAGCAGATTGACTCTTTCACCCAATTTGGTATCTGCAAACTCACCGAGAGAGCACTGTATCCCCTTGTCCAGATAACTGATAAAGACATTAAACAGAACCGGCCCCAGCACTGAGCCCTGCAGAACACTGCTTGTGACTGTCAACCAACTGGTTTTAACTCCACTCACCACAACTCTCTGGATTTGGCCCTCCAGCCAGTTTTTTATCCAGCGAAGAATATGTGCATCCAAGTCATGAGCAACCAGTTTATCAAGGAGAATGCGGTGAGAAACGGTGTAAAAGACTTTCCTAAAGTGCTAGTGGATGAGGGAAAAGCTGTGGATGTTGTCTACCTAGACTTTTAGTAAAGCCTTTTGTGAATGCCAGAAGGTGCAACTGTCCACCCCATAACTCCTTTATCACTTCTATTTGCACTGGGTCTTGTGTGATCCTGTGGTGACTCATTCAGCGAGTAAGAGGGAAGAAAGTCTGGTGTTAGAAAAATGAATTATTTCTTGACAATTAGTTCCCTAAACTGGCTAATGACAGACAGAAATGATCATATGCACGATGCAGATAAAGCATGAGACAAATGGCCCCAGCATGTGGCCAAGGCAGGGGTAACAGGACCATCCCGTCAGACTGCCTTTGCAACACTATCAAACTGCCCCTGGATGGGACTGCGCGGTGAGAATATGTTAAGAGCAGAAATTTCCCAAACAAGCTTCACTACAAGAAAAATGTACTTTAGTCTTACCCTTTTGTGTAGTGGAGGAGAGTAGGAGATGTACAGGAGATAACAGTGGCTGTCACAAGGTCCTGCTGGGTGAGGTAGCTGAATGGGGTGCACAGTTGGCTTCTGGGGTGAGCCAGCAATGTCAACTTCAGCAACAGCTGCTAACACACTTCCTCTAGCAATAGGAAATCAGATTATCCAGAATCCCCCCAGCCAAGCACGTCTCTGCTAGCCATCAAGCAAACTGCTCAAAAGCTTCTGTGGCTCAAGAGTTCAGGCTGGAACCCCTGGTAGTACGGTGTAATTACAGTCATCTGAATGGTTTGCTCTGCAGCAAAGACAACAGTCTAGTCCAGAAGTGGAATCCCATAGAGTTATACTTAAGTGGCAACTTTATACGTATTGCATACAGATTAAGTCCTTGGCAGACAGAGAAAATACTTCTTCCACTGTCTTTGTTCATAACGGCTTCAGGTGTGATGCAAAGGAGGATGAGGAGATGCAGTTTTCTCGAATCTAAATCTCTAGGAAGATTGTAATAAAATTCACCTCATGCAGTGTTTTATAACAGAGTGTGTTTCGGCATATGACAGCAAATTTCAATACCCTAACACCATTTATAAAGATAAGAATAGCAGGCTGATAACTAAGGTTAGTTTTCATTTATTAAATGGCAGCACAGCAAGAATATTTTCTCAAAATGCGAAGGGGATGCATTCGAGTTGACAGGCTCAAGGCTTTGTTGGAGTAAAGGAAACACCATTCCTTTGAGTGGAAGTGCCTTGGGGAAGTCTTGCTGCTGCCTGGCAGTCTTTGTTACAGGCTGATTCTCAGAGCCCCGAGGTTTGTATGGTGAAAGCTGTGAAAGATCAGTGGCAAAACTACTGGTGCCTTCCTTGTGATCAGGATGTTGCCCAAACAGACAAAAGGAGGGCTAAAGACTGGGTGCGATTTCCACCATCTCACTTCCCTTAGAAAGTGCAGTAAAGAACTTTAAAATAATATCATTTAATAATTCTCAGGTTTTCAGGTGATTGCACGTGCCCTGCCTGAACTGACACACACATTTGAATTTTCAATCTGTAATAGACTTAGAAGGGAAGGCAGGAAAAATAGTACTTAAAAAACATTTATTCAAGAAAAATCTTTAGGGATCATGACTAGGATAATCTTTTTCAGGGTGACCCTTATATTCTACAACAAAATGGTTTTACCCAGCAGTGGTTTAACAGTTTTGAATAAGCTGCAGAGCAGAGAAGCAAATGCTTTAGCAGGAATGGAGGAGTTTACTCTACCCAGAACGGCAGGAGTATTAAACCACTTTTGAATATAGAATGGAAATGATTAAACTACTGACCTTTTATCCCCAACATCACTAAAATGTATATTACACACATAATGTGGTCTAGTCTTGTGTAAATAATCACGTTAAGCATGACAGACCCATTCAAAGCAAGTAGCATGCCAAACAGGAGGCTAGAAGGCATCGTTGCAGTGCACTTAGGCTCTCATCAAAAAATTGCTTGCTTCAAGCCTTTTCTTTGAACATAAATGTTTGAAGTTTTCCAGTGATTTTTTTTTCCTGGCGTGTGCTCCACGACTTTTATTATTTTTAGCCATGTAAAATGGCATTACGCAGTTGCTGAAATTTGCTTCTTTCAATCTATGGTGATTTATAAGCCTTAATTTCCAGGATACTCCCTTGAAGTTACCTTCTCTTTGTGACCTCAGGATTTCTCTTCCCAGACCACTGTTTCTGTGGTTGGGGTTTGGCAATATTGTTTTGGATTAATGACTAAACATACACAAGAACTGGAAGGAATACACGTCTTACTCTCCTCATTTAATGCATGGCTTGTTTATCAATAGTAGAAAGAAATTTCTGGACAGGTTTGACACATCCTAATAATAGGCTTCTGCAGCCAGATAGAAAGATTTTGATGAATCTGAGCTTCACTTGTTTCAAAATAGATGCAATTTTCTTATTTTATATTGCAGTACAGTATTTCTTTCTAAAATTTTGCCCAGAAAGAATTGGAAGTGGGAGTCAGTTAGTTTGGACAAGTATGCATTGTTTATATGGAATATTTTAATTGACATAAAATTGTGTAAACCTGCTCGCTTCTCTGCTCTTGGATGAAGAAAATGTCTTTGGCGTAACAAGGACTTGAATTTCTGTTTTATTTTTTCCTTTTATCCAGGAAACTACGAATAATTTAATGCTTAGATGAAATTACTCAGCATTTTACTCAGTTGTTGAATTTTCCTCATAAGCAGTATATTTTGCTTTCATTATACATCTAGAAATTTAACAGGCATTTTCTGATGATCTTTTCACTTTCTCTGTTATTTTTATTTACCTTCATTGTTCATTTACTTAGGTTTAATTCCTTTCCTACACAGCCTAAAAAGCTCCTCTGAAAATTATTAATATTGCACTTTTTGTTTACAGAATAGCTTTGCGATGTTGTGTCTGATAGTTGTTAGCAGGAAAACAGAAATAAAAGGAGAAATATCAGTTCTCACTACAAATAATTTTGAATGTACCGAGATCATGATCTGACTAAAAATGTCTAGGTTAGCTCAACAGCTCAAGTTGATTCCAAGGGTCTCAATGTTTATACCTCACAGCGTGTCCTCCCGTGACTCCTTATTTTTAGCTGCTCAACACTTCTTACTTTCTGTGAATTTTAAAGTTATTCTTAGACTAAGCAATACAGTATCTTCACAGGGGAAAAGCTGTGACAAGCATCACTATGTGATTCAGCTCATCATTATATAGGGCCCATCATTTCCACGTGAAGCTCTAGCAGAAAAAAAACAACCAAGGATTAAATGGTTACTTTAAAGTTAGATATTAAATTTTGGGTTCCAATTCAGAGTACATGAATTATTGTAGATACCTGGAGCAGTCTAACATCTTCTATGAAGCTTAATTTAAGGGCCACAAATTGGCTCTGAATATTAACATATGTGCAAACCTGCTTCCCAGAATCCAAATGTACTCTTATTTCTGACATTTTAATAAAATTGATTTTGTGAGAGGATTAATCCCTTGCTACTAGTTCTTACCTGACACCAAGTTTGAATTCCTTAAAACAAGAAAATGGTGCTTTTTTAAAAGAGGTATTCACAGCCCCTATTTTTAATGGGAATCATATACAATGTGAAAAATACCTATGGGAATGGAATGGATCAAAGTGATCCAAGCCACTTTTAGCAATGAGAAAGACTTCTGAAATGCATATTTATTGCAAACAAAACCTGGATTTACTAGGTACTGAGGGAAGATTTGTTTTAGGAACAATTATGTCATATTTGGAAAAACTGACTTTTTTTCTTAACTAATTTTAATTGGCATTGTGCTCTCATTGAGCCAAAAAAAAAAGGAAGACAGCAGCAAAATATAAATCAAAGTAGGAGTAAAGCATCCTAGCTGATGAAAGCACAGATAAAAGGCTCTGAAACCTTTCTTACAAATACCGTCTTCAAAATGGGGTGGTCCTCAGGCAGTGGTGGCCCGTGCCTGTTCCTTGGCCTCTTTTACAGTCGTTGACATTGTGCTGCCAATGAAGCAGCAGTCACTTTTTACCAGCATAATGCCTGCCAGCAGCCAGCTCGGAAGAGCTGCTTTTAATTAAATTCCTGATTTCAATTGGATTTCAGTTTGCAGTTCACAGCTAACGAAGATTTTTGGGGTGGGGTCTTATAGGGCATCTAGGAGCATTTCAGACACTTCTGTGTTACAGAGTTCTCTTCAGAAGTGTCAAGCACCACCTTAAAATCCGTTACGTTTTGCCCCCATTACTTATGAGAGCTCTTCCAGGATCTCACTGCCATAATGGCTAGAATTTTTCATATTTCCAGCTTAAATATATCTATGGTGGATTTACACGTGTTTGTTCTTATGCCAACATTGTCTCTTTGCTGAGGCAGTTTTTCTGCTTTCCCTTTCTCAATGTGCTAAAGAGGGCAGTCCTGTCCCCTTGGACACTGTTCCATTGGGGCTAATCAGCCAAACTTGTGGGGTCCATCGGCACTGATTCAGGCAGATTCAATCTCTGCTAACGATCTGAACGATCTGGGATGCAAATTTGCCCTCTCACGGTGCCTATAGGGCTATGCCAGTGTAATGCTAAGCCTGAGTACTGCTGGAGACTTCATTAGCATCCTGCTATTTCAGTCTGTATTGATTCTGGGCCAGTAAGAGGCCAACTGAGGCTCATATCAGTCTGCACCTGTTTATTCAGATGTGCTCACCATAGCTTCTCATGAGATGGATTTTCCATTTCTCTGGTCCTCCTAGAAGCAATCTTCTGCATCTGTTTCATGTCAAGGCCATTTTCCTGCATCATATACGAAGACATTAATTGGAGAACAAAAGATGGCTCTACCCTCTCCTCTTTTCCTTACATTAGTACTGCTTGGCGCAACATACGGTCACTGTTTCAGCACAATCATTCTCATCAGTCTGTATATCATGGACAAACACAGATGCAGCTTGACAGCTGAACACCTGGACAATGAGCATGGCATGTCAGGGACTCGCTGGGTGTACCCTACATGCACTCTGATAATTGATCGGTGCTGTGCGATACAGCTTGGACCTACCTGAAATCCAAAGGACGTAAGAAAAAATTATATATGGTAGCTCTAGAATCTCTCTGCTCTACCAGCCAAGGTATCATCGAGTCAACCCATCTTGATAAGCTCAGTGCAACTGGAGAGCATCGGGCTGATCATGTACTCGCTAGCCATCTGTGTCATTCACGTTTCCTACAGACTGGATTTGCTGCTCATGTGGTACATGGCATGGGATTTCCCAGACACAGACATGGGAACCCAGGCACATGCTTGGGGTCAGTGTGAGAAGGCTGTGACTGTGGATCTCCCCCATATGGAGGACAGCTGTGTCTTTATTTAGGACCTTGAAAAGGGTGACCTAAATTTTGCACACTATTCCAGTGACGTCTGACCAGCATGTCCCTTGCTGCTGGAAATACTCTGTGTATTTTTGAATTATACTTGTTTACTATAGCTGCTTCTCTTTAGAGGCTCATGCTAACCCTGAATTTGACTGAACGACCTAGAGTTTTCTCCTCCATTTACAGCTGGCAGTTGTCCAGTTTATAGTGATATTTTTGCTGCCAACTTCATGAAATTGTGCTAGGCAATTCTGGCTCTCACCCTGTTTGTACTGCTTCAGTCCTTGAAGTAATTCAATTCTTCCATCGAAATAGCCCAGTACTGTTCTGTGCACTCACAGATTTCGTAAGCTCATTCCCAATTTTTGCACCCCAGTTTTCTATGTCATCTCTGCTGACCATATTCTTGTAATGATGTTTGATCATGATGATCAGCAGACAGCAGATAACTTTAACTAATGTAAACTGTCACAGCTTCTGCTGTCAAAATAGTGCTGGTAGTGTTTCCAGCTGAAGTTCTGCCAGAATGTAATTAGAAATGTACCTTTAAAATGTGATTTTCTTTAACTACTGTAATATCTTTAAAAAGACTTCAAAATTCTTTGCTTAAAAATATGACTGTGCTTATGAAATAGTTACTCTTAGACCAAATAAACACTAAGAGTATATCATAATATTAAAGATGTTGCAATACTTACAAGTTTGGGGTTCAACTATTAGGAATATTCCCACTTGTTTAACTCTACTGTAACTGTATTTCCTATATACAAATGATCCCAGCTATTGCGATAAAACATACTCCTCTTTCTTGAATGGGATGCCAGAGAGATATTGCAACAAGCACTTGCCTCTTGGCATGACATCAGTCCCTTTCAACAGTGGCCTTGGAGCTGGCCTTTAAAGTAGTTTTGTTCTGTTACCCAAAGAACTGGGCATTATGCTACTATCTTCTTTATGCTATGGTTGTCCTATTCCTATCTCTTCTCTCCCGCTTAACGGCTGAGAAGAAAACCTAAGAATATAAAGCAATTGCAAAAGCACATCTGAAAGCAGTCTAGGTAACAACTCCAAGAGCTTCAAACTGGGCCACATCTTGCACATGTTCAGGACTGGTGATTTAAGTGTTGACATCGTCATGGTGACAATTAAGAAGCAAGAAAGGGAGGATCCTAGATCTATGTGGTGTAATGGGAATATTTTAGTGCTAATAGTCAACTCTTGTCAAGAACCGCCCAGCCTTAGGCCTAGCAGGCTCTAAGGGTATGAACATATTTTAGGGGGAAACCAAGTTGGAAGATTGTTGATACAGAGGAAACAGTAACAGGTCCTGTACTGAGCAGTCCTTTTCTCAGTGAGCAGTACCTAATCTGGAGAATCAGGACAGATCGCTTCAGCTGTTTGGTCTTTGATAGGAGATGATAAAATTTGAGTAAGTGGCAATAAGAGGCAGTGATGCAGCCATTAGTATTTAATGAATCACTTCTGAAGGCGTTTGGAACTTTTTCTCATTTCTAAGCTATAATCAGTCAGTGAAGGACTTTATAAAATATCCTCCATTCTGTGTGTAAAAATGATTTACTTGATTTGTGTTTGATGCATTATTTTTTCCATTAGGAAGACAAGGCATAATCTGTTAAATACCTGCATGTAGGTATCCCAAAATGACCTGACAGGATATGTTATAGAGTATAGTTAAATGGGTGCTTCTTTTCCCAGCTGTGAGTAGTATAGAAACCAAAAGCAGTCTTTCTGAAAAGTTCTGGAATCAACTTTTTCTTTTATAGAGTTCTTTCTTGTAGAGAATTAAAGTGCTTAAGTGTATTTCCTTGCAATGAACATTCTAAAAATAATGAAGGATGATAAATAAGGTGATGTTTATATTCAGCACAGTGCCATCAAATTCCGTAACCACAAGCCTTTTGTATAGACATCCAATTTAACAATACATCATTGTTGATTCACAGCTCTGAATAGCTGAAAAATCCTCTTGTAGTGCTTACCCTTGGCCCCCAATAACATGCTGTTTGCTGGAATTACATACGATGAGTAAGCTCTTGAAGCACTGTACATCTGTACATGTCAGTAATGTTTGTGTAAGGTTTTATTTAGCACCGTATATTATATTGCAGCCTTCACTTTCTGGGAAAGGTGATGTGAGGAAATTGTTTTGCTAAGTAAGGCCTGCAGAATTCATTATGTACTGTATGTTATTTCGATGTACCATTTTTTCATTGTAGATGGATTTTTGCCATTCAGTGCCTGAACAATGTAGTGGTGGAGTTCACCCTGGGCATTTGTACCCATAAGTATGTGAGGATGACAGTACTAAAGGGGTTACAAGCAGCTTTCAGTTCAGATATGTTGTGTGTTGGGGTTGAAGTCACTCCCTTACATATAAGACAGAGGAGTTGTTCAAATACAGCATTTCTCTCATGCGCATTTGAAAAGTGGGATACAAATCTTTACTACCTATTCTCCTCCAATGAGGCTGTGTAAAATTGCCCTAAAATTTGCCATAGTTGTAACTGGATGGTGTTATAAATGTGCAGGTACCCAAAATGTAACTCTTCTCTTTAAAATAAGATTTTTTTCTTATTTAGTGGGGAAAATGAAGTGCATTACATTTGTTCAGAAGGCCTGTTTGATCTCATCCAACCTGGTATTATACTTGACTTGAATACCAAGAAGTCGTGAAAACTATGAGTAATCTGAGGCACTCAAGGTTTGACTAGGGCAAATTTTTAAGCTCACTAAGAGATAACATTCTTTTTAAAAGACTGTTGAAAGTCCTGGTCCATCCTGGCATGCCTTAATTGTATGCTGTATCAGAAACTGCAGAAATGAATGTAAAGCATGTGCTTCTCCTTTCATCTATGTTCCTGTGCTTCATTAAATGTTATCAACATAATTTCTAACTTCAGCAGCATCTTAGTCTCCATCTTTGAGTCCTGCACTTCTCCCTGTTACACATTCTTCCCATGATCGAATATCATTTCTCCAAAGTGGCATTCATCTGAACTGTACCATAATACGCGTGGGTAGATGTACATCTGCTTGTGGACCACTGGAGACCAGTCTTCACTCAGATGTAACTGCAGACCTACTTGAAGACAATTCCATTAATAGTCACAGATCCATAGTTGCTGGGAGTCTTATGTGCTTGTCCAAAAGGAATTCACTGAGGCTATCAATGAACTTCACTCAATAATGACAAGCTCATAACAAATTTTGACTATTGCTAATACAGTACAATACAAATGAATGTGTTAACAGTGCAGTTGTTGCTTGAAAACAGCAGTATTGCTTACAAGAGAACAGCTTCTATTTTCCTAGCACATTTTTCACACATTACTATTCATTTAAAGTGAAATAGAAATGAATAGCCACCCAGGCTTTGTAATCTGGATGGTTAATATGTCTCTTACGCATCTATTTTTTTTAACTTCTTCACTGTGTGTGTTTCTTCTCTCACTCTGTCCCCATTAAATTCCTTCAGAAGTGATTGGTTTTTTTGAAACATAACTTCAAAAGAGGAATGTGATTTTCCCAGCATGCTAAAATCTTGGGTGGTATACAATGTTGTCACTAGTCATATAATTTCAAATTAACACCATTGACAAATGCTGCTTTAAAGCTTCTATTGAAAAATCATAATATGTAGCGCAGTAGGGCTTTTTTTGCTGATCTGGATTTACATTTGTATAATGTACACTTAATGGTGTTACAGATTGATTGCTCTTCTTCAATACATCCCTTGTTTTGTATTCCATTATTCACTCCAAGGGCTTAATTAAATGAATCAGAGTATAAGCACATATTTTCTGCAACAATCGCAATTCCCCATAGATAATTTTCTTTGGCTTGTTTTGCTGGGATTTCCAGGAAAGTTCCCAGAAACTATTTCACAGAATAGAGGGTTTTCTCGTTTTAAAACCCTTTTTTGGTGTTACACAAATTTAAGCCCAGAAGAGTTTAATTTTTTAGAAATAACCATGAACACTACATGCATGTGTGCCTCTGTAATGACAAAATCTTCTGAATAAATTGAATTTAAGTTGAATCTTATTTGATTTCTGTGGTTGGCTTTGGAAACATTTGGTAGTTATTTTCCATTGAAATTCTCACCCGCTTCAGGCAGCAATATGTTTAAATGTTTCTCCTGCTATTTCTAATCTGTAATCTTAATTTTAAAATTAATTTTTCCACTTTATCCATTTGATTTATTGTGTGTGCCTGTCCTTCACACGGCCATAGATAAGTCTGCATTTGCAATAGGTGATCTTTGTCTTAGGGTGCATGGATGTGAGCTGAAGGGGTACAATATATAGCCCTGTAAAGAGCGTTGTTCTTTGATTCTGAGAAAGAGCAAAGGAGGGATTCTAATTTACATCCAAATTGCTGAAATAAAAATGTGTCCTCTCTGTTCAAGAATGAGGCTGTGATTTTTGAAATTACTTGTAAGGCTTAGAGGAATCCATTTTATGAGTGGCTAAACTGGGAAATTTTTAAGAAATAAGTTTCTAGAGAAAAAGGTTCAACAGTTTAGAAATTTTAATAGAACAAGCTGGCCCCAAAGAAGCAGCAAAATTCTCAACTACTGACTGTGAGTGCAGTGCAGTCTTTCTGGTTTCTGTTGCGTTTGTTCAGTCAAGGTGCTTGTTTCTGTTTTAGACACAAAATATAGGTGATTAATGCCTCAGTGTACAGTTAGTCTAATGCCAGGTATTGGAGAGATGCAGCACAAGGAGTAAGTGAAAAGGGTGGAGTTGTTTTGTTATATTGGGATTTTGTTTTCTTATTAACATAGAGATTAAGTATTTTATGAAAGCAGGTGCGAACGTCTTCTGAGCAGACAGCAGAATGAAAAGGTACAAGTCACCTTGAATACAGATGCTTTATCACTTTGTCAGCACAACACTATTTAGCAGGCAATATTAGCTCAAAGTATCCTGTTAATAGAGCTGCACAGTTTTTGTGCCAATGATGGGTTGCTTCTTGTCAACTGGGGTAACTAAAAGTGAGGAGTGGCTTTGCCCTCTTACATATTTGCAGATACGCATCCATTTTTGTGAGGATCAAAGGCTTCTTCTGAGGGTTCCCAAATCAGTGGAGATACACCAGACATCTCTAAGGAGGTTTGCGTCAGACCTCAAGAGCTCCAACTGGTGTATGGTTTCATATGGCAAATACAAATAAGAGAGAAATCTTTCTTCCAAAACTTTATCCTGAATTGTGAGGAAGATTAGATGGAAACGATCACCCAGACAAACTCATTGCCGGAGCAAGATTATATCCTGAAGGCTCTTTTCTAGCATTTGCCAATCTGGCTACAAAAGCAGCAAGCAAATAGGGTGGGAAGAGCCTGAGAGATTGTTCCATTGTTTGAAAGTCATCATGCAAGTTCATTTTCTTCTGAAATTAAGTATTTCATTTTTTTCTTATCTTAATTACATCTTATCTTTGATTATGTTCTGAGATACCAAATTAAAATTAGTCATTATTGAAGACTGTAAAGCTTTTGGCTATTGCAATTCACCTTTGCATCCTCAAGTTAACCAACCTGGGGTCTGCTAATGCAGATACAATCCAGATCTTTTTGACACTGTGTTGTCCAGAGCTGGAGCGTAAAACAGCAGCAAGAAAGATTTGAGTCAGACCTCAGGTTAAGGTTTGCAATGATAAGGGCAGCAAAGCACTGTCAAAGTTGAATAAAATCTATGATGAGAGGTTTTTAAAGAAAAGGCTAAACAAAACAGAATTTGGAAATAAGATAGATGTAGTTGTTCCTGCATAGAGAAACAGGAATGGATTTGGTCATTTACAGCATCCCTTCAAGCCAAATTTCCCCTATGATTCCAAAATGCACCACCATATCTGTTCAGCAGTGCTGAATTTTGTATAAACAGCTCCAAAGGGCTTTGTTTTCCTGCTGTGTGATAATGCAGTCCCTCATGTTATACTTGCGGTTTCTTTCAGTACTGCATCTCCTTGCATTTCTTCTACCTGATGAATATATGACCCTTTTTCTTATGCATATCTGCTTTTTTTTTTCCAGTTCTAATTTTCTGTCTTTCCCCCTGATGTTCACTATAATTATTTTTCTCTTTCTTGGCTGCTATTTATATCTTCTCCTAGTTCAGCTACAGTATGAAGTTTCACTGATGGCAATGTACTCTCCCAGATACTGCAAGTTTTCAATAAAGTTGAATCAAAAGTGGTGCCTACCAAGTCATTTATATTGCCAGCGATAATCTACTGTTAGCCAGACTTCAAAACGCATACACAGTTCTCTTCAGGTCAGTTTAAATTCAGGTTCAGATGAGACATAATAGCAAATGCTCTATTGAACTGATAGCATATGATTTTTTGTCTGCCATTCACTTGTGATTTGGTCAAGTAGAAAACTTCAAATTAATGTAATTGAGGCCATTTTCTTCCTCTGTGTTGTACATTATCGTCAATTGTTAAGTGTCTTGAAACAGAACTTGAAACTCCCCTCAAAATACAGGTTTCAGAGCCAAAATGCAAACAAGTCTGACTCATAAGTCTTGTATCACTCAAAAAGAGCCTCAGAAAATCTGGACGTCATTGCTGTTCACTTTAAATGGATGTTAAGGAACTTTCTAATGTTCTTTTTAAATCTCTCCTTTTTGAATAATCATTTGTTACTCTATGCATTTTCTGCTGAAACTTATGAAAATCCAAGTCTCCCAAGAGGACTGACCTTTTCAGTGGATAGTACAGGTGTCCAGATTGAACATAGAACATCAGTCTAGTCTTACCTCTCGGCTGCTGCTTAATGCAGTCCCTAGGAAAGGAAAGAAGCAGACTCAAACATTCCCTACTAAACTCTTTTAAAATCCAGGTTATTAATTTACCAATAATTTATCTTAACATTCACTCCTGATCAAAAAATAACCAAGTTTTAGGGTTCTGAGGCCATTTCATGAGTGTGCTTTTCTGCTTTCTGATGGTATTTTAGTTAGAAAGATATACCTTTTTCTTTCTCAGATATTTCTATTTTCCTAGGATAAATAGTATTCAGAAAGATTTTTTCGATATCTAAAATTACCTGCATACCCCTATCCATTTCTGGTACTGAATTTAATAATATTAAAAAAGAACAATAAAGAGGAAATATTTTGGTAGAAATGTTAGTTTTGGAATGAAAATATTTTCAGCTATGAGGCTCTGCAGTTAGCAAATACTTCAATTGACACTGTTGTCAAACCAAGGACATAAAACTGAGTGTGATATGTTATCTGCTGCCAATTACGTAAGTCCATGCATAAGTTATTGCAAAAAATAAGGTCATGACTCCTAAACCAACTCCTTTTGAAGTTCTAGGTCTTCATAAAACCTCCCACATATTTGTATATTTTAGTTGGTTAACTCTTAACTGAATTTATGCCAGTGCTTATGAAAATGAAGTATTATATTTAAAGAAAAAGCAGAACCTTGCATGGTCTACAGGAACACTAGCTTGTTGATAACAAATGCACATGGCGAGGTGAATCTGTATAAAACAGGGATTTTTCTTCCAAATCAAAGAGCTTAAACAAAGTTTCTTATCAAAAACCTGTTTGAAAAGAAATGATTTTGACCACCAAATATAAACATCAAAGATATTACAGAACATTATCTAGTGGGTCAGTAAGAGGATTAGGACCCAGTCTCTTATGATAATCTTACACTAATCACTGATCTTTTCTGATTGCCTTAATTTATCTTTCTGTATGACTAAATAGACTTAAGACTTCATTTGAAAAATGCCAGCAAAGCTAGGAAGAGTATCAGAGGAGTAAATCACTCCACTCAGAACTGGAACAGTGGCATCCTTCATGTCTGGGGCAGAGATTTCAGATACTTTAAGAACCAAGCTATCATGATGTTAAAGATACTTAACACATTCATTTCAAATATTATCTCTTCGAAATTTGACGGAAGCATCACCTTTGGAGATGATCTGACAAGGCCCCCCCTAGAACAGCTCTTAGTCCTTGTTCTGCCTCATTCAGGTCAAGGACTGAAAAACAGGTGTTTTGTAGCCTATGGGATGACATCACCATAGGTCTCCAGGTTTCTTCTTGAGTTTTTAGGACCCTTTCAGCTACCTTTGTTGCTCTACAACTTACCAAATTTGTACAAGTAGTTGTCTATTCACTAACCTGGAGAAAGACCGATGCTAGTCCAATGGACCATTTAAGTTCAAGTCCTTGTTATAATTAAAGTTTAATTATTTAAACAGGTCCAACAGGAGAGACCAAGGAAGTGATTCTTCAGAATAACTGACAGTTATTCTGTCCAGAACGCTTGCCTGGGATGCAGGATTCTGACATTCAGACATCTTGCAGAACAGAAAGTTGAAATCTGGTCTCCTGTGTCACCAGTCAGCGCCTCAATCATAGGATGATTATCCAGGAGGGGTAATAGTTTTCTCGCTCTTTGATGTATTTCAAGTCTCATCCTAGGCATGAGAACCTTCCTCAGGTAAGAGCTTCATGAGAACCAGCAAGTAACCTTCAAAAAGTTCTGGTCTCAACAGAATAAAATTTGGCAGTAAAAAAATGCTTCACTGTAAACTCCGATGGGGGCAGGACTAGAGTTTTCACAACCATGTCAGTTCAGAGTAGTTTGGCCATTGTGATGATCCCTCAAAGTCCATGTTTGAAGAAGAGGTCAACAAGCAGTGCTGGAGGGCATGAGTCCTGGGAAGTCTGTAGAATGCCAAAGCATATGTCTTCCTAAGTGTCAGACTTGTAAATCAGCTGTTGTTGCAAAAGTTTAACAATGGGGAAATGGTCACATACAAACGTTGGTTTGGGCATTATGTTTGTGGGTCTTGCTGTTCTTAAAGACTTCAGCTGACATTGATGTAAAACTGGGGCATAAAACCAGGAGCCTGTCATGTTATCTGTTGCCAGTTGCCTTCAAACTACCATGTCTGACGAGGAAAAAAAGAGAGGAAGTGCATGGAGAAATGTGACAGGTCATCTGGATTCTGATTATTAATGTTACTTAGAAAATAAAAGTTTTGAAACTTTCCTGGAAATGGGGCTTTATGATCTGCTACAATGGCCCACAGGGAGGATGCTGCAACCTACACATTGACAATTGTGGTATTACAAGGGAATTAATTTTTATGAGTAATTTCCAGAGCAACCCTCAACCATGCAGTCTCACATATAGTGCAACAGTGCACCATAGAAGAAAGACTTAGCTAGAGGCCAAAGATTATACAGATTTATTAATATTTGGGAAAAAAGACCCTAACAACACAAAGCAAATTGAGCAACAGGAGAGGAAGAAGCAATGGACTTGTCAGCCAAGCGAGCTCTATGAAGATGTGACCCAGGGCACAGTGAACTCAATGGAAAGATTTCCATTGATTTCTTAAGATCTTGGAGAGAACTCAAGGGAACAGATATGCTACATCTTATACCTTTCCTTTTCCTTTCTCCATCTGAATGGAAATTACGTTCTCCCTTGTTCACAACTAGCATTACTTAGTGACCAAGCACCACAAGCCAAATGTTGATAGTACTCGGCATGTTAGAACCAAGAATCCTTACTAAGCAGCCCCAGAAATGACTTGACTTTTCCAAGGGCTGGTCAACTTGAAAATTCTCTCTAACAGTACCTTCACCTTTTTATTAGACTCTGAATAGTCTTATCCTTATATAACTTTGCAAACCCACTCTACTAGTCTCTTTTAAAACACGGAGAATAGTGGAGAAGTTGGATCTATAATTTTGTTTCTCTTAAATTCTTCTCCATAAACACTTTTCTTGTAAAGGTAATGACTCATTTAGTCTTCTTCTATTTATGTCTATTCTAAGTGGTTATAGTTGTTACTTTTGAACAGCTACTAAACACTTCAGTAGTTCTTAAACCATGCCAAAGAATACTTCGAATAAAAGAACAATGCACAGAGATGACTGAAAATGAGGTTGTAGACCTGAACTTAATTGTATATTTTTCAGGAAAAAAAATAGTTCTGTCAAAGTTCCTGTTAAGGGCTGTTAGAGAAAGTGATATACTTTGCGTTAAGCAAGGATGCATAGATCGTGAATCATAGACTCAAGTGGTATATCCCCAAGATCAGCTTGGTTACCTACTTTCAAAATCTTTCCTTCTATGGGAATGAAAGCTTTCTGCCTAATGTAAGCAGTGTTTGACAAACTCATCCTGTTGTGACAACAATTATTTTTTTTATCCTACACACTGAAGAACATAATTTATCTTAACACTAGGTATTAAGCAAGACTTACTGTGGGGAAGTAGAACTACTAGGGTTTCCTTTTACTACTGAACTGAATCAAAATCTGCAGACAAGCCAAGTCTGTTTTAAGTATTCTATTAATTATTTTCTTTAACATGGTGTGAAATATCAAGGCTGCTTTATTGCAGTGGGTGGGTAAGTTAGCAGCAAGACATGCTGAGATGAGGGGCTGGTGACTACACAGAAAGAGAAATCCACATTACTCCCCATCACTCTAGAGATACAAGAATAAACTTCCTTATAGAGAAATCCAGCACATTTTCAGTGGAGAACACTTAACAGGGAGTCTTAGTGGATCACAGCCTTCTTAGTCACCTGAAGGTCAGGAGTGAATGATTCCAGGTCCCTAAACACAAGCCCCTCACCTGACCCAAGCTGTACACAATTGGAGTGCCTGCTCCTGATCTTCCTGCCCACTGGGATGCCAACTGTGTCAGAAAGCTCAAATTCCACGATCTGAGAATTTACCCATTCCTTTCACTGGCATTAAAGGGGCTGGTTTGGCACTTCAATCTGTGTTGCTTCCTCCAGGACCATGTACAGTCGCATCCTTCACTTGACCTAAACGTATGCACACACGCACACTAACAACAGGCACTGAGCATGCCCTTCTGTAAGGTGATTCTGACCTAAAGGACACAGCACCAACACTGTCTCAATCTTTGTACGAGAGGAGAAAAAACACAGTAGAATTGGTTTAGAAGAACAGAAATGAATAAAAAAAGACATTTTCCTGCCAGTAGCACACTGGGCACTGAACATCAATTCTAGTCTGAAGTCTGTCAAATGATGAAACACTTGTGCATTTGGAGATTTCAGTTTAACCTCTGATCCAGACCTTTCTTAGGGCAGTGGGAATCCCTCTGGTTTGATAAGTGGAGTAGAGGCCCTTTCCTCAAGGACAGGTAAACACATAGTCATTAACGGGTTGTAAAGGAGAACTGAGCTTACACAAGGTCTTGTTTGCTCAGATTCATTCTGCACTATTGGCTTGAACACATCTGTCAAGATCCCCTGCAGGTCCTGCAAAGTTCCCTCTTTGACTTGCTTTCAGGGTTTGTTTTCATGAGTTCCCTCTCCACAGAGTGGCGGGACAGAGCGATGCTTGAAAACTTGGTTCTGTTCACTCTGTCTTTGTCATGATAAATCTAGTTTGTTTACCAGGAAGACCCGGTGTTGCCTGACCTGAGGAATGAAAGGGACACACAAAATTCTTTTAGAAGGTGTTTTAAAAACTTGGAATTGTTGCCACAAATAATTTCACGATGGAAAATCCTGGTTTGCAGATCAGGATAAAAAGGTGAGTATGAGTTTGTTGGGCAGAGATAATTACTTAATCCATGCTGTGGAGCAACAAACCCACTAGAACTCTGAGCTTGGTTATACACAGAAGCACTGATGACGGTAAATGTGAAGGTTCTAAGTCTATGACAAAATTAATAGGTTTTTCTATGGGCCTGGTCCAAATGCTGTTGGAGTTCCCAGAAAAAAAACCACTAAAACAAAATGTGCTTTTCTGTGCTTGCACACTGAAGGAGATAATATTTGTTTTGCTTTCAAATACAAGAGCCTCAGGACGTACCCAGACACATCCAGCACATGACTATACAGCTGATACATAGATTTCTCCTTTTCCCACTCTCACCAAAAGGTTCATCAAAGCTGTGGAGATGTTTGATACTCCAGCTGATACGAGGTCAGTAATCCTCTGTTGGAGCTGAATCATGTGAAGTGGAAGCTGAAAGGGGACTGAGAGCATGGGAGAGAATAGGTACTATTTTTAGCATAGGGACATTTTTCTGTAGCCCTGGCATCACTGGAAATCTGCAAGAAGTCTCTGTTGGGGGCATGATTCATGGAGTAATATACAGAAGAGATGTGGAGGCCTGCAAATAGCAGGCTCCCCTACAGTCATGCCACTGACACCTATTTGCAGGGGGATTTTATCATACTTGTGTGCCAATATTTCAAACATTATTTTTCCCCTTGGTCTTTTAGGGGATAGCACAGATGGCAACTTATCTTGTATGTTTTGCCCTTTACACTTGTTTCTAGTGACCATCTAATTGCCTTCATTGTCATTCTCTTCTTTTTAGAGCACTATTGGTTATATGCTGCTCTTCATGGGAATCTGGCATAAGGGAACAGCTTTTTGAACCATCATGGGCTCCAGGTATCTATTTTTATCAACCTGAGCAATTGTTGCTTAGAAAAAGAGACCCTTACTTCCCGGGCTGTGGGTGGCTGACCTTGGTTACTCTGAACTCCTTTGACCTCAGCATAGCTTAAGTGATGTGACAGCCGAGTCAACCCTTTTAATTCCAGTCTTTGTGAGGCTCATGTGATAATCATGCACTTGCTCTTGTCAGAGGAGCCGGCAAAGAGAGATTCTGTCTGTACTTGCTCCCTGCAGCAGACTTCTTTCTTGCCTTCTCTCTTCCACCAGATTCCTTTCATTTTGTTGGTTCTATTCAGGAACAAAGAGGACTTTGTTGAATTGCCTTTGTGGTTTATTTTCCTCGGCCTTGCAAGATAGCAGACTTTTGTCACTGTTTTATTCAACGCTTTATCACACACACAATACGCTGAATGCCTGAAGGAGGCTTGTGTGTGTTAGCCTCTCTGCTTTTTTTTCTGTTTGGAAGCCAGGGATGCCAAGTTAGAAATAATTGCCAGAGTAAAAAATCAGGGAGGAGTCCATCCACACAGCTGCCATAAAGGATCCAGTAAGAGGAGCTACAGTGATCAGTAGATTTCATCTTGTTTTTCATATCCTCTGCTTTTACCAGGTCTACCATGTCTACACAGACATGCATTTATTTATAGATGTAGAACACATCCTCATCAAACAATATGTAGGCACGTGTTCAAACAGAAGTAAACAATGCATTGTCTGGCCACTACAGCTGCTAATACTTAGCTGCTTTTATCTGAGCCTGTAAGTGTTTTGACGTGATAAACTGCTGCAGTCTTCACAGATGTGGAAACGCAGTTTGTAGAAGAGTTAGTTGATGGACTCTGGTCTATAGACTTAACCATAAAAGACTTCTCCAAATCTCAGGACAAGTAAGTAGTAAATAGAAGACTAAAAAGAGCAACTGACTCTTAATTCTTTGCCCTGAGCATCATCCCTGCTGCCTCTCACATGATCTGCCACTTTACCTATTCCCAACAAAATCTCCTGACATGTTGCCTTTACTTAATGCATCAAAGCATCTTTTTAAATAATGGAAGATGTAGCCGTTACTCAAGGCTGCTCTTGAGTGATAGCTTTATCTATTTTGTCTATTGCCAGAAGGACACTGTAGTCCTGGAGAGTCTCTGGACAAGGTAATAACAGAGGGTTGCTTCATCAAAGCTCTTCCCTTGAGGGATGAGATCTATAATCTTTGTTTTTAGTGGAATAGACTAACATCTCCAAAGATATAGTAGGCGTCAAAATACAGTGCTTCTGAGCTCTGTATGCAGAAGGTCAGGCAGTGTTTAATTCTGGAAGTGACCTCATGGAACTTGAGGGAATTTCATCAAGGATGTAGTTAGTCTGCATTTTGCAATAATCTGCAGGAAATCAGCTTGGCATTTCAGAGATAAAATTCACAAGCAGTGCCATTCCAGTAATCCAGTGTGCTTCGTGGAGGGAATACTATGACTTTATTTCTAAGAAAGTCTTGTGTTCAAAACTGAAACTTTTAGCCCATACTCAGACAAAAATTACACAGAAACCAGTAGGAATACTGCCTGGAGCAAAGTGAAATGAAAACTTGAGGTTCTGGTGCTGTGTTACTTGGCTTATGCTGCAGAACTTCAGCAAATTTGTCTCTAGCAAGAAAAGTGAGCAGTTTTGACAGTTTTTATTATATTGGATTAGAGTGACAAATAGGGGCATTGATTTCTAGAACATTTGAAAATGTGATAAACGCTGTCCTAGTGAGAAAGATGGTTTTATTTGACAGAACACCACTGTTTTTTCTTGTGCACACTCTAGGTACACCAACAAAAATAGAAGACCTAGTTATCTGAGGCAAACCTCCTGAAATATTATTCTCTAAACTTTCACTTATTAATTTTTATTCCCAAAAGACTTTGATTATTTTATTGTCCACAAAAACTGTAACAGTAATAAAAGAAAATAAAATTGTTAGTGCAAACATAGAATACTCCACTGTTTTCTTATGAATCCAAGTATGAATTTAAAGTAAAACAAGTTTTTCGACATTAAAAAATCTTATTGTACAGATAAATGGTCCTCACAGCAAGGGGATTGCTCTTATATCCTTTATGCAGTTATAGTTCTTGGGTTGTTTAACTCCGGTTTCACCCACCACAGAACTTTTTAAACTTTGAAGCATACAGTGAGTAACTTCTACTATAGAAGAAAATAATTTTAGGTCTGCATTCATATAAAAGTTATAGCAGGCTTTTTAGAGAACGGTCTGTTTGGAAAGCAGCTAGGATGTTATGGATGCTCCCATAAATAGCAACAATAGCAAGATAATTTCGCTTATCCACCAGTGACAGTTGCAAGTGAAGGCATTTTGCCATGACTGTTAGGGATTCAATCATCTCTAACAAAGTGTTTAGTTCAGGATGTTGGCATTTTAAATGAACATTCATTTTGCTGAAAACTGTTCAGTGCTTCTGTCTGTTGTATTTCTAATCTTGCATCTCTATCCTATCTAAAACATTCTTTCAATGTGAAGAGTTGCTCTGAGCCTGTGCTAATGTGTTCTGTTATGCCAGTTCCCACACACAGAACCAAATATTTCTTCATCTGCGTTACTTTTGATATGGCATTAAAAGGAGCAGGGAGGTTATTGCTATTCACACAAGTGTGCTCATGCATCCAAGCCCTCCCCACAGGTGCACAGGTGTATGCCCTTCATACATACGTGCATGTCCCTGGGGGCACATGTGCTCCTTTGGTGTTGGGAAACTTGCTTTTTGCTATTTTCCTGAGATATTTTCCAGAGTCTTAGCTCAGCTGTGTCTCTGCTCCCTGAAACTTTTCACTTACTTCTTACATACTTTTCACTTGCCTGTTTCTCTCTGCCCTCCCCTTATGCCTGCTTCCAACACTGTTGCAGCACGCTGAGATCAAGCCTATGAGCTGCCTGGGGCAGGGACCCTTCTCTTAGTGCATCCTGACCGCACTGCCTGTTCTCTGTGAGTGCATCAGCCCAGGAACTCACTCTGCATATGTGGATGAGGTGGCGTGCAGGACCAGATGAGAGGGAGCTGCCGAGAAATCCCCAGGAGCAGATTGCATATGGAAATGAAGCAAGATACGACAAGTATGTATTTCTGGTTTAGGTAGGTGCACAAGAAACTGCTGCCACAGAGGCAGCCTCAGCTTATCCAAACCATGCTGAGAAGAGGCACAGCTTAAAGGAATTTTTCATATGCTTTCACATTCCCAAGACTTGATTTTCAGGGCACAGAAATTCTTTTTATTGTCTTGAAAGCCACCTCTTGCACCTTTACAACTTTTAAATCAGTCTCGCTTGGATTCAGCGGAATTAGAGATAGGGTAATCCTATTAGCTCCCATTATCATTTGAGATACCAGAGCAGTATTGTTATGTATATTAATTTGCCAAGCACTCTGTTCATGTGTAAATAACTCAGTGTAATAACCATGTAATTATTGTCTATGCCTCTTAATACATATTAATATGTTTGAAAAAATATTTTTGATATTTCTTTTAGGGTTCAAACACACTCCTGCCTCTTTTTAACCTTCTCAACCATTCCTTCTCTTCAAGAAGATCATGTTAACTTAATTTTGTAGATGAGACTGAGGAGGGAGGGTGAATCTACACTGACTGCTTATGCCCTATTTCATTTTACCAGATTGCTTTTAGACTCTCTTTTAAATCAACCAGTTCCCTTAAAAGCAAAATCCGAGAACAGGGTTTGCTCCTGGAACCTCTCCACAATGAGGAATGCAATGCCAAGTTCGACTTGTTGCGCCCAACATAGTCTATCCCCAGTGGCTGCTCAAAGTGATGTTTGAGAAAGTACAGACCCTCCCATGACCCCCAGCCTTTGGAGTGGCAGAAGAGCTGGGAATCAGGTAGCATGACAGGCAGAGGTGAAGTTTATTTGACTGACATGGTGTTATCCCAGCACATCTGCTCGTGTGTCCTCTCCCTGTACAACATCCTGGTCTCTTGGGTTACATCCTCCCACCCTCAGCTCACTGGCAGATGCCTTCTCCCACTGTTTTCCTGCCAGCCAGTCCACATCCAAGCACACTTTGGAAGCCTCCTCATTCCATGGCCAGAGTTTCTGCAAAGTTTTATGCTCTGGTATCACATGGAACAGCTCTGGGATGTCGGGGTTGCTGGCAGCACTGTGGGGTTCACAGAGCAATGAGGTTGTGCCTTTCCTCTGCAGGTGGGATTCTGCCCTGGCCAAGGGTAAGGCCTGTCCCCTTGACAGACCGAATATACAGAGGTATATGCCCAAGAGTAAGGAGCCTTCTCACCAGGGTGCTTGCCTGTTGTAGGAAAGACACCTGAAGCCACTGAAGGTGTTAGCTTGATGACAGGAGACAACTGAATGAAGACATTTTACTTCCAGATGAGAAAGATGCTGCTGCTCTGGGAGCAGAAAGCAAGTGCCTAGGAGAAAGACTAGCACGATGGTGACACCACTCCTCACCTTGTTGTCATCAATGCCCTGAACGCTCTAGGCAGTGAAGCCCTTCTCCAACTGCTGCCTTAGCTGCTGGTGAGCAGCAGTTGAGGCATCAGCCATGCAGGCTGATCCTGCAGACCTCGTCAGGACACAGCGGTGGAGAAGTCTTCTGCTTTTACTTTTTTCATGTTTGATACCTTTTGGGCTTTTGTAAGCCAAATCCTGTGTTTTGATGGTACAGGTGGTTTGCAACAGCACTGTGCTGTTGGGACATCCAAGTCCTGTTGTGTATCAGTCAGATCTCTCTGCAGAGTGGTGAGTGGGTAGATCTCTTTAGAGTGACGGTTAAAAATAGACGGGGAAGATGTGGGGACACAGTTCAAAGAAGCAGATGAATAGGTAGGAAAGAAGAAAGTCAAGGAGCAGTAGCTATGGTGTTGACTTGGAGATTTGGTGTCATATGAGTATATTGGTAGCCCTGGAACCACCTCCTTGATCTGGAGAGGGACAGAAGCTCTTGGTGTCTGGAACAGAAGTAGAGAGAAACCTCTGTTTATTCTGTGTGACTGGCAGCAGTCCCTGGCAAAGGGACATTGCCTGTGAGGGGTATGTGGGGAGAGATGGGTAAGACAAACTGATTATGGATTTACTGGTGAACTGGTGTATGGTTCGCTTGTTGGTGGCCTGGCCTGGCACAAGTTATGCAAGAGGCAGTAGTGACCAGTCCAGCCTGTCTCCCCAGGTTTGTCATTCTGAGATCAACTAGCTAAACACATGCTCTGCTAAAAACACACAGGCAGTCAGACTCGTGCTTGTCTTGATATGGTGCCTGAATCACTGTAGGAGGCAGTAAGGATAGTTTGCCCAGGTGCTGAAAGGTGTTTGGTTACCAATCTGAGGTAGGAAGAGAACCCCACCTCCCCTGGCACAGAGCAGGGTTTTGGGTAGCTGATCTTTTGCAGGTGCGTGGTATAGCTGGTGGTTCTCTCTGAGACTTGTGCTTAGGGCTCAGAAAAGGACAGAGTGGCAATCTCTTTGGTTGAGTTATTAAGGAGTTTAATTAATTTTCCTGGATATCTGGAGAACGCACATTGAGCAGGCACCTGTACTAGCCTCCTGGTGTCTTCAGTGCAGATTCTTAATGAGCAGACAAACTGGCTTATCTCACAGACCTCTGTCACAATCAGGCCTTGAGCTCGTTGCTATCAACTGGTGAGAACTATGAGTGCTAAGACTCTTAACATGATGGCACTATGGGCTTCTAGAAGGAGAACTGTTAATGCAAGGAGACTAGAAGTTGTCCTGACATGTTTTCTAAATCCAGCACCTCCTCTGAGCATGGAAAGACTGACATAGAGAGCAAATGCTGCAGCTGCCCATGTCAGTGCCATCAACGTGGGATATCTTCTCTTATTTTGGCATCAGTCTTGTCTTTGAGGAATGTCTGCCCATCCAATGCAATGCCACAAGAAAAGGGACTTTTTTTTTTTTTTTTAATAAGGTAGTTCTATTGATAGGTATGAAATAGCAGCAAGGGCGGCAGCGATGAGCACAAAGAACCTCTTCAGTAGTGTTGAAACAAGTGGGGGCAGTGGTGATCATGCTGCTGTCTGTATGTTGGCCAATGGTTACCAGAAAGCTTAAAGCATGGCCCACTTTCAATGTGCTTGCTAGTACTGTGGGGCAAACAAGGGCTGAGCATGATGTGTGGGTCAAACAGGGGCTGCGCATGGGTAGGTTCAGAGGCCCATGGATAAGTATGATGCTGTTTAGTGTAAGTAACCCTAGCCAGTGAGATGTGGGCTACTTGCATTGCTTGTCACAGATATTTGTGACAATGCAGAAGGAGATAGTGAGAGAAGAATAACTCTCCTGTTACATTAACGGGGAATGGATTTGGACTTCCTGAGTCCCAGTGTGTCTGTTAAACCCAACTGCAACCCCAGCATTTGGATCTATTCCTCATATTGTACATTACTTTCCTTTGGGAAATCCCTCTTTCTCTGTATAAGAAACACAAAGCACAAGAGGTAACAGACTCTATTAAATTATCCAAGAGATGTTGTGCTGGAGAGCATCCCTGGAAGTCATCCCTTGCTCTAAGGCAAGATCACACTTAGCTAGATGGTCCCTGAGAGAAATTCCTGTAATGCTTCCTCGACGCCTCCAGTGACGCAGCATGAGCCATAAACAGAGGCTCTAATGTTTCACTCTTCTTGCACTTAATTTATTTCTTTCCTCCTGACCTTGGTGTATCTTTGCTGCAAGTCAAGCTTGCACTTTCTTGTCCAGCTCTTGCTGCATATGGCAAAGTTTTGTTCTGGTAACAGCCTTTCCTTCATATTGGACAACCCTTTGGAGGCCTCTTACTCTCCATCAAGGCTTCTCGTTCCCAAAGCACGTAATCTTCCTGCTGTGCTCTGCTGACCTCTCTCTGGCTTCCCCACACTGCTTTTCTAGTGTGAGTCTTGTGTCCCTGTTGACCTTGTTGGCAATTTAGGTCTAACATTCAGTGTGTAACACAAACCTAGGAGTGAGGCAGCTTGCTCCAAAGACCATGACCCTGGATGAATTCTAGCATGTGGTTCTCCTAAAGTGTAGTAACTCTATGAGGATTTGGTGAGCCCTCTATAAGTCTTGGGAAGGATAGTGCTGGCCAAGGCCTGGGGAGCTCGTCTGTGGCATGTTGGCCCTCCCTGCTCCATCTGCTTTCTATTGCACTTGTAAAGGAAATGAACTGAGCTAAATGATTTCAAAGTGACATTCCCCACACTACACTCTAATTCTGTAATTGCCAACTCCATGCAGTTCCCAGTACTAAAATCTTTAAAATAATAGCCTTTGAAAAGAGCCAAGGATTAGAAAGGGCCATACACTACCTCTGCTGGAGCAGTAAAATGGTGGCAGAATAATTTCCATATGCAGTGGATGGGTGTTTGGTTATATGGGGGTCGAGCATAGTTTCTTCCTTTGCCAGGAATTTCTCTAAGCCAAGAATTAAAATTTCTTTTTTCCTTTGTGAACTCTTTTTAAATGCTGCCTTGACTGATATATCAGCTGTGGTTTCGTTTCCAGTTGACCACTCAAGCTTGCTGGTGCACATTTTTAACAGACAAAGCAACTTTACTTTTTTAACATAGACTACTCTGTATCTCCATATAGATTGAGGAGTGAAATAAATTTTTGCTCTCAACCCTTTGATCTGACTAATTTCCCATATGCAGTTCTGTAAATCCTTCTGTGGCAATGATAACAGTAGCTTGGTTTAGTCTGACATCTATTAAGTACATCATCAGTGTGATGTAACATCTGGGACAAGAAAGACAATGCTCAGCTAGCTGACAGTGAGCAGCCACCAAGGATTTGCTGGTAGTGGTGGTTTGCGCATCGCAGCTCAGGAAATGCTGGCTTAAAGACTTCAGCAAGCAAACTTGCAAGACTAACTGTGTTTTTTTTTACTAAACCATTAGCTGTTCTGTGTTGCATTCATTCCCTAACACTGTCTCCATTTGCTCCATGCAACCTCATATTTTCCCTCCGTCTATGTTTTTGGTCAGATGTTTTACTTCTTGAGATCTACCTCTGAAACAGTTCTGCACTTTTGGTATAAAATATCTACCAGAATGATTGACTTTGCTATAGAGTATCAAGTCCACTTCTGGAACTCATCAAGTTATTGTAAAGACTATTGTATGTATTCCATTAAAAGAATGTATATCTTGCCATACCTTTAAACAACCCTTCTGTTGGCTTTGACAAAGAGAATTCAGCTTTTTTTCTTAAAGTAGAAAATAACCAGAATAAAAATAGCAAGGAATCTCTCCAGCAATGAGCAGTCAGAATTTATGTTCTCAGTGTGCACAACTCTGCAGATGTGATGATTCCATTCAGCTAAGCATCAAAAAGATCAGAAGACTTTACTGAAGTGTAGCTGTCACTTTGATCAGAAAGATGTATTGGTACTTAATGAAAGTTAGTGGCTTCTTTTGACAGTTGTGGTTCCTCCTATTTCTTGTTGTGGTGTTGATACTATGGGAAAACAACCTGACCCTGTTCAGTCCAGACAGTGTGGTTGGGTTTTGGGTGGGAGATTAGATCAGGCTTTCCTTTTTTTTTTTTCATTAAATATAGTTGCTTTGAATTTTGGCTTCATCCAGCTGATTTCGGAAGTTGGACTTTTTTTTTTTATTTTTGTCCTGATCACAAGTTATTTCATTCATTCCAGATTTTACAGCTTTCTTAATAATTCCTGAAATGGATCCTATTTCCTACTCTAGGCAGGGGAAATAATCTCATGGCTGAGGCTCTAGATTGAGACTTGGAAAGTTTTTGTAGAACTGTGGAAAATACTGGCCATAATTTGTGGAAGAGTTCAATGACTTGAAGTTCGGTTTTGTTTTAATTCCATTGTACTTGACTTTATAGAAATCACTGTGAAGGCTAGAGAAGACTGTAGGATGCAGGTGGTTCTGGAAGTTGAGTGCTGGGGTGGCGGCGGAGAGTGAGTCAGGAATAAGCAATGCAGGTGACTCCACAGAAAGCTTTTTGATTGACTCTTCCTTTACGTTCTATCACTCAAGTGGTGACTAAAAATGGCTTTCAAGTGATTTTCCCTCAACTAAATATAAATAGTTGGAGCAAATCAACCTCCTTTTCTGAGCTTGGTTCTGAAGGTATCTAGAAAACTCTTGGTTCTGTGCATTCTGATGTTTTTCTTGTACTGGGACCTTAATTTCTCTGGGAAAACAAAACAAAACGGGACAATTTTTGTTCTTTGCTTTTTTTTGTTCAAGAACAGAATTTCAAATTAAAAGTTGTGACATCAATTTCCTAAGCCTTTTCCTTTACTTTGTGATCTAATCCTTAGAGCATTAGGATATTACACACCATCAGATGGTGATCTCAACTTTTAAAAAAAGAAGATCTATGACTTAGTTCCAGTGTTGTTCCCTAAAGAAGTGCCTACAGATAAGACATTCCAAAGGCTCTCATCTCACTCTCTAACCAGCTTCTACAAACAACAGCTGTAGTCAGGTTCAGAGGTTAAACTGACTATATTTGGGACAAATTAACATTTTGAATTTGAATGACCATCTCTGAAGTTTATAAGGTTCAAAGTGTTCATCGCACACTACATTTGAGGCCTGATAGTGACCAGACCACAGCTTCTCATCACTGTAATTCTGCTGCTCTGGACACATTGTCATAGTGGATGGTGGAAACCAGGCAGAAATGTCCTTACACACTTGCCCTCAGCCTTGGAATAGATGGCAGTAGCACTTGGCCTCAATTTCTGTTTTTTTTTCATCAAAAGTAGGCTAGTAACTTTCCTGGTGTTGACTCTCTGCTGATGCAGAGAGCTGTCTGCCTTCAGAAGAGCTTGAGCTGTCCCTGGGGCCTCTGTAGAACCATCTTCACAGGGAAACATCCATGTTTTTTATTCACTAAGTGACTGCTTCCAACAATGATTGGTGCCAGCTTGCTCAGAAAACTAAGCAGGTGGTTAAAGATTAGCTTGTGGCCTGAAGGCTATGGCCTTTTGAAAAAATCTTGTTTTAAGAAAACAAGCATAAGAAAACCAAACAGGAGGAGTTGTTTTGTGTTGTCTTCAGTACAAGGAGTAGTTGATAGAAGAATGGTGTGTTTCTTCAGTGACACCTTACATGCCTCGCAATGAATATATCTAGATTCTTGTTTTCTGAACCCTAGAGAGGAGTCAAGCATCCAAGGATAATTTCTTTGCACATAGGTCCAAGATTTGTGTGTTCAGCGTGCTGGGCAGACAGTTTGTCTCCACTTCCCTCAGGAGTGTGTTGCCAGAGCTTGCCTGGCTGCTTCTGACAGCCAGTATTTCCCATTGCAGTGTGGGCTGCTGCCTCCTCCCTGGGTCTATCAGCTGCTTGGAAAGGCCAGCAAAGAGCTTGGACACTGTCATTCCCAAGCCGTATGCACTAGCCCATACGCAACACGGGCTGAAATCCCAGCTTTTGCTACAAAAAAGAGAATATAGATGTTCCTGCTTTTAGCCCAAGTGGCCGTCAGCTGTGCTCCCCATGGCCCCAGTGAGGCTGCCGGACCACCTGGCCTCCACCATCACAGCAGTGGGAACGGGCCATGAAATTTTCCTCCCAATTCTTAGGTTGCTTTATGACCTGAAGCTTGAAAGTGTAAAGCTTTCCAAGCTTTTGGCTTTACAAAATGCCTGTAATTCTGGGCATTTTTATTACCTGTGTGAAAGATTCCACCACTGTAACTTCATGGATTCCTAGCAAAATTATTCTTGATTTCTCTCCATCTCAGAAGAGGACCATACTCCAGGACTTTTCAGCCTGGGACCTTTATATTTTCAATTGTAAGCATCAATATTTTGTCTATAGACATTTCCAAACCTAAAGTGTTCTGATCTTTGAGTTCCACTGATTTATTTCATTGATATTTTGATTTCTTGGCCTGTTTTAGGACTGAAATGAAAGTTGAAATAACAGAATTCCCTCCAGATTGGAAAGCCTGCTTTTTTAGCAGGTCATATGCAGCATGGTATTCTTTAATTGTCTAGTTTAACACACACACACACACATATATATGCATATATACATCTCTCTGTAATGTGCACCTTGGGACCCTGAATAAAATTTCATTACACTTCAATGTTCCTTGTAACAGGATTTGGCAATTTACCAATAAATGGAGAAACATCCAATTTTAATCCAGCAGGAATTGTATAGTAACTTCATGGAAAAGCTTCATATTGATCAACTTAAAAAAAATCTTGTAAAGAATATAATAAATGTTTGAGAAAAGAAAACTTATGTATTTGCAAGCTAAACACAGCTTGCACTGAAGAAAGCCAGAAAAGTAAACCCGTGATACCCAGGTCAGTCTCATGTCCTTGAGATTTTTCTGTGTGGGAATTTGGCACAAGCAGATAGATCTACAATGGCAAAACTAGAGTGTTTTGAGCATGCTGAGCAACCCTTTCACTCTCCCCCAGGCAGATGTTTAACACTCCCCTCTTCTCCCTGCATACCTCCTCTTCATTTCTGATGTTTGAAGCTGTTGGTCTGCTGACCTTTGTTTTCCCAGACCAACTTCTCTGCCTTGCAGACCTTTCTTTAAACAATGACCTACCTATCTATCTTTAAACATTAGTTCAAAACCTTTAACCAAAAAATTTTAATTTTCCCTATTCCTCTCTCTCCTCACTCTATCACCTGGCTTTTCAGGATAGCGGCACATGATTTTGGGAGGTCCCCTTGCAGGGAGGGCAAGAGGGCATCTTTGTGGCTAGGAATACACAGAGAAAATTAATTTAATTTTTTCCCTCTTCACTCTATCTAATGCCAGAAGGTTTCTGTTTCAGGAGGGAAACAACATTTACTCATGTGGTGTTTTTCGTTCGCATGATAGCTTAAATATTCCTCTTCCTTGGGGTCAATGGGATCGATGGGTGCTGAGCACCTCTGAAAATCCTTCTCCTTAGGAAGCCCTGCCTAGAAAGGCTGGGCTAGGTCAGGCTTGGCGCTGCATGACTACAAATCGACTCTGAATTGGGCCTGGGTGCGTGTGACATATGCTGACCCAATGGCTCAGCTAGTATTTTGCTATTTTTGTCTTTTCTTTAGGGAGACAGCTTGACTGCTTAACGCAGCGCTTAATTCTCAGGTCATGATCTGCATGTCTTCAGGTCATAGGGGAATTTTGGTTTGCCAAGTGTTAAATCTTCTGTGTTTAAAAGCATTAAACCTTAGTGTGGTTACTTCTTGCTGTTCTATGTGTTTTGTTTCAGTCTTGTGAAGACTGACATAGCTTTAAGGGCATTGCAGTCAGTAAGTTGAGCTTTGTTTAAGACATTGCAGCTAAAAATGTTTCATGCTACTAACACATTATGGTAATGTGGGACAATTTACGCTGTGTAAACACAAAGCTCGCATGTTATGAGAATGAGATATTTTATGTTTTCTTGCCAAAGGAAATATTTACCTAATTTTTTTTTACAATATTTATTTGTACATCATTAAAAAACCCCCACTATATTTTGACAGCTTTTGTGTGAGTTAGGAGATGGAGTCTTAAATTTATTTTAAAAATAGAAAGCACATCATGCGACCAATTCTACACGATGTGGGAGTGCTGACCTCTTTAGTCACCTAAAAGCGCAGCATGGCTGAGTAGGGCTGCCTGGTTGGCTTTTCCAGTAGTTGCAGTGCTGGCAGCTAGCAGGTGAACGACATGTGGGGAGGACATACTCTCTTCAAAGTCTTCTTTCTTACTAATTTCTCTGATAGCTTTGGATCAGCACAAGGTTCTTGTCCCACTGAGCATCTGCTGTAGTCAATCGGCCTCTGCTGACCTCAGTGATTTCCCTAAGAACTATTGTGTATATGGAGGCTTTCCTGTCCTTAAAACCTATATTTTAAAGACCTGTCCCAAAACTCACCGAGTCAATGGCAAGCTTTTAACTGACCTAAATAGGCTTTAAATTGAGTATTATTGCAGAGTTTGCTACTAGAAAACAAAGGCGATTTTGTGTCCTGGCATGTTTTAAGCAGAAATGCCTTTCTGCTTCTGGACAAAGAGGGTAAATCTGTATTTGTGTGGGACAGGGGATTGTTTCCTGATGTAGCTTTGGGGAAGTACTCATATGTAAAAGTCTTGGGTAAGCACTGAGAATTGTTTAAAAAGCCACTTGACAGCTTTTTAGTCTAGCTACAAAAACGTGTGCAAATCTTATTTCCAGGTAGGTGGAAATAAACAAATACTGATCTATTAAATTTAATCTCTATCGAGAGCATTGTAATAAACAAAGAAGGAAAAAAATACCTAACTACCAAAGAGCCACACAAACACAATTGGTCTTATAAGTTCATGTTTGCCTGGACTCCAATAAATGCGTGGTTGCACACTATAAATTTGCAGGTATTGGTGTTTCTATTTGATTTTATTAAGTTCTCCAGATTTAGCTTTTCTCTAGGAAGAGGATGTCTAAAGGTGTTACTTTATATAGCTACATGAGAAGATCTTACACACACACTTGGATGAGGTCTCACTGTGAAAAGCAGTGATTATTTTGATTTGTATGTACTGGTTAAGTGGCAAGACCTATATAACAATATACTTTGCTCTTCCATTTTTATGGAGTAATTTCTGGTATGTTACAATGTGTTATTATAGGAAGCCAAATTCTGATCTCATTTGTAAATATGCAACCTTTATAGAATATAACAGGCTCAGATGAATGTAAATGAGAGCAGGAGTTTACTTCATTATTTAGAAATTTAAAGCAAAGTACAATCATAGAAAAATATAGATGAACGTGTCCTCAAAACATCCTCAGTCACCAGTGTGAATCAAGGTAGAACCAATTATGTCTCTATCACTCCTGTTCATCAAGCTGTTCACTTAAATTGTACTAGAGGATAATCCAGTACAGGAACCTCCACTCCTTCCCCAGATGATATATGCTAATGATTCACAGTTTGGTTTTCCTTAGTTGAAACCTGAATCTTCCCTATTGCAATTCCTATATGCCATGCTATATTGTACTCCTGCTTTTCATGTTGCTAGGAATATTTTCCTGTGTTTTCTACCTGGAGGTGTTCACAGATGTGTTTTTCAACAGAACAATTGTAATTTAATTAAGGTACTAAGAGGCAACACGAATAGAAACTATTATATCTACTGACAACAGTCATATCTCTTCTTATCTGTGTAACAGGAAAACAATTCAATTAAATGCCTCTGCTTAGTCAAGTGACTTTGCAGGCTGAGTTTCCCATTCCTCTTAATGGAGCCATATTTGTTTATTTTTTGGAATTCCAGAAATTCGTGTAACCATTTTCCAAGAATGGCTGCTGTCAGCAGAACGATAGTAGTGTCGAATTGTTTCTGCTGGATTGTGACAAGGATTTCCACTCCTGACGAGACAACAATTGAAAGCCAGGAGTACGTGCAGCTACAAACTGTGGTGGACATATACAGTGTCTGTGAACGTGAAGAGGACAGAGAAACTTTTAAGAGACCAGCCAGCCAAAGGTGAGAAGGGGATTGTTCAAGGTAGGGCACTACAAATTTGGCAAAGAAGATGAAAATCTTGTCCCTGTAAAGGAAACTTTCTAAAAATGCTTCACTGTTGGCTCTGCTCCACTGGCATTAGTGAGACTGGGCAACATAGGAACAACCTAAAGGATTAAAAGCCTGAGTGGGAATTCTCTACTTAGCTGTACTGGTGGAGCTGGAGAAGTGCTTGTAGCAGTGGGAAATCCTTTGTGAATATCCCTAGTGTAGACAGGGCCCCGTGGAACCATTAGGAGTTAAACCTGCAGGAAATAAAAAGAGGGGGAGGGAGTGTGAGAGATGCAGTACAGACCGTTCCTAATAGGAGTAAAACTGCACATAGCTCAAAATACAATATACGGAATATAATTGAAAAAGATGTTTTGAATGAACAATAACCTTTAAAATCTTTAGTGTGTATTCTGTGAGCTGTAGAATGTTCTGATTGTTAAGGCAATTAGCTTTTAAAAATAGTTATTTTTTTAGATTTTAATTACATGCTGCATTTTGTCTTTGTTATTAGATGGGGTCAGTAAGGTTATTGAAGTAATTATTGCGCTCTGCTTGGCACCAGTTAAAGCATAACTGGAGTAACTGCATTCAATTCTGTATGAGAAATGTGGACAAATTGAAGAATTTAGAGGAGTGGAAGAAAGATGGTAAGAAGTTTGACATTCAGATGTAAGAGGAAAGGTTAAGATAACTTGGCACCTTTAGCCTAAAGGCAAAAGAAGAGTGTGGAGAACTTAGTAATGGGAGACATAAAGGAATGTTTTAAAGAGGACAAGGATCAATTATTCTCATTAGTCAACAAGGATGGGACAAATAATAATTGGCTGAAGCAGAAGGGAAGTTTTAGGTTAAATATTAAGCAAAACTGTAGAAGAACTGTTTGGCAGTTGGACAAGCTGCCAAGAGCCGTTGGGCAATCACTGTCATTGGAGTTATTCAAGGCCAGATACCCATCTACAGGAACAGTTATAGAATAATTAAATCAATCCTACCACAGGCAGAGGGGTGGGCAAGGGGTCCTTCTGGCCTCAGTGACCAAGATTTTGTCATGGACCTACTTTTTCAGAATTTGTGCCCACCTCCTATTTTGTAAACTGTGGAGTCTGTTTCAGCCTCTGCTAAAATCAAGGAGGAGAGCAACACTTTAAAGCTGCTCTTCATGGGGTCAGAAAGCATGTGAGACATAAAATTATCCCCTGATCTGTGGCCATGCATTTCTTTTTAAAGCTTTTTAGCATCAGACTTCCTCTTCTCTCGGTGTCTCTGCTTTATCCCTTTGAAAATATGAGCTCTGGGAGAATAAAGTTGTAATCAAAACAGAGTAGAATGGCTTTGGACTTACTCATTGCTATTCATTACTTTATGGTAGCTTTTAGAAGTTGAATTGTAAATAACGTCTGTCTTTTATTGCCAATATGCTCCCCATCTTCCCTACTACTTATATGTAAGAAACCTCTCATGCCAAGTGCAAATTCTACCTTCTTGCTCTCAGCAGACCTCTTACCATGGATTCCTTGAGGTGCTGAAAAGAAATCAAAGCAGGAGTAACTCTACAAAAAGTTGCTCTGGTACACAACGTCTATCAGCTGCACTTGGTGCAAAGATTGGCCTGGACAAGTTCTGATTCCAGCTTCATGGTGACTGTGAAAGGATGATTCCAAATACTGGTCACTGTTTGCAAGCTGAGCAGATAATTTTTAGAGGTATATCGTGTTTTCTTTTTGGCACATCTGAGATTAGGATCTGGCTGCCTGATGGACAAAAAAGAGATGACTTACATGGGCTCTGAGAGGCGATGCAGAGATGATGTAAAGAGTAGTGAGCTAATTTGTATTGTTAAAGTAATCTTAAAGTGGTAATTACATATGCAATTATAAACCATGTGCCCAGCCTGTTTGTTTTTCCCCTCTAGTGCTAATGAAAAACAAAGTAGTCTTAGTGTTTTGTGAGATCCCAAAGGCAGTGTAAGGAATCATTCAACTGACTTAACTGGAAGGCACAGACACAAAATGACACTGCTTGAGCTAGAAAAAAAAGGCAAAAAGAAAAAAAAGGGTGTTAGTAGCAAAGATTTTAAATCCCCAGAATAATGGCAAAGTCACATAAAGTTGTTGTATTTGCTAAGCCTGAAACTACTGAGCAAATCCTAGTGTCTGGAATGCCCTGTCCCACCACGCCCTGTCCACTTCTAGCCAGCAACCTTATCTCAGAGCTGCATGGATATATCTACCATGGAGATCACCCCTCTTTGATGAACCAAGAGACTAGAAAATGGTCACAGAGCAGGATATGGCATTGCACCCCATATGCAAACTAAAGAACTCCATGACCATAGCCATGAGATAGCTTTGCTAAGCTGCATCGCTCTTCTTTTTCTCCCCACTCCTGTTTCCCTTGACATAAGTGAAAGGTCCTGGGATGCTTTGAGGAGGGTGGCATGGGAGGGCTCCCTGTGACTTAGGAACTCTGGGATGGATGAGGTGGAAAAAGTCCCTTCTGGGGGACCTGCAGTAGGTCTATGTGCTGGCTGGTTTCTTCCAGTCAGAGGGAAGGAAGGGCCAAGGAGTGCCCACCTTGCTCCCTATCACACCCTTGTACATCCAGGGGCTTCGTGAGAAACCGTAACTGTCTCACTTTTCCTCACTCTGTGTATGCTCAGTTCATTTTCTGCAGAGCGTGGAAAGGGGAGATGTTTTGGGCAGGCCTGCTTTTCTGCTCTTGTGGAGTTGAAAGAGACAATTTCATAGCATTAACTCTTTATTTCTTTTCTAAAAGCAGATAATACTTTTGATGAAAAACTAATATTTAACAACCATTTTAAACAAATAAACAGTAGTCTTCAAATTTATTTATCCTTGGCAAATATTATTGATAGGTATAAGTATAATAGGTCATGAATCTAAGCAGGGGGAATGAACCTTTTCTTCTGTAATGTCTATTAATGAGTCTACGTGCAAAACTTCATCCAATGGTTTTTTGGAACTATAAACCCTTCCTTTCTTGGCTTAGTTCTTCAGGCTCTGTTAACTTATTTTTTTTTGCTTTTGTCTCATCCTGGACTAATTCACATGTGAATGTGAGGGGGAAGAGCACCTTCACCACCCCTTCAGTGCTGAATTGAAGCAGTCTGGAGGGCCAAGAGGCCAGGCATTCCTACCTACAAAACTGACCGATATATTAGCGTGGAGGGCAATGAAGTTCTAACAATACCAGTACTTAATAACACCAAGTTGCTTGGTGTGGTCGTGCTTTTTCTGCTTGTGGTTCTCTTTGCCTGCTAGCACCACTTTGAAACCTCAGACACGCTCAAGACCCAACCCCCATGCTTTTAATTCATTGGGGAACTTGTGACATAACAGCATCAAGGCTCTGCCTGCTCTGGCTTTCTCTGTGATGGGAGTGTTTTAAACAAGTTTCCTGCTACAAAGTTGAAAGGGTAGAGGAAGAAAATCCGGTATGACTTTTGGGTAGTGCAAACGAGTCATAGGAAACTCACTCTAGAGATATCTCCAGAGACTAGACAAGACAAAAGTTACAGCACAAGCATTTGGAAGGGAGCCACTGCAAACAATTTGTCCTCATTCCAGTTGAGCAACTGTAAGCAGGGACATTTTCAACACAGGCCATTTAGGGACAGAAGGAAAGATTGGATGGCACTAAAAGAAACTACACAAATACGTGGTGATAGGATGACTCGGCCACCCTCCACACATACTCTGCTGCTTCATTGTTCTTTCTCCTATCATCTTGACATCTGAAAGGTCCCACCCTGGCACAGTGACACAGCACAGCAGAGACCAGCATAAATTAACTCCAGGTGACAAAATCACCTTCCTCAACTGGCCTCCATTTGGTGGGGAGGGAGGGCAGGTGTTGTATGTGTGGCAGGAGCTGAGGTCAGTAGGGTAAAAAGGGATTTTACTTGTCAAAGTCAGTAATATAGCAAACGTAGGGAGAAAAGATGCTTTGCTCTGCTGTGGCATATTTTGCTCTGTCAGTCTTAGGTTTAAAGGGCTGCAGTCATCCTGTTTTTTTGAGGAAATGCTTGGATGTAGTTATTCCAATTTCTTTAATCCTTCTCTTCCCCCTAACTTACAAGCTGCTTTTACTCTGCTACATTCCCCAGCATGCCAAAGGCACCATACCTTTCCATGGAAAGTTTCTACCTCCTTCTCTAATTTTGTATTCATCCTGTATAAATAAGAACAAGACCTCCCTCCAGCACCTTGGCATGGGGTGGGGAGTTGGATGGAAGGATGGTGCATGATAGAAATATTATGTAAGCAAGGGCTGAATGTCTGCAGCCCCAGCTCTATACAGCCATTGTCCACAGATATTTTAAAACTGTCTTTTTTTTTTCCCCTCCATCCCCCTCTTTCTGAGCACCACATCACAATACAGTTTCATTCAGTGAAGAGCTGGCATTTGGGGGCTGGATGGCTTAACTGGGCTGTTTTGGGATGGGGTGCCTTTCATCTGTAGGTCAGTGCTTTGAATTCTGCCCACACTGTTGGCAACCATGAGTCTTTCTCTTCTGATGGCAGCACAGTAGCATATGCAAAATTGCTAGGAAGTCTCCGATCCTAGACACCATGTCTAGATCGTAAAAGCTACCATAACAATTGAGTCTAAATGGCACCCTTTTGGCAGCTGAAGCAGAGGCCAAGCAATAAAAGGGCTATGGAGAATGGGCTACTGTCTAGCATCTATAAGCTAGTAGCAAGGAACACTGGTGAGGGAGTGTGAGAAAGTATGCACAGCCCATGAAGGCTCTTTTGGGTGAAGAAAGAGGATTTCAATCTCTTAGGCTGAAAGACCAACACCTTTCAATAGCAGAAGAATCATTTACAAATGTGAGAACAAACCCATTATTAGTCCTCGTGCCTTTAACAATGGTCCTTCCTGTTGGCTTCTACTGCTTACTAATAACAGGGTCCCACAATTTGTGTCTTCACAGGGCTGCACGAGCACTAACTAATTAATCCTTTCTCACCCCTCTGAGGCAAATAGGTTTTTATTTTTAATGGTCTGTAGTGGAGATGTCTTCCTTAAAACTGTTGCAGATCATGTTTATAAAGGGTACATATCACTGACTACGCAGCATATACTAACCTTAGGATTTCTGTTTTTAATACAGTTATTCCAGTTCAGGTAGGCTACACCCAGTTGTATGTTTTGATGAACTGGGGTCTTAATTAAAATAAACAAGAACTAATTCTTGGAAAAAAAAACCTTGGAGCAGGGCAGGTTTTCGGTATAATGACACGAAACAAACAAACAGCCTCCTTTCTGCACCCCAAACAAATCAACTCCCCTTCACTAAAATAATCTCTGGTTGTCTGACCTTATTTATTCAGATGCTGACATGAATCATCATCTGAGCAAGTATTCCCTCCTACACCTGCAGTACTTGGGGTTACAGTTCTCCTTGGTTTTCTGCTGCAATAAGAGCTCAGTGTTACTTGGAGCCGTCTCCATCTGGCAGGCCATGAAGTCCACAAAAGCACAGAGGTCTTTCTGTAAAAATGGAGACAGCCCAGATTGCTTTCTCTTTACACAACATCTCAAGAGGACTCTGGACTTCTCTCTTTTGCAGTTATAGTCAAGTGTGCAGTCTCTTTCCCTCCTATCTGCTTTTTGTGTGATGACCTCTTTTTGGGGTAAAGAACTGCGTGGGTGAGTTTGGGGGGAGGGGTTGTTCTCAGGAAAGCCAAATTGCAGGATGCAGCACATCTTGAGCTTGGCAGCCTTTCACACTTCCCCAAGAGGCAGCCGAAGGGCCCAAGCAGGGGTAAGACGTTATCAGCTCACTTCTAGCATGTCAGAGCGTATCCTTACACAGAGATAGTGACACACTGTGTGCACCAGAGTTGACCTTTGCGGACCAAAGGAGATCCTTTGGTGGTGGCTAAGGGAATATTTCATGTCATGTGAATGCTGTTACAAGGCTGAGTACTTAACAGATGAGTAGCTCTGCAGCGTTAGCCATTAAGTGTGTACAAAAGCGAAGGCAGAAGTTAAACATTATGTTATCTGCCAGTCATTCATTGTTTGGAGGGAATATCCCAAGAGCATGGCTGAACCTCGGTGTTGTAAAGATCTATACATTGTTGTTGGAATGGGGTCATTTGTCACCATCTGGGATTGTACCACTAGCATTATACGAGCATATTCAGAGTATTATGCAACTCCAGGTTTCAGCCATATGGAAAAAGTGTAATATAGTGAGAAATTCAATCCTTTAATAAAATCCAGAACACCCTCCAGAATGTTTTCCTTAGTTTTATTTCTTTGCAATGCAGGCTTAATAACCACTGATGCATTATTTAAATTGGAAGAGATGCCACATCTAGATAAGCTGGGAGATACATTGATACCAATTGCCTTCTGATAGGAAAATCCCTTGCTGTTTCAGTGGAAAAACCCACCAGGCTTACTAGAACCAGAGGAATGGAGTGGCATAGCTGTGGCATGCATTAACCTCTTTTGGCTTTTGTCTCAGTAGACACTCAGAAGGGTTCCCTTATCCCAAATGAGGTATTGTCAAGTAATTTTCACTCTGGGAACTGTCTTTGCACTCACCCCTTTTATGCATTGCTCATGCAAAATGCTAAAAGCATAAAAGAATCATGCTTTGCAACAAGATGCTGATGGTGCATAAGAAAACAGGAGTCTTTGTCTCCTTCCCTATCATCTACTCCTCTTTATAGGCTACATTTGTGACAGAGTAACCTCGTTGATATAACCTCACTTCTTGCATGAGACTAGGTGTGTCTGTGCAAATCCATCAGTGACACCGAAATGGTTATACTGGTGAGCTCAGAAGTCAAAGTTGTTTTTTTGTAGTCTTACCTGGTGGTAAGACTACAGGCCAGCTTCCCCAATGCAGTATATGAAACTGGATATTGCTAAGAAATTGGAGAGATGATGAAATTGGGAGGAGTTCCTGTAAGAAATTAGCTCCACTGACCGAGAAGCAATGATACCTGGACCAGACTCTGCTTCTGGCTGAACATCGGCAGAAGTGTCTGAAGGGATTTGATGTAATTCTTATTCTGATGTCTCCGAAAAGGGCTGTTTCTGAGATGTACCCGGCATGGCATTGCAACCTAATGCCAGAGAAATTTAAATGTTCTCTGAAATAAATGGTGGGTTATTCTGAGGCTAGAAACAAATAATATATATTGCTATCTGGGAAAGTTGCAAATGGCTACAGCTCAGTGCGAAAAAAACTACATTATGGCTATATCTGGCTTAAATGCTGCATAGTTCTGTGGGCTGTTAACAGATGTTGCCAGAACAACTTGTTATGACAAGTTGTGTTGTATTTCTGAACTCAACAATGTTATTGGCACCACCTCCTCCATCTTCCAGTGAATGGGAGTTACCTTTGTTCGAGATAGGTTCATATCCCATCCCAAACAAATGCCCTTGAAGCTCCATATGAGGAACTAATGAGGCTCTGAGTTAAGTTCAATATGTGTGACAAATAGTCCTCTGATAGCCAGGTCCCCCTTGTCGCTGCACAGGCCCATGGGACTGATCAGGATATTTTAAGAGCTACATTTTTAGAGCCAGACCAGGGTAGGAGATGACAACGGGGAAAAGGTACAAATTGGCAGAAAATGGGGAAAGAGTGCTGTAGAAAGGCAGAAAAACTCTGCAAAACAGCCAGTGACTAAAGTAGTTGTGTGGTAGCCCCATGCCTACATGTATATACTGAGAGACAAGAGAGAGATTTGTACCCAGATGGATAGTCAAGTGGCAATGCAATTGGATTTGGTTGGGTAGATCCTTCTGTGTCTCATTTTTTTGTAAAAAGGTTTAAACCTCTCTCAATGTGTTCCAGGAAAATTTTTTAGAAAACTCAGGTTGTTTTTTTTTAAATCAATCCAGTTATAGCTGTCTTAGCCAGGTTACTTTCTCACCTTATGAAAACCTTGCAAGTAAACTCTTTGGCAGACAATGAATGGTGCAGTACAGCATTTCTCAGTGAATCAGGCTAGCAGAGTATTAGCTTTTCATACAGCAAACCAGATAAATTAATGGCAGTGACATAGGCAGTAGGAAAGTCTGCAGAAAAAAATCCCAAACCTTAGCATTTTGTAAGTCAGAGGAAAAAAATCCTGTATAATGTTGCTTAGTAACTTTTCTTTCCTACCAAAGCAAAAGAGAAAACAATGCAGAAGATCCCCTCGAAGAGGATTCCCTCTTCATTGGTCCTTCCTGGTGAACAGTAGGAAACAAGGAAAAATGAACAAAGGTTCCTTCTAAGGGATAGTAGTGGGAATGGGTGCAGTACATGACAGCCACTATTGACTCGTCTTTCTTGGTTTGTGTGAGCCAAAGCAAAGCCTCCCTTCTTCATCTCAATTTCTAGACAGTACAATGACACCGAGAAGATAAATGAAGTGATAAAATAAACAAAAGTACTTAAGCTTTTATAATCTAGCTGATTCTTTTCTCCCAAGCACTGCTTGTCCAGTGGCAAGATGGGGAGTTGTAGTTTGTCAAAAACAATAACTTACTGAGCCTGGAAAGAGAAATATGTTGAACAAGAAGAACGAGGCATTTCAATCACTTTGCAAAAAAAGTGTCCTTAGTCTCTCTCTGTATTTGATATCCTAAAAATAACTGTGTGACATGGTTTATGATCAGGATCCACGCTGATCACGGCTGGTCAAAGCCATCAAGGAATGGCTTAGGCCATTAGTGCCAAGAAGGTAGGCTGTTGCAGACCACAACTGGCTCATTCCAAAAACCAAATAATCCTGAGGGTCTGATCTGCAAAACTGATGAAGTAAAAGGGAGTTGTGGTTGCTCGACACTTCCATGGATCAGGCTGCTCTGTCCTCATTACCCATTCTGCTGCTAACTCCTATAAATCCTGCACTTTCTTTTCATGCAGATAACTTATCGTGCAGGAGTATCCCAGCACCTGGCCTCTGCTGATGTCTTGCCACCTCCCATCTAAGAGTCAACCCTGCTCCTGGCTCAAAAAATGCCACAGATGCTCTGAGAAAAAAGAAGGGCATAAAAAGGAGTAGAGGCAGAGGCCCTCCACCTTTGCAAATCCTACAATCTCTCGCACAATGAAAGCCACTGAAATACTTTCACAGAATTGGTGTTCATTTTTGGTAGCCTAGTATCTGCAGATGCCTAATTTTACTAATCCCACCTGTGACTAGCTCAGACAGGCTGGCTGATGCATTTACAGAAAGATGGAGCTAACATGTCCGAGATCAGGAAAAAAGCCAAATCCTCCACAGACCAACATGAAGTCAAACAAACAGATTTCTAGGATTTGGACATGTCATGTTTGCCATCTAGTTACTAGTCAGGGCTTGTTCTACACGGAAAATGAAGAGTAATTAATCTGGTACGACATAAAAGGGGAACAAACTTACTGAAAATTTTGACAAATGAGAGAAAGAATTTTAATGGTATTTTAATCAAGGTGCTTGGAAAATAATACAATTAATAATTAAAATAAAAACGTTAATTCCTGAATTTATTTTATTTGGCTGTAAAAATAATTGTATATGCTAAACTAATAGGCAGGAATAGAAGCGATAAAGTGTTACTGCAGTAATGGAATTGAAAGCTCTGGGTCCCACTCTCAAGTAAAACGAGGTTGTTGGCATAAGACGTGATGTGGTAAAAGTTTGACCAGTGAAGTGGAAGCCAGGACATCATAAGTTCTGTGCTGTTTTGTTCTTTGATGGATTGGGTAAGGCATAAATTGGCACAAAGAACCATTTTCAGTCACAGTTTACCCATCTGTAAATGGAAACATATATCACAGTGATGGTATCAAACTTAATTATTATAATGTATTTAAGGCTTCTCAGGTGTAAAGTATAATACAAAAATGCAAAGTTTATTGTTCCTAATCTAAAGTACTGTATGAGATTTTTCACTGTTTGTAATCTTGCATATCATCTGCATCTTTAGCTGTGAAAAATGTTTTGCCTTTATACGCACACACATGTTCTAACTGAAAAATAACATTCCTTTTACTTTCTAACAGAGCTTTTGTAGTGTGGTCTGGCATTCAGAAACAAGACTGTAGTTCTGTTGAGTATTGATTTAGTTTAAATCTTCACTTTAGTTAATTGTCCTGAGTCATGTAAGATGCTTATTTGCAGATAGTTATAAAGTAGCTAAGGTACTGCTTAAAGACATAATACTGTTGAGTTTATTATTGATGTAAAAGACCCCTTGACTTTACAAACCAGAATTGTTCATTATAATGAATGCTAGATTTCTGGGCAGGACTTGACTTATTTAATTTTAGCGTTTTGTACATAAAAGAGCTTGCCCACAGAACTACCAGTGTTTGACACATGTAAAAGGAAGAATGAGTTGAGGATCTTCTGCTGAATATGCTACTAGTTTTGAAATACTCTGGCTGTCTCAGTAGAAGAAGATACTGGATTTGTGTAAAAAGATATAAAAGGGATGGATGCAATACTTGTAACAGGAGCTTAGTGGGCAATAAAAGGGATATGGCAGAGCAGTGCACATGCTGCATATTTCAACAGGTGCCTTAGAGAGGGATGCAACACACCTAAGAAGAAGTGGAGTTAATAGTGGACTGAGAAATTTGCTTTTTACCAAAGGTTACATAAACCGTGAGTAACTCAAGAAAAACTTGTCTCAATACTTTGCACTGAAAACAGGGAATTAGGAGCCAATGCCAGAAACAGCCAATGCCCCTCTGCCGAGGGCAGCTGTGTTTGTCAGAGGGAGAGGACAGGTGTCAAAAAGAGACTATCTCCAGGATATTCACTGAAACCTGTGTGTCAGCTCCCTGTTGAGGCATTCTGGCTCAGGGAAGCCCTGTAACTTGGCTAGGGGCTGACTGAGTGGAGTTGACCTCAAGGTAAAATTTGAGGACCTGATCATCTCTGTGGCTTCCTTTGAGGTGGGCCCATCTGCTCGATTTGTCTCTGATCCCAGCATCCAGCTTTTTTCTCCCCACGCAAAACCGCCATGGGTTATGTGACACGAGGGCTGCTGTGGTTCCTGCTAGGGCTGGGCTTTCCGCTAACACAACTGGTTTGGCCTGCCTTCACCTCAGATGGAAAGGGTCTTCCCTTTCACTCCTTGTAGAGGTCCTTTTTGGTCCTGATTCTCCCCTTACTAACTTTAGTCTTACATAATTTAACTACTTGAATGGAGTTGCCTCCTGATTTATGTTGGTGAGAGTGAGTGGAGTGTTGGTTCTTGAGCCTTTTAGCAAAATATGATGTTACACTATTTCTGGATATCATCATGTGCTGGTTGTGCAACAGATAAGAATAATGCTTAATAAGTCATTAGTACTTCAGTTCTATTTGTGCTAAAATCATCTGCTACATCCCATTTAGTTTCTAAAGCCTCCTCATTATTGCTGCAAACAACAGACCCATGACCTGCTTTCCACTCTGTAAGAGAAGGATAAGTGAATTTAATGTGATCTCTGCATTACAAAAAGCCTGCTGCTGCTCCCTTGAAATCAGGTGGTGTCTTATCATTGACTTCAGAGAAGGTAGGATTAGGTCCAAATTTCAAACACTTAATTCTCCAGCAGAGGAAAGTCAGGCTTGAGCTGCCTCACTTCTTTGGCAAATAATGAATGGGACCTCATTATATCCATTAGGACGTGACTTTACAGACGATTACATGCTGAAAGTATGCCATCGATAGACTGGTTCTATCCTGAACTGTGAAACTTGCTCAGAGAGTCAGAGACTGCTAACTTTCAAGACACTTATTCTCATATCATGAATGGTTTTGTTGATGAATGGGACCACAGACCTGTATCTGGTATCAGCGTTTTCATTGCTAGGTACAAGCACACAGTAATGCTGCGACTACAGCGCATTGTTCCTGCGTTCTTTTCAGATGAAAAGTCATCCAGTAACACCAGAATTTCTCTCCTTGTAAGATATTGTTGTGATCCTATTTATTTTTAAAGAATTTGATGGCTTTTAGGAAAACAAAATGCAGATTAAGAATCAAAGGAGTTGATCCACAAGTTTTTTGTAGCAGATTTTTGTCTGGCTTTCTGGACGGATATTTGCTAAACTGTTATAAAGCAAGAAATTACAAAATGCACTTGGTTAACTTTGGATTTGTTGCATATTAGACATGAAATACAAGTAGCACAGGAACATAAATGGTTTGACCATGACGGATCTTTTTGTTCTTCCCACATATTCCTTGGACTCTACTTTTTAGTAGTATTATGGGACTAAAATCAGTAGTCCATGTGTACTTCTCAAGAGTATCTGTGACGGGTGCTGCATAGAAAGCTTGTTAGGAGTAGGTAAAAGACTTAATTATTTATGGATTTATTCTTACAAAACTTTTCTGAGTAAGATGAACACTGTTATTGCTGTTCTGCAGATGGGCAAATTGAGGGACTGAAAGCTTAAGTAGCACGCACAAGATCACCCAGCAAGTCTAGGGAAAATAGGCTGAAACTAGAATGTTTCATTTCTATTTTCATGTTCTGTCAGTGTTAGATCATCTTTCTCCCATGATTAGCTGCTCTTCTGGCATGAACTCAGGACCATTATGATAGAGCTATTTTTCATACAATGGGATGAGTCTGCCATGGCTTTAATTACAAGCATGTGTTCACTCTTTTATGTCATTGTGATTGTTATGTAAGGTGAATGAATTTTAAATTAGTATACATTACAAACATTTTGGCATAGGGAACATTTTCTACCTCTCTGTCCATACAGAGAGCACATATTAACTGGTTAATGACTGGACCTTGGAACTAGTACACCAGTGCAAGACTAAGAGTGATTATCAGATTTTTTTTAAAAAAAAATCAAAATAGAAGTTGTTTTAAATAAATGAGGAGGAAATCCCACCTGAAGGAATTTGCAGAGAAGACTCAAGTGCTTAATTCCGGCTGAACATGTTTTTCATAGAATTTACAACTGCTGGGACACATACTCTTAAACTTGGGTTTGGGATTAGGATCATCCTAAATGCACATCCCACAGCATATGCTCCTAAAATTTGTAAATTTAACCCAACTCTTTCGAAGGACAATGTGATGATTTTAGAAATGAATAAATGATGGTACATTTATAGCTTCTTTTCAAAGAAAAGAAAGGTAGCCAATCATTATGACTAATAACTTTTATTTAAAGTATAATCTGAGACACTCCTTGTAAAATTTTAGCCAGAGTCTTGGCATGACTTAGTGCCCAAGAAAAGGATATCTATATTGGGAATCAGCTGCTCTTACACAATCTTTGTGATGATTTGGAACCACTTAAAACCAGGGAGTTGATAGTACAATGCATTCTTTGGATTTGGAAATGTTCCCCTTATTCCTGCTTTGAATTAAGGGCATATATTGGTGATTTAGTTACATGTTTCTTAGTCAAAATTATATGTCTTTCTTTATTGTGCATTTGAAGCCAAATCAGTCTCTTACTGCAAAAAAAAATATAAGCATGAAGATCTTTCACCTGTTCTAAGCAGGAGGATATTTTCCTGTTGCAGTGGATTTTAAACTGTGGTCTGTTGACCACCAAAGACCTGGCAGTGTCTACTGGAAGAGGAACTGGCTGGTCAGATAAGATTGACTTTTTTTCCCCTCCAACAAGCTTAGTGGTATTACAAGTAGCTAAAAATGCATTAAATATTTCCCAGCTAGCACTTTTAAATGTTAACAGTTGTACTTGCCTCAGGGCTGTTATTCAGCCACCAAAACCAGGAGGTGGCCTGTGTGATCAGGAAATAGGGCTGAGTCTCAATGACAAATTTTATGAAGATACTGTCTGTAGTCTGAAATTCTTTAAGAATCTCTAGCCTCTGTGATGCTTTAAAACCCATTTGTAGATGCAAACATCTGACTTCACTAAGTGACTGAAGCATATTTATATCTTTGTGAGAATGCAGATAGGGCTCTAGTGAATTGTAAAGATTTTTTATGATATGATACTGTCAGTATGTAAGTTATTCAGAGGACTTGCTGCTGGTAGACTGCCCTACAATAGCTAATGAGCAGCATACTTACAAGGACAACGATCTATTCCTTTAACCTTGAATAACTAAATAATAAAATAAAGATATGATCTGTTATTTCATCACTTAACAGAACACCCAATCTAATTTCTTCAATCTGAAAAGCTTATAAATGATGCAAGGTAACAGGTGTCATACTAGTATAAAACATACTCTGCATTTGATTAATACTTGTAAACACATGGTGAGTCAAAAGGCTGGGCTACATTTTGTTCCTTTGAAACTTCATTCAGTGTGTGCCTTAGGTGGCAGAGAAATACCCCAAAGTAAAATTTAGCCACCCATATGTGTGGCATTTCTAGAGCTGGTGTTCAGAAAAGACTCTGCTGTTGAAGGCACTGTTTCCCCTCTAAATCTGGAAAGTAGAAAACTTTCACTCGTGTTTTCTTTCTGAGGCAGAGAGATGGCCGTAGCAGGGAGAGCATGGGTTATCAAAATATTTTTTTGTTGTGGAATATGCTTATAAATCATAGATTTCACAATGTTACTTATGCAGAGTTTATGATGGCAGTTGTCTGTCTTTTACAACTGGGACTACTAAAAGGATTTGTCACTGAAATTCTTGAGGCGAGAATAATCTTTGGCCATTTTTAAACTGATGCAATACAAAATTACAAAAATGCAATTAAACCCTGGGCAAAGAAATAAACACAACTCAGGAAGCCCACTCTAGGTGACTGGTCTGAAAGAAGAATTTGCAATGGGCACAGTAGATAAATCATACACTGCTGACACAATTAGTTAAAGCCATTACTTGGGGAATCAATAGAAAAGAAGCTGTATCCATTTGCTCAATCCAGCAATTTAAATTTCTCAGGGTGGGAAGCACTTACTGCCATGAATAAACTGTGAAATGTATCTTTAAAAAAAGTTTTTAATTAGAACTGGCAGTTCTGAACCTGCTGTTGGCAGGAGCCAACCTACTGAAAAAGAGCCCAATGCAATAAAGTGTCTGCTCACTGCTTTAGCATGTAACAGGTTTTTTTATTTAAAAAAACAACACTAAAACAATCAACCTTTAAAACGGAAAGTTGTGTTTCAACATCTGCATTATGAGATTTTTTTTCTCTGTGGTTAAAGCAGTTTGGAAGTTTCAACTGTCATTTCTTACAGTAGGTGCCAAATACAGCTGGTTTCCTGAAGGATGGAACTTGTTTTACAGGAACACACACAAAAAGGGAAAAAAAATAAAAGGAAAAAAACACCTGCTGTAGTAGTCTCTATGCTCTAAGTACCGTCCTACAGTCTACTGCTGAACTGCTGGCGTGGGTAATCCTGCATCACTTGTGACCTGATTCAAGCACTCAACTGAGCACATTCTCAATTGCAGTTTTCTTAACTTGCATTGTCTTTATTGGGACTTAAGCATGTGCTTGAAGTTGAACATCTGCATTCTAAATAGGGATTACATATGACACCTGCTTGGCAGAATTAACCCATTTATTTTCAAATGTACCTGACTGCATGTTCCTAAGAACAAGAAGTGGTGCTGACACTTTTAAAAATCCCATCCTAGACTGAGTAAAATATCTAAATTTGTCATTGTTTTTAAGATTCATGGATGGGTGAAAGAAAAGCCTGTGTCAAGAGCCAAAAGGTTAGGTGAATGAAAGAGTGAAGTGTCCCGTGCCACCTGTCTCCGCTCGTTCTTCTGAGAAGTACGAATCTGTCTCTGCTTCCTTTCTGCCTGTGGTTTAGGGGCCTTGGTGGCCTCTGCATTCCTCTTCTTCTTTCATGTTGCTCTAACTGTGCTGCTGTTTAGCAGAATCCATTTTTCCTATAGTCCAAACCCAGTAACCCTTGTCGCTGACCTCACCAGCCATGTGCTCTGTGTGAACATGACTCACGGTAGCGATGAGAAATCTTTATTCTCTCTAATTTGGCCTTCCCAAAAAAGGAAAGAGGGACAAGGGGTAGGGGAGATTCTGATATTTCCAAACTTGCTTGCTGGAAGTATTGTGTCAGTTACGATAATTTGGTGTAGCACACAAATCCTCAGGCTGACTTGCGATTCCCAGCACACCCCTTGTAGTCTAATTGAGGAACTGCATTTTGTCAGTCACATACTCTGGTGAAAATGCAAGAATGCGAGAAACAATAGGAGCAGGCTAGTACTGAGTCAAAACAGATAAAGCCAAATTGCTTGTTGGACTGAAAGATGGGAGCGAGCAAGCAGATGAGAAGCAAGTTGGTCAGAAACCCATTGCTGCCACTGATAACTCTGTGGGTGTGTGAAAGGTGCACTCAGTGTGTGAGCAAAGGGGACAGAGAGGCAAATGGGAAAGAATGCAATTACTCTTTTCTTTATGAAAGAGGAAAGGTACCAACATCAAAATAACACAGTATATTACAGCCTGCTGGTGCATTTCAGAGCGAGGAGAGCACTCTACAGACAGATCTGGAGGAAAAAGACAGTTGGGGTAAAATAAGCCCTAGAATAATTTGGGTATGAAGTGAGTGGTATGTGGACTGTGTGGGAGGGAGGGAGCAGGGGCAGCCAGGGCTGCTCACAGGCTGCTGGCTGCAGGCAACACTGTGAGTCAGTTTGAGATGGCTACCCAGGGGGGCACATGGTAGGCCTCTTTCTCCTCTTGAGACTTTTATTTGTTCTCCCTTTCTTGGTGATTTTCTCTAATCGGAAGAACAAGATGTACTTAATGAAAACAGATGTTCTACTCCCTTGCATGTGGAAAAAAAAAATTCCCCCAAAATAGAATAAACCCAAAGAATGCTGAGAGCAAGGATGGGTGTCCACAAACTCAGGAGAACAAACCTCTTCATTAATGACCTGACTTGGCTGCTCATTTCCTGCTGACATGCTGTGGAAGTTGTTGATGCAAAGGTCCATGGAAAGAGCTTGGTCTAACGAGTGGGTGAGCTGTGTGCCTCTGTAAAGCATAAACACCACACTGAGATGGTTCACAGCTTTTCTCCATCCGTGATCTCCCACTGCGAGATCCTGGTCAATGGCAGTTTTTGTCATTGGCTTCAGCATAACCAGGAATTGGTCCCAGAATTTAATTCAAAGCACAGCACACAAAGCCCCAAAATCATAACATCCCTGCTACATTTATAGAGCTGCATAAGCCACTGATTAACAAATGGATGAGATACTGAACTTTGCTTTGCCATCTGTCTTTAATTACATAAAATAACTTGAAGCAATTAACAAGAAAGAAACACTGTGACACAAATAAATAAATCCTATTGATAGAAACAGATGAGGGAATGCTTAGGAAATTTGAATATATGGATAAAAGTCCCTAAACCTGCATAATCTGCACCCAATGATATGACAAGTATTATCCAACAGATTTACCCAGCCATTGCTAATTATTTTTTAAAAATAATAGTTACCTGTGGAGATGCAGAGAAACAAAAGAAAAGCTCTGTGTTTGTGTGTGAATAGAAAAGAAAACGTGTGGTCCATCCAACTGCTGTGATATCTTTCACAGATAATAGAAACTCATATCAACAGAAAAATACACAAAGCATGAGGTTTCATAACTGTGGACCTAAAACCCTAAAACCAGTCACGTAATTCTGCATGCTTGTAAGTGTTTAGGCACCATTGGGGATTAGGTTCTTTAACAATTTGCAGAATTTAGGTTCTAAGTCTATTTTTCTGCATTCAGATACACTTGTTTGCCTTCTCTGCTTAGGCACTTAAAAAAAATGACTGTTGTACAATAGCTCTTGAGTGACTGCTGAGTGGATTAAAAACTAACTGATAGGTGTCAAAAAGAGGCTGTCATCTCTGGAGTCAGTTTGCAGAAATGGGTGTTATGCCATTACCAAATTGTACTTAACGATCGAAAGATAAGTATATCCCTGGTAAAACAATACTGAGTAAATTACAGAAGAAATCAAAGTTGGTGAAATGATAAATAAATTATGAAGATGGAGCAGCCCAAATTTGATGAGTGAGACCTCTGCAGACGAGCTGAATTTGAAGTCGTGCACTAACAGTGGCTCTGTATTAATTCACTAGAAACTGTATCCCAAGGCTGGTACGTGAAGAGGCTTTTGTATCATTGTGGGGAAGCAACTGGACACAGGACGCAATCTGATGGTGCAAAAGAGGATTAATGTCATCTTTGAACGAGTTAGCAGGGACACATGAGTTGAGCATAATGCAGACTATCTGGCAGCGGTGTGCTGCAGTGCTGCGGGTGCTAGAAATCTGAAAAAGGGTGGGAGAAAAGGCGTAAGAACCACTTGTAGATCTGAAAACATACTTTGTTTCCCTTCTCAAAATGAGATGACTCGATTACAGCATATCATTACCTTCACAACAAGCACAAAATTGTCTTGCATCAGTTTAATGTATTACAGAATCTGTAGGTGGAAACGTAAGCCAAGCAAATTTAAGCAAGCACTGAGGGTTGGATTTTTAGCAGTAAGTGTGATAAACTGCTGAAACAAAGTGCCCAAGAAAGTGATAGCATACATATCAAAACTGGATCCCCTCTGGAAAATCTGTCAGCCAAACAGAAATTATTTGCCTCAGTATATAGGACATGGGGCAATGCTATAGCCTGTGACACAGAAGAGGTTAAACAGGATGAGTTAACGGTCCTTTCTGGCCTCAAAATTCCTAAATCAAGGAAAATGTCTTAAACATTTTAGGGCAAATTTTTCTTATTTCATACAGCTAATTCACAAATTCCAAGGAAACAGTGAAGCAAATAGTATCACAATGAGCAAGTGGTGTGACCTTGGAAATGATAATGCATATTAAAAGTACCTTTTATATTAATATGCAACATTTTACACTCTGTATTATAGATTTGGGGACCAAGGCTGAAGGCTATGGTCAGCATGGTCTGAGTCAGTACTCAGAGAGCAAGGGAGTATACACAGTAAATGAACCGAGAGATAAACAGACCAGATGGTAATGTAGGAGAGCAGATACAGGGAGCACTGAATATGTAATTTGCTGCTGTTTCAGGTACTCATACTGAGAGAAAGAACTTTAATTGTTTTGGCGGGAAACACTCCAGTGTAGACTGAAATGGGAGAAAGAATGTAAACAAAGAGCAAAGATCAATTGCTATGTTATCATAGCTTGTAGAAAAGTCTTGTGGGTCATGACAGGGACTTTTGACAGACATCGTTTTATTTGATATCTCTATGGTAATCTCAAAGTAGAAGTAAACAGCACAATAGTGAAATGTGCTGATGATACTAAACCAGGAAGGAATGCAAACAGAAGAGAGGAGATAAATGATATCAAAGGACCGGCAGATATTAGAAAGCTGGATACAAAGTCCCCCAAACTACTCACACACACAAAAAAAAAAGAAGAGAGAGGAAAAAAAAGAAATTAAAACCTATAGGAATGTAGATGGCCTGGCCATCAATACTGCTGATAGAATTTCAAGGCGTATTGGACAGTAGATCAGATGAAAGTGAGATATGAATTTACATAGTGATAAAAGCTAGGCAGATGCAAACGTGTCACAAAGCAGAGAGGTAATAGTTCACATGTAAAGCTCTGTGTTATTACACTCAAGTCTGTGTTCAATATTGCCAGGCACTGACTGACTGGAAAGCCTTGGAAGAAATCCCACAATGATTCGAAGGCTGGAAAAATTACTTTAGGGTAAAGGCTGAGGCTCAAACCCAGCATCTCATTAAGGATAACATTAACGTGCACGAGTTGTGCTGTCGATTTACAACTCCCTTTTATAGCCCTGCTAGGTGGCTTTAACAAAGGAACTACATATCAGCTTAAATGGTGCACATGCTTAAGTACTTCATTAGACTGAAGCAGAAAGAACTTGGTTAGACCTGCAAGGAAAGATGGCAAAAGCCCTTGACCACGGAAAGGTGCATATTGGCTACACAGAAATCAGCAGGCAGTCGCATATTTCCACGAGACTGGGCTACTGCATTGTTATGCGTGGCAGAATGGTCTGCAAAGTCTTAAACCAGCCAATATTATTTAACTGTAAGGTAGGAAGGCAGTGAATTCAGACCTTTTGGGTGGATTTTTTTAAGGTGAAAATTGGAAGGCTGTCAGATTGTCTTTTAAGGAGAGTTAATGTTGCCTGGTCTTTTAGGATAGGTTTGAATAAAGCCCAGGAGAATGCTTACAAAGCACAGTTTTATGTCTTTACATTAGAAGGCTCAGAGTTCTTCCCTATCCCTAGAATTCCTGATCATATCAAAGCTCCACAATTCAAAGCGGAAGGAATGTTTCCCTTAGGAGCTCTGAAATCACCTCTGCAACAGTTCATAAAAGCATTCCTGTGAGCCAGAATTCCTGATGCTGATTTTCAAACCAAGGAAAATTAATCTTTAAAGAATAGGGCTGTGAAATGCTGAACTGGCATCACAGATATGGTGCGAATATCTCTTCTGTGTAACCATTTATTGTGCTTATAACAGTCAGAATTATCTGAAGCAGAGAGCAGTTTGTTCTCTAAGAATGGTATTTGGGGGATGTAGTACTCAATCGTTTTTGAAAGTCAGGAGAAGGTGAATATTCAGCTCTGTAGACTCTTAATAATTGCCACAGGCTGAGGTCGTTTTTGCTAGTTTGTTTGTTTGTTTGTGGGCTTTCTTTTGTTTTGTTCTTTAATTTTTTTCTCAGAAATAATAGAAATAACTCTTGTCTGACAAAAATTAACACTTAAGTGTTTCACTTAAATAATGATACTAGACTTATAATGCAATTAGTATCACATGATTTTATAATTAGTATTAGCAAATCACTGTGTAAAAGAACATGTAATATTAATTTTTTTCTTTGAGAAATTCAATAGTGAAAATAAAAGTATTTGCTTTGGCAAGTATTTAATCTTGGAAATTTAGCAGGTGCCCTTCTGGGTTCAACTAGTCAATACCCATAAGAATTTAACAAAATATCTGCATAGATTATGAAAAAAGCAGCAGGGAAAGACCAAGGGAATGATAATTAGTGTAGAGCTTCCCTTTACATATCTTGATTGAACAAATACTTGAAAGTCATGTTTATCATCACAGGATGGAAGTAAGAATACAGGGTTAAATTATTCATGAGTGAGTATCTATTGATCCTTCTCTTTTTTCTTCTTTGTTTTTACCCTTTATAGTTCACTTTCATATTGCACTGCTTCATTCATTCCCTAGTGCTTTTTCTCTCCTGACAGGATGACTTTATAAGCTAGTTGAAGTGCCTAACTTGCAACCCGTTGCTCTTCTTATACACCTACATACTTCAAGCATTCAGCACTCAGTCCTCTCTGGATGCTAAATTGCTACAGCGGTTGTTAAAATTTTTATGTGTAGTACAGTACAAAAGCTACCAAAAGAGGGCAACATATGAGCCAACAATGAGAAATGTATCCTGACAAGTTTACGGTTGTGTATTTGTGACACCCTCCCCCCTTTCTTTTTTGATAGAGCAAGAAATTTTAGCAGAACTGCTTAGGAAGCAGAATATCCATTCTATGGAAATATCCAACACTGGGGAAAAAAGTAAAGCTGCCGAAGTTTTCACATATTGAAAACTCAGAGGAAATATATTTGTCACGATGGAAGTGTCCATAGGTGTCAAATCAAATCATTCTTACACCAGAGAGCAAAAATGTTATGACAACATTAAAATATTTAATTTAGTAGAAAAAAACGTTAAATATATGAATGCTATAAAGTTCAAAACAAAATTAAATGGAACAAGGAACCACTTAAATATTTTCACTTCATGGAAAACAATATTTTAATATTATTAATGTACATACTATTTTAATTTGTCTCCATTAATAATGTTGTCAAAATAAGTACGCTTTCAAAAAAGCAAGCTGATTAAGACCAAGTTCTATTTCCTAAAAGAATATGTTCACTCTGAATATTGTTTAATTACATTTCCTCTTGATAAAATGCCTATGAGAATTTCAAAATACTCTTAATAATCCTTCAAAAGACTAAGGTAAGCTGGCCACATCCCAGGACTGTCCCCAGTGCTGTGTTTGTGAAGCCAGACAAAAAACACTATTCCAAACACCAGGCATGTGAGCTCAAGAGCTCATATACATCATTGGCGAACAGTTTGTTATAAACAAAGTTTTTTCCCAAAGTATTCAATAATACTCTGAGGATTTAGACAGTCTTGAACACATGCCAGTGTGGCAATGGATACAGTAAGCAAATATGATCTACCTCACTTAGGGTAAATATTTGGCTACAAATGTATTGAGAGCTCTTTAATTCTTTGTACACTTCCATGATGAGAACCAGAGGGAAGGCAGGGGAGATGTAAAGACTAGAGGGGGATTTTTTCTTCTCTTATCAGCTGCTCAGATAGGCCAGCTGCCAGTCAAATTAAAAACCTCACTGAAGGAAATGAATGAAGGCCTGTAGGTGTAGAAATCTGCTGTTTATACAGCTGCACCGAGTTCTGCTAATGATCAACCAGAATCAGCCAAGTCTTCATGGAGATATGGAAAATTCTTCAGCAGTGTCCAGGAGGTTGACTACGGAATTGAGGGCATCCTCATGGTTTTGGTTTTGTTTTTTTTTTTTTCTCCTCCTTTATTTGTATCATCTCTTTTTTCAAGACTAACTTCTGCTTTCTTCTTGTTTCTATTATGGCTTAAAATGCTGGAAATTATCTGAGAAGGAGCAGGGGGCACATCTATGAGCTATCTGGAGGGCAAGAAACATTTGAAAAGTTTGGAAGTACTCACCCATCTCAAATACAGGATGTTCTACTTGCAGGAGCAATACCTTATCTCCTCTCATTTATCCATGTCCTGCCTTTGCATCTGTATATCTGTGGATTCCAAAAGAAAGAAAGATTTATTTTTCCTAGCTGGAAAAAAGTAGAAGTTTCTGTCTGGAGAGTTTCTCCATTGTCTGTTCTATCACATTGGCAACATCTTCACATCATTCACCCAATGAAGGGTTGCAGAATCACAGGGTATCTATTAAGACGTTCAGTATAGGAATGAAAGCCATGCACATGGTCAGTGTGGCTGGATTTAGTGTATCGACTCTAATTACAATGTTTTCAGACAGTTTCTGTATTCTGGATATGCAGGAAGCTATACTCATCTGTTTGCCCTTCATTTCTTATACTGCTCATTTATTTTTGATTAATGAAATGATGCTCCCTCCCAGGCAATGATGCTACTTTTGGAATACAAACAAGGACAGTTCTGGAATATAAAATGTGTATTTTAATGGCACTAGGAGTTGTGGTTCATTATTTGGTTGTGTTTATTTGTAGGAAAAAAGGTAAATTGCATCCTTATAGAGCCTTGTCTTAACTGTATGAGCCTACACGTCTGCCATTTTATATTGCCCAGTGACTAGTGTTTATTTAGGAAAGACTCAGCCCATGCACAGAGAGACACTGATTCTCACAAGTGGTTCTGTGTATGCCTTTGCTTCTTCACTTCTGCCAAATTCAAGTCTAAATTCTAAGAAGCAACAATAACACTAACAGGAGTCACGTCAGACATGAAAGAGATTGCTTTAGCTCTGTGAACACAAACCAGACTTCTTTTTCTTCCTTACAAATGATTTTTAAACATGCTTTGGCTTCTCTGAGCTAGCATAGTTTTGCTCTACAAATCAGGTTATGAAGAAGGATCTGTTACGCCCTTTGCAGATATAGTATATAAGCCTAGTTACATCACATTTCGAGGCAGAGGGACCTCTGAAGGGAACTGCAGTGTCCAGTCATGTGCTTTCTGCCTCTTGCTATTGATTCTTGTGGTTAGTCTGTTTCTGATTTTGTTTCTCTGTGTAGTTTAAGGGCAAGTCTGTGGTTTGCCCCATGTGCCCAAGCAAGGGAGTGAGGGTGCTGAAGACTGTCTGAAAATAAATAAATCAGAAACAGATAGACTAATTACAAGGACAAATACCAAGGGACGGAGAACACGCAGCATCCTCATGATCAGATATGCTTGGCCTTTTGAAGGATAGATGGATGTTTCACCATGTGATGTAACTCTGTACCACATTGGAGAAAAGAGCCAGAGTGTCCTCTTCCTTGCCTGGCCTCTCACGTGGTTTGCCTACATGGCATATCCCAGCATAGGGAGGAACCACTTCCCTGAGTTAGAGGTCAGGAGGAGCAAGGCTGGGAAATGAGAGGCCACTCTTGCCTCTCCAGCAGGGCTAAGCTAACATGAGGAATGCTGTAATCTACTCCTGGTTGTTCTATGCTCAAAGCATATTACTTCCTTCCGTGGAATAAGAGGATAGTCATGGATGTTGTTGTGACTCACAGTCTCCTGGGACAGCACGGCCCTGAGCCATGCCTATAATCAAATGACCCGGGGGGTGAATTAGGAAGGCTTTTGATGTCATTCTCTGAGTATTGCACCACAGGATACAAAGACTTCCTAATGTAATGTCAGGATCTCTCTTAAACATAACCATGAAACTAACTCTGACTTGCCAGCAGCTGGTACAGGCAGTGGCCTCCCTACACCACTCTGGCACTTAGCATAAGAAATGTCATTATGTGGGTGGATTAGGCAGAACTGTCAAAGTTGTGTGCGTGTTCTTTGGCTGTGTTTCCTTCCCTGGGCTAATAATGCTGAGGAGATGGAGAGTGGGTTGACATATTTTCTGGCATGTGTCACCTAACCCAGTGAAGTGGAGGACATGTCAGCCACAAGACTTCTCTGCTTTAGCAAGTTGCAGGCAGAAGTGATATACCGCAGCAGCTAGCAGTCTTAATCCTATATGTATTCACACCACTAGCACCTTCATCATGGTTTCAGCTTTCTCAGGGCTCTCTGATGGAGCAAGAGGTGTGTCTAAGAGGAGAAGGTAAGGAAATGTATCCAGACAGATAGTTTAAACTCAGGGAATCAGCAGCAGACAAGGCATTTGCATAACACGTTACTGAAGAGCTCTATAAGTTGACTGACACGATCTCTGTAAGAACCGCTGAATTTGTCACTGATAATGGGGGAAATATTTAGTTGCTGTTTTGCAGTGTTTAAAAATGCTCCATACCAGTTCAGCAGAGGATAGAAAGAAAACCTGTACCTGACAAGAGGGATTTTTAGGACAGAAGACGCTAAAACACGACAACTGGAGACTGAAGAAATTTAGGCCACTGTTACTGTTGCTGGCTCCCTAAGCTGGTGTGAGAGACGTTGATATGAGTATTGGGGTGAAGGAACTTCACAAGGTCCAGCACAGTCTCAAGGTAAAATGTCCTCTGGAAAACAGGGAAGAGAGTGTACTCAGTCTGACAGGGAAGACTGGTTTTGCACGGCTCCCTGCTTACTGTCTGTGCTGAGGAGATGCAGTTTAGTCCCTGGGCTGAGGCAATACGCCAGGTGGGTTCCTCACAAATCACCGTCAGAGTAGCAGAAGATGGTATAAGCACTTTTACCCAGTATGACTGAAATGCCACCTCCTGTCACTGCCAGTATGTTGCAGGCTGTGTTTGATTGTCAGGAAAAGACATATTGGCTGGGTGTCAGATGCATGCCACAAAACACACAGGTAGTAATTCTGATGTGATTTATAGCAGGGACAGCACCCCATTCACAGGGAAGAGTTAGTGTTTGGTATTCTCCCTGTAGCTTACAATTTAAAAAAAAAAAAAAGAATGGGACCAGTAGCTTCTGCAAGTAACTACTGGTGAATGACAACTGCTACTCTCCTGTAGCATCTGTAGCATCTCAAGTTACGAACTGGTATCTCCAAGAGCCATGGTCTGGTTTTCTGTAAAACTGAAGAGCAATATTTCCATAAACACAATATTAAGTGATAAAAATACAGCTGGGTGGGCATGGAGGCAGCCCATATGGACCAATTGCACAACAGGCCCACAGGAAAGGGGGTGCCTCTTCACTTGTTGGTCATGAGCCACAGCATGGGATTTTAGTAAGCTAGTAACAGAAACTGCCCAGTAGCTATACCTCCTGCAAACACACACCATCTTGCCTGATGTGGGTGCTGCTCCTGGATCAGACACAGTTGGTTAGTGAGTCAGTTAGCTTGTGCCTAGGGTGTAGGGCTGAGGACCTGGGTCAGAGCTTAATGGACTGCACTGGGGTGCTCTGAGATGCCAACTCTGACACAGGGGAGCAAGAGACAGAGAATAATGCCGAAACAGGAGCTGCCTCTGCCTCTTAACTTTTTGCCAGTCTGCACTGCTTGACGTTTGCATGGTTTGAGACAACCTGTACCAACATGATGCCTGACATGGAATTTGTATTGTCCTGTGATCTGGATGTTCCCGCTCAGATTACCAGGTAACGTAACATCTCCAGTTGTGTAACACAACCGAGTTCTCCAGGTCCCAGGCCTGCAATCATTATTGAGCTGACTGTTTGTACACTGGGGAGGGAATTCAAGTATTGTTAATCAGTGGAAATGCTAGCTACATGTCTTTTGTTGGGAGTAAAGCAACCTGATTTGTTGTACGTCCACATATTGAAAGCAGGGATAAAGGAAGTGCTTTCATCTGTGTATGAATACCTGATGTAAAGGGTCCATCAGTGTTTAGGTAGATACCAGTGTTTTGTAATTTAGGGATCATGTAACTTTAAAAAAAAAATCCACTGCCAGCATTAATTAAGCTAAACTCTGCATGTTCATTTATTCCTTTTATTTCCTTCTACCTTGTCCATTTGCCTGCTTCTTTTGTATAGTAAGATATATGTTGTTTTGTTGCTTGTTTGTTTTTATTTGAAATGTTGCATGTACTCTTCTGAGCTCTTGCAGAGGACAGAGACTAGTAAATGTGTGTTTATGGTATTTATGCACTTTTGTCCATGTACAAAGACTGATGGACAGCTAATAAAATGCACACCTCTGCAATCCTTTCATGCTTAAGATCCTCAAGAAGGCATTGTGAGTATTCAAATAAAATAGAACCAAACCAAAATGTATGTATTTAGTTTAGATAATAGCGGCCCCCAGATATGTGCTTCTCTCTGCAACTGGAAATCTGTCAGTTGAACAAAGAGTAGGATATAGTGTTAATCAGGCTGTCCTAAAAGCTTTGTGTGATAGACATACTTACTGGATTCAGTTCCATTTCTCTCACATTTCAAAAGCAGACTCAGACCCTAATTATTATGAGGACAACTTCCACAAAATAATTTTTTTGCAGTCAAGTATTACAATGCGTTTTAACAGTCAGAATACATATTAAAAGAACACAGTTTGTCCCAAGGCTTCTGGTTCAGCTGTACAAAGTTTTTTCTTGTTCCTTCTATATGAAAAATTATTCCTGAAAAGTCATTCTGCACATTTCCTTTTTTTTTTTCTGTGTTTCAGGGAGAAAAAATATAAATAAGCTGTAAAGCTCGTGTTGTTCTGAACTCCTTCTCTCCTCTTTCACTGAGTTCATCAAACAAAATTCCAAAAGAAACAAATGTTATTACGAGATTAGCAGAACGAACAACAGAGTTCAGATATGAAACTTTTTTTAAAAAAACAGTGGGCTTAATGACGTGAAGGAAGTTGCAGTTCAAACATCAAGGTCAATTAATTCGTTAAATATTATTTAAAAGTTACTTGCCTTGAAACAAAACCAGGACTATCCACTTCCCAAAAACACAAACAGATTATTCTGCCCCTGTTTGTCAGTTTCACTCTATAACTTCTATTTGATCTTCAAATCAAAACAGTTTCTGTTTCAGATTTATACAACAGGCTGCCTCTAGAAAGAAAAAGATCTTAAGGTTGGACTGCTGTTTGCTTTCCCTTCTAATCCTGTGAGAAGATTTGCATAAGAAAAGCAAGTAGGTTTGAGTCTAGGATTTTCTGTCTACATCAAAAGCATGAGGATCAGCCAGTCCTCTCCACTTATTATTAAAGAAAACGATTGCTTTTGTAATCAGGTGAGCAGAAAATCTTTCAGTAAATTCAGCAAGATTCCTCTAAAAGTAGCAGGGGCTACTTATCAAGACTAAATGGAGCTTAGTTAAATCATTATAATAGACAAATACTGAGAGTCTAAAACATAAAACCTTCAGTTCCAGGTAGGTTTCCTGAAACTGTATACTTAACTTTAAAACAACTTCCAGAATTGGCAAAGCAGTCCCTTGTATTTGCAGGTAGCCTCACCATTTCTAACAGCATCTGTCTCATTTGGGACCTCAGTGAGCAGAGGAACGCTGGATGGTGATGTGAGCTCTGGGTGTCACAACTGAGCAAGTGCCCGCTGTTCCAAGTTTCGAGTGTGACCCCTGGAGCAAACCACTTAACTCTGCCGTAGAATTGGAACATATACTCATACCTGCAAGAGTGCTGTGAAGCAGAATAGTTTAATTTGTGCAATGTACTTCCAGATTCTTTTGGTGTATAGAAAGGTAAATTATTTCATAAGAAGAGGATTAGAAGGGATGTTTGGGATCATGGGGTCAAATCTCTCGCTGTGGGTGGTAACCACATCTCAGAAACTGGTTCACAAACCATTCAAATTCCATCTTCTGGCTGCTTTGATTCCTTCCTGCCCATGGAAGGCCTTTCTAGGTCCTCACCACCCTGGTGGGGTGAAGGTGCTTTTCTGTTTCCAGCTTGAATTCCTTCAAGTTGGTCAGTTTGTGCCAACTCTTGCTCTCATAATTATTTTATTTGGGAAGAGGGGAGGGAAGTTGTCTCATAGTTTTAAGATTCATTTGAATTTTCCTCTGAGCCCCGGGTACCTGGTGGAAAGACGCCAGCAATGCTGTAGGCTGGTTGGGTGTACCAATAAAAATAAAATAAAATTAAAAAAAAACAACAAGAGTAAGAAAAGCACCATTCTTAGAAAGCCTCCGTCGTTCCAGCTTCAGCACAAACAGCTTCTTATTTGGGACTCTCCTCGGCTAAATCAACAGCCCTGGGGCTAAGGGGGCCACAGTTCTTGTGGTCTCTCTCAAACCCAGACCTCCCCGCCGGGAAGAGGGACACGCTGGGGGTGGAGGGAGGAAAGGGGAAAGAGAGGAAATCATCCTTAAACCACGGCTGAGACCTCGCCCGAAGAGTCCGACACTCCACTGAAACGAACCAGAAAGGAACGCCCCCTGGGACGCAGGTTCCTGCCCGTCCCGTCGAACTCAGCTCCGCGCTCCCCGCCTCGAGAGGTGCTCAGCTCTGCCCGCGCCCCTCCGCCCCGCTGGGGCTCTGCCCCCTCTCTACCCTCTTCGGGGTGCTCAGCTCCGCACCCCTGCCCTCCCCGTCGTGTTCTGCTCCGCACTCCCCACCTCGGAGGGTGCTCAGCTCCGCGCTACTTGCCCTTCTCGTGGGATGCTCAGCTCTGCGCTCCCTGCCCGACCCCCCCGGGGCTCTGCCCGTGCCCCCCGTCTCACCGGGGCTCGGTCCCTCACCCCCCGGCCTCCGTGCAGCGGGGGCAGCGCAGAGGGGCCGGGCTGCAGCAGGGCTCAGCAGTGAGGCCGATGTCCGTTTTGCCCCTCGGCTCGTGTTTCCCTCCACCTCAGGGAACACGCGCCTTTGGTGGAGGTGCGCTCCCCGGGGCTAGAGGGGTATTTTTCGTTTGGTTGGTTTTGAGCTCCTTCCCCCGCGGTCTCCTGCAGGCCGTCCCGTCCCCGAACCGCACACGCAGCGCCCAGGGCGAGCTGTTGCCTGTCCCCGGGCGAACCCGCGGGCACGAAGAGGAGCATCCTGCGAGTCTGAAACGGTGGCGAGAGGGGGGGATTTGGAAGCTCTTCGCCCTCCTCTGAGTTGGGGACAAAGGCAGGCGGTTCGTGTCCCCCGGTGCCCTGTGACCCCGCTTCCCAGGGGTGAAGGCAGTGCGTGTTCCCCATGGAAACGGCCCGGTGGGTCATCGGGAAATGCCACATTCAGCCCCGGACCTGGTGCTTGCAGGGGAGAAAACTGCACTCACCCCCTCAAACAACTACATCCTCACCAGCCCCCAAGCCCAGTAAGACTAAAGCATCAACCACTAAACGCCCTTGAAAAGCCCCGGCACCTCCAAAGAAAATTGAAAACCAAAACAAGCGAGCGAGCCAGCAGCACCACCACCGAGCACTCCCGGAACGGCGGGACACACCGCACCGCCAGCCCCGGCTCCCGGGGAACCACCCTCGCTCTCCACTACCGTCTGCTAGTTCCTAATTCCTACGAACTCGGCCAGATTCCCCAAGGGATAACGGGTGCGGGATGGGGTTTAATCGGGGTTTAATCCTCGAGCCCAATTACTGTGGAGCCACAAGAAAACAGATGCAGGTCAAGGTGGGAGCGCTGCGATGGGCGCTGCTGCAGGACTTGGAGGGCACCCGGGGCACCCTTGTTCAAAGCGGGGTCAGCAACGAGAAAGCCTCTCCCGAGGACTTCGGGAACAGGGGAAGCTCCGCTGGGACTCGCGCGGGTTTTTACGCTATGAATCGCGCCCAGCCGGCTCGCATCGAGCAAGAGGCTTTCCGGGAACAGGCTACTAAAACTCAGCAGTGGGAGCGGGGGGTTGGGGAGGGGGAGGAATGAAAGAAAAGGCTAAAGAAACAGTGTGATTTTGGGACCAGAACCAAATCCTAACGTGTTACATAAAAGCCACGGGCGGTTCTTATCAGCAAGCCCGTCCTGAAGAGGAACAATCCCCAGGAGCGGCTCCAAAACAACCCTGTTAAAGGAACAATTGTGAAATGCCAGCTTCCCACCAGAGTATGAACAGCAGGAGCCGGGCATGTCCTGTCTGTAACCGGGCTTCTGACAACCAACAGAGAGAGGGGAGGGTACGAGGAGGGGGGATCCTCACTTGACAAGATTTATCAAGAAACATTTAACTGGGCTTTAATCATATTAGCAAGAGCCCAATTAGGGCTGAGAGCGAAGCGAGGCGGCCGGCAGGCTGTGGAGAGGAGGAGGAGGAGGAGGGGGAAGGAGGAGCAAGCGATGGAGTCACTCGAGGATAAAGTCCTTTCATCAGGCTGTGCACTCGGCAAGCAGAGGAGTGCGAATAATCAGCGCCCTTCACTGGGGAGACGGGGGAGGGAGCGGGCGGGGAATTTGTGTAAAGGATCATTAAGGACAGGCAGAAGGGTTTTTTTTGTTGTTGTTTTTAATTATTACGGCTGTTAAGGTGTTGTCTCTGGGCTCTGTTCTCAGATACGCAGCGGGGCAGAAGAGAAGGAGCTCAGAGGCACCTGCTGCACCGCGACGACCTGCTCTGCGTGTGCGAATAGGATTCTCTTTCCCAGCCCCCCCGAGGGAGAATTTCCTTAAAAGCCTTTCCCTGGGTCGCCTGTCCCTTTAGCTGAGCGCTTCCCTGGCGGCATTCCCGCATCCCGGCGCGGCTCCTCGGAGGGAGGGGTGGGGTTGCAGCGGAGTCGACACACCAGCCCGGTGGCCACTGCTCGCCAAAAGCCCCGGGAGAAGCGCGGGTCAGAGGGCAGAAAGTGTTTTCCCGGGGTTCAAACTTTCCATGTGGGCAACCTGCCCCGTCCTTAGGGACTCGCCCGCTCCAGCTGCTGTGGAGGGCGAACAGCAAAGAAATAAAGAAAAAAATGAAAATGACAGGTAGGGACAAAAGAAGCGGCTGGCGATGAGGTGTGTGTCGTGTCCCCCTCCTGGGTTACACCACATCGGGGATAGGAAGGTGGGAGAGCGGCAGCAGCCGGGAGTGGGGTGATACAGCTTTGTTTTTATGGGCAACGATGCACCTTTTGCCCGAGAGGAGTCTGATCTTCGCACCACAGTGCGGAGGATGCGGGTGTTTTATTCTTTTAACAGGGCACTGCAGGGCGATGTTTACCATTCGCATCCCCGCTGCCAGGAGCGACCCCCTTACCCCTCCCGGCGCAGGGGTTCTCCCCTTCCTTCTGCACCCCTCACGGTGGCGGATCCGGCTGCCCCAACCCCTCTCCGCCTCCTCCGGGACGGGACGCCGGGGAGCAGCGCCTTCCCTCCACCCTCCCCCTCTCCGTGCCCTTTTTGTGCCCGTGCCCCCGCCGCACCTTCCCTGCCCCTCGCTTACCTCTCTGTCCAGGCCGCCGAGGGGCTCGCCGCCCTTCCCCCCCCCCGCGCCCGCCCCCCGCCCCCGTCATCCCCGCCGCCGCAGGGGTTGCCGCAGTCCCGGCTCTCGCCTCGCGCGCTCCCGGCTGGCGCTAGCGGCCACGCCGGGTTCACGCGGGGACAGCGGCGGCTCGTCCCGCTGCCAGCGCCGCGGCGGGGATGGGGATGGCGCTGCTGCGGCCGCGGAGGGGGGTGACACAGGACTTACGGCAGCCGCCGGGCAAGCGGGGAGCGGGCACGCTGCTCCTCGCCCCCTTCCCTGGGCACTGCCGTCCCCCCACCCCCCCGGCATCCCGCCCGCCCCCCCCCCCCCCCCCCCGGCCCCGCTCCTGCAAATTTGAGATAAAAGCACGTTTTCCCTGCAAATATTCACGCTGCCGACACCAGGCCACCCCCGTCTCCGTGCCGGGCCGGCACCCGCCCCCATGTAAGTGACCGTCGGGGCCGGGAGGGGTGGCCGTTCCTTGTGTCCCTATTCCCACCGCGGCATCAAGCGCCAAGGGCAAATCCTGCGGGATGCTCTGGGCGGGATGCTCGGCCCAGCAGACCTCAGTCCAGCTGGGCTCCCGCCCCGTAGGGGTGACCCGGGGAGTGTCGCCTGCATTCATCGAGGCAAAAGCATACAGGAGAGGATGGGTAGATGAGTTTCTCAGAGATCTGGTTTAGTAGTTTGACAGGTACGGTTGGACTCAATGATCTCAAGGGTCTTTTCCAAACAAACAATTCTGTGAATTTATGATTATGATTCTATGGGCAAAAACCTGCTGAATGGAGGAGTGTGGGAGGGAAGGGAGAGGTAAGACCTGGAAAAGGCAAGTGCCAGGGAGAAGGATGAGCACTGGAGTGATGCTTGCCCTTCTTGATGGTGTGCCCTGTTTAGCAAACAAACTGCAGGGTTTACTCCTCCCTGGAGGTGTTCAGGGCTAGGTTGGGTGGGCCTTGAGCAGCATGATCTGGTGGGACGTGTCCCTGTTCATGGGGGGGAGGTTGGAACTGGATGCTCTTTAAGGTCTCTTCCAACCCAAACCATTCTGTAATTCTGTGATTCATGATTCAGCTGCATGTGGTTTCCATGGAGTCCTCATGGCATATCCCAGCTAGCATGTATGGCAGATGTCTTCATGGGGAGCTCTGGCTCTCTGGTTTCTGCTCAGAGGTCCCAGGTAGAGACTTTACAGATCTTTTACACTGTGTAGTTCAGCACTGACAGTACATTTGAGAAACACGCTTTGTGCATGACATCCTTGCTTTGAAAAACATTTTTGAAGTGAAGGTGTGGCAACATATGTCTTCCAGTCCACTCTGTTTGTTGGATGCACAGTTCCAAAAGCAGCGGCTCCCTAAAACTGAGACTATTAAAAGCTTTTTTTTGTTAAGTAACTCAAGCCATAAAGGCAGTGGGAATGAGTGCTGTTCTCTGTATACACGTTCAAGTTTTGGCTATAGGAAGAAGGCAAGACTGGGCCTGTACTTAAAAATACTGCAAATCTACTTGTCAGTAATGTGCTGAAATGATAAACTGTGGACTTACGGACAGGGATTACATTGTCAGTGCTTCAACCTTAAGTTCATTTTTAAGTTCAGATTTCAGTCCTTTGAGAAAAGAGAGCAGGAGGAGGGAGAGCCTATTATAACAGAAATGCTGACGTTGCTAACCGTGGTGGTGTGAACTCACTACTATAATAAGACCTCAGCTAGCAGCCTAATTCCAAAGAGGTGATGTTATCCAGTAATAATGTAATCAGTTTGTTGGCTGTAACAGAGGAAACTGGGAATCAGTCTATTTTATTGTTATTTTTGGCCAATTTTTTTTTTTAAAATAAAAATCTATAAGATGTCAGGGTCAAGGCAGGAGAGCTACCTTTGCCATTTAAAATAATAAATCAGAGTACTTCATGAACATTTTTCACTTCAATGCAGTTTTACAAGAGCATATTTAAAAAAGGGGCAGCTAGTGAGAATGCCAGCTTTCAAGCTAGGTATTGAAGGATAGAAAGATCCAAGGGTGGAACATTGTTAAAAGTTTTCAGAGATGTCCCGAAGGCACAATGTTCATTTCACAAAATAGAAGTATTCTCCTGGGTAATCACTGAATGAGTTTGCATTGATTTGCAGCTGCAAATTTAAAGGAAAAAGAAAGACAAGAAATGAAAAAGACAAATGCCCTGTTAGTAATTTAGAATTATGCTGCAACTCTTAAGAATATTGCATCAGATATATGAAACGAACAATTTAAGATTTTGAGTTTACATATGCAGTATTCTCCAGCCCTCACATTTTTCTTTTGATAATTATTTTTAAGGAATGAACATTCTGACAATTTTCTAGGTGACTTGCTCTCAAATTAGAATTAACAGCATAAATGAATTAACTTGTAAGGTGTTTGTATCAGTGAAACTTTATTAGTGAAGTCTTCCGTAGAGGGTTAGTCAGTGATGTTAGTGAGGTCTCAAATTTTCTTCCACTGTGAAGGTTATATTGTTGTAGAAAATTACAAGGATAGAGACAGACAATATTATCCCTCTAGTTCAGGTTTAGATTTTGCTGTTGCTTTTGTTGGTGTTATGTGTGTTTAACCTGATCCAAAATTCACCAAAATCAATGGGACTCTTTGGATTGGGTTCCTTAATTCTTTGAAGGATCAAGTCATAATTTTCTTCATGTTGCTAGGAAGCCCGGCAATTTTGAGACCAACATGTGTGAAAGTCTATGAAGAAAGTTAAAACGAAGTAATGAGCGTAGCCAAATCATAACTGCCCATTTTAACAAAGTACCTTGTAAATAATAAAATCCTACAAGAATACTTGGGTGTGTCCCAGTCAACTCGTTCTGAAATTCCTATGATATGCAGCTGCAGAAACTATACAAATTCTTGAAAAATTGACATCAAAACCTGAAAGGACACTGAGGGGCTTCATTCAAATTTGCTGAAATTTCTTGAAAATCACGTTCCCTGAGTTATATATGAGCTCTATTCTGCTTATGAATATATCACATGTTGTCCAGCAACTCTTGAAAAGCAGGCTAAAATGTCTATAGCGACTACCTTATTCATCTGATCTGTTTAAGGCAACATTAAACCTCTTTTTAGACTTGTTATTTAACAAAGCATTATTACAACTATTACAACCATTGTGAAAGTGGGTACTTTGGGATGTAGAAAATCAGAGGCGGGCATTGCCATCAGGCTCAGCTCCAAAAACATGCCAGTTAATTTGCACTATATGGCTACGGGCATTACGGAGTGATGAATTTGAAACAGTATTTTGAGAGATGTGGATGGCTCCAGAGTTGCCCTTAAACACTTGTTTGAAGTTGGAAAACAGATGTGATATAATGATACCTGTTTTGGTTTTATTGTGAAAGATAATAGCAGCTTGTGATTACTGACTGGGTGTGAAATAAAACTTTATGGATGTATGAACTGGAAGTAGTACATCTGCTGTCATACAGGACTGCACTAATAAAAAGAATCAAACAATAATTAATCATTGCTTCTCACAAATACAAAAATGAGAGGGCACTGAAAAATTCGTTGAGGAAATTATTGCATGGATATGGAGTATTGTAATTTGGAAGCCAGATGCCACACAGGAAATCCTTAAACCACTCACAGATGAAAATTTTAAGACCTTGTCAGGATAAGGCTTGCTTTGAACAACAAAGGCATTTTCACGTTTTTCCATAAGTGTTCACTTCTGGTCTCCACAGAGAGATTACATTAGCCCAGTATAGACATTGTTCTTGATGTCCTACCTTCTTCTTTATCATTAGGCATGGTTACTTAGCTTTTAAATTTTGACATGAAGTGTCACCTTTATTACTGATGAATTGAGTATCATTGTGCAGAGGTGTGTCCTTGTGTAAATAGGAGCAAAAGAAACCAACAAAAGAGGAAAAAGAGAAGAAGAGGCTGTTTGGAGAGCAGAGAAGGAAAATAGGAAATGTGAGACTTGCAATGGAGTGACTCGTGTTGTAACGGGATAAGAAGAGATTGGACCATTGATTGTGCAGAAAGCAGTGTTCAGAGATTGTGATTTGATCGAACTACCCCTTATTTAATGTGCACTGCATTTCCTTGTGGGAACGCAGTTTGTGATCTATATGCAAGACTGAAAAGGTAAGGAAAGAGAACTAAAAAGCAAGAGGCAATTTCCTAATCTGTTTCTTCCCTGGTTCCAAAGTCTGCCTAGCCCACACATTGAGTAGGGTACACTTAGAGAGAATCTTGGACAAAACTAACCTGGAGCTAGAACAAAGTTGGAAAGAAATTCCAGTAAGTATAAAGATGACAAAAGAAATCTGACTCCCCTCCTCTCCCCCAGAAGCTACTTGAAGTCCAACAAAATGATCTACCCCTAGGCAGATGTCTGACGCAAATGTAGTATGTGTATCTACTCTGAAATCAGAGTTCAGGTTATATATATGTAATTGCAACTCATACTTTGCCTTTCTGATACTATATTGACCTAGAACTTTCACATTGTCATCTTTTTTCCACTTTCTTTTTCACTCATTTTTTTCTTCATTATTTTTGGGACAGAAAATCCCTCATGGAGTGTGGTCCAGGTTATACTAGATGTCTCATGCAGGGCAGTATCTTATTGAGTGCATGACTTACTCATGTTGCAAAAGAAGGGTGAGTAATGGGTGCTGGAATTTAGCTCTATATTGCATTTTACATCTGGGGTTTCTGTAATGGGTTCACGAAGTTCACAGGCTACCGCCAGCAATTTTTCTATTTTTCTACCTCCCATTCCTGCTTTTTTTTTTCTTTGCTCCATAAATTTTCCGTGGTCCTGGAGAACTTTTCAAAATGATACAGAATTATTTCAAAATGCTCCAAGCACTGTATAAACACATAGAATGTGTTTGTGATGCAAAGAGAGAAAGACCAAGTTTTGACTGGGCATGAACCCTTATGGTTCTAGGACTGGGGATCAGCATTGCACCTTTATCAGCAGCAAAGTTTGCACCCACTGCAGGACTTAGAGTTGCACAGTGTGTGTAGAGAAGTAGAGCTGGACTATTCACATTGCAAGTAAGATGCCTTAGATGGTACCCTACAACATCACCCTTGGGTCCATCCACCAGGAGAATGATTGTTTTCCATGTACCAGTGATGCTCTCAAGTGCATGCCATAGGACTCCAAGTTTTAAATAAAAAAAAACCCTTTCCATTGCTCATGTAGTGCTCACAGTGAGAAATAGTCCTAGTCCAGACAGGACTAGAGAGTACACTCAGAAAGAGACACAAACCAAGCAAACAAAAGTTTCCAATATCACAAACAACTCATTAGCAGATCTGGAAACAGAATGGAGGGGTTGTGTGTAGCTGCACTTTGCCCAAACTTCAGTCGGGCTTGTGCCATAACTCTTTTCTTACTGATGGTTCTGCAGCCTCCCAGGGTTGCTGAGGTCTGGGGAGATCTACTGTACCAGGGTGTGTTTGTATAGGGATCTCTATTCAGTGCAAAAAGGTGGCGGCAGAAGTTACTGTTAATTGTTGCTGTATCAATAAAGTCTGGGTTTACTGTGCAAGTGAGTCTCCTCTGTTCTGTTCCAGCTCAAAGTCAATCCATCTAGATGAAACTGTGAAAGGTGTTAATATAGCTAGTTTTGTCTCAAAGGAGGAGAGGGAGAGACAAGGAGGAAGGTGAGCATCCAAAGCTGTATAGAGGAATGGTAAGTCTGTTGGGTTAAGCTCCGAGTTCAGACCCAGAGGGTGCATGCAGAGTCCAGCCTTGTGTCCTACTGATCAGTCAGTTGTGAGAAAGGGTCTGATGCTTTCCAGGATAAGTCAATACAGCTCAAACAATGCTCTTCTAGAAATTCTCTTTGTATTAATATTGCCTTATTCTTATGTGTCTAAGTCTATATTTGAGTGTGAATTGTAGGATCTTGGGGATATTATGTAGAAGTCAGTTAAATTTTGACATAGGAGTAAATGCATTATTTTCCTATTAATTTTCCTAATCTTTTTGTGCAAGGTTCATGACACTGTAAGTCTGTTTGAAATTGAGTTGTGGAAGTGCAAGAGTTCATAACCCTTGCAGCAGCTGTCAGTGCCATTTGAATACTCAATGACTGCCTTAGGGAGGCGTGGTGAAGTCTTCTTTAGCTGCTTGAGGAGAGCCCTAGGAGAGAGCAACATTGCTGCTAGTTATACGACAAAGGACACAGATAATGCATAGAACATCCTCCTCTTACCTTTGCCAGGAAGAATTATTGAGACACTTTATTACCCAAACACTTTCTGAGGCTCACTTCAAACTCTTTAATGTGAAAATGGATTCAGCAGCACATATTTATTAGTGCTTTGGAGCTTACTAGATTCCACTTTTGACGGCAATGGGAGAGTTTTCCATTGCAAGCTTTTACTTTCTTGTTTATTTAATATGCATGAATCACTGCCGCTGGCTTAATATGTGAACAGTTATTTAAAGAATGGTATTGTAGACAGTTTATGTACAGATTATAAAATTAATATATTATCTGGTCACTCACTTTATGTTAGAATTTCATTAATATTCTTCTCCTAAATAACAGATAGCCCCTGCAGATCTCGTTAGCCATGTGAGGACCATGTGGTGTAAGAAGTTATAAATACACCAGTAAAAACATTCCAGAGATTTATAAATCACTATAGGGTTCAGTGCCAGTGGGTCGATGAATAGTATCTTTATTAACTTATTAACCACTTATCAAAATGATTTGTCTTGTACTTAGCATTAATTTTATGTTCAGTATATAAAGCCTGCCTTTGTTCTCTTTTGCCAGATGTATTTATTTCTGAGTCAAAACTCAGCCTCTTTTCGCAAAAGGAGGAAAATCAAAGAGGCATGATAATCAGCCTAATCTCATCCAAAGCACTTTAAAAATAGCCATCCCACCTACTGCACTGGGAGATTATATCATGCAGTGTACAGAAGCACAGCGTGGAGTAGCTAAGGAACCATGCAATATGTAAGCTTTTGAAAATGTACTTGAAGCAGTGGCTCTCTAACCAATACCAGAGTTGCTTGGGCTGGGGCATCTGCCTTTCAGGCATCCCACTCCCTTACAGCTTGGTGCCCAGGATGTTGAATTCTGCTTTCCGTGAGAAATAGCCCTGCATGGATTTTTCTTTCTAAATCGGTGGCTTATAGTGGGGAGAGCTGTGGCAGAAGGTGATCAAGAAGAGCGAGACGGTGGTGTTGTTCAGTCAGTGGTGTGTGGTGTGTGGTGGTGCACCAGCATTGTCACTTGGGTTGTTACACAGGTGGCCTGTGTAAACTTGAGAAACATTCCAGCAGATAGGTCTGTACAGGGACGTAGGCATACGTGCTGCCCTGTGTGAGCCTTGCTAGGCTCCACAAAATCATGCCCAGATGTCGTCTCACTTTGGGAGTGTCTCGGCTTTGCAAGGCAGTATGTTACAATCCGTCTGTAGGTTCTGGCTGAGGTCTTGGGAGAGACCTTTCCCGGCCAGTTTTCTCAGCAGAGCCCTGTACAAAACTGTTGGACTCTTTGGGCCGCTGCTCATACAGGGATATAGTTTCTTGATGGATCCTGCGATTGTCATGGTGGCATGTAAATACACCTTCTACATATGCACTAATTAAATTGAATTGGTCTAATTTACAGAGACCATTTTTATTTTGTTTCCTGCTTTTTCTTTCATCACACTTACTCTCTCAATCCCTGCTTGTCTGTTCTTCTAGCTGGCTTTTATCAGTGTTTCGCCTTTAACTGTTGCACATAGTTGGCCAGTTTATCTAATTTCCCAATAAAGAGTCTGTTGGTGAAAGAGCTTTTGGTGTGTGAACAGCATATATTGCAAAAGATACTGTGGGAGGAAGAGTAGTACTTATGTGTGTTATTACACTATGGCTTAGGTCAGGTGGTCACATCACTGTACATGAGCAGAATTTTGCACTTATATAAACTCCAAAGTTAGCTAAAGAGAGGAAATTTTCCCATGACAGACAAACAGAATGTACTGTGCAGGGAAATCTGGAAATCCAGTCTCACAGTTTTCAGCATCACTGGTTTTAAAAGGGTTAACTACCTGCCAGTAACTGCATCTTAATAAAATAATGCATACTGGCATCTCCTTTGCATATCTCCATTACAGAATTTGATGAAACAGCTTTTGTTTGTTCACACTTGTCTCTCTTAAAATTTGTATATCATCAGTAAATGTTATTTTTTCTGCAACAGCTTGCACTTCCTTCTCCATGCAGACAGAAGTAAAATCATCCTGTTGCTTTGTATTATTATTTTTCTGGTTGATTAAAAAGATATGTAGACTTTTACAGCTCCTGTCAACAAGGATTGTAACCAGTTTACATGCTGAGATTTGTTATCTGTCTGTAGGAGTTGGTCACTACAGGAGTGGAGGGTTTTGCATGGACCTACAACATACTACTAGGGCCTTAGTACAATTTTGAATGCATTGTGTAGAGGCAGAAAAAACCAATTAATAGTGTGAATCCAAGTTAACAGAGGAAGTGGCCTTCAATTTTTCCAAAGGGAAGAAAATTCTCTACATCTTTAAAATATTTCAAAGAGTTTTGTTCCTCTTTGGTAGCAAATATGTTCATAGAATGGGGGTTATCTAGACTGTGCACTTCAGATTATTTTAAGCACTTCTTTTATTTAGCTGAGAGCTGGAGTTTCCTGAAAGGGTGGTGGTATTTGAAAAGATCCAATGTGCATGAGGAAGGAGGAACCTGTTCTAGCTCTTTTGGGTCCTGAGCTGTCAAACATATAAACATGGATAATCATGTCCCACTGACTGCAAAAGATTTTCAAATTAAGCTCTTTTGGAAGTTTTTTCAAAGTTGGGATTTTAAGCAGTTTCTGTGTTAGGCTACAATATAGAAAAGAATATATGCTCACACAGTGAGTTTCACACCGTGAGTTTCCTCAAGCCAATGCAGAAAACTGGATTACTTGGTTAATATTATAAGTTGAAGTATAGTCAAGATTTGTGTAGTAACAATACAAGAAAAACACTAAGTGTAGAGGAAAGGTATTAATTAATCTAGTTGTGGTAGAGAGTAATAACCACTGCATTTTTCTTTCTACCAGCATTTATTCCTTACTAACCAAATAATGTTTAGGCATGACCTCTCGTGTTTTTTCAAGCATCCTTTATAAGGGTGGCTGAGAGAAAGTCTCGCAGGGAGGTAAGCAGTTATTGCTGTATATCTTCCTATTTATAAGCCTTAATTCTGCTCTGACTTTTTTTGTTTTTTTGTTTAAATCCTTAAAAAGATGTTATTCTCTCACTGAAGGTATTTTTCCTCATAAACACAAGCTGTAAATACATACACAGATAATATTATGTGATACTTTGAGTCAGCTGCTTGCAGTTCTTATATTCTATCCTAGGCAACTTTAGAAAATTATCAGCAAACCTCATAAGCTCAGATGTAAAAGCTCCTTGACTGGTCTTTGCCATGGAAATTGCAAGATTTAACATGTAAGTGTATACATAAAAGAATAATCCCAGAGGTAACAAACAAGTAGAATTTTGCAGGGTTGTTATAGACACAGTGACATCTGTTTTTTATTACAGTTAATGATTCCTAATATTATGTGCCATTTTGTGTTATGTAACCACTGATTATTAATCTGCATCTCCTATTACAAATCAATTTTCAACACCTTTTTAGTAACAATCATATCTTGAGATAATATGTGGGTATACATTTATGCCTGCTAAAATAAAACTAAAGGTATTCTTCTATATTAAGATTTTTTAAGTACTTGGAGATGGATCCTGTGTTCTCCGTGAAGTATCTGTAGTCCTAATCATTACCAGGAATTGAACCTGGAACTACCAGAGCTAGAGGATAGCTTGACAATTTGAGCTCAAATAGGCTAAATCTTCTGGCTAACAGTCATAGGAGAGCCATGCCTTTTGTGGCTCTGGCAGAAGTTACTAGTTGGAGAGGGAATTATGCTTGTGCAACTCAAAATTGTCAGCGAAAACCAAGGGAATTTGAGGGTTTAAGGGAATGCGAAATTGGGCTCTTCCAGGAGCTTCCCAGTAAGCATAAAAGAGGATTTTTTTTGTGTGTGTATGTATGTGTGTGATGGATAGTGAGAAATCCTAACATCTGACATCGTTCTGGTTAAGTGTATTCTTCAGTTTTCCATTAGCGGTGGTGGAGTCCACCAGTGAATCCTTTCAGGAGTAACCAGCTGGCATTTCCTAAATCATTGTCTGTGTATCATGTAAAGCTCGGTGTTACCACTCTAAAGAAAGATCTTGAAAAGTTAAATGCCATTGGAATTTAGTAATGTAGGCCACAGTGTAAACTGTGGTTAAGTTGAGCTGAGGCCTGCTTTAGAGAAAGAACCTGTAATTGATTAAAACCTGCCTCTAGCTAGATAAAAATGAGTTTGAAGTAGATTAATATAAAAACAGTTAAAAGCTTCCTCATTGTTGTCAGTTTTCAAAATGAAACTTGTCAAGAGTTTGGCAGGAAGAGCTCAAAGGCAGATCTGATTCTGAACTGAGAAAAACAAACCCAAAGGAGTAAATAGCAGTATGGACCTTCTCAGGTTTGGTTGATTTAAATGAATTTTCTCAGTGAAGGCTGTGACTTTATGGCCTTCATTTTTACTTGCCAAGCCATTTTTCCCCAGACTAAAGTCCTTCATGAACTGTGTCTCATAGCTTTGTCTAGCACAGTAATTTCTTCTATACTGCTTGGCCTATCTTCTCTTGGTCTTCATGAATCTTCTCTGACATTTACTGTGTGTGATTATTATAAGATCATAAACCAAGGGCAAAACTTGAGAGATAGTCTTGGATTCAGTACGAAACTGTCTGAGAGAGAATTGAAATGGAGACAGCAGAGCCTAACAGCTAGAATGATGTCAGACTTTTTGCTGGAATCTGCTTTCAACTGCAACTTTGCATGGCACGTGACCTTTTTGTGCCACACAAACAGTTTGGCCAGCTGCAGGCACAGGCACAGTTTGGTGACAAGGTGGTGCAACTTACTGTTACTAATTCAGACATAATTTCTGTAGTCTCAACAACGAGTGAAAAGTGAGACTCATAGACCAATTCCAACAAATGCTACCAAAGCTTTTATCAAAAAACAATGTTGATTTTACTTATTGTCACACTGAAAAGTAATTTTAGAACATGTTTGGGCTTTGACACCCTTTCTTAATGTTTTTTTTTTCCATCTTCTATTTCATATACAACTAGGTCACGTTAGTAACCACAGGCATGAGTCTCCATTCCATTACACTGGTTTCATGCCAGAGTAACCCCACTGGTTTTCACAGTATAAAAGACTGATGACATGCGGTGAAAAAATTGATCCCATGCATATTTCAGTCTTTGAGTGACTTAATATTTAGTGCTAAAACATTTTCAACCTTAAAAACAACACTTCTATCAGTCATGTTACAGATTTAAAGTTTGCTGTCTCATGGCTTGTCAGAACTACAGCAAATGCTGGTAAGCGAGAATGTCCTTAATCATGGCAAAACATGGCATATTTGATCTTTGACAGTCCTGCAGGCAGGGCAACAAGCACTCTTGTGTATTGACTTCAATGTAGAAACATGTACTTTTCCTCCATATCCCTATTTCAGAGCAAAATAATAGAATAATTTCCATAGATGTAGGATATTTGTTCCTTTTAGATGGCAGTAGTTTGAAACCTGTGTCAGACTCGTCACATTATGGACTAAGAGATAAGTTAATGGAAACCTTAAGAAAGTGAAAAAGGCAGAAGTTGGAAGCAAGATGTTTCATTGCTCTGTAGGTTGTTCCATGCCTACAGAAATAAAACTTGTCTTTTGTTTCAGCAACATACATGTTGTAAATCATAGAATCATAGAATCTTCCGGTTGAAAAAGACCTTGGAGATCATTGAGTGCAACCACACCCATCATCCTCTAAACCATACTTAAGAACTCATCTATCCTTCTTTTAAATACCTCCAGGGATGGTGACTCAACCATCTCCCTAGGCAGCCTGTTCCAGTGACTGACCACCCTTTCGGTAAAGACATTCTTCCTAATATCTAGTGTGAACATGTATGTTTCTATTATTACATACATACATACATACATTTATAAAGAGGGCATCTAGTTGTCTACTAACTCACCTGCTGCTCTATTTGCAATATGAGGGAAGTGTAGAGGTATCTTTAAGTTTCTGAGCACGTTCCCATTCAAATTAGTTGCAAGGCTCCAGTTGACAGCAATATCAGTGATCTCATTATCCATAAGGTAATACGGCTGACAATGAACTTCAGAAGCCGACACAGACTGTAATCTCAAAGGAGGTACAGGTATGTAAAAGGGATGCAGGGGCCTGTTGTATTTGAGACTTTGTTACAACCCCAATTTCCTGCATGATTCTACATTAGTTAATATGGTTCACTTCTCAATCTTTAAACTGGGCATAGTGGTCTCCTTACGTTAGAAGGGGTGATATGCTCAGATAAAGTGACCAGTGGCACATTTTGTTGTTCAGAGAGATTTCTTGTAAGACTCAGGCGTAAGCTTGGTCTGTAATACTTGGGTAAATAGTACTAGTAGTTAATTAATTATTATTTAATTAATTCAGTTAATTGGTAACTGGTAGAGGAACAGATGGCGTTCCTGCTTGTTTTGTAAGAGAGCAGTAGGGCAGTAAGATAATGGTGCTGCAGGTCAATTATTGCCTCTTTTCTTACATAAATATTCAAATTGCTGCAGATTAAAGATGTGCTAAGTGTTAGGTCCCTTCTAACTTGAGATATTCTGTGAATCTATAGGTGAAATGTGGTAAGTGTGTATACGTTAGGCTGTGGCATAGGAAAGGCAAAGAAACTTGGTTTAGCCTGTAACAGAAATGATGATGTTAAGCTGCATTGTCTTGTGCTAGTTAAGGGCTGAGGATATACAAAATCTCTTTTGTTCAGCTGACATGGTAACTTGGTAAACCTAGGTAATTTTATCTGAGATCATACGAAGATTTAGATAAGAAATTGTTGTCATTCTTTCTGGTATCAAAACCTCTGTTTACATGAAAACAAGTCTGGCCTTATAAAGGTCTCAAGAAAACTTATACTGGTTAACAGAATTACTCCTTCCTTTTCTCCTTTCCACTTTTTACCAATTTAAACTGACCAAAGACCAGAATTTCTGGCTCATGGGATATATTGTTTTCTTTAATTTTTTTGTGGGGGCTTTTGGTCCAAATTTATGTGGGGAAAAAAATATAATTTTCTGCCAACCAGAAATGCTGAGATAATTTTTTTCTGGAAACAAAGCCCATTTTATTTCTAAAATAAATGTGCTCCCTTGTTCCTGCAGCTTTTCAGTGAAAATGGCATTTGACAGGTGACCGGCTATCAGCTTCATAGAGGAGTTGTCGGGCTGTACAGGATCTGTGGTGCTTTGGCAGCCCTCATCTATCGGCTGTCTGGAAGTCCATTGTAGGTCTTCCAAGCTCTCAGTTGGTGTTTACTGGTAGGTGATTGGAAAGTATGAGAATGCTGGAAATTACTGGGATTTCCGTGTTTTCTGTATCCTTAGTGGAAAGTCACTCCTTTTAAGGTCACGGTTTCCAGGACTTCCACGGTTTCAACCACTAAGATGGAGGCTTGGTATTTTCATGCTCTGGGACACTCCATTGAGTAGATCTGCCTCCTGATTCCTCACTACATTCACCTTCATTTCAAGAGAGCCATTTCACACCTTGTTCTCCAGCATCAGGGTGTTATTCTGTGCTGTTGGATGCAGAAAGAAGGGGCTTCTGTCTGAATATTTAGTACTTCTCTTCTCACTGGAAACATACCTTCCTCGCTTTCTGCTAGCTCGCTGGGGTATGGGTAGTGATCCAGCTGTAGAAGTGTGGAATTTGATGTGGGTTAATTCCTGTATACAGTTTACCCAACTTCTTTGGGTGTGTCCTGCATGGCTGCTAGACCACAATGGAAAACTACCCATGCAGCTTCAAACAGCTAATGAAGCGGCCTTGCACCCACCACACCCAGTGTCTGGAAGATTCTGGCCAATCTTGCAGAGTAACAGTATGCAGAGTTACAGCATCTGGTTTTGGCAAGTTTGCAGGCAGAGACAGTCTTTGAAACAAAAACAAAACCATGTATCCTTACCACTATTTCTTCCCTTATTTACATGACTGAATGGTGCAATGCACACATGTGGGTAAGAGCAGCAAGAATGCACTCCATCAGTGATTGTAAAGGAACTGTAGTGGTTCAGCACACTGCAGGATCTGCTGTTTGAGCTGATCCACAGCTTTTTTTCTAGCCACACCAAGGGTTTTACACATCTTAAGCAGAGTTGACACTTGCAGTGTGAAAGCTACCAAAGAGGTGTCAGATTTGGCCTTCAAAATTGAAGGGGTTTTATCAGATGTTTTTACAGACAGATTGCAAGTACACCTATCCTTAAAGCCTGCATATCCATATATTTCACTAGAGAGGCAACTCCTTTCCTAGTCCCCTTCATACATGTAATATATGTATCTCCTTTGATTGACATGCAGGCACAGAAAGAATGGATTTCTTGTTACGAGTATACTTCTCATGAGAAACTGAGCACCTTCAACTCCTTTTATTGCCGTGACTTGCACTTCACAATTCTTGGTCTATGGATGTCTAGAGATGACAGGAGTAGCAAATATTTTAGATGAAAGACGATAGAAGAAAGCAAGAATTGTTTTTAAGTCTTCTTTGGCACACCAGGTCACTTCTACATTTGAAATACTTTGGCGGAAAGGCTTACTCTGGGAGTATTAACACTGAATGTATCTGGTCTTTCATGGTTTAAGTGATTTCTACAAGAATGCATTGTATTCTCCTTGTGCACATACCTGTGAACAGATTGGATCCCATAAAGACTGTTTTGGCTCATCAGTTGGTCTTTGAAGACGTCTGCCAACCTTAGGCTTCCACAGCAGGAATCTTGCGTAAGACCACATGTGCAAGAAAATCGTCCATGTAATATTTAAAATCCATTGTTTCTTCCATTAGTTAAGAGGAAACAGTGTGACTAGTTTCTTACTGAATGTGTTTTTTTTATGGCCTTCTCACAGCTTTGATCTTGTGGGAACATGTAATCATAAATTATTAAATGGAAATCAAAACTACTCAAGGAAAAACACATTAGTTGTCTTGTTAAGGGGAAAAAATATATGTGAATGGATCAGTAGGATTAAATCACTGCAAGATGTCATAACCTGCTGTTGTGATTGTATATAGGGAATCTGATAATCTTAGTTGTCTGTGTTATAATGGAGCAGAAAGGTATTTTTGAGCATACGTTTTATTACGAAATGAAACATTACACTCCAGGCACAAAGTGGAGCAAGAGAATGTTTGTAAACATGTATGTACATACTCATGTATGCACACATGCATATTTTCTTCCAGATGCAGTTAAGAGTCCTGGCTGCTGTGAGGGTTTGGCAGTTTTCTTGTGCAGTGTGGGTGTTTATCATTCTACTGTGATTGTTCATGTTGTGATGAGTTTCCTCTTGGGTGCAATTTTCAGGCACATGTTCCTGTCAACCGAGGTCAGTGCTGAGCCAGAGAAGCAACGCACAGGTGGTATGTCAGAGTTAGCCTCTTCTTTTTGGCTGCAGACAGTGGCACTTCTTAATTTAGCTTATGATTGAACCGTTGCCCTGATACAATACCAAAAATATTAGAGTCTTTCTGCCTGGATTTCAGAGAAATGGTTCTTTAAATAAACAAAGGAAAAAATGTGTGATACATGAAAATAGACTCTCAGGACCTGAAGAACAGCCTATTGAAGTTTATGGAAGACTCCTTGGATTTCATCAGGCTGTGCTTCAACTCCTTAATGCATGCTTGGGTGATCATAATCCCAGGTGAGAGTAGCTTTTTATTAGGCAGGAAGTGGCTTCTTCCTTTACTCTTGCAAGTTATAGTGCTGGTGGCAGTGGAGAAAGTTCAGGGTGATGGGAAAGTTCGTGGCAAAGAATATTTTTTTTTCTGTTTGGGCAGCAACTGGGTTCTAAACAAAAAAAGCCCTAAGGGGAGAAATGCATCAGTCATTACAACTGTCATCTGGCAATTACTAATGTATCCTTAAAGAAACTGTTAACACAATTTTGCTGTTTCTTGCCAAACAGCAAGGGCAAGCCGGTTATGTTTTGGAGCCAAAATTGGACTGCAGGCTTTAGAAATCCTATTTAGGATCAGTTGATCAAAAAGTAAGGGAAAGTGAGCATGATTAACTCTCCTACCTGCAGCAATCCACGCTTGTTCACTCTCAGAAACATGCTGTATTTCTGTCAAACTTCAGATTTGTAGTACAAAGTTGCATCAGATTTTTACCTGTCCTTGGTTGACAGTAATAATAACCTGTGATGAGGTAATACTTTAAGGTGAAGGATGCTGATATTAATTGACTTGGAAGAAATTTATTCAGCTATTTAGATTATATAATGGTTTTGATTCCACTAGGAGTGGATGAAAGCCAAATTTCAGCCTTGTTGGTGAGATTTTTCCTGTCAGAGCAGCACCTCCTGTCCCGAGTAAAGGGATGTTTCTCTGTCCTGTTTAGGTTGGAGCAAACGAACCAGAACTTACCTCTCACTGCGTCTAAATTGCCAACCTTCATGACCTGTGGGATATTCATGGCCTGAGAACAAATACTGTTCCCTGGGGTCTATTGCAACTGAGGATTCACTGTGACCCCATTTGGCAGTACTGCTGCACTGCCATGGTTGTATCAGCTCTTTTTGAAGGGCTAGTAGTAAAGTAATGGTAGCCTGGTAGCTAAAATCAGCAATAAAACCTGAAAAAGGGACAAACTCTGTAAATGGTGGCAGGAGTTCGGGTTCCACTGAAGCTGGATAGAGTACAATATGTAAAAGGCAGGCTGGAATCTAACTCACTGTGTTTTCCCATAGCTGCCTTGATTCACTTGGGCAGTTTGACTGGGATTCTGTATCACTAAATTACATAAACTAAATATTGCTTAATTTCTTGAGTTCAGCAAGTTCAGTGCAATCCAGTCCAGCTAATACAGTAAGTGACATCCCTGGAAGTGTATAGAACAATTTTCCTATTGCTCTGAGACGTGTTTTTTTAAGAGCCAGTTGTTACTTTTTTTCATGCCTTTGAATTTGTTTGGAGTGTTTTACTGTACCAAGCCTTGCAAAACTGGAGGAAATGTAATTCAGTAACTGTACAGTATAGAATTTCTTATATGTGCTGTGAATGTCGGCACAGATGGAAACTGGATTAGGTGAACAGTGCTGATCTCTGAGTATTTCATATGTTTCTTTCTTGCACGCATAGAGAAAAATATAATTTACCTGATGTTATTCTGGAATAATCCACTTTAGTCAATGATTTAAAAATACTAAGCTGGCCACTGACATGGCTGCTTTTTTACCTGCTTCATGCAAACCACAAATAATACAGAGAGTACTAGCTACGTGATTTTAGTTTCAGCTGCAGGATGTGTGATGCAATCCACTACAGGGTTTTTGCACATATGCACCAAGCGTATTTTTGAGGTACTGTACTTTGAAATCTGTGCCAGACATCTATGTAGCCAGACAGTAAACAAAGAAAATGATACCTTAGGCCAGGAACCTTCAACGGCACGGAGGGCTTACCTCAGAGACTGCAAACGGGAAGTGTAGCATGTGTTAAGCCACAAAGGTTAGTAGGCCAACCAGGAGCAGTGCTGTGCCTGTGAACAACACGTATGGGATCTGAAGTCAGTGGGAGATTTGCCACTGATTTCAAAAGGTGTTGGACTGCCCCAAGTGTTTCTACAGTGGCTTCATTCCATTGGCATCAACAGAATTGCTCCAGATTTAGTCAAGGATGCAAAAGGTGAATTTGATCTGCTGTCGGGTTGTGAAATTTTATATTTATTGCTTCATTCAAAAAATATTTTCCTCCCACTGTCAAATACCTCATGAACATTTTGCCTTAATCTATGTAAAAGTGCTTTTAAAGTAAACCCATATTCTGATGCCAGTGAACAGAGATTCCACTGCATGATAAAGTCTCGTAATTGCAAGGAATATGTGGTTTACATGTTCCTGGAAATTCTGTGAAATTAATCAAAAGATTGAAGTAAACATTGTTTGCTGATTCCCCCCCCGCCCAAAAGCCAAATGTAAAGTTTGAAGCTATACTTGAAATAATATAATCTGGCTGCACAATTTATTGTAGGCTTCAAGGAGGCTTGACGAACTGTATCACATTTCTCAGTTGCAAGTGAGTATAGCAATGAAAGAAAAAAACACTTCTGGAATTGGGAAATCAAGCATAAAACATATTCAGAGAAAACAAGGGTGCTGAAGTATGATATTATATCTGCTGATTTTGATTTTTTTTTTGTGCTGAGATTTTGTACTTAGATTTCAGGTGATTAATTAATTTTTGATCCACTTGCAATAATGATTATTATGATATGAGTTATGTAGTGGCTAGCTAATGATACTTTCTGCAGAACTCCCAAAATCAGGTTGTGATGCCTGATGGGAAATGTAGTTTCAGATCTTTTTCTCCTCACCATAATGAAAACCACTCTGTGTCAAAAGTTGTTTTCCTTATGTGCCAGATAGGACAATAGAGAAATCTGAAGAGTGTTTAGAGCTCTTGGCTTCTTTCTTTGGAATATCTATACACTGGCTTTACTGAAGCAGGAAAACTAATGTTCTTAAGGAGGTAGAGGAGAGAATAAATAGCAAAAGATGCTGAACTACAGAGCAGACAGATAGGAGGAAAACTACAAAATGAGATATCTTCCAGTGGATGATGTCTGTAGTCCAGAGGATTCAATCCCTGAGCATCATCCAATATCTGAGGAGAGTGACAGAAAGACTGATGAGGGGTTTGTGCCAATGATATGCTGTCTGGGAAAACGAAAAGTATTACCAAGAATTGGTCCTTGGATTTCAGTGGTAGTTTTGCAGAAAGAAGTCTCAGATCTGTGATAAGATAAAGATAGTATTTAAAGATAATTTAAAGATATTAGTCATGCTTATATTGTCCTATCTTCTTCTCTTTTCTCCTTGTATGATATCATTTCCTGAAAAGTAAAGAAAACAATAAACATGGTTCTGTCTGCCTGCTTCACTGGACCAGAGTGTGCTGTAGTCAAAGGAGTGGTGTGGTACTGTGCCCAGAGAAACCAACTCTACAATCTAATCTTGAACTGCGAGTTCTAACATATAAAAGGAAAAGGATATTTCCTCATGGTTCGTCCAAGGGGTCACACATCCACAAGTTTCAGCAGGAAATAGCTAGATGAGACCTATTAAATCCAAGACTAAGGTTTTGTCAGAAATGTAGGTGATCATAACGTGTTCAAGACCAGATTGGTGGCTGACCTTCCCAAGATTTTGTCAGCTGCATGAAGGCAAATGGCTCTGATGATGTGAAGAGAGACTTTTGCTTCAAGGACTGGACCTGCTCCCTCCCCTGCAAGCTAACGGTCAAAACGTCTTTTGCCAAATTGAGAGCAAAGTTAGTCCTGAATCTGAAGCTTCCCCGCACTTTATATACTTTGGATTATAAGATGGTCGTATATGTGGGTTATAAAAGGATGAAAAAGGTTCTTTAAGCACAGTACAAACAACAGAAAGCCAAAGGCTCACTGGCTCTTTACAGGAAGCCTATTTTACTAACACTAACAAAGTTTTTTTCCCATTTTAACCATGATGGGTTCAAGTTTGTTTTAGCTGCTTTCATTATAATTGCCTTTGGCTTTTTTTCAACCCTTGCCCTTTGCTTTTGTGATCTCTGTTTTCCGTCCATCTGTAGTTTCCTTTCCTACGTTTGTCTTGTGGATTCCTTCCATCCACTACAAGAATGGGTACTCAAATCAATTGTTAATTGAACCTCTGGCTCCCTGGGTGTTTCCCTCCACTGCCTTTAGTACTGTCAGGATTCAAGATACATTTGTTTTTCTTTCTTGCCATTACAAAAATACTGCTCCCCAGTAGGACTTTGAAGTTCGTATTGTACTCATTAATAAGAGTTTAAATCTTTTCAAGACAGTCCCTCCTGGCCCTTCTCCACCAGCAGGATGTGTAGACAATTGCACATGAACTAGTTCTGGGAGGGGTGGGAACAGGGAGCGTGGAAGTGGGTAGGGCCAGGAATAGGTGCTTCCCTACATGTAGGAGAACGGATTTCTGGGTCCTAGCTTGTAAGGGCTGAGGAGGGAAGAAGCATGGTCATCTGCATCGAACATGGGTGGATCAGCTTCTCAAAGAGCTAGTTAGTTTGACCGAACCGGGATGAAATGTCTCCGGCACAATTTTGGCTACCCACAACCTCTGTTGGCTTAATCCTGTATTTCTGATGCCAATGCATTGCCTAATGATGTCAGCGGGTGTTTTGGGTTTGCAAGGAATGCAGGAATGGGATCTCTGAAAAACAGAATCTGTATGTAGAAATGTCCTAAACCAGAAAGATGTTTTGCAGAAACTTATGTTAGGCATTTTTAGCAAGAAAACTAACTGTCTTCCAGTGCCTTGACTACTGTTTTTGTGAATTATCTTTGCAGGTAGTTCACATTCTTCCAGACTGTCTTCATATACTGCTTCTGAGAGGAAATAACTCAGGAGAATCTTTCTGATGAAGACAGCATTTACCAATTGCCTGGATACAATTGAAGTTTGTGAGACTTCAAAAGCTTAAGTGCTTTTCTGAATTATGCTTTGTCACATCAGCATAGTTATTCCAGTGGATCTCTTGCGGAGATGAAAATGTCTCTCAAGTGTTAAAAATTTTAGCTTTACTTCATTTTTGTCCTAGAATTTAACACTGTACTTGTGTGTCTATGGAGGCCTTTGCTAGGCTTGATGCTTTCATCACTTGAGTGAAGTAGAGCCCCCACACTGAATTCTTCCTAGGATATTTCCTGTCATAGTCCATATCATTGTTGCCTTTAACATATCTTCTCATTATTGCAAATTCTTTTGGAATAGTCTTTGTTTCTTTTTTCTTTATCTTCATCAGTGGCACATAAGGTCTGAGACAAGAGTTGGGTTCTATGTAGTAGCCGCGTCATACACTTTATGAAGCAATACCTTGTCAGTGGGTCTATAATGGGCTCTCTGGGGAGATCCACAATTGACGAGTGCTTTCTATGCCCTTGTTAAAGAAATGCAACCTCATGCAGCGTTACAGACTTGGAGAAGAATGACTGGAGAGCTGCCTGGTGGAGAAGGACCTGGGAGTATTGTTTGACAACCTGCTGAATATGAGCCAGCAGTGTGCCCAGGTGGCTAGGAATGCCAATGACATTTTGATCTGTATCAGAAATAGTGTGGCCAGCAGGACCAGGGAGGTGATTGTGCCCCTGTGCTCGGCACTGGTGACGCCCCACCTTGAGTACTGTGTGCAGTTTTGGGCCCCTCAGTACAAGAAGGACATTGAGGTTCTGGAGCCTGTCCAGAGAAGAGCAATGAGGCTGTGAAGGGGCTGGAGAACGAGTCCTATTAGGAGTGGCTGAGGGAACTGAGGTTGTTTAGCTTGGCAAAGAGGAGGCTCAGGGGAGACCTCATCACTGTCTACAACTGCCTGAAAGGAGGTTGTGGTTAGGTGAGTGCTGGTCTCTTCTCACAAGTGACAGGTGATAGGACAAGAGGAAATGGCTGCAAGTTGTCCCAGGGAGGTTCAGACTAGACATAAAAAAAAAAATTCTTCACTGAAAGGATGGTCAGGCAGTGGAACGGCTGCCCAGGGAGTTAGTTGAGTCACCATCCCTGGAGGTGTTTAAAAGGCAGGTAGATGAGTTTCTTAGGGACATGGTTTAGTAAGGAGATGGGTACGGTTGGACTTGATGACCTCAGAGGTCTTTTCCAACCAGATGATTCTATGATTCTATAGTTTGATCTAGAGAATAAGTATTCACTTTTCTAATATGGTACTAGGTGGTCAGGGATTCCTTAATTATTATCTGATGTGCTTAATAAATTCACCAGGTTATAAGCATCCTCATGTAGCTACAGGATGAAAGCTTCTGAAACGTATCAGTTTGTTAGATGCTAGTTTTTATACTCAAGATGTGCTGGAAAACAGAGTTCCCGCTGTAACAGTGTCTTGAATAAATTTTCGTATAGCCTTCAGCCACTGTTGTGTATTGGCTTTTTTCAGACTGTGACAACCCCAACTGTGTTGGGGTTTTCTTACCTTCTGACAGAGAAATGTCATTGGCCTTTTCTGACCCTTTCCTGTGGTCACAAGCAAGATTTTGAAAGGTCTTTTGAAATAACTTGGCTTCTCTCTTGGTAAGATAATATTGCAGAATACTACTTCCTGGATTTTTCCTGCTAGAACATAACGGTTTTTACAGTGGTAAAGTTTTAAATAGAGTTTGAAATTCTTGGCATTGGGATAGAGGGCTTGCTTGCAATATATTAGTCAGTGTGACTTGTTAAACCCCTAAAGAGAGTGGCTTGTGCAAGAAGCTGCATATTCCCTAGTAAATCATAGAAGCGTAGGAATGGGAGGGAGCTGAGGCGACAAGTCCATCTCTCTTTTGTGGCTGAGCCAAGGACTATTTTTGACAATGATTTGTCTAACCTTTCCATAATGGACTCCAGTGATGAGGATTCCATGACCAGCTTCAGTGAGCTGTTCCAGTATATGGCTGTTTCTGTTAGTTATTTTGTCCTAATAGCTAACAAATCTTTTTTTGCCACATGGTAAGTAGAACTATTCTCCTAACCTTGCTGGACACAAAGAACAGTTGATCAGTGTCATATTTATAACAGCATTCTTGCATATTTGAAGATTTATGTCTTCCCTCAATGTCTTTTCTAGACTAAACAAACTAAAATTTTTCAGCTTTTCTTCCTAGGTTGTATATTCCAACCTGGTGTGAGGATTTATTTTGTTGTTCTTTTCTGGACTCTTCAGATTGTCTGCATAAACCTTGAAACATATTGTTCAAAACTGGGCTATGTTTTCAAGTTGCGGCATAACTAGTGCAAAGAGGTGAGGACTAATTACCTCTCATAAAATGCCATATTTTCAAGAGAATCGTATTGCTAACTCAGTTTGCACATGGTTGTATTTAAGATCTTTCTGCAGTTCTGTAGTTCTTCCTTTTCTCTGCTTTGTAATTGTGCATTTGATTTTCCTGCTGAGGTACAGAACTTGTCTTTTGAAAAGTTAATTGACAACTCTTCGAACCTGGCCTATGAAGATTTTTCTACTCTTCACAGATAGATGCCCTGCAAATTTGCAGTGTACCTTCATATTCCATCATTCTGCTTCTAACTGGGCTTTAGTCAGTCTTTTCGAAAGAAAGCAATAACAATACAGTTTTCATCCAAGAATCATATGGTGATGTGTTCAGCAGAACTTTCTTCTACTGATGAAAGTGTTGGGAGTGTGTTGTGCAGCATGTGTCACAATCTTACTAAACTTGAGATGCTATCTTCTGTTTCTCCCTTAACCTGTGGGCCATAAACATGGAACAAAATAGAATGGTCTGACATGATTTATTTTTCACCTCCATTAGGAAGGTTGGCCAGAATACTACCTGTGTCCCTGGTTCCCCTGGCCCTTCCCTAGAGCCAGTAGTCACTTCCGGTCCATCTGGTCTGAGTCACACCTGACAGTTTTATTAATGCTCGCTAACAGGCAATGGCTGGATCACTAACTGAATCTTGGCAGTGTGTCTGTAATATCATGGATTTGGTCTTCTGGCAGGCAGGCAGCTAACACCCTAGGATACTGGGTGGACAATGAATGTCTCTGTTCATCTCAGAAAGAATTATAACAGAAAAGAACTTCTTACCGTGATAACTGTCAATGAAGCAGACAGAAAAAAATTTACCTGGAGTCTAGTCTACACAGTAACAGGTTTCCTAACACTGAAATGGTCCTTTTTACTTTCCAGATTATTTAAGAGCAATAAACATACTCATCAGTTGACTTGTCTTCCAGCTGCTTTGAGGAAGTTTTTAAAGGGCTGCTTTATTTCCCCCCGCTTCATTCCTGGCAAATGCCTCAATATCTAGATGAAGTCACATTACTTATATAGAAGCTAATAGAAGCACTGGTTGTACAAATAGTTCAGGATCTGGTCACAAATATGCATTAATTGCTGGTCCTCCTGGGGTGAAATTCCTCTTGGACAGAGACAAGAATTGCACCTTGTTAACTCAAAAAATGTAACTATCCTCCTTGTGTTTTAGTCATTCCAGCTGTAGAGTGGAATGGGAAAGCAGATGAGACATATCGAGAGCCTGCTGACTCGGGGGATATTTATGGCAAAAGAGAATAATTATAATATAATGTGAAAATATTTTGATTTTATATTAAGTTGTCCTGAAGTCAGTCATAGTCTCTGAACCAATAAACAGTGGAGAAAAGTGTTTAAATATTAAAAAATATTAAACAAAATAATATTTTTTCCCCTCCTCTTCTGGAAGCTTCCTATGCCAGTCGCAGTAGTAAACACGCTTGCTTTGAATCATTGGAGATGAAAACCAGAAACCAGCCATATGCTTGAGCTTAGGTGTTACATATGGGCTTATAACCATTTAGTGTCTTTTGAGCATTCAGGAAAATCCAGCCCACAGAATTTTAAACTATGGTTGGCTACAGAGGCACAACACATTCTTTTCTGTTTTTAATAAGTCTCTCTCTTTGTGCATCAAATCCTTCTAAAAAATTGTACCAGCAGTGCTAACCAATGAGTAGCAGCTAGTGGAATTGCTTTGGCTGGACAGAGACTAAGGGACTTGTACACCCAAATCTCTATTGTTTTTAATGTTTGTTTTGGCTTAAAAAATCTTGCCCTCATATGTATTCAGACTCTAACAGCTGGAGATCTCTAACCATGCATACCTATTTTGCTGGATAAAATCCTCCACCGGCTGATGCACCAGCCAGGGGGAAGCAGGTATGTTGTTGCACACGTTCTCTGGTAAGACTCCTCCCTTGTCAGGGGCACTTTTCTGATCAAGAGCACCTACCATCTGCTAGCTTGAGCTTACAGCTGAAGGAAGGAGGTATTCCACCAGGAGCGCAGAGGTTACTTAGTGATCTCGAGAATGTCTACTATGTCATGATGTGGATTAGTTTTTCCCATTCTCTCAGTTGCTTTTCAGAAGATTAGAAGAGACTTTATGAAAATACAGGATCACTTGTGCATTATACCTTTATTCCATATGTTCTGGCATATTTTCATTCTGATTCTGCCATGCAAATAACTGAAGGAGGTAGAAAAAGAAATTAAAAAAATATATCCTTGAATAACAACAGAAATTGACTGTCTCATTTCAGTTCACATGGGAAAGCTGAATGAAAACCTAGAAGCTTAAGTATATACTAAGAGGGTGCTAATTTAATTTATGAATCAATAATCATATAGGTTATTGATTACTTAGAAGACTCTAAGATTAATTACACGAGGGCTATGTATTGCTGTTACTTTTTTGTATTCAGTTCATCAGTAGCTTATAAGTAAAGACTGTAACTTGGTAAGTTGGTTGCAGGCAAAGGGGAAATTTTTGCAAAAGTATTTGCTTTTTTCACTACCTTTTCACGTGACTAATTTATATAGAAGAGGAGTACCTATACAGGGACAGTATTTGTTACTACATATGCTGATGGAAAAAGGAATGCAAAGGAATAGATTCCTGAGCAGAACTCTAGTTGCGGTGCAGTTACATTAATATTTGTTCAGTGTAAGTAAATTAATGTAGAGGACATCAGAGAAATGAAAAATTATGAAACCTTGATCAAGGCATCAAGACAACAGGACACATTTTGACAAAGGAATTTTTATGGATCACACAGGACGGGATGTACTGCAAAATTAGTTCCAGGCCGAACTGTAATTCCATTCTATATCTTCCTTTGTGTTAGAAACCTGAGTAGTGAGTGGTTATTACACTGAACTATATTACGTGCACTATTTAAGCACACTGAGTACAGTACATGATTACAACTCTATTTTTGAGTGCACTTCTCTTTAATGTGTTTTTACTTAGCATGGCTCTGTAGGTTAATGTTGGACTCAACCTGTATACACAGTGCATGTGATTCTAGAGGAAAACTTGTATTATCTGCCAGTGCTGAGCACCATAAAGAGGGGAAGTGCTCTCCAAATTGTTTGAAAGGAGTGTATGAACAGGCACGATATTTTTGCTTTCCTGCTCATTGCAGCTACTGCCTTCATTTGTAAAAAATAAGTGCTCAGTGCAGAGAAGGTGATGGATGAAATTGTCTACTTGTTTACATACATATATAGCTTTCTGTCAGCATAGCACAATTCTTTGTGCGGGCAATTAAAACACTAGAGCGAGTGGGCTAGATTAATGGAATTATGTTTAAATACCTCTTTAGCACTGAAGGATGTCTCTAGGTGTCACTGGCATTCCCCTGCCTTCCCACCTACCTTCTCTCCCCTTATGCCAATTCTTTCTGGGCTAGTTTCTGGTAGTGAAATTTCCACTGGATCCATCAGTCTGTTTCTGAGGGTGTGCCACCTGCCTGAGTCCTGACCACATCAATCCCTGGGTCTGTAGCTGATGGCTTAAAACTGAAAGGAACGTGTTCTCATTCCCTTTCTTTCCTGTCTCACTTGTGGTTACAGCAAAAAGTATGTGTACAGAATATGTACAATTTCATGAGAAAGACCTGTTCTTACCTTTCAGACAGGAGATTTCCATTCAGATCTTTCATCTGTTTTGGTGGATGAAAAAATCTTTTACCCAGGAGAATACTATAACATTAGACAGGGCTGGGGTTTTTGTACTTGGCGCCCTCCTACTCATGCTCCTGCTATATTTTCCCTATGCAGTGTTCAGAGTATAAGAAAAAAAATTATTTGTAGAAAATCTATTTTAGGACAGTCACTACAGAGGAAGGAGAGGTAGGTCTCTATCTGCTGACACTAATAGGCAACTAGAAAGTGGAAAGTTTTTTTAAAAAAGGAAGAAAATAGAGATATGTGTGTATGGGGAGTGGGCAGGACGGGGAACACACTGTGACATCTTGGTGGCTGATGTTCTGCTGGAAGGCGTAGGTTAAAATCTCTCAGTAAAGGAAGAACAGGAAACAAAGGCTAAGACTGATGAATGTCTTGGTATTTGGCTTACAGAGTACAGTCTCCTAGTCAGTTTGTAAAAGTGTGTGTATATGTCTGTGTACGTGTGTGGGTGTATGTGTGTGAGATCTTACACTGCACTTGCCTTTGTGTTTCCTGCTGGCTAGCTTGATCAGCTTCCTGCTTAGTTTGCTGCTGTCTGTGTATCCCATTTCAGTGTGCCTGAGGCCTCTGATTGATTTATGTGTTGCTGCCAGCTTGAGACAACTAATGCGGTTATCACCTCTAGCTGTTTACCCCACCCTTAAAGTGCTAAATAACTCCAGTGGTTCAGCAGCTGGCTTATGAACAGCTAAATATCAATGCAGGGAGGGTGAGGGGGGACACTCAGGCACAGTAACCTTTTCAGCTATCTGAAGCTCAGCCATCTCTTTTTGTCCATTTGAACTGGTCTCACCTCAGGGCACAGACCAAGTTCGAGGAAGAGCTTCTGTGGCCAGATGCCCATTTGAGTCTAGCTCAGATAAACAAAAATATATTTTATGGTGTTGAATATACCCTTTCTAATACAGTCTTCTTAATTAAATGCCTACACTCTGTTCTTAATGAGGATCCTTATTTGACAGACCCTGAATGGAAATACTGCTAAGACTGGGGAAGCCCATTTAGAGTGTACATGAAAGTGAGCACCTCAGGAACGTCACTGGGAAATGAAGACATCAGAGACTGGGATTTAGTTAGCGAAATATGGCTCTGCTTCTGAACCAGCTTTTTAGACTCTTTATAACTCTCACTGGAGAAATGGACAATCTTTTGTGGTATAGAGCATCTCTGGAAACAGATGTCTCAAACAGGCCAGATGAAGTGTGCTCTGTATCATCTTGTTTCTCTCCATTGTGTATCAGGAGCTAAAGGGCCAGCCTCAGCTGCAGACTTTGCATATCAGACCCCAGAGTGAGATGAGAGAAATCTCTCCTGTAGGAACTGGAGCTGAGCTAGGCAGATGCTTACCTGGAGGTTCAATGGGTCAAAATTTGGGTTTAAGTCCTTCTATCCAGACACAGATCCTTTGCGTATACAGGCCTTCACATCTTTGAGAAAGATGAAATTCTTGAGTGCTGGGATTACTTGGAGCAGCAAGGGTTCGTCTTCTTGGTGTGTCTCAGTGGAGGCTGTTCTGTGTCAGGAGAGGGGTGTGGGATCTGTCCTGAATATTTGCATCTGCTGAGCCTCTGCTGCCTCTGTTTTCTTGGTCCTGTATGATGAGGCATTAGGACATGGTGACCAAGCAAGAATGTGGGCCCTGCTCCTCAGCTTCCCCCCTTCTGTATTTTAAGTACCACACAATGTGAAGTGTGTTCTGGTCACCTAATTGGGCATCCTAGCTTCTCTCTTCCTTCTTCATCTTTGTAGCTACTTCCAGCTCCTACAGAAAAGGAGATAGTTCCTCTTAGGCATCCCCACAAAAAAGTGAGATTTCTTTAAATGCTCACCTAGTGCCCAGTATGTCTTTTTGTGGTCTATATCTAGAGTCTCTTGGCTTAGAGTTCTCAGCTCAGTGTCATGATTTAGAAGGAGAAGAGAAATTTCTGGGCAGAGATATCAACAGTATCAATTGCTCTTCACTCCTGGGGAATGTCTAGCTGATACCAGCTGTGAAAAAAATCAGCTGTGAAATGCTATTTTAAATTAGAGAGTTTAAATAGCTGAGATTAGAATTAGTCAAGAATTACAAAGGTAGATTAATACAAATAATTTTTTACCTTGAAATTTTTATGTGGTTGTTTTCCGTTTCTTTCTGTTTTTCTTGTTTACAGCCCCTGTGGTTATATAAGAGCTCTCAAGAGGAAGCTGCAAACAAACCCATCTGATATATTGTGCCAGCTGTTTTACTGGAGGCGTGCTGGATTAGACTGAGCTCCACCTTCTTTGTCGAGGTATGTTGCATCAGTAATGCCATAAAATATGGTCAGTCAGGATGATAGACTACTTAACCTCTTGACACTCTTTTCATTAATTTCTTCTTGGATCAATTATTATGTTTTGTCTGTCACAGAACTGGGCTGAAAACTCCTCTGGGCATGGAATATGTCATTCATTTAAACAACATCAAGGCATGCTGTTCATGTTTAATTATGACTTTAATGCAAGTGCTAAACTGTTTTCAGTTACATCTAACAAACATGTTTTCTGGGACTGGTTGCTGCCTGACCTCAACTAAGGGCAAGTTAGGCTAAGCCTTGAAATGCTGCATCAAGCTGTCATCTCAAATAGATGTGAGCTCATTCATCCTTACGTGAACTATTATATGGATGAAATAATGGAAGCAGGATATATTAACTGCCACCAGAATGGACATAGCAGTATGTTGATTTATGATGAGTAAATTCTGAGTAATCCTACTGATGATGCTTAAAAACATCTGTTCACAATGTTGCAGTAGCTAAGCTAGCAATATTGCGTAGTAGATGAAAGCCACCTGTTGATGAAGTCTTTAAAAAATATGTATAAATATTTCTGTTGGTGCTGTTGCATTAATTCTTTTTCAGGATATCCATTATGTCATGACACATTCATTTGGAAATGGTCATAAAATCTATAGGCCCAGTTCCAGCAGCATGTGAGCACGTGATCAATCTCTCGCTTTCAATTGCTCAAAAAGCTGGTTTGGTGCAACATTTAGAAGTGAATGCCATGTTAAGGTACTTTAATGACAGAGATAAACAGAAATCTAAGTATAATTTTTTTCAGGATAAGGTGCACGTAGAAAGCAAGGTCTAAGATGTCTGTATTTGAGAGATTAAACCCAGAAAACATTATGATACCTAATGCCTTGGTTAGGGGTAGAATTTACTGGGTTTTGATGCATTGCAAATAAATTACATTCCGAGCAATGAATTTTGGAAGACCCACAATCACTTCATAAGGCTGATGCATTTCAATTTTAAACTGACTATATCAGAGGGCACATCCACTTCAATTGATCTACCATTCACCCTGATCTCATCATTACTCTATATCGACAATTGACTTACATAGTGACAACACTTTTGTTTTCTAAGTAACATCTGTTGGGAAAATTCTTTATATCTGGCAGTAGATTTGTTCTGACATCTGAGACCGAGTTTTCTCAGTCTTCCTTTTTTTCTTCCTTCCTGCCTGTTTTTTTCAGTTTCTCCACTGAGTCACCTTGCAGTCATTGCTGATGCTACCACTCTACTTTCTTCCTGCTGGTGACATTGGGAGCAGTTAGCAGGGTTTGGCTTGACAAATACCAAATGAAGCATATATGTGCCAGAAGTGCCTACCTGTGTTAGTGGCAGCCTATAGCTTACAAGATAGGATCTTCTGAAAGAGGACTTGTAAGAGTGAATGACTGTGAAACCAGCTGTCTTTTGCTGCCGTTAATGTAGAACCATTAAGAGTTTTAAAATTGCATCTTAACTTTTGAGTTTGAAGAAAGCTTTCTTTGTAAATTTCCTGGCTTAGAGTGCTCTTGCTTCGTGCTTTTGCCACGGTACTCTGGTGGTTTGTCCTGGTTCGAAGGAATAAATCCTGTTTTAAATTTCCTCGGTTTCTTATAACAAAGGGCTCTGGAGGAAAGAAAATCTTTTAATCCTCCCAGCAATAACCTGACATGACCTTCTAAACACACTATTAACTCAAAAATATTAGCAATATTTTGTAGCTCTCTTAAGAAGAACTTACAATAGAGATGAAGCAAATATTTAGAAGAATAATTATACTTGGATCTGAGGAAATGAGTATCCACTGCACAATTACATGTTTAAAAAGGGCTAAATGTTAAAAACTATTTAAAAAGCTGTGTAGTGGGGTATTGTTCAGTAGCACTGGCACAACCCAGCCAGCTTTCTGCTTGCTCTTTCTAGGCTTGTGATTTCCTGACTGCTTTAGCACAAATTACTTGCCTTCTTTATGTTCTTTAGTTACTCCAGTCTGTTTTGCCTTTCCTTCATAAGTGCTAAGCTTTTAGATGTTCAGAGCTATTTTTTTTAATATGCTTAATATGAGATATTTCTTAGAAAATTTGCAGGAGACGATTTTCTGCAAATTTGGTCTCTCTACTATGTCAGCAGGCTGCCAACAATTCACACAGCTTAAATGTCAAATAGGAGTTTTGTGAAAATGAAATACTGCTGTACTACCATAAGTACATTAACCTAACACATTTGGAAAGAAAGTTATGGCTTTAAAGCATCACAAAGGTAAAAACTCGGAATTCAGTAAGTATCCATCTCTCTACTCTGACTGGGAGGAGAAAGCGATATCAAAACATGGGATGCATAGTAGAGAAACTCAGGGAAAAGTCAGCTACAAAAGCCAAAGAAAAGAAATTCAAGCTTGCTTTCTGGGACTTGGGTTAAGAGGCCTAAACTCAGAAACTCATGCCTTTGTGGCCCATTTTAGCAGCCCAGGCCCTCTTTCTTAGCAGAAGAGAACTGCTGGCAGTGTGGAGGCTGTAGTAGTGAGTGGTCCCAGTGGCTATAACTCTGGCTCTGACATAGCGTGACCCTGTCATGGCTGGCAGAGTAGCCATAGTATCCCTGCTTGTGGCAGGGATGGGAGGCAGTCTGGTTTCCAGACCAGATCATAGTGGCCCCTGCTCCCTCAGCCTTGGCATGGGTTTATTGTCTCTGTTGGGCAAATCCTGAGTGCACATTGATCTCTAAATCTCACATTTTTGTACGCTTGTACAATTAAGTCATCTACTTACCATTAAAATGACTGAGGTCTTTTTCAGTGCCTGGCTGGCAGTAAGTGTGCTCTTCCCTCTCCTTGCATGGGTTTAAAATATCCTCTCCGTTCTGTGTTTTCAGCTACAGGAGGTACAGTTGTGAAGCTCTATTTCTTGGAAAGTGCCTTACCTAACATGCAAAGAGGTTATTTAGAGGAAAGTGTGGCAGGGACGTTTTCTGCCCTGCTGACATGTCAACTTTGAAAGAAAGACATCTGGGGTCTTACCCTTCTGATTATTCCCCATTAGCCCTAGTAGCTACTTAGTGCATTGGCCTCACAGGTTGCAAATCCAGGGAGGAGATTATGATAACCATGTCCTTGATACACTGCTACTTAATTAAAGTAATATTTCATTGGTCTTAATTTCTCTGAACACCCTCACCTGTTTCTTCATTCAAGTCCTTCAGCAGCTAGCACTTTGCCCAAAAAGCTTCGTGCTTTTCTTTGAGGGCCATACTGCTGTCTTCACTAGCCTCTGTGGATCCATCTCTGGGCTGCCTTTTTGTGTTCCTGCATGTTTTTTGCTTCTGACAAGAGGTGGTTGTTAGAGTTGGCAAAGTCCACCTCCCACTCTGTATTTGACTTTGGGGAGGATCCCTCAGGCTGTACAGCTCAGCTCCTCCTCCAACCTTGTCATCCTGATTCGTATTTTAGCCTATAGCTTCTATTGTTGTATGTATTGCTAAACAAAAGGAGTATTTTCTTCTTACCTTGCTTAGGCTGAGTAGAAGATAGGGAAGCCCACCAGCTTCCATGAGCTTTGTGGCTGCCGGCTGATCAGAAGGTTTGCTTGCCGAGCACCAATTTATCTCCAGCGAGGCCATATGCAGGGAGCTTGATGGCCTGGCCACTTCAGTAGTTTTCCCCAAGGCCTTATGTGTCTTATGTTATCCATGGCTTCTAATGGGCTACATATTCCTCACTGATTTAGTAGTTGACTTATGATGGTTTTGGATGAGTCATATCTCTGCAATAGTGACACTACATCTATGTATGTGGTAAATCTGAAAGAAAACAGATGTCTATAAAAATCACCGAGTCTGATTTGGAAAGATGAACAGTGTTATGACTCATCATAACTGTGCAGCTCATATGTAGTATCTCTACAGGATGGGGTGGAAATTTCTTCTTTCATAATTATGCGATTTTACCTTAATATTTGGATCTCTTTTCAATTTCAGCTCAAAATATTCTAGAGTTAAGTATAGGACTATTTATTTGGAGAGTGATGGTACAGTCATTACGGTGTTTTAAAACTTCTAGTACAGTCTCACAAACTTAAATTTATTTCTACATTGAATTTTTTTCTGGCAATATCTGCATTTTTCTCACATGTAAAAGGAAACAACAGAAGTGTCATTTAGAAAAGTGGAAAGAGAGTGTAACAGTTGTTCCCTAATAGATTTCTTCCGAAAAAATGTAAGTTTATTTGGTGCTATTCTTATAAGGTGTCTCAGACTCAAGATGAAACATTTGGTGGATGCTAGATTAGGGACGGAATCCTAATCCAGACTTAATCAGATACTCTGAAGAACAGAATTACAAAATTCCTGAGATCAGAAGGTAAAGAATTTCGCAAATAAGTATCAGCCAAGTCCTATTCCTGTAAGGAGGTTGAATAATGAAAGAAGAGTGACAGAAAGTAATAGCTGAACAAGTTGAAATGAAAGGTCTGACCCTATGAACTAGCTTTAAGGTCATGAACAGGATCTTACAAAATCAACACAAATTCATTACTGGAAGAAGCCAGAATAAAGTGTTCAGCACAAGGCATGCATGATGAGTCAAATCTAGTCAAGTGGTATATATGTGCAAAATTCTGAGTAAACCAGGGTCTGCTAATCAGATTCACAGGCTGTGAAAGGATAATTTCTATAATGAAGCTTGTAATTTCCTGGAGAGACTTCTCTAGATTGCTGACTATGGTTTGGACAAATTGTGAGGCAAAAGTGTCCTCATAATTGTGAGGCTCTGTGTCCCCATAACAGGATTTTGGAAGGTGCTTCACTTGCCTATTTTGTTGTCAGGACTTAGGGTCTCTCTTGCTCTGTAGAACCCTCTTAAGACTTTGTCCTGTGGCTTAAATAAAGATTACAGACTACTCTAAATGCAGTAACAAGGATCTGTTTTTCTCAGAAGTATACCAGATATACATTGGTAAATGGACACTGAGGACAGGTGTTACATAGCTTTCATCTTTTCTACTAGTTTTTGAAAGATGGTATCTCTCAGAATAATGGATTTATTCCTTTTGGAAGATCATTCTGTAAACAACTCCAAATTGCAGTAAATTAGAAATCTTGAGGTTCTTTCTATATTTGGATTTGTACATTCATCAAGCTTTTAGCATAAACATATGAATCTTTGGTAATTACTTTAATTCATGAACAGAATTTCAACTGAGCTGAATACATGAATCTACCTTACAGTGTTCAGGCTTTGTGAGACATTTCTGCTAAATGGGCTTATGATCCTTTTGATGAGCTTAATTGTTGACATATTTTTCAAAAGCCAACAACAGCTTGCTTTTCTAGCTGGTATTCACATGAATTGGAGAGTCTTGTGAAGTCCTTTATTCAATTTGAATAATATTTTGCTTCTACTGTAATATGAAGTGAAATCCTTTGTAGTGAACCTAACAATGTTAGACATTGTAAAGTCATCAATCAAAATATAAAGTTTTAAAAATCACTCTCCCAGCTTGTCTTTCAAGATTTCAGAATATGAAAATCTAGGAAAAAAAGATACTTTTTTCTTTTTTTTTCTTTTCAAAGGATTATTTAGACAAAGGTCCTAAACAATGAGAAATGATCTCTAGCTCAGTGAAGATATTTTGGTGGTTGGAGCAGAACTGCAATAAGTTTTTCATTTGAGTTTCCTCAAGTCAGAATGTATTGCAAATGCTAAAATATTCGTTAAACCAAGAGAACAATAATAATTTTGTCCTTTCTGCATCTTATCTGTTCAGAAATTTTTGTTGCTTTTGGTAATGTTTTAGAATTTTTATCTTTAAATACTTTTTCCTGAGACTATAGGTTGGAAGAGAATGAGATTTAAACTAAGCAGTGAGATTTGTAGCCATAATGATGGCTATGGTTGTATGAGTGAAGCATGTAGAAACTTTGAAGACAACTGACCCTGTTTTCCTTTAAACATTTCTAAAGAATTCTGTTTTGTTAACAATACCTTAAAAGTAATAAAGACTGGGATCTGTGAATTCTAACCAAATGAGGCCACATCCTACAGTCCTTGCTTTGTATTACAGGAGTCAATTTCCCTTTTGCTTTTGATGGGATGGAGACTAAGGACTGAATAATGGTGGCAGGATGGGAGCTGGTTTGTTACCTCAGATAGTACATTTGCAAACTTCTGGAATTACAAATGAGCTCAGTGTTTAGCAAGATGGTAGATGCCAGCATGAAGCTTCAGAGTGTCAATTTTAATTAAAAACTGCATTTTCAAATCAAGGTCCTAGTTAACAACTGGTGGGAAATTCTTCCCACTGTGTAAACTTTCTGAATGCTGTATTGACTGGCAAGATGGATGCAGCTTCTCCTTCCACAAAAGTGCTGTTACCATCATCTTCCCCCTCACATCCCCCCACCAGAAGAAAAAGACTACATTGTTTGTGGAATCTCTCCTTGTTCATGTGCTGCATTTAGGCCAGAATTGACAGATTTTACTTTGTCCTCCCCATCCCCCTTCCTTCATTGTTAACAATGGAGTGAACACATGAGATTAACATGGCTCTTGACATGGCTCAGTTGTTTGCTGTTTGGAAACTATGGATTCTTCAGTTGTATAATTGAAAAAAAAAAAGGTATCAAAAGATTCAGTAATTTTCTGTTTATTCCAAAGGCGAGGAGAATGGAGCAGAAGGGGAGTGATGGGGGAAGCCAACAACAAAAAAACAAATGAGTTTAAGAATCAGCATGTTCCCCTTACTTTAAGGAACACAGTAAACATTTCGAAAGTGCATGCCAGCTCATTATCTAACTTCATGAAAAACAGCAGCAGTTAAGCAATATTTGCCAAAAGCAAATTTGTGTACAGGCATTGCTAAAAAAATGTGGCATCCACTCTGTACAGGTTCCTTAACGTGCCACAGAGCGCCAAATCAACATTTCATCATTATCGTTTCTCTCTGTTTAGCCCTTTTGTGATGGCTCCTCTAGTGTGTTTCGATCACTTTTTATCTAAAACTGCAGTGTGAAGTATGGTTTGAATTGTTGGCCAGAAACGAACCTCTCCGAGTGTTTAAAGACATTGAGAGAACTTCAGTAATATAATCTTGAATGTAATATCCATTTGCAAATATCTTTTTGCAAAGTTTATAGTTTAAAAAAAATCTTATTATAAATGCATGTGAGCTACTTATGAAGTCCTTTTTATATAAGTTCTATAGTTTGTAATTAATTTTTTTTAAAAAAGTGATCATTATTTTCTAGTTTGTAACTAATATAGGTAGGTTTCTTTTCCAGTCAGTTTGGTGGGGCTTTTGCAGTTTACAGTTACATCGTTGAAATTACTGTCACAACACATTTGAATATACTGTGTATTTAAATAGCGCCATTTATTATGATAAAAAATTGATATAGTGGTATCCATGAACTGTTGCTTATAAGTTACGTGTTATTTGGGAAACTCATACCTGAACATTTAAATTCACAAATATTCTGAATCCTATTGAACTTGGTTTCCTTTGGAAGTAACTCTTTACTCAAGAGGAATGCAAGCATTTTTTGAACAACTTCTTTATTAAATAGCTAAAAGAACAGTTCCCTTTGGAAACTATTCAGGCTTTCTCCTATAGCCCTCATGTTGTCTGGTGTCATGTGGTCATTTATTTCTCTCATTGTAAGTTTCTCTCTTCAAAATTAGCAGACTGTTCTAGTAAGCTTTATTTCACTTTGGAATCTACATACTCTTCTGCCATATGTTTAAAATTCAGAGTTGCTATGCTGTTCTGATCATTAGCTATTCTATTCCATATACAATATATCATACTCTTAATTTTTATTAGTAAAGAGTGTGGGAAAAATGCTTATTTACTTGTTTTTTAAATACACAATTTCTGGGGTTTTTTCATTTTTTTAAAAAATCATTAAGTTCAAAATTTTTTAATGAAATCTGGAATTCTGTTGGTAGAAAACAATGTCACTTCCTTATGTTTTTTGAAACATTTATCTCATTTTCCTTTGGGAAAAAATAAAACAGCTAGTAAAAATAGGATTTCAAAATGGGGAAAAAAAATTGCTTAAATAAACATCCATTTAACATTTTATCAAACGCTGAAAATACTGGTGAAATTTAAATCTCATCTTCCCTAATTTTCTCCTTCTTCAAACATTCCCTTTTTTATTGTTGAGGTTGTAAATCCTCATGAGGACCAGGTGACAGAATGCAAATTTTCTTTTTCTCTTTTTTTTTTTTTTGAGGTAGTTCTGTCCAAATCAGAGTATATCAATATGTTCCAACATTTATTTCAGGCTTTTCTTTGTTGTTAAGCAAAGATTTATTCACTCGTGGCCTGGTTACTTCAGTGAAGGCAATACAATCTGGAAAGTACATTGACGTGGAAAATCAAACTGTTACATTTTGAGAGCATTTTTTAAACAACACTAGAAAGGACATTGGCATTGGCAGTCAAAATAAAAGAACCTTAACTATTAGTGTTGATCAGGGAAACGTCAGAGAAAGATCACAGGGTGAGCAATGCACACTTGTACCAAAGATACCTTATAACTGATAGCAGCCAGCAGAAGTTGTTTATGGAGAGGTGTAAGAAGCAGGGCAAGAACAGAGTGATTCTTCCTGCTTGTATGCTTTCTCAGCTCCTGACAGTCACCAGTTTTGAGACTCCCTCTGCTGAAGTTCCATCTTAACTATTGTTTTTATGAACCACTGAGTGTGGACGCAACAATGGGAACAATGGATCACTGTTCAGCATCAGTGGCAACTTCGCTTAGAAATAAGTAACAGTGCCACTTCAAAATGCATAATATGGACAACAGAAACAGATGAGCCAGGAAATTATGGCAGTACTAAAGCCGCACCCATGTCCAGAGGCAGCAGCTCATGGCTCCTCCAAGTTGTGAACTCCTTGGGAGCTGAGAATCCCTACCGTGCAGAAAGGTGGGAGCCAAACTCATATAATGCAGCAAATCTGCCCCTGTGGGATCTTAATGGGACATAGTGTCTTGTTCTTCAATGTAGGCATTTCTGCCTGCGTGTTCCTGCTGATATTTTTGTTTGGTGAGAGTTGTGACCTTACCTCACACTAGTACATGATGCCAGCCAGTCAGCTGATCTCTGGTGGTTAAGACAGATTTCCACATTCTCTCGGATTTACTATCTCTCTCGATTTCCTGCTTAAACATCTGTCCTGTGCAGGAAGTAAGCAATTCCATGTCATTTCCTCTGGCAGCCCTCTTTGGGGGCTGTCAGCAGGGGTCCCCAATAAGTCGCCTCACAATAGTATTCCCTCATAATGCTTGACCTAATATATGATCAGCTGTGTGTTTCTTTCCACAGTAGAGCGTTTGGAAAATGACAAAGCCTGAAGAAAATGGGAATTAAAAATCTGGCTCCAAGTTTCCTCATGAACCATTCTGGTCCTTTGCATCTGTAAAAAAGGATAGGTAAGTGGCTCCAAGAGTGCTCTGCAAGCCACTGCTCAGCAAGCTCCACTGTTAGCCAGTCTCTCTTGACTCTGCATGAGGCAGTAATTCCTGCTGGGTTCCTGTGAATTTTTTTGCTTGCAGCGCTTCTCTCTTCGAAGTGGCAACATGCTGGGACACAAAAGAGAAGGTCCTGTCCTGGTGTGATCACTCCACAGAATAGGAGGGCAATTGTGATGGATAAAAACTGAGCAGTGATGGTGCTGTGGGTAGTTCCTGCTGTGTTTTGGGAACAGCATGTGCGTGTTTGAAGTTTACTTGGGGATGCAGATTAATATGCCAACACAGGTTTCTGAACAGTTCCTTGCTGTAAAAATATCCCCATTCATTTCAGCAGACGGCTCTCAGTGTAACTCAGATGCCAGAGTATACTCTGCTGATACAGCTCTTCCTAGTTTTAATTAATTTTACTCTCACAAAAATGTCTCTGAACCCCACAGAAATTCTGCTTGGGTGAGGGCTGTGTTAAATCATCAAAACATTTCAGGAGCTGAGACCAGATAAGAATGAAAAATGTAATAGGGTCTACAGTAATCACAACTAAAACCTGGTTTTGCACTGTCATCTGTCTTACATTCCGTGATATTGTGGTGTTATGAATGGCAGACCTTGTCTCCTTTTGCAGTCCCATTATTTTTACTGCATCCTTTATCTTTGTCTCTTGGAAAGAGCAAATATAAACAAAGCTTTGCTTTACATTTTTGCCTGAAGATAAGCTGGAACCTCTTAACAGTCTAGCTTTAAAAGGCTGTTTTCTTTCTCAGTGGTCGGGGCCAGTACTCAGGGCTACAGCTACATGGCTACATTCCCATGCTCATTTTTAACAATGTAGGCACCAATGTTTCTGAAAGTGTCGGAAAGATGGCATCGGTGCAAAGCAGTGGGTATGCTGAGAGAACTTTGCCTGAGAGAACTGCAAGACTGAAAGAACAAAACTACTGATATAGGTCAGTCTCAGGGAAGAGGCAGAATACGATCTATGAATGACAGTTACATACACAGATATATGTCAAGGGTTTTTCTTTTATTCTTTCTTTCTCCCCCCTCTTTTTTTCTTTCTTATGGATAAGCTTTCACTAGCTGTTAAACTTAGACCGTTAAACTTATTTCTGTGAAACCGGAGCTGAACCACACCCTTCAAATGTGAAGGACTCTTGCATTAAGCCATTGTGCTACACTGAGAGCTCAGTCAAATGAGGACAAGTTTGCAGACAGGTGCAATTTCCTTTTAAAAAAAATGATAGATGGTGCTTCTGAATTCTGTAATGTGTTGGTTTTAGTCTTTAAAAAATACAGCTTGCATTCTGTTATAACTGGTAACAAATCATGCATCTGGAACACAGAGGAATGTAGCTGAGCAATATATTAAATGTAACTGCAATCTGGTTCAAATCCCCTAGTTCCTTTAGATTTAAACTGATGCAACAAATGCACTCTCAGTCTTCATTTTTATAACTTGTTGTAGCATTTAGCAAAGGTCATAGTGACCCAAAGGAAGCTTAAGAGGAATATGTTGTGAAGGATCTTGGAAATGGAGTTTGACTGTGGTGGTGGTGGGCGTGAAGCCAAGCCCAGCTCTCCTGTATGTCTTTTGTTTGTACTCTTTATTATTCCTTATGCTGGGCTGGATTCAGTCATACAGCCACATCTATGGGTGAGGCAGAAGTCTGCAATAATTAGTATGTCTTTCTTCCCTGATGACTTTTTTTCAAAAGAATACTTAAAATTGTTTACTTTTTCTGTGGTTGGGTTGTTGAATTAGTAACAAAGATGTAGCCACTGTTGAAAAGAACAGTCTTCCAGTGTATGCCTGAACATTTAATTTTGTGTTCAGTAACCACCATATTATCAAATGGGTCATCTTGGGTCAAACTTTTTCTTAGTGGGGATTTGCCTGCTCAGGTCACTAGATTCAACACTGTATTGCCTTTCTCTCTTCCTCCCCCCCCCCCCCAGTTTATATTTTATCCGTTAGATTTTGCCTACTTAAAGGCTGACTGACTAGACTGATGCAAAGAACTTTGGGAAGTGACATAAATGCTGGTATCAACTAGTATTCACTTACTGAATTTATAGTGTTTCTGTTTAATGTAGTGAAAAATTTTTTAACAAAATCTGTAAAAGCTAGTAAGATATGAGTCAATAGAACTCCATTAGATGTTCTGATGATAACTTAATTAATGGTTCAGAATTGCCAAAGCTATCCTCATCTCCAAAATTCTCAGGTATAAAATCTTGCTCTTACTAAAATTTATTAACATTTATTTCACATTTCTGCTATGCTTTATCATTTGCAACAATACAGAGCCTATCCACAATAACGCATGTATGTATCTAGCCAGATTTATAGTTGCTAGTGTTCCCAGGTACAAAACACTCAGAAGATCTGTTTCTGAGAAATTCTTGGAGCTTTGGTTTATCATACAGTTTATAAAAGCTTTTCCAAGTTTTTTTTAATGGGCAGTGTCCGTGTCTTGCATATTTTTTCAAATGCAGAGGTTCTCCTGTCTCCATAACACACCTTGGTTCTGTGTTTATCAAGATGTTTATGCTCAGATCTTACTAACTTATGGGTTTACTGTACTGCTGCATGGACTACAATTCCTCTTTCCCCTGGGCAGGAAATAACCTGCACTGCCTGAGAATCATGTGTTCAAGCACATGGCATACGTTACTAATGTTGTGTCCAGTGAAAAATATTCATATGTTTGAAACATAACCAGTTTTCTACCTTTACTCCAGCTGCAGTCAGAGTGCTTTCACTATTCTGTTACTCTTCCTGTAGTGAGGGCATGTCTGGGAGAGGACTTGGCACTGTAATGTTCTTTCTACAGTCAGTTTCTTTTCCTGTGTCCATCTGGTGCAAACCATCTGAATTTAGATTTTTTTAATATTTGCAAATATATGTATGGATTATTGATTTTTTTTTTCTGTGATTTTGCCAGTGCTGTAAATAATACCCATCTATGAAATCTCAAAAGATAAAGATGGAAAAGTAAACCCTACAAGCTCAGGCAATATGCAGGAATAAGCTGGTTTTAACATGTGTTGTTATGAATGCATGAGTTACTTTTGCAAAGAGAAGTCCTTTCGTGGCTGAGCAGCTCAAAGTAACTATTTTTTTTTCCTAAATTTGAATATTCTTATTTTGGCATTTTAAATAATCACAAATATAAACATTCACTTTTGTTTTTCTTCTTATTGCATAGGAAGTACGCTTACTGCTATTACTGATATTATCTTGTAGTGATGTTTCAAATTTAAATTGTAGAAATTCAGGTCTTTGTGTAAGATATTCTTCCTGTTAATGCACTTATTACAATAATCATTATTGTATATTCAGTGCAAAGGGAGATCTAAAGTCCTTTAAAAATACATTAATCATATTAAAACTTCTTACCAGTCCTGTTCATAACAGCTACAAGACTCATGCATCAAATCATACTAATATACTTACCCTTTCTTCCCTCCCTCCCTCCTGCTATTGTCATTTGTATATGGCTATGAAAGCAACTGTTACATCTAATCAAAGTAAGCAAATGTAGTATTCCTGGTTTCAGTATGCCATGGATAATGGACAGTATATGGTGCTGTGATCAGTTTGTAACAAAATACATTATAAATGTAGGTCTGGCATTGTCTCCAGCTGACAAAATATGTATCAGGCTTTTATTTACTAAAATCACACTGAGTAAAAGTTCAACAGTTGTGTCAAGGCTATCTTTTCAACAACACAACAAGCAAACTTAAATGAATTAGAGAACAAAGTACAAATGTGTTTGCAACCAGCATTTCCATAAGATAATTCACATTTCACTATGTACTTATGGAATGCCACTGTAACGCTTGGTTGATGCACATACTGAGGAGCTAAGGGAGGGGTAATCATGCTGTAACATACTTTCCTTGTTGACTCATGGGCCCTTCAGCACGTTACCGAGTCTTCTATTCAAACCCAACTAATTTCTGCCCTTTTTAAGTCTAATTACCTAACTCTGCTTTAAATAGTGCGTATAATTAAATGTTAGAATTCCGTTTATCTATGAGTGAACTGCCTAGTGTGTTTACTATTATGATTATGGTAGTCAAGCTGACTATCTCACAGAAGTCACCTCTGGTGAGCTAGCAAAGTTGATACGCAGTGAAAACGACTTTAACAGGAACAGGATTTGTCTCTTTAAAGTCAACGATGTTGACTCTGATGGTTTTAGAATTTGTAAGAATTGTTTAAATCAGATCTGCTTTCTCAGGGCATTATGTGCAAACAGGTCTCTACTCCAGCAGCACTGGGTCCATCTGGACTTCAGGATGATGAGATTCACATATGGGCTAAGAGCAGCTCATTGAAAAATCCCTTTCTGGACCATAGAAATGGACAGGTGTTTCTGAGTTTACAAATAAGAAGATGCAACATGTTTTATGGTGTATCTTATAATTTCTGATTAAGGATTTAAGAATTTATCCCTAAATATGCCAATTCTTTTAACTAAATGTCATGCCATCACATTGGTTTATAAGTAATGCAATCACATTTTATTATTTTGCATGATTCTGTGGAACAAAACCTTTTAAAATCTTGCATGATGATCTAAATACTTCTTTTTAGTTACTGGCATTATTTAAATGCCAGAACAATCACAAAACAATTCTAATTTTATTAAGGAAATATATTTTTAAAAAGATTAGAACTTTGCTTCTGATTGTTAATTCAGTATTAAAACAAGGTGAAAATATGTTTGTAGTTAACTCTCAGAGGACTCGGTGTCGGAATAAATGTCACTCTGTATTTTCCTTTTTAGGAAGGTGACCTCTACCAGACGTAAGCTCAGAAATGGCAATTGTCATTCATGTAAATGACTAGCAGGTTTATCATGCCAGTCTCTAGGGCCGTCTTGAATTTTGGCAAGAGGCAAAGAGAAGACTCATAAGAAAAAAGTAGTCCTCGTGGGAACAGTAAAAATGTGTCAGTATTGTTTAATTCTTTCATAACATACTAAATTAATTTATTTGTTTTTGAGCCTTTTAAAGCATAATGCCACCAGGGAATGTGTTTTTCATATAGTTGTCTTACAAATATATTAAAGTTTTAGGGAGAGTATTCTATGAGTAAGTACCACTGGTCACCCACATTAGGTGACTGGGAGACAAAAGGCTTGAGTTTTTTGCCGTTTTACATTCTGTATAGTAATGATCCTGTATCTATATTTTGCAATCCTTTTGCACACATGTAGACAATTGTAAAATATGCAGTGTTATGGAGTACCAGATTCATGTTGTTCACAAATTCTTTCAAAGCACCTGTCATAATACTTACTGTTTAATAGAGCCTTTTGACAACTTTTCATGTTTAGCTGGTAATGTATAGTTCAACAGTGTTTCTTCCAAACCTCTCAAACCACCAACTGATGTGCTCTGATTAGGCTGTTGATTCTGAGAGGTGAATGAAACTTATTGTCGGTTAACTCACTGTTCAGTTGGATTATCTGAGCAGGAGAACCCTATTATTTAAGTAGATCGAAGTAAATCGAAGAGAAATAAATTCTCTCTTCGACGTACAACAGGTAGAAAAGAATCTCTCATTTTTTGTTCCCCATTGTCCCATTGTTCAATCACAAGGTAATAGCTTCAAAATGCCAACACTGCAAGAAAAAACAGCTTTACAGTTTTTGGACAGATATCAACACCAGAACCAAATATATTGTAATCACTTCTCTTCTGCTTATATGTAGCGCTTTTTGATCTCTGAAGCTGTACATGTTAAAGAGGGAAAAAAATTCCCCCATTTTCCCCATAATTCACCATCTTTGCCCATTGCTGTAAGTAGATTCTGTTCTCTACCATACATCCTGGCAGGTATTTTGAAGACAGAAAAAGAACAGAAGCCATTGAAAGCTTCTGGAACTGTCAGATTTCTCCAGATATTATCCAGCTGTCGACTTATAATCTGTAATATTTTTCTGTGACTTATTATACATATCTAGACATAGTGAAAGCCAAGGCATCAACCATTTTTATGAATACTGCAAAGATCTGAATTAACCTATTGGTAAGAAACACTTCATTTATTTGGAAACATAGAAAGAAGTTGATGCTTGGACACAGCTTGGCAGATTTCCCTTAGAATCAGTGGAGCTCTGCCAATTTATGCCATGCTTTTCATTTGCAAATTCTCCCTTACTGATTTCACTGAATATTCTTTTCAGCAGACTTCGTCTTTTGATTTATTCTTGATATTGTCATGAAATGAAAGTAGCAATGGTGAGAATAATGGAAGTATATATTTTACAATGAAAGCAAAAGAGTCTTATAAACTAACAGACTGAAATTAGAAGGATGGATTACTTATGCATTGTTGGGTTTAATTTCTGATTTTTTTCTGGACAATTAATGTACTTATTTCCCTCTACCAGAGCTGATAACAAGCGTGATAATCTTTATCTAGCAGTTCCTCCGTGATTTGAGCCACCAGCACAAATACAGTATGGCCAAATTTGAGCTAACTTCTCACTCAGATCTGATCCAGTATCTTCCTTGCTTGATCACCCTCTTGCCTACTTTGACCTGGAAAGTCATATTCAACAGAAACTTTCTTCTAAGTAATCACTTTCAGAGCTTAATGTTTTTATACAACTTCTGTAAGATAAGCCGCTCTCATCTATCTACATTCATCCAGAGCTGTTCTACCAAATGTGAAGTCTTTTCCTTCGGTTGTGTGCCTTTTTCTATCTTCAACCTCTGTCTTTCTGTTCAGATGTTACCTTCAAGCTGGTCTTCCAGTTGGCTACTGATGCCAACTTTCATTTGTTTCATTTGTTTTTGATTTCAAGCCTTTCAAACCTTTATACTTTCCTTTCTGCTACTCTCAATGCTTGAAGAGAGTTTCCTGCAATCAGTCATTAAACAAATCTGTAGTCTTATCCTAAAACCTGTCTTTTGTTATGGTGGCAGCTAAAAGAAACCTTGCCAAAAACTAGGTCACTAGTGGTAGATGACTGCAGGTGGGACTAACTGGTGGCATGTTGTTACCTTTAGTATTTGTTTCTCACCCTTCCTATGCCCTTAATGTAATTTCATTGAAGGAGAGTGATATGCGTTTTGCTTATCATGCCAAAGCACCCTGCACAAAGCAATCTCATCCCTCAATAGTGTACCTAAATGTGTAGTGAGTTTAGATAAGCCACAGCGTGTTAGGAAATGTTGGAGTGCTGATCCTCACTGAACCTGAGCACATAACCTGCAGAAGCCATCAGACTAGTGAAAACCCTAGTAATCACCTGCTACCTCAGCCTTTCTTGGAGGGGCAATATATAAGTATGTGACTGAACACCTGTATTATGTGGGCTATTTTCAGCACTACGATTTTAGATTATACATTAAAAAGATAAGATGACTGTGGAAGCATGCTGACAAAATCTCTGAGAATTGAGTTGAGGACTCAGGGACACTCCTATCTTAAATTATAGAACATCTGGAAAAGAGAAGTAGTGGGACTTCTCACAGCTGCAGCAGGAGCCGCTGGAGAAATCCTGCAAAAAATGTAGCTAAATATTCAAAATATGACAAAGAGAATATAATTAGGATTAGATAACCCTTAATATGTTTAGGGAACAGGAATATTCAGGTGGTGAACAATGTGTCCCATAAAAAGAACAAAGTTTAGCTGCAAGATCAGGTTATATTTAAATGAACTGAAAATAATGTCCCAGTCTTAAATACATAAGAAGACAATGTCACCCCATGTTTTCTAATTCCATCCTGCAGAACAAAACTCCAGGACTTTATGATAGGAATGTAACCTTCAGGCGAATTTTGTGTTTTTATAAATAATAGATGCTTCCATGCCCAGGTTTAGTGGTTTTGCACCACCCAGACAAAAGCTCACCTGGGTATAAAACCTCTCCAGTTTTAAGAGAAAATAGACTCAGGAGCCTGAAATCCAAAGGCAGCTCCATGAGAAATGTGGAGGTGTGAGATACTGAGATCAAAAGGTTTAGCCAAAGGATGCTGAGATGAAGAAATAAAAGGCAGAAAACATAATCTAGAAAGACTGATAAATTGAGAGGCTGGTTTTCTGAAGAGAGGGAGCAAAACAGGAACTTGAATGTAGGTGGCTTGATATTACAGAGGATAGGAATGGGTGATAATGAGAGAGAAATAGGGAGAATATGGGTCTTATTTTTCTCTTCTGAAATGCCTATTTGTAGCTTTTCAATGCTGTGATAATGAACTTTTGTTTTGGGTAAACTGCTACAAGTCAACTCCTTTCACTTTCAAGTAATCCACATTTTTAGGGGAAAATTCATAAGAATGTTGCCGTTGCTGCATGCAGTCATAAAATGCATAGTCAAGCTCTCAAGCAGTAGCATACTAAGATCTTAATGACATGTATACCTCTTCAGGAATACGAATCTTCAGTTTACTGTCTGTATTTTTGTGTGGTCAGAAAAAGCAATGGCTAAAAGGGGAATTTATTTTTCCAAACTGTGGAACAGAGTATAACGTTGGAAAAGAAAACAGATTGCTTGTATTCAAGAAACTTTAAAAGTACTGTAAAGTACAAAAGAAAAACACACCCTCTTCTTCGGGCTTCCAAAGCCTTTGCCTCTTTTCTGGTTTATAACAGACTTGTAAAACTTAAGCTCCTTCAATTTAAAGCTCCTTTTATTTATTTTCACTCAGCTATTATTAGAGCAATAAATTTTTTCATGGGCTTAAGAAGTAAACAAGAAGTCTTAAAGCAACAAATTCTTTATAAGCTGCTCTTCTGAGATTCCCACCTTGAGTTAGCTATGAAAAGCACGAGCAGTCCTTACAACACAGAGGGAAACTCTGCCGGTTATTGTTTTGTGATGTAGTGAACATCAGTTGAATTAGCCTGAATATCTTCAGAGGCGGAAAGTGTTAGAATTTACTTTAAACTGTAAAGAGTCAAATACTTAGGAAAGAAAACCCAACAAACTGTAAAATGGTTTATTAGTATTGTCAAAAGGTAGTCACTAGAAACCAGCAAGAACTCAGATTTTCCCTTGTGGTACACTGCTTGCAAGAAGGGTGCAGACTGTGTCGTGCAAATCTGATTCACAGGGAATCCACACAATGTGGTATGGAATCACATTGTCTCTATACTGGCCTTCGGGAAAGATGGATGTCTTGGAGGTCCTTAGTCCAAAGAGATTTCAGGGAATGAGTCCAGGTAGATCTCATGACAGAAGTAAATATCTCTCTAACCCCTTATTTTCTAGGTTTGTCTCCCTTCTACCTGCTTTTGGCCTGCTGGGATGACTAGGAAATAGAAGGGAGTAGTCCCTGCAACCCTGGGGATGTGGGGCATGTAAGAATACATTTTCTAGCAGTATGCAAGAAGAAAAACGGCAGAAGGAAACATGTTGCTTTCACCTCCCTCCCCTCGCCAAAACCCACCACAAAACCCGAGAAATACTGTACACAGGCCAGGAACAAACACACTATTTATTTCAAGCTACTGTTAAAAAGCTATAATTTATTTAAAACTTCAAATGAAGTTACAAAATCATGTGAATAAAATCAGCAGAGGATGTGCACTTTCCCCCCAACATAAGATAAATCACAGTATGACAAATTAGCAGGGGCCTGCAGCAATCAGAAAAAAATCCCAACTTTGCTCTTTCTTCACAGACATTTTTAAGAATAAAACTCTTAAATATTAAAACTACCCAGGACAGTAGTTGAAGGAGCACAGTGGCACTGTCAAAACCTGCTTTTCCCTTGACTGGCCTTATAGTTAAGATTTTCAAGTTGGATCCAGAGAAGGCTTGTACATGAAGGAATCTCTTCAGCCTCTGGGCTAGAAAAGAAACTGGTAGAGATGTTAAGATCCTTCAGGACATGGGTGTCAGGTTGGGAAGAGAGGTGAAATCTCCCTGTCACTTTAGCAGCCCTGCTGGGTAGACCCTTTAGACTCTGCTGATGAAGAGGCAGTTTCACTGCTTGCCTTTTGGCATTAGTTTCCCTTATTTAGTGTATGGGTATCATACATGACAATGGGAGAGAAATACTTTAGAAAAACAAACAAACAACTCCTCCCTCTCTCTCAAAGAAAGAAAAAGGAGGAAAGAAAAAAAGAAAATGCAATAAGAAACTGTGGTTGTAAAACCATAAGAACTGGCAATGAGGCTCCAAGGCAAGTGCAAGCCTTGAAATTTCTTTTAGCTCTTAAAAAAAAAAAGTCCAAACAAAAAACCCCAAGAACAACAACTCTCTTTTCATAGATTCCAGCTTAATAATGCTTTCCTGCCCCCCTCCCTTTTTTTCATTAAGGAATATTTGGAAGATTTTTTTTTTAAAGTTTTGGGATTGTCTTTTTTTTTTTTTTGCTTCTTTCTATTCTGCAAAGTATGTTGAATTATTTTTCTTTCCTGTTCAAAATTTAAGAAGGGCCAAGTCTGCTTGGTTACGGTTTTACTGGTGATTTCTTGGGTATCTTGAATGAGATATTGATTTATTTCTCAACAGAACAGCAAGACTGAAAATATTGATTCTTTAACAAAGAAAATCTTAATCAAAACTTGTGTTAGTTGCTGAAAATAAAGAATAATTTAGAAAAAAAAAGAATCAAAGGCTTTAGAATAGTCTCACTTTGCAGTTTCTATTCCCTAGTTGTTTGGTTTTCGCTCTCTTGACTTTTGTAATATTGTGGTCAGTCATGAGAGTCATTGACTGCAGGCTTTCTAATACAAAAAGAGAAAAATAAGGAGAAAGAAAAGCATAAAAGGAGGGCTAATATTTAGACAGGAGCTGTTCTTTATGCTTCAAACTCTGTATGCAACACACTCTATAACCCTTTTGTACTTCAGTTGCTTGTTAGGTAAAGTATGAATCAGAACACTTATGTTATTTTTTGTCAAAGTGCACTGAGATACAAGGACGTGAAATTCTTCACAAATTATTAGTCCTGTGTGTCAGAGCAGTGGTATTTTATTCTGTTTGTATGTGAAGGGTGGCACAGTCCTATTAGCCTTTGTTGACACCTGAAGTACACAGAATAAACAAATTATATCAATGGGGAAATTTAAATCTGATAATCCAAAATGGTGTCCCTTTGGTATTTGATTTTAGTGATACAAATTAAAAAAAAAACCTAGTTATCAATATCTTCATCCGGTAAAGCTTCTCCTTTTCGTGGATTATCAAAAGGATGGCAAACAAAGAGATATTTTCAGTTGCATCTTTGAGGAACAGGTTACTGATAATCAGTTGTGGAAATCTTGGCTGATAATCAGTTGTGGATGAGAGTGGGCATGGTAAGAAGAGTAGTGCAGGGCAAAGTGCATTTTTTTACTGTTGACCATGCTGGTTTTTCAGTACAAGTCGATGAGAATCTGTAAATACCGAATGAGGCAGCAGTCACCACTGGATGCCAAACAACAGAAAGATCTCTCATAAAATGTGATGATTCAACTGGAGAGGTACTCTCTAATGGCACGAATCTTTAGTATTTTTGTCTCAAAGAGCCTAACTTTAAATTAATTGTAGCATAACTACCATGTAGTCAATGACTCAGGACTCCAAAACTCACTGTGTTATGTCTAAGGCCAAAGGTTCATTACAAACACTGCAGATATTAAAGTAAATGCTGCATATAGTTTAATGATCCTTATTAAAAAAACCCAAATCAGTTGTAATTAAAATCAGCTATATGTGCTATTACAAAAGGGCTGAGATTCCTGAGGTAGGACTTAAGTAATTGTCCAAGTCAAATGAGATCTTGAACTCCTTTCTCCTCTCTGCTCACAGATGAAAGTGGAATTTCCTACATTGCATGGGCATTGATTTACGAACATGGATTAAATGGAGATATTGAAATACATACCTTCAACTGACTCTTGTGCTCTCCTTTTCTTGTGGAAGTTGCTATCCTTCTGGCAGGAATCGTTGAAGTGCATAGGTAGCTTCTGCTGAGGAGCCAAAAGTCATTGGCAAAGCAGGTGGTGAGAAATTTTTAGGGAGCTGAATGTGAACAATGACACAGTTGAGGAGCTGTTTCTTGGAAAATTTGAACATCTTTGCCACTGTGTGCAGTCATTGGTTTAAAGACAAGGTGGGTAGAAAGGAGCAATAGTAACAGGGGGCTTCTACTATCCAACTTTGACTCACCACCATCCAGGAATCAGCAGTCACCAACTGTTTTGTCTATACATTCCCCAGGATCCTGAATGTTGTTTTTGTACATGCATCTGAATATGAACAAGGAAAACTAACTCGATATCTGAATGACATACTGACCTGGTAAGAAGTGATTTAAATACAAGATGTGGATGATTCAGTAGTGCGGGAAAGGGCGAAGCTGGAAGGTGTGTGAATTTCAGGATGAGCTTAGTCTATTAGGGATGTTCACATGCTGAGAGATTCAGCCATTTCACAAAACAATGAAGTGGCTACTACTGATTTATATCTACAAGCCAATTGTTCACAAGTGGTTGTGTTCAGCCTTTTGGTTGAGATACTAGAACGGGAAGAGCGAGAAAGGTCCATTCTCCTCTGTCTAATAGGATGAAGTCTTATATCTTCCACTGACTAAGTTATACCTGCCTTCTAGGTTGTAAACTGGTCTTCGTTTGTGTGGCAGGGCACACTTCATCTTACTCCATGGAGCTTTGCTGCTGTGTAGGCAGTAGCAGCAAAGTCTTCACTTTATCAGAGGAAAAGAGTGCATGTGAGGAAAAAGGACTCCCTGGACGCTCAGTTTGCATAGAGTTCTGCATTTCTTTTGTCTTCTCCCAGGATGTTTTTTTTGCATTTTACATGAAATTGCTGCTTGTTCAGGAAAAGTCCTGGTAGAAGGGGAAAAAAGGGTACTCACTTACTTCCAATAATTTATCAACTGATCTTGCTGTACTTCAGTTTTTGATTCTGTTTTGGGACCAGAACTTCTTGACTATGCTTGAGGCACTGAGCATACTTGTAAGTAGGAAACCTTCTTTGGAGATATGACTTTGAGGTCTGTGCAGCAAAAGAAAGAAATGAGATCCTTATTGCCTAGGCTGCCACTATGTGATTAGATGAAGAAAGGAATCCATCTGCTTTCCCAACTTGTTTTTACTATAAAACCAGGAGCCATGCTTACTTCTGGGGGGAAACAGATACGTAACATGAGTAGAGGATTCTGGGCTCCAGTTACCTTTTACATCAAACTGCCTTCATGACTGTGCAGGTTTTAAGGCCTATTCTTCTTAACATTTGCCTGTGGTCAGTTCTAGGTGGCTGCCTTCTGAATACATTGCCACCAGGTGCTTGCATAATGCGTCGGCTGCTTTGGATTAAATTTTGAGGAACTAACAAATCCTGTGAATTGAGTAGAGAGCTTGGCACTCAATTCCCTTTTAAAATTTTTCTGTGGGGTCTCAGGTACTGAAAGATAGGTGTTATGCTGCCTAGCACTGGAGCATCAAAATCTATTATTGGATCCTGTCTAGTTTAGCTCCATGCAAATTAACATCTGTTAGTTGTGAAGGATGGCTCATACCATTTATGCACATTTTTAAAAAGACAAAAATCTTAGTAATTGAAGATTCCTGAAGGATTACGTTGCAGAAGAAGCAAGAGGACCCAATTAAACTGTCAAAATGTTCATGTCATGAAATATCACCATGAAAAATATAAAAGCGAAAAACTCAAAGAAGGAATCAACAAAGCACGACTGGTACTGGAATTCTTCCTGGGATATTTTTTTCCTTGTTGTCCTCATAAAATAATTACTAAAGAAGGACAAGTAGCTTACCAGATTCAGTGGTATGCTCTGGGAAATCTTTATAGGGAATGTTTGAGTCTCAAGAGCATGGAAGAAAATCTTCTTCATATAAGCATGCATGTTGCAAGAATTATTATCTGGAGATATGTTTTCTTTTGCCTTGTACCTCATATTTCCCTTCCTGCCACTAGAAAAAGCATGTAAATATCAGAATATTAGCAACTTATGTACTCATGTAAATCACTGTATGGAAGGAATTGGCAAATTTTGAAGTTGTGAATACCCCTAATGGAAATAATTATTTCCAGTTTAAACACTATAAATCACAGTTTAAAGAAGTGCATATTTATACTGGATTTGTGTGGTGAGGTTTTGCTAGTGGGAGGGCTACAGGGGTGGCTTCTGTGAGAAGCTGCTAGAAGCTTCCCCTGCGTCCGACAGAGCCAATGTCAACCAGCTCCAGGACTGACCCACTGCTGGCTGGGGCTGAGCCCATCAAAAATGGTGGTAGCACCTCCGTGAAAACATATTTAAGAAGGGGGTGGAGGGAAAAACACCTGTGCAACAGCAACCAGACTGAGGAGTGAGAATATGTGAGAGAAACAACTCTGCAGACACCAAGGTCAGTGAAGAAAGATGGGGAGGGGGTGCTCCAAGTGCCAGAGCAGATCATGGTGAGGCAGGCTGTTCCCCTGTAGCCAATGGAGGTCCATGGTGGAACAGATATCCAGTTGCACCCTGTGGGGAGGACTCCACGCTGGAGCAGGTGGATGCCTGAAGGAGACTGCGACCTCAAGGAAACAGGTTCCATGCAGGACCTGTGGACCTGTAGAGAGAGGCTGAAGCAGGTCTGCTGGCAAGACTTGTGACCTGATGGGAGATCCGCTCTGGAGCAACCTGTTCCTGAAGGACTGCACCTCATGGAATGGACCCACGCTGGAGCAGTTCACGAAGAACTGCAACCTGTGGGAAGGAATCGTGTTGGAGAAGTTCATGGAGGGACCCCACATCAGAGCAGGGAAAGAGTGTGAGGTGTCTTTCCGCTGAAGAGGAAGGAGCAGTAGAGAAAACATGTGATGAACTGACCTGCAACCCCCATTCGTCATCCCCCTATGCCGCTGAGGGAAATGAGGTAGAGATTTTGGGAGTGAAGTTGAGCCTGAGAAGAAGGTGGAAGGTGTTTTAAGATTTGATTTTATTTTCTCATTACCGTACACTCATTCTATTGGCAAAAATTAAATTAATTTTCACCGAGTTGAGTCTATTTTGCCTGTGATGGTAATTGGTGAATGGTCTCTCCCTGTACTTATCTCGACCCACAAGCCTTTCATTACATTTTCTCTTCCCTGTCCAGTTGTGGAGGGGGAATGACAGAGTGGCTTTGGTGGGCATCCACCACAATGTTTAGCAGGAGGTCTGCTTTCTTTCACACGTCAGAGCCTGAATGTTATGTTATCCTGTTACTCCTTTTCTTCTTTGGACCTGTATTACTTCTTCCCAGCTTGCCTCCTGCTGAAATAATTGCGATGTTAATAACAATGTGTGGGGACATGACCAGAAGCTCTAGTTCTCTTAGACAATTATACCAGTTTTTCCAATTTTCCAGACATTTTTTCATTTCTTTATTAACTCACCAGTGCCAGGAATTGGATCTTTCCAGTACATAAATCCTAATTAGTAAGCCAGAGGTCTGAGCACTCCATTTTACTCCTTATGGGTCATTTCCCCTCTGTTCTTGCTTAACTGGCATTTTGAAAAGCCAGTCTTTGTGTTTTCAAGGGTAAAAAAAGAAATATAAGAGTGTTTTGAGACAGAAACAAAATAATGTCATAAGGGCCATCTGGTCATTCTGGGATTGCAGGGCATGGAAGCCTGCAGAGTGGCTGAGCTGCTTGAGGCTGAGCTACCTCTTCTTGGCACCAGGTGTGACTGGACTCCATGCTGCCACGTCCATGTTGGTGTCTGCTTCCCGTGAGCACAGATGAGTTTATTAAATGATGCTGACCCTGAGAAGCACCTACCGATTGATTATATAGAGCAAAGGCAGCACTGCTGATGTGAGTTGCTGCTACAGGCTTTCTCTGCAGCCTTGACTTCTGCTTATCAAGGGCCAGAAACAGAAGAGAGGTGGATGAGGAAGAGGCAGAGGCTTGTCCAAAGTGAGTATGTACTCAGATTTTGAGTTTAAGGACTCCTTCAGCCTTAGTATGTGCTTAGGGATGCCCTGAGCCTGTGGGAGGGGTTGGTGGGGCAGGAGGAGTGGTTACAAGTCCCAGGGAGGGTAGAACACTACCTCATGTCTGAGAAGTTTGAGAGGGTTAAATGTGGCAAGTGAAGGGAACTGGGCCAAAAGGTGGGCTTTTTTGGATGGGTAGAATTATAAGGAACTGAAGAGGTTTGTGAGGTTCTGAGATTCACCTGAGTGACAGAAGGAAGGTAAACAATTTATGACTGAGGTAAAAAAATTTGTAGGTTTCTGTTGGCATTGGTATGCTGAAGGCTGAGGCTAAAGAGATCCATAAAAAGATAAGATGACAAAGAGAGGGTTTCTTCCACCTTGTACTGGACAGTTTGCATCCTGGGAGGGAAAACAGGAGAGTGTGAATAGATGGTGCTGCCCTTTTTCAGTTTCTACCAGAGTGCTATAGAGCACAAAGGTGAGGGGAGCAAGACTTGTACATGCAGCCCCACAACTTATTATAGGTGCCAGCTGGTAAGAAGGGAAAGAAATAGCAAGGCATTCCGTCAGTTAGGAAGGGGTAACTCAGTTCAGATCTTACCCCATCTTCATAAAGTTCTGTTCAAAACTTGAATCTGTTGAGGTTCAGAAAAGGATGATTAATTCCTTTTTCATTTTTTTTTTGGTGCTAATGCATTAATTGGTTCCAGGCAGACTGGGAACAGCAGAGCCAAGATACTGCAAGGAAGGCTGCAGTCCAGGTAACTTGACTGCTGTCAGGAGGCTGAGAAGCACCAGAGACTTCATGATAAAACCTGTAGTCTTTCATTCTCCAGAACGTTTCATACGTCCAGAAGGTCTGAATGCTGCCATGTTTTTGGGGTGCTCAAAGAGAAAGACAGACAATAATGAAATGTCAGAGTACTTTGGAGTTATTCCAGTACTGCTGAGCTGCTTTTAAAGGGAATTTCAGGAATTTGCCTCCCGACTATGGGGACCATATTTCTGGCTCCTAAGATCATACCCCAGATGGGCAAGATCAGTCCATAGTGCTGTGTATTATCATTCCTTGTCCCAAGACATAAGCATTGCCTTTTCTTATGACCACGTTGAGTGTTGGCGTTCTTGACTGCAGGTGGGTGGCCTTCTTCATTAGCCAAAGCTTGAGCCTGTTATCTCTTTACTACCCACTTGGGCTGTTGCTGTTTTAAAACATATTATTTCAGAATTCATGCCTACCAAGTGCTCTCCCCTTTTAGCTGTCTAATTTGGTGTGTTCTCCCAGCGTGAGTACTGGGAGAAAAACCAGCGTAAAAACAGTCTTCAGGGGGTTGCATTGCCAAATCCTGCCCTGCCATCAGCAACAGCCCAGTATCACCAAACCACAAGAGCTTTTATACAAGGCTTTTATTTAAAGGAAGTAAAAAAAATGCTGGCTTTAGACATATTAATTTCTCCTATTTATTAGCTTTTAGGGAATGAGCAACAGCTCAGTGAGTTGTGTTTGTAACAAATACAGGTTATGAAATAAGTGTATTTCATTATTTGCTCATTGTGCAATGAAAGGCTCTCAAAATCTGCCTTCTAAATGTTTTAACTCAATGTTAGAATTGATGCTGCCAAATACTGACTGATTCAATAGATGACTTTCAAATTCCTCTTTTACATTGGGAATGTGATATAGAACAATGACCTCAATTTTTAGCTGTGTCCTCAGATTCACCTCTTTTTTGGCTGTCTCTATTTCTCTTTCAGTATCTTATCATCATTTTTCAAGTCCCGAGGGTCTTATAAAGGCACTACTGTTCAATAATTAGACACTATAGCTCTGATGGGTCTCCTGGTGACATCTTTTGCAAGTAACAAGTGTTTAATAGAATGTAATTAGAAGCTATGATCCTTAGACCTTGATCTGTCTAGACCTTGTATACAGCTAAGACAGCCCTTAACACTTACTAGGAGTTATCTGCACTCCACGTTACAAAGCTATGTGAGGAAACTGGTCAGATTTATCCTCAAGCCACCTGCCTTGTAATCTGTTGCTTTGCACTCAGGTGATCCCACCATCCTTACAGTAACTGGAAAGCTACCAATGATTTCATTTTAAAGCAAATATTCTAATTCAGGAAGCACAGAATGGAAAGCTGGATGCTATATTTGTCAGCATGTAACCTTCAGAAAGCCTGTAATTAGGAAAGATTACTTCAGTGCTATGGAGAAACAGGTCACATAGCTGTAAATGGAGAAAAAACTATAAAGGAAGTTAGGCAGATCAGCTAAAATGTATTTTGATACAGTATATTCAGCTGGGTTATATTTGGAAATGCTCTTTTTACAGACAATACATTTGTTTTGTTCTTATTTCTGAGTGTCCCTTATGAGTTTTAAAGTACATCAACACTTTTTAGTATTGGTTTTAAAAAATTGAAATTTAAAAAAATACATATGCATTTCTGAAAAACAGCCTATTGTACATGCCAGTAAAACACAGGGAACAATTTTCTTTCTTCTGCGTTAATTTTTGAATGTTTAGGTATCTATATTATCAAATATTGTTAAATATCCTTTTAGCTAGTCTATAGACCTATTCCCTCTCATTCTTACTTTTCCCCACTTTAGTTTCATCCTAATGGGAAAGACTAGTTGTTGTCTGAGTTTTTAACTCAGACTTTGGAATCCATTACCATCCCACATGTCTAGGGTTTTTTTAAAGATGAATACGGCAAATCATGTAACAAAGGAAAGAAAAATTAATTTCTTAAGACTTCTTTGATAAATTTTCAGTGGCTTAGGAAAAACATCCAAATACATGCTTAACACATTTGATCTCGAGCCTTTCTGGAAACTGTTATATGGCACCAAAAGCACCCATATGTAGAAGACAGATTTTATTAAAGAAGACAGATTTTATTTAAGAAAGTGTCCAAATGATCTTGTTAATGTTAATAAAAAATTCAATTATTTGTCTTTTGAAAAGTGGTCTGTTTTGAGATGTTCGTTGCAAATAGAGGAAATGAAGTGTTGATGTAGTAAAGAATAATTTACTATGTCTGGAGAGTTCTAAAGCAAAACATCTGGATCAATCTGTTTACAAAGTCCCTGTAGATAAAAAGCACTATCACTCCAAGGAATCAGTTTGTGCTTTTTCTGAAGAATCATTTTACAAAAAGGAAAGTTGACTATTATCACACACAGAAAGCTCCTGGGAATTTGTTTATTAAGGAGTCTAAAGAAAGTTTAAAATCCTGTTTTGTGGGAGATCAGCTAGTTCCTGAAATTGTGGTGCAATTTTGTGATCTTAATTTAGCCTGACCTGCCCTGTTTATCTGCTTTCCCCACACCTCTCATCTTAAAAAAAATAATGCATTTTAGAAGCTGAGTGTAAACACAGCATGTTAGATATATGCCAGAGCTGGATGTGGAATGGAGATAAAACCTTTGGCTTTACATGGACATGAACATCTTATGATAATTGAAGCATTTTGTAATGTAAGAAATAAACCTTTCTTTTAATTTTAATTTTGAAGGTCCAGCTGTTAGCGTTATTGAATTCCATGGCAGGTGGCCCCCCAGCTCAGAGAAAGACATGTATAGGCTCAACCTGTGCTTGAAAAGCTCTTTGGCAAAAGAGCAAAACAAGATCTTTTCTGTATTCAGGTGCTGCAATCTGGAAGAGCATAGAAATATATTTGCTGATATCACATCTGCTCTTGAAAGGTATTTTAGGTTCCTCCTTTAAAAAACATAGCCACAGCCATTAATACACCTTCACAGTGAAGTTTGCCATAGTTTATCACTAGGTTAGATTACAACGGTAATTTTATTTAGAATGTTGGTATACTCTCCTCTTGGGACTGTAGGTGTTCTGAGAGTAAAGGAGTCTTTGAAAGTCTTCTGTTATGGTTAGTACAAGCAGCAGTTTAGCAATGTTAGCCTTGAGTTATGGCCATAGTCCCTGAGCTCTGTACCTGAATGTTGTATATTTTCCCTGATCTGTAGTATTTTTTCATATTTTCTGCATTTACAGGACTCTCTCTTGAAAAGTGAGCCTGAGTCATGACAGAAAGAGTTAATGGATATTTTCCTCTAAGAGGACACTTTTTACAGATTTTGTATGTGAGTTTATTTTTTTCTGTTCCAAGTCTACATTTTATGCATCTTTTCTGATGTTGAGAGAACCGAAATCTCCAACCCTCCTTTGGGACATTATCCTTGGTGCTTCAAGTGAATTAAACAGCTATGTAAAAGAAGAATGTCTCTGGGACAGAATGAGTCTAATTCCATCCTAAGTCTGGTCATGAATATAAAAGTTGTGGTTCAGACAAACTTCAGAGCTGTATAAATTCAATTGCAACTCAGCATCGGCATCCACAAAGCCCAGCTGAGAGTCCTGTTGTTGTTGACAGTATACTGAGCTCATAAAAAATCTCAGCTCAACACAAACAAACAGGATCATTATATAAATCAGAAGAAGATGAAAGTAGAACCCACATCTTTCAGCTTGAAAACTAAAAGTCTGCCAGGAAGAATAAAAGATACTTCCTGTAAGGGTGATGAGTTGCAATTTCCTTTTGAGTTCTGTTATTTTACATAGTAAAGAGGAGGGAAGAATGGCCTGGTTAAACCATATGGGTATGAATTTCTTCTCATTCCAACATGCAGGTGTGTTTAAATTTAGCATGCAGTTCTTAATATTTTTTGTTCATTTTATGACCATTACATTAGCCCTGTGAAATGATACTGGTTATCTCTGTCCTGGAGTTCTTGAAAGAGGGAAGGGACCATTTGTCTTTCCCAAGAGAACACAACAAAATCATTATACTTGTCCAAATTAGTTGTCCTGTTGTTTCTAGATCATACATTCTTTATTTAATGCTGTTTTCTCTTAAATCAGATGTGTGTTTTCATAAATATGCTGAGTAATCTCCCAGTAGTATGCAAAGATTTGGAATTTTGTGCAGTGTTTCTGTTTCTTGGTTTGGACAAGTGAGGTGTGTGCTTAATAACTGGTTAATGATGTGTGTTTATGCATTTGTTAATAACAAGTAATAGATTTTATCATCTGCAGAAGCAAAGTCTCAGAAGTCACTACATATATTTTATTATAAAGTGATTGAGTCACACAACCCAGTATTTTAAGTTTATTTTGCAGATGTGTTTACTTTCATAGTTCATTTAAAACCAGAAAAACAATTTAATACTTTCTTTATTTTGTTGATTAGTGAAACCATCTTATGGTCTTCTGGTAATTGCTGGAGAAATTAATGGAGTTTTTGGAAAAGGTTCTATGATAAGTAAGAATTTAGAGTGAGATCCAAAAAAGCACTTAGATGCCCAAAGAAAAACTTAGGTAGAATCTACGTACCTAAATCCAAGGCAGTGACTCAAATGCCACGTGGAGATGTAGAGACTCTGCACTGCTGAGACTGCTTAAGTTGCTGAGAACACAGTGCCCTGCTAACGCTATGCAGTGCTCTGCTCTTTGTGGAGCTGAACATTGAGCTGTATTTTCCCTTTCTAACATAAGACAATAGTGATAAATTAATTGTCCTGCTACTTGCATCCTATTTTGGAATTTAAATTTATCTGCTACATATCAAGTTGTCACCTGTGTAACATGAGAGATATGTAGTGTATCTCTATAACAATAATAACAACCACATTGTTTATCCATACCAGAGTTGAATAATTTAATCAATTAAAAGCACTTGTAAAAGGTTTTTTATCATGCTGCTTGTCCCTGAATTTGTCTTGATCCTGTTGACGATATTCAGGTGTTTTTATTGGAAGTAGTGCAATTACTCTTTATTAGTGCTAACTTAAATAAGATTGAACTAGAACTGGTCTATCTCAATGAAGGATCCCCCAGAATTTTCTGATTTTGACATTGGCTTACAAAAACTTCCATTTTTATCTTCTGTTATTCTGGTTTGGCTTCCAAGTCTCTGCAAAGAGGTGTCTTCTTTTTATAGGTTCTTTTTACTGTAAACATGAGATGGTTGAAAAGAAATGTGGTGTTAATGGAATATTTTGTTCCACCTGCCAGATGAAGGAATAAATTGATTCCCAGACCAAGGCTTAGGTATCTCCAAGTATATTCACTTATATACACTTATCTCAAGGATTACATTTACTTTGCAGTATTCAAATTGTTTTCAAAAAATGGAAAAGGCATATTGAATCCTTTCTCTTTGGTCATATCTTCTAGTCTTTTAAAATGGGATGAAATGATCCTCTGCACTTCCAGTTCATTCTTGGAAGTGTGGTGGTATGAAACAATTACTATGTCCACATCCTTGAATGTGTAGTGTTCCCATCTCCTGCTTCTCAAAAGGGAGGGATTCAGTGCAATTCATAGTGCTCAGCATGTGTAATTTTGCAGGGATGGGTCAAGTAGTTCTGTAATATATCAGGTCTTGCTAGAAGACTGTCATTAGACCTTAACTAATTTTTAGAACCAGAACTTTATAAACATTTCTCATTTCACAAAGTGCCTTCTGGGTCTGCTCTGCAGTATTATGGGCAGCCTCAGTTTATTGTGTTTTCATTGTTGTGAATACTGATATTTTATAGAAACTGAGCCTATTTTCAGTGGTTTAGGAGAGCATCTGGTACAAGTATGTCTGGAAAGTAAATCCTTCATAAAAACATTTGTTCTAGTGCCTACCTTTCTCTCACAGAGAGTAGACAGGAAAACGGGCAGATACCGCAAATTTTAAAAGGTAACACCTTGGAGTTTCAAGCCTATATGAACTTTTTACGTACATTGGAAATATTATTTTGCAAACATTATTTTTGCAATCCATGGTTTTACTGAGGTTTTAGGCTAGTACAAATCCAAAAAGAAGCTGTCAGGAATGAGGCAGGATAGTACTGAGATCGTGCCAGTACTGCTAAGACTGAATGAGTAGTACTAGGAAGGTAATAATGGAACCTTTCTTCAACATCCTATCAGTATAATTATCATCACTAGAGTATGTTAACATCAGGCAGGCTTCTTCTGCTCCAAGTATATATAGTATCCACTAGATACAAAAATATAAAAATGGCCATGACAGCGAACAACATGAACTTAATCCACTGCAGCCCCTGAGAGAGCTGCATACCTGATAATCAGATTGGCTACAACATTTACCTGTAGCCATGAAGAAGTGGGAAGAGCTGCTGTATGGCAACGAAATGTATTGTGGCTGTTCCCTCAGCTCAGAGGGCAGGGGGTGGAAGTGAATGTCCAGAGCTCCCCTCTTTTTCTCTCTGCATACTGCTGCTTGCTGGAAAGAGAAATTTGCAATACAGCTTGAATTTCTATAGTATGCAGCCACACAGAATGGATTTCCATTGACAGGGTGAATGAATAACACAGCAGATTTAACTGACAGTTGCTTTGATATACTCAGGCCTCCACGAGGCACTTGACCAAGTTCTACATGGCATTCTGATTTAAAAAAGATTAGTGCTATACAAAACCAGTGTAGTCTGTATTGTATGAATCAAAAAAGTAGTTAGCTGATTATGGAATTCTTCCCTGAGGAGAGTGTTTCTAGTGCAGCTTGGTTTTCAATTTCTTTATGAAGGCTTTGGGATAAAATATAATGTTAAGGTTGGTAGAATTTGCAGATGAAATACAAAGCGACAGAGAAAGAAATATGATTTTAATTGCAGTTGTCTTAGATTTTCCTCAGATTCTGACTTTAAAATGCTAACTGAACCGTTATGTGTGTCTGTGGAGTGTGAAATCTGGTCTCATCGTGCTGCCATTAGTATGAGGTACTGTGGCAATGATGGAGATAGTTTACCTATATGCACAACCTGAAGGTTTGCTACATACACCCCTCTGAACAATATAGATCAATACAGGTAAACTAAGGGTTGTATAGCTAAGTACATCAAGTGTTGCTGTGCTTAGAAGGCAGAACTCTGTATTAAATATTCTTTAATAACAGTCAGAATAAATAGTGTATAACTAATTGAACATGAACATCCCCTGTAGAGGTGTTACAGAAAGGGCTAAAAATGGTGCTTGGATAGACGTAATAGGGTTTATCAAATAGAATAAGATTGCATTAAATTTGGGTAAGGCATCAGGGAGACCATTAATAAAAAACTATGTCCAATCCTATAATCATTATTTTCACAGAGAATTTAGAAGGGGTTGAACTAACATGAAAAGCAATCTTAGAGTTTCTAGAACATAAATCCCTCAGAGATAAGCTTTGTGAATTTAGCTGTGTCTGTTAAAGGTGTTACTTTCTCTGTCCAATAGACTAAAAGTCTAGAGTGCTAATCTCAATAGTAATTAATAGTGAAGGAGAAATTTATCTAGACTTGTGAGGCATTTTCCACCTTTAAATGAAGAGTGAGTTGCTTTCTACAGAGATCTATAGCATAGATGATAGCAGTGTTCAGGTATAAGATTAACACAGGTACTAAAAAATGAACTACTATATCTAATTAAATGTGGAATATTTGATACAACTATCTCATCGTAATTTTGCTGTTACAGATTTGTGATGCTAGACAACATATGTAGTCCAAAGAGTTGCTGCTTTACTTCAAGTTGCAGAACCTTATGCTTTTGTAGTTACAAGATCTATTTCGGCCTTAATGAAAAATAAAAAGGGATAGAGGGACAATTTTGAGGGAAGAAAAGAGTGAATTCTTAATTTTTTTTACCTTCCCGTTGGCAGGACTCAGTTTGTGATGTACAAATAAATTAAAACTCATTAATCAGGTTACTTTCAATGTCCAGAGAAGTGCTGTTCTTATGCATTACTAGTGGGAATGCTTAAAAGTGCTTAAACTGTGCTTAAACACGGTGCATGGAACTAGGAACAGCAGCAAAAATGTTTCAAAAACTACACTGAAATTTATGTTGTGTCTTTGAATTCTGAATGCTGTTATTTTAAATTTTGCCTGTCCACTTGGGGATCAAAAGTGCCTTGGCAGAGCTCCATTCATACTTACAGTTTAATTCCACCCTGTAACAGTTTTCACAAAATTCTAAATATTATGGAACATTTATACTCACTTCTTTAGTGCCCCAGACAAGGAACTTTTTTTTTTTTACTGTAGCAGGGTTTGAAGAAAAAAACATAATCTAAATTAATCTATATGGTGACTAGTAGCAAAAATGGGAAAATTTTGTAACAAACTCATTCTTTATGCGGCAAACTATTTCCTTCTTCTGCTGTAAAGTGGATGGTTTAGAGCACACCTGAATAAGCTGGGCAATCTTACAGGACTTAGTGGAAATGGGCATAAATGATGAACTTAAAATAATGTTTTGAGACCCATAAGATGGGCAAGTGACAAGACTAGAGAATTTACAAGGAAGCTGAAAGAAATGAGACCTATCTGATTTCATTTTTCTATGCACATTTAACTGGTGTTGCTTTTCGGTACATGATGTAATAGAAGTGGTTTATTACCTTCTCTGAACAGCTTTATACATTTCTTCTTCTTCTTCTGTTTCTTCCAGAGAGACCAAGATTTTCCAGGGGTTTCACTGCTTGCACTGATTTATAACATGAACCAAAGTCCATTTGTTGGACAGGAGCAATCCCTGCTCAGTGCATTAGGTATTACACTATTTCTCTCACTGATGTGTTGGTTGCATCTCATTGACATGTGAAAGAGTGGTTAATTCTTTCACTTGAGTACTTCTAGAAATCATGTTAACCCATGTGCGTGAAGTTCAGCTCTGAAATGAGATGCAGGATGGATGAAAATGTTAATACGACCTTCTGCTTAGGGTTACATCCATGACACTTCTGCTTCTTCATTGGTAGAGCTTAGGGGGCAGAGCCCAATGAAGATGAGCAACTGATGTAGGTGACAGCCCAGTCAGGTACAGAAGAGTACTTCAGTGGACAACCTAATAGCATTTGAACAATCAGTTCCAGGGATTTTCTCATAGGAAATTATTCCAGAGTGATTCCTTCTGATAGATTGTTCTGGGTTAATTTTCTGCATAGATTCTCAGGTAAGACTGTGCAAGACAAATAATACCAGAAGTTGCTATCTCATCAAGGGTCAATCAGGAAGATTTACATTTAAATTCATACTCTACCTTGATTCAAATTAACTTCTCTGTATAAGTGAGCATTCATGTCTTTCAAGATCCTTGAATTTCATTTTCTAGTTTTTCTTGCCTTTAAAAAAACCCAAAAAGGCATTAGTAAGCATATGTATTTCCTCTCCCCTGTCCAAGGCAATTGTAAGTAGCCACTAGAGAGGGTAATTTCTGTTTTTAATACTAATTACATGGTAGCCAAGGTATTGATTAAATGGAACTGAACATTAAATTAACTGACACTAGAAGTTAGCAGCAGCATTGTGATGAACTAGTATTAGATCATTTACAGAAAGGCAACAACCACATGGCATTTACATGCATGTGCTGGTCCTGCACTGACATAGAAATTGGTCTGACCCCTGTGACCTGTGTTAGCTGGGGAAATTCTATACTGAAACCAATTGCCAGACTTTGCAGATGCCAAAGGCAAACCTGCTGCTCTAATCCTATAATCCTGTTTCATAATATAGACTTCCATGTAGTGTGGAGCACAAAAACAGAATGTATCTTACTCATTTCAAATATTTAGCTTGGTCTTCATTCTGGTGGCTTCACTGCATTCCAGCTGAAGGAGACTGGAATTTGAAGATGGGGTACTTGAGCCAAATTTTGTAGTCTTCAGTTGAGCAAAATATTCAGAGGGCAATATAGTTGACTGTCTTCTCTCCTTGCCAGTGAGTTTGAAGTGCAGTGATAGGCAGAGCTCTACTTCTGTGTAATTTTAGCCTAGGAAATACAACAAAACTCTCACTGTGTAGCTGTATTTTCATAAACTCCCTTCGCAGATCTCCAAAACATATATTCTTCCATGGGAATTAGATGAGATCCTCTGTATGCAAGTGAAGGTTTAAGATCTGACTCACTAATCTTGTTCTGGAACACTACTGCGAGTTTGTGGATTTCAAGAGAACACTTGAGGACAGCAGCGCATACTCATAAATTTCTCCCACCTGCCTTCACAGTCCTTGACAAATATCTAAATCTGTCAGACTCAGTAAGTTTTACTCCTCATCTGTAAGTAATTTTAGGCGGCAAAACATGGATGGTTCTTACTAAACCCTGAGTTTTTGGGCTCATTTAATGTTCCTGTATAAAAATATACAGAGGAAAGAAAGCATTCATTAAACCATCTGCATTAATCACTGTTGATAGTTCAGGAAAGAACTGAGACTAACAGAAGCTAAAAAGTTGTGTAAAAGTCCTTATTAACAAAATCAAGCAGAGGCAACATTGAGATGATGCTTTTTACAAGCAATTGTTTTGAAAATTCCTGGGAATATCAATTAATTTAAAATCTGGGCATGTTTAACACACACAACCCCCCCCTTTCTATTTTCTTTTAACAGCTTAAGCAGCAAGGTGACTATATTTATGAGTCATTGTTCTAGTGACATAAAAATAGTGTCCTCTTACATTACTCTAGTTTGTCCCTCACTACCGAGGGTCTCAAAGCATTTTACAACCCATATTTTATTTATAGCAAATGATTTGCTTCTACTGCCAAATATCCTCTTCTGAGGCAAATACAGCAACACATGGCAATGAATTTTAGGTGTCTGTTCTGAGGCCCAAGAGGAATTTCTTTTGGTAGGAAGGGCAGAATTTCTGATGCAACTGAATTTGAGCATGAACTTGAGGATACAGGAGAGACAGAAGTCTCATATCCAGCCTCTTTCTGTCACATTGAATGTTAAATCTCATTAATTATATGTCATTTGATCTGTAGATGAAGTTAACTATGCTGAATATTCAGTGTAGAAGTTGGAAGGTATCAAGTGTTGTGGTTTTGCTCATGTAAGCCTTCCTAAGAGCTAAAATGTGAACTCTTCCTTTACTTTGGCTAAAGATGTAGGCACAGGGAAGAACACAGAAAAATACTGTAGTTCACCCAGTTTCTCCTTATCAGCAGGACCATGGGAACAGCACATGCACTTTATCTTAACTGCTGGTTAAAATGTTTTACATTAAATCACCTGTACCAGAACAAGTAAACCAATACTGAATGAGCTAATAAGTACAACACAACAAAATCATAAGGGGAGAGCATGCTTTAGAATTCAGGTAGCATTGTATCAACACAACACTGCATTGTATTCACTGGTGCACCTTAAAGGTTTGGATGTTTGTATTCAGAAAGAGTACGCATGCTAAGCATGGTTTCTGGTTCAAGTTGTATTGATTATGTAACAGCAGGTTGTATCATCTGCTTGGCAGCAGTGTATCAGCCTGTTTGCTTTTATCATATATTTCTCTTGTTAAACTTACACTTGGGTTTCAGTTTAGATTTGGTGTAATGGATGTTCCAAGAGAAAAATGAGCCATGATCTTCTCCTGGTCTTGCTTACATTTTCCTTAAGTGTCTTCTTTCTATGTGATGGGTGGACAGCAGCATTTTTAACAGATGTTTTTCACAGACTATTGCGTAATTATTTTTCAAGTGGCTTCTAAAAGCAGATGTTCCCATGTCTTTGTTCTTTCCCCTCCTGACACTTCAACACAAACAACAGATTCCACTGCTGCTGTCCTTTAGATCTTGTGAAGAAAATATCGTAGCAGTAATGTTAGTTTTTTTCAGCCTATTTGGCAATAATAAATATGTACAGGCACAATTCTCCTCCCTTTCTCCCTCATCACTTCGATTGCTTACAGATACTATCTCAGAATTTCTCTTTAAGAAATGTTCTCTTTCTCCATGACCTTTGTCTGCAGATTAGTATTTGATCTTAACTTTCTTCCAAGACTTTGTTTCTAGTAGCCTCCTGAGTGCACAGCTGTGAATCTTGTACTCCCTGGGATGTCAGTGTATGAATTTTTACTGCATGCCATGGTAGGTCACAACTGTCACTTGTGGCATCTCCATCACTGTGAAGACCCTTTGGTATGATTTTGGAATTTTTTTTATATAATAGCCCCATTTTCTCTTCCTGTCTCATGAATAGAGATTCAACAACTGGACTTTTCCATTGTTCATAGAAATAACCCTGTTTTCCTGCAAGCTTTTTGGTTAGAGAACTTTCTATTTAGACTACTTGTTCCTCAAAGACCAAGGGAATGCAGCTAAGAATGAAATAAAGGACAGGCCCAGACAAGTTTCATCGAGCCATAATTTATCATTACAAAAGATGAACATCAACTCTCAGTCTGAAATGATGCTAAATGCTTGGATCAAGAAATCAAAAGCTTTCTAGTAAATCTGCTCTGTGTCTTAATTTAAAACTTACAGATTTTACCCCCAGCATGTGGAACATCATCTGATGATGCAGCCCCACAGCTACATGACAGACTTCATCTGGTTCTCATTCTGGGCTATTTACCGATTGGTGTGGGTGTAGTAACTGCTTTCTTCATCTTTGATTTTACTGGATTTTGAGGAAAGAAAAACATTTTTTTTAAGATGTAAGGTGTTTTAAATTTCATGAGTGCTCTACCTGGAGCACAGGATCACAGAATGGTTGATGTTAAAAGGGACCTCTGGATGTCATGCAGTCCAAGCCACTTGTTCAAAGCAGGGTCAAGTACAGGATGTTCTTTGGGGTAGTGTCCAGTTGCATTTTGAATATCTGCAGAGGTGGGACTCCTGAACCTCTCCTGACAACCATCTCATGGTCACTACAATCAAGGCTTCCCTCAGCCTTCAGGTCTCTAACCAGGTCTTCTTGGCAATTGTGAGATCCAGCTCAGTACTTATCCCCATTGGCACCTCAATGAGGATAATTAGGGATTTAACATTTATGCACTTTGGAAACTTCCTGGATTGCTTGTGCCCTGCTGTGTTTTTCCTCCAGCAGATATTGGGATGGTTAAAGTTCCCAATGAGGACCAAGGCCAAATTGTCTGAGAAAGCTACTTCTTGAGCAGGTGGTCAGCAGCAGTTACTTATGTGGCCCATTTTATCAGCCCTGTTACTTTACCTAAGTCACAAAAGCCTCTTTGAAGTGAGACAGTAGAAACTTGATCCTTTGGAACTTTACGAATATACTGGACAGACTATTAGGAGATATGGACAGGAAGCAAGCATACCTTGGAAAGGAAAGGGACTGTATGATATATTTTTTTTCCATCCACTTTCTGCCTTTTCTGTTACAACAGCAATGTTCATCATTCCTACTACTTCTGTTTGTGGCACCAGGATGACAGCTTGGGTGAATGTACGGATGTACGGACTTCACTAATACCAGTAATCGTTGGGCCTTCTTATTTTTATCTTTTCCAATGAAATGTTTTAAATTTCATGAACTTTTTTCTCTCCCCCCCCCCCCCCCCCCTTACTACTTTCCTGTGTTCTGCCTTTGCGATTATCTTGGTGTTTTAGTTTTCTGGCAAGCTTTAACAATCACTTTTCCTCCAACAAAAACATTTTTATCAGTTTTATTATGACACAGAAGTTTGGTCAAAAAATGGTTTAGCATTTTATTTTCGTGTTGTTTTCCTGTTCTCTGAACTATTTCTCCTGGATCTGATTGTTTATTCTGCGGTGTAATAAGTCCTGATGACCACAAAAGGGTCAGATATGACAGAAACATGTAACAGTTAAAGATGCTTTTCATTTCAGTTTTTCATTTCTCCAGGTATCTATTGAATTATCTAGTCATCTGTGTACTCATTAAGATGTCTTATTTTATCTTGTTTTCAGCATCTGTTTTTTCAGGCTTAAATTTATTTTTAAAGTGCTGCTAGGCACTTAAGCCAAAAAAAAGAGATGTTTACTTCAGCAAGTAAAGATACAAATGTAATCTAGCAAAGGAAACCCAGTGGTCAGTCTTGTATAGCTGTGTGAAAACTTCTTGCAGATTACAGAAAAAGAAAGGAGAAAGTTTGCTAATTGCACTGTTTCTGTTAACTATGTGAAACAGTCCAATTGTAATCCCAACTGTAAAAAAAAAAAGGGAGAAACCCCCCCCCCCCAGTGGCTGCTACACTGTAGTATTTCCCTGTTTTCCAAAGCATAATCCAACTTTTTCTTAAATTAATGTACACAAGTCACTTTAACTGCTGGCTGCATAACTTTTGGCAGTTTGTCTGATATTCCAACCAGTTTTTGTATAAAGAACTGTCTGAATTTTTTATAGCTTTGTCCTTCTGCCCAAAGTTTATTCCCTGATCTCTTATTTTGAAAACAACTGTACTGACAATTAGTAGTTTTGGCCTTGCATTGAAAGGTTGTGGTTAGTGGGCAGAAAATTCACAGAATATCGAATCATCGGACATGTGTTCATCAACAGTTAAAAAAAACCAAAGTAAATGAGGCAATTCCATCTCAATATTACCATTCAATATTCATACTATGCAGTATGACAATAATTTATGTTTTCACAACAAAATTAGTTTTAGTTTCTTAAAATTCCTGGAAATGTAAAGTCGTTAAGAAGTGACTCCACATACAGCATAGGGTGAAAAAGGAACTGAGTACAAGATGAGGATCAGGGTGACTGTGGGTATTTCTACTGATTTTAATAGATATTTTAATAGAGATTCTAACTGCATGGTATTTAAATAAGTTAATTGTTTCAGATTATCTGGAAGTTAGGTACCACCTTTGGAGATATTTGAAGAAAGCAGTCTCAGAATAATTAGCAATTGATAACTTGTTGAAGATAGATAAGGAAAAGGTAATATCTACCTTTAGAAAGGAGGAAAATGAATAGGTTACACTGATCAATATAAATACAATTCTCCCGCCGCGCCAAATGAAAACAACCTAATTTTGAACACATAAATGATAAAGAGTACAATAATACTCAACATATGAATAACAATCAGAAACAAATTGTGTTGGTTGTCAAACTGCTTCAAACTAATCTACAGCAGACCAGCAGGCTCTAGATACAGAGAAATTAGCAAGTCTATCCTGATTTTAGTAAGATCTTTGGTATTGCTTATATGACATTCTAATAAGGAATTAAGGCAAACATTCTCAATTAAACTACTATAGAGTGAGTAAAAATTGGCTTACTAACTATTTTTCAGTAGATGTTTGATGTACTGAATGTATATCTATTGAGACCTCCCAGCATTCAAGATATTCAGTGATGTCCTTCATAGTGGTGCTGAGCAGGCTTCTAAAATTTGCAACTGACACAAACTCTATAGACACTAAGGAAAATAATTAGAATTCAAAATTATATTTAGAAGTGAAGTTCAAAGGCTGATTAACAGACAAGTGCAAGTTATTGCATTTAGGAATAATCAACTGTGTAAATGCAGGGTGGACAACCCAAGTAAAAATACCACAAGATATTATCTCAAGCTGAATATTAGTCAACAGTACATTTTAAGAGGAGAGGTTTGAATGTGTTTGGGTTGATTAGCTTAAAGAAGAGAAGATTCAAGAAAGGGCATGATAGGTGAAGAACTAATGGCACAAACTGTAGCAAGAAACGTTCTAATTAGAAGTAAGGAAAACAGTTCTAGTGGCAAGGAGGGTGAAATGCTGGAAGAGATTGCCTAGTGAGAGCTTGGGAGTGTTCATCAACAGATGAGACAAACATCTGTTAGGAATGACACGGTTGTAACTGAGCCTGCTGTAGTGTGGGAGGAAGGGAAATGGGTAACCTTTGGAGTGATTCTGTGTTTCTGTTTATGACGTTTTCTTGCAGAACTTTTAGTAAAAACAAGAGTTGCATGTGGAGCACTAGTGATTCCTGCCTTCAGCACACGCAGTAATTTTACCTTGTGCATGTAACCTGCACAAGGTAGAAACACTCTTACAGCTGTTCATTGTATTTAGCAGGTAGGATTTTTAGTTCATTCACTCAATTATCATTCATACTGTGCAATGCAGGTTTGACCCAAAGTTTATCAGCAGGCAGAATACTTTAATAGACAGGGCACTGGGTGTAGTCAGGCAATGAATATCTTCCTTGCTTTACCACTGACTGTTTTTGTAATCCAGTTTCAATCCCTTGGGCTCCCTTTGGATTCTTTCCCATGTTTTGTTTGCAGTATTTTTTTTTTGCTCTACGTGATTCAAAGCCTTGCTTGATGCAAACTCTGGTAAGAAGGGATTATGACACTGTGGGTGTTTGTATACCACCTGGTATTACAGTGCTGAGCTTAACTGAATTTTCAGAGTGCTACTGTAACACAAGTAATAAGCCACAATAGCAGCCACTGAAGACTGCAGATCTTCCTATTGACTCCAGTGGAAGTTGACTCCAGCCTCACCTCTGTGCCTGGGAAGATCATGTAACAGATCCTCCTAGAAGCCATGCTAAAGCACATGGAGGACAGGGAGGTGATTCGAGACAACCAGCATGGCTTCACCAAGGGAAAGTGTCTGACCAGTCTACTGACTTTCTATGATGGAGTGACTGCATTGGTGGACATAGGAGAAGCAATGGATGTAATCTATGTGGACTTCTGTAAAGTCTTTCACACAGTCCCTCACAGCATCCTTCTTTCTAAATTGAAGAGATATGGATCTGATGGGTGGGCTGTTTGGTAGATAAGGAATTGGTTGGATGGTCACATTCAGAGAGTAGCGGTCAACTGCTCAAAGTCCAGATGGAGACACATGACAAGTGATGTCCCTTAGGGGTCCATACTGGGACCAGTGCTATTTTTTCATTAATGATATTTACAGTGGGATTGAGTGCACCCTCAGCAAGTCTGAGGTTGACACTACGCTGATTGGGGCAGTTGTCACACCAGAAGGACAATATGTCATCCAGAGGGACCTGAATAAGCTGTAAAAGTGGGCCTGTGTGTACCTCATGAGGTTCAACAAGACAAAGTGTAAGGTCCTACACTGAGGCAACCTCTAGTATCAATATAGGATGGGGGACGATGTGATTGAGAGCAGCACTGCTGAGAAGGACTTGAAAGTGCTGATTGATGAGAAGCTCGACATGAGCCAGCAATGTGTGCTCGCAGTCCAGAAGACCAACAATGTCCTGGGCTGCATCAAATGAATCATTGCCAGCAGGTTGAGGGAGGTGATTCTTCCCCTCAATTCCGCTCTTATGAGACCCCACCAGGAGTGTTGTGTCCAGTTCTGGAATCCCCAACATAAGAAGGATATGGAACTGTTGGAGTGGGTCCAGAGGAGGGCTATGAAGATGACCAAAGGGCTGGAGCACCTCTGCTATGAAGACAGCCTGACAGATTTTGGGGTTGTTCAGCCTAGAGAAGAAAAGGCTCCAGAGACACCTCGTAGCCGCCTTCCAGTACCTGAAGGGGGCCTACAGGAGAGCTGGGGAGGGACTTTGAACAAGGGCTTGTAGTGATAGGAAGAAGGGGACTGGATTTAATTTGAAAGGGGGAAGATTTAGATTAGACATTAGGGAGAAATTCTTCACAATAAGGGTGCTGAGGCACTGGCCCAGGTTGCCCAGGTTGTGGATGCCCCCTCCCTGAAAGTGTTCAAGGCCAGATTGGATGGGGCTTTGAGCCATCTGGTCTAATGGGAGGTGTCCTTGCCCATGGCAGGGGGGTTGAACTATATGATCTTTAAGGTTACTTTCAACCCAAACAATTCTATGATTCTATGGTTCTGTGAAGAAATTGAATCTGGTCTTGAATGAATGAAGAAGGAATCTTATAAGGATATTCTTGGTCTTCATATCCATATGCCATCTTACTCTCCTGTTCTCATTTGCTTGTGTGAGCTGTCATCTTATTCTGATTTGATGTGTCCCTGCTGTAGCATTTTGAAATACAGAATGCATGAAACATGCTTTTCATATAAGTGTACATTCTAGCTTTGCTCAGACGTGTCTGTGGTCAAGATCTGATATTCTCTGTGTAGTCATAGAGTTCAGAGGCCACTCTTTTAGTTTGTCCAGGAAAACATATTTTCCTAGATAATTGGCTTGTACATGAAGTATATAGAGAATGGAAGATTTTAAAAAATTTGTGCAACTCATACACAAATGCTGGGCTAAGAGCAGATGTCACAGCATGCTACATCTCAGAATCTTTTTCACTTTTACTGTCATTTTACATAACAGTTTTTCATTGGGGGAAAAATCAGAGCCTAGCTAATGGTGAGACAGCTTAAAAATAATTGTAGCTAGGAACTGGGCCATGATTAAAATTGTTCAGCTGTTCGTTTTATTGTTTGTTCCCAAAACCTTAAATGCACTCTCTGAGAACAATAACAACAGTTAGCATGTAACTCCGTATGGGCCAGTTCATGCAGTCCTCTCTCAGTCCTTTCTTACTTCAGAAAAACTCCTGTTTAGAAGGCTTTGTAAGGAATTCAGAGTTGGAACTATATGTTCTAACTATTTTGTAATAGTAACACAGAATAGCGCTACCATGGGGAAAGAAGAGAAAAGCAGGAAGGAGAAACAAAATCAAGTCTACCGTACGAGGATATTTAGATTCGGGGAAGCTTATAGAACAGGCTGTCATGTCCCCTTTGGATAATACTTGTATCTCAGCTAACCTCAGTGAGACAGCTGGGATATTTACTGTTGGGTTTGCTACGAGAAGGATGAAACTTTGCTATGAGGTTTATAATGATCAGAACTACAAAGAACATACCGAAGTAGATGATAGACACTTACTACAGCAAAACATAAACTGGTTTAATAAGTAAGAAATAATATTTGCTGTTCATAGAATCATAGAATGGTTTGAGTTGGAAAGGACCTTAAAGATCATCCAGTTCCAACCCCCCTGCCATGGGCAAGGACACTTTGCATTGGATCAGATTGCTCAAAGCTTCATCCGGCCAGGCCTGGAACATCTTTAGGGATGGGGCTTCCACAACTTCTGTAGGCATCCTGTTCCAGTGCCTCACCACCCTCACAGTGAAAATTTCTTCCTAATATCTAAATACACTCTTTTTCAGGTTAAAAGGTGTTGGTTTACTTTAGCTGATGCATGGAAGTTGTCAGCTTCATGAGGCAGTGGCTAGTTGGCCTTCATGGTTGCTCAGACCTCTGCATTGGTTTGACCTCCTTGCACTTACAGAAGCTTGGGACTTCTATTGTTAAAAATGGCCTTTTCTCCTACATATCTTCCAAAATCTTGGTCTGTGTTTCTACCTGCAGAACAAGCTTCTAAGACTGGTATTGAAATGTAGGGGATTGTAACCTGTTACGGTTGAGTTCAGAAGTGACGAGCTACATTTAGGGTGGGGTTGCTTTACAACAACTGCAGGAAGATGGGGTCTTGCAGGTACTTGTGAAAGTCACACCTAGAGAGCCTATTTATAGCTAGCTAGAGTGCCTACAAAGACTATATAGTTCACAGTGCCTTTCCACTATGAAACCTCTTATCACATCCTTAATATTTCCGAGTTCACTGAATTTCATTTGGGTTATAATGTGAATATGGAATGCACATTTATGTCCTTTTATTACTTAATTTAGGGAAAGCTACCATAAGCATAATTTGAAACTTTTCTCTTGGGAGAAGTATTGAAACCTCATACATGTTTTAGGATGAGTAAGGATCTGGTGTCATTCACAGTAGGAGCCTCATTTAGAGCCTGTTGATGTCAATGGAAACACTTCCCTTTGCCTCAGTGGGCTGTGGACCAGGAGCACGCAAAAGTAAAAGAACTAAGGATTCCGCTGACTGTATCATATAGTATATGCTATACAGTTTTACAAGGATAAACACATTTCCTCAGCCAAAATACTTAACATTTAACTTAAAAAACATAATATAAAAAGAATGGATTTTACTAGTATTTTAAACTTTAATTTAATGTAGCATAGTGAAAAGGACACAAAATATTCTACTTTTATATCATTAGAACCAGATGGTCCATGAAAAACTTTGGCTAAAATAGAGTTGGGAAATCTTGTAAACTGGCTAGTCTGAAAATGTGCTCAAGATTGCTATATCAGATGATATGCCCAGTTTTACAATGTGAAATTCTTTGGCTGTTTTCCTGATATCCTGGTAAGGTGTTATACAATTTAAGCAATTATAAGAAATTTTTTTGGATGGTACTGTCATTATTGTTGTACTTCGGAATTGGACAAACAACAAAATTGCCCTAATGCAGTGAAGTGGAGCATCCAGGAAAACATCACAGTGAAGAACTAATGAGGAAATGAATTGTTATTGCTTATTATTGACCATCATTGTGTTTACACGACAGGTCAATTTTGCTTGTCTTAAAAAAATTAAAAAAAACCCAAATCATCCAACTCAAAAACTGGAAGAATGTTAAATCTTTTCTCTTTACCATAGCGGCAGTGCTGTTAATTTCACATTCTTAGTTGGCAATGATCAGGCAGAATATTAAATGACTAACTCCAGAAAGGAATATTAAAGTAATAAAGACCGCAAATAATGACATATGCAGCCTAACTGATAAAATTTACTGCAATATAAAGTCTGCTGCTGCAGTCCTGTGTCAATCCTTCTACATCCTGGATGATATCTCACCTGTATCCAGCTAATACTTATGCTATTTACTTCTGTAGTCTGAAGTGTGGGAGGAGGAGGCAGTTTTGGTGAGGTAGACATGTAGGAATTGACACAAACTGCTCAAAAGAAATAGAGGTGACCTGAAATGCATTTCCTATTGCTAATACAGATTGTGGGAAAAACATCTGCTTATAATACTTCAAAAGAGTTCAGTTATATTTAAGATGAGACATAACTTTTATGGCCTTCTTTCCTGACTTATATTAACAGACTGCCATTTGCACCCAGGAATCTTCAGTTGAATTAAGAGTGTCTTCAGTTGCTACTCTTTATGGTCTTGATGATATTATACAATAGTCTCATACCTTGGGCATTAGGAATGTATTTTTCTAAATTTTTTTTCCTGTGATTTCTTACTAATCCCTCTCAGGTGAGAACTTCTTACCTTTGCTGTGTCAGTGGTTTCATTGTTCCTAACTAAGCTGTTTGCATGCAGGAAGCAAGCAGTTCTCTGTTTAGGTATTTCTTAACTTCAATACTGAAAAATGGTGTTGCTTGAAGTTTTGCACGTATACATCAAGCTGATTTCAGTGGGGCTACTCATTGAACAAGGGCTGGAATGGGAAGTCCTTCCAGGTAGTTAAACTACCTTTTAAAGTAAACCGCATTTAAAGACATGGTAATAAGAGGGCTACAGTAAGCAGCACAAGTGCTCAATTCAGCTACATTGTGTCTCTCAACAAGCCAAGATTCAGTTATAACTTCTGTATGACATTTAGTTTCTTTCTGACTGCATACCCAAATCCCTGGTTGCTCTGCTAGCCTGTTTTTTTTTCCCCCAAGTAGATGTATATCTAGGTATCTGTATAAACATTTATTTTCATGCAGGTGTCTGCTAAAACTTGTGAATTTATATCAGTGATTTGCAGAACAAAGTCAGGAGGGTACATATAACCCTGCAAATATTGATGAGGTGATATGTCCTTTGATCTTTTGTAGTTTCACAGGAGGGTGCTGGCTTAGGATTTTCTTTGCTTTTAAACTTTCTGGGCTCAGGACCTTCCTTTTCCTTTGAACATTAAGGTCTAGTGAATCAGGCTCCCAAGACATCAGCCATGCAAATTGTCAATTTTCATATGTTAAGAATTCTAAAGGAAAAGTTTTGTTGCCTCTACATGCTCAACTAGACCCTTCCATAATTAAAGATTTTGGCTGCCATTGCTTCCTCTTCCCAAATTATAGTTGTAAAGTCATGACTTCCACAGTTCTCTGTATAAAATCATATATTGTTTTGGCTTTGCCTTGTTAGGCATTGGAGTTTATTTGGAAGATCCTTGTATCTTAGAACAGTTTTTGAAAAACTTAGTCTGTGTTTCAAATTTCTAGAGGAACTTGAAGCAAGAAAAACTTAATGTGACTTTGGGTTAACATTTCTCAAAAGTGTCCATGTCATAAAACCCAAGACATTCATGTGTATAATTTGGCTTTAGGGCACAGGGAGAAGTGGGGGATACAGCGTGGAAAATGTACTGGAGGAATAGTAGAGATTTGGATCAGAGAGACTGTGGCAGAAGCTTGTGAATTTTCAAAAAGCCGCATGTCTTTTTAAAAAAAAATAATGGAAAGAATCTTGACTCGGATGGCTATAAACTATTTCTTAATCTGGGATCTCTAAATTGTTCTTTAATAAAATACCAACTCTTCAAGCCTCGTGTTGTAAAATTACTCTGGAAAGCAGAACTCAGCCAAAGAGTTAACTTTGGAGCTAGCAATGAGTTTATATTAGAAAATATCTGACTATTGGCCCACCAGCTTAATGATGTATTGAGAGAAGTCACAGCAAAAAATGAAATGCTTTCCTTCAGAGCTAGTGTGTCTCTTTGTATCATGCCCCAATTACTTGGTGTCATTGGAGCCAGAATAGGGATCTAGCCATGATCCTGAGAGTTGTACTTTCCTCTCTGTCTTCTGCTCTTGCACTAGAGAGGAATGGCATATGTTGCATCAAAAGATCTCTTCCCTCAATGGATCAGCTCAGTGCTGCAGGTTGTCTTGGTTCTAACTGAAAACCAGCCTTTGCTCAACCCACTCTAGGTTATAATGATTCCTAAAAATTTTGTGCTACACCAGGGACAGAGAATGCTCGCTGTGGTCCCTTCTGACCCCTAGAAGTTATGACTCACCTCTGTCAGCCAAGTGTGCTCCCCTGCCTATACCCTGTGAAGTAGTCCATGCATGGAGAGAGGCTGTTGGAAGTGTGTCAACCAGTACCTCTTCTGAGCTAGTGTCTTGTACAAGGTAAGTCAGATGCTGTCGAATCCCAGACACTCTCAAATCTTCTTGATAGCAACCTCAGGCAAACACAAATGATCATATACACTGTACTGAGTTGTGTAATTACTTGTATTTGTATGTGGCTGCATATTCAGAGTACTTCTGCTGTAAATGTAGAAGACATGTTTGAAAATATCTTAAAAGACATCTTGTAAAGTAGGTAGAGATAATTTTCTTTCTTCCTCATTCACTTTATAGCTCTACTATGAAATGTGAAGAGAATTATAAATGTTGATCTGGCAAATCTAACAATTTTAAGAAGAAACTGTTGTTGCAAGACAAGAGCAAGTAGTGTAATTATTTACTTGTGGCCCCTGTTTTGCAAATTTACTTTTTGCCCTTAGGTCAGGAAACACTTAAAGATGGTGCTGCATGCATCTGTGCTTTGTTCCAACAACTAGCAAATAAAACACATGGCAAATACTGAAACATCAAACAAAAGCTGTTCTGAGAGGATAGGTTGGAGTCTAGGAAGTAAGGAAAGTGGAGAAGGAAGAAAAGACTTTCTCTATAATGTTTCCTTAAAGTTACCTTGCACATTTACTCACCGTGTGATTTTGTAGCCCTGCATATTAAGAAACAGTTTACCATAATTTCAGATAAATTAGTGATATATCTATTAGTCCCCCAAGCTGTTTGAATCTGTTTAATACCAAGAGGTGAAAAAGCCACCCAAATCCAGTTTTAGACTGGCTGATCTAGCTAAAAGCTGGCTGATACGTGCCTGAGGCCTCACATGAAGTGGTAAATGCAACATTTCTGCAAATGGACAACCATGTCCACCCTTACAGCTGAGGAACAAGCGCAATTTATCTGAAAGTTAAAACCCAACATGGACATACTACGCAGGAATTACCAGAACAATGTGCAACAGAAAATCTTTCTCTACTTTGTATTGCGTGACAAAACGACATCACACAGTGAGTGTTGACTCTGTGCCTTGTGGAAGCTGTTGGAGAGCAGTACAAACAGGATTTTTTGAGCTAGTGCATTTGTTTACCATGGGGAGACTCAGTTCATGTATTCAAGTATAACTTCTAGGGGCACAAGGGACCACAGCGAGCACTCATTGGCCCTGGTGTAGAGCAGAGTTTTGAAGAATCATTACTACTCCCCACATTTGTGATCCTGTAATAGCTCCTATTCCAACACACACCCACAGACTGGATAGTTTTAAGATGCAACAAGTCAGCTAGCCAGCCAGGTGTTTTGAGGCACATAGTATAATTATTGATATGAAAGTCAAAACAAGCTACCATATAAAGGCAGCCACTGTCAGATCATTATGGATGAGACCATCAGTCTTGTGGCTGTAACAAACCCTGTATTCATTATTGTAACTCAGGGCATTTTTTTCTTGGTCAGAATTGGCTGTTCTCTTAATGAATATTGCAAATCATAACCCAAATTATATGCCTTAAGCTGTCTTAATTTTTGATTTGCAATGAAGAATTCAGGAGCTTGATTTGTGTCATGGCAAAGCATTTCCCGCTGGAGGAAAGGGAGACAGACATACCATGAAGGGGCTGCAGAATTCTGTGTGAACAAGCGCTAATTCAGACATCTGGTACAAAGTAATCTCCATGATGTGTTTGGACTTCACCCTGGACTCTCTCCCCTGTGAGCTCCCTCACGGGAGGTAGTGCTGACTTTGAGAGCGTTTTGATAAAGACCTAAAGTGTTTCACCAAAGAGATTTATGCTTTACTGCTGTATGTCAGCTCTACTGGTGTCATAAATGGAAGGTTTAGGGGGAAGAAGAGAAAACATACTGAAACTTTGCTCCCAAGCTGGCAAAAGATTGGATTATTTTTTACTTCCCATCTCATCTTCAGATAATAATGTCTTTGCCATTCAGAAAGATTGTGGACTAATTTTTGTTGAATCAAAGCAAAACAGAAGAAAAATCTCAAGAGAATTATTAAAAATGAATTTATGTTAAAAACTACTGAGAAACATTGGGCTTTTTTCAGTTGAGAAATGTCTATTTTTCAATTATAGTATAAGTTTTATGCATATTTGACTTTTTTACAAATAATCCATGAAATTTTATTGCCTGCCACCAGTTGCAGTAAAAGTAGATAACCAGCAGAACAATTCTGAAAAGAAATTTTAAAGACAAATTAATTCACTCAGAGTCCAACTTTCTCTGCATCGTAACATGCAGTAAACATGTAAGTCCAGGGGCAACTGGCAGTAGCACGTGGACACCTGTTAACATCTGTTTTCCATGTATCATTTACCGTCCAAGCATGACAACCTCATTGTCATATTGACCTTAAACTGAAGTCACTCATGAAATAAGAACAATGAGTCACAGTAATTGCTTGGATCAAGCAAAGGACCAAGAACTCTTGGAGCTGTTCACCTTCAGGGCATGCTTTATAACCCAGCTTCTTGAACAGATATCTAGGGTGTATTGGGAAGTGTTGGCCTCTATGAGATGGGGAGATGTTGTGCAATGGGATGTTCTTGCTGGCTAGTTCTTTCATGTGGGTGTGGTTTTGTTGTTCTTATTTTTATTGTTACGGATTGTGAGATGGGGAATTGTTTTTCCATTAAAAAAGGCAAAACAACTGCTTTCAGTGTAGAATGACCTTTCAGATTACGAGCATGAACCACAAACAAAAAGAACACAATGAATTGCTCCATGGGCAAGCACAGTGAGCTTGAATCACCACTGTGTTACTCTAGCTCTGTACCAGATCAGTTCAACTAAGCCAACATGGAGCTTTACCACCAATACTACCTAAGGGGAAGAGGTCTCATTCTGCTCCTCACTAGAATTCCGTTTGCTGAGAATGAGCCCCACTGAATCACTCTGGAGAGAGAATTACTGTCCATGGGAATGATTTTTTAAGACCGTATTGGCTGAATGTCATAAAGAATCAAGACTATGAATAAAAAGTTGGCCCAGAACACTGAGATGGAGGATGTATATCATATGATAAGTATATCATGTACATAACATTATATATCCTGAAACGACGTGATATGTTTAAGAAGAATGTTCTTAAATATTAGACCAAACAAAAAGATCTGTGGAAGCTGCATTTCCTAGTTCACAATGACCTTCACAATATCAGAGAAGGTGACAGAACTTCTACTGTTTTACAGAAAATACATCTATGTCAGTTCTAGGAAATAGGCCTTCTAATGGGTAGTGGTTGACATAACACATATGTCACACATCCTTCTTAGGATGTTTTGAGGCTTTCCTTTGAGTAGCTCACTACCACAGAAATAAATCATATCCTTATAGAGAGCAGATGAACAGCAACATGTGAAAAGAGGGTTTATGGCTGTGACTGCTTTTCTGAATGCCTTAGGTGCCCTGGACTGCAGTTTGATAGTGCCTCCTAGAGGCAGAGACGATACGAAGGCAGGAAGCTGCAGTAGAGCTGATAGGTTGACGCAGTATGCAATGCCAATTGTGTGTTTACCAGCGTATTGGCTGATTTCCTCCGCAGCTGTTGTGACTTGTATTTGATTCATTTAATGCAATGGAAATGCTCAGTACCTGGCCTCTGAACCAGTTTAAACTGTCTGCTAATGGGAGATAGTGCTTTATGGTTTCTGGCTTGCCTTTATTCCCTCACTGTAAATGCTGCATTAATAACTCTGCCTTCCAGGTGCAAAAAGAATTTTTGCTTTCCAGGAGAAGGTGAATCTAGGTGAGAGTTATGCAATTCTGTGAAGGCGAGTCACAGAGGAGAATATTGATCGACAACTTTGTAAACACACTTAATCTTAAGTCACGATAATGGCTTGCAACACTTAGACTCGTTTGTTTCTGATGACTGATTCTGGTAGGCCGTATTACTGAAAACAAAGCAAAGCAAATTGTACACTAACTATGCAAGGCATGGCTATTCTTGCAGTCTCTAGATAGCTGTTTTTTTCAAACCTTTTCACCTATATTGACAATGAGTTGACTAGTTGGCTAGTGCGTAGTATGGAAGATAATGTTGAATATGTATATAATATAGGATAGAAAAGGATGAATTTGGACACTCACCTTGTCCCTTGTTTTTGACACTTGACATCCAGAGGGTACATTTCTGGCATTCACATCATCTGGAATTCTTTCTGTAACTCGCCTCATTCAAAGTGGATGGGACCAATATTATTGATCTGCTATAGCCCCAGGAAGTCCACTCTTCTGGACAGACCATTAAGCATTTCTGAGATGGGTTAAGTCATTTAGTGTGCTACAATATTTTCAAATACTTTCGGAGAATGACCCATTTCTGAACAGAAAAGCTTCCTTTTGGACACATCCCTTCTGTTTACAGCTATTTCCATCACTGCTTTCCATCTGTGGTCCTGTTGTACATTTGCAGTCACATCATTTCCCTGTCACTGTTCAATGGGGGATGCACAATAGGACTACTAGGGAAGCAAATGTCTTGCATCAATCTTAACTGTAACAAGTGTTTTGTTCTTCCTAAGCAGAAGCTGGCCATTCTAGAGAATGCTACAATTAATTTAGCAGCCTTCTAAGTTCATCATGCTCTTCTTGTTCGTGCTTCTCCAGTCCTTGCTTCCTGTACGTCTTAGTTCCCTGCTCTTGCGCTGATGACTGTAGTACCTATGGCAGCGCCTGGCTTTTTTCCAGTTGTTGATTAGGGTCCTGGTATTAGGGGAAGGTATTATTTCCTTATCTGTCCAGAATCAGAAGAAATACATGGACCATTATCAGGCAATGAAGCAGAAGTACAAAGCTGCAGCAAAGTCAATGTAACTGGATACCTGAGCATGTAATGAGAATTCTGTCAGTACAGGACCATCAGAACATGATCTTTGATGGGTGGTAGTTGTAGTAATAACAAGGGATGTACTTTTCTGTAGGAGATAAAAAATATGCATTGAAAGGGTTTAGTTGCCTTGTTTACCAGCCTCTTGGACTGGAGTGAGAAGCCCAGTGTGTTTACCAGTACAAGTGGGTATTGAATGGTCTTGAGGTGTCATAGCTTGGATTGGACGGATTTATTTATTTTCTTTCTTTTTTTTAACATTTTGAAGTAAATAGAGGATTGACAAGGTGTATAAGGAGACAAACTAGGTAGAAAAAATGTACAGGACCTCATGAACAAATTTCTTTGCCAAGATGGTATCTGATGGCATAGTTTTGATCTGACAGAGACTTTGTATTTGTCAGGGAACCTCTTCAGTCTAGGTTCATGTAAATGTACTAAGGCTGAAGGGAAGACCAAGCTGACCTGTGCATTGTCTCAGAAAAAAATGTTTCTGTTGGTCATATCTGCTCAACATCCAGTTCTTTACAGGGCTTTGAGTAGGCAGACAGTGTTGTCTAGGTGATGGGAAAGAAAAAGGTAAGCCAGACTGTATATTGGGAAAAAATAGACCCCAAATGCAGATACTATCTAACATAAATAAGCAAAATCCAACAATATTGGGAGTGAGTAGTGTGTAAAAACTGGCTGTGTGTGAAACCAGATGAGTTTGTAGCACAAACTGTTCTGCTGCTAAGGATGTTGAAAATCTGCCTTGACTGGGTATAGCCTATTCACAGGCAGTGTTCTTCAAGTGCTCCTAGGGTTTGGGACGATTTCAGGATTCCCTGAAGCAGCTTGTTTTCCAATTTCATATAGGAAAAAACTCAACCAACTAAACAATGAAATGAATTAATTTTTCTAAAACTGAATATGTTGAAATTTTCTTCTTGCAGGAAATTTTGAGATACCATGTATTGACTCCTGTTTAGAATGAAGGCTTATTTGGAAACATGGGAGTATCTTCCCCACAGAACAGAATGTCCAAGTTTTTATCGGCTGCTGCAGAACTGTGGTGCTCTCTGACAATGAAGACTTTGTGCCAGATCAATACCTCAAGGACAAGAGAAAGAAATCATTAAGTTACTCAAGCAGACCATCTCACATCTCCTGTCAGCTTGGTCTTCTTTGAAACATGATTACATTTTTAAAATTCTGGGTTTTTTTTTCCTTTCCTAAGGCAAGTTTATAAGCATACAATTATTATCTTGTTGTGGGATCTCAGGCAGAAACCAGGTGAGTGAAATATTTGCAAGTAGTTAGGTGAAGTCTAAATTATGCCTTAGTAATGTATTGACCTCCTCTAATTTGCTTCTAAGTTTTCAGCTACGGATTAATCAATGTGAATAATCATTCTGTAACAAAAGTGTGCTTCTTATTGTCAGTTATGACAATCTTAAGAAGAACGACCTGCATCAATCCCCTTAAGCTCAGAGAAGGTTTGAGGTAGTGATCTGAATGCTTTTGGCATTCCAAAATCTTGGGTTTTTATTCACTGAAATTGGATTGAGGATGGCATTTGAATGTGATTTTTGGTATGCTGAAATGTGTCTGAGATTGGGATTGGCAGCTATAAGATATGACACCTGTAGTAGCAACTAAAAGACAGGTAGAATACATTTCTTTATTGACTCTGTGCTGAAGGACTTTTGCTGTGATACTGCAAGTGACATACTTACCCTTACTAGTTCTTCAACCATAGAATCTCCTGTCATTTCTCCATACTCACAGTGCTTCTTTTGAAGAATTATCTATGAAACCGTCTGCAGGTAACCGACGGCCTTAGGTTCTTTTTATTAGATCACTTTCAACAATCCTTATGAACAAATTTCATAGTGAATTTTCAATTTATGAAGTGTTATGTATATTTTCTGATAGGTAGTGTAATCACTTTCTTCTTTATATGTCTCTTTGCAAATTTATCTGTTAAAAAATCATGTGACTAGCATCCATACTGTTTCAAGTGTGCCTTGGGTTCCACCATTGAGGCTGTTGGCATTTTTTAAACAGTTGCAGAATTAAGAAAGAGCAAAATATTCTCCAATAAGATACTGTACATTTTGTTTATTCATGATTGCTGTCATGCACATTTAGAAAGAGTTATGGCTTCTATTCGTCTGTCTATGTGATTAAGTGATGAAGCTTGTCTGCGATCTGCTTGTACAGGCTTGTTATCAGAATTTACACAGGTAAAGCTCTGTGTTTCAAAGGTAAAGCTCTGTGTTTATGAATAATTTTCTGTGAAATGGTACTTTCCCATAATGAAACAGCTGACTGAGAGTACAATTTTCCCCAACTTAAATAAAATCATCAGTATCCAGGAAGATTTTCCCTGGAAGTTTTTCAGCACTGCAGGATTGGAGAGGTCCCTTGGAAGCTCTTCCTGCAGATATATAAATAAGGAGGCTGCTGATAACTCTTTGCCATGCTCCCATAACCTGTAAACCACACTGGTGTGATCGAAGTATAATGACATGGAAAGAAGTGTTTGTGAGCATTTCACTGGACTAGTTGCAGTTTCACAGAAGAAAACCAGCTTTATCTCCATAATCCTTCTACTGGCAGGCAGGACACGAAAGATGAAGGTAAGACACTGTACCTATTTATTGCTTAATTTATTTCCCATAAATTCTAACCTTGTGGTTAAAAAAATCCAACAAATCCAGTAATTCTGAAATGTAAACAAGGAGAAAAATAATACTCCAGAGTGCAAAAGCTTATAAGTATCCAAACCCTAAATATGTTAACACAGCTGCAGGTCATGTGACCCACCACAGTTCTGATATAAAAATACGTGAAATGTTTGAAAATGCCCAGAACATTGCAAATTTCTGATGATCCCCTAATTGAACAAGAGCAATGCAACTGTTAAAAATCCAAAGGGAATGAATGAAGAGTTGTGCTGAAATTATAAATATTTAAAAGCTCGAGCTAAAGCCCTCCCACAGTAATACTGTGCAAGCTGAAGATCTTGCAGTGCCTGCTGAATGTACTACTCTGCCTGTGAGTGACCCAACTGTGTTTTAAGGCATTTTCATGATCTAAGGTTTTGGGGAGACCAATGTGCCACAGTTCAGTGAGAGACAATGTCTTCAGACCGTGCTGAACGAGGTAACAGAGAGCAGGAAATATTATGGCTGTGCCAGTGTAGTATTTTAACTAGTGTAATTGTTGTTGCTGGTTATCCTAATAACTCTGGTCTGTCTTGCTCCAGTGTAGTCTGAATGTAGCTCAATGAGTGAAGCTCTTTGTGACTCTGGGCAATGGCTGAATTTCTGTGCCCTCCTGGTCTTGTACTGGCTCTGTGAAGTATGCCCTCAGCTGCAACTGGGTTTCTGCAGTAGGTAAAGCTGTGATGAGAATACCAGCTGCACGTGCAACATTTAGAAACTAAAATTCATCCTCACTCAAGAAGCTAACTGTAAATCTTGAATGCCTAAAATGAAGTCAAAAGTGCATTAAAAGTCATAAAAACATGGCAGAGAACAATAATTGGTTAGAGAAGTATTAGTGGAATTTAGTCATAAATGTTATCTGCCTGCCAGGTCTTCTTTCAAAGCCATAGGTTTTTTCATTTTAGACACTGTTCAGTAACAAGCCTAATATGCTTCTGCAAATAGCTGTGTGCCCCAAAGCAATAAATACAGGCTTTAACTATAGTGATAACTGCAGGAGATTATCAGTTAATCCTGCACAGTAAAGAGAACAAAGACATTAAATTGTCTTCAGTAACATTTAAAAAATAATTTTAATTTCATGCATTTTGAAAAGCAATATTTCTACGTATTGGTAATTTCAAACAAAACATAACAGTACTTTAACTTTTCTTCATGTTTTCTTTCTCATTTTCTTTTCCCTTTTTTTAAAAAGGTATTTTGTGAAGAAAACTTTTCTACTTTGTAAAATTTCTATTTTGCATCCAGCCTGTGATGTTGAAAGTAGGCTGATACTTCCTGGTTATTTGTTAAATTCAAAGTAAATGTTGCTAAAATTTATGGCTATTAGTGCTGGCTGTTAACTGGTTCTTGTTTTTCTAAAATTTGCAAATATTTTAGAACTGTGACTGGAATATCAATCAACTAAATGTTTTCAATTTTATTTTCATCAATCAGGAAGAAGAAAGATAGGAAAAGACAGACTCAAGCATTCTGCAGATGATCAGATTTCCTCTGTCTCTTTCTGGACTTAAAATATATAGGACATGTTTGGAATTAAATTTTCAACAGACTCAGGTATATACCTACATTGTGAATTTTTTCTTAAGTTAGGATCTGTGCTTTTTGGAGCAGGGACTGCTTTGATGTATCCAGTTATTCAGCAAGTGTGAGTAACCAGTATCACCTGAAAATGTTCAATGTTCTTTCTATGTCGTATTAGAATCTATTCTTCTGAAAAAATATATTTACAATGTGTTTTCCTACTACTATCACTGCTATTATGGCATCTCTATAGATATATATAACTTACCAAAAAGAGAGGTCATTCCTTCACAAACTTTCATGAATTTAGACATTTGAAACTACATTTTGGCTTACCTAGCAAATAATGTCAAGATGCAGACGAGGTTATAGTCTGTAGAAATTAAAGGGAATGGTGTGAAGGCCACAGTATGCCAGGATGGATTTTCTCCAGGACTTTTCTATGAATTGGGCAGCTGATCTTCTGAGATGCTTTGCCTGGAAACTTCAGGAATATAAGTATTTTTTAATATATATACTACCATGTGTATACATGTGATCAACTCTATTCATAGTATCTAATATTTTTAACCTAGAAGAGCTGGATATTACGTTTAACAGACTTTTTGCTTTGCTAGTCTGCAGGATATTCCTGTTTGAAGAACTGTCCTCTCTCAGAAGTGTATCTCCATCTTTTAGGACCATAAGAGAAAACTGTAGTGTCAAAAAAAAGGTCATTTCTGGCATCAAGCAAAAAAAAGGCTATTTCTGGCATCAAGCAAATTTTGATCCTTATCTATATACCAGATAATTTAATTCGAGAATGATGCTAGTCGTGAGGGGAAGACACAGACCTCACTAGGTGTGTGTTTCTCTTCTACCTCCTCTCATGGTGGCTGAGCTCTTCATTTGCAATGGTGCATGCTATAGTTTAATTCTGTCCTCTGGTCTGGAGATTTAGATCTTGCTGTCCTGTCTTTTGGAACAGGACATGAGTAATTAGTAGCAATAATGTCTACCGCAATGTGTTCTCTGTTGTTCCTCTTTACATGTTTTTGTTTCAGAGGAGTAGATGATGATGCCCTCTCTGCTAGATGAGTGTGCTACTCACCATGCTTTAAAGATGTTCTCAAACTTGACAGTGGTCACTTAAGTACTGCATCCCAAGTGAACCCCTTCCAATGTAAGGGGTGAGAACCTACCTCACAATCTTCCAATACCTAATCACACAAGCAAAGTCAGATCAGAGTTCAAACCCATACTGTGATCAAGACAGGAGTTTGAATTTGGGTCCCTAACTCCTCAAATGAATGTCCTAGCAGGTCCAATAAGCCACTTCATACCAAGTACTTCAATAATAGTTGAAAGTCAATGAGGAATAGAATAAGAATGACTCTGTAACCTGATGTTAATGGCACATGCTTGGGAAGCTGGGGCAAACCCTCTCATAGCCACCACAGTGGGGAATAAACTATCTCAGTATAGTGAAGGAGTTGTATGTAAAAAGTCACAGAGAACAATCCTTTTGCAACAATTTTTTAAATCTTGTCTTGCATTTCCTTGTCTTTTATGTTTGTATTTTCCAAAACCATTTCCTCTTGAAACACATGGAGTGATTGACGTTAAAGGAAGTACAGTGGGCTGGGTGGGGATGGTAGTAGTTTTGGTGTGGAAACCTGGAAAAATTTTGAATTCGGTTCAGTTTGAACCAGCATTCTTTTTCAACTGTTTGGCTTGGCAGCTGAACTGAAAAAAATAGTTATTTGCACAGCCCTAAGCCCTCCCTTGCAGTTGGACCCCTTCATTTTACTAGGGAAATGGGAGCATGGTCCCTGGAGCTGTTCATCTATGGCACAGAGGCATGAAATGGAAATCCCACTAAAAATTAGGAGTGTCTGAAGTTTTTGGAAATGAGGGAGCTCTACGATGGGATTAAATGACGGCATCTACAGTATGTGTACTACTGGACTCTCCAAAGTCACATTGTTGTTTTCTCAGATTTTCTTTGTCATTTGCTTGTCAAAAAGATACCTCGGATTCACATCCTTATGGGAACTATTAGGAAAAGGAGAACTTTTGACTTGTGTGCATTGTTAGCTGGGAACAGAGACATTCCTTTTTCTAACTTTTTCATTCCATGATGTAATGAGAACAATTTAAACCAGGACAAGCAAATTGCAAGTGCCAAGCTTTTTCCTAAATGCTGCTTATGATCAAACACACCCATCCATGCTTTTAAATACCTCATAATTAAACATGCAAAACCAGAGACTTAATTTGAACATGTAAATTAATCACATGTTGTAACAATTGAAATTCATAACTGAGCATCCATTAGCAGACAACGCTGTTCCTCATTCTTTTGTCTGCATGTTTATAGTAATCATGCAATAGGATTTATGGTGCATGTCACCCTTTGTAAATTAATTCTGCATCAACTTAGGAAATGTGTTCCCATTTCTATTGTATAGCTTTGCTCTATAAATGCAAATAATTGCAAATTAAGCCCCAGATGTCTAAAGAACAGTAAGAGTGACCATTATTTGTTTTATGATGTACATCATGTCATTTCTGTGTCAGTCTTCTAGGGGTTAAATGAGTTTCATGCTTTGGACATCTTAGGAAAATAATAAACAATGTAGCTCATCCAAAAAACATCTGCTGATTTGTTTTTTGTCAAGTAGAAGACAAAGATATTTAAGATGTGTTTTCAATCACCTACTAAGAAAATATGTTTACATAAATTAAACCTTTTTTCATCCTGAAAAATTGTAAATTTACCTTCTGCAGCAAGTTTGAAAAAGCCAAAATTCATCCACATTGTATATTTAACAAGTAAAGAACTCAGTTGCTGTGGTGAGCTACATTAAACATAGATGGATGGGAATGAGGTCAGTGGAGTGAACGCAAGCTGTACCCCTCAGAGCTAGTGTGCATTCACAGTTCCTTAAAGTTATTTACCAAATGGACAGGCCATGAAGACTCCCCAAACAAGCATTTATGAAAGAAACATCCCTTTCACATTTTTATTTCTGTTGAGCACCAGCAGCACTTAATTTGGTAGGTGTAGAGTTTACTTGACTCTGTTGGGATCAGGCTTCAGTGTAGGGCTTGGGCTTTCTATCCTGTAATGTAGAGGCTGGTCGATAAAGCCTCTTCATTAATCTAGGTCATGTCTTGGAATTCCTTTTCATCAGCTAGTGCTTACTCGGTTGACAGCATTACCTTCAGATTTCTCACCCATGCAGGAAAAGTTCTTCACAACTGAAGCTCTTCTCTGGTTTTATTACATAAATCCAACTTGATCCTCAACATCCTGATTCTTAATGTGCTATGCAGCTGTCTGGCACTCCTGGCTTCATGCCATCTTCATGTTATACCTCCTAGTATGCCAGCTGCTTCGACTCTGTTGTTTTGTTACTCCTTTTTAAATAACCATTTTATAGTGCTGCTTCCAGGAAATACCTCTCCAATAATGCCTCAGAATTACTTACAGTCTAAAATGTTGTCATGTGCATCTTAAAGAATCCTGTCTTGCCCTATACTGTATAGTAGCATCATGTATATAGACAGTGCAGTGAATTGTGATGAAAATAAGAAGGAAGTTTTTAAAGAAAGTCTCTCACCTTCTTGCACATGAAGTACTTGGATATACATAAGAACTTGGACTGGTCAGCTATCAACCTGGGGCCTGGGTAATGAGAGGGAGCTGAAGTGGAAAAGAGTGTACTAAGGTCGAAGATAGGAAAGTATTTATAAAAATGAAGCAAAATAACTTTGTGATAATTAGGGGAAAGGAGGTCACAGCCTGACTTCCCATCCTACCCAAGCCTCTTATTTATTATTGTGGCATGACAACATATGGCTCTAAGTTTTTAGTGGACTAATACCATTTCTCAGTTGTTTTTGCTTTCTCTTTTCTCACAGTAAGATGTGATTTGAATTCCTAAATTCAAACCCCCAAAAATTCATCCCACAAGCCTCAGTGGTATTTGGACTTTATGTATTCTTTAACCAAAGGCCTTTACATAACCAGATCCTGGTACATTCTTTAGTGAAATTCTTGAAGCTTTGGGCTTAACCACTACTTCTTACAGTGATGTACTTGAAAAAATGTCAACTATGTAGCTGTACTGGAGGGCTGTGCAGTTGTGAGGTATGTCCTTTTTCTCAAAATGACAGACTGGTGTCAAGTCTAGGTTGAGGCAGGGTCCTGGTAGTTCGAACTGTCCCATGGTGACAGTAGAATTTTGGTATCTATATTTAAATGCTTTTTGTTGTCGTCATTATTGCAAAGAAAAGCTGAAGGTTTGGTGTGAATGAATCCACTACAGAGATATCTGCTGGATTGAGCAGAGAACTTTAAAGTTTTGTGGGCTGAGAATTGCCTTATTCATTTTCCGTAGGTTAATTCTGAAACCTTTGTGTTGCCTGTAGCAGTGGACTTGGGTGGGTATGGGAGAAGCTATCCAAAATGTTGCCAAAGAGATTTGATTTCTGAAAGAACAGAAAGAGAACAAGACAGCAAAATCCTTGTTGGAAGGAGCGATAAAAGTGCTCAAAGAGGCTTGAGAAAGAAAGAAACAAAGGCTGGAGTTAAACAAAGATAAGTAGGATTTAGAAATGAATTTAGAAAAAATAATCCTGAAAAGGAAGAGTACAACCTCCCTTTCCACACCAAATCAAAAAGGAACACTATTAGAATGTTCTTAAAGTATTTAGTTTCTTTTAATAACACTTATGGTACACTGGGCAGTCCAACATGATTCTGTGTGTATTGGCAAAGCATAGTAGCCTTTTGGATACTTAATATTCATCTAAGTGTGTTTCAGATCTATGTGTGATAAACCTCATTTGCTGTTTATGGGAGGCTGATCAACTTGATTACACAGGAGTTGTGTTTCAGGTAATAAACCAAAAGGACATGACGGTGTCAGGCTTCTTGGCTCTTAGTTGACTTGTTACATTTTTCTCTTAAGTGTGGTGTTAATGAGAAATCTCATTGTCAGGACCCTTTTACTGAAATATTTCTGAAACGCTGTCATTGCTTTTCTTCTAAATCCTCTATATCTGTATTTCCATTCAGTTTACTCTGGAAAACTGCTGGGAGCACCTAGAAGTAATATCCAAGATTGGGCCTTTCTTCCTTATATCTTTGACAGTATCCCTGTTCTGATATCTTGAATAGGAACATCATCAAGAAGTTTAGGGTTTGACACCTAGAGTTTACGAAAAACTAATCTGGCACTGCTATTCTGGGCAGTGGATCCTTTGTGGCTTTAGGCAGACAAAGCACGTGATCTTTCAATCTCAATTTCCCTTTCTGTAATATAAGGTGATGAGAGTAATTTCATTCCTATCAGACACAATATCTTTATTTGCTATAGAGAGTTGAAATGGTATGGAAATAGCCATAATGAGGATTGTTCAATCAGAGCATATCCATCATTTATTATTTAATTGTTTCAATTTTATTTTTTTAGTGAAGGAACTCAATTCATCATTGAAATGACCAGAAGAATTAAGGGTTGGATTCGTGTTCTGGAGAGCAATCTGAATTTCAAGAAAAGTACCCCCCCACTTTTCCCCCCTCCCCCCCACCCCGTTTCATTATGAGAAATATTCTAAAGGCTTTCCAAAAGTTTTGTCTTTTTGCAGAACCACAGTCTGTTTATTTCTTCATGCCAAAGTTGAGGTTTGGCACAGGATTGTCCCATACTTTTGCCAAAAGCTCTCCTAAGAGTACACTCAGTTAGTTTATATTACTACTTTTGAAAAAGGAAACATTAAAGAAACCATATTTTTAATACAGTATAAAGGTCCTCTGAAGGCTGAAAATGCCTGCCTCTGGCCCCACCTCACTGCAAAGGGCTAGGGGAAGTCAGGTAAAAAGGAGTCCTAGAGTCAAAAAGCTGCCTCTGTGTGAGGCCTGGGAGCTAGGACAACTTTGCTCTAACCCTCATTTCCCCGCAGGCTCTGTTTTCAAAAATTGTTTCTAAGTCTGATTGCCCAAGTCAAGACAACCATAGTTTCATTTTCAGCAAGTCTGGCCACTCTTGACACCTGTTGAATGATCAAGGCAAGAAGGGCCCACAATGCCTCATGCCAGTCTCCAGAACTATTGCAAGTGCACAGAATACCCCTTGCCTTGGTCTGTTCCTCTCCATCTGTGACCCTATGTGCACTACTGCACCCCCTCTGCAGCTTCTGTGAAATGCCACAAAGCCAGAGAAAAGGCCATAGTTCTTGTATGACCAAGTTGCATCTTATTTGCCCTTAAAGAATTTTAAACATATGGCTGCTGTTTGGAGCTTTCGGCCTTTCTCTGATACCTAGCGTGACACAGCAGGCATATTCTCTAACTTTTGACTTAATATGGCATTGTCCTACCTAGTGGAGTAGAAGACTTGAGGGATCTGGCTAACTATCTGCAGAGACAGCTATCATTGACTAAACTGTTTCATTTAAATGCAGAGGTTTATTTTTTTACACTTCTAAGCAGTCTTCAAGTCTGAGAAAATATATAGTTAAAAAATAGAAGGCTACCGTGATAGAAATGCCTGATTATGTAGCTGTATTATGCTGTGAGTGAGAGAGCATTTCAGGCGATTATAGAAAGACGTGAATTGTAAATGTGAGAAAAATGCGTGCATGTGTGTCCATTTATCCATCCATCAGAGCTCAGGTTGTATTTTTAGAAACTAAAGCCAGATGTTAAAGTCTTTACCCAGCTAAATCTATCTCTCCTCCTGGAGTTGTCCATTCAGGCCATTCATTTTCTGCAGGCTACGTGGGCTAGGAGTAGTCAGCTGTCAAAGAGATATCAACTAAAACGCGGAAGATTTTTTTTGCATTTGAGTTCTGCACTCTCAAATGGCCCCCCAAATTTCTGCATGTAGTTTTCAAATATGCTTTGTTTTATTTTTATATCTTTTTAAATGGAACTGCCACATCCAGAATTTCTTGTTTAACTATTATGCCTTTTCCTCATAGGGATCGGTCCAAAGAATTTCCATTGGGTGGCTGAAAACCTAAGTGTTAGGGATGTACATGCAAAATATGCAAATTAAATATGAATCTCCAGTCTTGCATGGATGGGATCTTTTTTTTCTGTAAGCGTATCTGTCTTTGACATCTGTCAGATTTGCACCAATGTGGATCAAACTCCAGGGTCAGTGCCATTAAGGATTTTTAGTGAACGTTATTACTTGAGTTACAAAACAAGTGCTTTGATATGAAAATGAAAGCATGCTGGAAACTCTGAAAATACTCAAAGAGGCAGTTATTTTATTATCTGCAATTGACTTCAGTACTGATATTTCTGGAGAGGATTAATGTGGAATGCTTCAGTGAGTAGATCCTCCTGTCATAAGTTCACACTGATGCTCAGATGGCAGTCCTTGAAGATTTTAATCCATTTTTTTGCTGTAAATAGATATTTTGTTTAGTTAACCTACTGGAGGATTTAAAAGGAAATCAACATGTTCTGCAGACTCACAGAGTGGGGACTGTTTATTTGTACATTCTGATCTCCTGCATATTACATGCCAAAAAATATTGCTCTGTCACATCCGCGCTGAGCCCGATTCCTTCAGTGTTTGGTTAATATGTTACCTGTAAATGTAAACCTGTGACTACAATTTCTTTTCTACTGTTGTTCATTTTGAGAAAAACTATAATTGCCTGAGGTCCAAGTGATTAAAGTCTCATTTCCTATGGCTCTAAATTCTTTGATTTTCTAACAAGGCACAAGCTTTAACTGGAGCTTTTCCAATGGCTAGAATACTCCTGACAACTCAATACTAGTGGGTTCTCTGAAGCCTACTAGGTTACGTTCATGCTGAAGCCTTTCATTTACTGGGAGCACTATTAAGGCCATTCTGTTCATCCATCCCACTATTTTCATGCATTGTGTTGGGAAATTAATTGTTCTTGAGGTGTCTGCTTTTATCAGATGTGATTGGAATTGGTAATTATGTCCAAAAATTATTGAAGGGGTAACATGCATGTGGCCACTCATGCAGGTGAAGCTTGACTGCATAAGGTTTGTTTCCCTAAGAAATCTGGCATCTGTACTGCCAGAGATATCTGAACCCCTGTGGATTTTTATCATTCTATTCTTACAGTTCATTAGAGCAGGAGACATAAGAGAATTTCATCAGATCTAAAACAGCATTCCTAGAGGATAGTAGCAATAACCAATGGATGCATTCCTTTCTGACATCATTCCCATTTCTGGGGTTGCTTTTTATCATGGTAGATCTGTAAATGTATGTTTAAAATACTCTTCCCTGCTAGACTGGAAATGAGAGTTAGTAAATAGTTTAATTTTTGTCATATTTTCAAAGTATTTTGTCATGTCAATAGCCAATAGGCAGAATGCAAGTGAAATATTCAGGCTCCGTTTGCCTTCAACTCTGTTTGTATTTGCTATATCTGAAAATGCTCCTAGATCTTACTACAATAACACTTTTCATTTAGAAATTCAGACCTCCTCTGATGTGAGCCTCAAACATTTCCATTTCTAAGTGCAAAAAGTTGATCCCTATGTAATTATAAAATGGTGCCAGGTTCCAACCACACTACCTTACCTACCCTAGTCCTCTGGAAATGTTTTACTTGCAACAGCTTTATATACCAAACATATTTGTTTAATAAAAATTTTGTTATGATAACTATAAACAACATATTTTTTATATGACTGGTGTTTTTATGAAGTTGCTTTCATTCTCTCAGGTCACTGCTTCCTTTTCCAGCCTCACAAACAGTTTTCTCAATCATCTTGGGCACTGACTTGGTGCCTCAGCACTTGGATCTGTGTCCTATGATTTGATCTCCTTTTCAGAGTGTTCTCTCATTTGTCCGTGTCCACATGCTGTTTTTCTGACACCTTTTTTTCTTCTCATGCCACTTCATGACAGTTTTTCTCCATGATGTGCTGTTAAAAGAGATGAAATATCCAGAAAAAAAAATTAGACTTAATGTGAAAAAATTAAGCAGCTGGCCAATAAACTACCTAGAAAGTAAGTACTTTTTCTTATTTATGTGTGTTGCTATCTTAAAATCTACATTCATAACTTTATCTATAACACAGAGCATATTTTGTAAATGAACTTAAATACCCTATCAAATTGCAATTATTCATGAATAGTTTCTCTTTATTGTTAATGATATGCATCACACTAACAGAGTTTGGTATACTGATTATAAGAATAAAGTTCGTCTGAGGTAACAGAGTTTATTCCTTTCTCAGGCATGCAGCCTAGATCTCAGCTGCAAAGTACGTACCTCTCCACATCTCATTACCAAAATAGCAACCTTCTTAATCCTTTGCTGTGAAGAACAAAGGTTCGATTCAGACTCTGGAGCAGAAATAGGATCTTATTAATGCACTGGCAACTACAGTGTTGTTATTTTTGCTAGAAAAGGGAGAAACAGGAATTTGCTGATATATGTTAGATTAAGGGCTGTTATTGTTTTAGGATTAGTTGGATTGTTAGTTGGTCCTTTCCAATGGCAGCTGAAAATCTACAAAATATCTTGTAATTTAATATTCTGGATGAGTTCAGGAGCTACTTTATGGAAAGTCACTTCTATTCTTTGTATCTGTTCTGAAAGAATCACTCAGGGTGTCAGTTAGATGGTGTATTATAAATGCTGGAACTAGGAGAAAAGTGGTGGAAATGGTGGAACTAGGACTAGGAGAAAAGTTCTTTTATTGCTCTTGCCTGGAATGCTGGTCTTCCTGGGCTCAATCCACTTGTTATCCAGTGGATCAGAGCTGAGACCCAAGGCACGAATGAGGTATGTAGTGCTCAGCCTTTGCAATGCACTTACTCAGAAGAGTCAGTGCATTAGCCGAGTGTCCAGGCTTGAACATGTTACAACTGATGTATGTATTCACATTTTGAAGTATTAGAGCTCTGATGTTGTTTTATGCAGTCTTTTCTTTCTTTTGAAAGATTTGCTGTCATTTAGTGTTGGGCTGCAGTGGACTGTGGAATTTGGGATCCCTGTGGAGTAGGCTCTCTATGCCTCTGGCAGCTCATCAGGATAAAGTTGAAATTAGGATTGCAGAGAAGAGCCAGAGGAATTCCACTTGGTGAATTAAATTTTATTGAGCTTGAGGACCTGGAAAAGGGCAAGGGAAGGATCTGGGTGAGCTCCCAAATTGGTATGAATGACTGGCATAGAAGGTATTGCCTAGGGCAAAAATAAATGCAGTGTAACATGATCCGTTGAGACGAGCAAACTGTTTCTGGAAATGACTGGTGCTTGATAGTTCTTAGCGATAGGCAAATGCCATGCTCCAAAATACGTGTGGTCTGTTGCGCAATTATGTGTGGGTGTGGATCTTTGCAGGTTATTGGCCTATGCCCTCTGGCACAAAATGTGTTTGCATAAGTCTTAGCGTGTAGAACTTTGGGTGTTTATCTTCATGTGTATGTGAAAGGTTCAGGGTTAGGGTTAAGCAAGGGAGAACTATCCCAGAAACTGATGTCAGCAGAAGAATTCTGGATAACTGTTCCCAGGCCTGAGTACTGTCACAGAAAATGAAGACCAGTAAGATGGCATTTGCAGTGAACTTCAGTTCTCTGCTTGTGTTCCTCATGGTTAGGACAAACCCTGTGTTTGGCCTCCAGGAGATATGACAAAGTTATGCCTATTGATGGAGTATGTAGACTTGTGGCTTGCATGTGGGCTTTTTGTTTCTCAGTTGGAAGAGATTTCCGAGCACAGTCTAAGGCAATTTTTCTGTATTAATTACTCTTTTATCCTGATTGCATATGTCCCCAGAAGGCTTTAACTATCATGTTTTGATAAAACAGGAATGTTTCAAGTGCCAGTAGAATTTTTGGGCCCAAGTCTTTTCTCTGTTAAACAGGGATAATTGCATTGACTTCTGAGTGACAGCGGTAGAGCTAGAGTAGGACTGGACCTGGGAGAGGAATCTGTGAGTGTGTGTATGCCTTGGGCAGTGAAATGGTTGACTGAAGAAACAGCTCATGTACTGCTCCCATTTCCCTTTGATGGTTTCCAGCTGTCCTCTTTGTCCCTGGCATATGAAATGACATCAATTAGATTCAGCTTATGAAGGTAAGTGAGAAGCAGTGTGTTTAACCCACCTTATAGTGCTGCGCATAAACAATGTGCTACATACAACGAACTGTGATTATAGATACTGTGATTATAGTTATTAAGCCAGGAGCTAAGTAAACAGAGTAAAGAGAGTAACGAAGTAAAGTTGCTTTGGCAAAGCAGTCATAGTCTATGTGGTTTATCAGACTATGCAATTGAGGAAGACATGCTCACACACTGGACATCAGTGTGTAATTGCACTGTCACAGAATTCATGCTTTGATCATCACAGGTCTTTTAGTATCGACCAAGGCAAGAAAAAGGGAAGAACTAAATAGGACAGTAAAGGAAGAAGGCAATATTGCTATTTTCCCCAACAAGCAAGCACCTATTTGAAGGATATTAATAGTTTTGGGTGTTTTGTTTTTACATTCTTGCACGTTTTTTGATTAAGAATCCTAGATGACTTCCTCAGAAAATATGAACAATAGGTAGATATAAAATTTATTTGTAGAGTTGGCACACCTAGATTTTGCCACCTCATAGTGTATTGTCACCATGCAAGACTGAATGAGTGATATATTTATGCTGCTGCAGCAAGCCCTGATACTACCTTACTGCCCAGGTTGGTAGGAAACTATTATCAGAAACTGACTGAAATCAAGACAAGCAGAAGAAAACACATTAAAGAAGGCATGGAAATCACAATTTCTTAACACTGTTGCTGGTCCGAAAGGCTGGAAAGAACAGGATGGGCATCTACAGACTCTGTCTAAAGCAAACTGGAAATTACAAACTCAAATTTAAATGAATATTAGAGACTTGGTGGACAAAGTTATGCAAAAGTAGGACTATGTGCAGAGACTGCAGTCAGGAGGGAAGAGTTTCTGTGCGAAGGAGAAGAAGGTGTTTATAGGTTGGTGTTGCCCAACTAGAAGTGTTGTATAAGGCTGGAGACATTATCACTATGGTTTAAAAATATGAATAATCAATGAACTACAGATACTAGTGTGACCATAATGAATCTGTACAAATATACCACTGAAAAAAATGTTTGATTAATAAGATTATTTGGTGAATGAGTGGTCTTTTGGGGTCACCAAACAACAAAATTAGGTGAACTGCAGTTTAAATGTCAAATACAGGTTTTTTGTCTGTTGTGATAGAGGGAATATTTTTCCCAGCTGTATGTGGACAGTGGAGAAAAGAGAGAAGAAAGCAGAAAGCCTGTTTGGAAGGGTAGGGGGAACTCTTGGCTTCTATGAATTTTCTCTGTCTTACACTCAGCTCCTGATGCATGCTGAGATCGGAGGTGCTGCAGATCTTCAAGCAGGTAGTTTCCACTTAATTTAGTACATTAACCTAGCTATCCACTGGGTGGAGATGGCATACAGACTTCCTATTAGGTGTTGTGCTATAAAAATGTTGGGTGGAAAGTAGCCGAAGATCTGCAGAAGTAACTAAGAGACATAGTGAAACTGCATGGGAAGCTGAGGCTGAAGATGAAAGTGGGCAATTTTCAGTAACAAACCAATTTTTAGTTCTCACTTGTGCTTTTTACTCTGTTAAGATAGAAAAACAGCATTTGTGAGCATTGCAGATAACTTAATTCTATCAAAGCATCTGATGTTTATCTCATGTCTAAGACTGACGCAGGTTTAGGAAACCTCATGTATTGGCTGATTGCCATGACCTTAACCGCAGAGCTTTCAGACTGAAATGCTGAATTTAAATCTATGTATCTCATCTGCTCAGTAATACAGTGTGACATGCTGGTTTTCCCTGGGGACCTTACAGAATCTGGGAAATTAAATTAGTAAAAGGAGTTTGGTGGAGCATATGTCGGTTTTATATTTTCATGAGGAGGAAAATCCTGAAGGAACATGTGCCTCTGAACATGAGGGTACTCAGCTTTCTTAATGGAGCACGACTCTGTGTGAAGTTGGGAAAGTGTTAACAAGGAAGACTTTTGGTACCCAAATTAAGGAATAACCACATCAATCCAGAAAGTAAAGGAAACTACCATGCTCTGACAGGCTCTTCAAACTAGTGAGCAAGGCCAGCCTTTACTGGACTGTGAGAACATTACACAAGATTCATCTTGCATTTCTGCTCCTAACTGCCTGAGTCACTGAAGGTATGTCTACTCAGAGTTTGGCAGACACATATGTCCATGCTCCAAGCTGGCTGGGTGAAAGCTGGCTCTAAATGGGAAGCTGTGTAGCCATCAGCATGTGGCTGAGCCTGAACTAATAAGTCCTGCTGGGAAGCAGAATATATTAGCCTGGGATCAGCTTTACAGGGATGCACTTACATGACTTAAGGATTAGAGGTAGCTTCTGTCTGGGCATCTTGGTGCACTTGCAGAGGGATTTGCATCTGCTTGCAAACCTGCCATGGAAGCACACCCTGTATATTTTAAAAGGGTTAGCCAGACATGGTGATCTGGAAAAACGGTGTCCAAAAAGCTGCTTACTCTTCTTTAAACAAAAAAAAAAATTGAGTAAAAATCCAGTGCCATATTCCAGCTTTAAGAACCAGTCTGCTTTCAAATGCTTTCTGTTGAGTGTGCGTCTTGATGTATGCTAATGTTAGGGGGAAAGAGTTATAACTATATTTGAATGGAAACCCAACAGGCCAGTGGGAAAGAATATGCAGTCATGAAAAATGGGCACCTTACAGTAATATCTACCTAAGTTAAATGTCACTCCCTATACAGTCCATTATACAAACCACTTTCTCCTTTGTTTACAATGAATGGAAAGTACTAATGACTGCTTCTTTATCTGATGTTTGAGACTCCTAGGTGCTTAGGTACATTTCAAGATACTCTTTTTCAAATTACCTTCTGTAATTCATTTCCATGCCTCTGATTTTCAGAAAAAAGACTGTTTCTAAATGAAATTTACGGGCTTTTGAGCCATTATTTTGTCCTTAGCCTCAGGAATCCATTAGTTGCTATGTTCTTGAAGTAACTTAAAACAATGCATTCCGTAGGATATAAAACTATTCCTAACTATGGCAGTGGATCACTGCAGTCATTAGATTAATACCAACTATTATCATCCAGGATGCTCATCTGGTTTTATTGAGTTTTGTTAACAAAATGGAAGTGTATGATTAAAGTCATCCTCTAAAGTTGCGCCTGTGAATGAGTCACTGTTTCACAAATGGGTGTTGCCAGACGCTGATATTGAATATGGCTCCAGCCGACAGAGCTGTGGGTCCAGCACTGCATTCTTGGAGTCCAGACTGGAACACTGAAATTCCCACTGAAATCTGTGGGAATTCTGTGTGGTGAAAGTCCAGCTACCTTTATCGCTTGTTGTGGCAGCTGGGAGAGAGATGTAGCTCTATGCAATAGGCACATAATAGCCTGGGGACTCAATATGAATTTCATGCATCTCTTCACTTAGTCACTTGAAACCCAAGATGGAATTGAGAATACTACATTCCACTTAAGTTTTGTTTGTTTGAGGTCAGTTGGGTGCCCTCTGCTGTGTCTTGAAGTGACACCTTCTGCTCCACTGGCAAAGTTACAACTGTGGTTTCTGTGTTCACTGGGCACAGGAACTACTTGCACAGAGCAAGTCTCAGTGTGTCAGTCAGTTTGCCTGCCCTGCACATTGCAGTGGCCCTGGCTGGCCACACGAAGAGTTGCATATGCTTCAACCTTTTGGAAGATATGTAGCTGTTTCCATGCCCCAAAGTAAATAGTTCACATATGAGATAGAGTTTGAATAGTCCTGACCTTGGGGAATTTCACATCTGGATTCAAACTCTTTATGGCTACTGTCCCCTAATATAAGCCATGGGCTATTCCCAAGTCCTAGTTCAGTACTTTTCCAAGCTTTGTGTTTCATTTCGTCCCCCCAAGGGGCATTTGTAAAAGTGGGAGGGCCAGATTGGTGGTTGCAAAAAAGAGAAGTATCATCACTGACGTCAATGCAGCTCTGCCACTTCACATTTGTGAGGGATCAGGCCCACCTACAAGTGTCACAGTCTGCTGGGGAGGAGGGGAGGCAGCCTGAGAAGTGCTGGGTTAGTGCTTTGCCAAGTGGCAGAGTCTGAGTGCAGTAGCCAGATGCGTTATAAAACAAACTGTTGTAGAGAAAGCTTTGTGTGGAGGCTTGAGTCTTGATTTACTCCTGGTCATTGTCCTGATATTCCTTGGCTTTAGGACAATGTTAGAAAATGTTACTGTATGGACTTCTGTAAGCATAATCTACTGAGTCCCTTGTGTGTTTTCTGGCATAGGAGGCCAGTTGTGGGCATAGCTGGTTTTGTACAGTTGGGTAAGACTGTAATGGAAAACCCAAGGCTGGCTGCTCTGGCATTATCAGTACAGGACTACACATATATTTGAAGTCATTTGAAGCTTTCAAATCCCTTTTTCATCCTAAGATATTTTAAATATTCTTGAAAGCATGAATTTAAGGGTATAATCCATAATTGGAAGGAAAGGAGATTGAAAACTCTGAGTAAAGCAGTAGAGAGCAAGGGTTTTCTTGGGTGGAAAGGAAAGTAGAGGTGGGGCAAAAGTCCCACTGGTAATAACACACCCTTTCAGAGGTCCATTAGTGCTGTTCCCAGAACTCTCCCTCTCTGGAGCGTTTCTTCTCCTGTGCTTTTGCTCATCCGAACAGTTTCTCCAGAAATCAGCAACTGGGAACACATAAGAAGTAATTGTCTTTGCCAGGTAAATGGGAACAATAGTGGAGTGGGAAAGAATGAATCATTGCCATTAACAAGAAAACTAGCGATGCTCTCATCTTCAACACAATGCAGTGTCTATTTCAAATGTCAGGGCTAATAATTCACCCTTTACAAATTAGATTTAACCCCCTCCCACACAAACCCACATAGTCTTTGCTAGGCTTGATGCTTAAGTCATAGCTGCCTTTCTCTGAGGGCCACCAGTAAAACCTTCAAAATATATCTCCTCCAGACAGTCTGGCTGCTTTCAATATTGAGTACACCTCCCTTTTTCCCCTTGGATTTTGTTTTAGTTACAACTATATCACTGAAAAATGTGGAAATGTCTTTGAAAGCCTATCTAAGGCCCTAATTATGCTTAATGTAAGAGGACCATTATTTTCTACATATGAAATGAATAATACAACAAGTAAGAAAGATTCCAAAATTCCTGAACATGAAGGAACTCACAGATCTTCATCCAATGCAACCAGAAATTATTAATGCAGGTGGGAGTATCAAAGCTCAAGTGTTTCAGCTGGCATCTTACAACATCTTCTGTTGAGATGGTGTTTTTCATCCAGCGTACTCAAGAATTGTAACCAGAAAAGATGTAACAAGGATGCCAGTTTTGTAGATAACTGTCATGTAGGTGTAGAGCATCTGCTAATTTCAGATGCTCATCACATATTAATAGCCTTCTTACTTTGAAAGAAATGTGCTTTGTTTGAATTCCTGGTCCTGAAATATCAGAAACATTCAGGATATATTTTTCAACCTAGATGGCCTTTAAAGTGAAGTTGAAACAGTTAACTGGAAGAAAGGATGTGAAAACAAATTTGGGACTGATTAGTAATGTCAGTTTAACAGATTCTGCTTGCCTAGTCCAACACAAGCAGGATTTTTTTATTAATTAGTAAATCATTTTCTCTTTCTCTGTGGATTGAGAATTCTTCGAAGAGGCTTACATATAGTTCTTAGCATAGCTGCTTGCTGGGGGTGAGTGGTCTGTGTGTGGGATCTATCAGCAGCCTGGCTACCTCTGTGTGATCTTGAATAAGGCCTGGATAAAAATCAAAGGACAAATTGTTCTGTTTTACTAAATGTGTTGCCTGAGGCCTGCTAATTAATAGAATGTCTAGGAATGTCATACATCTATTGAAAAAAAAGCGTCACTTGAAAATTGCTATTGTTTTAATTGAATGTTGTCATTTTCACATAATGACCGATATCTCAGCCTGCAAGTCTTTTTGAAAGAGCAAACTGGAACATGGGAAAACAGACCACTCATAGGGAAACACTGTCTGGTTTTAAGTTATGTTTTAACGTAGGTCTCACAGAGCCATAAATGCTCCCACATGTTGACTGGGGGCCTTATCCTGAAATCCAAACTTATGTTTCATTCTTATGAGTTATTCCTTCATAAGTCAGTGCTGGAGGCTGACTGTAAACAGGGGTTGCAGAATTAGCCTGATTTTGACCTAGCAATAGAGCATAGTTCTGGGAACATTTGCTGGCGATATGGCAGTTAGTAGCATGGGCAGACCAGCTGAAACTCCAAGGCTGTGCATGGCAGTAGGCATGCAGAATTGTCTACCAGTAAATGTTTGCAGGATTGGGTGGTAGGTGGTCCTACTTTATTTGCTGTTTTAACAGAAGTCTGGTACTTGTTATGGAGTGAGTTAGTTCCTCTGGGAAAGGTGGGTGTAACTTGTCAGGACATGAAGGATAACTAACCTCAGACATTTGGGAAGTTATGTGTGTGTTTTGATGCATATGATTTTGTTATGTAAAGCAGTGAGGCTCACCCCCTTCTCTGCCTGATCATGCACTCTTGTGGGTTTCTGCACAGTTCTTTTGAAGGAGAAGGGTAACTCATATGATGAGGTGAGAAAGAAGATGAATGGAAATAGAAACCGGAGGAATCTGATCTTCAGTTGAATAATTATAAGGGCTTCTAGAATTCAAAAAAAAAATTGTACTATGTCACTGGGCCTAAAGGGGAAAAATGAACATAAACTAAAGGCTGCATCGTGGTTTTCACAGAATAATTTGGCCACAATTTAATAGTGCATGGTGGGAGACATTTGGTATGATATCCCACTGTAAGTATTCCATAAAAGCATCCCTATGCTGTCAGAAGAAACTAAAATCCTTCTTCTTCTTCTCTGTGTAACTGTTGGATTGGCAACTGGTTTTCATGTGCTTTGTTTTCGTCAATGTGTTACAGCAATTGTGTGTGCTTTGGGACCTGGGTATAATTTTTAAGTTTTCTTATGTTGAAAACTGTCTCAGTTGGCAAATGCAGTTGCAGTATCTATGCAACACTATGTTTTAAGTACAGTATGCTGGTCTTGGTTTTTATGAGAGTTCTGGAAGAGTTTTGTGTGCTGCATAGTCTGATTGACAAAGAGATTTTCTGTCCTCGCATGACCTTCTTTTCATGTTAAAAAAAATTCAATAAAAGTTCAGCCACACAGCAAGGGACGAATTTAAAGACTGCACACCATGTGACAATGGTAAAACTTTCATAATAGCTGTCATATTTGTTGGTTTAAAAATCAACTTCATTGTCATAGTTAATTGTTTGCAGCTGCTGTAGAACAGCAGCAAATTGCTATATATGTGTCAGTCTTAAATGCAAGTAAGATCCACTGACTAGGATGACTTGGTTAGTTTTTCCTATCTATTGGTAGTATTGCTGATCTTCATCTCTACGCGATGAGAGGAATTCATTGCCACATTTCAGCACTGCTGAGCTGACTATGTGATCCTGCAAGTAAAATAAACTCGTTTTCAGTGGCTTGCCAAAGTATACTCCATGACAATCCATAAAAAAAGGTTTCCAGGGTCGTATATAAGTAGGCGCAGTCCCTCTGCAGGTCTGTGGGATATCATCAGCATTGGTTTAGTTAATTAAGGTAAGTTATATCAAAAGTGTTACAGAATCAGAGTTTATCACCTAATCTGAAGCTTAGAGTAGAATAAGCCTTTTTGGAAGATCACCAGGTAAGTTATCTGCCAATTTATAACTTATGAAAAGTATTTGTAATTTGCACCATGTTCATATCAGTTGGAAGCACGAAGTAGGTGCAACAATCCCTCTCAATCATGCTGGCACTGTGCAGAAGGTGTGTAAGGTTGGAATGGTCCTGTGGGCAAAGCATAGCAACAGGCTAGCTGAGGAGTATGTGAAGTGCCTGCTGCTCATTCTGGGCTGGGGACTATCCAAGAAAGCCTCTTAAGGTTTTGGGAGCCATGGGCAACTACAGGGAATTATGACTAAAGGGATATGTTGTGCCTTTTGTCTGAGCAAATATAGTGTTATTTATATTTATGGAGAGTCTACTTTTCCACTTTCCTATAGCATCTGCTGTTAGAGCAGAATGGAACTTAAACTGTGGTCCTAAAGCTGCAGACTAAGATCTAGAGGGGGATCCCTTTTGACCTATCTCAGAAGGACTGCAGTTATTTAAATCAGAGCATCTCTTGGTGTTTTAGACACCTGTCTCTGTGTAAAGAAGCCAAGGAGTTCAATGAATACAGGTCATGCTCTCTGGGATGCTGTGTTCTTATGGCTGAAGCTCAGCTTTCCCTTCAAGAAAGCAAGAAGTAGAGAAGTGGAAAAGTTTAGTGACTGAACTTACAACAAAACATCACTTATACTGCTGAAGTCGAAAACTTAGAGCCAAAAGGGTGGGAAAATCTTCCCAGGGAAAAGACAGCCTGCATAGTCCTGCACTGAATTACTGTCAGTGTTACTTCACCCATTTAGGTGAGGTGTTTCCTGGGACAAAACCTGACCCTCGTGTCTCTTTTACCATTTAGAGAACTTCAGTTTGGGATTTCTGTGCACATTGTGTAATTGCAATAATTTTGACTCTTGTTATCCCTTCAAGCTTGGTTAATTTGTCAATGCGCTAGTTTGTTTTATTTGCATAGAAACCATGACTAGTACTGAAGTCTAAAATAAGTGCATGGGATGTCTAGTTAATCTGTGCTATCCTTTTCTTCTGTCTTTCTGTCTTTCCTGGTTTGTGCAGGTTGCATTACGTTACCAGCGAATAGAAGTGTATATCAGAAATGAGTGGAACTTTCAAAACACCCTGTTCAGCCTGTAGAGAGCTCTAGAAGAGTGGCTCCATGGTGTCTGGAAACACTTAAATAATTAGGTACCTCCCCCTATTCCTTAACTGTATTTCCCCATCCTCTTGATGGAGTTTCCTAGCCCTAAGGAGGGAGGGACATCTGGACTGAGCCTGGTTAATTTGTTAGCCAGTTCACAATTAGATCAATTGTCCCGTTCTCAGCAAGTGTGAAGAGGAGATATACTCCTCCTGTTAGAAAAGGTGGGACAGATGTCTGGATAGACAGCAGTAGATATGTTGAAACTACTCCTTTTTTTATGAGAACTGCCTGTAATTTTCTGCTCTTGGCTTAGAGTATCTTGCAGGTTTTTGACCAATAGTTCTCTGTCTCTAACATCCATGACTGCTTCCTGAAGGTTTTTGACAACCAGCCATGTTGTTCTCCTTTGCTGCAAGTCATTCTTTCAGAAGGAAACTTCATCTGTGCCTACAAGAGCAGTAGAATTCTGTGATTAGAGAAAGAGGGTGGACTTTTCTGACTAAATGTAAATGCATAATTTTGCTGTTATGGTAATCCCTCAGCATGCTTTTATGATCTGTGAATAGGCAGTCAGTGGACTCTAGGTAGCGGCTCTACTTACCCTAAAGCAGATCTGTAAAATGTCAAATGGACTCTGTCCATAGCAGTGCGTATATCTGTTGAATAGATTGGAGACTGAGTCAAGATATTCTTCTATATTCTTTGTCTTCTAACCAGCGGTGGAGAATTTTACAGAGGTGGTGGTCTGTATTTCCTCTTCCTTCTCAGGCTGCCTTCCTGACAAGAGTTTTCAGGGCAGGCATGAAGTAAGTCTGCTGAACACGAATTTTAATTTTTCTCATTGTAGCTTTGCCTAGAACACCACTAACATTTTGGAACTCTGTGAGAAAACCAGAATATTTCCAACAGCAAAGATCTCTTGAGTTTGTTGAAATCGGTCTGGAACAGTCCTCGTTCTTGCATTTTCTTTACTTAAGGTATTTTTCCTCCTATCTGATTTCCAAAGAGGAGTCTGAATTTTGTTTCAAGTTGTCCCACCCCTCTGGCATTTTTGACATTGGCTAGAAATAAGAAGCCTTGAGTTGGAAAGGTGTCATCGAAACAATGACTAGATATGCTTGGAAGAAAGGTTTATTATTTGGCTTGTTGCCTCTGAGAGCTGCTAATTACCAAGTGATTATGACTAGACATAGTTTTTCAATGTCTAAAGCCACCTCTTGGGTTTAATATCTGACCAATAACAAAAGGCAGAATTTTTTTGAAGAGTTCAAAAAAGGCCAAGAGATGTATAAATGTTTCCTCAGGGCATCTTTGGCTACCTTGGACTTCGAGGCCAGGAGTTTGGCTGTCTTTGCCTCCTTCGAAAGCATTCTTGGCTCCAGTAATCTAATCCATATTTTCTCTCCTGGCTTCTCAAATAATCAAATCATAAAAGTAGTTTGGGAAATACATTTTGCATCTGGAACTCCTGTGATCTTTGGATGCTTTGGGAGTCAAAACTCCACATGGACTTGCCACAGCTAAGGACTGCGTGTTTGACCTAAAAATCCTTTTGCACACAAATTAGAAGGCAACCAGTGCAAAACAATGTGGTTATAATGCATTAACTAAGCAGAAAGCATGGCGATCAGTCTCTGCTGTGTCAGGAAACAATTTGTCTGTGGAAATGGCATGACAGAGTGCTTGGGAAGACAATGCTGTGAGCAACAATCAGGAGGCTGGCTGCTCAAGAAGGTCCTACAGGGGCACTGTCAGTGAATCAATAGGCCTGATTTATAATTTTATTATATGAATCCTCCAGGGTCACTCCTTTCAAGAGATGTATTTATCCTAGGGTAAAACTGGGGAAAAACAGCGCCTCATCCCTCTTGCTTTCTGCATGAATTTCTACCTCAGAGCCACATTGATACTTTCAATTCTGTGCTATACAGGGCCCAGCTATGACAAGGTGGGAGCTGAAAGCAATGCTGAGAGGAATTCAGGTATTAATCCTGGTATCAGCAGAAATTTCTGAACCCGAGGTTTGTCAGTGAATCCTTAAAAATGGTTTCTGTTGAAGATCCATGATTCTTACAGTGTGGTTCTCGAGAAATAAGGCACTTCAAAAATAGGATTTACTGTTGGGATGGAACACTAGAGGCTGTCACACCATTAAACTGAGAATAAACAGAGAAGAAAGCCTGCATGAGAATACCATGAAAGTGGATATAAACGAGGGAGGGAAGAAACCCTTGCATCCAAACAAAGACTTTGGCGTTTGCCTATAACACATGCAGGTGCTTTGCCAGCATGAAGAATAGGACTGAGAACTGGAAATCTGTGTCTCCATGTTCGTCTTTCAGTAGGCTTCCAAGCATACACATTTTCATTCAAAATCACTACCAAGCTGTTTATGATAGTTCTGTGCCAACTGCACTGTTTTATGTAGCTGTCTAAGCCAAATCATTGTGACCTGATGTGACTCAGTTTTTTGAAAGGGTGCGCCTTCAGAATTCTCATTTTCTTCAGTTCAAAGTGAAACACTAGGGAAAGTATTGGAATGGATCTGAAAACAGTGCAGCATTCTTATGCAGCGGCAAGAGTGACATTCAGGCAAATGCTAGAAGAAAATCTGGCTCGGGTGTGTTTTTCAAAATTAGTCTGAAATGTTCATTGGAAAAATATCAGGAATATTACACTTAAGTGAACTAACTTGCACGCTCCGATTTTGCCTATATCTGTGGTATTGGGAAATGAAATAATAGGCTCTAAGTGCTCCATTCCTGAAATTTCAGTTAATTTTTTGTTCTCTGCATATATGTTTATTTAAGAGTGTATGTGAAGTTTTTTCCTCCATCTTTCTCTTTCTCCTTCTCCATTTTTCTCTGAATATAAATCTTATACCACTGCGTGAATTTAAAAACTGTTAGAGATATAGGCAACAATTAAGTGAAAACAGATCCTTTTTTTGTCAAATATACTTTTGGTTTTTTCTTGGATGATAGAATATCCCTCTTTATGTACTCATTTGTTTAGATGCATTCTCACACATAGATAATAGGTGAATACATATTACATTCTCTTAAATACTACTCAACAAATCAACAGTAAAATTTTCTAAAATTCTTAAAATTGTGGTCAAATGTTTTCAGGCTCATGAATCCTCTTGGTCACTTTGAGATATTTTGATACTTGGTTGGATTTTGTCACCATCTTCCTCTTAAGTAGTTCTATTCTAGTTTTAAGCTTCAACTAAGATCGAACTGAACATATTAGCATTGTCAGAATTTATAATCAGCAGTTGCTTTTTGCGCAATGCCCCTTATCAGTGGTACTAGGTTGATTTGTTTTTCAGAGGTTCCATCTACAAGAGACACAAATAAAAATGGTTGCTGTTTTTCTCATGCCAGTCTGAGGGAGGGTATTTTTGTATTTTTTAAATTTTTTTTTTTAAATACAGTGGTTGATGAGAGACTTCCTTCTGATGAAATTAGATTTGATAGCATAATTGATGAAATACGAAGGAGGAGATTACCTGAAATGACCTTTCAGCCTTAATCTTTATTTGAATGGGAAAAAGATATTTTTGAATGTACTTCCAGATAGTATCTACATTTCTTAGAAACTTGCAGGGCTTTTTGTGGGAAACCCCCAAACTACTTTTGTGTGGCTTTGGCCAAAATATAGTTGGTTTTCTCTTACCAAATTTCAAAAAGATTGAGTAGTTGGCTTTTCTGAAGGAAAGGCAATACTTTCCATAATGAAAAATTCCCATTTTCTTTCTAATGCTGCTTTGTTTTCATATTTCTGACAAGCAAAAGAGTACAAAAGTACCTGGAAGGGCAGCTGTTATATCATGAAATTTCAAAGTAAAAATAAGATTTACAGTCTTAGAATTTTGCCTGCTGCAGCACCAAACAGTGCCAACATATTAGGTTCATGCTTCCACTTAAGTGCAAGCACAGATTAGTGTTTCTGCCACTACATCATTGCAGATACCGTTATGGTTTATTGTGAATGGTGCCAGTCACTGAGGAACAGAGGCTGTGCTTGCCTAACCAGTTTATACTATTGTCAAAAGGCATCAGCTTCCCTTTTCATACCCCTCCCTCATGATTACCTGAGTGTTCATGTGTAGGTGTCACTTCACCAAGTTAAAACTACCGACTAGAAAAAAGGGAAGTTAACACCGGCATGGTGGGGTGGAATGAACACCTAACAGGGGCCATGTATTTTGGTTGAAATATGAATTTCTGTTTCTTTGAAATGGCAGTGCAGTGATGTTATGTGTGTGAGTTTATGTAGTCTTGGTGCCACAGTAAATTACATACGTTCATTTGCACGTTCTGTTTAAAAACGTGGATTGGGCTATCCCCACTGGATAATGAATTTTATGGGATGTTTCAGCAGGTCAACATAAAATAACAAACCTGATTCTGAGTCTTACTCTTGGGTCAGTGAAAGAGGTTGTGAAGTTGAGGGTACAGATGTGTATCTTGCACCTAGACTTCTGCCTTCTAATGCCCTTTAGTTCCCGTAGAGTCTTCCTGGACCTTTTTTTTGCAAGTCTGTGTTACGCTTCCTGGACAGACGGGGGGGGGGCTCTGGAGCTTTTTTCTTATTCTTGTTTTAGTAGATTGTGGGGATATTTTTACAGGGCCTGAAACTGCTTTGCAGAAGGTTAGAGTACAGTATTGCTACTATTCTGCCTCCTCCTTATTTTAAACCAAGTGATCAAATGTCCTGACTTCCCTAAATCAGGGTTGGAGCCTTCAGTTATGACTGAAATGAAGATGAAGGTTTAAATACAGGGATTAGATAGTTAAGCTGTGGGTTTAGAAAATACTCTTTTTTGCCATCAGATAATTTTGTGATATTTCTCTTCAGTAAAACCGGGAAGAAATTCAACAGTGAGGAATTCCAGCAGTGAGAATTTGAGATGTTTGGGAAATCAGGAGCAAACTGAAACTGAGGTCTTAGAAATGGTGGTATTTTTTTTTTCTGGTGCCAAAAAGCAAGGCAAGTTATTTTGTCCTGAACAATCTTTAGATTTAATCTCTTTTGAAGTACCCAGGGGGTTCTGTGACAGACTTTTGGAATCCCTGGTTCTACTTGGTGCTGTGTTTTACAGCTTCATAATAAAACTCTGAAGCTGATTTTTGCTATGGATAAAGTGGAGTTCAGTATCTATTTGTTCTCTTTTTGTAAGTAGAAACCTTAACCATTCTATAAACAAAGTCTCAGCCCAATGAGCCTATACCTAAAAAACCCCCCAAATATTGGATTGTGGAAGTAGTGTATTTTGTATCTTCTTCACTTATTAAAGCATAAGACCTTAATTTCAGAGCTAAGAATAAGAAAGATGACAAAGAAAGAGTAAGACTGGACTGGAAACTATGCAGCCTGTGCCTAACTCCAGTGAAAATAGTTACGGTTGAGTCATTTTGATGAAAGCATGTACAGCGAAAGATCTGGAATTCTATAAATAAGTGTATTTGAACATATGGAGGCAATAATTACCTGAGAAATACTCGAGAACTGTATTTTGAGATGTATAATTTTTTTTCATTTACTATGAAAACCTATACTATTGTGTAGGTTTCCTTCCTCTTGCTCACAATCTACAAAATGCTGGGGCCAGAAACAGCTTATTCTCTAACATCGCATTGAAGACTGATCATGTCATGTTTTTTTTTCAGAATCCAGCCATTCTCCAGCACATCTGCCAGTAGTGGACATTGACCTTCTCTTTTCTGCTGTGGGCAGACGTCATTCGGTTCAGGAAATGTCAGGGAGATGACACAGTGCTGGCTTAGCTCAGCAACAGTGACCCTGCAGCACATGGCCTTGAAAAACCTTAGTGTACTGTAAAGTCAGGATCTCTGTTTGAGCATTTCTATTGCATACAGTCTTTCCTGTGGTTAGCGAGGTTAGAGGCAATTTAATTTTGCACTTTCCTTCTCTTTTATCTATACATGGACTAAGAGTTAGAAAAGTTAATGTGCGTATATATAGCAGATATTTTGAACTTTCAGTGCCTTTGGGGTATTTAAGTAAACAAAGGTCGGGCAAATTTTTTTCTAAAATTTTGTACCTTTTAGTAGGAGAAATGATAGAACTGGAAAAACCAGAAAATCTCACATCATGAAAGCTTCACTTTTTCCAACTTTTACGTCATTTGCACTCATGATATCTGCAGCAATGTAAATTCGCTGATGTTTTTGTTAACGATTTATTAAGTTTAAAGACAACAAATAATAATTTAACTCTGCATTGTGTAAATGTTGCAATATGAGGCTATCATGAGGGATATGTTCTTCTGAAATCTGATGCTGTGTTTTACTTTGTGTCTATCATAAAAAGTATTTTGAATAAACAGCAAGAATTTTGGGACTGTATTATTTTACTAGAAATATATATACTTGAGTATACATTCAGGTGAAGATGAAACGGTGTGACATATGTATTAGGTACTCTTACTTTGGGAAGTATGTAAAGTTATGTGCCTGACCCCACAGCTGCTATGTGCTATCATAGAAATCCTGGGTCACTGAAGTGTTAAGTTTACTGCTATTCAGGAAAATGTTTCTTTGGATTCCATTTTCTCTGTTTCTAATAAATCTTGGTTTTGGCAAGGATCACTTTTGCCTAGGTAATTTTACAAAAATGTCTGTAGAATGCTGAGAAGCTCATCAGTTTTATGAAGAAGACCTTAAGAGTTTCCAGAACTCAAAATTTCCTCTCAGTGCCAATCGCTAGACAGGAAAGAGGTTATTCTGTTATGTTTTAGTAAATTTTTCCTGACATCAGGCTACAGTGAACAAATAAAAAATGCAGATGCCTACAGACTAAGAGAAGCCTGAATGCTGGTGTTGGTCAGTGGCAACATGATATAAACCAAGATGAAAAATATCTAATTTATGCTTGGCTAAGCATGCAGTGCACGAGGAATGCCATCCCTTAGCCATCAGATTGGAGAAGTGTACAAAAAGAGCTACGTGACTTGCTGATATATCTGCATAGGGGAAATAATCCTCAGAGGATTTGTCAAGACACATCGATGGCTGGGCAGAGCAGCATGGAACCACTAGAGCATTTTGGAAGGGCAGCTCTTCATCTGGAGTAAGATATCTCTGGCCTATGGAAAAGCTCAGAAATGCTGAACTCCTGCATTGCAGGTTTTATTTCGAATGCTGTGATGTCTGCATCCCAAAGTGCTTAGAAATGTTTCTATCAGTTTAACCCAGAAATCTGGGTTTGCCGATTACTGTTACAGATAAGGTCTTTCAGCAGTTTTCTAAGTACTTAACAGTGACGAAGACAGAAACTAATGCCTTCAGAAAATCAATATAAAAGCATTCTTATTCCTTCTGTTATATAAAAGATAGCATGCCTTATTTCCTATCCATTTCAAAAAAACCTCTAAATAAACACAGTTGTTGAATATCTTGAAAGTCGAAAACAGATTTCTTCTTAATGTTTTGTGATTTATAGCCTTAGAATTTCAGTCTCATTGCGTAGTAGCTGACATGCATTTACCACTTAGCCAGGTTGCATAGTGTTCTTGAAGATGAGGATTAATGCCTAAGAAGTGTCTCTTCTAGTGGCTCTTTCAGCCTTTTTGATAAACGTTTGCATGGTGTAGAATGCACAACATAATTTCTGGTGGGTCTTTCTGTAGTATAAATTAACAACAAATTCATAACTTTATTAACAGTTTCACTCCTTTGTGACCTGATCCTGATAGAACCAGATAGATTTCCAATAGCTTTGTAAGGTGATAAATGGTTATAGGATATACAGGCAAGCAGATATGCATGTGCAATATGGTATGTGATATATGTGAGTTGAAATAAATGAGTGAATGTTACATATAGGGCAAAATGACCCTTCCTAAAACCCATGAAACCAGAAGTTTGTTTCAATTCTTTTCTTCTATGTGTCTGCTTGAAATTAATCACTTACCGAATTTTAATGTGTTTTTAAATAAACAAATAAAACTTTATTTGTACTTGGTAGAGAGTTTCAATCTCTTCTTCTCAGTGATAACTTTGCCATTAGGTCTGTATGAATAATTAATTTTCCCTTTACTTGCTAAAGGAAAAAAAAATCAGTTTGACTCCAAGTCAAAAATTTTTATTTATCATATTGTAATGAAAAATCCAAATGTAATGCAAATAAAATATTCTTTCTGCTTAAACTGAACAATTTATACACCAAAATACTTAGTTTCATATAATTGTTTTTTAATCCTCTCTCTAACATTGAGTTATTAAAAAAACTTTGAAAAGACAACCAAACTATTTTGTTGAAAAAATATTCAGACAAAAATTTTAAATATTTTAAAAGCTTTCATGTTTCTCTTTGCTATCACCTCAGCTACATTTTCTAGCAAACAGTCTACTTATTTTTTTTTACATTGATTTGCAGGTGGTTGCTTTAACTGTCTTATTCATTTTTTGATGGCCGCTTATCATGGTGTGATAGGTTTTGCAGTTTTCAGAGAACTGTGATGTGTACATTCTATATACCGGAAAAATAAATATGAATACGTATATGTGAAGGCCCTTCCTTACTTATCTGTGGTTGATGAAGGCTGTTGTTTAGGCTTGTTTTAATCTTGGAAATCTTTATCTTCCATAGAGTAAATGAACCTTTAAGTGTGTTTTTCAGGACTTGCAAGGGAATCAGACCAACACTGGTGATACCTTGTCCTCTGTCTCCATGTTAGTTGACTTTGGGAAATGTGAAATGCTTAAGAGGATTACAGAAGGCAGAAGAAAGGAAATTTGAAACATGTATTGAATAAAAGAGGTTATTTGAGGAGAGAGATTTTGGAGCTTGTTGTGTTTATAGACAACTGCGTCACAGAATTCATTTGACTGAGCTGGGGTTCATAAACATGGGTAACCTGGAATGGAGGGCTCATTTGAATGAGTCTAAATTTCAGCACAAATGTTTTACCCAGCTGTTAAGATAACACTTCAAGAGTTAGTGGTAACATCATTTTTTATTTTTTGCTTGTAAAGGTCTAATTTGAATTGATAAGCACACTTAAAATAGCAGATGGGCTCAAGCTGAAAAGCAGAGTGTGTGAAGGCTTTCCAGGTTCAGGTAGGCTGGGATCTAAACCTTCTCCTACTATCCTGGCTTTTGACTGCTTTTAAATTCCTCTTGGGTTCTATACTATGTCTTGTGTAAATCTAAGATGGTGGGAACAGTTGGTGGCAAGGGATTTCCGATTGTTTGTATGGATATTTCACGAGAACTCACTATTTTCTCAACTTGAGCCTTGACTCCTAAGCCAAACCCAGTGTTTGTAGATGCCTGAAGATTTTCTCCTTAACCCATACCTCCAACTAGGATAAGTTCAATTCTACCAAATTTTCTAGTATGCAACCAATCTCTTTTCAAACACTTTGCTTGAATTGTTTCACAGTGAGCCTGGTCTACTCTCATCCCCAATGTGATGACTACCAGTGAAGAGGCTTCACTGCTCCTTCTCTTTTTTGATAGGGTACAAATATTATTATTGTTATAGACATAGAATACCATTCAAAATGCAACTCTTCATGCTATAGGACTGGCAGTCTTATGAGTGCTGCTTTTCGTCTTGAACAGTACTGGAACAGTAAATAAAATCTGGCCTAGTAGCCAGAAAGTCTGTAACAGAGTGACACACACAAGTGCTTGTTTTGATTTCAGTATTCCTCATTTGACAAGTGTTTACCTAGACAGTGTGTAATCAAAATGCACATTGTGATTTTCGGCAACCCCAAGTATCTGATGTGTCAAAATTCCTGTGAAAATAGATAAACAAAATCTGAAATTTCCAGATGGACAGCTGTAGTGCAAGCAATCTACCCATGATCCAGGTTTGAAAATGCTTTAAATCACTTGTTGCAATACAAGCACATGTCTCAGCAGATGAGGACTTGTATCACAGCGGACTTACTGTAATCATGAAAACAGACTTAGTGTCTAGTGAGACAGGCTATGTGTTTTGATTTTGATGGACCTGATTTTGTGTAGTCATCCATGTTGTATTAGATACCCTGTCAGATGAAAACAGTACAAAATGTTTCCTGATGAGCCCAATGCAGGCAGATAGAACAAAGCTCTTCTTGGCAGTGGAGGTCTCATGTATTCATGTTCTGGAGAAATGGGAAAGAATGCTGTTGAGTACATTTCCTGTGACTTGTCTTCTAAACTACTCGTGTTTATCGATGACTACTTTAAGAAGCATCCTGAATGCCCAAAGCTTGATTTATCAGGGAAAGTTGTATGTGCCCTCTAATTGTTGTCTTTGTGATTTTATGTACTTCAAAGTGTAGTCTGAAGTTAAGTATAATAGTTGTAGCTCTGTATATGGTTTGAGAAGTGTGGTTTAGTGATACTTAAAAGTCTCAGGAGTGAACCTGAAAAGTGTAGATACCCAGAAGTGGAAAGTGTAATCAATTTGTTCCTATTTTTCCTTCATTCCTATCCAACTGTGTAGCTCATCTGTGCCTACTTAATATAAATGGAGAAAACCACATGTAATGTGCCAGTTTCATATTAACTCTTTTTGAATGAGTTGCACATGCTTTGTAACTCCTTTTATTACCTAGAATGGTAAAGCTATTTGTTGTGTAGGCTGGAGAGGAAGTCTAGATCAAAATGACTATTTTGAATTTAATTGAGGTCAGAAGGGCATTACAGGGAGGCACTGAGATCCTGATATTAGCCATGAAATTTCATCAGCTTATATAATTTTGTATATTACTGATGAAAATATTATAGAAATAGCTACATGTAGAGAATATCCTTCCTGTTTATGAACTCGAGCATGAGTTTTCTTATGACACTGTTATGTGACTGTTTTCTTTGCTGATTTTAGTCCTCATACACCGAGCACAAAGTAAGAGTCGTGTTCCATGTGAAAAGGGAGAGAACTACATCACACTGAAGCCTCAATCTTATCTCTTGTCCTGTCCAGCAACAGCTGCTACCCCTACAGTCAGGGAAAGCTGAGCTATCCCCCAACCTATCTGCCAAAAATGAGTAACTGAAAGTGAAAAGAAATTCCTTTCTGACCCAATACTTACAAACAATTAACTTATTTCCTGAAAAAGGCAATTTTGATGCTGGATTCATTGTTCTACCTCGCATAGCTACAGGAATTATTAGTGGTCATAAAATGATTCATTCTTTTCAAAAGTCCACTGACTCAGTGACAATTAGCAACAGTGCATTCCACAAGTCCACTGTAGATAACACAAAGAAATCTTTAGCGTGTTTAAACTACTGACATTTTGTGATCTAAAAGGAAAGTAAGATCTAAAAAAACCTTCTCCCACTCACAGAGATGCATACAATAGTGGACTTCATCTTGAGACAGAGGAGAAAGGAGCACATATTATGTAGTTTTCTGTTGCCCTTTAAATGTGGCCGAAATTACATATGTTAAAGCAAACACCTATTTTCATATCTGCTTTCAAAATGTGATCCTTTAAAGTTCATGTTTTAAGGAGGGGACGGAAGGAAGAAAGAAACAATGGACTGAAAAAATATTATTTACATTGTGAAAACTCAGTGGTATTTTATACTATTTGATGCTGTGTAGACTTGGTTGATATTCCCACATTTTCTGTAGTGTAGGTCTTTGAATCTTTAAATACAGTGCAAAAAATCAAAACTACAAACTTTTTAATCAATGTCTTACACTGATATAAATCAGTACAACCTTTTTACAGCATGTAAAGATCTAAGCACTAAGTGTATGCTAAATTTCACATATTAATTGTCCTGTGTGAGTAGTTTGGTATCTACTGATCAAAAGCTGCATATCAGGTATGTATAATGGTTATATGTGGACATTGGACAAGGGAAGGGTTTTACTAGATCATTATCTTCAGTATTCTGCAGTGAGGATGAACTGCACCAGATAATCCCCTTCCTAACCTTATTATACTTCATCATTAGCCAATGAATTAAATTCTGCTACTGCACTTCTTTTAGGAAGGTTTTACAAGACTTTATGCAGCGGATTGTAAGGAAACTCGTTCTTTTTCTTTCCTAAATTAATTCAGGCCACTTTATTCCCCTCCCAATGTGATCCTTAATTATTCCTCTAGTTCTTACCTCACGCTAGCACAATTCATAGAGAGAGACTACATTTTATCTGTGCTGCCATTTTTGTTTCTCCTCCCAAAATAGACCCTCAGTTCCCTACAAGGATGACAAGTCCTTCTTTCTACCTGTTCTGGTTCAAGTTCATCTTTGCACACAACAAAACACAGAGTACGGTCTGCAGTTTGTTGTTACATTTTATGATGATAATAATACGTCCCTATTTCTATTGATTTCTATTGGAAATCTTTTGCTTTTTCTGCAGGCTAGTATCACAATGCACTTTATCATTGTAATGGTGACTCATAGTAATCTTGTGATTAAGTTCTATGCCCAGGTCTTTTGCTTGATCTGTCATTTCCAGCTGACCAGAACCTTTTTAATAATGGTACTTATTAGTCACAGTACACTTGGTGAAGAAATATGTTGGCTATCACATTCAGGAATAAATGGGTCTTACCATATTTGGTAGTATGTTTTTCCCATTCTGTGTCTGGGAATTAATGTGTCCACCCAATGACAGAATTTCTGATAGCTGTTTTCTCTCCAACAAATTATTAATGAGGTCCTCATCCAAGATCAAATTTGGCCCATGTGATGCAATGGCAAACTTCTGACCCTAGTTCATTTTACAGCCCTTCATTCAAATTGATTTTGACCTTAAAAGCTTCAGGTTTATCCATGTTATTACAAAGTTTTACTTGCAGAAATGTTCTTTATTAAACTATGACAGTATTCTGCTCCTGATTTTATTTCTAGCTTTTAGAAAAGTATCATGTATTTCAATATCCATTTTCCAATCATGACTGATACTCCACCATGTCTTGATATGGCTCTGCTATCTGATTTCAAGTCTTGCTCCATTGGTTCCACTGCCTCTAATTTGTAACTTTGCCACCTTTCATTGGTTTCCAGATAGCTAAGTTGACTCTCAGTTACCTCACCCACTTCAACTTAATCATGTATAACCCTTTCAGTAACTGAATTGTCTCCATGACTAATCCTATATTCTCTGCTTACACTTTTTGCTGCTTCTGGTGTTTTTTTTTTTTATTCTGAACCCTTTAAACAGCTTTTCCTTTGCCTGTGTAATAAAATCAGTTTTGGAGAGTTGAGCACAACTTTTTTTTCCAGTCTTCATCCTTGGGACTTTTAGTTTAAAACTTTTCTGACTGGTTATGCCAATTTGAACCTTACAAAATCGCAATGGTAATGGCCATTTTAGGTGGTCATTTTCTCCCAATGCTTCCTTGTGCATTTATTTTATTTTATTTTATTATTTTATTGAGTGTATTTATCAGGCCTGAATCATAACAATGATGTTTTGTTTTTTCCTGTGGCAAGTGATGAAATTATTTGTAGAAATATTATCATTTACTATAGAAGAACGTAAGCAACTGATTCCATCCAGTTCAAGAAACAGCCCCTGTGGGGAGTGTATAAGGTCAAGAATATTGATTTGGCAGTGGGGTCATTCAATGTATATCTCATTCAAGCCACAAAGCCATTTTGGCTGCCACTTCTCAGAAAGCTGCTTGTGGGTGTAGAGCTTATGCTGACAAATCTTCTCCTTCTCATCGTCCTGATTCAAAGAAATTTCCCTACAGAAATACTTCTAGAGAGACATACAGTCTTCAGTTGGCAATCCCTTTTGTTTGGATGCCTGGCTTTTTGCCAGGAAAGACCATTTTTTATTCATCTGAGGGAAATATATATTTGTTGTATTTCTGACTCTTCAGCCACCTCTGACTGCTCATTCCAGCTGACTGAACAGGTGGCTTATTCAGAACAAAGCTAGGTAATGCTTCTCTGTGGAGCAGATGTCATTGAACACCATCACTGCATTCTGTTAACTTTGCCAGTTGTCTTAGTCAACAATTTTCCGTTTAAATTAAGAGGCTGAGAATGTATAAGGGGTCCACCAAAGTAGGAATAAGTTCAAAATAAAAAGATTAAAGTCATGTTTAGTTTCACTCCTTATATCCAGACAAGTCTGCAGACACCTTTATCATCCTGACTAACTGGGATATTTGGATCCAGTTAAGTAGCTGCAAGAAGGGTTGCTGGCTTCAATAGATTTTACCTCTCTCCCAGTGTAAGCAGTGGGTCATCAAAGTTTAAGACAATTCTGCAGTAGAAGATTCTGGCCCTTTGTGGCAACTTTTAACTCTGTGTCTTTAATGATTGCTTTATTAATACAAAAACTTGTGCTCATATTTGAAAGTGCAACTACTACCACTGAACACAGATATTAGATTTCCTATGTGCAAATTATCAGTGCAGATTCAGGCTAAGAGTTCATATTATGGATGGCATTTGCACAGTTTTTAATTTCTTCTATATTTTGAAGTTTTGACCTCCTGTATTTTGAACACTGGAGAACATAAAATTACTGTTATACTTCTTTCTGTTAAAAAGGACTGGACATTTTCCACTAATTAGGTTTTTATTTTGGTTTTGATCCACTTGCCCCCAGACATTCGCATGTGGCGTTTTGGCAAATACAGGTGTATAATTCATTATTTTTTTTTCATGTGCTTAAAAATAATTTGGCCCTATCTATTCATGAACACTTTCAACAACTCTACTTTTTTTTTTGTTGATGTTTCAATAGCCCATTTGGTTGGCCAAAGTGACACTGTGTTGACTCTACATTGGCCAAAAGAACTCCTGCAGTGTCAATTGGCAGGATTATTTTCCAGTTCTTTCCCTTGATTATTGAAAGGTAACGTTATACAGCTTCCCTGTTTCAGCCAAAAGATGGAAATGTTTTGTTGAGGGAGTGAAGTGTGTCTTCTTTACCTACGGTTTATTTCACATTTGAGGAGTTCTAGAGGTGGGTTGTCCTACATCACTTTATAGTTTTAGTAAGGACACTGCCAGATTTTATTTAAATGAATATTATTAAGTGAAAAGACACAAATACTTCAGTCCAAACTTCTTTATACATATTTTCCAACAACTTGCTTTGTTGCATCAATTCAGAATCTGAAAACGTACCACAGTTTGATTACATATAATGTGATGTAATGAAAATCTTATTAGTCTTCAGCACAACTCAATAAAAGAAAACAACTCAAAAGCTTTGAATATAATTTGCCTGTTTTTCACTTGTGTGTTTTTCCATGCATATCTTAACATCTATTATGTGTTCTTCCTCTCTTACCTCCTCTTATTTTTTTCCTGAGGTATTTTGGAAGCTTGAAAATAAATATGTAGAGGGAAGGGGAGGTAAACAGGGAAAAAAGAGTTCCCGTCTCGTATTGTTTTCCATGAGAAGTAGAGACTGAGCCCTTTTTGATACAATCTTTTTGCTTAACTTTTAATCTGGTTTCCTAGTTGTTTTTCTTAATAGCTATTCCCCTCCAGCTGAAACACAGAAGGCAACAATTTCCATGTCCAGAGAAATCATTTGGCACTGAGAAATGACCAATTACTTGTTAAAACAAGGACAGGTAAACCCTACTGGGGCAAATCCATTGCCGTTACAATGAATTTTGGCTGATTATACTTCTGTTTCTTTTCTTGTGTATTTATTACTGTAACAATACTCTACATCTATATTTCATGAAAGTCTTAACTCACCCATCCTCACCTTGTTTGTCTTACCTTGCTTTCTTCACATTCTGGTCTCCTAATATTGTAAAAATTCTGTCAGCATGACATAAATATCACACATACAAACTGTTCCTGTTAAAGTTGAAAGAACAAAATACAGCTAAACAAGTCAAAGATGATTATCCAACTACCTACTGAATAATAAGTAAACAAACTACAGTACTTCGACATAAGAATTTTATTTTACATACGAGAAAGTGAATGTGAATGATAGCTAAATTTTAGAATTAGAGACCCCACATTCTCATTCACAAAAAAAGTACATCATTAATTCAGTATCAAATAGCTGGCATAATTGACAGGAGGTTCCTTGTAAGGTCAAAATGATGTGTCTTTCTCTCCTACTTTTTAATGATGTCTGGGATTTCAATGAACCTATGGGACTTAACAAGAATTTCCTTCAAAGGGCCCTTGAATTTGGGAATCTAGCTCTTCTATGTTCTTTCAAAAATACAAGCTGTTATTAATAAACTAACATCCAATGCCTGTAACATTACATCAGACTGCAGCTTTTTTACTCCAGGAGACCATATGGGTAGTGTATTCTCACAACGTCTAGTATCTTCTAGCTATCTTACCAAATACTTAAGTAAATTTGTTTAGGAGTGAGAGATCACTGGCAATTTGGTGTTCATTCTAGGAATTCAGGCACTCACTTTTTGTTTAACTACTTTATCGAACTACTAAGCACTACAGTGATAATCTGATTTAACTATAAAGATATTCTTATAAAGAGAGATTTCCTTGATTTTAGTATATCTAATTTTTGATAACTAAAGGATTAGGAAGAAAAAAACTATATTGTGAGTAAACAGGAGTCGTATTATAAAATGTTTTCCATGAGTAATTAGGAAATGCGGATAGTTTTGGAGACATTAATAAATGTCTTTGTAATTAAAGCTGAACTAATATGAAACACTTAATGAAACCCTGGTTTAAGCCTCTCATATAACCTCTCTATGTGAATCTGCTTTCACCAGGACATGGCTAGATTTATTGTGGAGACACAACAGAAAGTGTTTTAAGAAAATCTGTGAAATAATTTTGCAGTTAAAATATGCTCAACAGAGTTTCAGGACCAATACTTCAAGCGTGTGCTAGTGCTTTAGAGGGACGATTCTTGAAATAATGACTTTCAATTAAAGGGAAAAAAAATTTTGATGCTGTGAGATTTCTTAGGTTAGATCTCATGGTCAACAGGGTTGAATTCAGTGTCTTCTGTATGATGTTACTGTGATCGACTTACTTGATTATTTTGTTGAGACGGGTCCTGCAAATGTTTCCCCACTGTGATTGCTACCAAATCCTAGATGCCTGCTGCCTCCTAGAATAAACATATGGTAGGAAAGCTGCTGGTGGAAATTTTGTTTTATATTCTGTGTAACAGGGTAACAATGGTAACAGTTGCCACTGTTCAAAGGGAAATGACTGATTCAAAACAAAACCTTAACCGGGCAACCTGTCAGAGCGAGACAAGCAGTGATGCCAGTCAAAACAGCAAAGGCTGTACTGTTCCTCCTCCCTCAGTCTTTCTCCTACTATGAAAGGCTGTATTATGTTTACACCATTTGTTTTATCTCTGAACCATTTTCTGAGGCAAACTTTCAGTGCTTTTTTGTAGTCTTTTCCTGCTCTTAGGTGGAATGCTTTAAGAAATGTTTCTTAACATTTTTAGTTAGATTGTTTTGTGTTTTGCTGTTGTTCCTGTGTTGCAGTTCCATGCCCAAAGTTTTACTCCCTGTTACTCAAAGCTTCTTCTTTGGCTGCAACTGGAGAAGCTATTCCAAGAGGGGAGTGGGGTGTAACATTGAGAACAGGTTAGAGAAGGAGCTGTGACAGTCCTGCAGTTGCAGGGTAAACTCTGGCAAGGCATCTGACAACATCTGGCAGCATCTGGTGAGACATCTGACAAAAATCCTCTCATCCTTTCTAATGTATTAGGTCAAATGGGGACACAGGGAGGTTTTGTGTTGGCGCAGGGTGGGACTGCTTGCCGAGCAGCTGAGTATTTGAGTCAGGCTTTTGTAGTCCAGCAGTCTGGACAGTTTCATCCTCTCTTGTGTCGAAAGGAGAACTAGCCAGGTGCCACCCTGGGGCAACTCAGGTTTCAGGCTGAAGAGCAGCTGACAAATACCATACTCTACAGTCTAAGAGTGAAGCAGCAACATGAAAATCTATCTTATCTATAGCTCTTGTGTCATCATCTCATGATGATACTACTTGCTGTGCATAGACTGCATAATATGTTTACTTCCCAGTAGATCTTGGTCTGAATGAATCAGTCAGCTGCAGTCACCTGGAGAGGATTCAGCAGTGACTATAACTCAGAGCAGGAGACTGAAAAGAGATGAGGACTGGTCAGATAGTCCCTCATTATCTCTTTTTAGAAAAGGGTTTTCCATGTTGGTAAGAGCGCTAAGCAAACTGATTACCCAAAGAGAATCATAGATAATATCTGTCTGTGTTCATTGAAGCCAGCTGCTCCCAAAAAACCTTCTCAAGCCAGGAAGAAACAGCCAAAATGCATGTAAATGCAAAGGTCTGACCTTACCCCACCATGTCCCATACCTTGGTGAGTGACTTTGGCTGAGAATGAAGCAGAGAAACATTGGCATTTCCTCTGTCAAAATATTATTCTGCCCCCATGGGTGTAGACAGTCTTTTCAAAATATATTTGATTTTTATCTCCAAAACAACAAGAAAATTTCCTTACAAGAGGAAACTTCAAAATCAGCTACTAAGAAAAACAGCTCATTTTAACCAGACTGTTTACAAATCCAAATAGATCTGGTTGGCCAGAATACCAAGATGGAGACAAATAAATATTTCTCATGCAGCTGCAGAGTTACAGATTTAATATTTTTATGCCTGATTTGGTGAGTTTTGGTATGCCTTTTCCTGCTACTGCTGTCTTCCTGTCTGATGTAACTGATTGCTACGGGCTGACCATAAAGCTGGATGGTCTGTGCAATGGAAAGGCAGGAGGAAGATGCCGAGATGTTACCATAGTTGTAGCAGAGGGTAAAAGACAGTTAAAAACTGAGTAGGGTACCTCCCTAATGTAGAAGCACAGCCTCTTGTGAAATCTACTCTGTTAAGATGGAAGGGAATCAGCCACTGGGACAAGGCTGTCATCTGAAGTTGTCCACAGCTGTCTCTTGTTAGGAGCATTTCCCACTTTTAATTTCATAGACAAAGGACAAGGTCCAATGCCACCTGATGATACAGACTGAGAAAAACTTTAAGCCATTGCAGCTGTAGCAATTTTAACCAGCAAAAGAGTTGGCCATGTGTATTTGATGTGACAGACTGAGACTGTGGGTGAAAGAGGCTATTTGCTGGAAAGCCAGCATCTCCCTCCCCATTGCATTTGTGTTTTCAGCTGATTTTTTTTGTTTGGTAGCACAGTAACTCTGTGGTTCCTTCTCCCACTAACCTTCTTGCACCCTCCTTAAGGAGCCTGTATCCTATGTAAACTTTATTCTAAAAACTAGAAAGGCTTTTCCTAACATCTAACCTAAGTCTTCTGTCACATGTGAAGCTGATTACTTCTTGACATCTTACGATGAAAAGAGGACAAATGATGACTTTAAAATTTTTAAAGACAACATTGGCTGGTGTTTATCATTCTATCTTCAGTATTTTGTTTTTTCCTGATAGGTCATATTTTATAAATTTCCCCTTGTTCTTTGTTCTCCTCAGGACTCTTTCCAACTTACCACATTTTTCTTAAAACTGAAAGACAAAAATAGATGCAGTTGAGGCTTTACCAGTCATTAATAGAGTGGGATAATTTCCTTCCATGTTTTCTGTAGAGTTTTCTTTTTAATAAATAGAGAATTATATTATTCTGTTTTGAAACCTTCATCTGCAGTTGACTCATACTCAATCTGTGATCCAGCTAAACCAGTCCTTTATGTTCCAGCATTCCCTTTTTGCTACTATATCTTTGAGTTTCTCTTCTAATGCAGAACTTCACATTTTATAAAATTTCATCTAAATGATTTAATTTTCCCTCCCTCCCCTGCTCCCACAAGTAATCGTTGAATCTTCTTTTTCAGACTGCTTGCAGTCTCTTCCACTTCTGTCCTTTGCCCAGGTTTTAGGACTATTTCCTGTTCCACTGAGTTATTAATGACTTCAATTGTGCTGAGACCTTTACAAGCATATTGTTCTAGTTTGAAAATGAGCTATTTGCAGTCACTTTTTTTTTCCACACTGTCGTATACCTAGCTTATAGCAATAATATCTAGATAAGGTTCCCCTAGTTTTCTGAAGTGAACAAATTGTTTTTGAGAGAATATCTGTAATTTTTATGTTTATTTTCTTACATTTATCCTTGTTAACTATTATTTTTTTAACTTGACTATAATTATTCTAAAATATTTAAAAATGGTTCTCATTTTACTCATCCAGTTTCTAAGCATCTTCAGGTTCCTGAATCAAATTCTTCAGCTGGCAGTTAATCCAGTTCAACTATAACACAATTTCTTATCTGGTGAATAAGACTCTTAGTTGGTGTTTGTTCTTTACGCACTGACAAGGCAAGGGAACATGTTGTACAAAATGAAGTGTGTTGCTTCTCACAGTACATGCCTGTCTGTCACAGTATCTTTCCTGTGCTCATTCAATTACAACTATATAATTTTGGCTGGTTTACAATATTTTTTTAATCGCATTTCCTCCATCTGATTTTTAATGTTGCTTACTTTCTGTTTCTTCAAGCCTAGCACTTCAAATATTTATTTTTAAAATGGCCACTGAGGATATATTGAAATTTTCAGACTTACAAATATATCAGAATAGCCTTGATATGAGCTGATTTGAAATAGTTAATAATTTATATATTGGTTTATTTATTTGTCTATTTACTTATTAATTTAATTTAGTCACCTCAGATAAGATGGATAGCATATTTCTTCCCTAGCAACAGCAAAATTTAATTTTAGTAAAGTTCCATGAGAAAAGCATGATATTAAAATATGTTTAACACAGAGGAACCTATGCATTGCTACTTTTTTATTTTTCAATCTTGCTTTTCCTAGTTCCATTGAAGCTTCTGAATAAATAGGTGTTGTCATCAATAGCACTATTTTCCAGTTTTGTAGATGGATCTTGTAATTTTTGTGGTACATCTGCATAGCAAGGCATTACTGTGTAAGGATTTGAATAACACGATAGGGCTTCAATATTAGTAAACCTCTGTAGATATACCAATAACACACAGTGTTTTTTTCAGTTCTAATTTTAATGAAGCTTTTTGGAAGCATCAGAAGATACTTTCACAGTGATTGCATCAATAACTCAGTGCAAATATACTTGGACTTTGGGCAGTGCTCTCTGTTGGGTAATTCTGTTCTATGCCATGTCCTTCTCAAATAAGACTTATTGAGAAGAGCCTTCATACTATAGAGAAAATAAAGTCACTGACTAGTCTGTGTTCCACTTTTTGTTAAACATTTTCTTTCAAGAAATACTATACAATATTAATGATATGATATTATATGAAATGAAAGTTGCTCAGTCAAGTGAAAGCAACCTGTGTAGTAGACATTGAAAATAATGTATCAATACATCATTATCGATACAATTCTGAGGGTATTTCTCTTAATATACTATTATTTCATTTTACTTGCATCCTGATTTCTAATGCGTTAAAACATTCTCTTCATATTGAGAAGCTTATTTCACAGTTGTGAATGCTAGAGATTTAGTAATTTGATTTTAAATGAAACTTCCTGTTCCTTAGTAACCACAGGACTGTAAGAGTTCGAGATTGAAGGAAAACATGAAACGTTTATGAATCATTTCATAGTCATAATAGTTTTTTCAATTACTATCTCATTGTTAAGTCTTCTGGTAGGAAATACTTGCATCTTCTAATTTAATACCCGTGTGGTCTTTTTGTTTTACTCTTGTGCCTACAACACGGTCTTTATTTAAATTTGAAGAGTCTCTATATTAAATCTTATATTATTATATTAAATACTGAATATTGAATATTAAAAGGTCTAGGAAAAATTTAAATGAACCACATTCATGAATTCTATCAGGCACCAAATGAATCGTGTTTAAAATATCATAAATCTTTAAAGATTTATTAAGTTTAGAAAAATAATGCCTGTTTTCCTATTTACTGATTTGATTGAAATTACAGTTTTGATGCAAAACAATGTTATACAAACTCTGTTGCAGGTCATCTGTACTTGTGAATCTGATTCACTGGATGCACTTGAATAGGACAAAGGAAATAAAAGTCTTAATTCTTTGTGTCATAGTTTGTAAAGTAACTCAGTCTCAGATTGCAGTCCAAATTACAGACTCCTACCTGCAACATTTCATATCAGTTTTCAAAACTGTTGTGCCTACAATATTTATACTCTGTAATAAATATGTCCATCTTAAAAAAAATATAATACCCTTTTCTATCCAGAAAAGCTTATTATTTCAATGGTGTCACATCACTCTATTTTTTAAGATGCCTAAATTATTTCTATTTTAAAATGTATTGTTAGGTTAACCTAAGTGTTTTCTTCAGACTACATTTATTTTATTTGATATGTGACGTTGTATTAATGATAGCCTCTGCACTGAGGTCCTGTATTTGACTAAGCGATTCTGCTGAAAGTGGAAGCCAAGATCAGACAAGGTTTCTTCTAAAGTCGTAATTCTAGTAATTGAATCTGTTTGTGTAATATGTTTTGGTGGAATAGAATGAGTAACCTTGAAATGAATAATTTATTTGATAAATGTAGATTCTCACTTTACTTCAGTGTCTCCTAAGAAAAAAGCAGTTACTTTAAATTATTCATTATTCATATTTAACCAATTTTTATAATAAGAAAATTACTCTAAAATTGATTAATATTGATAATTTCCTTGGGAATATCAACTCAGACAAATTTGATACTGGATTTTAACTCTAACTGGTTAATTTCTGTTACACAGTAAACACAGGGTATTCTACCAAACTGAATAAACTTTTTATTGCCTGGCACTGTTGTTCGTCATGTGGATTTAAAATATAGTTTCTTGGCTCTGAGAGTTTGTTTGCTAAGAGAGAGTTTTGGTCCTGCATTGTTTGCTTTCTGAAGTGAACACAGTATGTAGAAGGTAAAACCCAACGTTCTTGAAATAGAAGTTGCTATCCGGAAAATTTAAAAGTGCAATTCAGCTTTTCAGATGCAGGTCAAATGAGAAGATCTTTCAGAGCTTAGTGAATGGAAAAAAGTAAGTGCAGGTTCTCTAAAATGTTATGCTAGAAATAATATACCTGAGGAAATGAAAAACAGATTTCCATCCAAACACATAATGTGATGCTGCACTTTTTTCTTAGTATTAATAGGAATACTGGGACTGCTTCCAATGAAAACAAAAAAAGATAACTTCTGGGATCATTGTAGGTTTATTTAGGGTGAGACAGGCATACTGAAGCCCAGCGAAAACTTCAAAGTTAATAAGGGAAACATATTTTGTTGGTGGCTGTTTTCAGAATTTCACCTGAGTTCTTCAGACCTCACCACCCTTCTCATTATTGTTAGTATCCTGATGAAAATGTGTTTTCAATCTCTGGCATTTCAAGATTGTAAGTAAGTAAATAATTCTGTCCTTGAACCATAGTGCAGATTAATTACTAGCTGGAAATCGTTCCTCTTGAACAGAGAATATAAAAGTTTTTAACAAAGAGAATGTTCGTTAATCTTGTGAGATGGATTTTTTGGAAGACAAATACATTCTTCTGAGGGGAAAACACTAACAAGCTTTAGATAGAGGACCGATTTTTCTGTATACTTGTATACCACATGTATCCCAAACAAGAAGTTATAATAGCTGTGTGTCCTTATAATGTCTGGCTTCTATGAAGCAGAATATGTATTCTAAGTTGTTAAAGAATTAAATGTGCATTTTCAGACTGACTTAAACAGTCTTGTTTTAAGAAGATGGCTGAAAAATCAGTTGCTAACAATCCAAAGAATATTATTTAAAAAAATTACAAATACACAATTAAGTAGACAGATATACATCACTTTAAGGGCTGTGTAATTAAAATCCACGTGTTCTCTATCAGAAAGTTTAATCCTTATAGGAGATGGATGCATAAAAATAGAGGTATAAGTGGGTGCCTTTATTATAATTTCTTGCACCTTTTACTCAGTGTGTTTTAGTCATGTTACTTCAACATGAGTCCGAGTGATGTCATTGTAGCTCTGGCTTACTTGCAGCATAAGGAGTTTTGCTCCAGAAGCTTTCCAGCTCAGAGGGTATGCTCTTGGTCCTCTTTGGGTTGCTTTTTTCCTTCAAATTTATTTAAGACACTGTGGCCTATGTGTATTATATGTGTTTTCTTTTGATCCATAGAGTACCTGAGTTTGTTGTAGGTGGAAAGCTTGGTTCATAACCTTTAATTTTAGAGCATTGCTTTGTTCTTGAGAATCTTTGGAACAGTTTCTTCTATCAGCAAATACTGTGAATGTTCCAAAAATACTAATGGACTTCGGAGATGTAGACTAAAGATCTGAATTTTTCTACTGTTCGCTTATCAATACGGTAAAACTCGATAAAGTTTCTCTGTAATGACAAAAGCAACATTTTGCTTGAATTTAAAGGTCAGAAAATCCTCCTGACAAAGAACATTTAGGAACTTGCAAAGTCTTCCTTGAATGGCTGCAGGGTTCGTACTTTGGGCCAGATGAATCCTAGAACATCACAGATGGGGGAAATGAAAAAAAGACAGAAATTCTTTGGGCTGCTAAAGACTTCAGACTAAACCCATGAGACAGGAAGAATATCACATCAGGGAAGAATAAAGGCGTTCAAAAAATCAAAATGAATAGGAAGAAAATAATACTTAATGAATGAGTTGTCTGCTTCTCTTATGGCCACACTAGAAGGGCTGTGATTAGCACACCTGCACATCTGCATTTGCCACAGCTGTATTCTTGTGTGCCTTCATACACCAATGCAATAGGTACTTGCTTGTTATGACTAGAGCAAACAGCAGAGTTCAGGGTCATGGGTGAAAGGAGAACAGTGTGAGGATAGGAGTGTTTGTGGACACTACCATCAAATAGTCGCAATAACTGAGCCCACATACTTAGCATTTATTGCCAGGTAATGCTGAGTTAATAGGAGCAAATGCTTGAAATGAATTTCTTGCTGCCATCTTGTGTCTAAAGACAAAATGGCAAGGAAATTTCTAGAGTTCCAAGTAGCACTTTTACATTCAGCAACAGGATAATCCTCTTATTCCTCTCAATGCCAAAGTGTAGAAAAAGGCCATTCCTAATATGAAAGTTTTTAAGGTTTGCCCATGAGAAAAGTGTGAACTTATAATTCAGCTTATGCAAGAGATTCTGTGAAATTTTGGTACTGAGTAGAGTGGCAGCTAAGCTGTTAAAAGTTGCTCTCCCCAAATGTATTCCCAAGCGAACAGTTCTATGAGGTGCCAGAAAAAAACGCTTAATAATGGTACTTCCATATTAGACAGGGTGGAGCCTGTGATTGCAGTGTTAGACTCCCTATTAATTTTCTTCGTGAACCCAGACACAGTACACCTTCTAGCAATGATGACCCCACCTCATACAGCCTTTTACTGCAACAGCTTTACTACTAACATCTGAAGAGACTGTGACATCCGCATTTACAACGCATTGAATGAAGACAGTGGTAGTAAGAAAATATTGAAGAAAGACAACGTCAAATCAGTTCATATGGATAAGTGAGTTGGTGGGAATAGATTTTTCAAAACAGATAAAAGGGATGACCTTGTACTAAGAACAAACATCCTCTGTGTCCCCTGTTCCATGCTAGCCTCCATGTCTAGATCATCCAGTACTATAACAAATGTTTGACTTTCTTTCCAATCTATTCCTGACCATTTATGAGGTTTTTTGCCAGGGAGATATGACCATATCTTTTTGGGTCCTATTTTAAGATCCACATATACTATGCTGTCTGCACACCAAAACCTCTTCAGTTCTTATCTAATAGAGTCTATGCAGTGAGAAAAATTGGACCACATCTTCTTGTCCCCTGTCAAACAAGGAAACATCCTGGGTGTTCTTGGCTTGAAAAAAAAAATTCTGTGATATTCAAAGTAAAGTCAGTCAATATAACTTAAAGTTTTTGGCTTCAATCAATGACGATTGAGGTCTGTTGACTTTAATGAATTTGTGTCTGCATAGATGATGGCTGGAATTATATAAGAGTAGAAAACATCTCTTCATTCTGTAGGCTCTGGAAACATTGGCGTAAATCACTGGAACAAACTACCCGGGAGAGACGTGAATTCTCTCTCTCCTGACATTTCTAAATAAGACTAAATGCCTTTATGGAAGATATATTTTAGTCAAACAGAAATGACATGGCTCAGTGCAAAAGTGCCTGGATGAAACTCTGTCCTGTATTATACAGTCAGATGTCTTTTTGGACCTCAAAATTTAGTGGTCTTCAAAGTTTTCTTTGTATCTTTTTGTAGTCTCATGTTGTTGCTTATATTTGCGACTTCTGAAGTAAGACTGTAGAACTTTGGGGAGTTGAAAGCCTTTCTAGAAAATAGCTGGCAGAAGGCCTATAGAGAAGCTCGTAAGTGGTTTAGGGCTACTGTCCAGCTGACAGTAATACTGAATAGTTATTGACCTGCTGAGGCACTGAAATGAGAAGTCATCCTCAAAAGGATGTGGAAGTCACTGTAACACGCTGAACACACCTTTAATTGCAAGTGAAATAGCAGACAATGCTCCTCAGACATGTGCTATGATTAGGATTCAGTGCTAACATGGTTTGAAGTATTTCTCAAAAACTATTTTTTTTTAAATTTCAGTCACTCATTGCAGCGTCAGGTAGTATTTGGTTCTAAATTTATAACTTATCCTTGCAACACTGAACTTGAGGTTCACATATTTTTTTGGAGATGAAAGCTTAGCTGCTGGCACAGAAGAAAAGAGTTTCCTGAAAGAAATGTCTGGATTTAACATCCATCCTAAAACTGGATGAGTTTAACATTGGCAAGAGTCAATTTGTAATCAATCTGCTAACAAAAGAGTGATAGAGTGGTTACTTTCCTTGAGTTAAATAACTGTGACCAAGACCTGGGGTCAGCCTTTAGTGCATAGGTATCAATTTGAAAATATAGTTGGCCAGATTTCTACAAGGAGTTATTTCAACAAATATACAATTGCCTGTGCAGATCTAAATACAGTCTGAGAGGAAGGGAAGAGGAAAATTTACCTTTCAGCTGACCTTTGGAAAAGAGTTTATGTCACATAGGATAGGGATAATTTAAATGCTCCAGAAATGTACTAGCTATGGATGCACTTTCTGATGGAAGATTGGAATTGAGTACAAATAGAGACAAATAGATGTCCTAGAGCATATATTCTCCACTGATACCATTTCAGGATGGTGAGGTAAAACCATTCTAATGTATTACTTAGATGTGCCCTCTTTCATAAGAGTGCAAAATCCTAAGTTTGTTCTGAACTGTTGGAACTGTTATTAGTGGATGTTAACGTAGTTCAGAAAAAAACTGCAATGACCCAGGAGGAACTGGAATATTCTAAACAACAGGTTTTTTTAAATCAATACTTAATAAACACTGTTTCCATAGGAACTCAAATCTATGAGACCTGACAAGGATTTTTAGGGACATTATGACTGGCCTATAATAGGAATAATAATAGGTCTTGTATCATCCTTATGTATGCAGTGTGCGTTTTGATTTCCTGATGTTATTTTTCAGAATAAAACCTGGACTGTATTTTTTAATTTCAAACATGCTTCTTCATGCCACCCCCTTAAGTTTCTGTGAATTAATTCTTATTATTTACAGAATAATTACTTAAAAACAAGTATGGACTGAAAAGTTTGGGATTTACTTGTACCATCAAGGAATCTTCTTGTTGCAGGTTCCTGCTTGAATCCAGGCCAGGCTAGCAGAGCTAACTGGTAAGAAGAGCTGGTAAAAATTGGACATGTGGACGGAACCAAGATCACCCTCCAGCACATTTTCTAATCACCTGTTACTGATCAGAGCCAGAACCACTAGACATGATCTCAGTATTTGGTTCCTACATCTGATAGTTTCCTTCTGACACCTAGGTTGAACTCAGTAAGGTAGCAATCACTCTTCATTCTGCCGGCACCTACATAATATCACAATTTGTAGCCTTGTTAGCAGTTTCATTTCTAAGCCCATGTACAAGAAGGATATTTTACTTCTGTATTTCCATTAATCTAGACTAATTCCATTTGTTTCATTATTTCTCCAGTCATTCTTGGATAAGGTATACTATCCCATGCTTTATAATAGTGATGATTCCTTTAATGGATGTGAGGCGTGCTGGAGTGAGAGAGTCCTTGCAGGTTGTCTACCCTGCTGGGAGACAGACTGGTCCACGTTTGGTAGTGGGAGCTGCTCTAGAATTTGTCTTCTGAGATTCTGCTCTCTCTGCACTTATCTGCACAGATGACTCTATCTGGGATATGTGTATGTGGTAGTGTCGCATTTACTAGTTAGTACATGGCATAGTTTTCCTCAGTGATGTATATAAGGAATGCAGAAGGGACTCTTGTATGTCTGCCCTTCCACAGCAGGGCAGAAAATACATTACTCTTCAGATAATGGAGCTCTATGTGCTAACACGACTTGTAAACCAGTATTTTAATAGAAGTGATTCTCAAATGTAATTCCAAAGTCCTTGTCTCTCAATAGCGTAGATTTCCTCTGGAACTTCCCCTTAAAGAGAAATTTTTTTGGTTAGCCAGTGTGTCAGACCTACTTAATAATAAAGACCACTGGAAATAAGCATCACACATCACATATTCTACTAGCATTTCTACACGTTGAACTGTAGGGGGAGGTAAGGGCAGGCGTTGAATATACAAGGCAACAATTGACAAAGTAATGTACAGCATTTGTTTGGCATCCAGCCAAGGATCTGCAGTGCTTTTCAAATGGTAAAGTACATAGCGAGTATTTGATGTGCCAAACCACAGAAGACAGTTGATGATGGTGATGGAGTAGAAGAGACTCTGTAAGTAGTCCCTGTAGTGTATTTACTATACTCTACATTTTACACATGTTATTTATTATGGTGCTAGCAATATGTTTATAGTCTTCCCTCCACCCCCCCCCCCCCCGCCCCAGTATACTATCACGAGCAGAGACCCAGTGGGAGAGATTTTCTTATTGGGAAATAAGAGTTATGCTTCTTACTGTCCCCTTCTGTAAAAATCAAGTTAGCCTTTTTAGGAATGAACAATGCATAACTGTTTTATTATGATACAGAGAAATGTTATGGAAATAAATATAAATGTAAGAATGTTTAAAAACAAAACCAAATAAACCCAACAACAACAACAACAACAAAACCAAACAAAAACCAAACAGTGACACCCCAAATTCTAAGAGAACTGTGCTGGTTAAGAAATCGGAAAAAGCTGATGTTTTAAACTTCATTTGCTTCCTTATGTCACTATTCATTTTCCCACCACCATCATCACCACCATTCATTTCTTTTACATTGCCTTTTCTTACCCAAACATGTCTAAAACAAAAGTCTTCTGCTCTGATGAAAACGTGTTCTGGCTAGCTGCAAACTTGCCAACTCACTTGCCATGAGCAATGCAACTGCACCAAAACAGAGCTCAGGATATGCCTGCCACCTCTGCAGATGGGAATGTGCTTTTGCTAGTGCCTAATCTGGGTGCTACAGCAGTGTGGTGTGAAGATATCTGAGAAAGCATTCCTGGGGGATGCCAGTGTGTTTTGTCAACCAGCTATGTCCGATCCTCAGGATAAGAGTTGATTTGGGATTTGTTTTGTGTGTGGCCAGGCACCCCAGGGCAGGACTAAGTACTTGCTATATAAAGGTGACCCTCCATTTCAAAAATGTCAGTGAGAAATTCTGAATTTTATGTATGATTTTTTCCTGTATTCTAGACTAGATGATCCTTTAGGTTCTGTTCTGTTTTCAGGTGCATTTACAGAGCTGAAAAATCAGTTGAATTCAAGTACAGGGGAGCTTAAGGTATTTTTAATGTTACCTTTAAAACCAATTTAAACAAAAAATGAAGTCTATCTTGAAGTGCTTAATTTGAATTATTACAGACATTTAAGGGCTAAGTGTGGGCCAATCTCAGCAGAAGAGAGCCCCCTAGACTTCTGTCCTTCGAGCACTTGTGCTACTACTTAACTTTAAGCTTATGAATGTCCTGTTTTAAGGTGGGACTCTAACTTGCTTAATGTTAAATGTGCGTAAGCGTTTGTCAGGCTGAAGTCTGCAACTTTTTTCTCAAGCCATTGATAATATACTGTGTGTGTTTGCTAGGCAACTTTAAACAATGCACCTTTATTCTGTTTACGGCAGCTATGGATCAATTTCTCTATGTTTGTGGAAATCCACATTTGGCATTTTCAGAGATGCTTGATCCAGGCTCAAACCTCAATGTTTGGATATGGGGTGATGGTAGACACATGTCTTGTCAATTCCACAGTTTTGTTATTTTTTAGATGTATTTGATTATACACTGGGCTTGTGTAATGAAAACAAAGCTTTCATTAGTCTGATTTGGGAGGGGCTGCTGTTGAAGACAAGGGAGAGGAATGACAGAAAAGGATCATGGAGGGGGAGGCAGGGCAAGACAAAGGAAGACAAACAACCAATGGTGCTACAGCAAGTATGGGGAAAAATTTTGGAGGCAGCATTTCAGAGAAGAATGATTAAGAGCTGACTCTCTCTGAGCTCCTTTGGAGAACTGAAGAAGTGCACTGGTGATCCAGACATGTATTCCTGTGTCCAGGCTGCAGGTACCTTTCTGCCTGTGCACGAAACTGAACAGCTTGAGCAAGAAGCTTTAGGAGCCTGGCATCCCTGGGGTTTAACCTTGTAAAGGCTCCTTCCCCCTCACACTTGCAGATTCCCAGGTAGTAGGAAGAGGACACCAGTTACCTGCCATAGGTGAACCCCTCTGGATTTTAGTGGGGAAATACAGGGACTAGAAGGGTCAGATTGAATGGAAAATGGTAGTGCCTTCAAAACTAGATTTTAAACTAAATTAAAATTAATTCATTTTGACACTACGTTTTTTATACATTTTCTAACATCGTGGGACCTGATAAACTGACAAACAACGGTGAACAAAACCTGTCCATATTCCTTTTTGCTAAGGATATGTTACACAAATCGCGAACTGAAACACTGAATCTTTGCAATGCCTGGAACTCAGACAGACAGAGTCTGGGACAGAGTGGCTGACCAGTCACATCTGTTCTTGCTTTTGTTACAGGACCTCTTCTCAGGTTAGGAGCTAAACCAAAATGAAGATAATTTATGGTGATATGCAGAGCATGAAAGGAAAATGGGCTGGAATTTTCATGAGTCTGAAAAGGCAGAGAACCTAAATTGTAGGGAAAATATCTCTCTGAAGATGAAGGGCAAGATTCTCAATTGATGTACATCTCTGCAAGTTGGCATCAGTGAAGTTATACTGATTTACACCAGCTGAAAAATCTGGAAGGGAACAATGCACTTTTTGTTTAATTTTTATGTGCTCCTCAGCCCATCCGTCACATTCAGTTGGAGAGGAATAACATTTGGTAAATGTTTAGTCTTGATTTTTTCTACCCCTGAAATGGGAAGTGAATTAAATGAAGACAGAAAAAAGGCACTTTTTTTATTAGAGCTAGCTGAACAGTCTGAAAACACCCCAAAATTGAATTAAAAAAGAATTCGTCAAATAATTCAACATCATAGCACAATACAGGCAAATGTATTATATCTTATAAGAATTGTTAATAGAAATTTAAACAAATAGATCATGCTGGATAGGACAACTGTATTTACCGAGTTTCCTGTATGAACCTGTCTGGCTAATCCATCTCTTTCGCAAAATATGTCATGTAACCTCTGCTTGTTGCACCTGTATTGTCCACTGGCATCACTGAGTGCTGCATGTCATCAGAAGGCTCAAGATTCAAGTATTATCAGTTCCATTTTAGAGACTGAAATGGAATTTGAACTAGTGTTTGCCTCTACCTGCTGAGTTCATTTTACTGCAGTGGTTGAAATCACATGCCAGTACTGCTGTGTATCCTTTACAAATGGATCGTTCTGAAGAGATGGTGGTAGAGTGGTGGCTGACTCAGAGACAGGAGCACTGTGCCAAAGCAATAGCAGTGATTTATCTACCAGGGTCTATGCTCACCCAAAGAAATAAGAGATTGTAAGGGGCTTGTTTCAGTTTCTGCCTGTCCGTTATCAAAGGTGGAGGTGAAGAACAGGTGATGCCAAATTGCTGACTCCCTCATGTGCAGGCAATGTTAGACTTCAGACAGGGTTGAGTGCCTGGCAGACTTTTTGTAAGTCACTTCAAAATGCTGGCTCTTGCATCAGCATTGGCATAGAGCAGGAAATGACTGGTGCCAGCCAAAGCTTTGGAACTGATCATTTTCCCAGTGGACCAAGGGATTGGATTGAAACTCTGGGAATTCCCATTTAGGACCTGTTCTGCTGCTGGGAAATATGCATATTAAATGATAATTATTCCAGCCTGATGGCAGGTCACAGTCCAACTTGTACTGACTTTAAAAAAAAAGATTTTTCTAGGGTGCTGTTGTTTAACATGGGAAAAATATTCCTAAAATAATATTCTGAAGCCTACCAGCCAAGCCGTATGAAATGCCAGTGCAATTAACAGGAAATACTTGTGTGAGAAATGTACTTCCTCTTTCATAGAAAATTTTGCAATTTCTAAATATTGTATTTACATCCAAAATCAGAAAATAGTTATGTGGTATTTTCAACAATACATGAATAAAAAAATCCCAAAACCTGTTCTGGGAGAGTCTCAATGAATTTTGAAACACCAAAGAAGTCAGGTGTGCCTCCAAGGAAGCATGGCTAGGACAAACAGCTGGAGAGTCCAGGGAGCAGACCAGGCAGGGCTTTGGTGAACCAGCCACTAACCAAGCTTGCCATCAGGGAATGCCCAGCTTGAAATAGGTTTACCCAGTTTGAGCATGAGATTAATCCAGTGTGAACTGCATTGGGAGAGGAAATGCCACTGAACACGAATTTAAAACCCTTTTTTTCTAGCATGGGGAAATGATGGTGGAAGAACAAGGAGATTTGCTGGCAAATCCCTTTGTGAAGAAGATGGAAGAGAAATGATCAGCTCTGGCTTCTGAAGATGGATGAGCAAAATTTGAGTGTGCACTTTATTTGACTTACACACTACCTGCAGAATATGCATTTTCTTGTGCAAGTGTGGTAGGCAATTTAGAGTTACACCCTTTACGAAAAGAGAAAGTGAGGTTCAGCTGAGTTGAGAGCTGGGAGTTTCTTCACATCACATAGCAGCCCAAGTGAGTAAATATGTGGGTTGTGCTGGTATACAGTAGTACACCAAATGTTACTTACATGGCTTTAGAGGTGTTCAGTCTGATTCAATGGCTACCCAACATGTTTAGTGCCAGAGACCTATATAACAGTGTGCTGTTCTTGGACACATATTTCTTGAAAACAAATTCTTGTGTGTGGTTACTGCACAACCAGGATCTGACTCATTGCTTTGCAAAGCACTATAAGTTGCTTTGGAAACATAATGATATGCACTGTACAAATCCAGTAACCATTCTATGCCAGCAATGGTCTACTATCTCAAGAGCTGTCAAGAAAACTTTGTTTTCTATTTTCCACACCATAGCCACTAGGAACCTCGTGTGACTACCTGAAGAATATCATGCATCTCCAACGACTCTGAATCCATCCCCTTGGTGTTCCAGCTGATGGGGAGCTCTCAAGAGGTGTTAGCAGCATATAGTCTACAGCAAAATATTGCACAGTTTTCTTTCCATACAGTAGGGGGTAGTAAAATACTCAGAGACTACATGTGCAGGGAAGCAGCACCAAACAGTAGACCAATTGAATGGCAAACAAACAAAACGTCTATTTTTAAACTGAGCTAAATCCATATAATTTTAAATGGTGAATCTTTTGAGTCCTTGTAAAACAAGATCCTTAAGTGTTTGAATTATGCTGTTTAAATATGTAATGACTTGGCCGGTCAGAAAAAAAAAACATATTAATTGCCTTGCTTTCAGGATGAAAGTATTAAACATCTTAATTGTGCTCTGCCTGTTTAGGATGCAAACAAAAGTGCTTATTGTGAACCTGCCAATTAAAGTAGCTGCCAATAGGGAAAGGAGACGTGCCTGTGGTTTTCTTTGGGTTAGCTGAGGTCATGTCTACAACTAATGCACAGGTTCTTAAAGATGTTTGGCATCTGAATGCATGAAAATCCCAAGCAATACTCCACTCTTTCTATTAAAAGTTTTGTAGCTGTTTTGCTGTGACAACGTTTACAGGAAAAACATCAAGGCTTTTAACTTTTTTTTAAAAGAACATTTAACACTTAAAGAATGCAAAGGGCTGTCTGAGATGTTATTGCTAAGAAGACAGTTACAAGACTGCTCTTGAGCTTCAGAATACTGTACATGACCATGGTCTATTCCAACAGGCAGCTCACAAACCATCAAGGAAACCCAGAGGAAGTTGGAGGGAGTAGTCATGTGCTTCTATTCAAGGAGTGGTTTAGAACTTCAGTGTTTCAAAACGTAAGTTCTGAAGTAACAATTTCCCTTCCATTAAGTTATTGTCTACCTATTTCTATGTATCAATTAACAACACTCAGTGACATCAAGTTTTTCTTCCAAGCAGTGCAGAAAAAACAGACGTTTCATTTTCTTAAAGATTTCACAGAAATCCATGACCTGTGGAATTGGTTTCTAGTCCTGTCTTTCCAGCAGCTGAGCCTGATAAGACCTAAATCTCAACTCTCTTATTTCAGTGTATATTATGAGTAATCTAAACGACTAACACACAAGGCACACTGGTGTAGAGAACGTGAAGAGTGAGAATCTGGCTTGGTGTTCCCTATTGCAGGAGAAAAAACTGTATTTCAAACTGTGTATGAAGTGGAAGATATTTATTTTACATTTCTGCAAAAGTTTTAAAATTTAGATGTAAATAGTGTATTTCTATTGCAGCTGATGTGGCTTCATAGGAAGGTTCTGAAGAAGATATAGAAGTCCTCCGGTGAGTGTATGCTGAATTTGTGTTATATAAGGCTTTGCATTTTGTTGGTAACTATCATTAAGATTCTGAAGGAAATTAAAAAAACAACCTGTAAGCCAAATCTACTTTATTTTCAAGAATCTCCAGCTATCACTCACATATTCTTGCCAAATGTGTCATTTCTCTTAGCAACGGTATACATGGCTTTAACAAGTATTTTTAACCTGTGAAAGAAAGTCATAGAGCTCACTTTTGAAATATGAAGTTATGTTCAGATACCTAAGGGCTGAATTTGGCAATAAATTGCTTCCTCTCCTCACAAGACCATGAAACTATTCTTGCATGGCATGTTTAGTGTTTCCATGCAAGTGATTTGGATTGATTTTTGTCTTTCCAGTTGAATCTGGCTTTACTTTTTTCTAGTATTATAAATTATTGCATGGATGATAACATACACACACACACATTTTGGGGAAAAATGTTAACTCTACAGAGAGAAGAGCTGATTGAAAGATAACACTATTTATATACACGTTTCTCTGTAATTCATCCACTTTTTAATGTTAAATTACCACCTGAGTTAGCTTGGAGAAATTGTTAGATGGTGCCCTGGCAGCCATAGTTTCAACAAGAAATTTGCAAAATTTGCCTGCAGTTTTGCCTACAGGTAATGTGTAGTGCAATTTTTACTGCTGATTAAAATCCCTTTAAATAGAGATATTTCTGGGATAACAGATGCTAGTAGCAGAACTACTTAGCTGGTATTATCCAGCTAAAGTGAAAGACTGACCAGTCTTTTACAGCCACCTTGTCAGTTGTTTTTGTCATCACTGTGGGATGTATAAGGCAGAATGGTGTGGCAACATAGCTGAATCTGGCTGTATGTGTGCCAGAACCACAAATCTGTTGCAGAGTATAATGTGCCTTTTTTCATCTAATGAGTAAAGACATAGATATGTCAAACCTATGCACATCAACACCTGGCAATATCACTCAAAAATCAGCCTTTATTTAATCAAGTGGGTCAAGCAGACCTGCAAAGAAATCACCTAGCATCTCCTTTTAAGCCTTCTACAGTATCCTGTCTCCTTCAAGGCTCTGTTTTAGACAGTGAATTTCACGGGGCAAGCATTGTCTTTATGTTTTTTTCAGTGCTAAACACCATTTCAGTGTTTAAAGATTAGATGTATACATTAGCCCATGGGCTTATAATAAGAGATTTGCCTGACCTGATGCCTTAATACTGTTCTTTAAGTTCTCTTTAGTCTTTCGGAAGAGTCTTTTTAATAGCCACTAGTGTTTAATTCTCTAATTCTTGAACTTTATTATGAAGTACTGATTTTCAAACAGTAGATTTGAACTAAAATTTGAAAATGAGGTTTGAAAAGTTCATCCTACAGTGAGATACTTGCCTGGTCCTGGAGAATGGAAGAGGGAATGCATAACTTTGTCTTCTCCAATAGGGTTCTTGTGTACAGTTAACCTTATAGTTAGATTTGAAATTCAAAAAAAAAAGGCCTAAGAACATGTTTAATGTGAAATACACATGACTGGCAGAAGTAAGAATGCTCATACCACTGGGGATAAATATCTTTATTTTCTCTGTAGGAACTGGTGGAAGATAAGATTAAAGTTTCAGAAAGGAAGACTCTACCAAGTCTGATTTATTGCTGGATTTATAAGGGTTCAGAAGGTGTAGTCTTAAGCAAATATTTTATTTTCAGTGCTCCTGGACATATCTTCCATTTAAGGAAGTTTTGGGATCAGGGTAGGAACCTGTGAAAAAAACATGTCAGAGAGAGTAGTATAGTGTAGGCAGGAGCATATGCTTCATATTAGGTATTCCAGTACAGATCCATCCTGTCTTTACGGTACATGTTAATTTTAGGGCTAGGGCTAGAATCAGGTTTTTAGAAAAGAGGGTAGAAAGCCATTTTATTCTTGCATTCTGCAAGACAGAGAGATAAGATGGAAGTTTGCGTAACAGGGAACAAATTCCTTATATTCAAAGTTACTATATAAATTTGTCACCTTGAATTAATAAATTTTAGGCTCAAGTTTAGGGTGTTATTGTGACCTAAAAAAGGGAAGCTTCATCAGCCAAACTTACTATTAGATTGTTTAGGGCAAATAGAAAATTGTTTGGTAATATATGTCAATCAATTTTTCTTCATGAAATTGTTATTTGGTTAGATTTCAGTTTTTGGATAAAAACAGATGTAAAGTTAAGAAAATTCTTGTTGAGTCTAGCTTCTCACTGGGTCTGGAATGACTTCACTATCCTCCAGGCTGACTGAGAGGTTTCTAGTTGACCAGAGGTTAGATAATGAATGCCCATCTGCACAAAGAGCTGGAAGAAGGATCTGGGGAACTGCAGGCTTGTCAGCCTGACCTTAGTACAAGGGAAGATTATGGAGCAGTTCATATTGAGTGCACTCACCTGGCACATTCAGGTCAACCAGAGGATCAGACCCAGCCAGGATGGATTCATGAAGAGCAGGTCTTGTTTGACCAGCCTGATTTCCTTCTATGACAAGGTGACCCGCCTAGTGGATGAGGAAAAGGCTGAGGATGTTAATGATCTGGACTTTAGTTAAGTCTCTGACACTGTCTTCAACAGCATTTTCCAGAGAAGCTGGTGGCTCATGGCTTAGACAATTGTATGCTTTACTGAGTAAAAAACTGGCTGAATGGCTGAATCCAGAGAGTTGTGGTAAACGGAGTTAAATCCAGTTGGCATCTAATCACAAGCTGGTGTCTCCAGGGCTCAGTGTTGGGGCCAGTTCTATTTAAAATCTTTATCAACAATCTGGAGGAGGAGATTGAGTGCACCCTTGGTAGGTTTGCAGATGGCACCAGGTTGGGTGGGAGTATTGATCTGCTTGAGGGTAGGAAGGCACTACAGAGGGATCTAGACAGGCTGGATTGATGGGCTGGGGTCAATTGTGTGAGGTTGGACAAGGCTAAAAGTGCTGGGTATGGCACTTAGGTCACAACAACCTTCTGCAACACTTGGGGAAGAGCGCATGGAAAGCCTAGTGGAAAAGGGTCTGGGAGTGTTGGTTGACAGCCGGCTGAATATGAGGCAGACGTGTGCCCAGGTGGCCAAGAAGGCCAATAGCATCCTGGCTTGTATCAGAAATGATGTGGCCAGCAGGAGCAGGGAAGAGATCATCCCCCTGTACTTGGCACTGATTAGGCTACACCTTGATGACTGTGTTTAGTTTTGTGTCTCTCAAAAGAAGGACATTGAGGTGTTGGGGTGTGTCCAGAAAAGGGCAATGAAGCTGGTGAAGGGTCTGGAGCACAGGTCTTATAAGGAGTGGCTCAGGGAACTGGAGCTGTTTAGTTTGGAGGAAAGGAGGCTGAGGAGAGATCTTATTACTCTCTACAACTACCTGAAAGGAGGCTGTAGGGAGGTTGGTTTTGGTCTGTTCTCCCAGGTAACAAGCAATAGGTCAAAAGGAAATGGCCTCCAGTTGCACCAGGGTTGGTTTAGACTGGATATTAGGAAAAGTGACTTCACTGAAAGGATTATCAAAATTGGAACAGGCTGCTCAGAGAAGTGCTTGAGTCACTATCCCTGGAGGTGTTACAAAGGTGTATCAATGTGGTACTTAGGAACATGGTTTTGTGGTGAACTTGGCTGTGTTTGATTTACAGCTGAACTCGATGATCTTAACTGTCTTTTCCAACCTAAACAAATCTCTCTATATATACACTAAGTCTGACTTCAAGGAGAGGAAGCAGTTTAGTATTGGTCGAGTCACCATCCCTGGAAGTGTTTAAAAGATGGGTAGATGAGTTTCTCAGGGATATAGTTTAGTAAGTGGACAGGAATGGCTGGACTCAATCATCTTAAAGGTCTTTTCCAACCAGGTAATTCTATGATCACAAAAGGCAATTTCTGGTATTCAGCTTTCTAATAGAGTTTGTTCACCTGAGTGGGAAGGGTGGAGATTTAGAAAGACTATTTTTAATAATACAGCTAATGCCTTTAGTACATTTTAGCTGTAGGAATTTGTTGCCTGCCTATATATTAAGAAGAGTTATGGCTGGGGTTTGGGGAAAAGGTTTGACCTAAAAATTTAGGATGAGGGATGATACCAACAGCTGTTGTTTCATATTCACAGATTCCTGTAGAAATTAATTCTACCATTACATTCAGCTTATGTTACAATTTATTTGGGTGTAAAAGATAAAGCTTAAGTTTCTCAGCCTTCTCCTTGTGGAATGTTCCCCCATGCAATAAAGGATGGAGATTCTCCTTGGCTCTCTTTTTGTTATTAATGCATTTGTAAAGATATTTTTTGTTGTCTCTTACAAAGGTGGACGGATTGAGTTCTAGCTGAGCTTTTGCCTTTCTAATTTTCTCTCTACTTGACCTAATGAGATCCTTGTACTCTTCTTGAGTTGCCTGACCCTTCTTCCAAAAGTGGTAAACTCTCCTTTTTTTCCCGATTGCCAGCAAAAGCTCCCTCTTCAGCCAGGCCAGTTGTCTTCCCCACTGGTTTCTCTTGCAGCGCACAGGGACAGCATGCCTCTGTGCTTTTAAGACTTTGCTCTTGAAAAATGTCCAGCCTTCCTGGACTTCTTTGCCACTCAGGACTTTCTCCAAAGGGACTCTCTCAAAAGTGTCCTGAACAGGGAAAATTCTGCTCTCCAGAAGTCCACGATAGTGGTTTTGCTGACCCCTCCTCTTTACTTCACCAGGAATCGAGAACTCTATCATTTCATGGTCGCTAAGCCCAAGATGGCCTCTGACTACTACATCTCCCACTAGTCCTTTTTGTAAACAGCAGATCAAGCGAGACATCTAATAAACCTAGTAAAACTCTTATCTCTAAAAGACTTAACTCTAAGCAACTTAACTGTAACTAATAAAACTCTCAACTCTGTTCATCCCAATTCATGAAAGATGTAGAGGTACCCCTTGGTATGGCTGAGACTATTCAATGCCTCAGTGTTCCCCCATCTTCATTATACCATGACCAAGTTAACTTGATCCAGACCTCTGCCTCTATTTGTGGAAGATAGATAGCTTCATCTGCGGGCCAATAATAGTCAGATGTGCTTGATCCATCTGCATCCAGAAACATTAGAAGATTGAAGTCAAAGTTAGAGAAGAGTCTCAGCAGTTTCTTGTTCTAGTGAATCCGAAACTACCTTCATTGTCAAACTTTTGCTTCAGATAATCTTGATTTTGATGTGTCAGTTTGTTTTTCTGTTTTCTGGGACCACTGGCAAAGAACAAAGTCATAGTATCTTCTGCCACATGCTTTTTTTAGCAAATAAAAAATACTTGTGCACTAGGTTTTCTTTGCTAATAATGGAACTTTCAAATTACAATGTCTGTTGGCTTTTCTGATGTCAGAAGTTTGCAATAGAAAATACTTGGGAGACATGGCTTGAGGGAACCAAGGTATGGAAGACAGCAAAGCACAAATCTCTTCTTAAGAATGTCTAAAGGCTCCTTTTCCTTACAAGATTCAGCTTCTTAATTCATACTCCTGACAAAAAGTTCTGGGTTTTCATTCACTCTCAGACTCTTTCTACAGTCTGGATCTGTGTAGCTTTTTGCAGTATTTCGCAAATGCAGTAGAAAGTGGTGATAGTGTTAGATATGTCCTTGGATGCCCTGTGATTTGCAGCAGCAGCAGGAGTGATGATCTTTTGTTTATTATCAAACAATAGCTCACTATACAATTTTCCAAACTGGAGTTGGCTTCTCACCATGTCCCTGAACCAACCTGGCATTTCACAATAGAGGAATCAAATATCTTTTGGCAGCATCTGATGTTGTAGTTTCTTAGAGCCTGATCTCAGAATCTGGCTGCCAGGAGTCCCTCTATCTAGACTCAGCTGTGTAAAACAGACAACAAAAAATGAGGACATCAGCAGTGCTGTAACTTTTATACAGTGTTCAACAGATTGGGAGAAGGTAGGATCGTTATTACTAGTTTTAAGCCATTAATGCAAGTTGGATTTTTTTCAATACATGAAGCCAATGGAAGTCTATCACCAGAAGTATACAGCATATCTCTTCGAAGGGGATCTCATTTTGACCAAAGAACTCACAAGCAAAATGGCTTGGGCAGAGGGCTGCACCTCCCTTTATGCCATCCTGCCATGGATGATGCATTTGCTAGTTTGAGGGAAGAGCAACATTTATCTTTCATTTGGCATATTAGCTAGAGTTGCATTGAGAAGCAAAATAATTTATTGCTGCTGGGCACAAGTGTTACGTTTGATGCTCAAAGGCTTAGTCTGTGCTGAGGAGCTGCTGAAATTCTTCAGAAGAATGCAAGTATTACTAATCTGCCAAAACTCTGAGGCTATTGGGGTAAAACGGGTTTGTTGAACAGCTTGTGATCAGGCCAATCTGGTCTGCTTGTTATATGCAACATTTATCACTTGTGGGGCTTGGCTAGTGTTATAAATCAGTAGAATGCTACTTAAGTAGTATTTGAACAGCAGTTAAGTCTTAAGTGAATTTAGGGTCATTTTCACATGGTGGTCATCAGCCACAGATGATTTTATGAGGAAAACAGAGCACAGCTTCTTATCCTGATCCTTCCCTATGTTCTTGTATCTTTAGAAAAGTAAAGGTATGTAACTTCTGCTTCCTGCCTTACACAAATAGTGACTGAAAACATGAAGACACCTTCAAGAATAAAGTGATTGTGTCTGAAAGAGGTTTGTATATTAATAGACAGGACAAGGTGCAAGATTAAAACATGAAATCAGGAACAAGGCAGAACAAGTTTAAGATTTTAGAGCTGCAATCTCATTGTCTTTATTATGAGTTCTGTGATATATGTTGTTGTCAGTCTTTGAGCCTTTCTTTTAATGTCATCCTTCTGACTACAGTAGCTGCATAATAAGATTTGAAAACATGAATTTTAAGGGAGACAGCATGAAAATATTTAACAGACTAGCCATTTGAGCACAGTCTCCTAGTTGTGCCAGACTTTCAGTTTTCAATTCAGTCTTCTTGTCTGAGTGTCCTTCAGGCTGTCTTCTCTCAGGAATCGGGGTGGTAGTAGTTGGGTCTTGGAGTCTGTGTGAACTAGATTTGGGCTATTCCGTTCCCAGTTCAAGCTGGGATTGAGCAAAGCTGAACAGTCTCCCACTGTTACAAAGATCACTGTAATTTTTGCACACCTCATGCTGCATCTTGTATGCTCAGAACTGGAATTTATATCTGGCAAGTGTTGTGCTTCCTGACTTATATCTGGCATGCCTGTTCTCAGCAGTGAAGTATCCATGTCCTAGTGTCAGCTACTGAATCCAATGGGATTAACTGAAATCCCATCATGAATCCAAGATGTATTACTTATTTGTGGGCTTCTTATCAATAACTGACTTTAGCCTATTGGTCTTGAAACAATTTTATTGCACCTCGTTCGCACTTGGCCTTGCTGATCCATGATATGGCTGGAATTGAAGTGCAGGTGGTTCTGCCATCTAGATTGATTTGAATTGATTGCTGATTTAATAATGTAACAGCAAATATGGCAGCTGAGTGTCTGTCTGCATTTTTCTGTAATAAATGTGCATAAAGAATCTCTGCATCTGCTAACTGACACTGCAGATTGCTTTCCCTTCTGCAGAGGTATTTCCAAATGGTCTCAGAAACAACAAGAATGGTTGTTTGTGTTTTTCCTGGCTTATCAGTGTAATATGAAGATCCATTGGTTCTGCTTCCTCTCTTTCTGTCACTGCAGCTTATAGGCTGGCCATTAATTTTCTGTCAAATTACTCTCTGTAGCACATGTGTTAGATGGCATCTACAATATATGGCATCTGCATCCTCCATACTGTTTGCTTAGTTTGGAGCTTGTGCCCTTGTCCTTTACCAATATGTTATAGTTATATTACTGCTCACTTTAGCTGCTCTTTCATTTGAGTGGTATGTTTTGAATGCTAGGTTTATTGCATTAAAAATGTAAAAATGACCTTTCTGCGATTACATGTGTATGCCAAGAATGTGAGCTCTGCAGTATAAACATTTTTTTTTCTCACTACTCAATATAAACATTTATTCAGGTAAAGCCAAAACAAAACTCTTTTGTGTCTATTGTTCATTGTGTGCTCCTTGACTATTTTGATGATCTGTTCCAGCAGTTTGGGCATTATTCCAGCAGGAGTGTCCTGGTTATCTTCCCCGACTCACTGGCCCAATGTTATAACAATGATTTTTCTCATCTTCTATTATAAATTCTGCATGGAGGCTTAGTTCTTGCTTTCACAGTTTTAATGCCTGCACAAGGGTATTGTCTGGAAATCCATTATTCCTGGTAGTTGGCATCACTCTATGCTGATGATTTCCTTTGTTTCTCACTCAAATTTTGTCTGTTTGTAATCTATGTTCTCTTTATTATTGTAGATCTCACAAGATTAACCTCTGCTGTCATCTTCCATATGCCACATAATGAGAAGTAACATAAGAAAACACATTGCTTAAGTAAAATGGCTTTAGATTGAGTGAGCTGTAACAGAACTGAAACTTTGTGACATGTCCCCAAATGGAAAAGACTATGTTTAAGGCCTTTGGTGCTATTAACTTTTAAACATTGTGAGGGGTGGAGGAAGTGGGAGTGATCCTTGATGGCTGACTGACTTCTCTCTGGCTTCTTTGTGGAGCATAGTCTCAACAACACGCCAGGGAAGCACTTCATATGGGAATAAACTTGCTGAAAGGTGCCTTGAGGCTCTAGCGTTGTGCTGGCAGTAATGAGGTGCTCAGCAGGTGAAGGGGAGATGCTGTTTCAAAGTTATTTGTACTGGGAGAGGTGGTACTCAGGTGTAAGGCTACTGAGCTATTTTCATTCACTCTTTTTAACTCTGGGTGATTAGTTGGTATCTGGGGGGAATGCTTTTGCAGATTGATGGCGAAATGTAATCATTCTTTGTTGCAATTCTGTCTATTTTTATGAACTCCCATTTCCCTGAACACTGTAAGAAGTAAATAGGAGCGACTCATTGCTTTAATAGTCTCCTCAGACAATGGTCTACATAAACCCCTCTTTCTTGCCTAATTTCTTTATCAAAATCTTCATATGTGCACTCCACTTGTCTCTGTGACTTTCCTGCTGCCTGCTCTATGTGTCATTGTATTTTTGCCCTTTCTCAGCTTTTATGCGTAACTCCACCAAGCAATGATCATTGCCCTGAGTTTACAATTAATCCCCAAGGAAAATTGCAATGGTTAGTTCCTTTTCTAGGCCTCTCTTTTGGGTGACGACCTCCAGTGTTTCTTCTGTTCCTTGGAAGTATTGTAATCAGTTTTTTACATTTAGCCTACTACTTTATACTTAAAATGTGACTCTTAAAGTCAACCCTACTATCAGATAACTGTGTTAGTCCTTTGTATAGATGGCAGTGTTTGTTGTATTTATCAAGCTGCAGTTCTCCTTTTCCCCACATAAAGTTTTTTTTGTTTGTACATAAACTCCATGTTTCAAAATACAAAATAATTGGCTGTTAAGGTCACACAGGGAAGATATTTAGTTTTCTCAGGTTTCTGTGTGCCCCTCTTGAGCCAATCATCTTTAGTAATTTTAAGAAGACTCCTCAGACATTTGAACTTGACCGCTCTTCCTGCCAGTAACACCTGGCAAGAGAGCAAAATAAGTTAAATTGCAGATATATTCAAGATTTATTTTAGCTAAAGCCTGTTTATAAGATGTTTGTGTGCCAAGTTATATCTGGAGTAAACTTTTACAAGCAAACATGAAATCAGGACAAAGAGTATGGGAACAAGTGTAAAGGGGTGTAAAATAGAAAGGTTGACAGCCCCTTAATGACAATGAAAATCGTTATGGAGAACTCTATGGTATTAACTTAGATAGTTGCCAAAGTCGTAAAATCCAGATTGTTCTGTCTGCAAGGCTCCTGGGAGCTGCTAGAGATGAAAAAATTGAATACAACAGTTAATATATAATTCAGATTTTTTTTCTTCTCCTCATTCTCAAAAGAGTAAAAGTGACCTACTTTCTATATGTTCTAGTTTAGTGGGAAATTCCCCCAACTCCCAGTGTTAGTATGCTTGTTCTTTTCTTTAGCAGGTGCTAACTCCCATCTCTGCTTTACTACTGCTGGCATAGTGTGTACTAAATGTGTTGTGACATTCTTTCCTCTTGGTTTACAGAAAAGATGTTTATACTCCTTCCCAAATTCAAGTTTTGCTAAGCTTCTGGGATTAATGTAGATCTAAATTAATTTATTTTCTGCACGTTAGTTTTCAACTACAGTAGAAGTAATTAAATAACAAGCGCCTCTCTAAGTCTGTGCTTTTATTTTTGGGAAGTTATATGTAATAATGGTTTAAAAGAGAGAAAAAAGGAAAAAATGCAAAGATGCCAATATAAAAAGACTCCCTTTCTTCTTATTTATTTATCACCATGCATGTTTGGCATGAAATGGGAAAGAAACATTAGAAATCAACCTGAAGCTTAGAGCAGAGCCAGTGTCAGCTCCATTGTAAGGTCAGATTTGAACTGGAAAGGCTTCAGTCCAGAAGATGTCCTCCAATCCATCTTTACAAAACCCAAAGAGAACAGTCTGAAAAACCTGAGACAAGAAAATGAGGCAATTGGACTTACAGTTACAGGTCAAGCCTGTCTCCATTTACTGTATAACACTACAGAAATATGCTAGAGACAGTACAAAACAAATCCTAGTTTTGATTCTGCTCTCCAAGAAGAGTCAATGTTTAGTTTGCTAGACCTCGTGCTATACTGAGGAAAAGGAGAGAAATTTAATAAGTTTATATTCTTCCATAATGAGTGCAAACTTGTTCATCTTTGAGAAGATTCTTCAAATTTTTCAGTTCTTTTCAAAGTATGGTGTTTCCATCATAGATGGGGAGAGATAGGAATGTGTTAAACCTCTTGCTTAAGTAAAAATTGCATTGACTAAAAAGATATGCTGTGGTAGATGATGGTCAGTGTTCTAGTTACTTGTCCTAAGAGAAGTCACTACACAATTTGATCATCAGATGTATACAACAAGCAAAATAAAACCATACTTCTGATTGAACGAAATGTATGCTTTAGAATTGTCTACAGGGAAATATTTGAAAAATAAGCATGGTTCTGTTTAACAAGGTTTTGTTTATTTATTTGTCTATTTATTTATTTGTTTGAAGTAAGCAGTTTCCTCCAGCTATGGACATTAGACCAGTTAGCAAGAGGACCTGTTCATATACTTTTGTTTTACTTTTGTGATCCAAGTGATGGGAGTCAGGAGTTTGGATCCAAACAAAATGCATTTATGTATGCAGGACACGTTGTTCGAGGAGCTAATACTTACAGTAAACAGAGGTTGCTTAACTGTTGAGTAATACTACAACTGTTATTTCCAATATTTTGCAAGAAACAATGTTCATGCAATATTCTACCACTAGCAATTTGTTAGTGGTTTTAATTTAATGCCAAACAAATCTCTAAGGACTGTAAGTTCAAAAACATGGAGTATCACACATTGGGAACCATACCTTCTTTCTACTTTTATAAGGTAAGACACGGATGAGAAAGACACAATATCCTTTCTCCCATTAATAGTACTTTAAAAATCTAAATAGTGTAAAAAGTACTCTGGTGACATCACCAATAGTAAATTATATCCATTGAAGATTGTTGCATTTGTGCAACTTATGTTACAGGTTAAAAAAAAATTCTTTAAAAAAATGCTTAAAGAAAGTCCTTCCACAATGGATTACTTCATTAAGACTGATACATTCTCAAGGGGCCTTATTTGCCTTCTGTTATTTTGAACAGTGATGTGTTTCCATTATAGTAAAGTTAAACCCGGCAGTACTAAAAGTCTATACCTAATTGAGAAGTACCTTTTATCTTTGTAGTGTAAAATTAATTTTTTGTGATGATTATATGAATGGAAAAATTTTTGAAGTCACTGAAAACAAATTTTTTTGTAAAGCGTACCTGAATCTCTCTTGTCAAGATCCTATAAGCATTAATAACATTCCTCTACTTAGCATATCTCACTGTAGCTTTACAGTATTGTTAGAAATTATCCTCTGTGCTGTAAAATGCTGTCCATTTTTCAGCTTTAGTATACACTCCTACTAACGCAATGCTCATCGAGTTCTTCCGTTTGAGATAAATGGGTTATTATTTTACAGATGGAGAACTAAGGAATAAGGCAGATGCATGGCCTTTGAAATTTCTTGTTGTTATTGGGTGGCAGAGAGAAGCTAGAGGTGCCTTTGCTTTCTATAGTGCTCTGCCATTCACGTAGGTATGCATAACTATATATATGAGATCCGACACAAACCCCCTGTATTAACACTATAGCTCAGGATCCAAGAGTGGGAGGGAGAGACAAATGGCTACAGAACATGTTCTAACCTGTCACAGTCTGGCAAGGATCAACTTGATCACTTCACTCAGTATAAATGGATGAGTGTTCAAATATAGCTGTTTTCTTACCCAATTAGTATCCAGTTGTGAAAATAACTATAAAAGTAGATGTCATCATGATTTTCTTTCTCTGTTCTCTAACCCTTAAATTCACTGATAAATAGCAGCAGAACTGTACAAGGCAGTCTGTGTGGCTGCATCTATATGTTTTAATGCAAAAACCCCAGCAACTATTTAGGGATTTGTGCTGATGTCTCTCTCCAGAGCTTGCCTTACATTCTATATGTGTTTTTAAAATACTACATGTCTAATAATCCTTGGTGAGACATACCCAGGAGAAGATGGACTATCCATTCGTGTGTTGAGATACATGCACTGGTATGTGGAAAAATAGCAGGAATGGTTTGCCAGATAACCCACGAACTTTTTGGAGAGATGCTAACTTGTTAGCTTAAAGGCAAACTAGGCAGCCATGTCTCATCATGTGGAATAAGAACACTATACTAATACAATCATAAGAAATATAGAAGTCTATGCTGGAAGCTTATGCCTTTATCTCTATCAATAGAGGCAGGTAAATTGTGATGAAACTGTTGGCAAAGACTGTGCTTTGGAGTGGAAAACTGAGTTATTTGGCAAATGGTTGTGTGCAGGGGATGAGAAATAACCAAGCAGAACATATTCCATCTACCCAAATACACGTTGGGGGGATGAGTGCTTTGGAGGATATCTGCCGCAATGCAAACCATGATTTACTCAAAGTAGATGCAGAGTGAAATATCTGTTCTTAGATGTGAAAAATTGTCCTTTGGTTTTGTAAAAAGAGAGGCTAAATGGAAAGTAAAGGAAGATACAAGGGAAAAAAAGCACAAATTAGTGTAAAAAGGAAAAGTGATGAAGAGATGCAGAAGAGCTATTGAGGTGGATTGAGAGGAGGAAGTGATGATGCAGAAGTGGAAATCATACTTCTCTAGAGATGATATATGAGAATAAAGGGAGTGTATTGAGAAAACTAGAATGTAATTCCATTACTGTGGAACAAAATAGCATGCAACGCAAAATGAGGGAAAAACCCAGGGGACAGCAGATAAAAGAAAGGTTGCATTAGAGTGACTTCTCACTGGGACAAAGATTTTCACACTGATTCACACACATTTTATCCATTGTGTTTCACTATTTATTACCCTTTGGAATTGATAAATTTCTGATGATTGGAAGTTAGAATATTTTGTTCCATAAGGGAAAAATTTGCTGATGGTATTTCATGGACCTGTTTTGTGTGCCATTATTTGCCAGTAACCATTTTTATTCCTATTGCCTTTAAGACCTAAAGTAATGCTGGTTTATACAGTACCTCCTAAAGGAACACCCAAAGTAAGCAAGCTAAACAAGTCTACAAAATTCAGTAACATCAGCGAGCAGGTGCACTTATACATTTTTGAACACTTTGGTTTTAGTTTAGGACCAACTGGATCACACCTCATCTTCAAAGATCCATTTTCTTTAGAAAAGAACATTGGTTTCTTTTATGAAAAGAAAAAAAAGGGTTATCATTAGCAGCCATCTGTGATCCTCTTCAACAAACAGGAACATAGGATAAATCTCACACTGCATTACATTGAAACTTCATGTCAAGTTTGCAATGCTTGGAGATTTTTTGGATGTAAGAAAGCAGAAACCATTCCAAGTAAAAATCATCTTTACTCAAGCATATGGTATGAATCGTTCTGTTGATATGACATTCCTACAGTAGCAATAAAGTGTCTATAGTTGCATTTCTAAACACTTCTGAAAAAATTCTACCTGTGGAAGAGTGTGAAAAAGCAACAAAGTTTTTTCAGTATCCACTTAGGAGATATACCCATTGTTTTTCACCAATGAACACTATTTGCACCAGTACAGTTGGGAAATATGCAGAGAAAAGCTGGCTGGGAAAGAGAAAAAACTCTGAGTGACAGTAAAAATTTTGGGGTCCAAATTCTCAAAGGACTCCTAGGAAGTGATATTTATTTAGATTTAACTGCATAGGAGCTTGCTAAAATTCAAATTTGGATACTGAGGATAAATATAAACACTCTACCATATAATGACGAAACAACTTGACTTCGGCATATAAACAATGGTTAGTGGCAGAATTACTTTTAAAACAGCTGGGTTTTGTGTGTCTATCTTAAAGGGAAGAACCTGATGAGCATTGCTGATTCCCTGGTTTTCCTGAGTTGTAAGTAAAGTTAAAAAAAAGTCTAACATTGCAGCATTTCGATGTTGCAAATGAGTGACCTTCCTTTTTCTTTTTCTGAAGGTGTGTGTACAAGAATGAGAAAAGCTAGAACATCAGCTTGCAGTATGTCAGCTATAGCATGGTGGTTGTCCATATGTAGGCTGTTACCTAGCAGAAAATAAAAACTAGATGAAATTAACTTCTCCTTGATGAGAAGTGGAAGAAGCTACCTTGCATTCACAGCAGGAGTAGCTGATGTCCTGTAAAATTACTGCTGTATTTAAATCCTTGCTCTGTATCATACTGTACGAGGGAAAAAAGTATGGAGAGCCTTGAAATTTGGAGATAATTATTCTTCCCAAGTTTTTCATAGTTCACAGGATGGTGAGTAATGGGTTGCTGTTCTGCCCAACAGGACAGCTGTGCAACTACTGGATTTACTTCAACCAAACACCAACTTTTCAGAGAAAATTGGCTGCAGAAATATAACAGATGTAGAAAAGAAAATAGGAAAAGGATATCTCTTAGTGTCTTTGTATTTTGTTTACTAGAAATTTTTAAAGGGAAAAAATCTTAAGTGTTATGGTAAGTTGTTATTTTTGCCCTTACAAACTAATTTTATCATACCCATTTGTTCATGGTATTGCATCACAGATAAGGCTGCTGTTGTAGCTTGGCTAGTTCATGTTCAACCTTCCTCTTCCATAGACTTTGTCTTTGGTAATACTTAAATGGCAACAGAAGCTGTCAAGGATCTATGGCTACACTGCTTGTTCTTTTAAAGAAGGAAAAAACTCTGGTTAACTCTTCTTTTTGTTTAGTCTATTGTTTCAATTTCTTTGCAATGACAATTGCAGACATTTTGCTGGAGAGAATTATGGTTCAGCCTCTATGAAGTTTATTTCTGCTTGCTAACAAACTACTCTTTTTGGGGTTTTGTGTTTGTTGTATTATGGTAGCAGTTGTGGACACTAATTCCCAAACATGGGCTGGTAATTCCTGTTTAGAGTTATAATCACAGAAATATAAAGGCACAGGAACAAGGAAATTTGACACAATCCCACAACTTTTAGAGAAAAAGGGGTCATGATGCCCTTTTAAGTGAGGTTGTGACTAGAAATATTTGGAACTTACTGTCCTAGTAAACCTTTTGTCCTCATCATAGGACTCCTTTGTGGGCACCATACAACACATAGCAAAAAGCTACCTCCTGTGCTGGAAAGCTTGGTTTCTAATTTGCAAGTTCTTTTGCCAGCAACTGTCCACAATAAATCTGAAAGGTTGCTTTCTGTCAACAGTCCATTACAACTTTCACTGAAGCAAATGTTGAACAACAGCATCACTGACCTACACATAATCTCAAGTGTTTGTTATAGGAACGGCTGTGTTGCTAGCACTACATCCTGTCTCTGACAGTGTCATAAAAGTTTGTGCCTACAGAGGCTTGCAGGGAAGCAGGCAGTGATACATCCCAAGAATATTTTCCCAGTAAACAATTTTCAGGTCTGGGACTTTGGGAATCACAGATAATGGTGTGGTCTTGATGTGTGTTTGCCTCAGTGGATTTCTCTTCCATAAACTTGTCTAGTTGTCTGTTGAACCCATGTCAGCTGCACTTGGGGCACAGTTTTTCACTGCATAATTGCATATTATAGTGAAACTGCATTATTTTGCTCTTTTGAAGCAGGCACCTGCTAGTTTCAAGAGTAACTTCTTTTGTTAGGACAAGCAGTAGTGTCTTGGGAATGCCCCACGTCAAACATATAACCAAAGACCTACTTGTATTACAGCAAACGTGTTGAATATTATGATAATGTAGATACCAACACCTTCTTTTAATATTATTTTAATAATGGAGAGCTTCAGTCAGTGGTTGCTAGCCAACATGCTGAAGGCAGGGGAAGTCACTAGTGATGATAAAAAATTCACAAAAAACAGAGAGATAAGAAGACCCAGTGTATGTAATTATAACCTTCTTATTCACAGCCTTAGCAGACAAGGCAGACAGGGAGCAGAAAAGCTTACGTGTTTCTGCATCATTGGATTTTTGACATCCCATAGTTCAGGAATTACGTCAGACCAGGTTTTTGCTCTATTTTTTTTAAAAAAATCACTTTTGGATAGGGTATGTCTATAACATGGTTACAAAAAATATTTTAATTAACTCACCCAGAACTCCATACTGCTGCAACTAAACTACACAACTGAACTCTAAGTTTCTAGCGAGCAGCAGTCTATCCTTGCCACCGAGGTCTGCCAGGTAAACACACATATTAACTTGCAACAGTAACCACAGTAGTCTTCATTTGCCACATCTTATTGTTAAATTTTTTTTGACCACTTAACAATTTGAATGAGCAGATGATCAGAAACATATCTTGCAAAAAAAAAGTTTTACGTGGTTTACAAACAGAAATAGACTCTATAATTTCAAATGAATGCTTAAAATAATTATTAAGCAAGTCTTTGTTTTCATGCTGGGCTGAGGTTTCCTTCCACATCTGTAGTACATTGTCCTATGGAACATTGAGTCAAAAGAACTGAATTGTCTTTTAGTAGCATGGTTAGGGGCAGCTGACAAGTCGTGAAAAAGATTACCGTTGTACTTGATCACAGGAAAAATGGGTTTATGTATTATATTTCAGCAAGTGAAATACATAAAAATAAATTTCTTTACCAAGGTCTGCTGGTTTCCATATGTCTTCAGCCACCATTTCAGCAGGCTGTCTTCTCTGTGAATGGATAGAATAGTATGAAATAAAAAAAAAATAGTAGAAATATATGTGGCACAAGAGTGCCACAATTTTCAAGCAAGTGATTTATGGTTGAAATTTCTATATTATATGTGTTTACTCTAGGTAATGTTTGCAGCCTGGATTTAAGTTTCATATTGTTCAATATAATTTAATGAGAAAATATGTCTTTATCTGAATACTGGATCATGTAGCACCAGTTTTTGAAGACTTTTTTCCAAGTTGCATCAGTAATTCTTCTTTCTGAATGGTTCTTTTAGCTTTCTTTGAGTAGCAGTACAGGCTACAGCCATCTTCCTCGGGTGGAGAACAGCTGTGTTATGCTGACAGAAGTCAAGAAAATCTACATTTCGAAAGAATGCTTTTTTCATCAACTATCTTTCAAAGTGTGTACGTGTGGCAGGAGACTAACTTTTTTTCTTTACCTCAAGGAGGATTTTATGTAAAATGAAAGTCCAGCAAGAGCCCAGTTTGAGCAGGTAGATTATACAACAGGATTTGAAGGAACTAGGGCACATTAGCATAATCGAAAGGGTAACTTAATACGAACCAGCCTTCTTAAAAAGGGAGAAAAGTATCTATTAATCTGTAATAATACTTTATTTAGAGAGAGAAATTAACTAAAGTGAAAATTTTATTAATCTTGAAGTTATTCCAGGTAATAGTGGTGGGTTTTACAAAAACATCTAAATAGTTATGGGAGTTATATTCTGCTTTGATATTTGTGTCCTTCCCTGGTATTTCTGCACATGGCCATATGCAACTATGGCCAGTTAAATCAGTTCTTTGGAAATATCTTTAAAAAGACAATGTTATGGTTCTGTCTCTATAGTCAATTCCCACACTAGTTCTGCGTTTCTGACTTCTGTCTCAAATAGTAAATATAGGCATGATCGAATAAACACAGAGGAATAATGTAAACCTGGTTTTCAGTTTGGAGTTAGAAGAAATATCTGATCTGTTATGTATGATAATAAAATAATGTACAATAATATAATAATGTGTAATAATAACCCAAGCTATACTTTTGCATATCTGATTTGTTTTTTATTGACAATCTATATCTAATGTGAACATTTTTCTGTGAAAGCTGCCCACTTTTCTTCAAGAACTAATCTCTGTGCTGTTTTATCATCTGCAGATGAATATAAGTAAATATTTTTATTGTAAATATACTCTCTAGTCTGACCTATAACGTCGTCCAAGTTAAATTTTGGCTTTCTGGGGAACTGGTGATTTTTAGTGGTTCTGAGTATGTGTGACTGAGAGTATGTATAAAAAACCCAAACCACCAAGGTAATTTTCATTTAAGTATTTATTTGTTTGTTTGCTTTGCAGACTCTACCTCTGCATGGAGAGGGAGCACTAAAGATCTGGGTGCATGAGCTAAGTACCTCTGCTCACATATGGAGTGAATTAGGAAAGGCTGAGAGATAAAAATACTACATTTTCCAGTGTCTATCATTATGAAAGTGGAATAAGTGTTAAGCAGCTGCCAACTTTACATGCTGAGCAGAATATTGACAGTAAGTTTGTCATCTTTAAGTTCCTCATTTTACCAATATGTTTCTGTTTGGTCTTGATGGGGGGAAAAACTTAGGCAATCTCAAACATATTAAGTACTGAAGAACACCAAATTAGAATTGTTGAAATGGAAAATTTAGCCACATTAATAATGCATCATCTTTTTTCTATTAAGGAAAAAATAATGGCAAATGTTACAGCACAAAATTTAAATATAATCAAGTTAAATAAAGACAGAGTTATCCCGTGATAGGAAAAGAGTTAGCCCAAGACAGCCTGAGAGGAAACAAACCCACAGTGGATCTATATTGCTATATCTGTGAATAAATACAAAATGAGCAACTGAAAATTGACCTGAGACGCTCTTCTTGGTTTTGGAGGAGAGAATTCACTGGAAATGTCAGAATAACAATGTCAGGTGTAAGTGAAAAAAAGAACCAGAAAAATAATTAAAATAATAGCAGTAGTGTGTGGAATGATGTCCTTTTGGGTTATAGTTGCGTACATGATATATCCTCAGTCAGTAAAGGAAAGCAGGGAAAGATATTCTTATCTTTCTGCATTATTTTACGATGTGAAATTAGATAATTTTTACAGCTGTCTCTGTTATGTATCCAGTCAGGCAAGCCAAAAGGATACTCTGCTGTTTCATTGATGAGAGTTCTTTGTAAATTAAACACAATGCTTTTGTAAAAGCATTTGGCTGAGCAGCTACCTGAACTGATGTAGACAAAGCAGATGAAATATGCTCAAAATTAATATCATGTGCTTTTGCTTCTGCCAAGAAATATTTTTTTCACTGAAAGATGAAATGCTAGTGTGAACCGAAATAAAATCTTAAGAATATAGCAACATCTAGGACTTAATTTTCAAAGCTATAGAAAGCAAAATGAGTGCAAAACATAATCTATGAATCAATCGTATAATTCCAATATGAATAATTATATTACTAGAGGGAGAATGAAACAATTCCCAGCTGATAAAAAAATGAAGTTGCACAATTTGCAGAAGCACTGAATAAGGAATCAGATTTGAAAACTTGTCGTCAGAGAAATATTCAGAAGTTCTGATCAAGTATATTGTAAAGTCAGGTCTGAATCTTATCCAAACTACCCCAGGATTATGAGGCATGTACCTTTCCTCTTGTTAGTGTATCATTCAGATAACTTCCATGATTTGTATTGCTGTATAATGAATACTTCTGGATTCTCTTAGGAACTCTATGTCTCCTCTCTTGGATGGCAGAAAAAATTTCAGCTCTGTACCCTGCATACTGACCTAAAGGTAATACTTTAATTTACTCCCTCAGTTCCAAAGTTAACTCACAGTGCTAAAATAAAAGTGTTTCCACTAAACCTAAACCAGCGTTTTCCACTAGTTCTTTTACATTTTTTGATTTCTTGATATTTAGGAATATTTCTCTTCATTTGGCCGGTAAACGTGTTTATATAGGCCCTGACCATGGGTTTTGGTTTTGCAGGAGGTGATCAGAACTTTGTAGACTCATTTTTTTTCAGTTCCTAGAGTTCTTTAAATTATAAGAGAGGTGAAGAGAGACAGAAGGAGACAGAAAATTTGAAGTTTTCTGAAGAAATAAATTTTTAAGTGTATTTGCATAATGACAACATTCTTAATTGAGCCTTTTTTTAAAAAAAAAAGGCCCTTGTGCTAATCTGCAAAAGTACTTCTGTAAAAAGCATCACTCTAAGATGTAGAAGCCTAAACAAGTTAACGTAAAATATTGTAGTTTAGAAATACAAAGCTGATGAGGTTCAACCTTGAGTTGTTTGCTGAATCATTGCTGTGATTTACAAAATAGCTAGCATTTAATATTCTAGATTTCAACTTTTTCTGAAGCGTTTTGATGTAAGAATTGTATGGGAAAAGTACCATTCTAATAACACAAAAACTGACAGAACTGCTTTTGCTCAAAAGTAAGCAAAAATTACTGTGGACTGAAATGTAATATGGAAAGCATTAACACAAGCATAGTTTGTTTTAATACTGCAATTAGAACAAGTCTGCAGCCTTCATACACCCAAGCTAACATCAGATTGGAAGGACTTTTCCAAGAGGAATTGCATGTCATAGAAAAGATTAACACGTGTAGGCATCCTCAGCAGTGACATGCTGAACAATGAAACATGTGGTTTAGTTGTTCAGTGTTTAAATAAAAATCCACTGCAGACATGGGCATAATTCCCCACATCCACCAAGGAGGAGGGGCACTACGCCAAAATGGATAGTTTAAATGTGTGGCTGGGGTCCATCTTAAAGGTAGTTCAGTCTTGTGCCATGGCGTGAAATGATCTCATGATTTGTAAGTAATTTGCCCTGATTAATTATAATCGTGAAAGTCAGGAGTATTTTAAATCACACTGATTATATATATAGATTCTAGTCTTTGCTTGTGTATACACGATATACATAATTAGAGAAATAAGCTTCATTCAAAACAACTGCAATCATGAAATTATTCTTGCCTATTAAACTGTACAGGAGGCTGTGATTACATCCTTTTTATTTTTAATATGAGTTCCCTGCAATTCCCAAGCTCTCAAATGCTTCAAACCAGCTGTAGCAGTAGGACTTTTAATTATACTGGTGTTTAGTCAGTGACATATAGCTGCTTCTCAGTTTGAATTAGCCCTGGAAAAATAGATAGGAGTAATGTGAACTGAAAAACTAAATGCAGAACAGCTGTGGACAGAAATGAAGGACTTGATTGAAAACACTCTCATGGTGATTTTCTTGCATGCTGCTATGGTACCAAAAATGTTTTTATTGCAGGTTTTCTAAAATGACAGGTGTCCTTAGAGTAGCTTTCCTTTACTTTTACCTTTAATTTTGAAACCCAAATTGTTCATTTGCAATTTACTTCTATGTAGTGAAAAAAGGTAGCACATTATTATTTCTGCAGTGACTACTCCCCATTCCCCACAAAAATGCATCTGGACAAAATTTTTCTGGGGAAGGGTCTGGCCTTTGTTTGTTATAAATTGTGATGATTAGAGGTCATTAAGCAGCTTCCTGTTGTTGAAAGAATTAACAAAATTATTGAACTAGCTGAGACATTCATGAGAAGTACATATTTGATAAACTGTGTTTCTCTTTTCTTTTGACTTTTAATTTGGGAAACATACACAATTTTAATTTTGAAATATGCTGTGCCATTGCGAACATGCTAGTTCTCTTAATTTCACATTAACTAGTTTATGTACTTTTACTTGGGGTAAACAATGTTATTGGTTATTAGTATCATACAAATACATGACCTGAGCCTTATTTACATCATGGTATCAGTTCGTCAATGCCATGGGAATTTTTAGAAAGTAAACAGGAAAAGTATAACACAATTGCCAAAGCATGACAATCTTAAAGAATGGTCTTTGCAAATGACATTTGTAACTACATAGGTTTCTTTGGCTTGTTAACTATGTGTCACCCATAGCTCAGAATTCAACAGATCCTAGTTTTGGTGCTTCCCAGCTCAGTAGCACTTTATGTAACCATACAGCTTCTTTTAAACAAACAACAACTTGGGGCAAGCATCCAGGACAGTTGCAAAAGCACAGCATTTTTTTTGTCTTGAAGTAGTTGTGTTGTTTCTGAACATGACTTTTAATAACTGGCTCTGTTTCTAAATTCACATTCTATCTGATAGTTTTGTAACTCTCTCATACTCAGGATTTAATCAACTGTTCAAATAAACCTTACAAAGCTCTGCTGACTTCCACAGTAAATCACTGAAGAGGTGAGGAACCCGTGACAGAGTAGTTTGCTCTCACAGTCAGTGTCCTCTACACCTCTACAGGCACTGCCTGAGCCACTTTCTGTTTGTGCTAAGCATTCCAACACTTACTCCAGACTTGATAGTATTAGAGACTTGCCTCTGCAAGAGTCAGCTGACAGAAAATGTGACAGCATGAGACAGAAAACCTGAAGTTCCTTTGAATGACAATATTTTGAATGAGGTAGTTCACTTTTTCAATTCAAATGAGGTGTGGGATAATGTACCAAACTCTCACTAAACAGTGGAGGATGAGATGTTCCTCCCAGAGGAGTTCAGTCTAAAAATCTAACCAAGATGCATTGAATCTTTCTTGTGCTGGAGGAACCTGTCTCTCTTAACCAGTTACAAAAGGTGTCACAAGTAGTTAATTCAGATACTTGGGTTGGGAATATTTGTAAAATTTGATAAATTTAGATTTTTTTTTACTTTGCCACATGAACTTCAGGAGGCTGAACTAAGGAAAGAATGGAGAATGAAGAGAAACGCAGGTTTAGAAATTGCATCGGAGCATAAATCGATTTGCTTCAGAATGCTTTCCTATTTTATTCTATCCTTTCTAAGGATAAATTATTTTAGATTAAAACAAGTTTGTGTAATTAAAAAGGAAATTTTATTGTTCTTTGATTTTTCTACTGTGAGAAAAGTGATAGAGTTTGCTCAAAAATCAGATATTCAACCTGGACACTTATGACATTTCAATGAAATGTGCAACAGCTTATCTCTCACCACTGAAATTTAAATTTTTTGTAATACTCATGATCAGTCCATCTGAGTGTGAGTTGGACATCTTCACAAGTTTCTAAAAGTAGTCTACATAAATGTTGATTTGCTACCTCCATCTGATTCTTGCACAGCACTTCCACAGTACCCCTCACCAAAGTTAACTTTGTTCTGGAATCTGACAGCTATTTGATTCTTCAACTGAAGCAAACCAAAATAAATAGTGCAAAATTGTCCTGAAAATGAACACTGACCAATAAATCCCAACTGCTGGAAGAAGAAGGAATTAGTACTTACTGTATCTAAAGATATAGGGTTAAATCAGAAACTCTGACGGGTTTTCTTAGAAGACATCCATTGAGGAGTGGGAGGACAGTCCCTACCTTCTCATACTTAGCCAGGATGACAAGGACGGGACTGCCAGATCCTGGACTTGAAATTTTCTCTCACTAATAAGACCTGACCTATTTTTAAAGCACTTAAAATGTTTTGTCGCTATAATAGCAATAATACTGAAGTTATTAATGTAACTTCACTGTGTCTAGACAGATCTATATCTAGTTAAAAATGAAGAGCACAAAGAAAGAAACAGATTTCTTTCTGATTTCAAACATCCTTAAGTTCCCAAAGTTTCACCGGGTTCCCACCACCTGCCTTGCTGACATGACCAGTGTATGTGATGTTGACAGAAAACGGAGCTTACAGCAAGTGATTATCATTATTTTTTGGGGTTACACCAAGCCTCACTCTCATATTTAGCAGATAAGGGTCAAAGGCTTCTGTGGTTGGCCAGAGTTGATACTGGAAGCCAGGATGGTTCAGCTACAGAGACTCAACTAAAGTTTGGTGTGAACCAAATCATTGTGACCCCAGACTTCTGCAGCTCACTCAACACTCCTGTCCAGTAGTACATAGAAACCCATGTCCCTCTACCTTTGCATAACAGACTGAGCAGCCTCTCACATCTTTGTATTTCTAGTGCAAGTAACTGCTCAGTTCCTTCTGCAACAGTCACAATCCCTCAGCTCCTTGAGACAAGTACCATCCACTGTTCAGCACAAGCTGCAGGTGCTCTTTCATAAACATGTGTCATACATGCCCTGCCACCCCCAGAGGACTCATTCCTATCCCTCTTCAGGCCCAATGCAAATATATGGAAGTATTCAGTGGGTTTTCTATGTTTCTGGATGCTCTGAACTCTGCTTCAGACTGTAATTTAGAACAGTTGTATTTCCAGCAGTGAAAAAAAGGACCTCCAAAAAATGTGCCTGCAGACATCCTTGTTGGGGTGGGGAGGAATGAGTGGTTTACTGGGTATCAGTGGGAGTGAGAATGTCTTACCATGTTATGGTAGTGTCCTTATTGTCAAACTGGGATACTGCACAAGGACCCCCAACTTCCTGAACCCTAGCCCTCAGACTCTCAAATCTCCCAAACCTATATTCCGCCAACAACACCTACCTGGCAATCCCATCTCCCCTGACTTCTTTGTACCAAGGCCTTCCCACCCCTGAACATTCCAGTCTACCTCTCCCTACTCCAAGTCTGCTTGTCTTTAGGAACTATTACTGACAAGTCCATTTCTGTTTTGAAAGCTATGAATTTATGGAGCCTCCCCATGTCCTCTCACTCCCTTGGATGCTAGCACCTGCTAGCCATCTGAACTTAACCCCTCTCTTGGATCTGCCCTCAGAAAATATATGCCCCAGCTCTTGTTTCTGGCAGAACTCCAAGAAAACCTGGACACAGGCTGCAGTAATTAGAAATCTGCTCAGATAACAAAGAAAAACAAGTTTTATATAAATGATATATAGAGCCCCGTTGTAACTGTTCTTCAGTTGTTCATTTATTTGACCTTGGTATACTTTGCTCTTCATTCTGTAATCACTCAGGGGCAAGGAGGCCATCTCCCGAAGGCCTACTTAATTCAGCATCTGTGTTTTAACTGATCAGCATTACGTAAGATGAACTTCAGCATAATATAACCGGTCCCAACTGAGAGGTACGTTGCTGCACAACATATGCAAAACATATGATCGTACACAGGATTAACAAATTGCTTGGCATAGGTCTCCAGTTCTATAATCTCTTCCATGTGGGACTATCCCCACACCCAGACAGAGCCCCTGTGGCCTCCATAAGGTTCTCTGCTCTCCTGTTGTGGCTCTGTTGGTGAAGAGCTGGCATTAGGGGCTGTACTTGACATGACTTTTTCTAAAACATTTATTTCCACAGGTAATTTTGGGATACTTTAATGAGGTTGATGGAGAAGAACGCTGAAGACAATGAGAATGAACCTGTTTTTATAAACTCTTAGAATGGTTTGATTTGGAAGGGAATTTAAAGATCATCAAGTTCCAACCCCCCCCGCCATGGGCAGGGACACCTCCCACCAGACCAGGCTGCTCAAGACTCCATACAATCCGGCCTTGAATACCTCCAGGGTGGGGGCATCCACAGCTTCTCTGGGCAACCTGTACCAGTGTCTTGCCACACTCATTATGAAGAATTTCTTCCTAGTGCCTAATCTAAATATTTCCCATTCCAGTTTAAAGCCATTTCCTCTCATCTTATTGCTATATGCCCTTGTAAAAAGTCCTTCAAAAGCTTTCATGTAGGCCCCCTACAGGTACTGGAAGATGGCTATGAGGTCTCCCTTGAGCCTTCTCTTCTTTGGGTTGAACAACACCAACTCTCTCAGCCTGTCCTCATAGCAGAGGTGCTCCAACCCTTTGGTCATCTTCATAGCCCTCCTCTGGACCAGCTCCAACAGTTCCATATCCTTCTTACGTTGGGGATTCCAGAACTGGACACAATACTCCATGTGGGGTCTCACAAGAGCAGAACAGAGGGGAAGAGTCACCTCCCTTGACCTGCTGGCAATGCTTCTTTTGAAGCAGATGAGGACATGGTTGGCCTTCTGGGCTGTGAGTGCACATTTTTGGCTCGTGTCGAGATTTTCATCGATCAGCACCCCCGAGTCCTTCTCGGCAGGTCTGCTCTCAATCACATCATCTCCGACCCTGGTTGCCCCGACCAAGGTGTAGGACCTTGCACTTGGCCTTGTTGAACCTCATGAGATTCATACAGGCGCTCTTTTCCAACTTGTCCAGGTCCCTCTGGATTACAGCCTATCCTTCTGGTGTGCCCACTGCCAGAACATGAGGTGGATAGTAGTAGGTAGTAGTCTGATTTCTACAATTGGAGGTATTGCAGCCGATGAGCTCAGTATTTTCCATATTAATGAATTTTAAGATTGGCCAGAAGCTACTTAGACAAAAATGAGAAGTGTAACTAGGAAAGGTTCATCTTCTCCCCCCTCAATGTTTATATGTATACAGAAACCCCTCTGTTTCTTCTTAACTGTACTCAGATTAGACAGTGAGATCATAAACGACTTCATGTGACCGATTTCACAATGCTCTACCCAGAGAAATTTTACGCACTGGGTTATGTGTGGCACACTGCAAGTTAATAATTTAGGCCATGAAAGAAAAAATAAGATAAAAAAGGAGTTTTTGTTGTGAATCAGCCACATGTGTTTCAGAACATATTGTGTTTTAGAATCATTGGATGTGGTTTTTGTTATTGGCACTTGCTGGGAATACAGAAAAGTGACAGCACAAATGACTTGTATAAAAATTTTAATTCTGTTGATATTGTCCAGAGAAGCAAGTTTTTTTCCTCAAGGTACTGACATAAACATCTATTTTCATTTTATTAAAGTACAAGCCTGGGAGGGAAGAGGCTTTAAGGTTTGGGTTTTTTTAAAACTAAAAATGAAGTTATACTGCCTTATTTTCCCAGCTATCTTAACTTTACAACATCTGCTAAAATAAGGCAATATTTTTTTTTTGTAGGCTCCTCTTAAAATTTTTGAAAGCCTCCATTAAAACTACTGGAGGAAGATAAAATTATTTGCACATTTAACATTGTGTATTCTGTTGTAGCTCCATATTCAACCCCAATATATTTGCTTTGCATTTGTGCTTTGAGTTGGTTTCGCTGATGAATACATAATAAATTATACATAAAAGAGTGTGATCTTCTAAGATGACGTTCATTACGCAGTTCTAATTTGTGATGCATCAGAAACCATATGCTTTGTGCATTGGCTTACAGCTGCAAAACAGACTCGAAATTACCAAAAGAAGGCTTGGTGCCAGTTCTCAGTGAAGCCAGTGGCAAGACTCCATTTGTTTCAGTGGTTTGGGTAAAGCATGTAACAATCACAACTACAAATTAAGAGTTCTAGGTTTTGAGCCAAAACACCCTCTTTCCTTCTGCACGTTTGCAAGGCTCTGAAGCCCCCCGTTTTTTTTAAAATGTGTGAAGATATTAAAAAATATACTCTAGTTTTCAGTATTTTTGTCCCTTCTGTTTCCTCATACTGCAACCCAAAGTTTAGTAACCCTGGGCAATCAGATTATAAGGAAAAGGGAGGCTGGAGAGTCCAATGTTTCTGGTCAACCCACAAGTGATCTAGGGAGTAGCATGGCTATGCCAGTGCCTTATAAAATCATACCAGATTGGAGGGACAGGTCCTGTAATGTTGCCACGGATACTGTACTACTGTTGATTCTGTTCATAGACTGATGCTGAGCTCAGGTAGCAAAAAGATAAATCATTTTTGGTTTATTGGAAGAAGCTTGTCTAAGCTGTGAAGGAGGCATTTTGGGAAATGTGCCCACACTTTGTTAAAAATCTAAGTAATATATTATCATTTTTGTGCAACATTGGATGGTGATGTCTATACTCTGCACAAGAACAAAGTATGTAACATGCCTCCAAATTAATGATGGAAGACTTCCAAATTATTGAAGGGATTTCAGAATGTACGCTGCCTTGAAAGAGAAATAGTTGAGTGGTATCCCTTTCATGCTTCTCTTATTTGCTTCCTGAAGTGTTTTTCCATCTTTTAAAAGATTTCTGTCCCTTTTATCTTGGCAAAAGAAACTAGGCTTGTGGCTCATAGACTGAAAGCATTGAGCCTCTTAGCACGGAGTCCATACTGGACTTTAAGCAAAGAACCTATTCCTTATCCTGGAACTGTCATGGAGTGGAGAATGTTAGAGTCATTTACAGCTGCCTGGCATTGTCGCTGAGGGACAAATTGAAACCCCTGGTCTGCCAGGCTTGTCAACACCTTTGAAATATGCTGCCTAGCCTGGCTCCCCAAAGAACTCCTTGGAGAGAGTGAAGGAGACAAACTGACAGCCAAAGACCGAGTCTACCTACTTGTCCAGTTTTCTTCCTTTGTCTTTATTTCTTTTCTGTTTTTATACTTGCCGTTCTTTCTGTTTGTTTTTATACCAACACTAATGCTGTAATATTGGTAAGTAGTTTAATTAGAAGATTTATTAACTTGTGTTTTCAATCTTTTTACTGAGAAAAATTAGCAAAAACTTAACGTCAAAATAAAAGCTGTTACCCAATCCTCTTATTGGGTGCAGCCCATCCCCTTTCAATTCGATGGCTAAACTCCCATTGGCATTCATGGGAGCTGATTAAGGAACTAGCTTTTGTTATTTTGTAACACGCATGCCACATGAGGTCTCAATTTAATCGTTTAACTAAAGGCACCTAAACAAGTGGCCTTTTTTTTGGTGATGAGAATGACTCATGTGGCTAAATGGGAATACATGTCTCTGATTTTTTACATCTCCAGCTGAATATGGTAACCATAGTCCAGTACTTCATGTATATGGACTGGCATTTAGCAATCACTCTGGGAATGGCTTGAATATCCAGGCATCTAAACCATTTCTGTTGAGTATATCCTGTAAATCTAAAATAAAAACAGATAATAAAGGAGAGAAGTAAATATGAAACAAGAATATGGGATTAGATTGATAACAGTAATTAATGCCTGTCTGAGGCTTTGCTTCATTATAGTAATTAATCACCTGTTTTCATTGTATTTCTAATATTACAAATTATTAATGCTTTGAAAATATAAAACAATTTAAATTATCATTAGAGCTGGGATAGTCTTTTCCTGGAGCAGCACTCTACAGAGAGTTTGGTGAACATCCAAGAACTGGTAAATTTGGAGCAGAAAGTGTTTAATGCACTTTGTTATTAAACACCAAACTATAAACAAATGCTTCAATATTTGGAAGATCATGACCTCCAGCGTGGCATTATTTAAAAATATGTGGTTTCTAATTTTTCATAATGAAAACTAAGACTCTTAGGATTTGCTAAGCCATTGTTTGCTCTTTTCATAGGGTGAATATTAAAATTTCTCTTGTCAGTGTAAGGATTAAGGCCAGACCTAATTTTTTTTTGTTTGCACCATTATAAAAAAAGACCTGCAAGTTCCACCAGTGAAGAGTTTAATTTTGAAATACATTTTGAAAATATGGTCTATGTAAGAACAGACCAATAAGATTGTATCCTGGCTTTAAGTGATAATCAACCTACACATTCACACAGGGGATATATATAAATCAAATATTTTATTCCTTCGGCACCTGTAGTGTAAGAGCTCTGATTTATGCAGGTATGTACAATGTGGCATGCTTCAAATTGTTTCCCTTCTCAATGACAGGGTTTATGTTCTTTGTAACATCTCTCAACAGTGTTGTACCTTCACTCAGACTTCCTTTGATAAAGCCTGGACAATTCTTTCTTCCATTGCTTTTGGGGAGTTTTGTATGGCTTCTACTTGTTTATCTCCAGTCTCGGTTTTTCATTTGAACCTTCCCAAGAAGCTGACTGGATTCCTTCAAACTTTCACTTACCGGTGAGAAAGATGCCTTTATTGTTTAGTAGAAAGGCCTACTCCGGACTATTGTAAACTGTCCAACTGTCCTGTAAGCCTCAAGCTTACAGGAGGAGAGAACCTAAACTTATGAAATATATCCTCCAGTGGTCCTGCTTTGACTTTGCTTGGGTCTTCAGAAACCACACGTACTAGGTCAGATTTTGCCATGCTACTTCAGCAATAATGAAGATATCATGCATCAAAATGTGCAAGTGTTTCACTTCAGAGGATGTTCCTATGCTCTGAAAATCTTTCTTACATTGTTTCTTGGTTTCTGGGCCATTAACCCCAGAATCCAGGCACCCCTTAAATCTACCAGGAAAATAAGTCCAAGAAAAAAAATAGATATTACTATCTTCTATGGCTTTATTCCAGTAGATCTCTGGGGTCCAAAGGGGTTAGCTGTGTCACTCTTGTCATAGTAGCAAGTCCACTGTGAGTAACATGGTCTTTATCCGTAATGCCAAATGGTCGGAAACATCTTGTTGATTGCCATTCTTCTGGGAATCTCTTTGTTGTCACAGCTGATGGAACATGACACCAACACAAGTTGGGACACAACACAGGTTGGGACATGGCACCAACATCAATGATAGTGTGAGTGTCCTCAGCCCTTGTGGCATCTATCTCCAGGACCATCCTCTTGAAGTTGAGGGGTTAGGACCACATTTCTGTTATTAGCCCTGAGATCCAAAGCGAGATTTCAGTACCAGAAGAAGTTCCTTTTTTTCTCTTCTTTGAATAAAATGTGCATTTTATGAGGCAATAATTGCAAATAACCATGGGTGGGCAGAAAGTCTGTTGGAAGCTGCAGAGAACTCATACTTCAACAGAGACACCACTTCTCTGGGTTGCTGCTGGATCTTTTGATAGACTTCAGAGAGAGCACAATAAAAGGAGTCCTCAGTATTTAGTGATAACTGTCTAGTATCCAATCCTAGAAGTTTGTAGACACTCTCAGAATGAGATACTCATACTTCTTCCAAACATCAATGTTGGTTTGTTCTGCTTCTATGGTTGTTTTGTTATCATTCTTAAGGAACAAGGCAAACCCAGATGTTACTGAAAATATTAGTGGGCCATTCAGGATCTGATCAACTGAGTTACTGTATTTTTTTATATGTTGAGCCATGGTAAGTAGGGATCTGTTTACAAATTGAGCAGTATCCTGTTTCCTGCAAGTGGGTTTTTAGATTCTGGTCCTCAAATATCTGAAAGGGTTGATCAAATTGTTTCCATTTGTTAAGGACTTCTCTGCTCCATGGGACCTGAAACTGATGCTAATGATGCTTACTTACATCCTTCCTGTGAATCTGCAGCAACTTCATCACTAATATATCTGCCAAAGAAGATGTGTTTCTCTTGAATATTGCCTTCTCCTGAAGGGTAAGACAGTATTTTTCTCAATATCATACCCATTCTTCATCGGATGTTTCTTTTGAGAACCATTTTTCTGGCTCAGGATTCCATCTCTGTTATAAAATGTAATTTTAAACTTTATCCTGTCTTCATGTCTTTCCTCCACACACTGAATGCCAGTAAGGCTCCACCTTATTTCTTATTTCCATTGTTTCTGACAGGATCAGGAACTCCAGATATTTTCTGAGGCTCTTTCTGTGAACAATTGGCTGATGTGGTGGTATTGTTATCTTTGTGTGCAGATTGTTCATGTAGATACTGTTCATGTAGATAAGAGGCTGTCATGGCCTGTTTTGAGACTGCAGTCAAGGTTCCATCTGTGATTGGAGTGAATGCCACTAGCTCTTCAGCTAAGTTGATGGTAATGCTGAGAGATTTGACCTTTCCTGTCATCTGCCAAGAATTCATGTGAGCTCTTTTCAATTTTATGAAACTGTGGGCCATCCCAGAAGCATCCAGGAATGGCGCTGCCCTTGGCAGTGTTCTCACAACATTTATTAGATAGAACTTCCATTACCTCTCTGTGGTAAATATGCAGCCTTCCTCTGTACTCACATTGTGTCAAAATGCATGTGAGAAATTACTCTGGAAAGAAGAATAGCTCATTTAAAAGTAAGAAAGGTTCTTCAAACTATGTGTATAGGTTTCTTTTTTTCCTCTCAGTGAGCATTAAAGAAGATAGAGAATATTTTTTTCCTTTAGAAAAAGGAAAGAAAGGCAAATTACTGTAGAAGGAAAAATTAATGGTCAGGAACCAGGTAATTCCCATGTTTTTTTCCATGATATGAATGTATTTGTGCACTGCATATATGAAAAAAATCTACGTTTCCTGGTAAGTCATCTCTCTCCTTTTCCAAAATCCGCACATGAAAATCCTAATAGAACTGAGTATTAGCACATTGAATGGGCCATCATATTGCTTTTGGAAAAGAATTAACCATGGATACTAAGCTCCATTTCTTGCTTTGAAAGTCTACCACATGAATAAATATCACCAATCATCACTGTTTGTCATTAGCAAGTAACCAGTTGCAACTACTGGGGTCTAGAGGCAATTTTTTTTCTTAACATGTTTTTCATGCTGACGTTTCCTTAATTGGTGGCAATAAGGCAGCTATGCTTTCCACTGGGGTGAGAAAAATCTGACACCTGCTCTGTACTGGATATAAATCTTCCATAAAGATCCTATCTACTCAACTGGAGCCCAGGAGATCAGAATTTGACTCATAGAGTAAGGAGGTTATTGTGGCCTGCTATACTAATTGCCCTCCTGCTGCCTTCTAATGCCCTTGGGAGGCTTGATTCACTTTACCCCAGCTGTGGGGATGGATCCCTTTTGCAGCCTGGATAAGAAAGGTTTTGTGATGCTTTTCTGTGTTATGTTTAGGAGATTAAGTTCGGAACTTGGAATTTCTCAGCTAAATTCAATGTTACTCAAGACCTCCCAGTTTCTGTCCCCCAGTAAGAACAGAAAAAGGAAGCCATTGCAGTGGTTGGAGGGCAGAATTATACAAAAACGTACTAAAGATTATTGCTTGTGCTTGTTGACTTCCAGCTGCCTTGCCACCCACTTTCTTGCTGAGCCAGAAGCAAATTTGAAAAAGAAACCACTGTGCATCACTTCCTTAGCAGAACATGTTGCAGACAAAAGGAATCGAAACCACAAGTAGAGAATTGGATTTCCCTTGCTTTCTCCAAAATAAATATTTGTTTGTGAGAAAAGTAGCCGGAAGAACAAGACATGTACCCCAGACACTAAAGGCTTATGTATTTGTGCCGGCTGCAGCAGAGATAAGATAGTCCAAAGAGCGCTATCTAAGGTCAGACTGAGCTCCATCATCTTGGCTTTTGAAGTAATGTCTTCCACTGTTTGCACAAAGCAGAGAGAGAAGAAAGGCTCTTGGAGTCCAGCAGGGATATGTAGCAAGTGAAATCCATAATTAGCAGTAGGGCTGCCCATTGGAGCAGCACTCTGCACTGCTCTTTCAGAGCAGTAGCATCATTTCCCATGGTGACATTGTGGAGAAGAAGAGGACACGCCACGCAAACACCTCTGGGTATCAGCATTTGCTGGTTGTCTGCTGAAATGAACTCCGAAGAGGTTACTTCAGTACAAAGGTATCCTTACCTAAAACAGGTGCTGAAGCCCAATAGAGGTCTCACACCCATTGCCTGGGAGGAGATAAACAACTCCAGAAGATGCTAAACTCCTATTTGTCCCTGGAGTACAGGGACTATGTCTACTGTGAATTCTGGATGGTGACCTGTTGAGGATCCATGCCTTGCTGAGCAAGGCTCATTTTTAAAAATGAAGCAGTAGTACAGATCTGTGCTTTGTGTAATAGCTTAGCAGTTAGAAGCATTGACTAGAAATTAGGTGGTACTGGTTACAGCCCTCTTTCTTACACTCACAGTTTGAGTGGATTTACACTCCAGTTTTCCATTTTCTGGAAGGTGGCCCCAAAGAGTATATTCCTTCTCTGCGTGGCTTGGAAGGCAACGGACAGGGAGAGAAGGGAACAACAGAGCACTGTTGCTAGCTATGGTGGTCAGCTGGGAGAGCCTTCTTGATCCTTTTTTCCTGGACTCCAGAGTGAGTGCTGTTCAGTAGGCAGGTGAACAGTCCTATGGTGAGACTGTGAATGTGGCAGATACACTTGCTTTTTGAAAATCGAGTGCCATATCACTTGTTTTTCTCTTTCTTTCCACCACCTACTCCACTTTACTGTGTTCCTTTTTCCTGCAGAAGAGCAATAAAAGATAAGATAATCTGTACTAGGCCATCAGGCACAGAGATTGCCATTAAAGAGTTAATTTTTATAAGCAGTTTCCACATGAATTATCTGGAACACCACAATTATGGTCTTTCGCAAGCTTGGGGAAATGTTGTGGTGTCTCATATGGCACCATTCGGTAACACTTTACCAGCAGATTTTTCTATGGTCAGCATGAACTCTAAATTCATAACCTTTAGCTTGAAATTTTTTTTTGCTCTTGTCCACTGTTCCAGTCCTCATTTTCAGCTGTTACCTGGCACAAATTTGCACAGAACCACGTCCCCTGTCATCAGAAAGCCAGAAAAATCCATTCAGATTAGGAGACGGAAGGAGATTTAGCAAGAGAGTCTCCTTCGGATCATGCCAGTGCCTTCACAAAAGCTGTATTTTTATTATGCCCTTACATAACCTATCCCCTGTTTCAAATACAGCTTGAAAAAAACTCTCCTTCATACAAGAACATGACCAGCTGAGTAAATAGAAAAAAATTGTTGAACTTGTGAATAGTACTTACTGAGGCCCTAACTATTTTGATACATGTGCCTGCATAGCAATACATTTTGGAGAGAAATAGTGTTATTGAGACACATGAAAACAGTTGGTAAGAGCTACAAGTTAAGCTGAAACATATTCCTGGTAATACAGTTAAAACGGAGGGAGAGGTTCTCAAAGGTAAATTCAGGTCAGTTGGCATCTTCAAAAACAAGACTTACTTAGACAAATTATAAAACAAAGTCATACACAAAGAGGGAACAAGTCACAGAAGTATCGAATTTGCCAGTGTCATGAGAGAGAAAAGGAAAAAAAAAATGACAAAAAGGACCCAGCAGTAAAATGAATATATTCATGTAGTGTCAGTCTCTCCAGACGAGAAATGGTGCCAAGCAGAACCGCATCAGCGTGTGGCCGTTTCTTACACTGACACTAAAAACATCTGTTGAGGTACAGTGTTTATACCAACTGCCAAATAAGAATTTTTTAATCTTAAAACATATGTTGAAAATAGGAAAATCTGGAAAACAACAAAAAGAAAATAGAGGGGTGGGTGGCCAATAAATTAAAAGTGAGAAATGGGGGAGGATGAATTGGAGACAATGTTTTCCACATAGTGCATCATAGTTAATTCAGGTCATTTCAGGTCACCAAAGGAAGGGAAGCTCATGGAGGAATTCACAGATCACTCTAAGAAGTTAAATGAAACCAAAGGATGTTCTTCATGCCAGAGACTTCAGAATTCAAACATGGGGTTTTGAATAGTTAATCATAAAACTCAGAATTCAGCAAGAGTTTGGGAATTCTTCTAATGTAAGACACAAGAACTGATGTTGATGGTCACAGCAATACCCGTATTTTTACAGGCAGGCATTTCTCACATTTTTACAGGAAAGGATACAGTTAAGCACTTGTCTGAACTAGGGGCTAATATTGGCCCTACAGAAATGATACCGACATGCTACTTGGCTAAACACTTATTCAAATAAATCTTAGATACGTACAGGGACTATAATATTTAAAGGTTCCCCAACTTCACATTTAGTTCTCTGTTTAAAGTAACTAGAATATAGAATTCACAAATATTTCAATGAGAATAATCAACAGATCTGAGCAAAAATAGTTATCCAACTATTTCTAGGATATGTTTCCAGTCATGTACTTAAGTATTCCTTAAAATAAAATTCCTTATAAATGGTAGACTAATTATATTTCTAAAATAGGATATCTGCCTTCAAGGACATTATTCGGTAAAGTTATCTAAGTGATCAGCTTCCTGTATATCATGATCATGTATAGATAGAAGATTTGAGTTTGTGTCACTGACTCTCTGAAGTCAAGAAAGTCTTTCATTCGAATCAGTCTCTCTTCGGTACCCTCTCAGGTCTACAGCATGTGGTGCATGTCTAATGACAGAAACAGAAAACAAACCCAATTTAATATAATTTGTCCATTGAGTTAATTCCTATGCATTGTGCTTTTAGAAGAGAAAATGTACCTAGAAAAAAAAAGGCCCCTAGAAATCAAAGAGGAAACTCCCACTCTATTCAACACAGTTGAGATTTCACCTCTGTTATGCTTGACTTTCAAGTATAAAAGGTTTATGCTTAGTGAATCACTGGTAGGGATATGGTCAATTGCATGTACATCGTCAAAACCTGTATCACATTAACTGTGTGATACATCCCTCAATTTAATTCTGTACCATTTATTAAATATTATATTTTGTAAATCCACAGTAGAAATGTGCTTAAGGATGAATTATACACACCGTAGGTAACAGGAGTTTTTGATACTACTTTCCCTGCGTCTAGCAGGGAAACTTCAAACTCTGGCTTCTGGTAGAGTACGCCAGCTGGGGATAACATATTTCTGGGACATATAAAAACGCTGAGAAACATGAAAATCAAATTCTGGAATGAGGCAATGGGACCAAATGGGAGATGTTTCCCAAGGCCAGCACTCAGAGCTACATAATTTTATGCCTTCTCTGATGGAGTTCTGTAGGTATGTAGCTGAGTTTTATTGGATGTTCTTGTAAAAAAATACAGAGATCTTCTGTGCCCACATAACAGTATTTCCAAATGTTTTTGCTTCTTCCTGAATCTTCAGAGAACATCTTTGTATGATCATCAAAAAGCAAAAGCAAGTCTAAGCCTTTAGATGTCTCTTCCTTTGTCTTCAATGCACCACAGCTGGAAGAGGTGAATTAGCACTGGAGAAAACTCTTACTGGTTCTTCTGTTAAAATGCTGGTAACAAATGGCTATTAATTTTTCATTATTGGCAGACTACAATGTTTTAAAAGATCACTAACAAATAAAATATTCTTGGTTGAATATCCCTTCCAGCTTGGGTGATTCTATGAATTTTCAAATCAGATAATTTCTGTTAAAATTCAAGATCATTCTGGGGTTTCACAGCTTCTTCACTAATACCCAGTGGGAGACTCTCCAGTGATCCGCAAAGAGTGCCAATATAGATCATGTAGAAATAAACTTGCATCTTGTGATATCCTTTTTTCAGTGAATGTTAAGTTTCATGTGACACTCAGGCTTTGGCTGAATCTTTGGTGATTTTGAATGTACTCACTTTAAGGGCTGTGAACTAGATTTGCACATTTTTTCCACTTTAATTTGCATTCTTATTTCTCAAAGAAACTGACAAACCCTCCCTTACCGGCTCAACAGATGTTTGTTTTCTTCAGTGAGAAACTACAGACATTTATTGCAATATGGAAGCCTGAGTTGTGAGTGAAATTCTGGTGACTAATAATCTATTTGTTAACTTCCATGTTCAGAACAATTTCACTCTCAGTGAATGCAAAAAATACATATGTTAACCTGATAGTGTGATTAAGAAATTCATCTGCTCTTACTTGTCTGGACTTAATTGACCATAATTAATGACTGATTTAGGTCTTTGAACCTTTAAAAAATAACTACAAAAAGCTGTTACCATTTAGGGGTTTCAAAACTTTAGACAACATAAAGAAAAACAGTTTAAATTTTCACAAATCTGTTGAGTTTTGCAAAAATATTTTCTCCCTTAATTTGAACCATCATTTTCTCAAAGAAAATTAAATTAAAAAGCAACAAACATGTTTTTGTAATTAAACAGAATACTGAGCTATGCAAACAATAAAGATCCTTGTTTGAAATTAATTCTTGTCCGGCTTCTGGGATTACCAGGGGAATAAAATTATACCAAAACAAAACAGAAAAAAAACTGCTACAGCCTAGAACTTGTATTTTACCAGAAGCAAAAGGAAATTTAGGCTTAATAGCTTTGAGTTCTATTCTGCCTCCAAAAACCATGATTTTAGAGTTTGTTCTAAATTTGACAAAATGAAAAATCTCATCACTGCTGTCATCAGAAGCCAAAAGTTGTACCTCTGCTTTTTTTTTTCCTTTGTGGCTCATTAGTTTACTTTTTCCTCTTCTGTACCTAAGAGACATATTTGAGATGGTTCTCAGGAATGTGAAAACAAGGACTGCGCATTAGTCAATAGATACTCATTGTCTAAACTTCAGATAAAAATGTCTCTCCTAGGGCAGGAAGCCTGCCTGGAGGTGGGAAAACGCCATAGAAGGAACTTAACACTTTTAGGTTGACTGTCTACTTCTTTTATACTTACGTGAATATAATAATAATAAAAAAACCCCACAAAACCCAACATCTGGCCCGTGAAACTATTTTTAGAAACACAGCAATTGTGTTTTTAGAAACAGGTCAGATTCCTTTGAAGAAAACTCCTTGTCCATTTATATACTGCGACATTCAAATTTGCCACAGAAATTAAAGTCTTGTAGGATGTCATAGTATTAAGCATATCAGTTTTGGGGTCTCAGTCTTCTAAGGATGGCTGCCTGAGTGTGCCTGCCTGCTCTAACTACCCATCAGCTCTGTTGAAATCTTACCATCTGTTTTGTGTTCAGCCACTTGAATAAATTATTGCTCCCCTTATTCTTTGTGTACAGAGCTGCTTTATGGAACACAATGTTTAGTCAAGCTCCTTGGCCCACAAATTTCTTCTTCTTATCCAGTTGTCCTGCCCCAAGTGCCCCAGTTGTGCTTGGGTTCTCAAGGGTCCAAAGTCAACATTGTAGAGGCACGGGCATGCTGAGTTTGTGGTTGAGGGCACGTCCAAATATTGCTACATCCCAGATTTGGTTCAAACACTTAGCGTAGACCATTTATTCCAATTAAATAAATGACATTTCTGCAATGGAAAGAAGAATGGGGAGAGAAAAGGAGCAGAGATCAACTGATGAAGTCTTCCCTGTGTTCAAAAAAAGCATTCTTTTAAGATTACACTGACTTTGTCACCAGGGACCCAGAGGCCCAGTTTCAAGTTTTCGCACAGTGCTCCAAGAGTCCTAAGCCACAGAGCTATGCCCATGACTTAATATTGCCAGCATTAAAGAGATTTTCCGGGGAAATTTTTTAAAGTACTTCTTTATTTTTTTTTTAAATCTTGTTTTCTTAGAGTTGAACAGTCCCTGAGGGCCAGAGGCTAACACGTGGAACAGATACCAATGAATTTTTTTCATCCTACAAGCTAATGCCCATGTCAAAATTCCCTCAGTCTCTTCCTTCTCCATGTAGGACTTTCAAAAATATCACTTTTTTTGCTATCCAACCAATCAGCTAAATGTTTTGTTGAGCATTTTAACACGGTTTATGTAAATATATTATGATTAAAAACGTTTTTAAAAAAAGACCTAAAATATGGAAATTATGAACTTGCTGGTGTTTCTTATACTGATTTCTTATGACAATAGGAACTATTTTTGAAAATATTAATTTCTGAAAATATTATCTTGTACTTTTTTAATAGCTTATTCCGACTTCCATTTCTTCAGTCTGACATTCAATGGCATAAAGCCTCAGTGAATGTGTAAACCTATTTTATATCCTTTTCAGATAGGGTATTTTGCCGTATCACTCACTACATAATAAAATAAATGGAGGAAAACTTTGCGGAGCACCTACTGCCAATTTATCCTCGAATGTCTTGGCTTGTACTGGCGCATGGCCTGACCACTGTAGCAACACGGTGTGCTTGTGGCCTCACACAGGTCAACAGTTCCCCAGCTCCTGTGCTGCTCTGTCACTGACTTGCTATGTGGCAAATAAATAATAAACCAACGATTCCACAGCTCTGTTTTCCTTATTTGAAAAGACAGCAGTGATCATCACCAACTCTAGGAGACCGAGAAATGTGAAGACTGAATCTAAGAGTAGCGAGTTACCAAAGCTTTGATCTTTCAGCCCAGTACGGGGCAGGCTGCTGGCATCCCAGCCACGGTGTCTGTGCAAGCAGGGTCCAAGGTAGGATGGGCGCCGCAGGATTTACCTTGGGAAACCTCTTGCCAAAGCCAAGGACTGAGCTCCCTGACTCCATTGAGCTGTTCCTTAGTGTTTTATAAGCTAAAAGAGCACCAGTAAATTAACTTTTCGTGATACTGTGAATATATAACATAGTCTAAAAATGCAAGAGAAATGTGACCTCTGTGGTTATTGTTAATGATTTAGTTAGCATCAATATTTTCCACTGCTTCTAGTATTTAACACTACTTCATAGTAGGTACACAGAATATCCAAACCGATCATATCTGTGTTATAATATTAACAATATTAGGATCCAAAATATAGTCCAACCCTTTTTATTGCTTTTGAAAAATACAAACATTCATCTGACCCATGTTGTATATAACTTGGACCAGCATGTAGTAATAAATCAGTTTTCCTAGACTTTTAAGTGGCAGTGAATGAAGAACAGAAATAATAGTCAATTTAACTGAACATAGTCCAGCAAGAATATAATTTTTAAAAAATTTTATGAGCCTGAGCTCCTTTATGCCTAGATTTTTTTTTTTTGAAAGATAACCAGAATTTTACCCATATGCTTAAATTGAAAGACATTGTTCTTGATAATGGAGGCAAATTTTCTTTTTCTTTTTCTTTTTCTTTTTCTTTTTCTTTTTCTTTTTCTTTTTCTTTTTCTTTTTCTTTTTCTTTTTCTTTTTCTTTTTCTTTTTCTTTTTCTTTTTCTTTTTCTTTTTCTTTTTCTTTTTCTTTTTCTTTTTCTTTTTCTTTTTCTTTCTCTTTTTCTTTTTCTTTTTCTTTTTCTTTCTCTTTCTCTTTCTCTTTCTCTTTCTCTTTCTCTTTCTCTTTCTCTTTCTCTTTCTCTTTCTCTTTCTCTTTCTCTTTCTCTTTCTCTTTCTCTTTCTCTTTCTCTTTCTCTTTCTCTTTCTCTTTCTCTTTCTCTTTCTCTTTTTCTCTTTCTCTTTTTCTTTTTCTTCTTTTTCTTCTTCTTTTCTGCTTCTTTTTCTTCTTTTCATTTTCTTCTTCTTTCTTCTTTTTCTTCTATTTCTTCACTTTTCTCTTCATTTTCTTTTTATTCTTCTTCATCTTCTTTATCTTCTTCTTTTTTATCTTTTACTTACTTATTAAAAAAGAAAAACAATGATGGTTTTGCCTTTTTCCACCACAAAAAAAAAAATTATAACTGAGCATCTGCTACAATGTTGTTTATATTTTAGAAGATTTAGTCTGTAGTGATGAGTTAATGTTTCCAGGGACTGGTATCACAATACTAGCTAAAATGTTTCTCATAAATATGAGCTCAGAATGTTGAAAATGAAGTTTGAATACTAAGGCAGTTAATTAGTTTGGCTCCCAAACACACCAAATAATAGTTCCTTCAAAACAATCTCCTTTAAGTGGATAAGTTTCTTGGAAATAATATGACATACATCATAATATCTTGTTGCAAACATAGAACCGAAAATCTGCTCCTGCCAGCAACTGAAGATGCTAGAACTCAGAAAATTACTCCTTACACATATCCTTGTTGGTCCATGGAAGTATCATTTCTTCTTGTTTAATATTGATATTCACCAATGATAGCCATGGAAAATGGGTGTGGAAAAAAATTTCTGGAATATGCTTAGACTGATTTGAAAACAAAGCAGGACTAGAATCTGAATTTGAATTCAGCACTACAAAAATCTTACATAAAGACATAATTTCAAAATTTAAACAGCTAATTATCAGAACATTTTCTCTATGACTAAGTACAGGTAACAGCTATTAACTTAAATGAAATACTCCTTCTTTTTTATGTTTTTTTGAGGGGGGGAGGATGGGGTGTCTTGTTTCCAAAGTATTGTAGGAGGAGTGAGAACCTCAAGAGTAGGAACAGAGAGCAGAATACCCTGTTCCATAACCCAGGAGGAAGCAGTTAATGACCTGCTATGCCACCTGGACACTCACAAGTCTATGGAGCAGGACGGGATCTATCTGAGAATACTGAGGGAACTGGCAGAGGAACTTGCCAAGTCACTCTCCATCATTTATCCTCAGTCCTGGTTAATAGGAAAGGTCCCAGACAACTGTAGTCTTGCTGGTGTTGTACCCAGCTACAAGAAGGGTTGGAAGGAGGATCTGGGGAACTATAGGCCTGTTAGCCTGGCCTTGGTTTTGGGGAAGATGATGGAGCAGTTCATCTCAAGTGCACTTACCAGGCATGTGCAGAACAACCAGGGCACCAGGCCCAGCCAACATGGGTTCATGAAGGGCAGGTCCTACTTCATAAACCTGATGTCCATCTATGACCAGATGACCCACTTAGTGGATGGAGGATTGTTGTCGCTGTTGTCTACCTGGATTGTAGTAAAGTCTTTGACACTGTCTTCCACAACATTTTCCTAGAGAAACTGGTGGCTCATGGCTTAGACAGGAGTACACTTCTTTTTGTAAGAAACTGGCTGGATGGTTGAGCCCAGAGAGTTGTGGTGAGTGGAGTTAAATCCATTTGGTGGCTGGTCCCAAGTGGTGTCCCATAGGGCTCAATTTTGGGACTAATCTTGTTTAATATCTTTTTCAATGATCTGGATGAGGGGATTGGATGCTTCCTCAGTAAGTTTACAGATGACACCAAATTGGGTGGGAGTGCTGATGTGCCTGAGGAGGCATCTGTGTTTGGTTTTGGGCCCCTGAGTACAAGAAGGACATTGATGTGTGAGAGTGTGTCCAGAAAAGGACAACGAAGATGGTGAAGGCTCTTGGAGCAGACGTCTTATAAGGAATGGCTGAGGGAATTGGAGCTGTTTAATGTGGAGAAGAGGAGATTGAGGGGAGACATTATTGCTCTCTACTACAACCTGAAAAGAGGTTGTAGTGAGGCTGGTTTTGGTCTCCCATATGATTAGAGATAAGACAAGAAGAAATGGCCTCAAGATGTACCTCATGAGGTTTAGATTGGACATTCAAAAAACAAGTGGTCAGCATTGGAACAGGTTTCCCAGGGAAGTGGTGAAGTCACCATCCATACCTGTATTTAAAAGACATAGTTTTGGCATTTCGGGATATGGTTTAGCAGGCATGGTGGTGTTGGTCTGACAGTTGGACTTGATGATCTTGGAGGTCTTTTCCAAACTTAATTGTTCTATGGATGTATTAATTTATGGAGTCTTTGCTTAGAGGATCTTACCTGAATATACTTGATAAAGATATATATCTCAGTGTCCTACTAAGATTAACTCTTCACTGATGCTTGACTTCAATGCCAGAGTAAAGGGACTTCAGTATCACTAATGGACAAAGAAGTAAAGTAAAGAAGTAGCCATTGGAGAGACCTGAGGTACATCCAAATTCTAGAGAAAATATGCCCTATTGAGTTTCACTGTAATTCAGATTAATACAAGAGAAGCCCAAGAAAGGTATATTTGGAATCACATCCAGAGTACTCATTTGTTTTTGAGCAGAATGGGAAGTTACGTACTAATATCATCCTCTTTTTATAATTATTATCTCGAGTAAATGGACCATGAATACTGAAATTTCTGAAAAAATACTGAAATTACTGAAAAAAACCACCAAACTTCATGTATGTGTTCTATGGAGGACTGTTAAAGATCAGTAACATATTAAAATATGTTAAATATGTAAAATATGTTAAAAATATTAAGTATTATGGCAGATTACTTCCTGGAGTCCCAAGGGAACTGGCTGTTGTTGCAGCCAAGCCACTAACCATAATATTTGAAAAGTCATGGCAGTCAGGGGAAGTCCATGGTGACTGGAAGAAGGACAGCATTGTGCCCATTTTTAAAAAGGGTACAAAGGAGGACCCTGGGAACTACCGATGTGTCAGGCTCACCTCTGTACCTGGGAAGATCATGGAACAGATCCTCCTAGAAGCCATGCTAAAGCACATGGAGGATAGGGAGGTGATTCGAGACAGCCAACATGGCTTCTCTGAGGGCAAGTCCTGTCTGACCAACCAAACTAGCGGCTTTCTATGATGTAGTGACTGCATTGTTGGACATGGGAGAAGCAATGGATGTAATCTATGTGGACCTCTATAAGGTCTTTGACACAGTTCCCAACAACACCCTTCTCTAAATTGGAGGGATATGGATCTGATGGGTGGACTCTCTGATGGATAAGGAATTGGTTGGAACATTTTATTCAGAGAGTAGTGGTCAACGACTATGTCCAGATGGAGATCTATGACAAGCGGTGTTCCTCAGGGATCCCTACTGGGACCAGTGCTATTTAGCATTTTCATTGATGATATAGACAGCAGGATTGAGTGCACTCTCAGTAAGTTTGCAGATGCCACCAAGCTGAGTGGGGCAGTGGTCACACCAGAAGGACAAGATGATGTGATTGAAAACAGCCCTGCCGAGAAGGACGCAGGGGTGCTGATTGTTGAGAAGCTTGGCATGAGCCAGCAATGTGCACTCACAGCCCAGAAGGCCAACCATGTCCTGGGCTGCCTCAAAATAAACGTTGCCAGCAGGTCGAGGGAGGTTATTCTTGCCCTCTACTCCACTTTTGTGAGACTCCACCTGGAGTATTGTATCCAGTATTGGGTCCAGAGGAGACCTACAAAGATGATCAAATGGTTGGAGCACCTTTGCTATGAGGACAGGCTGAGAGAGTTGGAGTTGTTCAGCCTAGAGAAGAGAAGGCTCCAGAGACACCTCATAGCAGCCTTCCAGTACCTGAAGAGGCTACATGAAAGCTGGGGAGGGACTTTTTACAAGGGCAAGTAGTGATAGGATGAGGGGGAATGGATTTAATTTGAAAGGGGGAAGATTTTGAGTAGATATTTAGGAAGAAATTATTCATGAGGATGGTGAGACACTGGCAATGGTTGCCCAGGGAGGTTGTGGATGCCTCCTCCCTGGAGGGCCGGGTTGGATGGAGTCTTGAGCAGCCTGGTCTGGTGCCAGGTGTCCCTGCCCATGGCAGGCGGGGTGGAATTTGATGAAGTTTAAGGTCACTTCCAACCCAAACCATGCTATGATTCTCTGTTCACAGTCTTCCTGTCCTGTAACTGGTACTTATCTGACTAATGATGCCCAAAAGCCATCTCTCATTGATTAAATTATGTGATGAAAAAAACAGAGTCTGGAAAATATCATGACTTGATCTATTTGGTAAACTTTCAAATATTTCTTTCAGAAGATTTGCCAGGCAAACAGCGTAGTATAAAAATTAGTTTTATTTAATTTGTGCTTTATTGTTTTTGAATTTAACTTTCAAAAAGAGACGTGATGAAAAAGCTACAGCTGACTGAAGGTACAAAGCTTATGTTGTAAAAAGATGTGTAGGTCTGAGTCTGTAGATCATGGATTTGTAGGTGCATTTTAGTCCAGAAAATTGTGCTGCAGAGGTGTTTTGTGGGTTTAGACCTGTGTCTGAAACAAGCTGAATAGGGTGAATGCAGTATCTTACTTGACTGTTGTCTTTGTTTTGACTGCTGTTGCTAGTGTCAAGGCCAAAGTATCAGTACATCCAGACAGGGAGAATATCTATTCCTTATTTCAAAGGGACATCACATTATTCATTCTTTAGTTGCCAAAATAAAACAAAAGTTGAGCCAACAAACCAGTGGTTTGTGGAGACACTAAATAACCATATTTGTAACGGGGCTTTGTTTTCACTGTCAAATTCAACCAAAAGAAATCCAATCCTTATGTACAACATATCCACAAAGCTCCTTCTCTCAAAAAACAGCACCTTCTCTTGGATTGTCTGAAGATTTTGCTGCCTTGCAAATCTGAAACAGGAAACAATAACACATTTGGCATCATTTTAGATTCCTCCTGTTAAAAAAAAAAAGTAGTTTATTAACCCAAATCTTTATTTTTGTATGTATGACTCAGGTAAAGTACATGAAAGACCAGATACCAGTGCTTTCTAAGTTGCTGATGGAGCTGCAGAAGATGAAGCTTCTCAGCTGAGTGGTAGGTACTGCAAAGAGGTTTTTCTCTGGCCTTTAGGCAGGACAGAATGAGGCTTTGAAACTGGAGAAAAAAAAACTGAAGTGGAAACCCATCAGCTCCAATACGGAGATAACTATTTGAAGACTTCGTATTTGGTAAAACAGAGAGAAAAAACCCGAGTATTGGTAGTGGTCAATGCAAATATGACAGCATTTGCTTCTCAAGAAGAGATTTGATAAGTGACTGAATCTAAAGTCTCTTTGCTAAAGATATGTATACTGGATAAATAGTGACTTTGTATAAGCGAATGTTAGGGCATATAATCTAAGTACACATGGGATATAGAACAGAAAAATTCTTTAGAACAAGTAAAAACTGACTCATGCATATGAATTTCTGTATTTTATTTGCTCAAAATTTTTTTTTTCAGTACCAGGAAAAAGCACAATAATTGCCACAAGATTTACTGTAGCTAAAGTAAAAAGTTTTTGAATCACTCAACGTGAAATTATAATAATAATTGCAGCATAACTGCTAAGAAAAAAAGCAGTTAGAAATTTCTTTTTAAGAAATGTGAAATCATAGAAAAATATTATGACTGTTCTAAAAGCAAAAACCCATACATGTTATCATTTCATGACAAGAACTTAAAACAGTTATGTTTTCTGAAGTTTGCTTACAGAAAAATAATACATCTTTTTTTTGAGAAAAGGTGCATGTAATAAACAAAGTAATAACTCTTTCAAACATAAAGACAATATCTAAGGGAAAAGGCATGTTGTTCTCTGTGCTCATTAATGCCTCAACCTGCATAAATATAAAAAGATGCCAGTGATTGTTATTACATGACTGAAAGAGGAAGAATCAGTTGTCTGGATAATAATTTTCAGGATGAGAAAGAACATACAGCAGAAATATGATACAAAAGAGTATGCTGCAGTCAATGTACCAGCTTTTGCATAAAGGTAGATTAATGGTCTCAGATATGATAAACTGTAGGACAGTGCAATAATTGAAGGTCGTCAATGACAAATTCTTTGCTTATAAGTATAAATGTAAAGTGCAGGAGCATCATGGTAAACTAGAAAAGGATTTCATCCAGTACTGTATCCAAATTCACAAGTACCTGACTTCATGTCTTGATTCTCAACACTATCTCTGGGGGAAAAAAAACCAACCAACCTGTCTGAAAATCATAAGCAAAACTGAGAGACTGAAACCTCAAAAAGGTTGAATACAGTTTATCCGTATGAGGGACTGTGTGCAGAAAGATTCACTTGGATGCTTCTGGAGTATTACATTGGAAGTATTTAAATGTTCTACCTTCCAGTTGCAGTGATTTCGATTATTAAAACCTCTGGTGTTAGTCTCCCTTCTTACCTCAATGCTGTAATTAAAGGATCTTCTTCTGTAGACAGACATGCAAATGGAAGTTGATATTGATTCTTGTGTGGCTGAGCTACAGATTAAAATTAATCTAAGCCATGCACAACACAGAGTTTAATGAACTGATTTAAAACAATTATATATCAAAATTATACAATCCAATAACCATAATTTCTAAACTAAATTCAAGTTCTAATAAGTGCTTCAGTGTTTAATTTCATACTTGAGGGTGCTTGAAACAAATGATGGAGAACAAGCTTATGTACTAACAAAACTGCTACCTCGTCTACAGTACTGCCTTCCATTTTTTACATAGTTGTTACATATTTCCATTCTAGCAAGACAGCTGTGCTGTTTCAGGGACACTCCATAGTCAGAAGGGACTTGTATCCATACAGATCCTTCCCAAGACTGTAACAAAAGAATAAAGACATGAAACAGGCACTGAGAATGCACAGAAGTGATTAAAACCTCTGCAGATGCATTTAGAGCTTCATGAATAGCTCGGAAAGTAAAGATATTTAACGCAGAAGAATGGGTAATAAACCATTGTGGGCATTAGAAATATCAAATCATCTCACAGAGCAGCCAGGCAGGGCAGCAGGAGCTTGGCTAACGATCACCAATGTGTCTTCCAGCAAGCTGATTCAGAAACAATTTTGGAACTGTCAAGCAACAGGAAAATTAGCAAAATCTGCAGATTTGCAGAATGAAAAAGTAATAGATGTAGCTCCCAAGTATTCTAGCTATGAATCACCTTTGATTGACACCATTGCCGCTAGGAAGGATTTTTAGATTCTGTTAATTTCTTTTAATGAGGTAAAATATTTGAAAATATGCTTTGGGAAACCACAAGGATACAGTAACTAATTCTGACGCATCTCCCACTGAAGTCAATGGAAAAAATCTGATTGATTTCAACAGGTCAGACCAATTTCATGCCTAAAGCAAACAAAATCTTCGACAGGCTTTCACGGATCATGAGACAAAAATCTTCCAAGTGTACTTATTCTGGTCTTTGCACTTCTCTGTCTGTGACAAGTTTTTTTGGCCTTAAAATACCAGGGCTAGGCCTTTATATTTAACCTGGAACAGCTCACGCTAGTTGCTGTAATTGTCCCTCTTCCCTCCTCTGCATGCTAGCCAACATTTGGTGACACTGAAAATTATTTGCGGAGAGGAGCGGCATGCCCTGCCAGTCTCTCATTCTCACTGAGAACACAAAGCTCCACTGAAACCTCCTTTTATGTTTGTTCTCAGAATCAAAGAAATATTAATCAAAGTTATCTTCTCTAATAATAGAAGAAGACATGTGGCTAAAAATAAACACTGGAAAGAAAACATAAAAACTGCAAGTTTTAATTAGAAACACAGAACATTGAACGTGTCTAATTCAAACCTTTGTCTTGGGTTCCTACCTTGAAAATAGTGGAGCAAATGTTGGCTACATGCTGGATTTGTTTTGGGCAGGCATCAGGAGCACCCAGGCTCCTCAGAGCTGTTCAGCCCCCAGCCTGGGGCAGCCCAGAGGAACCCTTTGCCCATACACAGGAGGGCAAAGCTGCTTGCTTTGGTCGATCCATCTCAGACACTACACTGAGGTTCCTGTCTCCTCCATCAGCTAGAAGGGCAGCTTAGAAAATCTGCCTAGTCTTGAGTTAGCTCTTCTAGATGCTTATGAATTGAGGATAGTAGCTTTTGTCCTTTCTTCAGCCATTTTTTCACGTGGTTTATGAGAGCAAGTGATGTTAAAAGCTGCTATAATTAATAGGAAGCAACTGTCCTTTTTTAATCAGAATTCCACGAATTTTGTCTCCCTCAGTAGTTGTTGTAGGGCAATCTCTAAAATACCCCTGTCGAGAAAGAGTTCAGAACTTCCTGTTCTAGGAAGCAAAACTTAATAAATCTTTCCCTCTGACTTTACCTTGCTGAAGATCAGACCAGATGATATTTCTTTATAAGATATCTAATATTCCTATCCATTTCATTGCACTAGAGTATTAGAAATCTTAGAGAAACACTTCTATCAAGACAGCAATTTTCTGGGGTTGGGCTGAGGCTGCCTTGTGCTGTTTGTGTAGTGCCAAACATGAGACACTGATAGCTGAACACAGGGGCTGCTAAAGCACTACAATATTAGAAATAAACTGTAATTGAAAAATCATTTTTTCTTTTTCATATATAATTTTTTCCTTTATCCTGGGCATCTAGTTACATTGCAATAGAAAGAAATATTGGCAGTAAAATATGGAAATTTAAAGTAATAAAATTATATACTAGATTTTTTGGTAAGTTCTTTAGATGTCATAAGAATTATTTTGATTTTTTTTTTACATGGTGGCCTTGATCTACCCAGCATTTTAGAGGCAGTACTCCCAGGCTTATTTTTTGTTAGGGTTGAAATCTACATCACTTCTTCTTTGAAGTATCTTGCATCTCTTATACGTACATAGGAGTGTAGTACACAGAATTGATTAGTGTGTACCTTCTGTGTAACCTTCATAAACACTGATCTTTTCATAGAGTGCCATTGAACTGGTAAAGGGGAATACAGTTATCTTCCAAAGTACTTATGAAGAGTTGTGTGTTATAAACTTTTGTGTAGCCACATAATGGTCAACATCTGCTGAAACTCAAACTGGTACGTTATGAAATTGTATTTGAATTCATTTGTGACTTCTTTTCACCTTTCCAATTAACTCTTGCATCTGTCAGATGTGTTTTGTACTACAACATGGTGATCTAGAGAAGACAGGTTTTAAAATAAACTTAGGACCCAGCTATTTGCTGGTGACCTAGTACGATACTGGTGTAACTTAAGGCTGCTCTAAGGCAGCATGTAAACAAAAGTATTTTGAGATGTTGGCAGATAGATGGTTCTGGCAGCAGGCGTGGTAGCCTGGATCATCCAGGGTTGTGGTTGTGTGTCAGCCATGGTCCCTGGACAAAAATGTCTGCTCTTACTTCCCCTGAAATGGGCTCAGACTCTATAGGTATGTACACATACTGCCTATATGTGTAAGAACAAAAGACAAACCTCTCATCCTGCTCTCTGAAATTGAGAAGAAAACCTCCAGTTAATCTAAAAGGCAGTAAATTTTTTTCCATGGTTTCAAAGAAAAATAAAATAGGAAATACTTTTCAAAACTGTGTGAGAAATACATGAAAAGATAAAATTGAATGCATTAAGAGGACTTTTAGGAACAGAAAGTCAGAAAGTAATTAGCTGTAAAGTAGAAATAAGAAATATCAATAAAATTGAATGTAGAAGATGGTATAAATTTATAAAGGAACAACAACCAAGGTGAATTATGAATTTCAAATATAAAGACATAAAAAGCATCAAGAGAAGCTAAATAAGTAATTTAAAACAAGATGATAAAGGAAATTTTGAGGGAAGGTTAAGACAATAGACCAAAATTAAGATCAGTCCATGGAAGGTAAACATGATATGTGTGCTGAAGTCAGCAGAGATCAGTAAAATTGATTTCAAAGTATTCAAAGATCTGACAAAAGAAATCTGTGAAAGATTAGGGATTGTTCTGAGAATTTATAGGTAATAGAAGCTGGAAAAGGACAAAGATATTGTCCATTTTACTTGCTGCTTTGCTTAAAATTGCCTCCTAGCAAACATCAGGACAAATTAATAAATAAGTAATACATATGACAGGGCTGGTCTTTTCAGGGTTACATCAAAGCTCCATTGAGCTCTCTATCTTTTCCCCTGCAGTGATCAAAATGGGTATCTAAGGAAGATAATAACAATTAGGAATATATACAATAACAGATTTCCAGGATTCTCTTCCAGTCTTCACCAAGTTGTGGCTCAGTTTTTCCTTTGTGTTTAGGAGCTCTCAGTGGATTTATCTCATTATGGTGTCTGATTCCCTCTTGGATAGCTGTAGGCTTTTAGCATGCACAAAATCCCGAAGCAGAGAGTTCCACATCTGAAGAAGAGGTTCTGTCAAAAAACATGTAAATAAAGGGAAAAAAAAAAACAAATCAAAATGCCTTGCAGGGATTGACAAATAAAGAATGATGGAAAACCAGTCCTATTTCCTTTACTGATAGAACTGTCCCAGTGACTGAGGGAAAGTTAAATGAGATTATATACTGTGATTTTAGGAAGTGCTGGATGTTGCCCATGTGATTTCTCCATAAACAAAGTAAGGTAATAAACTATGCATGCACACAGCTCAAAAACTAACTGTACATTGCTTGCTAACAAAGCAGAAAGGTAGTTCTGATACGTGCATGTAAGGCTTTTGAATCTATATGACGTTTTTATTGAGATGAATGGTATTCCAAATATATTGTAGGTTTGAATAGGGCTCATGAATATTTACTTGTGACATGAAGAGAGAAGGAATTGCAAGTGTCAGTGAGTGTCTTGGTATCAAAAGAAAAAATGTGAAAAATATTTTCATAAAGTTACAGTCAAAATGAAGGTCTGAGCAAGGACTTCAGAACAGAATTTCCAAGATATTGCAAATAGTCTTAATTCTCAGATCAGTTTCCAATGCAACAACTCACTTACCTCAGAAAAGAATGTGTTGTCATGGGTTTTAATCATAAACTTGTGCATAACAATGTAACTACACTGTTGTCAATGAAATGAGGCCTAAGTCCACCACCAGTCAAAGGTCTCAGGCCTGTGTTTGGGTTTGTTTTGTTTTTTTGTTTGTTTTTTTTTTTTAAAAAAAAAAAATAGGCCATAAGAGAAAGTTTAGGAAAAGGAATTATGTGATAAGGTTGTTGGGAGAATGGGAGAAATATTTTAAAGAGCATTTTGCGATATGAGAAGTTCTGAAATACAGTGGATTCAAAGCCAGCACTCAGTTTTGTGGGTGTTAAAATGTTGATTATACATGAAATGAATGCATCTGTGTAATAAAGCCAGAGCTAGCTGAATGCCAAGTGATTCCAGAAACAACTTGGATTGAAAGTTCAGGGTACTTTTTGGTCGGTGAGCTCCAATACGAAACCTCACTCTGTTCCCCTCCCAACATTCAAATTAGATCTTGAAGGCTAGACTTGCAAAGGTATTTAGGTCCTCTATTCTTTTTTAGGAACTCAAAGTTAGATGCTTAAAGAAGGATTGGGAGCCTGAAAGTCTTGTATGTGTTATATGTAGCATTTTCTATAGAAAATGTTCAAATGCACAAATTACAACCATGAAGGAACACCTGGGGAGGGAGAAAAAGGAACTGATCTCAGAGCTTCATATGGCTTTTATTACTAGGTAACTCTTTTCATGCAGTGTATGTGTACAGAATGGCTGCCACACTTGGATTCTGGCTTCTAGGAAGGATAGCTGACATCACAGAATTGGGAATAAACAGCCAAAAGTTCAGTACTATTTAGAAAAACCAAAGCTACATGATCTTCAGGAACAGAAAATACATCTTTTGCACTCTTGTGGAGTTCTTTATGAGCTGTCAGTAGATATGGCATGACTTGCATTTCGGTTTCCCATGGCTGGAGCATGCTGCCAGAAATATCTTTGTTACTCTTGAATACGCTCTGCATTGGTGAATGGGGTGCAGGACAAGGTTGAAATGTCAAGAAATTAATCTGAAATAATGTTTTGGATTTCTTCCACGTCATGGGATCCAGCCTATACTGCAGGTGGTGGTCCTATAAAACAGTTGTTTTTCACAAATCATTCTGCCTGTTCATTAATTCCATAAACCAGAAGGCCATTTCCCTGTAGTCTCTTTTAAGGAAAGGGCTCTCCAGACATATATGTCTGCCCTCCACTGTCTGCAGAGTTACACCTCACTTGTCAACATGTATGTGAACGTACATTGGGTGTTTTGGAGCTGAAAGCTGAAAAGGGAAATTAAATCTGTAAGCAGGATAAAAATCTAAGATATTGCTCATGTGAAAGTTAAGATTCTTCGCTTTGAATTACTGGAAGTACCTTATTACCTGATTTTTAAAGCTTAATTAAACATGCTAGAAAAAAACAAACCACCGATAATTGACATTGTCTACAGAGCTCACCTGTTGGGCTGACTGTATCTCATTCATGAAATAGACACAATTTCACAGGTCAGTATATTCAAATAAGGTTCTAAACTGAGGGTTCCAAGCAGGGCTTGCTAAAACACAATTAGTCCCTTTTTTTTAATTTGTGAAACTTTTAGAAGTGCCAACATTTATATGTGTCTGAACTCAGGAGCAAAAATAACGTCATCTCATTTTTGTTTTCTGAGAAGATGATTTAGAGAAAAGGTGCTATCCAAGAAGAAAAATGGTTAGATCTTGGACCTGTAAGTACCTTCCTTGTCCATTGAATTGCTAAATAAGTCGTTCTCACAATCTCTCCTCTGCAGCCTTCAGTGTTCATGTAAATAATTCAGTGTTGATTTAACACATTTTCTTTTTTTTTTAAAGAGGCATTCAGTCTAGGTATGTCTAGGAAGTTTGGGAACATTTTTGAGACCTTGTTCAAATGATTCAAGCCACCAGGTCCTGCATAGTACGGGATAATTGTTCTTTCCCCCTCTCTTTAAATTGCAATATGGCTCTGGGATGGTTTTAAGTTCAAACTAGTGTATTTCTGTGGGTCAAGCTGTACAGAATTTGCTGCATTAGCAGTTTCAATGCTCCTCCACAGGACTCTCACCATTTCAGCTGACATTCTCCAGTGTTGCAGGCTGTGTGCGTGCTAACGGTCCCCAAGGCCCAATCTCATTGGCAGAGATTTAGAACAACTTTTACACCAAGATTGCTGGAAGGTAGGAGTTAAATGATCATTTTTGGATCCTACTTTCCCTACAAACTAGGGCTAACCGATTGCTTGAGAATTCAGATAATTCAGCAGGGAGGAGATACTTGGAAAGAAGAAATGATAGATGAGATGGAATATAGAGGAACTTATGTACAGTAATGTAGATAAAACTGTTTGCTCTTGAGTGCCTTTGTGTTGTTAGATCACCACTTCAGTGGAGAGCAGAAGTACTAGCACTTACATGAGACTAACAGCATTAGGGGCATGGCCACAACCTAAAGTTTGGAAGGGCTGGATAAAACATTGAGAAAGGAAAGGAACTGTTTGAGGACAGATGAGAAACAGCACTGTAAGTAAGTTAATGAAAGAAAAGACGATTAAAAAAAATGATTGGAGGACAATGGATATAAGCTGCCTATTTCAGAGATTTTCACTTGTGTCAGATATAAATGTCACCTCTGGTGCAGGGATTATGTCACACAATGAGAGCTCAGTGCAGCTTGGAGAGGTTGGAAGACTTGCATTCATTTAAGACTAGAGTAGAATCAATAAAATGCAGCCCATCTCTGCAAGGTTTTTAGTCCTCAAGGAGTGAAAAAAACCCAACACCACCCTTAAAGAAGACTGTCCTTTCTTTTCCCTTCTGCTGCCATTCCATACATCCCCATCCCTCTCCCAGTGCAAGACTGTGCAGCTAAGTCAGTGAAGATCATCGGGAAATGAATCAGTTTAAAAATAAACCTTCTGCTGGGTTAGGTTTAGCCTGGATTTGTTTCCTGATCTGGTTCATAGTGCAGCCAACATGGTTAACAGTGTGTGCACCTCACTTTACAGTTGTAGTTGCTGCCTTCTGTGATTTGCATTAGCCTTGCAGCTGCTGCACGTGCGCACTATAGGTCTCTCAGACTTAGCTAAGGAACACTGTGCTATGGAAAAAGAGGTCTGGGTCTTCCATGTGGGGAAATATCACTGTATCTACTGGAAATGTTTTACTGGAAATGTATCTATGCCTTCATTCAGACTCAGCTTACCCAAAATAACTTGGTGAGTAAAACATGCATGTTGTAAAAATACACACTAATTTCAGACTTCTACAAGATTTAATGACTACTATAAACCTGCTTACTCATGTAGCATTTCTTTTTAACAAGCTTTTAAATTCTGTTTTGAAACTACCATGGAGCATCCATTGTGTCCTGAAGGATGCCTCTTCTGATATAGGCCTTTCTTACTCAAGGAGGAAAGGGTTCAAATTAAGAGGTATGAAGACCATCATTTTGACTGCATCTAAGAAAACATATTACACTCACCTCATTACCACACAAGTCTCTACACTTTCAGTTCAGCTGTTAGTCCAGCTGTGAACATCATTACAAAAAGCAGACTTGTTTTGTTCAACTCAAGCAGGGCTTTTGCAAAGATAAAACTATCATTAGACATTCTAACGCACATAGTTTAAATCACACAACCAAAAAACACAGTTCAGCACAACGGTGCAAACTGATGTCCTTTATTAAAATACAGAGACGGAAGGAGTCTGGAATAGGTAAAGACTAAATTGTTCTTCTCACCAAATGACCGACGCTTTCAAGTTGGGGTTCAAGTTCACCAGTGGGGTGATGGGAGCGAGCCATCCCTGTACAGTACCTCATCTAAAGACAGATAAATCTTCAAAGCTCTGCAGGGAGCCCAGGTGCCATGGTATATTTTATCATCACTCTATAAACCATGCTCTGCATCCTTCCTTCCTTCCTTCCTTCCTTCCTTCCTTCCTTCCTTCCTTCCTTCCTTCCTTCCTTCCTTCCTTCCTTCCTTCCTTCCTTCCTTCCTTCCTTCCTTCCTTCCTTCCTTCCTTCCTTCCTTCCTTCCTTCCTTCCTTCCTTCCTTCCTTCCTTCCTTCCTTCCTTCCTTCCTTCCTTCCTTCCTTCCTTCCTTCCTTCCTTCCTTCCTTCCTTCCTTCCTTCCCTTTCTTTTCTTTCTTTTCTTTCTTTTCTTTCTTTTCTTTCTTATTACAAAATTATAGAATAGTTTTGAGTGAAAGGAACTTTTAATGGTCATCTAGTCCAACCCCCTGCCATGGACAGGGGCATCTTCAACTAGATCAGGTTGCTCAGAGCCCTGTCCAACCTGACCTTGAATGTTATCAGAAATGGGGTATCAAACACGTCTCCGAGCAATCTGTTCCATTCTTTCACCACTCTCTCTAAAAAAATTTCTTCCTTATACTTAATCTGAGTCTACCCTCTTTTAGTTTAAAACCATTACCCCTTGCCCTATCACAACAGGTCCTGCTGAAAAGTGTGTCTCTTCGTCAACTTTTTTTTCCCTGAAAAATTATACAATTTCCTTTTCTCAGCCCCTATAAAGGCATTCGTGTTCCCCTGATGTTCGTTCAGGAAACATCAGCTACACAATATCTCTCCTTCATGGTTAGGGATATTACATGTATCTCCATGTATCTCTGCCTTGACACCCTTATACTGCATCCTTCTTCTTTATTTCTGCTGCTAGAAACCTGTCATCTCGTTGCAGTTACTTAAACTTGGTGGGAGGAATCCTGTGATTAGGGTGTGGCTATTGATGGCTACAGGGTGTTCAGAAGGGACAGGCCGAGGAGGAGGGGCCGAGGCATTTCCCTCTATATAAGGAGATGGATTGAGTGTCAGGAGCTGTCCCTGAAGAGCAGCCACAAACAAGTCGAAAGCGTATCAATGAGAATAAAAGGCCAAAGCAATAAAATGAACCTTATGGTTGGTGTCACCTGATCAAGGGGAACCTACTGATGAAGACTCCTTCCTCCAGCTTCAGGAGGCTTCATGCTTGCAAGCTCTCATCCTACTGGGGGATTTCAACCATCCTGACATCTGCTGGAAAAGCAGCACAGTAAGCTGTAGGCAACCCAGGAGACTCCTAGAGTACATAGAAGATAACTTCTTAATCCATGTAATAGACACCTCTACCCAAGGGGATGCAATATGGGACCTGATGATCACCAATGCAAGAGGGTTCATCAGAGATGTCAAGATCAGAGGCAGCCCGGGCTGCAGTGATCATGCACTGGTGTAATTCAAGGTCTGGAGGAATATGGGACAGGCAAGGATTGTAGTAAGGGCCCTAAATTTTAAGAAAGGAAAATTCCAGCTCTTCAAGGGGTTAGTCAGTTGGGCTCCCTGGAAAATGGTTCTTAGGGATAAAGGAGCAGAACAGAGCAGGCAAATATTTAAGGATGCTTTCCACAGAGTACAAGAGTGTTCAGTCCCTAGATGTAGGAAATCAGGCAAGGAAGCTAAGAGATGAGCATGGCTTAGTCGAGACCTGCTGTTCAAACAGAAAAGTAAGAGGGAACTGCACCCGCAGTGCAAGCAGGGACAGGAAACCTGGGAAGAGTACAGGGATGCTGCCCGGTTGTGCCCATTTTTAAAAAGGGTACAAAGGAGGACCCTGGGAACTACCGATGTGTCAGGCTCACCTCTGTGCCTGGGAAGATCATGGAACAGATCCTCCTAGAAGCCATGCTAAAGCACATGGAGGATAGGGAGGTGATTCGAGACAGTCAACATGGCTTCTCCGAGGACAAGTCCTGCCTGACCAAACTAGCGGCTTTCTATGATGTAGTGACTGCATTGTTGGACATGGGAGAAGCAACGGATGTAATCTATGTGGACCTCTGCAAGGTCTTTGATACAGTTTCCAACAACAATGACTGGTCGAGAGCTTGGATGTTCAGATGGAGACCTGTGACAAGCCGTGTCCCTCAGGAGTCGTTGCTGGGACCAGTGCTGTTAAATATTTTCATTGCTGATATTGACAGTGGGATCAAGTGCACTTCCGTCAAGTTTGCAGATGCCACCAAGCTGAGTGGGGGAATTGTCACACCAGAGGGACAAGATGTCATCCAGAGGAACATGGACAAGCTGGAGAAGTGGGTCTGTGTGAACCTCATGAAGTTCAACAAGACCAAGTGCAAGGTCCTACACCTTGGTCGGGGCAACCCCTGGTATCAGTACAGAATGGGGGATGATGTGATTGAGAGCAGCCCTGCCAAGAAGGACCTGAGTGTGTTGATTGATGAGAAGTTCGACATAAGCTGGAAATGTGCACTCATAGCCCAGAAGGCCAAACGTGTCCTCAGCTGCCTCAGAAGAAACGTTGCCAGCAGATTGAGGGAGGTGATTCTCGCCCTCTATTCTGCTCTTGTGAGATCCCACATGGAGTATTGTGTCCATTTCTGGAATCCCCAACATAAGAAGGATAGGGAACTGTTGGAGGTGGTCCAGAGGAAGGCTACGAAAATGACCAAAGGGCTGGAGCACCTCTGCTATGAGGACAAGCTGAGAGAGTTGGTGTTGTTCAACCCAAAGAAGAGAAGGCTCAAGGGAGACCTCATAGCCATCTTCCAGTACCTGTAGGGGGCCTACATGAAAGCTTTGGAAGGACATTTTACAAAGGCATATAGCAATAAGATGAGAGGGAATGGCTTTAAACTGGAATGGGAAATATTTAAATTAGGCACTAGGAAGAAATTCTTCATAATGAGTGTGGCGAGACACTGGTACAGGTTGCCCAGGGAAGCTGTGGATGCCCTTTCCCTAGAGGTATTCAAGGCCAGATTGTATGGAGCCTTGAACAGCCTGGTCTGGTGGGATGTGTCCTAGTTCAGGGTGGGGGTGGGGGGTGGGGGGGGTTGGAACAGGATGGGCTTTAAGGCCCCTTGCAACCCAAACTATTCTATGATTCTAAGTAAATGTATTTTTGAAACTTAGAATGTCCCTCTGATAGGAACTAGATAATCTTTAAGGTCGCTTTCAACCCAAACCATTCTATGATTTCCTCAGATAGGAGCACCAACTGCTTCAAAGTCAAAGCTCTTTATGGCTATTTCCATTTGCCACATTTTTGCTCTGTTTACTTCCCAGTCAAAGAAAGATCCTTGTGTTTTGGATGGCTAAATTTAAAGAGAACTTAATGTGAAGTATCTGTAAAGTTGTCTTATTTCTTTGCTTCAAACTTCTCTAAAACCACCTTTCCTTTGGGAAGGACTGTTAAGCAGCTTAAGTTGATGATAAAAAGTCTCAGGTTTCCTCCCTCCTTTTATTGTTTTATTCCATTGCTTACTCTAGAGAATGAGTGTAAATTTTCTCTGCTACTCTCACCTTTTTTTTTTATTCCATCTGTATATACTGCATTCTGATTGTAGCTAGAATATTTCTGAGAAACAGATAATAACAAAGGAGTCATCATTGCACAGTAGTTAATTTCAATGATTCTGAGACTGCCTGGAGATTTTTCTTGTATGTGGCTAACAACATGAGATTGGAAAGGCGAATGTTCCATAGCATTATACCTGAAACTTGTTTAAAAGTCAGAAATTTAATGAATGACTGGATGAACACTATTGTACAGCTGCTGTCAGTGTCTGGATTTTATTTTTTCTCAAAATGGAAACCTGATGTATTTGTACGTGTGCGTATGTATATATATGTGTGTCTGGATATATATAGCTTACTGGTTATTCTACTTAGCTCGTAGTATGTGTTGAACTTTCAATGTACTCTGTGAAAGGTGGAAAAATACTTAAAGTCATTAAAGTGGTGTTCTTAGTAAAAGGAGATAGCCTTGTATTCTGCCAAGTGGAGTTATCCTTTGTGTGAGGCAGGCATTCTGAACCATCTTTTTTTTACGCTTGGTGTGTGGTCATCCTGAAATTCTTTAAGAATGTCTCATTTTCTTCTTGTAAAGCAGATTTGTTTTTCTTTCCTTCTTTCTTTCTTATTTTCTGTTTTGCCAGATAGTTAATTTTCCTGGTATGGAGCTGTTGTCTTGTGGATTATAAGTGTTTAAAAGTATTATGTGTTTGAGTAGGAAAGGTACACATCTCAGCTGTTATAAATTGGCAAGATTGTTTTGAATATGAGGTGGTTTGCCAGGACACTTATGTGTTTTATTTAAATTAAAAACTGACTGTAATTTATTATTTAAATTCTTAAATAATATTTCTTAAATAATATTTGAAGAATAATTGGCTTTTTGTAATTCCACTAATATTAAAAAATTCCCACCAGAAATTAATGCAGTTCCAGTTCCACTTATGATCAAACTATATATTAAAGAAAGTTTTTCAGAGCATGGCATATATTGAACTACACACACAAAAACGCACACAAAGCAATCTGTACTATCTTTTTACAGATGAACATTCTTTTTTTTAAAGTATAGAGGTCTGCTCTGAACTTGAGGTTGGACCTTAGCTACAGAATAGTCATACCTTATTGTCAGATTTGCATGTCATTTCTTGGTTTTGTTTATAATTTATTTGCCTTGCCATCACATCCAAGAGCACACTGTTACATATTTCACACAAACTGGGGCAACCTGGAAGGCTCTTTTCTAACATCCTAAATGAGTAAGTATGGGATTCATTGTTGCAAGATATTATTCACGAATGGTTTCATTTTCAAGAGCATAAACTAAGTCTGTCATTGCTGCAAAATACAACAGTTTTGTAAATCCCATTGAGAGTGGGAGAGGAGACACAGAAAAGGGCTATTGAGTTGATTACAGTACTGGAGAGCCTATTGTATAGGGAGGCTGAGATTGGTATATTTATCTTAGTAAGATGGAAGCTGAGGGAGGAATCTAATATCTCTGTTAGTGGTCATGGGAAGGTATTCTAGACTTTTTCAGCACAAGGGAAGATGAGTATGTGCCAGTCAGACAATATTCCAACTGGAATCTACAAGAAGTTTCTGGTGATCAGAGCTTTCATATGTCAGTAGTGGGAAGCAAAAGATCACAACCAATGTGATCTTTTAGCCCTATTTAGTTAAATGATGGAACCTGCTACGGTCCTGAAAAAAAGATGGTATGTCTAGCTTGTTTCTACAGCAGTCATCCTCTGTCCTTATAATTATAGAATCATAGAATGATTTGGGTTAGAAGGGACATTAAAGATCATCCAGTTCCAACCCCCTGCCATGGGCAGGGACACCTTCCACTACATCAGGCTGCTCAAGGCCCCATCCAACCTGGTCCTGAACACTTCCAGGGACGGGGCATCCACAATATCTCTGGGCAACTTGTTCCAGTGTCTTATGACCTTCACAGTAATAAAAATTCTTCCTAATATCTAATAAAAATCTCCTCTCTTTCAGCTTAAAACTGTTACCTCTTGCACTGTCACTGCACTCCCTGATAAAGAAACCTTCACCAGCTTTCCTATAGACATCCTTTCAGTAGTTATAATAATTAACAACATGTGAAGAAGTGAATTCTTGTTCTATGTTTTAAAATAAAGATTTCACTGTATTCATGTCCTATTTACTTTCTAGGTATAAGGCGGTTTTACATGGTAGTCTAGTAAACCTTCTAATATTGGCAGCTGATGGCTGCCATGGGTCAATGACCATGCAGAACAATGGTGGCAACCTCAGACATGGTTAGGAGAGTTATTACTAAAAATTTAATCTCTACACAAGTCTAAGAAATGAGTGCAAACTGACATTAAAAATTAGAGGACAACTTTGCGAATACCACTGCAAATACCACTGGAAAGAGTCATGTCTCCAAGCTGTCCTCAGAATCCAGAATAAATAAATAAAATATTTCAAAGAGGAGAGGATTGTATATATTGGCAGCATTGCTTGACTTTGTGTGTAAAACCAAGCACGATTCGAACTTCCACTAGGTAAAGACACCAACACAAGAAACTCATTTAAACTGGTCAACTTCTAACAAACATTTTCTGTGAAATTTTGGTGAGCTGGAGTCTGCCAGAAGTTTTTCCAGGAATTAACAACCTCCAAAGACTGCAAACACGTTTTCTTCTGAACATCACTGGCCAGAATCTTTCTCCAAAACTCATAAAGCAAGAACTTGAGAAAACCTGCCTGAAAAGCAGCCTGCTTTGTGAGAATATAGTAAGAACTTGCCAATCTTTGAATCAAGGGAGAACCTAAATAAAGGCAGTGAAGACTTTTCCCTCATTCTTCTTCCAAACTACTATGGGAGAAAATGAAAAATTTTTAAACATACTACTGGAGGACTCGACCTTTTTCTATTCTCCTTCTTCTACATCCAACATTCTGATTTCTCTACAGGAAAGTCATATAAAATGACTGTTTTCAGCTCATCTCTATTTAAACATACCCCTTTGGGTTTCTCTCTCTACTCCCTCTCCTCACTCTTAGCTCTTGATAATCAAATCTTGTCTTATACACATTCAAACTTGCCCCTATAAAGCAAACAAATAAAACACCCACATTAAGAATGAGATCAGATTACTCAGTGATCTCAGTTCTAGTGTTACCTTACGCTTTCAGCTGGTCAATTAGCTCTTTGGAGCACTTTGAAATGTTCTATTGGCCCATTGACTCAGTGGTATGATATTTACTAATTTCTAACAAGCCTAATGGTACTGAACACGTGTTCTTGGAAGAGATGCACCTGCCAAAATTTTAGATCTCTGGCAAGAATAAGCTCTGTACAAAAGTTAGAGTAAAAAGTGGGGTTTTTTTAACATGAGAAGCTACAAACATTTTTTTAAACTCAGAAGAGATTTTAACTTTAGATGCTCCCCATGCACTTCTCCAATGAAGACAAGGGCTGTGAGACATGTGATGACATTTGGTTGCATAATTTAAAATTGAATGAAATTTACACATATTTTTAATAAAAACAAAACAAGAAGCATGCATTCTTGGAGGAGATTAATCTGCAAAAATTCAAAAATTTGGCGAGCACAACTACATTAAATCTGCAGTCAAATTTTTTAAGAAGCAATTATGTAAGACCATCATTTGCGCCTACATAGTCACTCATGTTCTCTTGACTTTGTAGACCCTAAATCTTTACCATCACCCTGCAACACTTGACCCTTGGGATGCTTTGATCATTCTTACTTTGTGAAGTTTTACCAAGGAGTGAATAATTGCGCCGTGTATGAAATTTGCAAAGTATTTTTCTTAATGGAGAACTTTTTTACTATTTTGCAAGACATTCGCATGTTATTACTTCATGTTTTGTTTTAAAATACAGTTTGGAAAATCAAAACAAGTCTTGATTACAAATTAATCATGCAATGAAATAAATTCAAACAAAACAAAATAAAGTAACTTCTCAAGGGAAAGTTTAATCAGTTTCAAGTGTTCTTAACACAAATGAAAAATGATGCAGCACCTTTTATGGAAAGTGTCAAATACTTTAACAATTTTGTAGACTGTAGCTGCATAAACAGTTATCGATAATTTAAACCAGCTTTCCAAGTACTACAGCAAGATAGGGTCTGGCATAGTGTAGTTGAATAGAGAAAAGATTGGTTTTACTTCCTTTCTTTACTTCTTTGGTGTCATACCTGTAGTTTGTATCTAACTCTGATCTATCATCAAATTAGGCATGACTGAAGTCTTTACCCGTTGGTTACTAACAAGTTTTTTGATATTTCTCAAGGCCATAGAAAGATTGGAAGTCAAACTTAACAATTAGAGCCACTTGACAAAAAGAGAAATATGCCTTCAGTATATCTATTTCTTATTACTGCTGTCCCTGTCCTGCCTTCAGATTGGAACCACAGAGTCTGTCCTTAGAAGAGTTCCCCAATTCAAGCCAGCATGCAGGCATATCAGCCACTTTGGAATGTGTTCTGTGTTGTGTTAAACTTAAGTGTTGTCCTGATTAGGAAAGAATGAAGTTCATGAACCAGAATTCTGTGTGTAGAGACCTTCATATCATCTTGATCTTGCAATTACAACTCATTTAGGCATAACCTCATCCTCAGCTAGATGCATGACTTCATTCTATCTGACAGGCACCTTACTCTAATTGTCCATGTGCTACTGAACCCCATGTCCCACTTTATAGATCCTCTTTGACAAAGATGGTCTTCTCTCTTATTCCTTTGTACCATATCAAGCACAGTGTGACTTTGATCCCTTTAAACCAAACATAAAATTATAAAAGCGATAATAGTAGCAACAACAATAGAGATATACCTGATGCGTGTTCTTTGCAATGGGCAGACATGGGCTACTTCTTCATTTTCTGCTGAAGCTCATGCATTTACATGTTTTTCATCTTCAAGTATGTCTTCCATTATTAGTCAAAGGACTATGTACTTTAACCGCACAGTTATGTAGCAATGGCTCCAAGCTGCTACCATGGAGTAGACAATCTACAGTCTAACCATCTGAGTTCTACACCAAAACCCACTTCAAGGATAAGAAACAAATACAAAGTTCTAAAACAAATCTGTTCGGATTCCCAGGAAGCCTGGTATCCCTTTGGTCTACCATCATACTTCTACAGCAGACGACAAATCGAAGTTTGCTCTTGCCTTGTCTTTATGATGAAGAGAGCTATATAAACTGAAGTTAAGATTTTTTTTCAATATTCCTTAATTTCCGTTAACATTTCTGGAAGCTATTCCTCAAAAGTTTCAATAATTTCCACTGAATTAAAGATTGCTGAGTATCAGCCACTGAAATTTAAGGACTATTTATATGTATATACTGGACTTGAAAGCGTTTTATGTGTTGTCTATGTGTCTTGTCTATGACAGATCTACATTGAATACCTGAGTAGTAAATACCTGTAGTAAACAACTTGTATTTCCCTTTCATTGTTGCATATTTTTTAAGTACATAGTTTCTATAATTTACTCTTGATGGTGAAGTTCTTTTACTCTAGTGCTTTTGTGGTAAATATATACCTCAGCCCCCACCCCCAATCTTGTCAAAACAAGAACCTTGAAATCGCAACTAATGGTTGTTACAGGTTACAGCAAATATCTTCTAAATGAAATGAAGCATATGCCATACCCTCAGACAAAATGAATTTTAAGTTCAATTCAATTAATTGAACCTTTGGATTTTTCCTTAAAATAACCTTGTACCAAGGATTTGAACTATCTGTGGGACTCATGAGAGTTTAATCAGAAGCTGTACTGGGGAGCTTAGCCCCAGAACACATCAGAATGGCCACATATTTCATCGACTTTTGATCAAAGGAAAACATTTACTTATTTGACGCAGCTTTCCCACAATAATTGCATGTCACAGAGAAGCAAATCAAAGCATCTGATGCTTTAACTAAATAGGCACAATCAAAGGACACAACAAACAGCCTAACATGCTGTTCCACCTCAGATCCTTTTGCTTTCCTCCTTTGCTCTTTTACTTCTCCAAAATGCCTTGGAACATAACCACTCCTATATATTAGAATGATTCAAGGAAATTTTCACCAAATGAGAAATAAATTATGAAGACTTACAGTGAGAATGCCCATTTTATTATGTTCTGTGTGGTGACATGCACTATGGCCAAACAAACCAGTTACTGTTCAGAACAATAAACTCAAAAAACCTGACATCTACATCTCTCTGACTATCTCACCTCTCTTTGACTCTCTCCCTTATATTTCAATTGACTTGAATTAGTGCAGCTAATTCAGCCTACGGATCTCATTTCAAGTTTTTGCAAGAGCTGTTTTATATAGGATTTACATAGCCACATGCATAGGGTTAATGGCCAGTTGACCATTGTGCTACATCCCATTCTCTGAAGAGTTAAGAGCTCTGGCATTGTCCGTAGCACAGAGGAAAGGCTAGAATTCCAGCATTGCTTTTTATTATGTTGCAGCTGTACTGCACTCAATTCTACTTGGACAAATTCCTGAACAAGAATCTATTTCCCTCACTTCACTTTTGGAATATGTACTGTTTTGGTTTTTGGCTCAGCTTTGAAGCAATGTTCTTTTTGTCAGTATTGAAGGAATGAAGGGTATATTTTAAGAATAAACTGCTGGGGTGTGTTTGGTGATTTTGATTTAGGATGTAGGAATAAGCTTCTCAAGGGATGGAAAACTTGAATTCTAAAAATAATGACCATCTAAAGTTTGGTGGAGGTATTATTGCATTCACTCATATGGTCCTTGCTTGATTTACATTTCTATTTAGGGATAGGGCATTTGCTACGATTCAACAATATTTATACCAGTGGCAACCCATAAGTGCTTTCCTCTAGTAGTTATTTATATAATATTAGTAACATTCAAATATAGTACGATATATTAGTTTTCATACCTAGAAAACACATTTGCCAGAGTTAAGCTTGCCACAGTTCTTATTCACTGATGCAAAGTTACTTGGTCACTTGGATGCAAAGCCCGTATAAATTATGAGAATTCCAGCAGGAGTTTACCAAGAGCAAGTTCTGCCTGATCAACCTAGTGGCCATCTATGATGGAATGTCTACAACAATGGATAAGAGAAGAGCTATGGATGTCATCTCTCTGGACTTTGCCACGGTCCCTCCACAACATTCTTCAGTCTGAATTGGAGAGATATGGATTTGACGAGTGGACTGTTCAATGGATGAGGAATTGGTTGGACAGTCACATCCAGAGGGTAATGGTCAATGACTTATGTACCTTCTTGCTCTCTTAATTACAATTTCCCTCCAGAAATGAGACTTTTTGTACAAAAATAACATGAAATAAATTCAACTTTCCCACTTGATAAGACTTTGAATTGAGCACATATTAAACACTCTTTTGTTGCCCTGTAATAGATTTTAGACAAACACATTTATTCTTGTAAGAATCAAAGATATACGGATGTGTTTGTCATCTGTTACAGATCTACTGGCAATACAAGGAAAAGAAGTCTCCCCAATGCATTTCACATGAAGGTGTTTCCACCCAGCTATGTATTCTTGGCCAGTTTACAGCTAAGACAGTGCCTATGCAGACTTAAGGGCAAGGATACTCTGGATTGCCAGTGTGTTACAAAGGGAATCGGGAGGATGAATTGATTTACTCAGCTGTAGGATGGCACTTTTGGAAATTTTTTTCCCTTCTTGCATGAGAACAGGAACTAAGGACTTAATTAGGACTTTGGGCAACCCTTTGATCACTTGGTCTACTTTTGGGTAACCCTTCTACTTGCTTCTCTTTATTCAGGGTCTGTCTTAACTCCATAGCTGTAATGCAAATAAGGTTTGATGTTGGAGAAGTACATCTATTTGATTTACAGTTTATGTCATGATGTTGGTACAAGAGCATTTTGAAAACCACAGCATACCCATTGGGTCCTGGGATTCCTGGCATTTTTTTGAATATATTTAAAGAGTTGTTCATTGCACAAGGTATAATACATACCTCAAGCTGCTTAAGAGTTGGAAAAATAGAATTTTGCATCTGGATAAGTAGTCAAATTCACAGTATAAGACATCTATCATATATAAAAATCCAGAGAGACCAAAATATCTACCCTCATACTTATTTTCACAGCATGGTTATGAAATATAAGACATCTTCAACACCTTTTTCTTTTATGTTGCAGTGTGTGCATGCCATTTATGAATTTCAAACCTATTTTTCTTACAGAAAAGAGGAATTTAAAAAAGGACAGGGATGTTTCCCTTTTTGTTCATTTCAGAAGAAAACATGTCTTTAAAAGTAGATTTATATTGGTCCCATTATTCAAAAAACTAAGAAACCATAAAGGCTTTGAGAAGTTCTGTTTCTAATCTGCCAATACAATGAGTTTAATAGCTAATAATATATCAGTTTTGATACCAATAAAGTAGCTGAGAACACTGCAAATCGTTCATTCTCCTGTTCAAATGCAAATCCTTATAGGGGTGACATCTCACTACACTGACATCTGGAATGTAGCAACAAAATGCTGCTGGCTTAGAGAAACAGGAGCAACATACAATATTCATTGCCAAATGTCACTTAGCAACATAATGTGTACAGTGGAGGAAAATTCACATCAGCCATACTCTACTTCTCCAAACAAACAAAAGCTCTTTGTAAGACACCTTTTGAAATTAAGGCAAATGATGGCATTATGCTACCTAGGAAAATCATCTGTTAAAAATATAAGGAAGGGAAAATGAACAGAAAAGAAGTTCTGGTTCCTTCTACCAGAAAATGGATATAGGACATGGTTAGCCTTCACGTTCCAACACCAGCAGTACTCCCTTGGAAGCAGGGTGATCTGATTATAGATGCAGCTTCAAAAACTCTTCTGGTGTGCTATTGAACTGGTGTTTAACATGTTACTGACATAGTTCCAGAGTTATCCATCAGCCAAACAGAGCTTTTTGACTATCTAGTTCTTACTTAGGTGCTGAACTGCTACTTTCTTTTCCTGTAAAGTGCCTGTAAGTACAAGTCCTCTCTGCAAGTGTAAATAGCCTTAAGTTCAGAATGCACTGCTGTGTCAGTGGGGCAAAGTGCAGTACAGCACTGTTTGGAGGAATTTCTTTAGTTTCTGAAAGTAACATAGTTGCTTCCTTGTGCTTCTCAGCCCAAGCAGATTCACTATTTTGGTTTGTCTTTGGACCTGAAAGAGATGGTAACAAACAGAAAAAGGCATAAACGTAAGTTTACCCAGGTTAGGTATTCTAAACTAACCAAATACTTCAGTGCGTTGTGTCCCAGATTTATTTCATCTGTATCTCTTCTATCTGACCGCGAGGTTACGCATTTTTACAAGAACTCTAGGGCAAGTGAGTAGTTGACTTGCATAAGGTGAACGATAATTATGTGTGAAATGTTAACCATTAAACTAGGAAGAGTTACAAAGAGAGATCTACTGACAACAGTTTGGGTGGTTTTTTTTTTTTTGTTTGTTCAGGGATTTATCTTGTTTAAAGATGTCAGTTTGGATCCTCCATTTGGACAAATATTAGTTTTATCCTAAAAATGAATCCTAGCTATGCAAAGCCGAAGCATTACCAACACAGTACTGTATCACATGGAAAAACAAGAGGACCTTTAGGACCAGCAGAGGTGGAATGAAATTGAATAACCTAAAGAAACAGTAATATTAACATCTGGTAGCAACTAGGAGCTTAACATTTAGAAATGCTGAGAAAGATCTAGCAATACTTGTCCAGTACAAGAGGATTACGTGCTATCAATGCAAAACTAAAAAGACAAAAGTACAGTGATGCACTGGGAATTTGCAAAAGGTTAGAGACGAATCAAAGTGATTGTCAAAACATCCGTGGAAACCTTACTTTGAATGCTATATTCAATTCTGGACAGTTTTGTTCAAGAAAGATGAACAATCAACAAAATGATTACTAGGGGTAACTTAAAGAACAGAAATCCTGTTTTGTAACTACCACCATTTAACCCCAGCCAGCACCTGAGCACCTGTAATCATACATTATAAACTTAGGTTTGAAATTACAAGAGAATTGTTGGAGAAGAAGAGTAACGAAGTTCAACAATAGTATAATTGTGACAGAACAATTGATGTTAAGATGTAGCTTGATTGCTTTATGAAATGTGTGCTTTGAGAAGGGCAGAAGACCTTCTTTCTGGTTATAGCAGTCATCTTTGAAACTCTTGCAGTCACCTCACTTATACCACTTAACTCACTGGAGAGGGAAGTTTCTTTCTCCCTGTTTCAGTACAGATTGGATGCCAGATACTCTCAACAGTAAATTATACAACAGCCTTCCTAATTATGAAAGTTGTTAATTTTGGCAACCACAACAGAGTAAGTTGTTCGTTGCACTTGGGCAAGAATCCACATTTCCCATTTGATGACAATTCTCACATTATTGTCTTGTTGTTGTCAACATGAATCAGGTCAAAAAGTGGAAGAAGAAACTAGATGATATCAAGACCTGGACATTTTATTTACTGAAAACCTGGCATTCCTAGTGAAGGGGTTTATTTATATTAATTGGGCATTTCCTGACAAAAAAAATCCAGCAGAAGCGTCAGGCAGTTTTTTTCTATATCGCAAATGCATTATTAAAAATAACACTTAGATAACTCAAGACCTTAAATACAGGGACAAGAGGACATAAAAACACTGTCTCTAAGAAATGTTGAGGTTGAAAAAGGGACCTGGCTCCACAAAAATTGTTTATGCTCAAGGTACGTAGTTTCAGACCTGTTTTAAAGCCTGGAGGAAACATTTATATAGGAAACTCTAGTGTAATCTGCTTGATCAGAGGAACAAATTCCAGTCTTAATTTTCTCAGGAACTGATAACATGATTGCCCATAGTGTTTGCTCAAGTTCAGTTAATGTGCTTGGCCTTTATGTTTCATTAAATAAATCTTTGGGATATTCAGATTATCCTAGCTGAGTATCACAGAGTTCTGTGCTTTGGTAATGTCTCTTGGCATGTGACAAACATAAATCCCAGTATTTCTGCCTGCCTTTACTTGTCCAAAATTTCAATTTTATTCCAAGCAGTAAGCAGAAAGAAAAAAATAACCAAACCAATTTTCGAGGGAATGTACAAATCTAGAGACAAAAAGATGCACAAGGATAAAATTTTCAGTGAACCTCAACAAATATAGGGCCTGATTCTGCAACACTAATAAATACATTAGCACAGTGATCAAAATTTCTGGTGAGACAAAAAATATACAATTAAAGTGAACTTTTCCTTTAGAAAAGTTTTAGTCTCTACAACTTCAATATAACTTTTGAACTTCATCCTATAGCAACTCAGTCCCAGAAGTCTGTGTCTCCCTGAGATGCTTTCAAAATTAATTTCTGAATTAGAAAAGAAAGACTTATTCTGAAGAGAGTAATGAAAACAATAAAAAATCTGAGATAAGGACTTACAGGGTTATTTAAAGGTTCTACAACAGCTGATCATGACTTGGAATAGGTTTATATACAATTACTCTTTAACTTAGTAAGTATGTGTTGAATATTGTGGGCACCACAAAAGACAACATTAAGTGTTCCATTTGGGTGCCTATTTGCTGTGATAATGATCAAGAAACACTTTCACAAATAGTATGGGAAGGTCTTCTAGATAAATATCTACAGATGCAATTTGATACTCACTAGTAAAAGATTTGGGGATGACCAAATACTCTACAGAAGATGCACAAACTTGAGCCTCTTGGCCATACAGCAGTCATTGATTTTCAGGGTACTCGTAGTCATGAATTGAAGGATTAATTAAGACAGAAGAATGAAACAATGCACAGCACAGAACAATAACACTCCCACATGTTAGTCAGCTCCATGGAAGGACTCACCCACCATCACAACTATAAATCAGCTGTAGAAGCCTAAGGTATATTTAGCTTTGCCTTTGGATATATTTTAGGAAGAAAAACGGGCCTCCGGGTGCGATTTATGTTTAATTCTTCTCACTTCATATTTGTTTCGTTTTGTCATCTCCAGCTTTCCCTCATCTTTTCCCTGACAAGTTGGTGATGTCTCTCCCAGTAATAAGCTAATAGTTCAATTTTAAAATGCAACATGCTCCCTCTCTCCATTTAGGTATATTAACAATATGTTGTAAGTAACTGAATATACCACTGGGCATAAAGATCTCTTGTTTTTACATTTTTTGCTGTATTGGAGTATTTGTTACAAGTGGTAAGAATTAAACACAATCTCATCTAAGGGCAGGACACTTGAAAAGTCTTTGTCATCTACTTTAAGGAGAGGTCTTAGCTTTTGTGTTATAGCGATGCAGTGTCCTGCAGATGTTGTTGCAAATCCATCACAACAGTGAGGGTGATGAGGCAAAGAACAGTGGCATACCTGAAGTGTCTGGCACTCTAAAGAAGGAAAAAGAAACTGTAGAAAGAGAGAGAGTAACAGCCTGACTCCACTGAGAGTCATGGCAAAAACTCCTGTTGACTTCAAAGGACCAAGTTTTTCTCTCATTTTTTTTAATGAGTAAAGCATTGTGATTTAAAATCTTTTACTTTGATAAATCCAAATTTTACTTCAGCATGTTTCCCTAACATTATGGTGAGTAATTGGCACAGAGCAGAGCAGCCAGTTACTTATATCACTGACCAACCATCTTAAACTAGAATTGAGTCAGTTCCAAAAAGCTCCCATGTTCCCTGCAAATACGTCACCGGAAATTCAGGAAAGAATAAAGCATGATATGTGCATAAATATTTTGTTCTCTATATTATTTTTTTTTTGCTGCTCAAACCTTGTTTAATCCAGATTCCCTTTAATTTTGACTTTGAAAAAGCAAGAAAAATAAAATAAACTTTAGAGTTTTTAGTTTCCTTCTTTAACCAGTAGAATGATGAAAGCATTATATAATTTTCAGGGGTTTTTTTTAGTGCTCATTATTGTTCCCGTCAAAAGAGTTTGCTTTATAAATTTCTGCTTCTTGTTGGGTAGGTGAACATGTCAGGTTTGATTCTGGTCCAATTCTTTTATTTTTCCCTTTTCTCTTCTCTTCTCTTCTCTTCTCTTCTCTTCTCTTCTCTTCTCTTCTCTTCTCTTCTCTTCTCTTCTCTTCTCTTCGCTTCGCTTCGCTTCGCTTCGCTTCGCTTCGTTTTGCTTATTTTACCTTTTTTCAAGCTCTCCCACTTTCTCTCTCCTAAGCAAAGGTCAGCATATTTGACATATGCTTATAATTACTACAGTCTTTTCAGCGTATATAAATAAATGCTCGAGTTTTATCATTGCATCACATTTCACTTAATACACTATAATCAGGAAATTAAAAAATTCTACAAAACTTTATGATTAAAAGTTAGCGGTAGGGTCAGATGCATAACAAGCTGTCATGATCGGAATGATCTATTATAAATTACAGCATGCCCATCTTGCATTTTGGAATGTCTGTGTTGTTTATGAAATTTTAGTTGATTACATGCTAATTCAAAAGCTTTTGTATTCAGAATGGATCATAAACTCTTGCATCTGCATGGAAGCAGATTATGTATCTGCTAGTCAAACAAGTGGTGGAACCCACAAAACAGGAACACTACTATGTTTCATCCAGCTCATTGATATTCTTGCTCAACATGTAGTTTCAGCATCATGTTGCTCACATTATCTGTGATATAGTTTCGTATATTTCTTACTGCCTCTACTAAATAACACCTTTTAAAAAAAGTTACCTAAAAAAACCCCATACGAATATTGACATTGATATTCCTATCATTTCTATTCATCCAATTCTAGAATAAGTGAAGAGAGAAGAGCTGAATTCTATTGCTAGTTTACCTGCAATGTGATCTTGCAAATAATTTTCCTGTTTGGAGGTTCCTGATAGCTATTTTTTTTCCTCTAAACACGTCAAAAAAAAAAGTCTTAAATATATTTTAAGCATATGAAAGTAAAACCTACTCTTCTGACTTAATTGTTTGAATAGTGAAGGGGCTGGAGCACAAGCCTTATGAGGAGTGACTGAGGGAGCTGGGGTTATTTAACCTGGAGAAGAGGAGGCTCAGGGGAGACCTTATTGCTCTCTATGACTACCTAAAAGGAGGTTGTAGGCAGGCAGGGGTTGGTCTCTTCTCTCAGGCGACCACTGACAGAACAAGAGGACATGGTCTCAAGCTTCATCAGGGGAGGTTTAGGCTTGATATTAGGAAAGAATTTTTCACTGAAAGGGTGATTTGCCAATGGAATGCACTGCCCAGGGAGGTGATGGAGTCATTGTCCCTGGAGGTGTTTAAAAACAGGTTGGATGAAGCGCTTAGTGCCATGGTTTAAATGATGACTGGGTGCTGGTGTTGGGTCATAGATTGGACTGGATGATCTCAGAGGTCTTTTCCAGCCTTGTGATATTGTTATACTGTGATACTGTGAATCTTTCTGCCTGGAATGTTTACTGAGCTCTTGTCTCTCTGATTTTTCCCACCTTTTCAGTGTATTATTTTCTCTTTTATTGGCTTCATATTGTCTTTCATGAATGATGTATGATTTACAAAACATGAAACTGTGGCATATATAGCATTACTGTCAGTCCTGCCATTTAGTATACATCAGAGGGCTTCCAAAAGGACATTGGAAATATTCAAGGATGTGTGTCCCTTTCAGGGGCAGAACCATCATAGCCTCTGCACACCCAGCTTTGTGTTTTGTCTTACTGAATATCATTGAATTCCCAAAAAAATGCTTAATTGCTCTGCCCAAACGTGTTATCAACTGCCAAATAGATCCACCACATTTATATGGTGGGTTTGACTGATTTCGATTTGTGGATTGTTCTTTTGCAAGGGTTGTTTTGCACTCTTTAGAAATTTCACATGCGTACAGATGCATTCATACAGATATCTCCCACTGAACTGTGTATTTAAAATTGCACATTTCTTTAAATACCAAAAAAAGGTATTGGGATAAGTTGGCATGATTCATCTTTAGAAAATCTCTTTAATTTTTTGTATTCAGCTTACAGGTAGATGTTCTGCTCAAATGCAGCTCCTATATGATAATTCATTACTCTGGTATTTAATATATCCTTTCCTCAAAAATTCCGGAGTGTAGAACATGTGATATTCTAACTGGACTATTTTAAACTCTGAGTTTTGCTTTCAGTTCCATTCCCACTCATCCCATTTTCACCTCAGTCGTCAACATCATTGCTCTTACTGGAGCCTGTGGCAAATTATTCACTTAGTTCTATCTCACGCAAGATAACTCTTGAGTGTTCTTTATTGTCACCAGGTACTGACACTCCTTTTTCCTTACACTCTTTATAAAGATAAGTATTTTATTGAAAGTTTAGAACCCTTGACTGAGCCTGGATTTTGGTACCTCTCATTTAGTGCCTCCTATTTCTGCAATAATCTTCAATATCCACCCCTCATCCATCCTGCAAGGAATGAACATTGCTATTTCTAATCCAATAAAATTCCATTTCCATGGAGACCTTCCTCAAGTACTGCCACTCTATGGTTTTGCTTAGAAATGCATTTTCCATACCAAGACCAGAATGGCAGTAGTTTCTGGAGCCCTGCTCTAGAAACAGTGACAAATGAAGACTGCCTGAAAAACACTAGAAGCAGCAGCCTAGTGGAGGCACTTGAATCTTGGCCTCCTCACCCAAGCCAAGAGTGCTGTTTATTTTATTTGGGGTGAGTATTAGGGCTCTGCCAAGCTATGTGTGCATTTGTGGTGAGACACCTAGGTTCATACTGTGTGAGCTGAGTACAAAAGGAACTGAGCTAGAATATAAGAAAAGGAAGAGACTTCTAGCTCTTCACCTTAACAAGTGGCCTCACCTGAAGGGAATGACAACTAAAGTTGTTCTTGAATGGATGATATCTCTCCTTACCACAAATTACTGGGGATTACTAAGTTATCATTTTAGTATTTTTCACTTTTCTGTTAAAAAATATCTGTTTCTCTAACTCCTTTTTCCCAAAAGTTGTGGCTTGTGAATGAGGAAATATTGTTCATTCTTGAGTGTCTAAATAACTAAATTGGTTTCATGAATTTCTGAGAGGGAGCTCAGCTGAGGTAATTGAAAACTTGGGTTATATTTGCTTTTATTATAATTCTTTAGAGATTCTTGAAATTGACTCCACATCTTTTTACTACACCTGGCAGAAAGTTGTGTTTGCTTTCCAACCTCTATCAAAATTACAGCCTTCCCAAATGAGACTTCACTGTCAAATTTCTGCCTTTAGTATAATTAACTAGAGCTCTGTCCCTCCTCCCTCCCTATACTAGCCCATGGCTGATTCCCAGGACTTCATCAGTACATTCTTGTTCACCCTTCCTCCCCTATGTGATTTAGACCCAGAAGGATTCTGTTTCACCCATTCTTGTGCAGAATACCACGTCATTAACTTAAAATACTAACAACCATTTTTTACCGATTTGATTGTATGCTTACTGAATAATGCAAATTTTCCAGCACTTGCAATGTAGTCATAAATGTTAGCCCACTGTTTTCTGTTATAAGATATAATTTCTAACACCATGCTGTTACTAAAGCTCTTCTATTTTGTTGTCCAAGATGCTTGCATTTATTATGTGAATGTTGTTTTATTTTTTAAAAATTCTTATACATACATCCTAAGGCAGACTACGTGCTTGCATAATAATTCTTGTCAATATGAATGATTTCTTTCTGCTGAAAATCTTCTGTCATCTCATAGTTTCCTATCAATTGCCATTGTCTTCTTTATGTGTTTTCCCTGTACATTGAAAATAATTAAAGAACTTACATGAACTTGTCCTATTAATCTTTATGCGTGTTTTCTGTGTGTGCTGTACCTCAGAAAACTCTTTGCCTAGATGCATGTGAATCCCTGAAAGATAAATCATCTTTCTGTGAATGTAACCTAAAGTTCATTACTGACACCTCTCTTTGGCCAATTCTTGAACTCTCAAAGGCGCTAAGATCTGCCATCCTTCTCTACAAAGCAATAAATCTAGACTGCAGATGACCTGAGCCTCGTTTCTTTCACTAGCTTGTTCAATTTCGTTGGATTCTCCCTTGTGTCTGTCGGCCTTAAATTCACATGTTGGATCTTGGTTCTGCAGAGCCCTCCCACATGTCCTCTGAGTCTCCTCTAGCTTGTCTTCATGCAAGTCTGCCTGAATGCAGGCTGGTTCTTCCCTTCTGCCTCTCCTCACCTTTGTCACTGCTCTCATCATCTCTTGTAAATCGTCTGTGTTCCCCATTGGCCTCAAGCCCTGTCTCTTGCCCATTTCTTCCTTTCTTCTTTTCAGTCCAACTACTCTATTCTCCCTATTTGCCCTATTTCATGAGGAGGCCTTGAGCTGCCAGTGGGTAGCAGATGTGAAGAGCACTCATCAGTGCCATATACTCACTGGTGGCCCTGACATCCTCAACACAAGACACCCACATCGCTAATGTCTATACTGGCCTTTACAGCACAGCCAGGGGCACTCTCTTGTTTTCTTAACATGCTGGACCTAGTCCAGGCCATTGCAGGAGTGAGAGTGGCACACTTAGATAATAAAGACTGTTTTGCCCATGTCTGTCATATAATGCAAAGTTGATTTCATATTGGACAGAATTTAAATACATTTATTTGAAAAACACAAATGTGTAATTTGCAACAATGTTATGAGAAAAGGGAGCTGTGAGTTTATACTCCAGATGCTCTTTAGCTGTTCCAATTTCTAAGCTAGCTTGTGAAGTTAACTAAATAACCTCTGCAGCTTACCCAAGGCCAAGATGAACATAACATCTTCCTTCTGGTGCAGGTGACTGTCAAAGGAATGCAGAACACCTGCTCTCAACAGTTGGTTCTTTTCCACCCCAGCAACGTATGCTGACCTTTTTCCACTGTTCTCTTATTTACCTAAAGCACATATAATGTGATAGAGTGCTGGGGACAAAGTGGCTTCTTTTTAGAGGATTAAGTTTTTTGCCTTCTCATTATGTTCTAATACATTTTTGCCTTCCTCATTATGTTCTTATACAAACATTTCTACTTATACTATAGTTGTTCTGATTTTTGGATGCTTTTTACTGTTATATTTGTCTGAATATACAATGGTAAATACTAAAATTTACATAGCTAAAGCACAGACTTTTAGCTAGCTTCAGAACTGCTTATTGTTTCTAAGCACTGTTTAAAAGCAAAATATGCTATAAAATATAATGAAATTGGGAATAGGACACTCAGAGAAAGACACACACCTACATGCAAACTTACTTCTAAAAGAAATTTTCTTCCAAGTTGTTAGGTATTTAAATAAAAATATAGGCCACAAAAGTAATGCAGTTATCATAAATGTGTTTTTTTCTCTTTTTTAAAAGTCACCTTATGGGTTTTTTTTCCCTCTTTATTTTTAAACTCATTTTATTCATGTCTTGAAAGAACTTGCATCTCTGCAAAGGTGAGACCTAGAGGTTTACTTTTAAATTACTTTTTAAAAATTACTTTTTAAATTACTTTTTTAAAAATTACTTTTTAAATTACTTTTTTAAAAAGGATCAGGGTTTTTAGAACACCATCTTTCAAAAGAATCATGGTACAAGCAAATATATTTACACCAAAAAAGCATGTTTCCACATGTTGCTTTATAAAACAACCACCAATATTGTACGAAATGTAAAGTTCTGTTCAAAATTTTGTTCTTTTTTAGCTGTCTAAAAACGTCTTGTATTTATCTGAACCGGGATTTTTTTAAAATGTTAATTGAGCAAGGCAGATGCTGGCTGCACAAGATGGATATGTTGAATTATGTTGCATGTAAACATCTGGCAATAGCCATTTTAGAATAATTTGTTGATTAACATTACCAATTTGTCTTGGAGTCAGTATATAAATATTGCAATAATACTCTTTGGAACAAGAATACTGTATTCTGGACCAATATCCCAAACTTTCTAATGTGATCAACATACTCTTACTGCTTAGGGTTGTACTGAACTTGTGGGTTTTGACAGCATAAGCCTTTCAAAATTCCACATCTCTCTTCATAACCTTTCTGTAATTAGTCTGGGTTTGTGATAGGGAAGGATTTTCAAGTACACAGCTTTGTCAAGTCACTGTCAGTCAGTATGGAGGAAACCCTGTATTACAAAATGCTACTGATATTTGTAAATACAGAGACCATAACATGCCTGTGTGAGATCTTACAGCTTTATCTTCGAAGCCAGCTGCTGTAATGCCGAGCAGATTTGGCTTCAGACAAAGGAGAATGAATGAAATAAAAAAAAGAATAGCTACTTGTGGATTAACTTTTCCTGGAACAGCCTTACTCATTACAGAGTCATTTCTGGTCTCGGCAAATCGGCACTGTTCAATAGAATTACTTTTGTAATGATTAGCACTAAAAATGCTCATATACAATTTTTTATGAATAAAATTTTGGACATAGCAGAGTTATGCAGTAATCTATCTGCAAGGGTAGTATCTTTATAAAACCCTGCAGCAGTGTCTATTGCCACCTGCATTTTTCCTTCTCTCACACGTCTTATATCATTTGAAAGATGGATATTTATTTAGAGTGCACAAATACACTCTAGCTGCTGTGCTCGGACTGCACTCCCTTTGCAAATCATGAAAACTGGGTGTCCGTGCTTTATCATTGTCCCAGGTGAGAAAGAAATTTGACTTCCATGTGGAAGCAATGCTTTCCAGGCCTATGTACTTTTGGCACCACCTAGCCCCATCCTGAAGGAGCCCCAATATGTAAATGAGTGGGATGACAGACTTGGGTGTGTAAGGAATAAAGGCTTGGGCTCTAGTTGTCAGATCTTCTTCATTTGAGACATGAAAGGACTCTCTGATGAGGGACAGTGAACGTTAGTCATAATATGCGATTTTATTAAAACCACTCAAAGAGCATCGGAAAAATGGAATAAAGAAGCAAATACAACAATTAGCAACAGATTTACAGAAGTTACGTAAACGGACATAAATACCACAAAAACCAAAATCTCCAATAAGTGCAGGAAATTTTAAAGTGTTGGAAACATTTTTCTGGAAAGATGACAAATGGATGTTGCAGGCCTGGATGTTGGTGGGCACACCACACTTGCGTAGACCATGCGATTCGGCAGTAATTTTCCCATGACCTTGTATTTGTGTTATTCGCTGGCACAGTGTTAACTCTCCATGGTATCACTAGATACACCTGTCAGGGCATCTTGGAAGTTTGTGTCTGGGGAGTCTGCAATATTGTTGGAAAGGATGGCTGGAGAAAGCAGATGTTTTTGGATTAGCAGCAGCTCACTGTGTCGCGCGACATTCCCTTGACACACAGTCACACAGTGCAGCCCTGCTATACCTTGTCTAACTTGGCCCAGGAGCAGGAAAGGAGCTTTTGTCTACAAGTGTTTCCATTCCACCTCTGCATGCTTGCCCGATTTTCAGATGGAATTCTACTTCCCCAAGGTTTACATAATAGTCTATCTAAATTTTGTTTCATTTTAAATTTTCCTCTGTAATCAATCCCTCAAAAAAAGAAACTAAAATAGTGCTAGTGCCATTGAAGAGGCAATAATAATTATCATTGGACCTTTGTTAGCTTTATCTAGCCCCAATGACAACAGCGAGATAACCTTTGGGGCAGCAAGGGTGATTTTAGAGATTCACAAAGTTGGAAAATGAGGTATAAGTAAGCTACAAAAATGTAGTCCAGCAGTTTTGTATCCAAGGTGGATGTACAGCTGGTTAACAGAATTCCCCCCGCCCCCCAGTTTATCAATGGTCCATATTGGAGCACGTAATAAATACAAGACCAGACAAGGGACAGTATGGAAAGTCCTTCCTTGCAAATTTTTAAGAACAAGTTACACAAATATATCTGAGAAATAAACCAGATATAATTCATCCCGCTCCAGGGGTGGAGAAGTGACATCAGTAGCCTTGGGACATACTGTCCATCTCCACATATTAGTATGAAAACTATCATTTAAGGGTACAAAACTACAAGATTCAGAACATTTGGAATAATCACCTAATTTTGAAATTCTAAACTTTTGTTGTTTTCCATCACTAATTTTTGGTGTTCTTCAGTTCCACTGCCTCCCAGTTTCTTACCATGAATCAAAGGAACTCCTCTAAGGCAAAATTGCTCAACTGTTATTCACTCTAATGAGATTGCACACTAATGAAAACCTCGACACATTTTTGGTCTTCTCTTCATAACCAATATTTCCTCTGTCATGCTGTCATCTCATCTACAAATTTGTTAGTGTTACTCTTCATTTTTTTACCATTCTCTACTTTATCTAACTTTCCCTATAAAGAAATCTTTCTCTTTAACAGATCTATGCAACTTTTTAGACCTATTGTCTGTTTCATTTGCACTGATTCAATACAAAATAAAGTTTAAAGGATTTGACATTTCCATTCACTCCTTTCATTAAAAAATGCTGGTATGTTTGAAAGCAATGTCAAAGATGGGAAGCTGATGTACCATTTCAAACAACGCAATATGGACAAGAGCTGTTTGCCAGCCACACTTCTTTTAAGCCTCTCTGTGGACCTTATCAAGAGGTAGACTATACAGTTCTTTATTTATGTTGAATGAAGTAAAGATTCTCCAGCAGCTCAATTTCTGTCTTGTAGTGAGGGGCCCAAAACTAAACAGTGTTCTAGGTGTGGCCTCACCAGCACCAAGTACAGGGGCACAATCACTTCCCTGGTCCTGCTAGCCACACTATTTCTGATATAAGCCAGAATGTCTTTGGCCATCTTGGCCAGCTGAGCACATTGCTGGCTCACGTTAAGCCCAAGGTCCTTTTCTCTCGTCAAATTTACAGCCAGTTTTCACCAAACCTGTATTGTTTCATGGGGTTGTCATGGCCCAAGTGCAGGACCCAACACTTAGCCTTGTTGAGCCCCATACAGTTGGCTTTGGCCCTTTGATCCAGCCTGTCCAAATCCCTCTGTAGTGCTTTCCTTCCCTCAAGCAGATTGGTGCTCTTTCCCTACTTCATGTCATCTGCAAACTTAGTGAAGATGCACTCAATCCCTTCATCCAAATCATCAATAAAGATATTAAACAGAACTGGCCCCAGCACTGAGCTCTGAGGAGCACCACTTGCGAATGGCCACCAGCTGGATTTAACTCTGCTCACCACAACTCTCGGGGCTCGGCAATCCGGCCAGTTTTTTACCTAGTGAAGATTACGCCTGCCATTTTTTTTCCAGGAAAATGCTGTGGGAAACGGCATCAAAGGCATTACTAAAGTCTAGGTAGACAATATCCACAGCCTTTTCCTTATCCACTAGGCAGGCATACAACCTGAAGGATAAAGAAGAGTGGTGACATGCACATGCAAAGATGAAGGGTGCAGAGAGGCCACAGCTCTTGCTGTAGAGATTGTGGAAGTCCAGTGGAAAAAATGTGCTGAGTCCTCAAAGGAACAATGGAGCTACCCTGTCCCTGTACTACTGCAGTGTCCCCATTGACTAATTTCTTACCACTAAGTGCCCAAATTAGAAGTTTCCTTGACTCCTCCAAAAATCACCAGAGAGGAAAAAAATATCTTTGCAAAAGTGGTTCAGAACATATCCTGCTTTGAATTCCTCTTAACAAATTTATTTCTTTCTATAGATCTATGTATGGAGGGCACGCTATGGAGGCCAGCCTCCATCTGTACACTGTGGCCTTCAAGTCAGCTAAAGCATATACCTTCTGGCAGCCTAAAATTTTGAGAGTTTATGGCAGAAGTTGTTTCTTCCGTATCACAGTTCCTCTTGGTGCAACTGGTGCAATCTGTTCCTTTTAATCATAAATACTCTGGGCACAGGAAACTGCTTTTTTTTTTTTAATTTTGTGTAAGGTATACAGTACATAAGTTGTAACAAAATCATCGCTAATAATAATAGCAACAGCAGCATACTGGTCACATTTTATGCTAGAACACTAGATACCATGGTTATAAAGAAGGAAGATCTATTTGACTCTAAATAAGAACATTTAATTGAGACTAAAAAAAATGAATTCACAGGGTATGAAAAGCATAAGCACAATAGCAAGTCTTTGTGATGTGCTGTATGTCTTTAGACATGTAAGAAGTGTTGAATAAATGAGAATTTCCTTTAATATAATGCAATGGGTCAAAAAAACCCCGGTAGAACAGTCTCTGAAATTCAGAGAAAGTGGTAAAAGTTTGAATTCCATAATGCTTTGATCTAAGTTAAACCTGCTTCAATAATTGTGCATCCATATAACCTGAGCCATATGGCAGGACCCAAGAAAGTGGCAGGAAATAAAATAATAATAAAGCTTTCATCGTTCTCAAATGAAAAGAGGAAGTAGACTGAAATCTTTTATTTTTAATTGCCTTTTGATATTTAATTTGATTATTTGATCAAAAGATTCTGGGTTGACTCTAATAGTGTCATAACTTGGCTTTAAAATTTCTTCATAGTGATGGAAGTATTAAAAGAAAATATCACAGATAAGAGTGCATACAATATAAGAAGCTCACTTTAATACAGAGGTAGGGATGATTAATACAAAAGAAATTTATACATGAATTTACTGTGCTTGAACTTGTTTGTTTTATTGCCATCGAATTGAAGAAATATCTTCATTGCAAAAATTTGGTTGGGCTTTTTGTTTGATGTGATCATGCCACTCAGTCCTAAGGAAATAATTTTGTGTTTGCTGAACTGACTATAGTGGACTTTATATAAATGTAAAACTGATGCAGCTGCAAAAGCAAGTACTTTATTATTCAGTCAAATTCACCTGCAGGAACAATGGGATTGAAAGATCTAGTCACTGTTAAAAAGAAAAACAACCTACCTACAGCTGGTCAGAGTTTTGCAAGGGCTGCTTCCTCTTTGGAAAGTTCTGTGTTCAGTTTTGTTTCCCTGGGAAGGATACACAAGGAATAGTCTCTATTGTGCTTTCTAGAGGCTTAACTTATTTACCAAAATACCTATAGTATTCTCTTGAGACACAAGTACATTCATACCCAGAGATAGCTGATACCCATTGGCATGGCTCATAGAAAGGCTTAATTTAACATAAAACCAGCTGATTATATTGCTCCACCACTCAGATTGTTTTGGTTTTCTACTTGGTTTGTAATACAAAGTTATAACAGAAGAGTCCCAAAATTCTGTTTTCAAGATTAACCACTTCAGGAAGTGGGTTTTTCCTCTCAAACCCAGAAGCCTTTTTTTAAAAAAAACTCCTATGTTTATTTTAGTTTCTCTTGCCAAATGAAAAAAAAAATCAACAACCCCTAAAAATCATTGCTGATACACTGTTCTGTTCTAGTTTGTGTAAATATGTTTAATGTAAAAATAAACAGAATTGATTGCCTGTCATAGAAACCTTGTTAGAGTACCTATGGAAAGTGTTACTTCCAAAGGGCTGAAGCAAACTCTTCTATTAAAAAATACATCAACTTCTGATGCCACTACTCTTTCAAGCAACCAATATCCTTATAAAGCCCGACTATTCACGTTCATCAGGTTGATGTAACAGCACTGATTCCTAGCCCTTATTTGCATCAGCCCACAGTAGGCTCTCATCAGGCAATGCTACAAACAGAGCTGCAATTGCATCCCTGAACTTACTAGAGTTCAAAGTTCTCCAAGTAGAGATGCCAACAGAACCACTGACACGATGAATAATGCTCATTCTCACTAAATCTGTCACCAAAATGGAAATTTACTTGGAACAACACTGTTGATTTTTGCCTGAAAGGGATGTCTGAACTGAAATGGCAAAAAATAACGTTTCTAGATATCGAGCGTCCTGAGGCCCACTGAAGTCCCTAGAAGTTCTGAGGGATACTTTGTGCAAGACATTGAAAAAAGATTATTGTAAAACTTATTGAAGTATAAAGACTATCCAGCAGGCATCAGATCAAGCCCAGTGTGAATGAGTATCAGAGTATGTCTACATAGTCTTCTGCAGGCAGAATATAAGTTTCTCTGCCCAAGGCTTTAGCCAGTTGGACATATGACAGCCCTGGACTGGAAGCTATGTTACTGCATTTACAGTGCGGAGCCCAAGCTAAAGCCCCTGCTGAAAGACAGAAAATATCAATTTGTGCTCAGCAGCGTGCTCCATCCAAGGATATATAGAGTGAATGCACATATGCTCAGAGCACAAACAGAATGATTTCATATTTGCTTGCAAAAGACCACGTAGAAAATTGACCTGAAAGGGGACGAACATCTAAACTCTGACGTCAGCGCTTAAATATTCACTCCTCTGGACACAGGAAAACTGAGAAAAACAGAAGCATAGACTCTTTCCTAACAATATTTTTCTTAGCTTGTTTCTTTTCAAATGGAGAGACAAGAGATAGCAAGAGAAGCCTACAGATGAAAAGAAAGAAATATTAATTGAACTAAATTCCAAAGCCACAAAATGATTGACTTTCATTGGCATGAGATTTGCAAGCCCCAAAACAATACTTTAGAGTGTTTAATTTTTTCACATCAATTTTAATTAAGATCTCATTAGGCTCTTGTGGCCCTAGAACTTGGCAGACAAAAGAAGCTGGCTTGCCCAGTGATTTTCCCAAGCTTGCACAGCTCTATTCCTAAGGAGATTTATCACGTTTTTTTCCTCCTCTTGAAAGAACCTTACATGAACCAATTCAAATGAAAAACACATGGACTAAAAAAGACTTCATCATGCCAGACACCTTTTTATATCCAAAGCAGTGAACTTGTAGTCAGTTTGTCCTTTCATGTGTTGTTTTTTCTGGCTTTGAGACCCAAGAATGATTTTTTACTACGTGCAGTAGTAAAACAACATATTATGCAATTCTGTTTTTCAGGGAGAACACTATGTAATTCATAGGCTTTGCAATGCCACATTTTCTGTTCAACAAATACATAAAGCGACTTTTCTTTCCCTTGTAAGCAGACATCTAGAAATATATGTTCAGCAAATGGTATTCTGAGACACCTAACTTGGGGGTTTTGGTTTTAACTGTTTCAAAAGAGACTGCGTAACAATAAGGAGCTTCCAAACTGTATTTTTATCCCTGTCACTCAAGAACTTGGCACATAATATGGATAACAACTTTTATCCTGAGGCTTCCAGTAAAAGAATACAGGTGAAGACACAACATATCATATCAGCTCACAGCTCAGCAGATCTGATAAAAGAGGAAGACCTTTCCATTAAATGTACTTGATGAATTAGCAGCTCTGTTAAAATAACTTGTTGGAAATGTACTCACTGAGATGATTTTGAAGATTATGTCATCTTCTAAAGAAAGCTTTCATGACTCTTTCATGTTTCTTGAAGCCAGTCTCTCAAAGAGGAGTTGGTTCAATTATTAAGAACGCTTTTTAAATCGATGCTTTCATTTTGTACCTTGAAACAGTTGTAATTCTAGAAGACTTGCCCTCTAACCTTCCTATACATTTATTTGGTGCATAACACCTCTTCTGCATGCAAGGTTCATTAACTTGCTAGATGTGTGCTTACATGATGCATGGGGTTACCTATTGATTTTCCTAAATCCAAACTCACAACTCAAAATTATTTCTAATACATAACTGGGAAAATTTCCCAAAGAATTTGCTCACCTAGTACTTAGAAATGTGCTGTCAAGGAAGAAGTGATTATACTTAAGTATGTCTTCTCCTTATGCTTAGCAGTGGTGCTAAGAAAAAGCCAAATACAGATGAGTCTTCCTCAAGTCATGAAAATGCAGCTGCAAGTCTTCTAAAAAAGTTAATGGGAGAATAATCCATTTATTCCTGTATAGTGATGCTACATCAAGATCAGGAAGGTCCTGGGCTGCAGATTGCTGGAGGCTGGGACAGTATTCTTCATAGTATTGCTATATGTTGGTGCCATTGTGCACACACAGTAAGTAGGACACATCTGGTTTTAGATGTTGGCTCTTCTGTTTAAGGTATATGCAGCTTTCAAAGGGAGGCTCAAGACCCTAGAAAGAGTTGGTGTAATCATAACCAGAAAAAATACAGAACTTCTGCAGGGCTGGCCAGGATTAAGAGGTAATCAGCAGTGGTTTCTGAGGTGTTCACAGAAGATGCCGTCCCATGCCTTCCCATGGAAAGAAAAATAGCACAGCAGACATTCCCTCCAGCTCTGCATCTGGATAACCCAGATGACACCCAGTTCAGCCCAGCTAGCAGCCAGGAAAGGCATAAGTGGCAGAAAGATAGCTACGTAGATAATATAGTAGGGTGGATTGTAAATTGTGCAAAGAAGATATCACTCATGATGAACTATCATCCTCTGCCACCGGGCCAGACACAGTTGACCTGGGCTGCTGAGAAGGCAGTGACTGTCTGAGTCAAGGTTTTGCCAGATTCCCCAGGGAATGATGACCTAGGATCTCCTTGTATTTGTCTGCTGGGTCCAAAACATCTTCAGTGTGTTTCTGGAGATCCTGATGTTTTTAAAAACCATGAAAATGATGAGTCAGGTTATTGTATGAAAAAGAGAAGTATCACAATTCTTTTAAATTGCCTGTCATTTGCTGAAAGCAGGAAGGCCAGCATACATCTCTAGTGAAAATTACTGATACTGATGCTAAAGCATTGGGAAGGTACAGACATACATAGGTTCTAAGGCTTTGCAGTCATCTTGGCACAGTAACTAACCAAAGGGGAAATAAAGCATGTTGTGAAATAGTGGGAGCAGAGGATCTTATTCTTATGTCCCGGTACTACATGCACTCTGTCATGCACACTGTTCATCTCAGCTTGTCTCTGTACCCACTGAGGGTATGACTGTGCTGAATGTTGTAGGAGAAATCCACAAATATGCAGGTTAGTAGGAAGTCTGTATTATAACAAAACATGTTTGGAATATTTGGGGTTTAATTCTGGAGCGACTGTGCCTTCATTCTGTATACTGTCACACAGATCTGACGCTTCTATAACCCCAGATTTGCTGCTGGAGTTAAAATACTCTAGACTGAATCTGCTGGCTCTTATAGCAATTTGTACCTTATAAGCAGATACACCACAGAGCTATCGAGCAAGCCAGGACAGGGCTGTGCTTAGGCACAAGTAGGAGTGAGTGCTAAGCACACTTCACCATGTGGCCTGTCTTGTGCCTGCTTTTTTACTTTATATAAACCGGTATGAAAAATAACAAGATAAAGCATAAGAGGAAATACTGCATGAGATGGAAAAGATGCACTTCACTTTGTGTTATCCTTAGTCCTTGTTGTTACCAAGAAGGATAAATCTGGTTGGTGAGATTGCTAGCAAGAACATGGGATACCATGGGAATGAATAACTTTCACGGAGGACATGGAACGATTTTCTATTCGTGAATTTACTTTCTTTTAGCTTTTTTCCTTAATCCTTCGAATTCAGTTAGGATCCGTGACTTCTCTTGCAAGAAGACCTTTCTTTCTGAAGGTTCTCTCCTTGAGTGATACTGCTTTTTGGCATGAGTTTCCAGTCGGTGCTTTGTCATCTTCACCATGAGTACCCAGCTCCATGGATGCCAGTGGTGTTTAGTAATGAGGGCAGTGTATTGACTATGTTGTCCAAGTGAAGTGAATGACTTAAGATGTCACATTAAAATGCTGTAAAAGAAAGCTGGTTTAATGGCATTCTATACCACACATACACAAGGAAGAATGGCTCCCAGGATTATATCACATCTCGATTAGTTGCTGCACTTTAAAATGTTTGATAAATGCAAATGTTCAAGACATTGTCACTCACCCTTTGTACAGAGCATCATCTGCTACACTTCAGACTGGGGAGGAAACTACCAGAGTTCTGTTGGCTTTCAGTGTTCAACCATGCCAGGACAAGCAGATTAAGAAATGATGACAAAGGAATAGAGAAATCAGTAGCACTTTGCCATCCCTCTGGGCTATTACACTTCTTGATAGCTCTAAGAACAGAAAGTCCCAAATTCTTTCTTTAAATATGTATATTACATCCTCTGCTCTGTGATACATGCCTGTGCCTTTGGGAGTACAAACAAGCTTGGAGGATCTTTAGAAGCAAGTAATTTACTCAGTGATACTTCCATGTTTTTATGTTGTATAGATCTCCATAGTCTTTCAGATGATTTGGGAAATTAATCTGATTAACAAACCAAAATGACTTGTGCTTGACCTCTGCAACTTCTGTACACTGTTTATTTTGAACTCTGGTAATTTGTAACTGATCCAATATTTTGCCTAGATGAGAGCTACAGTTCCTTTTCCCTGAATAGCTGAGCACAATTTCTTGGATCAGACTGCTGCTGTGAAGTCTCTGTGTTAATTTCAATTTCACTTTCGGGAAATATTTAGCAATATTTAATTAAAATTTACAGTGAATATCCCCCCTTTTTTTTTTTTGCAAGGCAAACTACAAGAATACTTTTTGGGTGAAACTGCATAGAAACTGACAGAGTACTTTCATTTTACTAACCAGAAAGATTTTCATGGAAAGTTTGTTGCCTAGCTCTACTTCACCATAATGCATGTACCATGTTACTGTATGACAATAACTGACAACAAGTCAGTTAATATACTAAGTATATAGAACACTACACTGTGGATTGAACAATTCTTTTTTTTCTAGTTTTTTGTTGTTTGCTGTACCAGATGAAAGATAAAATTTCTAATTGAATCCTAAAGAAACTTAAAGGGATATACTGTCCTTTTTTGCAGCCTTTTGTTTGAGGGTCAGTGGGAAAATAATGGAAATGGGAAAAGTACATTACAGATGTTATATGACTTGGACACAGGTTCTGCTGCATCTCTCAGGGTGACTGGGCTCAGCAGGTCTCCTCTGCAATGCTCTCAGCCTAAAATATGCAGACAGTTTTCATAGTTGTCTAGCAGCTGCACCAAGAGACTGGCTGGAGTAATTCTGGAGTAGGGAGTTGCAGAGACCACCGTGTAAAGAAGATGTTAAACTATTTCTACCACTAGGTATTGAAAACCTTGCAGATAAAGTACATGGTTTTTATTTGTCCAATCTACCTCGCACAAGCTGAGTTCATTCTGAACCAGCTGACACTTTCAGGTGGTTAGAGGGGAACATTTAAGAGTGCAAATTCCTTGTTAAAGTTTTGCAGTTAAATTTTTTTGTGTGAAATAAAAGTACATCTGTATTTAATTTTAAAAGTTTGCCATACATCATTACCTCAGAAGAACCCCTCAACATCAGGCAAATTGAAAGCCAGTATTCAGATGGTTTGCATACATGTTTTTCTGGGTTAGACATTACATTGGAATGCATTGGCAATGAGTGGCTGTGACTAATGTAACAGAACCTTACATTTAACATACTGCATTATACAGTTTTATGCACAGTAACGTAGTAATTAATTTGTCAAGATATCACACTCAGCTCAGCTTTAAATAGTGTTGCTCTCTGCTGGTTAGTCTTGTGAATTACACATTTGTTCAATATGGAAACTGCCCATTAAATTGTTTCGAGAGATAAGATAGCAGGTCCCATTCCAGAGCTGCTATCTAAGAAAAGTGATTTTGTGAGAAACAAGGAAGCATATGCAACTACTAATAGTTTTGATCACATTCACTCTTTTTGCTAGCAGATGTTATCCAAAACCACCCTTAGCTCTTATTTTACAGAATTGCTACCTGTCTTCTCATTAACCCATTCTGTATTTGCACTTTTGATTGTTCTTTATATTTTTTCCTATTCCCTCTTCCTCCTAGCTTTTCCACCACTTAAATTAATGTTTTGAAGGACATATTGAAGGACATTTCTCTAACTCTTACAAGAAAGCAGCAGCCAGAAAGTGCATATTCTGAAGAAACAGAGCGTGTCAGCACATTAGGTGTATTCTGATTATGCCATTTGGACCGAAAGTTTTGGAAGACTTTTGCTTTCCCCACCAAAGCCTGACTGAGATCTAGAAAGCTGAAGTATAGTGCCAAGGTGTTCAGTATGTTCACAGGGACAATCCTATATGCTGGTAGAATTGTAAAGTTTAAGCAAATATCAGATTTCTTAAGAGCAAAGACGGGGTTTACTTTGCATTTGGGAATGTAAATTATTTTTAATCACCAGATGACCAAGTTCTTGGCATCTTGTCTTATCTTATAAACAGATGAGAAGGAGCCTGGAGAGAAGACAACATAATGAGACTGTGCAAACCATTCTGTAGTACAGTACAGAGTGGTGGTTTCCTCTCTGACTCTCTACTATAAACGCTGCACAAGACAATTGACAAAAAATTGAAGTTTGTCAATAATTATCCATGTTATTCACACTGATCAGAATGTTTGCTTTGGTAGTCTTGTAAGTTTTACTGACTCTACTCCTTAATTAGACATACAAGGTCTGAGAAATATCACCTTTAATCTTTTTACATCTCATTTAGCTATGGTGCATATCATAACTGACTTTCACATACATAGCATTTTTTATTAACTGTATAAAATGGATACCTGACATACCTGAATACCATAGAAAGGCGTTAGCTAATGATAGATAAAGCAAAATCTTCAGTGGAGTTACTGGATAACTTAAGTAAGTAAGTAGGATTTTAAAATAAATATAGAATTTGCGGTAAATTCTGCCATTTACATCAATTCTATATTTTAAATACCGTTCAAATTATATGAACTATAGACTAAGTCTTTCCTCTGCTTATGTTTCCAAGTACCAAGAACATTAAGATCCAGATCCTTCATATCTGATCCTACTTAGGTCACCAGAAAAAGCTCCTTGCTGTGTTTACTTCATCACAGATGTGCATTGTATGGATTTGAGGAGATCTTCAAATACCTCTTGGTCTATTTTTCCTTCCAAACAGACAGTCTCTGCAAGCCTTCTGATTTTAATTTTAAATATATGCTTCAGTTGCTGCCATAAAACAAGTGAGTCTTGGTCCTGGTGTCATAGATTGTCAGGAAATATTTTATATGGAGAGACAAGGTACAATGAGTATATGATATAACGTGAAAAAGTTGTGCTCCTGCTGTTTTTACTCAGGCATTATTTCCACTTATTATAGACTTTGTTGCCCGTGTTTTCCAATATGGCAAAATCACAATTCAAGAAGAAAACATATCATGAGTGATGGACAATATGTACTCATAGCAGACTGAGAGTTTATTTTGGGCTGTAAAACAGTGAGACCTTGGCAAAAATTCAGTACATGATGTTACGTGATAAATCTCAAATCAGGACAGAGAGTATGCCACATAATTTTACTTCAGTACCATTGAACTGCAAATTAATGGGAATGTTGGAAGAGAATGGATATTCCATAAACGATTGCAAGGATAGTTTTCCTCTTTTACAGCAACCAAATAGTACATACAGGTGATTTGTCTTAGGTGAGCACAGCTAAGTCCCCTATTCCAGGTGAAAAGAATTACATATAGCTCTTTTGATCATTTCAACAGAGAGAATCCCCTCATGGCAGGAGGGTTGGAACTGGATCATCTTTAAGGTCCCTTCCAACTCAAACGATTATGTGATTCTATGATTCAATGAACTTGCATCAGTCATTTCATTTGGATTCCTGACTAACTTACATCAGTTACTGATGGACCATGGATCTTCCTGCTCGCTAGTTGCTATCTAAGGGCAACAGAGATTCTCTGTAGCCATCATCTGCTTTTGAATACTTAATGCATCTTTATACTTTTTAAAGGCAACTGGAGCCAGGTCAACCCAGTATGAACAAATGACAGCACAGAGCAGCAAACGGATCTTTATGTCCCAGACTGGAAAAAACCTACCTCCTCACTACACAATGGTAGACTCTGTCTTTACCCAGATAGGTGTTTGTTTCTGAAAACAGATGTCCTTCTTTTTATAGGTAATTAGTTTTTATCTGCATTTGAAAAAAGAAAAAAAATTCTATGGAAGGAAAACTGCAAAATGACTGTGATATGCTCTCCTATAATATGTTGAACTGGATTATATGAAATACAGGAGAATAGCATTTTCTTTTTTAAAATTCATCTACATTACTGTGAGAAAACTAGTTAAAAGGAAAATAAAAAGGAGTAGCTAGAAGGACAATTTTTTTTATAGCTTGGCAGACAATGTTTAAAACCACCACATCAGAGGACTGCAGCTAATGAACAGTGCTAATTAAACAGAAACATTCAATGAAAACTCAACTACAAAAAGAAAAGGATACATCTTAAGGAAATGACCCAATGAAAGAATAAAGTAGCTCTAAAAAAGACACCCTCCTAAAAAAAGTGGAAAGCATATCCAGGTGGAGGGGAAATAGAGAAAGGCATAAAGTTGTCAAAAAAAAGAGCAAAGAATAAATAAGGTGGCAAAAAGTGAATACTGAGGAGGGATTTGGTAAAAATTGTAGAAATATTTTAAGTTCTGCAGAAGGAATCTGCCAGAGAGTTTCTCTGGTTTACAGGAACTCTTAAGTAGGATTAAGGCATAGGAGAAAAGTAATCTGAAATCTTGGTAGTTGCTTCCACAACAGCAGAACTGCTTTGGAGAATTGCTGAGACCAGACAAGATGACAGTATGTTGCATGTCTTGAATACAGTGTGAAGATCTGGTCATTCTCTACAGTAGAACTAGAATTAACATAGATAAAGTAGACCTAGGAAAGTTATAGAGAAGAACACAAATAGTTGGATGTTTGGGACTACTTTCACACAAAGAAAATAAACAAAAAGGACTTTTCAGCATAGAAAGGAAAGAACTATAAAAACATGAACACTGAAGTAATAAGTAGTAAAACTACTGAGCCTTTCCTTCTATGCAGGAGCATGGAGACACAGAAGGTTCAAAGCAATGAAAATAAGTAAGTTGTAGAAGTACCTTCCACAAACTTAAATATTTGTATTATACTACTCATTGGTGGATAATTTTGAAGAGGCAAAAGTCCATATAAGTAAAAAAAACACCAAACAAAAATTAGCAAAGAAATAAAAAAAAATCACAGGGCATAAACTAATTAAACATGTCAGGCTGGATCAAAAGATCAGTTCAGGAAGTCTGTGTACTTAAAGAAATAGGTTAAGTATAACAAGGGAACTGCAATAACCGAAGTGTGCTAATAATTGAAACAGTCTATAAACTCCTCATGTTCCTTTATCAAATCATGCATTTCTTTATCATTAATAGCAGCAGGATTCTCAGTGATCAACACATCTGTTCTGTACATTTTTTGCTCAATATACACACTAGTAAGTATTTTGATGGCTATATAGAATTTTTGGTGTTCTGGATGTTACTAAGTTTGGACTCTTTGTTAGTGGTTTAAATATTGATGACGTTCCTGTCCTCCTTTGTCCTTGACTTCCTCCATGTTTTGCCACAAAGACAAAGATTTCATTCAGTAAGTGCCAATGATGCTTCACGTAACTCCCAGGATTTGACTTGTCCTTTACTCTCTTCTATACTCTGTGATTTAAAAGGGCATTTTGCCTTAAATTTCTATTCCCTGACAGTGTCACTTGTTTCCCTGCCTAGAAGGCTTCCTCTGGTATCTAGATGAGGCTGCTTGTAATAATCTCTTCCAGTGGGCACATGGACCCATCAACTATATGTTTTATGGTCAATATAAACAGATCTAGTACCACTTCAGCTCAGGCCTGGTGCACTGGTCTGTTTTACACTGTAAATCTACAAGCAGCTGGACCTGTTCTGCATCTGAAAAAAGTACCCTTGTGCTCACAAAATAATAGATATTAACTTTTAGTTCTTTGGAGTACTCAATGCCTAACAGACACTGTCTTGGACTTCAGACCACTGAAAATTACATATTCGTTGAGGGAATTTGCCCTCTACCTAGTAGGGCATTTGTCAGTGTCATAGTTACAAACTCATTGCTGCAGCTGAAGTTTCTATATCTATTTTAAAGAGTGCCCATTGATACTGTCTAAACATTGATTTTTACAATTTTTATATATTAGAATGTGTACTTTCCCCTCCACCTCCTCCTGCCTCTTTGTCCTCTGCCTTAGGGGTTTGCACCCTCAAGGGTGCAAACTTAATAGTACTTAATAGTCACCATTGCTTTTCCTGGCTTAGTGTTGTATCTTCAGGCACTTATGACATTGGACTACTTTATGCTGACAACCTGGTGTAAAATGAGATCCTACACATGGAAACAACCCTCAGGAGAACAAGTTCTTTCCAACTGGCTTCATATTTTGTTTACTGAAGCAGTTTGATTGTCTGTATTATACTCACATATCTTGTAATTTTTCAGTACTGCTTCTATTACTTTTGGTAATTTCAATATTTGGGGCCAGGTTAAGTTCTCATCTGCCAACAAACACCCTTTTAATTCTCTCCTTATTAATACCATAAAACCATTTATATTATAGCATGCCCTCTAGGACATTTCCAAATAAAAACCATTCAGTTAGCCTTCATTCTACCACACAGAGTGGCAATTCCTTCTTGCCTCTCGTTTAGGAATTTTAACACATTCTACAGAAACACTTAGCTCTCCAAAGTGAACTTTTAAGATCTTTTTCAAGTCCTCTGAATTATTGCCACAGAAAATGGGGCTGGTATAAATCTTGTCCTCATGCATCCTTCTGCCCCAAGACAAGAGGAGTTCTACTTGATTGAGCTGCTGTTTTTCCAAGACTTTAACAAACTGGGTAGGAGGAATTTTTACACTGCTATTGATTAGAAGATTTTCTTTATCTGAAAATCTAGTCCGCAAGAATAGGGAGATCACTGCTTGCGTGAATTGCTGCCAACCCTTATTTACTTCATTGTCTGTGTTTAGTCTTCCTAAAAACATAGCTGTTATGATTATTACTTCCCCCACCCATACCAATTTTGAAATGGGATCAATCAGCTACAGCCCAGAACCTAGTTTTTTCTGCAACTGAGCTGCTGTACAAAAGCTGGTTTCTACCTTTTTGTACCTGTAGAAAAAAAGTTTGCTGCTCTGAATGCCAACCAGTTAATGGTATTTACTGCAGAATCCCAATTCTGGTGCCTTCCAGACACTGCTCTGGGCGGGGTGCTTCAGAGTGACTCCCCATTGACAACTCCCTTGCACTTTTTTAAGAAGGCAAAATTTGCTTTAGTCATAAAGAAGGCAGATATAGCTGAGACAAAAGCTCTAATGCCCTAATGGACAAATCACCTAGATTTTTCAAGTCATTGCCCAAGCTGGGTGCCTATAATGGTTGCAAAAATACAGCCTTAAGGCTCTAAGAACTTCTAACCTCTGTGCTGTTGCAAGCAGACTGTATGTTTGGCTGGATAATTTTTGTATGTTCTCTGGCCCTGGCTTTTACAGCTTGCCTCTTAGTTACTCAGAGAGGTTTTACTAAGGTTTTTATGTCTGGTATCAGACGTAAAACTGAGCTCAAGGGAGATGACATATTTTGGATCTGGTTTAGACTTGGCTTCTCAGTGAGACGTTTACTGTTACGATTTTGCTTTGTAACTTAATATCATTTTTATATTCAACTCTGAACTTAGCAAATGTTAAGGAGTAAAACTTTCCCAGTTCCCTGAGAGGTGCAGCATAAGCAATACTTCATGTACAGTAGAGTTAAAATATAAAGTAGTAAAAAGAATTTGGTGGCAGAGTCCATCCTAACCTGGACTCTCCCTGCTGATTTAATCACTAGACAAAGCCCACCTTTGCACTCTGTAAGTACCTCCCAATCATCTGAAAAATACTTCAGCTCCTGGGAGTGGTGGTGCTTATAAGTTATGAAGACTGCATGAGAGAGGAAGGTAGATGTACTGCAAAATCTCTGTGGTCTGGATAGACAAGCCTTTGCCTTCTCAACAGTGCTGACAAAGACTTTCTATTCTATACTGTACTACTCACTGCTGCACATGGAATACACATGCTGTAGTCAATAAGAACTAAATAATATGTCCAGATCCCGATGTAGCTGCATTAGAATTGCTCGCCTCACATGCCACTTCATTGATCTCATTTTTAATGTTTAGCATTATTGAAAAAACAGAGCCCCTAAAGGAGTGGTGCTAGTTTTATATATCATCTTCATCAATATCCTGGGTAAGAAAGTTCTCAGGGAAACTGGCATGTTTGAAGCTGATATTAAGTTTTTTTGTGATCATCAGTTGCCCCACTGGTAGTGAGGATCTCCTGACAGACCTCACCAAACTGAGTGAGGTGGCAGGTAGGAGGTGAAAGTTTTTAACTCAGCAGTGTTGAAAACTTTAATTTAGGCATCAAAGGAAGACCAATATAAACAATGTTTACATGATGCTGAGCTCTGAACAGGCTGCCACAACTCTGGAGGGAGTTTTTGGAGTCATTATGGAAAACTCTCTGTAACCACCAGCTCGGTGTGTAGCAAAAGTCTGAAAAAAACAACAAAACATTAGGCATCACCAGAAAGGGAACCTGAGAACCAGGCAGACTTTAGTTTTGCATCACTTTTTGAGTATTATGTACAATTCCGGACTCTGCATCTCATGAAGGACATAGTGGAGTTAAGGAAACCACAGAGAAGAGCAGTGAAATGAGTACAAGGATGGAGAAGTTGCTATATGGATGGAGAGTTGAGGAGGGTAATAACAGGATGTAGACAAAACAACTCTGAAGAGGTCTCTGTCCAGTGACTCTGTGACCTTGCCTGTGGCAATTGCTCCATGAAGGATTTTTAAACCTTTGCTTTCAGTTTGTCCTGAGGATGATTCCTTCATTCATGGATTTTTCTTGCACCCTCCTGGTGCTACATCAGCTCTGCTGATCTGGGTGATGGAATGACAAATTCTTCTGGCCTTATATCAGTTACTGGCAAGTTCTAAGTGCTACACTGGCAGTCAGACTTCTAGTGTGACCCTATCTAGACTTCCTTCCCGTGATGCTGCAACACAAGAGATCTAAGTCCAGTCACACAAAGACTTGATACATACTCTCCTTATATATCCTGTGATTTCCACTGTGTGAAATTTTACTGTTATCATTCATTGTTGTAGGAGAATAGACAGGTGTTGCGTATACTGGGTTGATTTATCTTCCGTTACACATATTATTTTACAGCCCCATGCACAGCCAAATGTTGATGCAGTATACAACATAGCATAGAAACAGACAAAAAAAGACTAAATTTCAGAATACTTACAAACTTTATGGGAAATACCACACAAAAGATGGGAGTTGTTAAGACCAGAAAGAGATAGATTAAAAATACAACAGCTGTTTACCTTTTTTTTGAGAGACAGGCAGCAGTAAATTTGTCATCAGACAGAGATTGTCAATAGTTATTGTTGTTTATAATAATGACAGTCAACCTGCTATTGCCTTGATTCTCAGGTTCCAATAAATGTTTCCTTGAGTATGAATTCAAATGAGTTTCCAGATTATGTCAATATATTTTTTGCTGTCTCTTGCATGTCATTTATTTCTCTCGTAAATAATATGCTCTCTTTTTTGATCACTCCCTGCATGAGCTCAAGTGAGTGCATTTTTGCTTGGGTTTTTCCTTGGATGGCAATCAGGTACTTTGAACAATTCATGCAGGTCATTACAAAGCTAATCAATTCTGCTTTTCATTCTGAAAATAATTTTCAAGGAAACATGTTCTAAAGCTGCTGTCCCAAGGATTTTAAACAGGTTCTAATAAGATGCACATTTAGTGCACTATCAGAATTTCTAGAAAATAAAATTGATGGCAAATATGAGGATGATACTTCCAGATATATATTTCCTAAGCAAAGTTAGGGAAATTACAAAGCTAATCCATTTCTGAATGAGTGGTGTAAAAGAAAACCAGTAATACAAGAGCACCATGAAAGACATCTGAGTATGTATTTTCTCCCAAGAGGGTAGCAACTGAATTTAGAACCTTAAAGACTTACGTTAATGCAGTGGCTTTGACAAGATCAGCTTAGGAATTTATCTATCAGATGCTTTTCTTGGTAAATTGTCATATGAATTTAAATTTTAAAGGTCCAAGTATTCATAAAGGTATAAAGTTTGTGTTGGGTTATCACCAGTTCTTAATTTTATTTTTCAATGAAAAGACTTTTTTTCACCTCACAGTTTTGGGAAAGGTGGCAAGAGAGGAGTAAATCTATGCACTCCCTCACATGATTCCTATAACACTCTCTCCCTCTGTCCTTCAAGTTGGCAATGGCAGCCTTGCCAAACTTCAGAGTTTACCCAATGGTGACTGCAGTTTTCTGTTGAGTTACAAGACAGCTAACAGCCAAATTTCATGTATGCAACAGCAATAAGCTTCTTAAGTCTTGCAATCAGCTCTGCTCATTTTTTAGCAGATGAATCAGGGAGAGCAGTCAAATGATCAAACAACGTGGATATTTGCAACAAATTAATACATTAGACAACCATCCTAGGAACCAAGATATCATGCAATCTGCATCCAATACATTATGTCCAACAGTTCTTTTGGGTTGTGTTTCTCAAACTGTGCTCCATGCATCACTGGTAGAGTTTAATACATTGGTCTGTGGAATTAGACAGAAACCACACATACTCCCCATATTTCCAAGAAAACAGACTTCCTTTCATTTTTGCAACAAATGAACACTCAAACTTCAGTCTAATTTTCGGTTGCTTGTAAATGACGACAATTGTGGGAACACAGTAGAGTTGGTCTGTGTGAGGGTTTTTTTCCTAAAAACATCCTCATGATCATTCAATTATATGAAATTAAGAAACACTGGCCTACAGAGTGGATCTTTAGAATCAGGGTGTCAACATAAATTACAACACCTGGAACTAAAAGATGTATGTTTTTAGGTCAGTCTGTCTAAGGCATTCTGTTTATGGATGAAAAAGGAGTCTAAAAAGATTTTTACGCAAAAGAATTACATAGATCTTTCCAATTTTCTAACAGTGACTACATTGGCTCAAAAAAATTTTAATTTTGATTATTTTGCAAACTTATGGATAAATATAAACCCAATTCTGAATGCAGTCCCCTTGTCTTGCTTGTATGACCTCTCCTACAGCATTATTCTGAACTATCCATTCTGAAGGAGGAAGGAAAAATTCAGGGCTCTTTCAACAACCTGGCATTCACAACACAACTCAAAGTTTGATCACATTTTCCTTGAACATTAAATTTTACTATTTGAGGTGACAAAAGTTTGATTTGACTAAAGAAAAGAAAGTAAATTAATCTGCTGGTCAAAGTGTACCATGTCTGAATGGCCTTGAATGAAGAAACCACATTGTGGGGTGTTCTAGAAGAAGATACTAGACTCTGGCCCTCGGTCCCCAATCTCCTATACTGATTTCCCAGTTCTCCTTTTCCAGAGCACATCCCTGATGTACATGTCCATGTTGTCACTTCCTCCCAGGAGCTGTGATTGCCACTCCACCTTCACACTCAGCTCTGATGGCAGCAGTGCTCCTGATGCAGGTGGAAGTACATGAAATGGTTCCTTTATATTCTTTGTTCTCCTTAGCCTGAATCTCTTCATGTCTGCCTACATTCCTAAAAAAAGTCAGATTTGTGAATCCAGATTTCATGGTGTCAGGCAACCAGCATTTATCATTAGAGACCTAAGCCCATGAGACAGACATGATTTGAGACATGGCAACAGCATTCTTTGTGTTTTCCAGACAGGTTGTTTTACGCAGCCTGACAGTTAACATATCGGCATTGAACCTCTCCCATTAACTCACAGTTTTGGGCACTTTGGAGCCTCAAAATTGAAATGGCACAAACCTCAGCATCATCAGGGCTAAGTTTCTTCTTAGATAGGTGACTCAGATGGTCTAAACATTGGATCCACAATTAACTATATCTTTAGTGCTACCAAAAGCTAGTTTATCTACATCTAGAAAATAGTTTGGGACTTTTTTCTCCTGTGGGCCTCCCTGAAAGCATAAGAACATACAAACCAGTTATACAAAACCATTTTCTTTCTAATTAGAAGTCTCTGGTGGTTACTGATTTAAAAGTTTATCATCAACCCTGTTGAGGAAGTCATGGATGGATTTCTGCTAAGGTCTAACAAACAGGACAAGTGAACTTTGCAATAAGGATACAGAGTTCTCAGTTTGCAATAACAAAGTACCTGTAGCTCAAGTTTGCTGTTTTAGTAAAAGATTACTACCACTTCATATAACTTTAAGGTTGATACATGGCTTATTGAATATTCTAATATCAGTACTCCTGATTATACATGGGCATATGTGTAAACACACAAAATCTTCTAACTGCATTGTCAATTTTTTCATACATTGGGCTTTTTAATCATATGAACTAGTGGTAATTAAAAGCACTCTAATGCGTATGCCAGCATAATTCCATTGTGATTGAAGTGAGGAAAATCTTGGCTTTTGCAAAACATCCATTACCCTCACTAAGTCAGGGTTTCCCTTAATATAAAACATTATTAGCAGTGTTCTGTTAATTATTACCTGTTCAGTGGGACTGATTTGTTTGGGAGGTCACACTACAGCGTAGTTACCAACATTGGTGGGTCAGCCTTCTTGAGTGTTTTTGTTGTGCCCATGGAGCACAGACCTGGAAAGCCTAAGTCAGATATCAGTATATATACTGATATCAGTATATATATATAGTGTGAATGAGCTCTTAGTCTGGGAATGGCTCAGACGTTTTGCACTTCCTTAGCATGACATTTGAAACATACCCTAAAGGGGTACTGAAACAGAGAAAGGGAGTTTATTGAATAGGTGAGGAAAAGAAGAGAATTACAAATGTACTGAATGAGAAAGGAGGTTGTGGTGAAGCTAGAAGCCAGGCAGTTTCCATGACTGGCTACTTATATTTTTCCCTTCCTCCCCTATCTACTGAGAAGACGGACCATGTCTCAGCATAGACCATTTATTTTCTTCTTCAAAGTGACATAACTTGTTTGTAAGTCATGGAAATAGTTGTAGTTACGTAGTTAATATCTTTTTAACTTCAGGTGATACTATCAGCAGGTAGAAGAAGGAATGGAAAACCGCAAATTGTAACCAGGCATCCCATGAGCAATTCGAGTGTCTCTACTGCAATAAATAATTTAATTAATTGAAGTGTTTGCAGAAACATTTCTTTTTAAGTAAATATTGCAGTATGTCCATGGAAAATGAGTCAGGAAAGTCATTATTTTGCCCATGGAAACCCCTTACAGAATTAGTTTTAGCTTTCTGAGAGTAGAGAAAACCATGTGGCCTGGTGATCTGACAAAAACCCCTGGATTTTAAATACTGATATTACACACTGAACTGCTAATGAGCATTCTGTAAAACAAAATAGGTCTGGGAATGCTTGCAGGCACAGTAATTCAACCCACACTCTTGATTCTCTCTGTCTCTTTTATTCCTTTATTGCATTATATTAAACTGAATGAGTAATTTAAATAATTAAAAGACAAAATAGTTTTCCTGGCCTAAGCAATTACATTGGTTTCTTTAGATTTGTTAAGGTTTATATCAAAATCCAGCATTTGATATTGGTGTAATATAGGAAAGGCTACATGGATTAGAAAGTCTAACATAAATTCTCCAAAGTTTAATATTTACTACTTGACCAAAGGCATACATAATTAAGCTGGCACCTCTTTAATACAAATGCATGTTTGAAAGTTTAAATTTGGAAAGGTTTTAAAGGATTAATTTTATTAAAATATCTTGGATTGCTAGAAATAGACCTCATGGTAGACAAACAGTAAACCTCACACAAGGTCACATACTTCCTACCTGCTCAATAAAGAAAAGCATGCTGAACTTCATTGACAAAAATCCCCTTTTGTGCCTTTGTTCTAAATAAACCCAAGGCAGTTCATTTCCAAGGTCTTTCTGCTTCCTGCACCCCCTCTGACTTAAGATTCCATTACTAGAAGAAACAGATAATTGGGGACCTTTTGATATCAAGTACTTAGATTTTCTATTTTTAGCCACATTAACAATGATGAACTGAAATTCTTTCCAGAATTTCACCTCTTCAGCTTAGGAACGAGTAGTCAAAATTTATAATAACTCCTTGGTTTTGTTTTAGGTTAATGGCTGAAGTGCCTAAACAGCCTTGGGAAAGGAACAGCTTGCTAGTCTAATTGAAGCTGGCAATATTTCCACATCTTATTTCAGCTGTTAGGTGCTGTAGAAACCAAGGTCATGTAAGAAATTTTCAGCATATGGTAACAGCTGTGTCTGTGATTGCAATATTTTCTGCAGATGGTTTATTCATCATTAGATAACAGTCATGATTATTAAGGGACTAATTGGACTTTCAAACACTTCATCTTAAAGGGTGGAAGACTTACAAGGGAAAAGTTTAGTATAGCTTAGGGTGTAACTATATTCAGCAGCTTGCCAACGTTCGAGTTTTTCTTTAGTGTAAGAAAATATTTCCTTTTTGTTTTTTCCTTCTGCCTACCATTTCATCTCCTACTAGAGGTGCAGTCTCCCTCTTTCAGGTCTTCTAAATACTAATGTCATCCTTCTGCCATGCGTATTGTTACCAATAACAATCTGTGTTTTGACTACACCAATTAAGTCTCTTGTATGCTGTACCATTTGTGACACCACAGTGAGCTTATCCTTACTCAGGACAGCCTTGCATATGTTCTTACAAGGTCAAGGAGACCATATATATCAAGTTATTGAGTCAGAGCGTAGTTCTTTGTTTTTCATTGTCAAAAGATCACTTTCTGCTGCTCCAAATCACAGCACTAAGCATGTTCCTGTCCCAAGAAACTAGAAAAAAACCCCAAAGTTACGATGCAAATTGTAAGGATCCCAGAGTTACTATTAGTGTTTACTCCAGTGCTGTAATGTCTTACTCTGTGGGTGGGCTGTGAGGTTATGAGAAGTCAGGCGCAGAGGTAACATGGAATTGTACTTCTGATCACACAAGCAGAAATTCTCACTGAAAGATGGCAACCAAACTAGATAGTTTAAACTGCTTTTCTGTGTTTTTCCCAGTTGAACCCACATGACTCTTCCATTGATTTTAGAAGAAATATTTGGAGACTAAAGTACTACACAAGAGTGTAGGTGACAGAATCCATCCATCTCTTAGAAGGCATGTCTTGGAACCTATTGCCAGTTTTTTTCAATGTACCCTTAGCATTTTGTCTAATTACAGTAACAACAGGCTGTCAGGGGTTTCTGTAAAGATTTAGAGTATTCAGCAATCACTTACAATTTAACATTCCATCAATATTTAAAACTAAAATCTTGAAGTCTTTCAGCTCATGACCATTCCCAGACATGGGATATTAGTTACAAAAAGCCATGCACATCTCTTCAGCAATTAAAAAAAAAAAGCACCATTCACCATTTAGTCTTGCTTGATTTCTTTATTAAATTCTGCTCTTTTTCTTATTTCTCTGGAAATATGTATTCTTTTGTTTCAGCTCAGCAACAAAAAAAGGCTAGACTAAAAGAATACTGATGTCTTACAAAAAATTTTTTTCACTATCTGATCTTTATGCTTTCTAGACTGGTTTTGCAAGTTATTTAAGGACACCTTAAAGTTACAGTATTCTAGGGAATTAATGCAATGGCCACAGTTCTACTGTTATGCTGGGGATGTCTGTGTAATCTTAGCAAATAATATAGGATATGGCTACTGGACCACTTTTGAACATGTTATGCATAAGCTTTTGCTCTGATAATAATATTGAATGGTGATTGTGCTATGGTGGGTTTAAAGACATCGTGGGCTGAGATCTACTGTGGAAAGACAAGGTGATTTTCCATCCTCCAGTCCTCTTTTAATGACAGTAAAACATTTGCGGGTGTTAGTCTTCTTGAGTCTCTCTCCTCAGAGCTGGAACAGAGTGAGAGACAGTCTCATGAAGGGAATAAAATTGTACTAAGAATAACTGTCTGAGAAGAAAAAATTTGTAGCAGTTGGCAGGTAAAAAGCATGACATCTGTACCTGGACAGAAAGTAACGAACAGAAAGGGACAGGGACTCAGATATAACCAAACAATATGTTTAGTCTGGAATGTAGCCCTTCCTTGCCTATTGAAGTACATCAGTTTAGTCTGACTAATTTGCACTCCCACCATAGAGGAGGAGAGAAATTACCCTAGGCAGATGCATTGGTGAAAGTGTACCTTGTAGCTTGAACTACAGTTGTAAGAAATCAGGTCTGCAGCAGACCACATCTAAACAAAAAGACTTTACTACTCAAGGGCACATTTGACAGACTGTATTTCCTCTCTTTAGAGCACTAAAAGGACCAATTGAAGTGACAGGTAAGGGTCTACAAAAGAGCTTTGAACAGCTTCTAAACACTAACTGAACGAACACTGCTGCAGGCTGGGACAAAACCCGACACTTCTCAGTATCGCATTGTTCAGATGTGGCACCGTTCAACAAAATGTCAAAGACAACTGGTTATTCATACAAAAACTATGAAAGAAAAGAGGACTGGAACAGTTTATTTAGGAAATGCCCATGAATGTCAGAACAACTTTATAGAAATGTCTTTTTATACTACAAAGCATACACTGCCTTGCCAAATGTTTGTATTTTAAACCTACCTCTTTAAGTTTTATGAATTAACATCACTTGCCATATGAAATATTAATTTAGGAAAAATAAATGAGGATATGAAGAGAAATGATCAGAACAAGGGATAAAACTAAGAACTGAGGGTTGTACTCCACAGTTACCTTAAGCAGATTATTGCAACCCTGTTTCTTAATTTACTGATGTTCTAAAATGAGAATAATCTTTATCCATGGGATTTTGTGAATGGAATTTGTGAAGTGCTTTGAAGGCTTCTCCATGAAAGTCCTTAATCTTGAATTGCAAATCTTTATTAAAAGGTATTAATACGTCTAAGAAGCAAGTAAAGCAAACATAAAAGCTGCTAAGTTATGATTTAAAATATTTATGCTCACTCATTAATATACTGAAGCAGTAATTGTAATTATAATATAAGCCTAGTGTACATGAGTGGCTATAAGAACTGCAGAAAGTCATAAGAAGAACTTACTTCAGCGTCTTACTAACTTATCCAGTAGCAAGTGGGAACCAGCTTTTACCTGTTGTTGTGAAAGAGGATGAAAGTCTTCCTGCTAAACATGCTCTACTTCTACATGTCTTATCTCTGGATAAGTCCGGGGACTTTTTTGTTAGTTTTAGTGAGGAACAGAACTGATGCAGAAAAATGTTTGATCCTATCTTTAAGAAGGGGAGGAAAAAGGTCTCAGGGAACCACAGGCTGTTCAGCCTCACCTCAATCAGGTGGTGGTGCAGGTAATCCTGGAAAGCATTTCCAGGCACATGAACATCAAGAAAATCATAATGAGTAGTCAGCATGGATTCACCAGGAGAAAGTTATGCTTGATCAACTTGATAAAATTCTATAATGAAATGACTGGCCCGGTAGATGAGAGAAGAATCGTAGGTATTGTCCACCTGCACTTCAGTAAGGCCTATAAGGTCCTCATAGACAAGATGTTGATACATGGGATGGATGAGCAGATGATGAAAAGGACTGAAAACTGATGGAATATCTGGATCTGGAGGGTGGTAATCCGTGGTGCAAAGTCTTGTTGGGGGCCAGTAACTAGTGGTGCACTGCAAGGGACAATATAAGGTCTGATCATGTTTTCCATCTTTATTAATGATTCGGATAATGGGGCAGAATGTACCCTCAGCAAGTTTGCAATAACACAAAACTGGGTGGCTGATAGAGCATAGGGTTGTGCTGCCATCCAGAGGGACCTCAACAGGTTGGAGAAATGGGCTGACAGGAACCTCACGAAGGTCAGCAAGGGGAAGTGAAAAGTCTCTCAACTGGGGTACAACTCCATGCATTGCCATATGCTAGGGACCACCCAGCTGAAAAGCAGTTTTGCAGGAAAGGACCTGGAGATCCTGGTGGACACCAAGTTGAATGTGAGCCAGAATCGTGCCCTTGGTGCAGAGAAGACTAATAAGATCCTGAGCTGTATTAGGCAAAGCATTGCTAGCTGGTCAAGTGAAGTGATTCTTCAGCTCCACTCAGCACTGGTGTGGCCACACCTGGAACACTCTGTCTCATTCTGTGCTCCTTGGTACAAAAGAGACATGGACATACTGGAGTGAGTCCAACAAAGGGGCACAAAGATGATTAAAAGTTTAGAGCACCTCTGTTATGAGGAAAGGCTTAGAGAGCTGGGACTGTTTAGCCTAGAGACGAGAAAGTTCAGAGGAGATCTTATCAACGAATATAAATACCTGAAGGGAGTCTGCAAAGAAGACAGAGCCAAGCTCTCTTCAGTCGTGCAGAATGACAAGATAAGAAGTAATAGGCATGCACTGGAACACAGGAGGTTACTCCTGAACATCAGGAAACATTTCTTTACTGTAACTGAGCACTGGTACAGATTGAGCAGGAAAGTTATAGAGTTTCCCACCTTGGAGATGCAAAAAATCTGCCTGGACATGGCCCTGGGCAACTGGCTTTAGGTAGCCCTGCTTGAGCAAGGGAGGTGGACCAGATGACTTGCAGAGGTTCCGTCCAACCTCAGCTATTCTCTGATCTGATCAGATTTCTTGGCACAGACAAGAATTTGTCTAAGTTTTTGAAGAGCTCTAGAGATGACATGTGAATCTCTAAATGTTTGTTGTTGTGGGACATAATCAATTGTGTAGCTAAGAACTCTTCCAAATCAATACACACTCAAACCAAGAACTGGCCTAAACTGCAGCTGGGAGAAGGAAGAAAGAAACTTGACAAACAACGAATTTTGCTCAAGCTAATGAGGGAAACACAGGTTTATCAAAGCTCAGCTAAGTATTTTGGTGACCTCCTGCAATAGCCTCTCTACTGCTATTAAATCAGTTTTTAAATGAGAAAGGAATAGAAATCCCTCATAATACTTATTCCAAAATTAGAAATAGGGCTTAAGAACATGTTTCCATCTCTGGTATGTAGCCAGAGTATTTCATTATATCAATCACAAAACATTTGAAAAGACATTCATTTAAGACAGTGTTGACCTGGTGGAGGGGGAGTGCAGGACTTAGGAAATACTTGCTATTCCTGCTGCTAAAATTAGAGGAGATTGGCATAGTTTCAGGCCACAGACCAGTTTGTGTCTGTCAGATTTCCAAGTGCCTGAAGTTGTACTGATATAAAAGCAGTAAGAGTGAGAGAAGAATCCAACCTTAAAAGGAGAGATAGACCCAATACACAGTATTGAAATTGTTATCAAAACTTCTCAGAGAAAGTCTCAAGCTTAGCTGTGGAAAACAGACAGGTAAAACTGCCAAAGGGAACTGAAATATCAGTAAGGCAGATTATTCTGTGAGGATAGCTGATGTTCCTTCAAAATAATGATTATAATATTTAATTTGTTTAGGTATTTCGTTTACCCGAACTAATTTAGGTTTTTTTCGCTCCTCCCCCATCTCCCTTCTACAATATTTAATTCCAATAAAGTGATATATGTAATTTCCTCTTGCGCAATGCCCCTGTAAAGGCTGCAGTCCTGTTTCCCTTTCTTTCATACTAATCAAGTGCTTTGGTACCCTATCTCTGCTGAAGCACAGCAAAGGCTTCTCCTTTTCCATATTTGTTTCCGGTTAGAGGATTTTATCCTTTAGCCATATAGTGATTTTTCTTCTGAGCCATGTGGCACTACATGGGAATCACGAGGCTGGTGCATGGCTGGAGATTCATCGTGGGGAATCTGGGCACTTTGAGCTAACAAAGTCATTTGGAAACCCAAAATTTGTTGTTTAAACAAATCTAAATGAGCAATACCCTAAGAAAATACAAATGAACTTTTCCAAAGTAAGTGTTTTTTTCATCTGATCCTTTCTAATTATGTCTGGAACGATCTCCAATGGATCAAGACTTATGACACTTGCTCAGTTCCAATTTGGATACAGGCATTCCTGCCTCAATTATCAATGCACAGATAGGACAGGAGTGTGTCAGTACATGGGAAAATGCCAAAACTTCTTCTTGATCAGCTCACACTGGCATATAAGATGGCCTGTTTTCAGGTCTACGACAATGCTCAGTTTTCTTTGCATTTACAGTTCTATGTGTGGCTCAGTCTGCAGCCTCAAACTGAGCCACATAATAGAAAGCCTTTGTTGTAGACTAGGAGATCTGAGCCCATGCACTTGCATTTGCTGCTGCTATTTCCTTTTGAATGAAAAGTTTTTTGAGGTAACAAGTAGTAGTGCAAGGGAAAGTAGCAGCAAACTAGACCCAAAGACAAAAAGGAAAAGTCTGTGTGCCAGGCCTGTGTTTTCTGTGGTTTCTCAACTGGAGGGGAAAATAATCTCCCACAGACCACCCCAAATCATCAAACCAGTATGAACTATACTTGCTATGCCAAGAACCAGGCATCAAAGCTCAAGTGCTTACATATTCTATTAAGCGGTTTAATATTAGAGCAAGGAGACCAGGAAAACTGCAACCTTTTGGTTCCCTGAGGTCTCCTAAAGAAGGTCATGAGGGAAAAAACACTGTATTTTTTTCTATTCTTCTCTGCAATATTAAACCACTTAATAGAATATGTAAGCTCTTGAGCTTTGATGCCTGGTTCTTGGCATGCCAGAGGCTTTGTTACATGTTTTTACAGTAATTGAAAGAAATATCCATCTGTAGCAATTTCATTTTTTAGCAAGCTGAACAGATTCTTGGGAGGTAGGAGTTGCAAACATATGAAACAGAATAAAATAGTTTCTATCAAGCTGAATTCTTTTAGTTCTGCTTTTGAGGAAACAATCACAAAGGAGGAGTTATAGAGGAGTCTGGAGTCAATGCTGGCATATTCATAGTCTTAGTTCAAATAATGCTGCATGCAGCCAGCCCTGGGGATGCTTAAAACCTAACACACCATGTAAGCAGATAAGGCTGGATTTATGCCTCCAGAGTCTTTGTGAAAGACAGTAGCTCTTATTATCCAGCTCAGACTTGTTTCCAAAGTGACAAATGTCTGCTAACCAAATCTGATCTACCTTGTGAAGATCTTCCCACTTTCTTACCCTTTGCTCTGTTATGATTTGTTTATATGATTTTGGGTCAGTGATTTGTCTGCTGCTCTGTTTCTATACAGTGTGTTGCAATGAGACCCTGATCTTGGTTGAGTAGTACAGATAATGCTTTATTACAATTAAGCAGAAATTTTCAGAGAAATATTCAGAATTCAGGTAAAAACGGAAAAATGGAAATGTCAAAAGAAGACATGACCTGGGGTCTTCGAGGTCTAGGATAAAAGTAAAATGGAACTAATACAGAACCTACAGAAATATGTAAAGCCAGAACCTTGGCAAGGTGCTGAATAGGGAAAATTTCTTTGAATAGTGGAGAATCAAGTTTTCACAGTGCAGTGAGATTTGTTATGGCCTTTGAGAGCTCAGAATTTTACAGCTTCAGCAGACGGACATCTCCCAGGTAATATGTTACTCTTTTGGAATGTAACATGTGTGGTTAGCAGCACCCTCACCCACATCTCTCATTTCTAAAGCTGGCACTGTTGTGGGGATTGACCACCAATTGCCTATGATGTGTGCTTACAGCACTGGAACATCCTGATGCAGAAAATCTCACCACTTGGGAGTGCTTCAAAAATTCTACTTCCAATCTAAAGGCATAATGCTCCAGAAAAGTAAGGTTCATGCACCTTTCTGCTGAAAGACAGCAGGGATTTATTTCTTACTGTTTGTCCTACACCATTCTCATCTGAAATGTATGCCTGCAGAGAATAATTACAGTGATATCTCTCTTCTTCTGCCAGATATTAGGGTGAGTTCAGTTATGCATTGAGCTGGGTCCTCCAGGTAGTTGAGCACCTTAGGGGAAAAAGAAGTGCTGTAAGGCCACTCTGTGAGATACATGAGACTTAAATTCCCATCACGAACCTCAAAAGCCTTTGACTTGACAGTTGCCTGCACAGAGCAGAACCAGAGCATCTTTGATAGACAGGGATGATCCCAGCATTGAAATGTCATTTCAGACCATGTTGCTCTGCGTTATTCCTCATGCTTTGTTTTTATTGTTATATTGAAATGCTGGGACATTCCATGGAGCTGACATCCAACATGCAGTAGTCAATGCTACTAGAAAAATCATGCCTTTGCTTACTCTTGCACCGAAAAGCAGGACCATGCCCACAACGAGAGCTTTAAGACAGGTGTATCTAGACTTCTTACCTATAGTCTGCACCCCTACAATGACAAAACAAACAAACAACACAGAAAAAAACCCTTTAATCTGAAAAAGCTAGTTTTTTAACATCTCACTTTTAAACATGCAGAAATCAATTTACTCCACCAGAGAACAAAGGCATTCATAAACCAAGCTGCCCTCGATCACTGTCTCTTTTTGGGAACAACCTGTTTTGCAGGCTTAGATTCCATCAACTGGAAATCCGCACAGCCCACTCTGCTCTCCAGTGAGTGTGTCTCTCCTTTACCATGAAGATCTGGCCGCTGTCTACTCACTGCCTTCTTTGTAGTCTTGTTTGAAGGACAAGTCCCTGGCTACTTGCTGCAACTATCCCTGCCTGCTGCCTTGCCTTGCCTTCTTGTGCCCAAGCCTCTGCGCCTTCTCTGTCCTCTAGGAAAGCCACAACCTCTCCAAAATCACCTGAGGGTTTTGCCTCACCCAGTGCCTCTCCTCACAGGACAAAACATAAACAGAAAACAGGCATATTAATCACTTCATATCACAGGTGGCTTATACCAACGTGTCAGCAGTGACTAAAAAAGATTCACGAATAGCTGTAAGTATTCTGGCAAAAGGAAAAAAAAAGAATGTAATCTTCGATAAAAATGATGAAGGTCACTAAACTGCAGCTAAAAATGGAGCTGGATGTGAGATAAACACCAGCTGTTTTATAAATCTTCTGAAGCAGTGTATGAGGTGAATTCCAGGTATTTAAGTGCAACATTCTTGGAAGACAAGCTGCCATAATGGAATATTAGAGAAAAAAGGAATATATGGTTGTTGCTGATCAGGATAAGTCATTATTAATATTTGCAGTGCATGCCCAGATAGCAGGCACCAGAACAGTGCAATGGTTTGGCCTTGAAAAGCCTCTAGACACCAACATTTTTCACGTAGCAAGATGTAAAAGGTCCAGTTTCTGTGTTTCACATCAGTAGGGGGGAAGTGAATAGATAAAGCTGAAACCTGCCAGATGGCACAAATAGCTCCACAGTACCAAGTACATTTCTAGTCTAAGTCTATGACAGAAGATTTGCAGTTTTGCAAGAGCTCAGCCTTCAGAAGTTACACCTAGATTTTCTTATTGTACGATCTGGAGTGACTGAACAAGATTTCCTGGCTTCTGGGATGTTGCTTGTCTTTGGGGTTTCTGATCATCAGCTTAATTCCCTTGCTTCAGTGAATTCTGAATGCCTCATTATTACTCTCCAGTCCCTTCTCACAGCTTCCGCATTCCTTCTCACAGCACTTTTTCAGAGAGTGTTGATGTTGCTTAGGATATAGCTTGGCTGCTATTTCTCCACCTATCATTTAAGGACTGGTATGAATCCTTGAAAACACCTAAGACAGGCCAAGCAAGAAGGATGCAGATCTGCAGATGCTGTGGAAAAAAATTGGGTAGAATCACAGGAAAGCACATATCATTTTTTATCTTTCTATCAGTTTCGGGGCTTTCCATGTGGAGACAGATTCAAGACACAAAGAGGAATATTTAAACTGGATCTCTGACAAACTTATATTGAGCTGATCTCAAAAAGAGAATGAGAGGGCAAAAGCTGAAGACTTTGCTATAAGTGATCAGCTATACCTGAAGATCCATTAACATAAATGGGAAATGTAGCTCATCTGCGTGCATGTTCCTTTCTGGGGGTTTCTGCATGTCATTCTAATCACCTGGCCAGCTACATGACAAAATGGTGCTGCTGTAAGGCAAATTGGGCCCTGTGGAATAGGACAGAAGTAAACAGACACTGTACACTGATTGGTAGTAAGATGGAACCAGAAAACTTCACTTCATATATAAAATCAGTATGCGTACTCTCTTGAAGTGAAGTCTGCAATCTGGAGACTTGCACAAGACACCCTTTTTGCTCTGGGTCAGTTTGTAGCTGTTGTTCACCAGGTATATACTAATGGGAGAAGAGGTTCAGCTCTGAGTTAGTTTTGATATTTCAACACCACCAACAGGAAAATCTGGTCTGTATCATCAGTATTAGGTACTCAATTCATATGTCTGCAGAAATTGCCAAGAGTTCTTATTGTGATTCTGATATTTGGTAAATGTCAGTGAAATCAGATAACTGCCCCTTCCCTAAATAACATTTGTCCTCTCTCTCTGTCCAGGGGATGAGCATATTGCCAGGGAGTTTTAAGTGCAATGAGAGGTGTACTGAAGCATCCATGTGTACTTCAAATACTTCTTGTAAGAGCAGCTGTCATCAGCATAGAATTTTTTGTTCATCGAATATGTACACTTTCTAAATTCAATTCCCAGTATGCTATTGCCCCTTTCTCACTAAACACCAGGTACTTGAGCTCAAAGTTATAACAAAAGAAAATTTTCAGCTCTTTAGAAAGCAAAATAAATAATTCTGTGGGAACACAGCCAATCCGAGACTTATCGCAAATGAAAAGAAGGACACAACCAATCACTTTCTTTGGATCAGTGACATCTATTTTCAGGTAGATTTAGTGCAATTTGTATGTGTACCAATATTCACACAGATGATATTATCTAGAGAAGGGTGCACAATGCATTGGAAACCATCTTGTAAAAGAGCAGGCTTTAAAATGTCAGAAGACACTTTTAAGAAGCTTCCAGATACTTGGATAGTCAGCCAAATCTCTGGTCCACAAGAGCAGGACAGAGTTTAAAACTCAGGTTGTGTTTTTAATTTTCTTCTGCAATATTTCTTGTACTTGGCACCAAAAGAAAACATAATAACCCAAGAAAATCAAAATTAGTCTGAGTTCAAACGAAATATTGATTTCAGATTGTGAATGTCCAAACTGGCATCCTCTTCTTACAGGTGGTAAATGCAACTAGTGTCTGTCATGACCTTTTCTATAACGCTAGCACAAAGATTTGCAAGACCAGGTCCAAAAACAATGAGTGCGGTTGATATTCCATTCTCATCTGGGATATCATTAGTGAAATTCCTTTCTTTTTAGCATTGTTAAAACCCTCACTTGTTTGTTAAACAAATATATTATTGTGTGCAGTTTTAAAGATTTATTCTAGAAGAAAACAAACACTAATGTAGGACTTGAACCTAAATTAGGAACTGAAACAAATGAGTGCAGGACTGAGTTCTGGCTCTGCAGTGTTCATCTGAACATTCAGGCATGTATTAATATTTCTACCGAACTTGCATCCATTTACTATTCAGTACCATGTCATGTTTTCATATAGATGCTGTATTTGATTTCTCCTTCTCTTTTCTTCCCTCCAAAATCTTCTGCAAAAAAACCCCCTTCAATATTTGCTGCTTCGAGATAGTGAGAAATACACTTTTCTCCCAGCTTGCACAGTTTAAGTCTCATAATGTAGGTAAAGGCAGTCTACTGGCAGCCAAAACAGACATGTCTTACTTTGCATTTTTCATGATACCAGTACCTGTGAACAGATTTCTTCACAGATTTTCAGATTTAATTACTACTGGCTGAGTTTACTTTAAAAAATAAAGTAGGAAAAGAGAAAGGGCAACTGGATGTGAACATGAGCAAGCACTGAGTTTTTTTGCTGGCCTTTCACTGGTTCTCCCTTAGATTCAGTAGGGCAGTTTTTGTAATGGTATTTTCAAGGACGTCCAGTGACTCTGAAGCCCTAGGTCAGCCGGTCTGTGTAAACTTGCAGTGTCTGGCAGAGCCAAGGAGTGCTGGTGCTGACTGCACGGGCTCTGGAAGCAGAATTATCACAGATCTGTCATTGCACTTCTGCCCTGACCTGAAAACCCAGCTAGGGAATGAGTTCATAGCCTCAGGGACAGGGCTGGGCTGACACAGACACTTTACTCTCCCAATGACTGTTCCACATTCTCCTGAGCATGCTGGTTAACGCTCAGCCTGGCATTAAATACCATAAAATTCATGGTAGATTTTATTTTGGTTTTTTACTGTGCTCTCCAGAGCTTCAGCGCTACGTAGGATTTAACACATACAGCAAGGCGCTAGAACAAAGGGCCGTGCCCAGAAAAGTAATGAACACATGCTGTCATAACATGACTGTTAAAGTAACCTCCCTGCCCCTACAAAACCTTCTGTTTCTTCAGCCTCCTCAGCACATATGCTTTAGCAGCTCAGACTCACTCCTGCACTGATAAATAAGTATCATCAACTACCCTTTGACTACTTTATGCTAACAGAGTCTATATGCCTGCTGGAAAACATAACACCATTTCTTTATGTTTAGAAGTTTAAAGAGGGTTTGCTCAACTGCAAGCAATGCTGCTGGTTGTTGCGCAGTGTATTTTACCATCTGACCACAGACACAAAACTAGTACACAAAAGGGAAAAACAGGAATTACACTTCTGAAATTTCTTTTCAAATCTTTGCTCTGGGACAAATATCTTTTAGCACTTTACGAAGCAATGAATAAAGAAGCAGTTTTAAGGTAGTTGACCAAGAGTGATCAAGATTAGGACAGAGAGCAGTCAGTAGTGCCCTTACAATTTCCATTTCATTCATGGAGAAAAACAAGCCCATGGAAAAGATATGTTCCAAGGCTGAGGAGTTGGCAGAAATTAGAGCCAGAACTCAGGACCCTAGCAAGGCATCAGTTTTTTTAATATCGAGTAAGATAAAAATACTTACCTGTCACAGGAGTGCCAAAAGAATGAAGTGATAATTTTTAATCAAAGCACTTATTATGAAAGTATTTCAGTGTAACTGATTAAAAAGAAGCTCGGACCAGAATTTAGAACGAGAGTCAAAACCAGTGCGCACTAATGTGTGGTTTATATGACTCAGTCTCATGCTTCGACTGGACATGTTTCTGTTTGGTACAAATGAAAATAGTATTTACATCTGCCTTTTTCATATAAAAAAAGAGTTCAAAAGCTAAACCCATCCGACCATCCAGCCTTTGCAGTGATTTTGATGATAAAGCCTTCTAAAATATTTGCACTCGAGAAAAACTTTTAGTCCTCCTCCCCCACTGTCTAGTTTCAATGACTTAGTTGTTCTGGAGAGGATCCGAAATTATAAAACGCAGCCAGACTAACCTTTCAGTAATGTTATTTTAAAGAAAAGTTGTTTTTTTTTTTCCCAAATCAGTTTGGTTACACTTTTCAGCATGAAAAAAGCGTAATTCACAGCTCCTTCTTTGTCACCTCATGTCAAAATGCTACCTTACAAGAAGAAACTGCTTCTGCCAACTGCACTTCTTGAAAAAATTGACCATTTGGATAGAAAGGAAGAACTGCTGGAACCTTGCTCTAGCTGTACCTTTCGAACTACACTGGCAGTTCTGTGCAAAGGCAAAACAAATTTGCCATATGTGTGAAGCACACTGTTTTGTTGAAGTACTAAATTTACATGTCCTAGCAAACATACGATATTCTCACTGAACTTTGAGAAGAATGCAGTCACATCACATGAGAGTGCAACCCTAAGGCCCTCTGTGGCTCCAGTTTCAGTTCTAATTTCATTCCAGGATCTTTATCTCAAAATCTTTATTCAGGCACACACACACACAAAAATTGAATCAAACTGCAAGTGTATTTTCTTCCCACTTGCCCTTTTCATAGTCAGGGATTTCAGACAGACTCTGAATAAACATTACGAAGCTTTTAAATCTAAGTCTTAAAATGCCCTTCCCTGCCACTGAAGGAATTCAGAGTAAGGATCACAGGTACATCACACTATAGACAAAGAGACCTATATGTTTCTGCAGGACAACAGATCACCATGGCCAGCTGCATCTTGTAATTATGTGCAACTGTCAGCTCACAGCAAACACAAGTCATCAGGAGTTCACTGAAACTGAAAGACAAAACAACTTAAATTACTTTTTTATTTGCTCCAGGATGGGAAGCTTCATGCAGCCTGTAACCAGAGCCAGTTAAAGCACAAAAACTTGTTATCTGTGAGAGAACATATTAAGATTTCAGCCAGAAGCTCTAAGAATTTGGGAGGGTTGATCTCTGACATGCAAGAGGTGTACTTCTACTTTTGAAAGGCTTGGTATTTATCTGGATTAGTTGTTTCCAGTAAACCTGTCATTTACTCCCCTCACCCTTGTTATTTTAACTATTGCATTAATAACTAGAAATTCATGGCACCCTAATAAAACTCATTTTAAAAGGGCTTGAAGTTTGTACAAGCAAGATGACAGGTTATTATTTTTAAATAACAAGCAGAAAAGATTATCTCTTCTCATCCTTGGAAACCAAGCTGTTTTTAGCTTAGACTTAAAACAACAATAGCCTGAACCAGACACCGAGCATGGGAAACCTGAGTGATTTGCATCAGACTATTGCAGCTCCAGCACAGGATCCTAGAAAGAGGACTGTCAGACAAGTTTCGGTAGAGGCAGAATTATTTACAGTATAATTGCAACCCAGACAATACAAATACCAGTGAATAATGCTTGCTGGATGTTTGGACAGAAGTATCATGGTGCGTTGTGGGTGGGGGATTTTTTTTTCGTTTTTTTTAGGGAGGTAATGTGGCATTTGATATTCTGGCCTCAGACCTTAAAACTGAGAGTTCCGATTTATCCCATGACTGAAATTCTCTTTCCCCAAAGATGAAGACAGATATGTGCACAGTAATCATTACCAGAGCTTTCACAAACACCTGCGTGAGGAGCAGCTATCACCACTCTATTTGCAGTTTCTATTTACCACATGGCAAGTGCACCATCTAGTCACAGCATTGCTCACTGCCACAGTCATGGCCTGATAAAACACCTTGTGAACATTCCAGCACTCACTGTCTGTGTTCAAACTGCTCCTTTATACCTAGAAAAATTTGGAGATCTGGATGCAGCAGGAGCCAGGTATTATATACGATCACTTGGACTCATTGGAGCTTTATGTAAAAATATGGTTCTGCAGGAGAAACGTGAATATTGGTTGGGCAAAGCTTTGTGGGCAGTCTTATCTGGAATGTTTTCAGTGGAAACTCACTTGTTTGTAAACTCTGCTCTGCCCACAAGAGACAGAACATGTGTGTTTATTACGTGAATTCACCTGAAGACCTATTTATGCTGATAGTTTGATGCTCCAACATTGGTACCATAGGCTTTAAAAAAATTTTGTTGCTTCTACATAAAGTTCTTCCAAAGACTGGAGGGATGAGTGAACAGTCAGGAATCCTCTTAAGCTACAAATTTTTTCTAAAAGAATTACTTCATTGTCCGACCATGTGGAACAACACGTTTTTTGTCTTGCTATAGGCATCCGCAGGCTCCAAAATGCCCACCAACACACCAAGTATGTAGGCTTGTCTTTGCTCAATAACCACGAGCTACCATTAACCTCCTTACTTCCAACATCTCTTTGAATTGTGAGATGAGCTACAGATGCTCATCCATAACAGCATGACCAATTCCTTTGTCACCTAGTAGTGGTCACACATACCACAGTGCCTGTAAGCAACTGGGTAGTGTATCACAAATCTGACCAGCACAACTCAGGAGGAGCAGAAGAAAAGAAATTCCCTGCTTCTACTAGCTATGCCATCTACTTAGATTTCCTTCCCTGCCTCAAGCTAGCTGTGCCTGCTAGACTGACAAGGCTTTTGAGGTTAATTGTTTCCAGGTTAACTGGGTGGCCTTCATTCTTCTTCCACCTTGGGACTCTGTGGAGACCATCCCACCACACTGTTTTATTTCACATCCTCAGGGCAAATGCTTGGACTTACCATTCCATTCTCTTTAAACTAGGCATTTTCTCCTTCTGTTTCTACTTCTTTGTGTGCCTCCTCAAAGTAGGACTCATGAAGGTCTTTACTAAAGTTTTTAATGGATTATAGCTGTGCTGATCTGGGCACGATCTTCCATTCCTAAGTGCTCTGTCACCAGACTTTTTTTTTTTTGCTTTCATTCATGCTTAATATACATTGACATATAGTTAGTTTAAAAGATAGATGAATCTGAGATGTTGATAGGTATAGTGTAAAATAAGCTCCTTTACATACGATGTCATATTTCTGCAAATGGTATGAGTGGACATGACGACCCTGGATGCCCCTGCTTAGAAACTGAGATGAGCTACTGGAAAGCCATTTTCATATCACAATTTTGTAACTTGGCCAACAGAGCTAACCATATTTAAACTTTCTTGTGTAGTGAATTGACTCTCCTTAAAAATGGTCTTTACAGGCCGTCCTTAACAACGGAGGTCAGAATCCATGAAAGTATTCTATATCTTCCTTTAACACAATATAACATATAAATAAGGTGTAGATAAGAGAATACACTCTCTTCTTCCTCCGGCAAGGCTGTGGAGCAGAAGGTCCCTGCGTTGGTCCTGTCTGCTGCCGAGCCTGCAGAAAATTTTTTAACGGGTTGGATTTGGCCGTCCAGCTCTCCACAGGGGAGGTGGTGTGGTAAGACTTCATTAATTCTTTACTTTGTTAGTTACTGGGTGTTATAGTTGTATGCCGGGTGTTATATAGCTCCTTTTTGTTCTTTTTCTCATTTCCCTTCCCCTCTTCCCTTGTTGCTTTGCATATCCTTGCTGTGTAGTTGTTTGTATTTAGAAAAATACATAAATACATATATTTAATGTGATTTTGGATTCTTCTACAGTATTTTTTTCCTTTGAAAGGGGGGAAGCTTTGGGAGAGAGGCAGACTGAGCAGTTGGAGATCTTGGGAAAGCTAGCTTAAACCTGATCACTTGTCAGCTTCTCTGAAGAAGAAAGGCTTGAGGCTTAGGAAAACTCAAATTTTTCAGCTTTTTTCACTGATAAATACGACTTTTTGCTGAAGATCAACAGGATCAGGATAAAAAATTGAAAATTTCCAGCCAAGACCAATGCAGAATCTGGATAGTAATGAGAAAACTATGAAAAGAACTGGTACTCAAAAGGAAGATGACACCCCTAGCCAATGGTGGCAGTCTAATTGAAAGTATGGACATTTCTAGCTTTCTGGAGGGGAGAACAGGATTGAGCTTGCAGGTAGTGGTAAAGAACAAGCTTCTCATTCTTAACTCCCTCAACTTCACATGTGCTCTATAAAGCACAAACTATGATCTCCCCTGATGAGCTTATTTGTTAGCAGTATAAAATGCTGCAGTTGTCTGAAGAAAACTCCCTCAGACAGAGGTCTACACCAAACTTGGTCCCCTCTCTGACCACTAAGCTGTCATATGATTCTTTACACTTTCATCTCTGGCTTCCAGGCAATGTTTGTTCTCCCTCAGTAAGGGGACATTACTAACTCTATAGGGCTCAAAACCGCAAGGACTGTTCCAACATTCCCTGAAAACAGGCTGTCTCTCATGTCTCTCAGCAATCCAGGCTCCCAGTCATCGGACAAATCAGGTGTCCTTAGTCCTCCAAGTCCTAACTTTTAGGAAGAAAACTAGGCACAGGTAGGAGTTGAGGCTTAGATCCCTTAAAAACTTACACTTGCCCTATGTTAAAATGCAGGATCTTTAAAATATTTCCAGTAATTTAAACACTGGAAGGTAGAATGGAATAGCCCCAATGAACTTCACATTTACTTGGTCTGTCAAAATATTAACCATTCTTTGCTGGAAATGTTGTAGATGCACAAATCTCAGCAAGTTTTGAGATGCCTGCCACTGCTCTGGAAAACTGAGTGAGGTTCTGACCTTGAAATTTGTTCAAAAAAAAAGATTTTTTTAAAATTAAAACATGAATTTTCCCCCTTCCAACCTGAACACCTTTGGAAGTCAGTAAGATGGAGGTAGGCAAATGAAACCTTCATGAAATGGTGTTGGAAGCATAAGAATGAATATATGATTATGACAAACTTGTTATTCATGCTCTTTTGGTTTGGAAAAAATACATAAGGAAAATGTGAGAGGCTAGGAGTATCTAGTGTATCAAAAACTTGTCATTTACCTGAATTTGTATAAAATATATTCTTGGTTTTCCTTTAATTGTTCTTCATTTCCTAAGCTATTTTAATTCATGTAGTTTTGTTTATCAAGTGCATACTGTCGAGTTTGGTTTATGTATAAATTCAAAGAATGGATAAATTTTGCATACCACAAGAAGTGCACCAAAGCCCAGCAGCACTTATGAATATGTAGATATGCATAGGTTCATGTATGACAGCAGAAGATCCAAAGCAGTTATTTTTATTGCAGTAGCCTTTCCAGAAGTATCATTAACCCCCAAGGGTCTGTAGATGTCAGATCTCTATTTTCCAGTTTAATTCCAAAGAGAACCAGTAATTCTGTTGAGTAAAACTGCTGGCTTTCTTTACCAATGCAAATGTAATTTTGTTTTTGCTGCAGCTCACCGTGTCATGAGCAGTAGTTACCTACAGGTGAAGAACTATGGGTATGTTCTCCTTATCCTTTTTGCCCTTTTCCCATAACCAGTTACTTGGGATGGGTTAGAAACTTCCGAACTTAAAATGTGACGGGAACAGAATTTGAAAGTATTTTGAAGAGGTTCTGTGTTCAAATGCTGCCATCAAGTGGATATACATAGCAGAAGGCTGTAATTAATAGCAAGGATATTGTTTTGAAAAAGGAAAGTGGATGGAGAGAGGAAGAATAAAACAGTAGTTTGGTTCCAAGTTTCACTTGGAAAAACGTTAGAAAAACATTTCTGGTCTAATAAAAACTTTCAGTGAACCTTGGCTTTGTCTCTCTTCTTTGTATTATAACAACTTCATATTTTAGCATCGTTAGAGTTGCTCAAGCTTGCCTTTAAGAGAACATGAACAATAAGGATGTCTCTCTGTGCCTGCAAAATTTGTCTGGATTGCTAAGGTTAAGAGCTAGATGTTGCATTGTGTTCCCATGAACTTGTCTGAGACCCTGACTCAGATATGAGCTTCAGGAAATGTCCTCCATTTCAAGGATCTAGAGGGGAGTGAGACAGAAGAAAAAGTCTCTGTTTGAGCTTCAGAGTTAATGACTAAAATTAATTAGTTCGATGGTTTTCTTCCAATCCCAGAGCAACAGTTCAGTTTGTATTTGAGACTGAAATCTTTCCCTTTATATAAAGTCTTGTTCCCCTTCTTGCAAAGATTTAAAAGAAACAAAACTTCATTTCCTTCAAGAAATTTAGAAAGGTTGTTAAAAATACTACTTGATGTTATAATAGTAAAATGTAATAAACGACATTTTCTGGGTTGATCTCATTTAATGGCCACAGAGATGCAGCAAATTTGGCCTGTCTGGATGGGCCTCAAGTGCTGGCTTCAACAGGGATTGAGCAGCTACAAAAGTCATCTCTCAAGAATCTTCTTTCACCTAAGCCAGGCAGGACTGGATAATTTCCTAGATTGCATGACATCCAGGAATGCAAGATTTGTCCATGGCTCATTCACAAGAAATATATAGTAAATGAGATGTGTTTTGGAAAATCAGCAGTGCATGCATAGTACGTGTGCAATAATATAGTGTGCTCTGGATGCATGTGCATATAGTCCTGCCAGGAAAGTTCTGGATTAGAAGAAAATAAAATAAGAGAGTCCTGTATCTGTAGCAAATTGTCTTGTCCTTAAGGATGTGATGGTAAACAAATTTTGCCAAGGCACAGGCAAATTTGAGAAACTAGGGAGGGAAGGACATAGTTATCAAAAGTATTGCGCTCAGGCAGTGCAATCTGGACCATTGTCTTCAGTGATGACTTGTATATATTCCCGCAGCCAGGTCTATAATACTGTTTCGCCCTCAAAAGCTTAAGGTCTGTTTTAGGCAGGAATTCCATGGTCTATTTGGACTTAAAAATTTATTTTAAACAGAACTCAGTATATCAGCCCAGAAGAGCAGATCAGCTGGACTTTTATAGATACGCCATCAGCAGATGGCTTAGCATTTACAAATAGAATCCTTATTAATCAAAAGCAATGCACACATTATTGGTTTATGGACAGATATCAAGAACAGCAGTAAAAAGAAAAGCCATGCACGTATTCTCTATTCAGACATTCTTGTCCAGAATTTGGGGATTACTACTTCATATGTTCTACTTTTACAGTAGCCAGACCTCTGTCACACTAGAGCCATGCAAAAAAAACCAAACAAAAAAAAAAACAGAAAAACATTCACACCATGTCTCTAAAAACATGATCTTTGTGGAACATCTATAGGTCTTTTTTTCTTAATGTAGCAAGAACAGAGGCTAAGATGGCTCAAAGGGAGATGGTTGAAATAAAAATATATTTTCATATGTTCTCTTGTAGTCTGGGGACAAGAGGAAGTTACTGCTCTTAACAAACTGTTCCAAAACACCCCTCAGCCAAGTTGTCCGTATTTATTTTTTTTTTACAGCCAATAAGACAGAAGCAGGGTCTGAAGCTCAGAGAAACCATTGCTTGGCTAAGGGAGAGCATTCAGAAATCAAAAAGGTGAGAAATGGCATTATCGGACAGTACCTCTGGCAATAGGTATCAAAGATATGTTGTTTCCTGTCAATTAATAAAAAACATGTAGAATAATGCTTTTTGTCTCCTCTCCGGCTTTATGTCAGTGTTTTTTATAATGCTTGTTTTAAACCGTGGAGACCTGTTGCAGGTTATTGGTTCAAACACTGTAGCTTTTTTAAACATAAGCCTTTTTTATCACCCTCGTTCTCTGTTGCTTATGTGGTGATCAAGCTTTGGAGGTATACAGTGCACTAACAACACAAGCATGACAAACTCCCTATGTATGTTTAATTTTTTTCTGGAACAGAGAAGCTAAAGACAGCTATTATTCTTTCCAGCACTTCGTGTTTAAGATAAGATTTTTTTCCCTTTGGAGATTATAGCAGCCTCCTATGTTTTTTCACTGACACCACTAATGATAGGAAGGGTGCTGGGAGCTGAAATCTGTGGGTTTTTCCACAGGATTGAGGCCTTTGCACAAAGGGAGAGGGAAGGTGCACATCTAAGTCTGGAATTTAATCACTGCTTCCTACTTTTGCAATTATTTTTTAATCAAAGCTGAATGGTTGGAGTTAGATAATGGAGTGATTATCTCCAAGCTGGTCCTAACATCTATTCACAAAGTAAATGACGTTAAAATGTACATTACTGAATTACATATTGTTTTAAAAGAAATCTGTAAACTCTTGTGGCTTATGCTTCATAGATTCAAATCTAGCAAGTCTTACCTGGTTATATATTCATCCGGATTTCTAATGCTAAGGTTGTTTGAAAGGTTGCTGGTTTTGGTAAGTATTTTTCTTCCCAACAAGAGTTTTCAGAGGCAGTATCTGATTGCTTTAAAATTTTCATCCTGTTATCCAGAAGTCAACACTTTCCACAGCAGCATCTCACCACAGTTTTTTCTTATTAGCTCTAACATTTGCACTATATTGTAATGCTATAATACGCGTGAATATTATCAGCCATACAGAAAATGCGCTATGTACTCAAAGCAGCTAAGAGAGATTTTGACAGGGGGTTGTCCAGGGTGGGACATGCCCTCACTAACCACACAAGTCTCACGGAGAATGAACACATCACCAGAGCTGGTGCTGGTAATGTGGTCTATCAACAGTCCCAGATACAGCAAGTGATGAAACATGCCCAGCGTCCATCCATGGACTCCAGTCAGGAGCAAAAGGAGACAGGGCTAGAAGCAGGGCTGGAGTACATGTCCAAAGGGCCTATCCAGCAGATGACTATCCCCAGCACAGGTCTGAGGTCCAGCCAGCAGGCAGAGATGCAGGTGGAGACCAGAACTCCTACAGCATAGCTAAGATCAGGACCAATAGCCCTGGGCTGGCTGGGAATGGGGCTGTGGGCTGGGTCTGGGAGAGCACCCCTGGGGGAAAATTCTGTGGCTTTCATCAGCCTTTGTCTGCTTGCCAGTGCTCCTTTTGATTCTTGAAAATCTTATCTTCTCCTTGAAATATCACAAAGGAAAATGAAGAGTGAAAGGTAACTGTTCTCTTTCCGCTGACACATAATCGTTTCATTTCTCCCTATTACACGTGTGAAGGATATTATTCTTGGCAGAGTTCCTTGAGGGTTATTTATGGAAAAGTCAGAATCAAGATCCTTTACATTTCTACCACGTCTCTATACAGAAAGTACGATCAAAGACATTGAATGCTTTTTTAATGTTTTGTTAGATAAATAGAACAATTTACAGGCATCACAAGCAACAGAGACCTTTATCCTGAAATTAATATTGTAAAAGGCCTGTTAGATTCTATAGAAGGAGTAATCCATCATATAACCACGTAAAAAAATAGCAAAACTGACTCGATAGGTGATATATTAGTGTGAATGCGCTCCTATTGATCACACTCTGAAGTCATTACAACAGAATGCAGAAAAATTAGGTAGGGACACATGCTGTGGACTTTGCTGTAAAGTAACGTTTACAAATGAATAAATAAACCAGTATAGCCCTTAATTTCTGTTTATTAGAAAAAAAGCATTACTGAGTAATTCACAGGCACCACATTTTTCAAATAAACTATGCACAGGACAAGAAAGCTGCAGTACAGTTCCAGTGGTAAATTACCTTTTATTTTACAAAAAATAGCTGCCTTGAATAGAAATGAAATTAACATTTCCTGCTCTTTTTTTAAACTTTTATTCTGGGGAATGAAAAAATCCTTAGCAATACAGATACATTATATTTCTTCATTATGTATCAACACAAGCTACAGCAAATGTACCCAAAAATATTGAGGCCAATCACAAGCAAGAAGTTCTACCTGTTTTATGTATTGCTATGGAAAGTTGCAAGTTGGTGCTCAGCTTTCAAGGGCCTAGATGGCAGTGTAGTTCTTGGTGTAATTAGTCAATTTGATCTTCTCTGGGAAGATAATATTAACTGAGAGATCTTCCCCATCGTTAGATTTCAAAAAAAAGTTCTTTTTCTTGCGTAGGAGATGACTATATTTCACATTAGCAAGCCACATTTCACATTTTGAAAAAAACACAATACCAGTTGTACCCAAGACCACAAGACATGTAAGCAAGCCCAGTACAACAAAACATATCATCTGGCTTCTACTGAGCAAGGGATCTGCATTTTGTATTGTTTCTTTCATTGTTATTTTCAGGATTTCTTGTTGATGATGTACTGATCTGTGATGAGCTTTTGGGGGTGGCTTGTAATTCTGTGTATGTTTTGTTTCCATATTCACTGCAGAGAGGCTTGTGTTTTTGCTGGGATGTCCGCAGGTTGCACCAACAAATTCTGGTTTACAGAGGCATTCAAATCCTCCCTGGGGGTGTTCACTGCACGTCCCTCCATTCTCACATGGGCCACTTGCACAGAATACAATACGGCTGCTGCAAAGTTTTCCTGTATAGTCATGAGGACAAAAACAGCTGAAACCCACACCAATATCTGTACACGTTCCTCCATTTTCACACGGGTTGGATTCACAATCATCTCTATCTATTTCACAAAAGTTGCCAGCAAAACCTGAAGGGCACAGACAGGAAGCATGTGGTGCAAAACCATTATCATCAATGCATGTTCCTCCATTCTGGCAGGGAGAGCTAGAAGAGATAACAAACACATAGACAGAATTTAATTAAAATACAATGAAAGAAGCTACTAGGAAACACTTTACACGATAAAAGGATCTGGTTTCCTTTAGGAGAGCCAATTCCAAATGCAAATCCACTGAAGTCAATGAAGTTCAATCAAGAATGAGTTTGTTCCACGGCTTTGTCAATATGGATTACAGTATCTTCTGCCAACCCTTCAGGCAGGATTAATACATCAGTATATAAATTTAACCTGAAGAGCTGTGAAGACATTTTAAGTTATTTCAAGCATTTATTCAAATTAAGTTTCCCAGTTTTTTCATATGCTTAGAGCTATTTAGCTGAGCAGCTATTCAGACAAGACTGAACAAAGACACCTGCAGCATGGCTTTCTTTTCCACCTGATTATCCATCAGTCAATATATGCATTGTATTGGGAAAGGAAAACACTTTGTCATAGTAGCTAGATATAAAGCTGATTGGTTTTATTCTGCCTCTCTAGTGCACTGTGAGGTACAAAAAAATATAGATAAACATATAATATATTCAGATAAAATTTTGATAAATATAATAAAAAGTATAAATGACATAGTTTCGGCCTTGGCAAAGACAGCCGTAAGGTGAGGACAAGATCATAGGAAATCAAGTATTTCTGCAAACCCTTTAAGAACTCAATAATTAATAGCCTAGTACTATGTTTTAAGCGATGTAAATTCACTGAGACACCTTTTTTTTTTTATCTTTATGCCTTACTGAGCATAATGGTCAATTATTGACAGAAAGGCACAAATTGTGTACAGTGGAGCTACACAATGTGGACTTGGTCCTTCAGCTGGCCATGTTGTCAGAAAAGGTGCCCTGGGTCACAGGTTTATAAATAAATCTCAAAACCCACTTCTAAAAACAACCATCACTTGACAAAGCTTACAACAAGCCTTTCTGACAACAACAGTTTTTCTAATACTTCTAAACCTCTCAGGACATACAGTGAAAAGTCCCGGACATAGCTGAAAAGTCCAAATTGAAGTGTTACTTTTCTAGGGGAAAGTCCTGGGGTAATGAACACCACAGCTTCATGAATGCTGATATTTCACATATGCGGTGGTCAGCAGCAATTGTCTGTTATGGATTTATGAGCTTCTCAAATGTCCAGCTATTGCTCTGGGAGTAGCTATGAATGATAGAGAATACCCCAAGCACCTCTGGCTTTACCAAGGACTGAAACACTTGGTGGTCACCCACCAGGAGAGCCTGGATATCATGGTAGAGGAATCACTTGCCTGTTTTTTGCTGCTTTCACATAAACTGCTCTGTCCTCTTTACAACCGTTCACTCTAGTTGTTGGCTGGAAAAAAATGGCTACTGGAAGAAGAAATTAGAAGTCTGGAAGCTGCATCATGAAAGTGAAAGGTGGTGTCTCTCGACTTTGACATAGCAGTTATCAGTTGTTGGTGACAACTTGAGGTGATCATGCAAACAGGGCATTTCGCCACAATCACTAGCCACTGTCTCTGTTTTAAGGAAAATGAAGAAGCTGTAGCTGTAAAGTCCTTGAGTAAAGGAGTAGTTACAGCCCATCTTTGAGAGTCTAGAACCCTCTATTGGTTTTATAATTCCCATGGAAAACTGGACAAGGTTTTTGGGATATGGCAACATGCAGAAGTTTGAACCTTCAAGAGTGGGTCAAATTACAGTATTTTGCAGGGAAATGGGAAGAATTGTTGAAGAATATGAGTAAAATAATTTCTGAATCTTCCAGAAGTATAAAGAATTTAAAGATTTTGTAAACAGACTAGAACAATCACTTCAGTTTGTGAATTATCTTGGTTCCATCTGTGAATATCAACTAAGGAGCCAGCGGAAATGCTCAGAAATATCAACACTGTTAGTATTACCATCAAGGTAGAAAGATGTAACTGAGATGGCATCATACGATGAGGTCTCTTTCCAGGATGTAAGGTGCACCCTCTAGTGGACCCTGAAGTATTAGCAGACAGGGACTACTACTGAGAATAGCTGAATTTTTGAACTAAAAGCAGGTTTTCAGAGCTTACTGGTCATTTTCCTGAAGAAGACGCAGCTTCCTAGAGACTAGCTCATGTGTATTCAGTTTAAACACAGAGTACCATTACAAAAACATAGTTTCAGCAATATAAATCTTGAGTATTTTCTTGAAGTACATGGAATTAATGTGTGGGTTTTTTTGTTGAAACTGTAGCTCACCTGTTCTTTGGGATACTTAATATATGTCCACGTTGAATTACTGAAATATTTGCTCTACAGATGGAAAGTGGAGGAAGCCAGCTATTCACATCCCTTGTGTTAGGCAAGTAGCTTGGATGTCGTATGTCATTCAAGGCACTTGAGAGGAATTTAAATTTCCTCATTGTCAATGAAGAGAAATCGGCAAATCAGAGCAGTTATCTTAGCTGCTGAAAGTAAACCCAGACAGAATTGTATGGCTATCCTTCAATTAAAAGCAATGGCAAAAAACTGCACTTACATAAAGTTGTAAGAATGTCAATATTTGCCTAAGACAGTGAGTGTGTGACAGTGATCTTGCCCAGACCTGGGCCAATCTTGCCGGAGGGGCAAACACCGAAGTCACCGTGAAACACTAGGAAGTTTGACTTAAACAACTTCATCTTGTAAGACAGATGAACTGGGTGGTGGTCTAATGCTTACATCACCTGAGTGACACCTGGGGTGAGATGGAGGCCTCACAGTCTGATGTTACCTCAGTTAAGAACAGAAACACCCCCAAATGCAGGTACTGAGCTCCCTGCTCTCAGGGCATGACAAGCACCAAGTCCTGCTTCTGATAACACAATAGACCTTGCCAAGAACCAATTAAAACACAATAACTAACTTAGTCCAACCTCCTCAAGAGGCACCAAAAAAGTGTAAAATTGGCACCTGAAAATCTTTTTGTGGGGCAGGAGAAATGAGAAACCACCTTACCCGACGGACTGGACCTTTCTTCCTGCCCAAGAAGGGTCACCTTTTTGGTAACAATCACACCTCCAGCTTTGTCGGATGTTCCCCAGCAAAATAACTACTAACTTTAGTGTCAATCGTTACTTGTATATATATTTTATATATATATATATCTATCATTGATAAACAGTTGTAATCCTCTCATGCTAAAGCAGCAAGTGAATTGATCAATAGCAATTCCAAACGTTTTTATTTCTCACTTTAAATAAATCGCACATTGTTTGAGCATGGTGAAACCGTCTCAGTGAGAGTACTTGGAAGGGCTCTGACAACCATTGCAAAACTGCTTAACTACACCTGTGACAGCCCATTTGGCTCTCTGATAACAAGTATTCTGTCAGCTGGAAAGACTGTGAGGGGCTCTGACAGCAGACCCGTGGATGACAGTCCATGAAAGGGCTCTCTCACATGTAACTCTGAGTCGTGGCTAATTCATATAACACATAATCCTTTAGACATGACCACTGACTAAGTCTGGAACTAAGGCTGGATCCAGCCACACCTAGGGTCTCCACTCAGGTGAAGCTCAGAAAGCAAGTAGTCTGTTCCAATCCTTGTGACTCAACAGGAGGGCCTCCCTCAGCCATGTATCAGAGCCCCATCTATTTAAAGTGACAGTGAGAGGTGTTAATGTTCCTTAAACAAGAGTGTATAATGGGAAGATTTAATCATAAAATATATCTCGATATTCATAATTATCTGTCACTGAGCAAAGAAGAACCAAACTGGAGCTAGAGAGAAAGAAAGCAATCTCCAACAAGAAAACTGTGATTTTAAGGTGATAGTTTTACTAAGCTGATACCCACCAGAAAGGCATTCTCTATTCTATGGTATCTACTTCTAGATTTCAACAGAAACACCAATCTATTCTTTTCTAACTTTGAAAAATCATCATTTTTTCAAGCAGTTCTGCCAGTTACTCTGCTGAAAGTTTTTCATTCTGTGCCCATTGTCTCTTGCCCTTTCACTGGGCACCTCTAGAAAAGTTTGGCTCCATCTTCTTTGCTTCTCCCCATCAGGTATTTATATATATAGATAAGTTCCCCCAGAGCCTGTTCTTCTCCAGGATAAATAATTCAGCTGTCAGCCTCACCTTACAGAAGAGATGGTCCCACCCCTTGATTGCCTTCATAGCCCTTCAGTGTGTCCATGTCCTTTTCATACTGGGGAGCCCAGAATTGGACCCAGAACTGCAGGAATGTGTCACCAGGACTGAGCAGAGGGGAAGGATCACCATCGTCAACCTGCTGGCAATGCTGTTCCTAATATTCCACTTCTCTAAGAAAACAGAGAGCAACGGTCTCCCACACCTTATTCTGGTGGAAGTGAGGTTATCAACTACGGACATACCATTATATGTCAGTTAAGAAAAATGACAGGAAAGCGGACTAAATATGTTTGTGCATATAGTTTGTGTTCCTATTACTGTATATGATTTGTATACACAGTTATCTCTCACTAGAGGTAAGAACACAGGATGGGAGGTTACTTCAAGTTTGTTTACTAAAATCATGGGAAAGCATGAATTCACCACAAAGAAATGTGAAAATATCACTTTCAGTACTCAAATTATGTACATAAACTCATGCTGATAATTTGTAAATCTTTACAATATGAACAAAGCGGATTTGTAAAGTCTGATAAAATTACCAGCAATTAGCAGAAACATTATTTATTTTAGCACAGAGATAATTCCACTTCGTAAAGAATTCTGAATAGCAGTTGGTAGGAGTGCACATTTTAAACTCATGTCAGAAATCAATATTTACCCATTAATAATGCAGGGTCCTTTTTTGAGATGGCAGTTTTTTCCTGTAAATCCCTGGGCACATAGACAAATATATCCTCCATCACCAGACTCTATGCATGTTGAGTTATTGGTGCAGGGCCTTGTAGAACATGGGTGAATATCTGTTTAGAAAAAACAGGGCTCAATTAATCTATTGAAAAAGAGTCAGTAACTAGTAAGCAGTATTTCAAATAAAATAGCTTTAATGATCCTTCATCTTACATTTTATAAACCCTGACTTATTCCCCCCCCTTTTAAAAGGGAGTTTGTATTCTTCAACTACTGCAAACACTTTTAGCTTGTTTCTCTTCCCATCTCCCTCTTGTAAAATACATTTGAATTGTTCCAGTCTATAAATAAGTAGTATTATCAATAAAATATTAGTAGGGGAGACAGAATTTCTCCATCGTTTATTCATCCTTTCACAACCTTGGCTTCTCCCTGAGCCAAATTCTGATAAGACAATTAGGAACTGGGAACTCTCCTTGCTCCCTGCCCAAGAGCCTATCATTAAGTGCTCATGAACAAAAATTTCATAATAACAGAGCAGCAAGTTACCAAAATCTCTTAGAATTCCACCTTTTGGCTGGGCTGCATCCAGCCCTTACATAACTGTACCAGAAGAGAGAGCTGTAAGGACATCTGGACCCCAAATCACACGTCTCATTTTCTTTATAATTTCCCTGCTGAGCCACTTCCCACTCAAATGAGTGATTTTTTTTAAATAATTAAAAATAAATAAACAAACAAGTGCATATTTTAGCCAACTAATGGAGCAGCTGCAGAGAAGTGCTGACTGCAAGTAATCTGATGCCTCACACACTCATGTGCACATATACACTTTCTAAGAAAATGAAAAGGCATTTAAGGGCATTTGTATCTTACTTCTTACAACATAACATGAAAGTTAAGTGATATCACAAGGTACTGCAAAATTTTAACCATAACAAAACATTTCAACAACCTTAACTTTCAAATACTAACTTTCCTGGATAAGAAGCTCTATTTTCTAATGTATTAGCCTGCTCTTGTTGCAAGACGATTACTTTGCATGCACTTCCAGCGTAAACTCCAATTTTCACAAGGACCAAAGCAACCTTGAATGCTTTTTTGGAGCAGTGCTGTCTGCTACTATATTCACAGGCTTTAAAGGCAGCTAATACAACATGAACTCTGATGCAAGGAAACTCTCTGAAATATATATGGATGAGTATGTGTATGTATATATACATATATAAATACATTACTGTCAGTAATTTGTGCCAAAGATATAATTTTAAAATACAATTTAAAAGCTTGTAGGAACTTAAATTTAAAACTTAGATATATAAATAGCCCATTTTCTCTGTTTTGTCTAGTTTACCCCACAATTCATTTACTTGCTTCAAGTGAGAACTGAGTCTGAGATGAGAATTCGAAAAAAGGACTGCAGATTTACACATACGTTATGAATGGCCACAATCACATTGCCAATACATTAATTAATATTTGTAAAGCTAAGTTGTCATGCCACCATACATGAAGAAATTACTGAGTGTTTTTACGAGGAAGCCATGCTCACTAGTAGTCATCTATGTCACAGATGAATTTCTAGACTTTTCTCAGGCATGCCTAGCATGAGGCTTCACCTGTACTCTCTTTGATGACAGTTTCCCAACATGTGCCCTTGGCAAAGCAGTTTAGTGACACGTATCACAGTGTACACCAAGCTCACATCACTTGTTGGCTTTTTAGCCAAACTGAGGCTGAGGTCTGTAGTCCACTAACATGAGCGGGCAGTCACAGCCAGAGAAAACAATATGACAGATATGACTGATCAGATTTGGCAAAGTGGGTCATATACACTGACTGGGCTGTCCTTTTTTCATAGTAATAAATTGACTGAACTGTTTTTCCCTTTGTCGCGTTCAGTTTTTGATGTGGTGTCTGCTCCTTTACTGTATCTCAGACAGCCACAGAGGGAAACCTTGCGTTGTGCAGCCTGCTTCCAGGTGTTCATATAACCAATTTTAAGGCTGTGGTTCCACAAGATGAGAAGATTCCATGGCATTCAGTTATGCCAGCTGGTGTTATCCATTGCATAGAGGTTAAGCAGCAGTGTTAACACTAATAATCAACTTCTAGATTTCTTACTTTAAGCATCATGTCTGTCCACATGACTCCAATAATAGCCATAAATGATACCACTGATTCTGGCCTACATGTTTACAGTGGATCAAGCTTGATTTATATGTCTATAAATTACTGGGAAGGTCATTCTTGACATGAACTGAGAACCGGCTGCCCATAGCAAAACCAGCTACATAGTCAGAGGCATTAGCAAACCACTTGATTATCTAAAATTACTCCACAAAGGAAGTTCCATGATTCAAGCCAGGGAAACAGTACACTAACTTCTCTAGAAAACAGAAAAAAGAGATAACACCACCATTTTAGATTATCTTTTCCCCTCCCATACTTAGCAAGCAAATAAGCTACTAAGACTATAACAAGGTTTTACAAATAATTCAAGTGTTTACAGTAATGGCCAAATGAATTTCAGATCTTTCCAAAGTTTTCTGTTCCCAGTTTTGCCACCTTTATGAGCTGGCATTTGCCAACACTGAAACGATGGCTATGCCATAAATTCCCTAGCAAATATTACACTTTCTATAGCAGCAAAAAGGGGAAAATTTCAAGAGAATGCCAAAACTGCATACTCATGACCCTTTATTGATCTCCACAGAACCAATACAAATGCAGCTTTCCAAAATGTCTTAACTGATTATACACCTGCAGCTAAAAATGGTCTCCAGTAGCTAAAAAATGGCACTTAATGTCATAAGCATACGAAAAATGTAACAACTGTGGCCTGCTCTCATCAGACACAAACATTCAGTATTAGAAGAGAAAGGCAGGGAGTCTGGTAGTTTAGGGTAAGAAATTGTTGGGTTTGTATTTCTATATTTAAGAAACAGTTATTTGTACATGCCAGTGATTCCCAAAGCCGTAGAAGCATTGCAAAGCCTTCCATTTTCCTAACCTGGTCAAGATTCATTTAGTGGTACTTATTAACGAGTTATAACAGTCTGTAACGATTTATGCAGCCAGGAAATCGACACCAGCTCTTTTTACAGTGGATGATGAGAGCAGCAGCTCAGCAATTAACCCGTTTGAGGTTTCAGTGCTTGATTGGGTCAGAATACCAATTCGTAGCAACCTTCCAGCAGTAAGAAAACGAGGACCCTTCTTTTGAACTCTTGTGCCAAAACAATGCACTTAGAGTAGATAAATCCACCAAGAAAGACTTTCAATATGAGTCCCTGCAGATGAAAAGACAGTTATTTCTTTTTGGGTGAATATTCTTAGCAGCGCTTCATGGGGATCTAGATTCAAATAGGCAAAGAAAACTCTGAGAAAACTCTGAGTGTTGAGAGAAATAATAGTTCCTGATCTTAAGCAAGGGATAGATTTTTGTATTACAGAACTATCTTAATGAATATGTATTAAAATAATATTTTTCAGTAAAGATACAGGTATAATTTCCCAAGAACTGGTTTACATCCTAAATGCCAGTTGCAGAAAGAAAATATTGCAAGACTCGGAATTGCAAAGACGTATTAGTACTTTGAAATTCAGCTAGGCACTTACGGTTTCTAAAACTATGTTCAGCCTGAAAATCTCAATATTAATTTACAGGAATCTTGAGATATGAAGATAGTACCTGTAAAAATCTGGTCCTTTGGAATCACTGAAAAGCAACAGAACTGACCCTCCTAAGGTGGCAGTGGGGTGTTGTTCTGTCTAGTTTTAGAAATCTATTATTACAGATCACAGACAACAGAAGTACCCATTTCTCCTCACTATTTGTAATGAGAACCTAGGTGGCTGTCTCAGGTATAAACACATCTGTGAGAGGTGTGCAGAACATCTGTGAGACCTTATAGTCACACCTGCACTACTGCTACCGCAGCTCCTGCAAAGATAACAGGACTAACTTTAAACGAAGAAGCCTGTCTATTCTCATATGTGCAGCCGGTGAGTATGGGCTGCAAAACCTGGTGAGAAGCTAAATGAGTACCTGTGTACGGTGCACCAAGCTTGATACCATTGCAAGTATGTGAACTACCTGAAATAATCTGAGTCTTTCAGTCATCTTGAAAATTTTTCTGGTTCAAACTGTGTCATCATCACTTTCATTGGCAGAACACAGGCACACTCGATAAATTATAAGCTGCATAAGAACAAAAGCCTGAAAGACAGGAAAAAAAAAGAATGGGGCCCTGGACACCTGTTCTCTTTCAGTTGGAACAATGTGGGCTGAACAGGCACATGCTCCTTGTTACTCATGCGGTTTTGGTGCTTTCAGATCTCTCTGGCTGAACATCTGCCTGTGTCAGACCTTTAAGATCATCGAGCCCAACCATAAATCTAACACTGAGAAGTCCACCACTAAACTATGTCCCTAAGTGCCACATCTACACATCCTTTAAATACCTCCAGGGATAGTGATTCAACCACTTCCCTGGGCAGACTGTTCCAGTTCTCAACAACCCTTTTGGTGAAGTAGTTTTTCCTGACATCTAGTTTAAATCTCCCTTGGTGCAACTTGAGGAGATTTTCTCTTGTGCTATCGCTTGTTACTCGGGAGAGGGGACAAACACTCACCTCCCTAAAGCTTTCTTTCAGTTTGTATTTTTATAGAAAGGGCTTATATGACAATAAGGGAACAGTTATTTGTTGGCTACAATAATCAATGTTTCAGATAGAATAATGAGCTTATGCTTTGCTTGCACATATGCCCAATTTCAAATGATATTGCATGCTTCGGCCTAAATTATTATAAAAGGTCCAGGTTTATGTGCCGCTGTCCAGCATCCCCTTGTTACCTGGCACTAACATCACATCTTTTAAAATTATCAAGAGGACTTTTGCATGTCTCCAGCACCAGATGGGGCTGTTTTACCTCACTTGCTCAAGGACAAGAAAGGATGTACAAACCTATGTCACAGAGGCTGCCAACCCAGCCCTCCTCGCAGATGCACTGCCAGGGCTTGGCACAGCTGCCGTGCAAACACCCAGGGAAAGGAACACACTGATTACAAAGAGCACCCTGCCAACCAGGTTGACATCTGAAAGAGATAAAAAGACAAGATAAAGGCATAGTTTATTTTTAATAAACATAATTACATGGATGTTCCCCTTTTCAAGGCACACTAAATAAACTTTCGGATACAAAATTGTACTATGCAGCACATTTGAACAAAAAGATACCATCAGTGCTTCTGGGATACTAGAAGCAGTTTATGTGAAGAAAACTGTTTCATTCATTGAAAAAAAAATAATCACAATCAATGTAAAGACTTTTTTTACTGGAAAAAAAAGACTAAAAGGGCACTCTATGATTCCTGTTACTGTACCCTAATAGAGTCATACTTCATTACAGTTTCGTATGTTTTGAGTGCAAATCATTTCAGCTTCTGTCTGTTTTACAAGGGTTATGAATTATTGAAGCCATCCATTCCTGTGCTAACAGCCAAATCTGACAGATCTTTTTACCTGCATTCACTGGGAGATTCACAATATCCATTCTCTGGGTGGCAGCCAGTTTTACAGTTCACGCCTGGAAGAAGACAGTTATATCAAACCAGAAAAATCAGCACTCAGAAAATAAAAACATATCATGTCCTATATAATACATGACCAATGTATTAAAAGAACTCAGACTGCAGAGTGTTGATTTTCTTTTTCAAATTTACGTTTTTGCAATATAAAACTTTAAATTAACTTAATCTGGAGTATTTTCATAAGGTAAGAGAAATGACATAAAGAATTAACTGCAAAAGAATACAAACCATGTCTCTTCAGCATACGCAAAGTGTATGTAATATCACTATACATCACTTTAAATGGCAAAATTTCAGAAGAGATACACGTATGTCATTTCACAACATGCCACTCCAACCACATTGTTTTAGAACTACTTGAAACACAGAGGTACCTTTAATCATAAAAAAAAAATCCATTTAAAACAATTTACAGGAGAGGTTGTTTAATGAATTCAATTCCTTTCAACCCTATGTCGGATGAAAGAGAAAACACCATTTTCATTGGTAAAGTTAAGGAGAAGAGGTCTCAGTCACGTTGTTTTTTTTGCTTCTAGTATCTGCGCCCAGCGCACCAGTCGATGATCCCCTCAAGCATCTCCGTTACCCGCTGGCACTCGAAGCAAAAGGCACAGAGATGCGCTCAGCCGGATGCAAAGGAAAAGCTTCTCGAAGACCACCGGCACCTTCTGCCGGAGCGAGCGCCGGGGAAGGCTCTGCGCCGGGGGGGGGGGAGGGGAGGGAGCTGCAGGACGGCTCCCCCAGCCGCTGTCATCCAGCCAAACTCCCAAAACTTTCCCAACTCGCCCATCCTCCCTTCGGCAAACGCCGGGCCGCCCACTGCTCAGCATCCCCTGCCTTACCTGGGGCTGCGGGGAGGACGAGGGGCAGCAGGCAGCAGCAGTAGCCCAGGAGCCCCGCTGCGCGCAGCCCCATGGCCGGGAGCGCAGCGCGCGGTTCCCTCGCCCCGCAGGCGGCAGCCCCCGCCGCGGGGTCCGGGGCGACGGGAAGGAGGGAGAGGAGCGGAGGGCTGCCCTGGCCTCCTGCCCTCAACCCTCGACTCTGTCGCGCCGAGCCCGCACTCCTGCGCGGGGGCGGAAAGAGGAGCGCAGCACCTTGCGCTCTCCGGCTCGCGCGGTCGCAGGCGAGCAGAGGAAGTGTGGAAGGGCGTGAGAGAAGGGAGGTCTGGTGGGGGTGTCTTAAGCACGCCTCTTATCTCGTTAAAACTTACTCCGCAAAGAGCTACTTTGGAGCTTGTCTTCAGAAATCTGAAGACTTCTGTCGTTAGTCATTCGCAGCAGGGCTCCAGATGTTTCAGGAAAGATTCCAGCTAAAGCAAGGAAGGTAAAACATTTTCTGTTTCTGAGGCTAAAGTTAAAAAAAAAGAAACACTGCAAACACTGCCTTTAGTAGTTTATACGCTGAACAGACTAAGACGACACATTACTTCCACCTCAATTTAAATACCGCAGTTTAAAACTGTGATTGTTACTTCCTCTCTTCTTTCTTCTTATTCTTACTTCGAGCTGTTCCTTGTGGCAATTCCTTATTTTCTCTATTCTATCTTGTTCTTTTTTTTCTTTTTTTTAAGGAAGTTATATCTCAGTTTTGGGATTCCTGAGGGGCCTGTTTTCTCCTGCTTGCTGATGTAGTGCTTTTTTCCACCAGATCTCATTTGCCACTTTGTCTGCATTTATGTGAAGCAACTAGAAATCCCTACAATATGGTAAGAAAACTCTAAAACCACCTGCCTTTTTGCTAGAATTACAATGGGCTATGCAATGCCTGAAAATTTAGACACTGGGAAGCACACATTAGCCATTTATTGGTACTGAAGAAAATGATGTCACTTAGTTGAAAAAGTTTCCTTCTATTAATACTGATTTTTACTTTTAACCAGGAATGGGGAAAGTGAAGGACAAAAAAAGGAGGGGTGGTTTAAAAGACACCACTTAGGAATAAGGTGTGAGAGGAAGACATCAATGTTTCAAAGCTCTCCAAAAGTTTTGGTATCTAAAACAAGTTGTGCCTCTCTTACTCTGTAGGCACAGGTTGCCTCCTTGCCTTTTCTGCTCATCTCATTTTCCTGTTGGCACTAAAGCATTACTTACTTGAAAAGGTTGCTTTGCCATCAAATCTTCCACTGTAGCTCACGACACCAAGCTTTGCTGTGGTATCATAATGTGGAGTGGTAATAACGGGTGTTTAATCCTTTACTCTACTCTTCTGTCTCCTTTACTCTGCTCTTCTGTCAACCCGTGCTTTTCTATTGTAAATAACAGCAGCTCTTTGTTAGTGTGCTCACTTTGCTTTTATTCTGACTTTCTTACTTATTTGTTTACACTTAGGCTATTGTAGGTCCAGGGTTGCTTATTCCTCCTTTAGGTCATAAATCTGCTTAGTAATGTAGAAACCTTTTTATGTTAGACCTTTTTTGGATTTTTTTGACCAAGAGATAACCAGGGTAGTTAAGAAGCCTACAAATGTTCTGTGATTTCATATATTCCTATATCAGCTGGACCAACTGGTCAAAAGACACCTTTAATCTTTCTGCCTTCTATCCTATACAGCTGGTGGAAATTTCTTCTTGTATTCTTTCTTCAGACCTTAAAGAGTTGTAGAAGTCATATGCTTTATCTGTACACTCATCACTGTCAAATTATCTTATCTAATTTGCATTGTAAATATATACTCTGACATATGATGACACATTTCTTCTATTTTCTGAGTTATCTGCTGAATATCAGCTGTGTTATCCAAAACTGACATCTTAAGAAAAAAATCATTAGGAAGATCTTGTTCTCACAGTCCTACATATGATTGTTGTAATCCCTGTTGTAGACTTCAGTTTGGTACCCTCTTTTTTCTTGTTTGTTTTTCAGGCTTTTTAAATTTCTTTGCATAGATACATTGCTAGGCAAAAATAATATATTTTTTAGAACAGCTCTACTTTTTACTATTCTGTGTCTCAGGAGTACCTCTTTGTTTGCTGAAATTAGGACAAATCTCCATTTTCCCAACTTTTCTACTTACTTCAAGAGTCATCTAAACAAAATTTGCTAATTTTATTTCCAAGAGGTCAGAATCCTTTTTGTTATCGTGGCGTCTATCCAACACAACCAGAGTCTGTTGGAACAAAATCTGCTCAGGTACTAATTAAAAAATAATTTAAAACCAGAAACCCCAGCATTCTGTAAATCCAGACTAATTCTTCTCTCTCCTCTCCTTCCACCTGAGCAAACCAAACTTCAAACCATTTTTACTTAGCTTGTTTGCTGCAAAACCACTCTGGTCTAAATCTCCACAGTCTTCACAGTAGTCCTTGAAAATTACAGTAGCAGTGTTCTGGCAGATCTTAGTGATTTCTGCTGAGAATAAATTTCATTTATGGAGGGTTTTTTTAGGTCTTTGCATCAGAAATTGGAGCATAAAGAACCTCATTTTATCATTTGTGTATGGAGATTATTCAAGGTATTAATGATTGTACTCCTTCACCTAAAAATACTTGAGTGGTGAGTACAGGTTGCGGAGTGCTGGTCTAGTGAATTCCCAACTGCCTGTCATTCTTAGGAAACAGAGAGTTTTATTGAAACCTTGGGACCATGGGAGATTCACTTTGGAGCTTGTTACAGGAATTAGATGCATCAGGCCATCAAAGACACCGACAGCAACAAGTGAATCTAGAGAAAATCTTTTTGAATTCTTACTGAGATACGGTCATTTCATTTTTTTTCCCAAGAAAATGGTCCTGCATTCTTAGACAGGGATAATTAACATGTTCAAGGACTGAGCTGCTGGAAAAAGCAGAATGAGACTGAGAATTTAAGCTTAGTTAGAACTTCCTTTTGTACATCGAATGTAGAAACAGTGTTTCAACCTTCTGGTCAGCATTGTGCAAGAAATTTTGCAAAGTCTGAAAAGCCAGAAGCAGCAAGGAGCCCTTGAAGCTCTGCCCAAGCTTGGAATCCTCATATTCCTAAGTGCTTCTTTAATTACTAATGTAACACCTTTTAACTGAAGAGAAATTCCATCAAATTTTTATTTTGTTGTTGCAAGAATCTGGAGATGGAGAAACTGCATTCATGACAAGAAACACAAAGTGAGTCATCAATATAACAGCTCCTACAGGTCCCCCTAAACCCTTGGCAGTTAAAATCTGAGGCTAGCAGTAATCACATACAAACCATATGTGAGGACCCACATAAAAGAGAGAAATACCTTTGATTAATTTGGGCTGTCCTTGTAGCTATTGCAGAGAGGAAAAAAAAAATACCAAATACAGGGTAGTGCCATCTCCTTGGCAAAACAGCAATACTTTGTGAAGGAGAGTATCAGAAGCTCAGTGGCTAGGTTTATGCTTTATCTCTTGAAGGGATCTCATCAGTCATGGGTATGCACAGGAAGAGTTCTAGGATCTGTTAGCTGGATTTACAAGTTTTCACTCTGTACTGTACACTGTGAGTAGTGTTGTTCATTGGAAAAAAAAGCTCTTTGGTTGCAGTTGGAGTCTTAAGGAACTATTTTACAGTCTTTACATTAGGCTGTCCTGTCCTCATGGGTGACTGGACATGGGGGCTGCGCCAGCCTAAAGGCTTGCTAAGATTGAGCAGAGCATCCTCTCTCTCCTTTTCTCCTATCCTCCTTGCCATGTCCCATCTGCCTGAGGCATCTCATCCGGCACCTTCTGTATCGGGGTCCATAAAAGAGAAAGTTTTTCTGTAGAGAACAGATTTCACTACACACAGAAATAGCAGCTATCAACAGTTAGGTAGAGATTGCCAAAATATTTTTTTCTGTCACTGTGATTTTTTTTCCCTTTGGAACAGTAGTCAGAGTGTGTAGAGCTAAAATATATAGCAATAGTTTACAGGAGTTAAAGCCAAGCCCATTTCCTTGCCTAGCACTGAAAACCCTCATAACCTCCCTCTCTAACTATTGGCAGAGCACTAGCTTGGTGATCTCTATCACCCAATTACTATAGCACCGAGAATTCTGCCAGCTGTTTTAGAAAATACATTATGTGAAATCTTGGCCGCTCTGAATACTGAGGCAAAACTTTCATCACTACGGCAGCTTTCCACTGACTGTAGCAGTCTTGGTCAAAAAATGAATACAACTTCCCCTTTTTCAATGTTAAGGTAGTCAGATATTTTGCCATGCCTGAGTTCAAGTCTAGTTCTTCTTTGATATTGTAAAGAAAAAGCTCTAAATGCAGAAATTTGAAATATTCAGTAGGGATCTACATTCGAAGTTTTTCCACTGATAGATGCATGCACCTAGCAATTAAAATACAGAGTTGAGAAACCACTACATAAAAAGCAAATCAAAACAACAACAAAAAACCTTTTTCTTCGAGTAGATTCTTTTTCCTGCCCTGCTATTCACAGCACAAAATATAAGACACAAGGAGAAATATATTTAGCATAAGCATAAAGTAAAATAAAATATACTCAGGAAATGCGATTATCACTAATGTAAAAAAGAAAAGATTTTATCTGAAGATGTTACAAAAACAATACATATTGATTTAAAGAAATCTAAACAAAGTCAGTTTTTAAGACCTAGGAGAATACCACTATCATTTCTCAGACACATGGTGTCTGGGTTGGGATTATCCTATGCAGGGATAGGAGTTGGACTTGATGATCTTTGTGGGTCCCTTCCAACTCAGGTGATTCCATGATTCTATGATTTTATATAGTACTGGTCTGTCTGTACTTGAAGTACAGAATAATGTAGATAGGTTCATTGAAAGACAGTGTGAGAATTGTGGAAGGACTTTTTTGGGCTAAAGAGAGAGAAATGCTAGAAGATGTAACTTTCATAATGTGTGAAATCAGGAAAGACAGAATGGCAAAAATTTGGAGGGGGCAGAAGTAATGGCCAGAACTTTAACTGGAAGTAGGATTAATTTAGCCTGGATATACAGACAGTTTCTTTAATACTGAGGTTGATCAGACAGTATGACAGGTTTGCAACCAGAGTACAGGAGAGGTAAGTACACCTGCGGGAAGTCTAATATGAAACCAACATTGCTTGAAGCAGATATTTAGATTAGATTGTTTAGGATATTCCTTTCAAAGCCATCATTTATGGTCCTGCAATATCTTTTGGTCAGGAAAATATTCCTTTGCAAAGTGATGCTAAAAAAGCCTGAATCCTAGGAATTTTTAAAAGGCGTTTGATAGTCTGACAGATGTTAATAGTAGCTAGAAAGTTTGTATCCTAATATGTCCAACATAGCTGACAGGCTTTACCAACTTGGAGATGAAGATAATGTTCAGTTTGTGATTCACATCATCTTGTTATGTTTTATTTTCCTGCAGTGTGAAAGATGTGTTGCAGTGAATATGCATGTAGGTTCTTAGCAGTCAGCCAGTAAACAGAACATTTTTGTTAATATGTTAGCGGTATTACTTTCAAAATATATTTTTAAGTGCTTTCCTAAGGCTAGTAGAGTAATTTTACTTCCTGTATAAAACATAACTAGAGCTGAGACTTCATTTCAGCACAGGGGCTGCCTGTTTGTAAACAGGTAAGAAAACAAGAGAGGGAGAAAGTCTCTTTATTAAGGCACTATGTTCTTATGGTTTTCTGAATTGACAGAATAAACTATTCTGTCCTTTGGCTGAAAGGGATATTTATAAAGAAGAACGGACAGTTTACTGTGAGACAGAGATAGATCAAAATGAACAGTTTAGCTTTGACCACATGGAGTTTGAAATGGTGGTGAACCATTGAAGATTACACATCTGAGAAAGAGGAAATTCGACACTGAACCACTGTTCCAGTTTTTCTGAAAATTATCTGTGTATGGATGGAAAGAGAAAGCATTGCCATGTATTTCCGAGTGTGTGTAGAATGTACTTATATATGATCCTAATAGTATATATCTCTATATATGATATCTATGGATGGAAAGTGAAGAGGAAAACAGACCGATACCAAAGTATATAATAGGAAAAATAAATACATGAAGATTTTTAAAAAAAATATATTTTATCAGTACAAAAGTGAGGTATTCTGACAATTTATAAATCTTTACACTCTGAAACCTCTAGCATCTTATACTAACAGTTTCAGCCTGAACTCTGATATTTAGAGGTTCCTACTGTGTTTAGTGCTTTGAACTAGCCATGATGGAGGCTTTAGGTTCTTGCAGTAGCCCAGGAAGAAGCTGGTTTTTGACGAAAAATAAAAACAATCAACATGCCTTTCTAGACTCATTACAGCTGTCAGAACTCTAGCTGCTATTCAGTCTTTAATTTTGTCTTAATCTCAGCTGGGTTTGCTAACTACAGAAGTAAGCTGTTATTTTCACTCTTAGAGCTTTCTCTGGTTTTGTGCCATTTTAAAGGAAAGATGCGGCGTTTACTTCCGTTGTGTACAACTCCTAATGGTTCCATTGTTGTTATTTATACGCACTCACAAATGGGTATTTATTGTCTGCTGTTTCCTGTTGAATGCAAAGTTTCCAATGGTTTTACTTTCGTTTTCTGATACAGGAACCAGAACTTTCCTACTGCTCACTTTGTGTGGTTTATTTGTTTATTTGTTTGATTTTCAGATAGTATTTTCCAATATATGTGTTTATTTGCTCAAATTCCTGCTTTTCTATATACTGCTACTGACACCAGAAATCAGATTAGCCTAACTGTCATAGTCCCAATTGGCATTTTCCATTCTGTTTCCCCCTTTTTGCAATATAAACATCCCTATGCTGTAGAATTCTTTCCCTTTCCATACGGTTTCTAACAAGTTTCTCTGCTGCTATTTTTTTTAGCGCATCTTATCATTATGCTTTTCATTGCACTTTTTAATGATAATGTTAAACTATAAAATAGAACCTGAACTAAGTTCTATTTGCATTATTATGTTTACCTTGCATTTTGTCTAGGTCTATTTACTCTTTATTTTGTTACAAGATATTATATAACCATCAGCGGAAAATGATCAGCTTTGATGAAATTTCTGCTGCTCTCTGTCAATGTGGTTTTATCTCCTGGGAAAGGGAAACACGAAGAAATTTCCTCAGGAGTATTGTACTAGTTATAAATGTGAGGAAAATATCTTATAACAATTGGTGCCAAAAAAATAATTATTTGAGAAATAAAAAGAACCCAGACTAGAAGGAACATCTGATGGGAATAATAAAGCAGAACATGCCAGAAACAGTCCTGTTTGCCATAGCTAGGAGCTCTTTTCCTCAGTCTAGCACCAAGGACAAGAAAAATAGGGATTGACAAAATATTAACCCTTTATACACATGTGAAAGCAAAAAAAGTCATTTTCACAAGGATATGTAAGCTGTTTCTCTTGGTTTAGTTTACGTCTCAGCTTTGTGTTTCCCAGGAAATCTTTCTTCTTTCTAGCCTTATCTCTCAGTGAAAAAATTTACATGTGGAGGAAGAATGCTCAATAATGGTACCACAATAATAATATATTTAAAATTGTTAATGCTGGTAAATAATTGTAGTCATGAAACCTGAGTTCTCACATAGCAAAAGGCATAATTTTTTTCTCTGTAATTCCTATGTCAGTCTTAAGATATTCTGTAACTTTGGAAAGACGATTTTCTGTGACAGATTTCCAATGAAATAAATTGACTACTTCAGTAAGCTGATCAAATGCTTAATAAATATTAATGTAGAATGCTCAGAGATAGGAATGATTGTATAAAACATGGTGTAAGATTAAAATTAGAAATTAATTAAGCAGGAATGTCATTGTTGTTGTTGTGCCTGAAACACCTCTGTTCCATAGCGGTGCAGATTAAGTAGGCAAAACTGAATTAGCTGTAATTTGTTTTTCCCCAAATCAGATCTAACTGATAAGACTTTTGCAAATTAAAGACAAATAACTTGATATCACAGTATCACAGTATCACAGTACAACAAAGTTGAAAAAGACCTTTGAGATTATCGAGTCCAACCTATGACCCAACACCAACACCCACTCGTCATTTAAACCATGGCATTAAGTGCCTCATCCAATCTGTTTTTAAACACCTCCAGGGACAATGACTCCACCATCTCTCTGGGCAGTGCATTCCATTGGTGAATCACCCTTTCAGTGAAAAATTTTTTCCTAATATCAAGCCTAAACCTCTCCTGACGAAGCTTGAGACCATGTCCTCTTGTTCTGTCACTGATTGCCTGAGAGAAGAGACCAACCCCTGCCTGCCTACAACCTCCTTTTAGGGAGTTATGGAGAGCAATAAGGTCTCCCCTGAGCCTTCTCTTCTCCAGGCTAAATAACCCCAGCTCCCTCAGTCACTCCTCATAGGGCTTATGCTCCAGCCCCTTCACCATCTTCGTTGCTCTCCTCTGGACACACCCCAGCATCTCAACATCTCTCTTGAACTGAGGGACTCAGAACTGGACACAGTACTCAAGGTGTGGCCCAACCAGTGCTCAGTATAAGGGGATAACTTCTCTAGTCCTGCTGGCCACACCATTCCTGATGCAGGCCAGGATACCATTGGCCTTCTTGGCCACTTGGGCACACTGCTGGCTCATGTTGAGTTTCCTGTTTATCATCACTCCCAAGTCTCTTTCCACTTGGCTACTCTCCAGCCACTCTGCCCCGAGCCTATAGCTCTGCATGGGGTTATTGTGTCCAAAGTGTAGAACCCGGCACTTGGTTAAACTTCATCCCATTGGAATCAGCCCATCTCTCTGGTCTTTCAAGGTCCCTCTGTAGGGCCCTCCTACCCTCAGCAGATTGACACTTCCTCCCAGCTTGGTATTGTCTCATCCAGATCATCAACAAAGATGTTAAACAGGACTGGACCCAACACCGACCCCTGGGGGACACCACTAGTAATGGGCTGCCACTTTCTGGGCTCGTCTATCCAGCCAATTAGGACCCAGCACGGAGCAGTCCTGTCCAAGCCACGGGCTGCCAGCTTCTCCAGGAGTCTACTATGCAAGAGTGACATTTTCTACTCACTGAAGAGTATGCGGAGATCCTGCTTTTTCACTAGTTTGTTGTTGGCTCCATTTTGCAGAGAGAAAAGTTGAGGCACAGAGATGGAAAGTAACCAGTTCAAACTCACACTCGTGGCAAAGTCATGACCATGCATAGCCAGCTGTCCTGCATCCCTGTTTCTTCTTCTTACTACGTTGCCACTTTTGGTGTGAACCACACATTTGAAAAAAAAATAAGAGAAAAATTAGAGAGGAAAGAAGAAAAGGACTTATTTAGTACAGGTCATGCTAGCTATAAATTTTTTAGACTTGCAGGTCTTCTATAAACTAATAAAATGTTTCATCTACACATTGTTTTTGAATCTTGAACACATGCACAAATATGATATAATATTTTTCTTCTGAGTGCAATAACTGTTAGGCATTTTTCCAAAGTGTGATTTTCCCCATTATTTCCTTCCCATCTTCAAATAAAAATGTGTCATAAATCTTTTGAGTCCTGTTCTCTTGCATAATGCAGTAACCTCAAATATTGAATAACATGACTTCACCTGGAGTACTGCGTTCATTTCAGGAGTTCTTAGCACAGGAAGGACATGGATCTGTTCAAAGGAGCACAGAGGAGGCCACGAAGATGATCAGAGGGCTGGAGCACCTCCTATACAAGCACTGGCTCAGAGAGTTGGGGTTGTTTAGCCTAGAGACGAGAAGGCTCTGAGGAGACCTTATAGCAACCTTCTAGTACTTGAAGGGGGACTAAAGGAATGATGAGGGGAGGTTTGTTATCAGAGGTGCAGTGATAGGATGAGGGGTCATGGTTTTAAGCTGAAAGAGGGGAGATTTAGGTTAGGTATTAGGCAGAATTCTTTTTTCCTGTGAGGATGGTGACACACTGGAACAGGTTGCCCAGAGAAGTCGTGGATGCTTGGCCAGGTTGGATGAGGATTTGAGCAATCTGATCTATTGGAAGATATCCCTGCCCATGGCAGTCTCTTCCAATCCAAACCATTCTATGATTAAGATTTTATGATGTTATGAACTTAGTTTTCTGATTTAGTAGTGTTCACCTTTACTATCATATAGATTTGGATTTATTCTCCTTTTTTGTTTTACCTTAAGAAATTAATTTTTTTACATGGTGATACACAGTGACATAACAGGGCTTTGGGAACTGGAAACAGAGCAAATTATCTATCATATATTACATGATCACTGGCTTACATTTTGCTTACTATAGCTAAAAGCCTCTAGTGACAAAGAGGAGAATAAAAAGCTATCCCTTTAACTGCAGCTCTGGCGTGAAAGAAACTATTATCCTCATAATTATGTTTGCAGAAATGCAGAAAACTGCAGGGTATTTTTGTTGGGTTTTTTTTATATGACCATTGTATTTTATTATTATTACATCTGCTTCTGTCTTTTTTTGTGTGTGTGTCTGTGTCTAATTTATATGACTGGGTATTATTTTAAATTTTTAATTCCTTAAGTCAAGGACTGCTTTTTTATACTGCATTTCTGAAATACCAGTCTCTGTGATAGGGTCTCAGTCATTTTTATACTACCAAGATGATTGAATATTTGTGTTGTGTTAAAGATCTTTCAACTGCTATCAGGACTGTAATCTGACTGCACAGGGCAATGTTTAAATTTATGGAAAGGTACACTCTTACTCAGAAAGAAAACAAAAGAACACAAAAATGAAAGCAGAACCACATATTAGGATATAACCACACCCCAACAACATGACCACGATGATCTCGAAAAGAGTTCAGTACCTCCGTGGCTCTGAAGGATTGGGAGATTTGTATTGTTCCAACATGTGTTTGCCTGTTGCAGAAAGCATGAGTACCTGTACAAGGTTATATTATTGTATTATTTTTGAGACTTGCAAGCCAAGCCCAGAACATATAGAAAATGCAAGAGTTAAGATCTGTACGCAAACCTAATTTGACCTTGTGTGATTATGTTTTTGAATTCCATCTGCAGCCTCATCATTACTTATTGTTTTTTTCAAGGCACATGTGCCCTATCGAGTACTTATCTTTTGAATAGCTTATCAGTATTTTGTTTACTTGTGTCTCCTGTGCCTTGTCTCCTGCACTTCTCAAAACCTGTTCTAAAGACAGTTATTGAACTTTCTCTGATGCTTTTCATTCTGTTTGTATTAACATCCAACAGCTACACAAATAGAAATGAATTTATTTTCAGGACATCTCTGTAACTCTGTAACTTCCTCCCACTGTACCACTGCTCTCTGGGGAGATGAGCTTCTTCATTTACTGCATCTCCTCTCAATCCATGTGGTCACCTGCTGCACTTCCTCATTCTCTCCTAAGTGGTTCTTCTTCCTGCAAAGCTGCAGACAGTACATTTTCATTACAGGCCCCATCCCCAGGACCTGCTTGTCTGTCCAGTCAAGTCAAATCCTTCCTCAGTATATGGGACTATCATAAACCCCAGAATTCTTCTTTGTCTCTTCTCATTTACTCATACATTACATCTGGTCCCTGAAAAAAACTAATCACTGGCTTTAAGTCTTCTTCTTCCCACAGGAAAGGTGGGGAGGGACTCTTTATCAGGCAGTGCAGCAACAGCAATAAAAGTTTTATAGTGCAAAAGGTTACATTTATATTAAGTATAAGGAAGAAATTCTTTACTGTGAGGATGACGAGGCATTGAAACAGGTTGCCCAGAGAAGCTGTGGATTTGCCATCCCTGGAATTGTCATCATCTTAAACTCATCTTATTGTCTACTAATCTTGGTCTTCATTTTGATCCGGCTCCCATCTCAAGAGTCTGCTTACCTTTTTCAGACTACTGTCTCATCCTCCCCTTGGGGTTCACTGCTCTCCAGCCTCTGGCCTGCAGTGTGCACAGCATAAACAAGCTCCATGTCAACCCTATCCTGAATCTTGAAATATTTTATGAATTCTAGCTGTCAATAGTTACATAAACTTCAAGAAAATACCTTCTTCATGCAGATGTCTGGCACACACAATTTCAGCTGGAATAGCTATACACCTGATTAACTTCTCACCTGTCTGAAAACAAGGCCTCTTGACAGAGCAGATCTTGCAATGTAAAGTATGGGTGATGCTGAAACAGCCCTACGCGTGGTGGGTAGCATGGTAGGTGTGAGCTAATAGAACCACAGGAGCAGAAGTGTCTACCAATAGTTATTACAGAATAAACAAAAGTAGGGGAAGGAGAAAAAGAGGAAAGAGAATGGGAGTCAAGAAAAATGAGGAAGGAGAAAAGACTGGAACAGCGAGGAAAACACAGGACAGAAGAAGTCAGAGGAAATCAGTGTTGAGCAAACATATCACTTTACACTTCTCATGCTCTTGTCCCTCTACATCACTGCATTTCCTACTTATTCCACCACCAGTGCTTGGCTCAGCCATCCGCACTTTATTGCCTTTGCTTTATTAGTGCTTTGCGCTCTACTAACAAATGATTTCTTGGAGAACAGATCATCATCACTGGTTCCTGGCAGTTTCTTTCACTCTGAAGTCCTTGTCCGCACCCTTTGAGCTTGTAGACCGAAACATTTGCATATCCCTGAGCAGGCACACACGCCCAGTGCCTCCTCGAGAGGTACTGTTACCAAGGGCAGATTAGGGAAGGGAACCTGGCTCAGTCTTGCAGAAACTCAAAGATGCTTTCACGCTCGTGCTGTGATTTCTCTTACACACTACGCAACAATGAAACCAAACAGGAGTGGGATGACCCATTTGTTTCGTTGCCATGACAATCTGTTCCCTAGCACAGAATGCTGCTCTGAGCAGCCTTGCTGCTTGGCTGCTGTGGGATGACAATACTTTAAAAAAAAATGTAAGAGAGTCATCCATTGTCATTGCACTGCACTGCAGTGACTGCTGTGAGATGAGAGGTGCAGCTCACCTGAAGAGTCAGAGGTCTGCTGCTCAAAATATAGCATTTCTTTGAAATGGAGATTGAGAATTTATGTCTATAATGGATTGGATGACTGAGATGGGGGATTTTTTTATTTAATTGAAATGTCAGGAGAGGTCATTTAATTAGCAAAGTTAGCATAATACTGCAAATATAATACATAAGGAAACCAACAGTGGCTTTCAGGTGTAGGGGCAAAATTTTATTCAGATTTTTGCAGAAGGGAAAACATTTTCTCTGAAGTGGAAGCTACTGACATCTGTAAGTGGGTGTGCATAAGAAACATGTAAAGATATACCTGAGGTCTGGTTTAGAACAGTGGATAAAGACTGTTCTCCATCTGATCACATGAGGGTAGGCAGCGGTTGCTCTCCTGACCATGAGGAACTACCTCTGCTGGTGCATAAAGGAAAATACTTCACTGCTAGCTTGTTGTCCCCCAGACATAATTTGGCTTAATTTCATTAAAAAAATATTGGCCTCTCAAATATAGATCACCCAATATACACGCTTGGAAGAGTTTACTGAGTATTTGAGGCATTTTCCATACACCTTACTTAATGTTGCAGCTTGCTACAAGACAAAGATGACTTTTATCTTAAATTTTGTGCTTTGTTTTAGAAGTTTTTATGATACTCTTATTGTTACTGTTATTACTGTTGACAAGAATAATTGTATTGTTGCAGAACTTAGGAATTCAAATCAAGTGTTTGCTCTAATGTATCAGACTCTCTATCTGCTTGCTTGCTTTTATTTAAATTTCTGGACTATTTTTTTTTTCAAAATACATGCAGATCAGCAGCAAATGTATAATGTGTCCTAAACTGGATTTGGGGATGTGTATCCAATTCTGTCACAGAAAGGGGTGTGCTTTGCGAATATCTGTATGCTTGATAAGAGCAGCTCTTAGCAGCAGGTGATTTCCCTGTGTAACACTCTTGGAGTGGATCTCCCCTTCCTTTGTGCATTTGCTATTGAATGAACAAGTTTGTCTCTCCTTGGAATTTCTGCTTATACTAGCTCATAACCAATGTCAAAAGAAAGTGTCAAAATAAAGCGTTACATACACATTCACATAAAAGATGAAACAACGAAGACTTGTACCCAGGTACACGCTGGTCTACATCACCATTTTCTCACCAGTTTTGACTTCCTCTTCAAAAATACACCTCATTTTAAGGAAATTCTTTCCTAAAGGAATTTTCTGGTTTGAATATCATGGTAAATGGCAAAGATGTAAAAGATGTTTACCAAACGTAAATGCTATCGGAAAAGGGGGTAACTTTCTTTAATAGGATAATTGATTTCCTAGACAACTGAAGCAGAAATAAAACCATCTATCTGGATATAAACACAGCAGTGTCACATCAGAATTTAAGTTAAGTGGACAAGTCAGGCATTAAAGTGCATGAACTATAATCTGGGTAAGAAGTTGTTAGAAAAGTGATGACAATAGGAAAATAGAAAGGGAAAGTATCTGGCTGGAGGGAGGGAGACTACTGGAGTTCTCCTTGATGTTCCAGATCAACCTTGTTGAATATTTTCAGCAATGATCTTGGCACAAAAAATAGAAACTTACTGAGGAAACCCCTAATACTGCAAATGGTCAAGATCTCATAAGATAAAACCTCTTAAAAGAAAATAAGGTAGGAGGAAGTGAATAGATTAATAGGAAGTGAAATGAGATAGAGTTCAGTTAAATGTCATGCAAATTTTGCATTTGAGGACTCAGGTTTTAGAAGTTAGCAGCTCGTGCATGGGAAAAGACTGACAAGAAGGACCAGGCCACAGCATAACAGTGGGTCTGTGAGTGATTACTGTTGCCAGCGGAACACAATTGCTCAGAAAAACAATCCGTTCATGGGCACTGCAAGATCTTTTTAATTTACAATGTTTCCCCACAACCTCAGCCACTCAGTTGCATACAGTCACCCGGAAAGGCAATCAAGCTGGGTGAGAAATGCAAAGGGAAGGAGATGGTAAAACCTTGGGAGAAACTAATATTACCAGAAGAGACTGTTGAGCTCAGCCTAAGCTGAACCACTGCTGTCTATAAATGTATCACAGAGGACAGGAAGGAGTTGTCTGTCCAGAAGACAAAGCTAGCACAAAACCAAATTGCTTTAAACTGGATGTTAGTTAAATATGGCTGGAAATTTGAAGAATGGTTACCAGAGAGTAGTGAATAGCCTTTTAGAAGGAGTATGAAGGACAAATAAAACAAACTTACTGTGAAGAGGGATCTAGATATATTTATAAAGGCATCTTGTGGTACAATTGCTGAAGGTGCTGGGACTCAGTGATCCAGAACCCGTCTTCCAGATCTGTCATCTAAATCTAGGCTCTAGATGTTCTCTGCACTTCCCTAAATATAATTGGTACTAGAACAGATAGTGCCTTTGACTTGTCCAGAAATGTATCCAGATACCCAGTGACATCTTCTCCTGCTCTTTAGTAAAAATCCACTGTTTTGAAATTGTTAGTGTTTGGCCTTGATGCTTGCAATATGATTTGTCTTACTGCCATAACACTTTCTCCTGATAGCCTTGTCATGCAAAGAATTATTAAACTTCTACTGCAGATCATATGATTCAAGGAAATCTGACGTCTATTACCACTTTAAAACTTGATTCTTTCTTGTCACTCTGGTAATAATCAAGTCCCTACAGTAGCAGCTTCCAAGTATTTAGAAACATAAAATCTCTCCTACTCCTTCCTTTTTAAGGCTGTTGTGGAAAACAATTAATTTGTTTATGTCTGCATGCATAGGATGAGCGGGGGTGGCTTGTGTACGTATAAATAAATGACTGAAGGGAAATTGAATCATTTAAATGAATGCTACATTTGGATGTGAAAATTTTGAGACTCATGATTAGTTTTGTTTCTAAGATGTCATCTTCAAAAATGTCATCTCATTTGAGCTCACACTTTTACAAGACCCTACATCTTAACAGTTTCATAGGTGAGGGTTACTGCAGAAGAGACGTAAGCCACCTGATTTTCAGGCTTTTTCTCAGAGAGAGTTTGTCCCTTTGGAAGATTAGAGCTACTGACTCTGAGGTGGATGCAGTCTGGAACTTTCGCCTTGTTATAATAATGTACTCTAGTTCATCTCCAGTATGTGCTTCTTTCATGCAGTAAGCTTTCTGTCTTCCAGATGTCACGTAGCTTTGGTGTGTTCTTCTAAAGCAGTGAGACCTTAAAGCTTTTAAATGCTGCGTTTATACCAGGAACAAACTGGGCACCAGAGACAAATTTCCTGTGTGCTTTCTTCAAGGGCAACTCCAGGCTCACACAGAGAGAACTTAGTAGCAGATGTTTTGTCTTGAGATTTGTGCTGGTGGGTGGAAGAATCAATGGCAAGAAGCATACAATATCTGAAAAAGAACAGATACTCAAGAGCATCAAATAAATATTTACTTGCAAATTTGAAAACAAAAGCTAATAATTATCTAAGCATAAACTTTTTTGCTAGAGTCATTCTGGAGGCATTCTCTATTACCCAGAACTGCTGAAGTTAAACACATTCCCGAATCACCTTAGAAATACATGTTCTCCTGATTTGTGCAGATGGTGGGCAGCTGATGACTCCTGCTTGGGAGAAGTGAGAAATCAAATTGAAGACTTTAACAGGATGTGGAGGAATAACAGTGCTTGAAAGGGACCTTAAAATGGCCAGTGCTCTTAGAAGGCTTTGTCTGGACCTTCTCCTGTAGTGATCTCGTAAAGAATGAAATGATTTAAAGCTCAAATAAACTGGGTTTTAATAGAGCATTGACTAAAAGAGTAACTTTAAAATAGAGGAACCTGGAAACAACTGGATGGCAAAGGATGTAAATAGGTAGATATATACACTGTTTATATGTCTAGAAACAAAAGAAGAAACAGCAACAAGGATATTGAAGAGCAACTAGCAAAAGTAATCACCAGAACTACTGATAAATACTTATTAACACTCATCAGAAACAAAAGGCCTGCCAGAAAATTTGTAGGATCCATTGGTGATCAGGATATGGAAGACATGTTCAGAGAACATAGAGCAATTGCAAAGGTGACAGAAAATTTTGCTGCTTCAGTGTTCACTGCAGAAGAGACGAGGGTTTTCCTCTTCAGTTCTTTATGATGACTCATGAGAAACTGAAACAATGCTGAAGGGGTGCTGGAACTGGCTGAAAAAATGAACAGTCACATATCACCAGGACCAGAGCATATTCATTTATGATGTCCAAAAGAAGTCAAGGATGAAATAGCTGAATTACTAATCGTGGTGTATGCTTTCTTATTTAAATTGTATCTATACCTGAGGACATTAAAACGTCTATTTTAGAAAAATGTTTCCAGAATGATTGTGGGAATTAACAGGCCTATAAAGCCTAATAGCTACATAGAGCAAAACAGTAGAAACTATAATAAAGGGTGGAATTAATGGACATGTGATACATCAGATTTAACTGGCAAAAGTCAACATGTTGTTTTGTTGGCTTTTTTTTGTGAGCAAGTCAGTAGGATTTTTGAAAAAGGAAGTTCTTCATTGCAAATCTTTCAGAGTTCATTCCAAAAGTCAATAAAAATACGGATAAGGATGATGTAATATATAAATCCTTAGATATTCAGAATGCTTTTAAGGTGGTCTTTCATTTCTACTGCAACTTTGCACCTGTGAAGTAGGGGGCTCACTGATAGAGACAGATATGGAGCAAAATGAACTTTGGCCTAACACAGCTATGCAATATCCTTTTGTTATACACAAGATTACTCCTGCCCACTGCATCCTTGCAAATTCATTGTGTCTCTTGGTGTTGGTTTCAGGCAACATAGAATACTTCTGAGTTGCAACAAACCTCAAACAATCCATTCCAGCCTTGCGGTATTTATTCCCATCATCTCAGACCCAGATTTCTACTCAATGTCCCTCTAAGTAGTTTTTTAGTCTATGCATGAGCTCTCTGCTCTGAACTGAAACTCTCAGTTCTTTTGAGCCACAGAAACAAACTTATTCCCTGGGAAGCAGGAATCTTCTGCTTTCTAGAGGGGTCCACCTTTCCCAGTTAGTCCCTTCAAGGAACATATTGCAAAACAAGAATAAGCAGTCAAAGAGAGCTTGTCCATCATAGCTGTGGATAAAAGTGAACATTCCAATTAACAAGCAACCTGATTAGCAGGAAAGCTCTGGAAACACCTGTTTCCAACTCACAATGGAAGCATCCTTAGTGGGCTGAAAGCTATGCAACCTGTGGAGATGTCAACTACCACATAACATGCTGGCATAACGTATGTTGTTTTAGAGAAAACAGGCAAAAAGACAATGTGATTTGTTCAGGGACACGAAAGAGGGACACTATGCCACACATCAATAATGAAAAATGTCCTTTAATAACCATGATCAATTAAAAAGCTGTTATTCTTTTCTAACTTACATTAAAGGGCAGGCAGTTTGAGAACTTGAAAGCTACAACTGAGCTCCCTCTGCAGAACAGATCTTGTGGTGTCAAAGAATCTATTCCTTTATGCCCTAAGAGGGAATCCACCAGATTTTACATTACATTTAGGTGCCTTTGTGACAGTTGAGAAGTAACTGAGTTCAGATGACAAGAGCTGGATTGGTATGTATTGCATTCATTTCTCAGCGTTGCAATTTTAGTCATCTCTACTTCAGATGTTTTCAGGTATTCTCTCATCATCCACTGCGTATCACTGCATCATTAAAGCACACTAATGTTCATCATTCATCCCTTGAATTTACACTAGTTTATTGGAGCTTTCAATGCATTAGATACTGTAGGACTCAAAATTTTTGTTCTCTTGCTCCTCTGGGGTGGACAATCCAAGTGTCTTGTTTTGCAGCTTTTGTTTTACAGTTTTATTTTCGTTCATAAAATGTTGAATATCTTAGTTAACTGTTTCCAGGTGTTTTAATCCTAAAAATGATTGAAGCCTCAATCCATCACTGAGATTAAAATTAACAATAGCTATTCTGGATACACATGGAGATTCCTATCTGTTAGCATAAGGAAAAGGGTAGGCATTACCATGTGGTGACACATCCCCTTATATTCCTGCAACGTGTGGCTTAGGGATTTCATGAGTCATGTACATATAAGAGAGTCATGTACATATAAGACATATAAGAGATAAAAAATGGCTAAAAAAATCAGATGATGTAAGTTGGTGGAGGAAAAGGTAACTATTTGCTCATCATTGTGCTGGAGATATTTTGGCCACAGCTAAAAATGAAGCTATATGTGTTTATAAATGTGTGTTATGACAGCTAGGGTTTGGTTTTGTGTTTTTTTTCTGTTTATTTGGTTTTTGTTTGTTGGATTTTTTTAATATGCTATTTTTGTCAAAAAAAATTCTCTACTTTCTGTTCTTTTTTAACTTAAAGACGCAAAGAAAGTATGTCTTAACCTAGCAAAAATGAACTCCTTCAAATTTGATGACAATTCGCTAATTTATACAATATGAGGCTCATGTTCTTTGGAATTAGGTGATGCACTGCCACAGGAATATATCAACTAGAAACATAGGAAAACCTTAACCTTCAACACAGAAAAACAAGCAATTTGAGATATCTACAGGAAAAAAATGGAGGAAATGGAATTTGGTGAATGTAAATTTATTATTCATTAAAATCTTGGAGAGTGTTCAGGAAAAGTAAGGAGTCATTCCTGATTATAACATACGAGTATACTAAATATGTTATTATCATCCTTCTGTCCTAATGCAAGACACCTTAAGAAATCAAAGTAGAATATGTTCCAATAAGCATAATTACAGAAAAAAAAATTATAAAGAGAAATATGCAAAGGATATGATGCCTCTCTCTACCAGGAAGTGACATTTTAGGAGAAAAGTTCATATGTATCTTTTGAAAGGTCTGCAGAAATACTGAGGAGACTCCTGGCCTTACTTTCCCAGAGCACCAGAGAGACATCACTCTCTATTGCAGTATTCAAGTGCCTTTTTAGCAGCACACTACACAGTGTGGCTAATATTGATCATATGTTTTTGCTTTCTCTGATGACAAGGAAAACTCATGTCATTCATCTGACTTTTTCAAGTCATTTACCAGCTATATTTTTATTTTAGAGGAGGCAAGAACATAGACATGTGTCTGGGATTTCTACTGGAAGGGAATGAATTTTGCAAATGCATTGCTGGATAAATCCAATATACATGCAGTTCCTGCACAATGGAAAATACATGTCTTCACCTGTTAATGGGATAGGTTTCTTTGAAAGAACTCAGAAATAGCAATTCCCATCTAAATTAGCAGTCACTGAGTTGATATTCTTCAAGGGGCACATGGAGTTCTTGACGAACAATTGACTAAACATCCAATATTGCTACAGAAATTAAAACAACTTTTACTAAAAGGTTCGACTTTGTGATTGCGCCAGTGGGCTTATGCTTTCATACTGGACACATGTCTTGACTAGTTAGCAAGGAGAGATTTTGGTACAAATAAAAATTTCAATTCAATTAAAAACCTGATTTTTAAGTAGAAATTTAACTCTGCTTTATTAGTGAAAGAATTCATGTGTACCAGAGAAAAAATCTAGGTATTTTCATTGACTGCCTTTAAAAAGAAAAAAAAATTCATTTGTATTTCCATGTACGCAGAGTGGTCACTTAAAGGCAAAAAATGAATAAAGAACATTTTGCTTAATTTTTACATCCTTGTGTGCTTGGCTGGCTGCTGTGAAATATCATTTGCTTTTTGTTAAGAAGCCACAGGTATTGAACTGATTGGTGCAGTATCCTTATTCGAAATCACTGCAAGTTGGGGAAGAGTTTCAATTTCACATCAGGTCTGTCCTTTAATTGAGTAACTGACGCACTGTGGCTGGAGGAAGAAATAGTGAACTTTTGATTTCGGCCAGCTTTCCCAACTACACGCAGATAAGCATGCAGATAAAGTGAACAAAGAAAGGGAAAATCTGTAGTTGCAATGTGCTGCACGCTGGTTTCTGGCTGGCAGCAAGCTCTGCTGAAGCAGGAGGCAAACAAGGGCAATGTCACACCAGATGTCTGCTGTTCCTTCTAGTGAGGAGAGCAAGGGGCCAGCTTGGCTACAGCATCACTGCTGCCAAAACTTGTTTAGGCACCACTTCATGACCTCAGGATCTGTAAGGTAGCCCGGTTCTTTTCAGTCCTGACCTTCCCCCATTACCAAACAAGGGTGGATAATGGGGCCAAACAGGAGAAAGAGGAAAGGAAGATCGGTGTTTGGATGATACTGGGTGGGTAGGGGTGGGTTTTCTTTATGTGACAGTGTTCTTCGTTTAAGAGGAGGATTCTCCTGTCATGACAGCACCTTTTGGAGGGCGCTGGCACTGTTAGCATGCATTTCTCATTTAGCGCCTTTAGTGAATGTTTCTCTCATTCACATGTGTGACTAAAGACTGCCTGAGAGATGTCTTACCAAAATGACTGTGACAGTGACAGTTGGAAACAGAAGCAACAAGCAAACCTCATGTGCAGGGGAGTGGCCAAGGAAAGAAGAGACTCAAAAAGCAGAGCTGTCTTTTATTTTTTTGGCTTCCCAACTATTCTCTTGCATCTATGAAGAATTTCAGAAGACTGATTTAGGGCAACTGGAGGCTTCTTCCCAGGCACCTGATCTGGTAATGCATCCTTATGTTCTGTGTTGACTTGTAGCAGGAGAGTCCTTCTGCAACCATAAAAGCTTGGATGATGCAGAAACTGAATCCTTGGTTCTGTTTTTTAATAAATACACAATACTGCTGAGGATATTGGCTCTCTTTCCTGAGAAAATTCAACATGTTCTTAACAATTCCTGTACATTAGCAGGCAGACAGCAAAACTACATGGCCAAAATTGTAGTAGTCTTATTATATATGTAGTTGGGACAGATAAGCAACCTTTTGAAGTCAAGTTTTTACTAAGTAGAAATACCTGCTTTCAGAAATTTTCCATTATAAACCTGAAAATGTCCCAAAACTAGAGAAAATTCTGGCCAAGTTTTGAAATTCTTTTTAGCTTTCTTGTTTACTTATTTTTGCATAAGACCTAAATGGTCTGCAATAACTACTCTGTCTTTAGCAAACTCTACGATAGTTTTAAGAAAGACACTTCTTATAAAGTGATAAAACAATTTTAGTCATTCTATAGAAGTCATTGATTTTGATTCAGTATGACAACAAATAATTTATGGCATCCAAGTACGAGATGAGAGCATTATCTCACATCTGCAACAAATGGCAGTTTAGGATGGGAAAATTATAACCCCTTACCATAAATGTTAATTCTTATCCTTCTCACCATATGCACATGCTCCATGTGGAATTCCCTGATGTTTTAAAATGCAACGTGTTTGGCCTACTGCTAGGATAATAACTTTAGTTAAATTTCCTATTATGATTTATCCAGCTGTATTGTCTAAAACAATCATAGAAATTGTAGAGTGAAAAAAACTCAAGGCAATATAAAGGTTATAGGTTTCATTGAATCTCAGTGAAATGTGTGGACTCTTATAACCACAAGACCTTAAAGTACATTCAAAAACATGTTCCAGTCCTGCTAGAAAAAATAGCTTCTTCCACCATAAATTTAGACAGGTTTAACAAGCTAACTACCACAGTAGGAATAGTTGCTCCATGCCAATGCACAATGGTGTCAAAGCTGGTTGGTCTGTCATGAAGACTCATACGGATTATTGTTGCCAATTGGCTTGAGGATGTCCATGAAGGAGCACCAGAGAAGGGCTGAGAAACCAAGCCAGAAAGAAGCCTGCTACACAACCTAGGTCTTAGCCTAAGGCATTCCTTTGAGATTGGCCAAGAGCAGAACATTAAAAGTGCCAATTTTCAGGATGAGTGCTGACTGAAAGAGGTGTCAAATGGTTAGCAAAGGCAAATATTTTTGCTAGATTCTCCTGGGTGTAGAATATTCACAGGACACATCAGGACACAGAAGTCACACAGCTTCATACTACATCTTTTTGATGTTTCTAAACCAGAAAACTCTGTAAATACATTTGATAATTAACAACTGAAATACTAATTGCACACATCCTTAGTGGAGGATACTGAGAATGGAAAAATTTAATTACTTTCTTATGCTTAATGATTTATTTGCTTTGCAGAAACACAGGTGTGTTGAATATGGGTCCACACAGAGAGTTAGCAGATTTCCTATTCTTATATCTCTCTATATGAAGTCTTGTGTTCAATGCAGAGATAGGATTTTGCATGTATGCCTTATTTCAGGATTTCCCGTTGCCCTTTCCTATGACCTGGAGCAAATTTGAGCTATGCAAGAACTAAGGGAGGAAAAGAATCCTCGTGGGGACAACTAATGGCAGGAAGGAAGGGAACAGAAGTACCTGATGGACGCATTTAATTCCTTCTTTAGCCTATGACCTAATATACAGTTAAGTTAAAAAAGAACATCCATAATTGTTCAGCTGGGTTACGAAACAAAAGAGAAACCTGTGCCGTAGCTTGTACAGGGGCTGGCTGATCTTGAACATTCACACACAGCTTCCTCAGAGTCAACTCATACAACTTGGATAGATAAAGACATCTGTAAGACAGATGTGACAACATAATGTTTTAGTTGTACTTCAGGACTGTTACAGTTTCTGTAGAAATCCACTGCTACAAGTATATCCTTCTTCTCTCTCCTGTTAGTGTGGGTTGGAGACAGGATTTGAGAATCCAGTATGACTTGGGCATTACCAAAACTGGGTTGATGTGGACCAAAGGAGCACAGGGAGGTGATGCAGAATAATATAAGGGGAACACGAGTGATTTGCTGGGTTTGATGCTCATTTAGTTAACTGTATTCTTAACAGCAGGTTTGCTGTGGTAGCAAAGAACAGTAATATAACTAGAAGAGAGAATTCAGATGTCTTATTTGGTCTTGAATCCTAATGTAATTTTAAAATCTTTGTTAGTTATTGTCTTTGACATCACTATGGGTTAGATTTCTCACTGGTCATATTATAGTTCTGGCAGCTATCACAGCCCGTATGAAGGATTTGATCCTTCCTAGCAAATTCCTCATCAGCTTTATTAACACTGTATCTATGTGTATGTTACATGCTGGCAAATCCTTTACAGTGTTCTACTAGAGCTTGTGCTATTGTGAACACTCTACATCAGTCCTGTTCAGTGCCCTTGGACTGAACGGTATTTAAGTGGATTAGATCTTTCCTGCTTCCTTGCCCCCTTATCCATTACCAATCTCCTTTGCTTTCGTATTTCCTCCTTCACCCAACACTGTTCAGGTCTTCTCAGACTCTACAGCAGTTTCTCAATTTTTCAATTACCATCTGCACCAAAATTTCATTTTCTAATTAGTTTCTGGCAAGCAACTTGGGCATTTATGCAGACCAAATGTGCTTGACCTGACATCCATAGTCTGTAAGGCCTAACACCAACTATATATCTTGAAGCCTGCATTTGCCATCTCTGTCTCACACCTCTCCCGGTCAGAGTGACAGAAAGGAATTCATCAATATGCCTGAAACAATGTGCAGGAAATCTATATTCAGTCTAAAATAGGAGGCTTACTGGAGGAGAGTCATGGAGATAATGGGACTGGTGTATTTTGTATCTCTGATTCACCTTTTTCTGCTAAGGATATTACTTACTTTAGGCTTAGAGAATGACAGATTCATTTGCATGCTTGTGTAAGTGCTAATAAATTAGCTGCCTAAATCTCTGCTTTCCAGTCTGCTGAGAAAATAAGAGACATGCTCATTAACTTTTTATGCATCCTCTGTGTGGAAATAATATATCCAGAGTCAACAATCAGCTCTTAGATTTCAATATTGAACTCTTTAGCTGTCTAAAAATAAACTAGTATTCTTAAAGCTTGCTAGGAAAAAAAATGCACTATGGCCAGGGATTCCCTTGCAAGCACTTGCAAACAACCTGAGCTGTGGCCATGATGGAGTTAAATACAGCTGCTAACACACTCTGGATTCACAAGTCTATAGCCTGGCAATAGACAAATCCTGGAGCAGCTGTTTAGGACTGATCCTGTTATGTGGGGTTTTTTTTTGTTTGCTGGTTTTGGTTTGTTTGGGGTTTTTAATTGGGTTGGTGGGTGGGGGAGGTTGTGTGTGCTTTGGTTGTTTTGTTGTTGATTTGGGGATTTGGGGTTTTCTTTTGGTGGTTTTCTTTTTGTTTGGTATTTTTGTGATTTTTTTTTTTGTACATAAATGTTATTCTGTTTGTTAATAGTAATTCTTGCTTCAGGCCTGATTAGGTCCTCTGCAGTTTCTTGGAGTCATGATTTTCCTATTATTGTCCTATGAAGAACAGTAGGAGTCCATAAATAGACAATGTTGCAACCACTCCTGATCACTGTAACCTCTTTCATGCTAGCTGCTCCATCTCCTGCCTTGCTTATCTCCAAGTTGTTCAATATTCCTCTGAGTTTCTCGTGTTCACTGACTAGAGAGGGTTTCTAGAACTACTCTAAAAATATCCAGAATGAACTGTATTCTCCAGCCTGGGCTCTTGAAGCCTTGTATTGTTGTCACTTTGAATCACATGACTCTTACTTGATTATTTTTTCCTGACCCTTGGCATCATGTTTAAGCCTCTGGTCTTCTTTCAGAAAGTGTTCTCAAAAAGAAGTTTTTGAAGCTGCAGGTAAGAGTTTTATGTAACAAATAATTTTTCTTTCCATGCAACCAATGCATAATTTTTCATGTGAAATGTGAAAATCTTTATTTGTGAGTGGGAGCAAGTGCAACAGATCCCCCACAGAGCTATAAATAAAAGCATAAAAAATTGTCTTAATATCTCTCCAAGAACTAATCTGCTTTATCCAACTCATAGAGTAAACTGGCAGTTAAAATAATCTACTAACTGTTATGTGTGGAAACTATTGATTGATCTGACTATTTGTTAATGTGACTGACTAGACCACACTCAAAACTTCTGTCCAAACACTCGGATACATCTCTGTAAAGGAAATTATATATTCTTTCTTCACCAGTGACTGGTTATGTTACCTTTATTTTAGGTTATTAGTACAATGCTCCAAAAAGATAGAAGTTCTGTCTTCTTGAAGGAAGAGTTTGTACATTTATTTTCTAGTAGTCTGCCCTAAGCAGAACATCCCGTGTTTCCGTAGTTTATAGTGAAAAGAATTCAAAAGTCTGCAATTCACAACAAAAATCTTACAAACATGTCTCTAAATGTCCATAAAACAAACACTCTGCAGTTGTTTCTAGCGAGAAAGTAATAGAAACCAGAAGTTCTGATCCTAGTATGTACTTCAGAGTTGCAATACTTGTTTTACCTGTTAAAATATTTGCACAATGTAAATGCTTCTATATCACCAGTCCTGCATCTAATTCATTATAAAAATCACAATGATAAATTAAATCTATAGTCTCATTCTGACTTCACAGACTAATGGCTGATAGAGATACAATCAGGATCATAGGGAGGCATCTAGTCCATTACCCTGCAACAAGCCAGGAACAGAGAAATCCAGTTCACTCCTTGCAGATGCTTTTCCAATCTGTAATTAAAAAGCTGTAACTATGGGGAGCCCATGTTTTCTCAAGGTAAGCTATTTCAGTGGTTAATTATCACCACCATTAGAGAGTTTTCCCTCATGTCTATCCTAAATCTCCTTTGATCTAATTAGCCTCATTACTTTTTGTCCTGTTCGCTGTAGATACAAGGAGCAGATAATTCTCTTTCTCTTTGCAGCAGTCTATCCCATGGATAAGTTTTTCCCTTGTAAGGTTATATTTTCTAAGCCTCTCTATCTTTTGGTTTCAGGCAATGATTTTCCTGGGCATTTATGCACTTAAACATGTTTGGATAACACCTTTTGCAAATTTGCAAAACAACAGATAAATCTTTCGTTCAAGGTTAAGGCTTAATCCAAGTTGGCTGCATAGTAAACATTAGAAGTGCCTCATTATTATTCACATAAATCTTGCCTAGAACAGGAATAAAACCTTATAAATATCATGTTTGTAAACAGACTTCTTTCTGGATGAGCAGAAGTCAGATTCCATGATTACAAAAAATAGTACAGCTTTGGTAGTCTAACCTCAGCCTCTGCCAGTCTCCTGGTAATTAAAATTGTAATAAGCTGACAATTAAATCTTTCCTTACTAAACAATTAGTACTTGGGTGTGGCTGAAAATGGTTCACAAAGGACCATTGAGCCCTCTGGCTAAAAAAGAAGCAGGGGATAGGGAATGTTTATAGCTGCAGATTTCACCATATAACAGGAACCAGGTTTAAACAACAAAACTGGTTGCCACTGCTTACCTCTATCCACCCTGTCCTCATTTTCTGGTAGATTAAAGTGGTGGTCTGTAGACTTGCCAAGCTACAGTGGAGCAAGATTCTCTTCCGTCAGATATTGGCAAAAGAACTATAGCGGATTATTGTGGCAAGGAAGCGACTTGCTGGAGGCGTGTTCAGACCACAGCATGAAGTGGTGATGTACATGGAAGCTTACAACTCCTAAATATTGCTGTTCATAGAATTACCTGGTAGGGAGAGCTGACAAAAGGAGAAGTGCCTCAGTATGAAGGCATCGCTGTCCCAGTAAAATCTTCTCAGTCAGTCACAAAATCTTCTCACACAACTGTAGTGGTATTTTCCAACTGTCTTAAATAGAAAAGGTGGGTACTCTGTTACTTTTGTTAGTAGTTTGTTCATGCTGCAATGACAAGGAAAGTTTAATCACCTGAAAAGTACTAATCTCAGTTTCTCATAGTGCTCAGAAAAGACACGATTTCTTTCTCAGTTTGCCAGCAAGTAATGCTACAGAACATTACAGAATGTACTGCAAGAGCTGTGAAACATGACCAAAGAAATTCCAATGATGAATCCAATAGAGATGCATCAAGAGTAAAAAATATGTTAATATAAGAAGGCCTTGCAGTATGGATGATCAAACCTGGGCTAAGCTGTGCCTAAACCCTGTATTGGCCTTTTGACTGCATTTTGCAAGCAAAGACATATCCCAGCAAAATGGATGCCTCAATAGGCTAATAGCAGACCTAGGTAAATGCTGAATGGCTATCAGTCCAGGTTAAAAACTTGTATGCCATCTAACAAAGGTTTAACTGATGCTTGAGCCTTCTCTGGAGAAAATGCATGACTGTTCAGACAAAGCAGTGGGAGCGTGGGACTGCTCTACGTACAGCAGAGTCAAAGGCAAAAAGAATGAGATAGGCACGTTTATCAGTAAGGGAGTGTTCATTAAGGAAGCAATGCCCTCCGTGATGCCCACAATAATGACAAAGACGAAAAGGTTAGGCTGTTGGTGTGCTGAAATTTATAAATGAATACTTTCTTTGTCTTCGAGAGAGGAGCTATTTTCTGTTCTCTGTTTATTCACAGACTACTCCAATGAGTCCTTCCTCAGACTTAGGCTGTTGTCCCTAGGAGAGCACACAAAGTATTGGGAATGCTGGTCATATGGAAACAACTTACACCCTCTAGTTACACACTTGTACTTAAATTATAAATGAAAAGGATATGTATAATAGCCACATGATCAAACCATTTTCAAAATTGGATTGAGGTTAATTTTAACAATTTTCATAGGAATTTATAAGCTCATCCATAAAAGCAAACTGTCCTTATTGTGGAAAACAGGGCACCTCATTGAACAAACATGATTAAAGGCAAAGTTATGCAATGAATCACATTAAGAACAGCAGCTTACAAGAAAATATGACCATTATTAAAAGTAGGATTTTTTCATGTTTCACTGAATCATCTCTTTTAATACTGGTGAACAAATAACATGCATCACTTATTACTCATATTAAGAAAATCGTAAAAAAGCAGTCCAAAACTTACTAAAGGCGACAGAGTGTTTGTCAATGTGTGTCTGGAGCTCAGACTGGAGTATAAACTCATCATATAAAGTTAGTGGTTAAGGTAAAACTGTTAGAAACTGGGATTTTAAAGAACTATTTGGAGACTGAGGTAAGTTTTTCAACTTCAGCTTATGATTTCCAGAAGTTTTAAATGTGTGTGGATTTTAGAGATAGATTGACCACTAATTTATTTCAGGTGAAATTTAATGATCTTTAACATAAAAATTTGAAGAAATTTCAATCCTTTTGTTCAAGCAACAGAAATAGAAGCTGAGCGTTAACAGGAAGAAACCTGACATGCACAAAGTATATTTTGGTCTTCCAGTCAAGTGCATGTCAAGATTACACGTATTGTAATCACTTAATCGTGCTTATAAGTATAACTTTATTACATATCAATTCTTAGACTATCAGCAGCTGTCTCCATTTTGATACTAGGGCTACTGTCCTGTCATCTCAAATGTATTCCCACTTCCTCTTATCTATAAAAGATTGTCTTTTTAAACTTTCTTACTGCTTAGCTGTTCAGGAGGAGAATTTTACCTGTTCTTTACCACACCATGGCTGAATATAACCTCTCAACACTCATCATGTCAAGAGGAGAAATCAACATTTTAAAGACCAGAATAATATATTTTAGTCAGAGTTTTTTCTTTTTGGTATTGCAGTATTTCAAAGCTGCTTTGATTACAAAGAAAGGAACGAGAGTGATTCAAGAACAGATGCTAAAGGACCAAATATAGCTCCAAACCCTGGTTGAATAGGGACAGAGGTCTGCTGTGCTTAAACGTCTGTTGGTCAGGATGGTGTTTAGAGATAAGCTTTGAGTTTATGGATACATTTTCTCGGTTGTCTCCATCAAGACATTGATTGAATCTTCAGTTACAAGTTCTCTGTTTTACTTCTAGGAAATGTGAAGACTCAGACAAGGCTTGTGGTAACCAGAATCAATTCAGCCTTCACAAATCAGATGCAGTAGGCTTTATAGCATGTACAAAGGTGTCCACTTGGAGTATAGCTCAGCCAAACAAAAACAATTTTTAAGCTTGAATGTTTAAGACATTAGGTGAAAAGCGTACACTATTAAGTACAGTCAGTTCAGCTTATATCTCAGCATTAGTATTTGGTTGAAATAAACAAATCAGTAATCATAACAGTGATTAATATTTATTCTTTGAATAGCTATTTATACTCTTCACCATACTGTTGTTAAAAAGCAAGAGCATATATTAAAGTGCTCTGCTATTCATAAGGTACATAACAGAAATCAGCCTGACCTAAATAGCTACATTAAAACACTGTCAGTCTTCAGAGATTTCAAGATGTGGATCTGCTTTCTGAAGCTGAGATTCCCTGTTAGGACATGGGTGGCTCTGTGGAAGGAGGGAAGTAAACAGCAAATCAAACCAGAATAAGCTATTAGCAAAACTCATCCTGAGCTCCTGCCGCATGCCATATTCACAGAGAGGAAGGAGAAATGCAAGATACCTCCTTTCTTGCACGTTTTAACACAGGGGCTGATTGAATAGGCCACACATGAAGGTAAAAGCCCTGAACATGTAATGAAACTGGATCAGCTCTCCTAAGAGCAGTGAAATAAGTCGTTTTGCCCTGGCAAAGCATCTAATTAAATTCTGAAAGTCTTGCAACTTCAGTCATATTTGAAATAGGAGACGCTTTCAGGAGTCATCTTGTTGATTAGAAGCAAAAATTTTTTTTAGAAATGACAGAAAAAGAAAAGATTCACCAACGATGAAAATCAAACCATAAAACTAGATCATCAAGGTAAAAGTAAATATAGCTAGCTTGTCAATATGAACTTTTCTGAGCTCATGATGGTCAGACTAACTCCACTAGCATTACTTCAAGGTATAATAGTTTTTTAAAAATTGTCTTTTTTTTCCCATCAGCCATAAAAAATTCTTTTCTTTCCCATTAGCCATAGCTTCTACAAAGACGGAAATGAAGGAAACATCTGGGAGTCTTCAACAACAAAAGCAACTCATCTGCAAAATTTTCTTTTAGGTTCCTATATAAAAATACTTAGTTGCCTGTTAAGTCACACCATCTAGGAATATCTGTCCTAATAATTATTCTGGCTCTACCAGTGTTAGCTTTCATATTCAAGATTTGTTGATTACCTTAAAGAAATGAGAAATATCTTTATGAAGTGTCTCTCTAGTTGTGCTTGCCATACTGAAGTATTTAAACATCAGAAAAACTACTTTTTGCCCATTTTCAAAGGATAATTTGAGTGGCTTAAATGGGACTAGAAAGGTGTATGAGTTATAGTAGAAAAAAAAGGTTGATTTCTGCTGGGTGAGGTATATTACAGAAGTAAGAGATTATAATTTTCATTTCCACTTTTTTCCTTATATTAGACTATGATCCCTCTGGGACAATGCTAATCATGTTGTGCCAATGTGTCTGTCAAATGCAATGGTGACCTGATACTTGAGTGCACAGATCTAGCTGATCTTTTTCAGACAAGATTCTGGAGATACAGAAAGTGTGGCCAGCAGCTAGAATCTATCATCTTTCTACAGGGGTGTTCAAAGAAAAAGATCCACACCCAGTTGCCTAGTTGAAATAAAGATTTTGTTATTGCCTTGACAGCAAAAATCAATAAAAGAATAGCATTTTAAAATGAAATCTCAGAGTACAGATAATTTGCTTCCGGAGGAGGTCTATTTACGGATGGTAAAACATTAACTAATGCATGTTTATAAGTTTTATACATCAGCTCACTTTCTTCCTGTTACTGTTTGTATTAACATTGTATAAGTCCTCAAGGTACCAGTCTGAATCATCATGTCCCTGCCTGCCTGGTTTGTATGTGTAATCAGATGATTAACAGTGCATTTGGCTAGCTGTCCTAGTTGAACTTTGTTTGCAAAATGTTGAGATAGATAAACTTTGAATGCAGAAATTATATTTGCAATACAGAAACCTGCCTTTTCTATATGGGACCAACAACTATATTTTCTCTCAAATTAATAATAATGCAGATGTTCTGAAAACAATGTTTTTGTCACAGAGCTCTTCCTGAGTGCAGAAATACAAGACCCTGAATGTTATAAACCTACTTAAATGAATAAGCATTTTTGCAAAAAGACCCTAATGATATGTGCTTCTCTCAGGCTTACCTAAATATACACACTGCAGCTTCTGGATAGAGACTTCTTTTTAATTTTGAGGTTAGCTATACCATTATGAGGTACCAGAAGCAAAGAAGACAATCTTATATGTAAAAACAATCAGTTATAGTTAAAAGAGAATAAAAGTCTATTTCCTATCTTGTGTTGCTATTTTTCCATACAGGAAAACACTCTTTTTCCCTATGCTAGCGATAAGTTATTTTCACTAACACTCAGCAAAGGAAGAACAGATAAAAATACAACATGTGCACAAGAAAAAAATCCTGTTGCACATTCGATCCTGAAATACATCCTCTCTCTTTGTCAGAGTGGGAAGCAAGAATTTGTTTCAATAGATCTGCATTTACAAAAATCTACTATCCAAATATCACAGCTATGGTATCTCTCCAGCCTGTATTTGTGGATGGGCAATTTTCCTTCAACTAGTTTATGAATACACATTTTTATGAGTTTTATGGCCAATTTGTAGCTAGACTTTGTTATCCTCATAGGTTTCCTGCCGCTAAACCTCAAGAGCTCAGACATCTGCATAAATTTATTTTCTTGATTTTTATGGGATCCTGTGATAACCATAATTAGCTTTCAAATGGAGATCACATAGTATGGAGGAATGGAGTGTCCACAATTCAGTTACGGAAAAGCACTCCTTCCAGTGTCATTCATTGCCTACGAGCTGCGCATCCTGGAGGAAAGTCCTTTTCTTACTCTTATTAAGAAGCTTACTGCCAAATGATACGGAGCTCTCTTGATAGTTCTTCAGTTCTTCTTGGTTTTGTGGAACCCAGAGTTACAAATGAACTAGGCATGAAAGGGAAAATCATGCTTACCTTTGGGGATCCAGGCAGTTGAGATGCCACAAGGTAGGAAACATGTTCCCTTCACAGAATTAACAATGTTATTCTGAAAGCTGGAATTAATCATCCAGGCTCTGCCTGTAGTGGAGGTGGGTAGGTGAGTCACTCCAAAGCATAGAACGCTCCACTAAAAAAAACAAACAAACTGTAGACATGGTCTGTAGGTCCTCCACCTCTCCAAAGAATACAGACCTTGGGTTTTCCCTTACTATGACAATATCATGGGTAGTAGCTGATATGTGGAAGCATCTACTGCTCTTCCTCCCATCAGTACCACTGGGCACTTCAGAGGGATGGACTTAGGGCGCCAGAATATCTTTTCTGTTGAAAGAGGAATTTCTAGTGCCCTAAGCTACTCAATGATATCTGTCACTTTTAAGAACATCAAACTGGAAATTAAAAGTGATTTTAAATTTTTTTTTTAAATTTCAAATTTCTATTGTTGCATTTCTGGAATTTTTGTCAGAAGTTTTTTTTACATCAGTTCTGTATTGAAACAAAAACTTACTGGAACAGTGGATTTTCCTGCTAAGTGGCATTCTGCATTGACCTGTCTGTGCTTAACCCCTGCTCTGTCCAAAGTGTTTCACTCATGTGATATCTTCCAGAGATTAATTTTTAATTTGGAGGTTAGCTCTACCATTAAGAACTGCTAGCTGTAAAAGAAATAAGCCTTGAAAAGTCTTAGTACATTAGTAGTTTGGAAGATAGACATGAGAACCAGCAAACCATGAGGTGCGGACTCTAGACTCACAGTTTTCTATGCTCTATAGGATATTGATCAGTTCCTACTTTCTCCACAGCAAAGCAAGGAAGAAGCAGTCAAAAGAACATATGACTTTTAAAAGAATTTGAATCTCTCAGCTTGATTTAGATAGGCCAATATTTAAGTTACATGAGGACAGATTTTGTAAATATCCCAGCTTACAGCCGTACAATGGAGAGAATAGCTTGAGCTCAAACTTGGCATCAAATTCCCTTATTGCTCATGTGCCCAGTTTTTCTTCCCTAGCCAAAAAAATCCCCCAAAATAACACTATTCCTTTCTGAGACAATTATGGATGTGATTTTTTAGGAAATAATTTTGGTTCCTGTAATAAGAACCATCTGTCTCACAAAGGTTTGTTTGGTTTCAGACATACTGTGTAACAGTGGACATTGTTACAGAAGGCCCCATAAATTATATGCTGCTGTGGGAGCTTTCAAAATGCTGGGCAAAATTCTCTGCTGCTATAAATGGGTGCAGTTTCACTCCATTACCCTGACAGAAAATCTCGCCTACAGTGTTTCTGATGTCATCAAGCAAGAAGACAATCCATTTAAAGAAAAATCAAGTTAACTTTTAAGCCACTGCCAGTGCCATTTGCAATACATAATGCACTGTAGGCTTTGTAATTGCCATCTTATTTTATTTTATTATAACTTTGTCTTATTTTATTGTCCATACAGGACTACGCTAGATGGCAAGAGAGGTAATTGACTTTAAGTCCAGATTGTAGAAAGCAAAGGATTTGATTTTGTACTGGAACTTTGGAAGTTTTATGAGGTTATAAGAGGAAAATCATGGGTAACTGTAAGAAACACAACAGAAGAGGTACTATGCCAAGTTACTGTTAATTTAAGTAGGGAGTAAAGTCTCAGAGATGCATTAACCTGTTGAAGTTGATAAGATTCCATTCAGAAGAGATCTCCTAGATCTCTTACAGGTGTGCATCCCTACTTACTCATGACCCTCTGTCCTGACGAAAGCCCAAACCTGAAGTGATCAGAGCCAGTCCAAAAAGAAGAAATTTCCTATATTGGTTGTCTATTCACGATCTATTTATTATCAATTCATTATTGTTCGGAATTGGACCAATTATTATTATTGTTATTGCTTTTTGTTAATGCAGACTAAGAATGTAATGCATTTCAACCATTGCAAGACACATTGCTATTCTCAAAAATGAGAATCTGGTTGTATCTACTTTGATGAGGATGTAGGTACAGTTGGAAACATAATAATGTTTACTTTGCAAAGGGGAGTGCAATCTAATCTTAAATTGGCTAACTTTTATCAACACCACAATCTTTGTTCATAAGACTCCCACTGTTGGTCAGTTTACAGCTTCAGAGGTTCTCAATATGATTTCTGAATGTGCTAACTTGACTGAGAAAGCAACTTATTAAAAACCTGTATCTGTTTATTTCTGTCAGTTCAAAAGAAGGAACCTTAAAGAGAGAATGCAGTGCAAATAATCTTTGAGTGATGGTGATCCCATTTTCCCTTCTAAACTAGGTCTGCTCTGTAAAATATAGGAAAAGGGATTTTTCCTTTCTGGGCTGCTGACTGGATCTTCAGAATATAAAGCACTAAAGAAATCTTACTAACAAGCATTAAATAGACTCTGCTCATGCCTACTTTCCTCCCTTGGATCTCCATAAATACCAGCTAGAGCAGCATACACTCAGATTTTTCCTCATAAGGACTGGCTGAAGTGATCAGCAATGCAAGAAGTAGCTTAACTCAGGCCAGACAGAAAAGCTGGAAAGCTTCTGGCACTAACACAGATGCCAACTAGCAAAAAAAAGGCTAGGGAGAGTGTTTGTGTTTGGAAAAACACAAACATTTGGTGCCTGGCTCTGAAAAGGGTCATTCAGCTGTAACAAACCATTGATATTCATCTCTTTTGTAATGCCAGTTGGCTCTGGGCAGAACTGTGGAGGAGAAGTAGGCTTCCAATCCAACCCATATAGAGCCTGTAGTCTGCCATCCATCGGGGAAGGGAACAAAGCATGGGCAAAACTGTAAGCCAGCCCTTGGCTGGAAGGGAAAGCTGGTGAGAGCCAGCCTGCCCCGTGGCAGCACTGTACTCATGAGGGCAGTAGGCTTTCATTTGGCACCTCAGATTAAAACACAGCATTGTCTCTCTGCATCAGCCCTTGGTTCATCAGTCTTCTCATTTTCAATGATAATTTGGCTTCATCTCTCAGCCAGGCATAATGAAACTGATTCCCACTTTCAGAAACAATTTAGTCTTATTGTGAAAACAATTGAATAAAGTCCTCTCCAGCTTTGCCATAATTCAATCCTGAACTAAAACTATATTCAACACATCATGCCTATCTCTGTCCATTGAATCTTTTCCTTATAGAAGCAGAAGCTGGAAGATAAACAAGAACAACAAAGCAGATGCAGCAACCTTTTCTAAGCAGTGAGCAGCCCCTGCTCCTGCTAACCACAACTGCATTGGACTACAGTATTCTTCCTTTCTCTCATCTCAGATTAAAAATGAAAAAAGTTGAAGACGAATATCAGATTGTGTTTAGTACCCAACTATTTTCATATCTGCTGAAAAATCCTTATGCTACATTGAAGCAAAATACCAAATTTTCCCTGTGGATGCCCAGAGAAACAATTCGCTCCAATAGTTGTCCCAGCATCAGTAAGTGTTGTCAAGGCTCTTTGATCCGGCTGCTAGAGAAAATACTTTGAATCACAGTATCATTTTCCTTGATTGTATCTGGATGTGCTGTTATTATTTTTATGGCAATACAAATGCTGTACTCACTCCTGCTCTTGCAAGAGAAATGTACACATATTTCTGGCTCTTAGATATCTGTATCACACGAAGAATTTAAGGCCATCTGCCTTTCCGTTTTTTTGTTTTCCCTTCCCTTTCCTGTTTCTGTTATTCCTGTTATTATTACCAGTATTATTACTAATTAAGTCTGAGGCTGAAGTTCAGGTGAAAAAGCCAATGCATGTGTTAGAGTTAGAAGATCCACTTCGTACCAGAGCACAACGTGCTGTGCTGCACAAAACTAGTTTAGCCTAATTTACACCTTGGGAGATTAGATGGCTCAAAATACACAAAAGCCACAATTTGAGACTCAATTAGGTACTGAGGGAAGCAATTTTAATAAATTTTAATATTTTAATGAGCACATAGACCATGTTTTTCCTTGTAGCCAAAGATTTAACATTTCCTTTAATGAAAGAAGATTAAATCCAGAATAATTGGATCAGCAGTATGATGCTAGATGAGTGAAGAAAAAAAAGACAAAGAAAACAATGTAGTTTTAAAAGCAGTGAGAAAAATTAAGAATGCAATGCTATGATGTCTATTACAATGGGTTCTCACTTAGGAGTAGGCCTCCTGAGCATTTGCCTTAAGAAAGAGACAAGTTTTAACACCTGGGTGCTATTTGTACTGTCCTTATGGCCATGCATTAAGTATAAATTCTTTTTTTGTTGTATTCGCTGAACCAGACCTTGGCAAAGAACAGTATCCCACAATTTTTCAGTTTTCTGTAATTCACTAGCAGAGTAAACATAATAGGGCAATTATGTAGCTGCGGTGAATTGTTACTTGCAGTTGGCAGGATTGTAAGTGTCAAGAGAATGATTAATTTTGCAAGCAATAGAAAGAAGACACGTGTAGTGAAGATTCAGGGTACTGTTTTGTTGTTTTGTTTTTGTTTTGAGTATTTGGTGCATCTAGGTCGGCATCAACATTTGGATCAGCAGTGCCTGTTTGAAGTGAGTTGCTCATTCATTTCACTACATTTACTCTTCCCTGGGCCTTGGAGCATGCAAGCAGCGTTCCTTCTGAACAAAACCAAATCAGAAGATGTGTTCCAGTTGCCCATGCTCCTGCCTTTAGCAGGAGTTCAGGTTGCTGGAGTGGAGCAGCATTAGCTTGGAGTAAGCTATCAAATACGTGCAGCTTTATTCACACAGTATCACATGTGAATGTGTATAGATCCTCATGGGTCTTTTCCGGAATAACTTCCAATTTCTTTTACTTCCTTATGTATATCCTGGTCTACATATCTGTAACACTTCAGCAGCTCTATAGAAGATGTTGGCACAGCGATAGAGGAAATGGACTAACAGGTATCTAAAGATCTTTAGCCTCTCCTTAGATACCCATGCCTTTGTGAGCAAGGATTCATTTTCATGATGTGCACTTACATGCCACTGACTCACTTTACTGTCAAAAACATTGTCAATCAGTAAAGGAGCCTGTAAGACAAAATCATGTACGATTAAAACCCCGAGAATCAGAGGGCTTACTTGGGAATAGCCAGTAACTCAGAATCTCAAGAGATGAATGCTGACGTGAATAGGTAAAAAACCTGAGAAGAAAAGAGAGCAAAAAAAAAAAAAAAAAGCTGAGTAAAAATAGCAGCTTGGCAAAAATAAGGATTACTCTGTTCTAAGTAAGCAAATTCTCCTCTACTGTCTCCTGAAAACGTACCAGTCCATCTAAGACTTGTCTGTAGGGTGGGGGACAAGGTGGGGATTAGCCTGTGAACGTTTAACCTAGTAACATGTTAGTCCCAGCAATTTACTGTGTCACTTAAACAGTAAATATTTGTCTTGCACTCACAAATTGTGTAAAATCCTGCTTTCAAGATGCACAAATAAAGTAACTCAGAGAGCTGAGGGTTAGATTTCCTATGATCTGAAACTGCTTTTAGGCCATCTCATGTCCAGAGTCCTATCAGTTTCCTTTCTTGACAGTTTGCCCCAGGGAGCCAATTAAACTTTTGAGAATAAGAGCTAGGTTCAAATTCTGCCTTATGCATCACTTACAGATTTGTTGGCCAGGCTGTAGCTGCTCTCTGTTTGTGATTTTTTTTCCAAGTTGATGCATGATCTGGAAAAAAAATCCACCTGGGTCTGTAATCCCAGGCTGGGTTTTCAAAATGAAAGTCAAAATATTTTTTCCTTGTGGGCTGTACAAATTAGGTTTGCAGCTGTCGTGTAACTAAGATCATGGAAATGTTTAAAGATGGAATTTGCATTCATTGTTAGCTAGTTATAAGAACTGATTCTCTCTCACTGTATTTCTTTCAGGGACTGAGCTGGGTTTGTAAACGTATCAAAGCCCACAGCATTCTCTCCAGCACTGTCAAAAGCTCCTGGAGTGTGCCCAAAACCAAAGTACTGGTAATTTTACTCAATCTGATATAGAGTGAGACCTGCATAATTTATACTCTAACTTTTTCTTCAATACCTCAGCTCTCTTAATTTGATGCAAACTGTACATACATGGAAGCCAGCACAGGTTATGTTAGAATAAAACAGATATCATAGAGTGCTTATTAGTTTCATATGGGAACTTAAAGGTTTTCCTTTAATTCTTATAGTGATTTGCCAAAGAATCTATTTACTACAAGGTTACCTTTGGACATAGTAAGATTAACAGTGTGAGAAAAAACAAACCCCACAGAAGGTTGACAACTTTAAGCTCCCTCTTCCTTTCCAGCAGATTCATCTTTGCGTTCATAAAAGGTTTTTGCCTTGTACTTTTATAGAAAATTTCATAAAGTGTCAGTTCCTCACAAGACATTTCTTCACCTTCAGGAAAATTCCTTTCTGAAGGATCTGAAGTGTGCGTGAGCCCCAAGGCTACTCCATCACCTGGTAGGAGTGTTGTCGAGACCTTCCTCTGCATGAAAACCTGCTGTGCTGCAGAGAGACGTCAGCTGTCTCAGTCGGATGGTGCTGTCTGACTTTAGCACTACACAGTCTTGGGGTCCACAGTCCAAGAGATGATGTTTCCAGACTGTTTTGGGAGGGGAAGAGAGAGTAAGGAACCACAGTATTCACCCTACTGGCCTGAAACATATGTGGACTCCCTCAGGAAGTTAATGCAGCATAAATATCATATGGTTGGGGCACATCTATTGACATCTTTTAATGGCAGACAGCAAAGCAATTGGCACAGATGGCTGCATTTACGGCCACATTCGTTTCAAATATAATTTCGGATGCTTTTCGAGTGCTACAGTTAAAGAAAGTGATTTAGATTTCTCACTGTCACATACAGGATTCACTTATGACAATGTAGACACTTTGCAACATATACCAATATAGGTCTAATATTTCACTTCCACAGTAAAGGACTTGAATCTCAATGGATTTAAGCAGAGTATAAAATGCAACAGGACTCCTTCCATGCACTTTTTTCTAGTGGGCAAGCTTGCTACACTACAACTAGAGTCTATTTGAAAGTTTAACACCAACCTTCATCCTTCATCCTGATGTACATTAATGCAGTCCAGATAGTGTCAATGAAGAGTTGAAGGTAAATTTTGATTGGTATATCTAATATGAGGAATGGGAACAGTATTTTCACTGCCTGTTTGAAAGGTTACTTATTTAGCTCCAGAAATTCAGTATTTCTGCCTCTTTATTAAGTTGGAACCACGTCATCCCACATTGCGTTATTCTGAGGTTTTTTTCCCATCAGATCTGAAGTCCTACACAACCCCACAGAAGGAGAAGAGTGAATAAGGAGCTTTTGTGATTAATAAGTAACTAAAGGCAGAGAACATAATTAATGTCAATCAGCATGAATTCATAGCATCCAGTACCTGTCAATTTTGATACTCTTTTGAGAGTACAAATATAGTTGGTGGATACAATAATGTCAATGTAACGTAGATTTTGGTGGAGTGTATGGGCGAGGTAGAATGCAAGCACTCTGAATAGGAAAGAAGAATAGAAACTGAAATGCCCCAAGGTAAGATGGCTTACACAGAAAATAATTACCAAAAGGGAAGTCATCATCTAATGTCTGCTCCAAGTGGTCTCATATCCTTTATTTAATTAAAACATGGATTCTGAAGACACTGTATCAAATTTAAGTTATTTTAAGCTGTCCTCTCTTCTTCAGTGTACACAGTCTGCTACAAATATTATACTCCTGACAAAATGTTATGGAAAGTGGAAGTTTGGCAAATGCCCAATGGTGTAGTGATATTAGAACAAAAGGAAACTACCTGCCACTTGCCACGCTGTTCTGTGAGATCACTCAAGAAATTCTCTGGCACCCCTGCCATGCTGGCACTTTTCATCTGTGGACACAGTTTACAGTACTGATGCATGTTATTAGTAGACCTCTTTTCAGTTTCTGATGCCTCAAATTTACTGACATTGTAGGCTATTATTTATTCATCTTTCTCTGTGTCAGAATTCAGTACCTGAATATAAGAATATTTTTAAATTTTTTTTTAGAAAAAATGTCAGTGGCAATTTTCCCAGTTAGTCACTGTGATGATTGTATATTGCAAGCTCCTTCACAGTTTTTATACCATTTTAATGTCCTGTCAACTTTCTAGTCCTGGTCTCTAATTTTCACATCCACCTCACTGCCTACATTTGCAAGAGTTCTAAAAGGAGTTTTCAGTTGTCTTGTGATTCCAAAAGGAATCATATTAACAAACCCAGTTGTTTACAAGTGAAAATCAGCTGTTTGCGGCTTACATATCTACTAGGCAGTAGATGCAAATTCTTTAAAGCAAGTAACAGCTAGGGATTCTTCCCTTAATGATTTTTTTCTTAATTGATAAGTTGAATTAACCCTAAAATATCCATATGAATAATTAAGGAGTTCTGCATTATTTTCCTCACAGTCTTTAAAGAAACTAAAAAGATGACAGAAGGATATAGGTAAACAGGTGTAAATGGTGAAAATAGAGGATTTTTCTTGAAATGGCCATATTGGCAAATCAGAAAATAAAAACAAGAAAATGGTGTAGCACCAAAGAAGATTTTTAGATCAAAGAAGAGAGGGATTTGAGTCAGTTGCATTAGTGCAGAATCATTAACATATTTTTTAAAAAAATCTGGTTTAATTATTTTTTCTTTTTTTAGTAATAGAGGTATTAATATCAGATTTGAGGAACAAAACTGATCAGAGATCCACAAACAATATGCACACTACAAAATTTTCAGATTAATTTTACTTTAAAATTGTCATGAAAGAAATTCAAGGATATTAACTTGTTCTTCATATGGGAGTGATATTTTCATGTTATCTTTTTTTTTTTTAACCAGAATTAATGAAGTAATGAATTTGTCTTGGGAAACTGAATTTTAACAATGTAAAACCTAGATATTCCTCTATATCCTGAGAAAAACATTTAAGAAATATATTATGTAATCTACCAAAAGAGTTTGCAAGTATTGAAATCCAGCACGTGCATTTGGGTTGTTTATATGCAGCTGTTAGTGAGATGGAGGTGATGTAAGATACTAGATGTTTATCTATGAAAATTCTAAAAACAATGTTTCTAACTTCATTGAGTACAAATAAAATAATATTACTGGTATCTAATCCACACAGAGGAGCACAGTGCCAGATCATTAGCATTTCTTTTAGTGAAAGTACTGTCTAAATCTGCAGACCCTCTGGAGAAATCCATCTGTTCACATTAATCAAGGCATCTGTTTTGGCAACTAGCTGTTAACAAGAATTCTATAGTCTGGATAGAAAATCCAAAAGCCATTTTTTTGTGGATGTGATATGAGGTACCTTGTTTCATCTTTAACAGATTTTTTTTTAATCTTTTCTCCTCTTTCTTTCCCCCCTGCCCTGTCAAATCCATACCTGCAAATACCTTATTGAATTGGTGCATAATCTATCTTCATCATAGGGAAAACACCCAGATTCCATCTGGGTGATGAGAAGATGGATGTTTAAGCATCCTTCATCAGAATTCAGCCTTGTATAATTGATCTCTGCCTTCATCATCCATGAAGGCACTCACGCATTTGCTGGCATTGGGCTGAAGTGTAATCTCTGCAGCTATGCTGAGAGGGAGAATTTGTAAGATTTCTAAAGTGTTCCTTAAAGTCCAGTAGCTATAATGCCACAGAGTATTATTTTTTTCTGCATTTTATTGCGATTAAGAGAATTGAGTGACACACTGGCAGCCACAGCTGGAAATAAGTAACTGTTTTTGGGGGGAGTAATGTTATTCAAAAAGTATTGAGATTAACAGCATATAACTTTAAAGAAACAAGTAATTCATTGTGTTAGTTGTACATTATGACATATATGAAGAAATTTCCACCCACTTTGTTCAGGTTCTGTGAGGAGAAGAAATCTTTTTATTGGTAAGAAAACCTCGTACTTTAATTTTATTAAATTAATATTCATCATTATCTCAGGTATGTAGAAATAAAAGCAATCACATCCCCTTTCCATTTTCCCAGCAATAACACTAAGAGAAAAGAAAAACATAATCGGCAAAACGTAGTCTCTCTCTGCTTTCACAATAGATATAAATTACTCATGGAGCAAAAAGAGCTAATGCATTAAACCGAATTATGACATTACTTCCTCCATATCCAGTTATTCTTTTCTGATTTGTTACACCAATAAAGTATTCTTATTTATAAAATTAACATCACTATCAAGTAAAGTGCAGTTTGGCAACCTGCACATGTACTTGGGAATGGGGATCTCAAGTTCTAGAAACCTTGGTGGCCCCAGGCAACATGCTCTGGCCCCAAATCAGCACTCTATCTCTATTTAGCAAAGTATTTAAGTACAAGTGTATGAAAATAAGACACTCTGGGATTTAAGTAACTGGTTAAGAGCTTTGCTGCATTGCAAGGTATTTGTTGTTTATTATTGAAACTTTGAGTAATAAAGGAGACATAGAATGTGTTAAAACTCTGAGATGCTATCTGAAGATTGTGTTAGTTTTTATAATTGATATAAGAGTATTTGACCTAGCAAAAATAAGCATACAACTTCTGACACAGAAATATAGACATTTAATATAAAAAAGAAAAATGTTATCCCAGAGACGAGAGCTCTAAAATCTGCCATTCGTCTTGTCCTTGCCAAGCGAGAGAGACTGCAAGTGTGATAATGACTGCTATAGAATGGCTCACTTGATATTAATGAGAGTGTTAAACTTGTATCATGAAGTTTCTGGTGCAGAGAAATACAGTATTACCCAGAATAACTTTAATAATTTTCATGTGATTTTTTTAGAAGGGCACAACTCATTAAAAAACAAGTCTATCTTTGTCTAACAGTCAGCACAAGCAGCTTGATCTTTAGAAGAGATGAGCAGTAACAGCTTCTGAAGTCAGTGGAAGTTGTCATTATCCTGCACTGTGCTGACTGAGACCCTGTATTTGTCTTTGCTTCCCTATGTATAGAGATGATAATACCTGTTCACCTCTCTGGGATGACTGACATCAAAACCAACTATCTGAAACTGAACAGTGAGATTCCAGAATGCATTAAAAACCTGCCAATTCAGTATACTGAAAAATATATATTTACCTTTTTTAAAAAAAAAATCTAATTATTAACACTTTACATTTTAATGGGAACCATCAAAATAGGAATTGAAATAACTTCTGAATATATTTGATTTGAGGCAAAAGAATTACAGCAACCTGCCTTTCTTTAACAGAAGAGACTTTAATGAAAAATAATTTTGTCCAGTAAGTCGTTAGGGAATTCTAGTGAAAATAAACAGGTGTTTAAGATGTTACACAAAAAGGACAACATCTGGAGAATGCATACTCAGTTTACAGGCTAAATATAATCTAAGCCTCTCATTTTCCACCTGTATCTCTTTTAAGTCCACAAAATCAGTCAGAATAGTAATTACAGAGACAAATTAGGAGATGAGGAGTGGTTAGAAATTGTGGGGAACGATACAGGGGTATTTAACCTTGACAAATGTTTCTGGCCTTTTTTTGCTATACTAGCCCACACATAGGTTATGTTATTTGCTTTACCCTATATGGGTACTTCTTCCTCAATAGCACAGGACAGGGAAAAGAGTGTAGTATAAAGGTGTTTTGGATCGTAATGAACAGAAACACTGTGAAAATGTTAACTTGATTACTTTGGGTAAGGATAAGAAGTTCCTTTAGACCCCAATGGCAGATAAAGATGTTGTGTCACAGGTGAACTGTTAGCAAATAGGCTGCAATTGTTACTCTTCTATCTATATAAAGACCATACAATATCCTTGATTAGAACAGGATAACATAATAAACCCCAAATCTTTACTGTTTGGATGGCAATATCTTTTCTCAGACTATTATAAACATTATTGATAAGTGATAGGATGAGAGGAAATGGCCACAAGTTGCACCAGGGGAAGTTCAGACTAGATATTAGGAAAAATTCCTTCACTGAAAGGGTGGTCAGGCACTGGCAGAAGCTGCCCAGGGAGGTAGTTGAGTCGCCATCCCTGGAGATGTTTGAAAGACGGGTAGATGAGTTTCTTAGTGATATGGTTTTAGTAAATAGACAGGTACAGTTGGACTTGATGATCTCAAAGGTCTTTTCCAACCTTATGATTCTATGATTCTATGTGTCTATGATTCTGTGATTTGTAGTCTCTGCCTGAAAGCTTAGGGGGAAAAAAAAAGAAAATAATTGAAAATAATACCAAATATATAAAAATGTTTTAAATATATCAAATTTTACAGTATTGTTGAGTATTTCCTATGAGGCGGAGTAGTTGGAAGCATCAAAGAAAGTATGTTAAAGAGAATCGAAATTCATCAAGACAAAATAATCTATTAGTTCTTAAATAACAAATGTTTCCATTGAATGTACTAGCTATCAAGATATGATTGGAAATACAGGTTGTTGGAGTAGAGATATTTTTCTGCCAAACATTTACTTGAAAGTAACTTTCAATGATGTCTGAGTTAACATGCAAAATTAAAATGCTAAAACTTTGATGTTCTGGTTTGAGCTACAGTAGAATCAGTTTTGAAATTTCAGCTAAGCCTCATAATGAGTAAGTTCAGTTTCTGAAAGTTAACTGCATGGTTTTTTAGACAGTGTTTCTCTCTAGAAGCGACAACAGGGGCATTGGTATGCTGAAAGGCCATTGCTTATGCTTATTCCTATAGAAACCAAGGCCATCCTTGAGCTGGTGGAATGCCATAAGTGATAGGGGAGGAAGAGGGTCACACCTGCAGGGAGGAACAGACAGAGCAGGTGACCCAAAACTGACCAACAGAGTATTCCATTCCATATATTTCATACTCAGGATAAACTGAGGGATCATGAGGATCAATCTCTCCTTCGATGACTGACGCACAGTGAGAATCTCATCTCACTTTTTACTCCTGATCTCGGATCAGCATGTTCCTTAATCCTGCTCCTGAGTTCAGCTTCCTCCTGCTGCTGAGTCCAGGACCTTTTCCCACGCCTGCTTTGCAGCATCCCTCGTAACAAAGTCATTGGGGGAAGGCAACATCATATATCTGTATATATTTTATTATGTTCTTATTAACAATATTTTCATTCTTATTATTATTATTATTATTACTGTTTCATTAAAGCTGTTTTAGTTTACAACTCCCAAGTCTTTTTTTCTCTTGTTTCCCTTTTCCTGAGTGAGTTTGAAGGAGGGAAGGGAATTGAGATTATCAGTCACAATTGCTCAGTTTAGCTGCCAATTCAGGCAGGGTTGGGGCTAAAGGTGACATGGAATTCTAAGGGAAGAGATTTATCACAATTACAGAGTGTTCATGTTAAACAGATAATACTCTCTCTTTGATGAAGTTAGTGAAAGTGCTATTGACTGCACTGGGCCTGGGTTTTATTTAATGAGGCTTTAGATCAGCTTTAAACCTGTACTAGATGCATCTAACCTTTGAATCCCTTGTGGCCTGTGAAATCTTAAGAATTTAAGAAGCAGCTAGAGTGCCTTCATGCAATGACTGCTTGACTAGATCTTTCAAAAAGTTTTCCTAAATCTTCTGGATATTTGTTTATAACACAAAATGCTATAAAATACTTTTATAGAAAATACTTTGTCTTGAAAATCCATAAAGCAGGAAAAGAAAACATAAGGGGTTTCATTTTTCAACACTCTCATTATTAAACTTCCTCCTGCAGCATTGCTCACTCCTTAAGGGGAAAGGGGGGGATTGGTAGTTGGATTGGTCCGTGTTGGGTTTTTTCCCCTATCCCAAACTTCATTGATATGTATCAACATTTGTGCCTTTCTGAATTGCTGTCGCAATGCCTAGAGCTGTATAGGGTTGAGATGCGAGGTACAGCCTCATCATACATCCTCTCACCAGTCTAGCTCGCTTTTTTCTGAGCTCAAAGCTGCATATTCAATCACAAAATTCTGCATATATGATCATTCATAAAAACACAAGCCATCAGAAACATTTATAGACATCCAAGAAAATGTTGTGCAAGTAATTGATTTATTCATATTCAATAGAGACTAAAGCTTAAAAAATCAATTTTACCTTCATATAGAAGTGAACTGAATAAAGTGGCACATACATTAACAATAATTTTTTTTAATTATGAGGTTTGTATAGTGAAATTTATTTTCTCTGAGCAGAAGACAAGTTAACACAAGAAAAAAACAGTATTTTCAACAGTGATAATATCAACAGAACTAAAAAACTTCTAACATTTATATCAGTACATGTGAGTCAACTGGTGTTCAGTTGGATGGGACCTTGAGCAGCCTGGTCTAGTGGAAAGGGTCCCTGCCCATGCTAGGGGAGTTGGAACTAAATGATCTTCCAAGCCAAACCATTCTATGAGTCTATGAACTACACACTGATATCCAAAATGTTTGTTTCATGGGAACTACCCATTTACAACAACAGAAAATGTAACTTTAGAGGTTTGTCTGCACGTATTTCTTATAAAAGGCATTTATTTTCATAATGTTCCATAAAATGCTAATTCTGTAATATTCAGCTGCAGGCTTCTGAAGCCATGTGCACACTTCTGTATCTTTACATTTGACGTGCTTTAAGCACGTGTTAAGGTTCAAGCAAGCAGTATCCTGGTATCAGTGTAGCTGTTGCCTCATAAAAGATGGCCAAGAACCAGATACAACAGCTGTTTCATAGGGATAAAGACATCTATAGAAGTACCTTATGTAAAATTAGAGAAAGATGCCTCTCTAAGCCCTAAATAGTTTGCTTTATGCCGACTTCGTTTACCAGATTTCATCTCTTCATGAATCGTAAGAATGCACTTCTGGTTTAGGCTGAATAGTACCCAAAGCTAATAAAACATACCCTCAGTTTCTTTCTCTGCATCCATTTAGGTCCTAGTCTGAAAGAGACATACATGTATTCAAATAAGTGAGTTTAAAATGATATAGCTCAGTGTCCTTTCTGTGGCCTACCTGTCAATTCACCCTTTGTGCTCATCAGTTTTAAAGAGAATCAAACACCTCAAGCTTTAAAACTCAACAAAAATACATCACAGTATGGTTACATCTGCTGTAGTCCATAACTGGAGCTGTTTGAAATGCATTAGAAGCGGTAACAACAATCCCACTTCCTCTTCTTTGTGTTAAAGCCAAAATTTGACACATGTAGCTGGAAGGTAGATCTGTACTATTTAAATAAAAATTACCATGATTAGTAATGTTTTGACTAAGATTCCCTGCTCTGCCCCTGTGTCCCACATTGGCCGATACAACTGTTTTGAAACTGAAACTCTTAATGAGAAACTGAGGGGTTTTTCTGGTGGCATTTTCATGAGGAAACTCAAACACATCCTGAAAGTCACCAAGACCCACTGCCTTGTCTCAGACATGGGATTGCATCTCACAGAGGATTACAAGGACTAATTTGTTCTCTAAATTTCTTTTGGTGGAATATCCACTATGTGTAGGAGACTGATACTGTAGTCCAATGCCTCTTATCCAGATTCATTTCTTTGCTCAATATGAGGCAGAGGAAATACTTTAACTTGGGTCATGCATATCTTAGAAAGTGCTTTGGTCAGAAGCAGTGAATTGGAAGATGCTAGGGGCTCCTCTGTTACAGAAGACAAATGTCTGGTTTTATATTTGATCTTGAAAAACAAAAAAGATTTGGACAGGGATCTGAAGATGGAAGTAGAGTCAAAAGGAGCAAGTAATAGTAGGAGTTCACTGTTCTGAACCCCTCAAAAAGAGCAAATTCACACAATAAGTGTAAAGAGCTGTCAAAATAGGCTTTGGGGACTGCCAGTAGAGTCCCTTTAGAAAAAAATTCTAAAGGAGAAAAGAAAATCAGAAGAACTGACAATTGTTGATAAACTAGAAAATGTATCAACATGGTGAAAAGAAATTAAAAGATAGGAAAGAAAACCCTGCCTTGTCATAGCAAATATAAGCCACATAATAAACCTGGGCAGAGCAGTATAGGAGGAAACTTAAAAGTGGTCCACTGGATACCCCACTGCAAAAGAGACAAATGGCATTCTGAGATGTTTGAATAGGACCATTTCAGATAAACTATAAATTGTCTGAGGGAGCTGTTGTTTGGAAGTTCTCACCTGAAAGACCAAGTCACACACTATGATTTAACAAAAGAGATGACAAACTGGAGAGAATCCAGTGGAAAGAAACAAGAGGGCTGAGGATTTTGTAAATCCTGAGCACTGAGGTAAGAGTAAAAAGTGTTAAGTAAAAAGTCAGATTTAGGTATCTGTTCATCATTTGTTCACAGCAGTTTGCATAAGATGAAAAATATGAGTAGTGTTGTGCACTGGCAGAGCTGCAATGTTTCTGGAGGTTTGCTGAACAGGTTAGTTGAAAATATGCTGAGTGCCTCAGATGTATTTTATCTCACAACAAAGCTGAGAGCAGAGGAAACAACACCTTGAACTTCCCTCCACCCTCACTTTTCCACATATCTATGTCTTCACCTTTCTCCTGTTTGCCTGCTGAGGAAGTGGCAGTTTGATGGTGAGCAGAAGTGTTATCATAGGAGAAGTTAACAAAACAGACTGAAAAAAAGGAAGGAAAACCGTCAAAGTTGTTCTTCACAGTTATGCTCATCACTTTTTAAAACGAGGATACTGTGCTATATTTAACAAAGTTTCTGGAAACACAACATGCTGAATATTCATTATCCACAATAAAAGCTACAAGATATTGAGAAATATTGTTCAATTCTTTCTTTCTTTCACAAATGGATGAAGCTCAAAGCTGTATGTCAAATACTCTTATTTGTTTATAAAGTATTTTGTAATTAGACCTGGTCAGACAATTTCCAGGAAAAGATAACTCCCTCTCAAAAAAGAAAAATATTTGTTAGTCATTCAAAGTACATTTTTGTTCAAGATCTACCAGGTCCCTTAGCTGGCTGATTTCTTGATGACTTGCCTGTCACCTCAGTTGCCAAACTGGCAAGACTCTAAAGACTCCATTCAAGACATAAAAATTACTCAACCTTCGGGAGGCAGATGAGCCCAAATTGGGAGTTAATCAGGTACTGAACTTCCTTGTGAAATAGACTTATTTTACCTAGTGTTACTGAAAACTTTTGCCATCACTTAAAAATTTCCATGAGACATCAAGTCACTGTGAACTCTGAAGTTTTCCATATGGAAATTCATTTGTATTTACTTCATATATGGGCTTAAATAACAAACACTATACAACAGGGACATGAAGTAAATAATAAAATAGTTGTTTGAGGGATCAGCACTCATACTATTCAAAGCATGAGGAGGGAGGAAAAATATGTGTGTAACTGATTAAATAATATTGTACATGTAAAGGGACCAAGCGGAGTTTCTGAGGCCATCAACCTTTTCCTAGGAATGAAAGCTTCCCAAGCACTTTCCTAGTTGATAGTCTTCTAGTATAGATTTTATGCATATAAAACTGATGTCCCAGTTTGCATTTCACCTCACTGCTCCACAGGTTATGTCTATACAAGAAATTCAAGCATTCCCAGAAACATCTGCTATACACCACAAACATTTCCAATGAGCAGTTTGCATGCAGCTTCTCCCTTTTGGAAAGGCAAGCTCATTTATATAGATGTAAGCCATTCTACTATAACTGGCTTAAGTACTTGGGAATGCTCATGTCACACTCAGTTTACTATGGGTACATGCATAGGGAACAAAACAATCAAAGGGTCAAACTGTCCACTAGGCATCGAGAGAATGGTGTGACCAGGACTAGACAAGAGGTTGAGTGAAGTTACTATTCAGTCAAGTTCTGTCACACACACACATATCCATGTCACATGAATTACTTTGCCGGTGTATCTCCACTCTCCTCGTATAACAGTTCTGAGACTGTTTCACTTAATAACTAAAAGTTGCATAAGCTCTTTCTATTGCAGAATTTATTTATCTTTTGCTTTTGTGAAGATTTTTTCTTCCATTTGTTTATGTGCTGTTTTCACCTAATGTTCAGAAGAATCCCTCAGATCTACTCAGATGGAAGTAATCAAGTTATGTACAATTAAAGGGTCAGAAAATGCAAATAAATTCTTTTCAGCATTTGTTTCAGTGGTAAGTGACAAAAAAACAACAAAAAAAAAAAAGAAGAATGTGAAAGGCACATTGTAAGGACCCCACAAACAAGATGAGTAAAGAACTGCAATTTGTATTTCTTCCTAGCTGTGTTTCAGATTTTCTTGTACCTCAGGAAAGTCATTAAAGATTCTTGAATTTGTATTTTCCATTTGAGAACCCTGTTTTGAATGTCACTTAGAAGAAGTTTTGGAGCTTGAGACCATTCATATTTTTAAATTACTTCATCTTCTTCAGGTCAAAACAGCCATAAGGATGCAAAATATTATTTCAAAGTCTGAAATGGTTTTTGAGTTCTGCTCAAGCATGTCTTGGTATGCAAAAAGACAAGAAATTAATGACAGGCAAATCCACTTGGCACTTCATGTGGCAAAATCATAGTAACTATTTTATTAGAAAAGGGAGTGAGTCGAAAGGTAAAGGAAAAAAAGTATTTTAACAACTTGTATGCCTGTATTTGTGTTGCTGGTATGGTCTGAAATAAGAAGAGTATCCAAAGTGAATGTAATTAGGAAGCTATTTAATTTAATTTAGAGTCAGGCAAAAGCAGGGATTTCACTGTAAACATCTGTAATGTCACGTAAACATCTGTAATGTCACATAAAGAAGAGATTTCTTAACATGTATAATCCAAGAGAAAGGCAGAGAGAAAGGCAGTGGTCAGCGAAAGGCACATTTCTTTCTGTCTTCCAAAAAGCTATTGTCTTTTAAGCCACTATTTATCCCAGTCCCTAACAACTGCATATGCTATATTTAAAATTTGTTGTCTCTAAGAATTTCATATAGCAAGAAAAGCGTCTCTCCCCCGTCAAAGTTCAGATGAATAGGCTGTGAAGTGTGAAGCAGAGATTTGCATCCTTATTCTTTGGTATGTTAAGCCTCATAGCTCATTCCTAATGAATGGAGCGCTTAGCCTGCGATTGTTTTGTGCAGTTTGTTGACTGTCTTGCAGTCAAAAGACACATGTACTTAAAAACTATTAAATTCATAAAATGAGTCATCCCACACAAGGAAGTAGGTAAGTCTTACAAGATAATTTGGCACAAAAGTACAGAATTTCCTAACTTGATTGTCAAAGACATCTGGCATAACCTGGCATAACAACTCCAGCAAATAGTCTGTTATAACTGTGTAACCCACTTAGGTGCTCACTTCTCCCACAGCAGGGAACTGCCGTGCAGGTCTGCGAAACATAGAGCCAAATCCTGCCTTCTGTCCAGGCAGACAGTGTGGAGTTCCGGTGCTGTGATTCTCAAACCTTTAAGTAGAAAATCTGCCTTCTTTCATCAAAGCTGCTGTGATCATCTTTGGAGCTAGGGTCTCTTTGTAATGAAATCAAGACATTTTACTTATAGTAAAAGTAATTAACAGTGTATCATTGAAACAAAAGTGGAACTAATCAAGGAAGGAAAGAACTAGTGAGCGTTTCTTTGATGGCCAAATTGCTTTCATCTACCACTTTTTAAGCAAGAATGAGACATTGTGTCTATCTTTCCAACTTTGTCAGCTGTTGGCAAACCTTAGGCACCCAATGGAGTATGTGCTTTTTATGAGGTTCCTGTTGGAGTTCTTCTGGCAAAGTGTATGCTTTAGGTTGAGGAGCCTCAGTGCTTAACATGTTTGACATCTACTACTTCTTCTCTCTATTTAATGTTATTCATCTGGCTGTGCCTTTAGAAAATAAGGAGTATTTGTCCTTCTTGAGGCCATTCTTTGTTCTTTCAATGGAAATGAGAGGAAAGTATTTGCAAGAAACACCTTCACCAGTCTCAAGTGCTTTCGACGCCAATCATAGTTTCTAGTAGTGAGACCTACATGGTTGAAACAGAATTAAGTTCACTACATCCCTAAGGAGAAATTATATATGCTTCAACTAGAATAAAACTGTCTGGGTTGTACAGAAATATTCAGAGCAAGCAAGGAAACTCACTTAGGAACACTACTTCATGTACAGAATTATTAAGACCATCTCTATTAACTGGAAAATTAAATCATATTACTGAAGTACTTGATAAACATTTGTGAAGAATTTGAAGGAAGACATTAATAAGTACTTTGAGAATTGCTAAAGTACACAGGAAACATCTCAATTGTAAAGTATTTCTTTATACACAGATCATTTATTGTAAGCAGTTCTAAGGCTCTTGTGCTATTTTACTGTTGACAGAGGTCACTAGTACTGTAAAGCTTCTTTCCTATGTTGAAAAGAGAAGCTGAGCTCAATCTACACTACTTTTTGTGGATGGTCAGTAGTGATTTGTGCAGGCAGTCATTAGCATATTATAACATCATACTGCAGTGTTTATAGATAAGATAATATTCATTAAAGTCTGTTGGATTCTTGTGCAAAAATAGAGATTTTTGAAGGTTTGAAGGGTTTTGTCTGCACTGGAATAAAGGGAAGGAGACGTGGGTGATGAAGAACACAGGAATCATAAAGGGGTGGGGTGTCCAAGTGGGAAGGTGAATTTATTACAGCATTCTCATTATAGCTTTCTTTTCTAATCAGGCACAATTTTACCCCATTATCTAGTATATGCCAGTCTCCAAAAAAAGAATTCAAAATCCAGTATTTGGTATTGTGAATATATGAAACCCCAAAACTTAAAGATGTCTAGATGAGTGTGTTCATGGGAAAGGTGCTGGGGTAGAGGTTGCAAAAGAGGAATCTGAAGAAGGCTGGTTTTGAGAGGAGGCGTGCTCTGAGTAGGAGCTGGGAACTGGGGGCAGGTCAGATCTCAGTTTGAGGAGTGGGTCACACACCTCATAGACAATAGATCTTAGCTCTTGCACAGCATCAGTATGCACACATTAACCCCAGATTCCTGTTGCATATGCTTAACATTTTGAAATTTATCAAGTCCACAGGTCATTCATAGATTTTGTTACAGTAAAGGGCCAGTGAGACTCTCCCATTTAAAAGGCATTATGGTAATGTTACTTCTGTGCTGCTTCTTAAGAGACTAGTCTAACAAAACCATGAAGAGTACACTTTTAAATGTTTTGAATAAAAAAATTTCTTTCTTGAAAAAAGGACCATCAAATCTTGAAATTAGAAACAAATCTGCGGCACTGGAATCAAATCCTTTTTTTCTTTCTTAACTACTTGTGTTTTTTTAATCTTACAAAAATAGAGACTGACTGAAAAAAGTGCATCTGGGGATGATTTCTCTCAATTGTTTTTCTTTTGAAGTGTTCCGTTTTTAGTTTGGACCATGTTGTTGAATTATACATGTACTAAATAACAGAATTACATTGAAGCTCCCTGACTAGGGTGGCGGAGATTGGGACCAGGGGAGAAAAGGTTAAAATATCCGAGGATGAGAGTAACTAATTAAAAAATCATCTATCAAATATGCATAAATAAAATAACTAGAAGAAAGAAAAGAAATCCATGGAAGTCACAAAATATGGAAAAAAGAAAATAGATCATATCATCCACAGCTCCTTTACGAATCTTGAATATTAATTGAATCAAAATAGTAATAATCTGTAAGTTTTAAAATACTTGTTTCTTGACTCTCCGCCAACAGAAATTTAGTGATGTGAACCCACCATCTTACAGAGATCTCCAGAGATGAAAAGGCTATAGATGTGCATAAAGTGGCCTAGATTAATATGATGACACTTCAAAAGCACGAGTCGGAATATTCTCTATTTCATCTTGATTTGTGAATAATTCATCATTTTAAAACATGGGGGTTTTAAAACTTAGATGCAGACTTAGATGCATAATTATTGAATTTCCTTTGATCCACTTTGTTTGTTTAATCAGTTATCTAACATTAGGAAGCATTCTTTGTAATAATTTCAATGCAAGATTTCTTATATAATAGAAAAGGGAAAGAAAGGAAAGACTTGAGTACAATACTAAAGCATCAAAAGCTATTTTTACAGTCTTTTCATTCGGAGTGTAAAGGCTTTGCACTTCCTACATAAGACGAGGGATAACTAGAGGTTAGGTATCCATGATTCTGGTCAGAGTAGCATTCTAGGTTTCATTACATTATTGATTACAGCTACCTAACTTTGTTTACAAGTTTATTTAGAACTATAGAAGCTACAGGCACTGTAGAAAATGAACAGACATCATGTTTTCATTAAGTTCCAGTATCTATTTTTCTACAGTATAACTTAACAGTTTAGCTTGCTATAACTCAGTTAATTATACTGAACATGGACTCTTGTCTCTGTACAGAAAATATTTTAAGATATTATTTAAGCCGATGACAACTGGTAAATGATCCTTCTTTTGTGTTATTATCCTGCACTGCTTCTGTCAGTGGTACAACAGAAAATAGCTTCTAGCCCAGACAAACTATAGTAAAAGTGGCTTTAAGTAGGCTTTATTAAACAATAAGATGTATGAATTCTCCCAAACTGCGTGGTTTCACTAATAGACAAACATGGCTCATTGTCTTGAGGTGTAAGGCAAGACTATGACTTGAAGACATTTCCTACTACTGAGCACAAAACAAAGCTATCTTTGAAATCTTTCCGGTGCTCATCAGGAGGGCAGCAATAGCAGCTTCACACAACAGAGCAGCACTCACAGCTGTGCTTTCCAAGCTGTCTGCTGACCTTAGGAAAGACGTTATAATCCTACATCCTCCTGTATCTCAGCCAGCTAATGCACAAGAGAGAGCAGACCAGGAACACTATTTATTTGTATGCATACTTGAAGGCCATAATTAGATCTGGAGAGCAGCGAAGTCAAAATAAGTCAAAGGAAACCATAGTTAGAGCATATTAAGCATACCTTCAATGAAGACAAAACCCTCTTTTGCCTGCAATATTTTGTCCCATCAGGTTTTAAAAGTTCTGTATCTGAAATCAGCTGGAAAAGATGCATTTGCAGACACCTGAGTCTAGAAGAGGTATTCTACCTTTGCTCAGTCAGGGCTGCAATTTTTTAGGGCAGCATTGATTACCTAAGAATGTGTGCAACTATATTCTTGACACTGGACTGACTGAAAGACACGAAACTATCCTGAAGAATGTATCTGCTGTGATCTCAGCTTTTGGCAAACACATTTCCACTTCCTTTCAAATGTGTTATCTGTGACTCTCCAAATCATAAAGACCTCATTGTTCAAACTCAGCTACATTAATAGAGATGTTCCTCTTACACTTCAGAACTCCTAGGAACCTATGTAAAATCCTGCCCCTGTTGAAATCCATCAGTTTTGGCAAAGTTTATAAAGAGCTGAGATTTCATCTGAAGCCTCAATGCAGAGCACTTTGAAGTCAATGGTGAGATTGCATTGACCCTATGTGGTTGGGGTTAGACCTATGATACTACAAAACTTCTTCTTGTAGTAGCAATGTGATTCTCAACAGAGTCCATAAGCCTGAAACAAGTTTTCACTAGGGAATATAAGAATAGCTATCTTCCCCAATCTTTGTCTGGGACAGAGGGTAACAACGGGGTAAGCGCGCAGTGAAACACCTCCAAAACTGAAACCAGCAGCTGTGTCTCCTCTATGACTGCCTACCTGGATTTTCCTTCCATTGACATGTATAATAGCTTTTGAACCCAATGAAGCTACTAGTATCCACAGCATCCTGCAGTGGGAATTGCATGGAAAAAACAATTCCTTACCTTTGTTTTCAACTTGATATCTGAACAATTTATTTGCTATTCCCTTGTTACTGTGTTCTAAGAAGGAATGAATAATATTCCTCATCCATCTCCCATGTGACATTCACTATATCATAGCTAGAATATCTGCCCTCTGTTCTGTCTTTTCAGGCAAAAGGTCCCAATCCAATCACTCTCTCCTTACACAGAAGCTTCCCATCACTCTTGTTGTCATTCTTTATTGCTTTTTATTTCCTCTTTAACCTGAGAGGGAGCAACTGCGAAGTTGCATGTATTGTTCAAGATGCAGGTGCACTTGTGAATTTGAATAGTGGCATAACTGTGTTTCCTGCTTACTTCCTTACTCCTTTCCTAATACTTCCTACCACCCTATTTTGCTTTTTTGACCACAATCAAGTACTCCAGCTATAATTCCAGAGCACTAGCTGAAATTACTCCCAGATTCCTTCCTGTAATGGTGAGAGCTAATTTGGAGGTATTTTGTGTGAGTGTGTATTTAGAGTTATTTTGACATGAAAGCTCAGCTGGCTTTTATCAACATTTAATTTCCTCTGTTATTTTATTGCCCAGACAATTACCAGTGTAAGATTCCTCCTTCACAGCTGGACTCCCATTTGACTGTGATGAATTATTGTCTCTCATCAGCAACTTTTGACACCTCACTTTTCATCTTTTTTTCCAGAATACCAGCAAACATGCAGGACAGCATAGAACCCCTCACAGAACAATTTAGGGTGCTGTTAATACCTTCCCTTCACTGCAAAATTGTTCTAGCCTTTGTTTCCTAACCATTAACGAGTTATTAAGCCAGGAAAGGACCTTCTCTTTTATCCCATGATAAGGTTTGGTTTCTAAAACAGCATTCAATGAGAATCATTGGTCTAAAGTTTTTGAAGACCTAAATACAGACATAAGAATTGAATATCCACAGAGTTTTAGTAACATACTACATCAAACTAAAGGACCTCTACCATAGGCTTCTTTTACAATAGTTGTATTAGGTATTTCTCTATAGGCCTAATAATGCATCTGTATGTTTTAACATTTTTTTCTAGGATGTTGTTCAGGTTTTTTTTCTTTAATTTTGGGGTTTTTTTTTTGAGATGTGAGTTGGAGCTTTGGGGTGGGTTTTGTAGTTTTTTTGTTGTTGCTTTTTTTTTCTCCAAATACTAATTTGCCTGGTGGATATTTTTTGTTCAGGTTTACTAGTGTATAGTACATTATGCCACCTGACTATATATATTTTTTTATGGGTGACACTTTTGCCCCTTACTAGTCCTCTGAGTTGAGGTCATTTAAAGCAGTGTGTTAGGCAGCACACTCAAAAAATAGTTCAGCAGCTTCACATCTGAACTCTGCATGGCAAACACCACATGATCTTGGGGGTTCTGTTTTACTTACATTTTCATAAAGGACTTAGGGTTTATGTATCATTTCATTTCTAACAAAGATTCAATAATATCTTTCTTTGGAAAATCCTTTTTAAACAAAATCCAACACAATCTTTTATTTTAAGATTTAAAGACATTTGAAAAACTGGGCACCATGTCTCAGCTTTTTGTGTTCTTGCAGGCTTTGATCACCTTTTCCTTACAGAGAGTCTCAAAACAGAGGCAGATACTGCCACAGGAATGTATGGGAGATCCATACAGCCCCATTCTCCACATGACAGGTGATATGGGCCTCAGCAATGTCAGCAATCCTACCTCTCTTTCAACAGGATTATCCAGGAAAGTGATCAGGAGATCAAAATACGCTCAACTCAGCAGACAGCTAACAGAGACGCTGAGCAGAACTGCAGAGATCATGGATGCAAGATGAAAAAAATAATAACCCCTCCAGAGAAGGGAATGGTAAAAATTGTGCACACACAAAGAAAAAAAAAAAGGGCAAGCAGATCTGTGCATAGTGAGCTAATAACAGGACATCAGACTGAAGCAGGATCAAAAATCTATTTTTCTCTGAAGGAAACCTTATGGCACAGAAGCAGTGACAGACAAGTCACTGGCAGCCAGAGATTGCCAAATTACAAAAATGCAGAATAACTTAAGTTGGAAAGGGTCTCAAGTAGCCACCTGATCCAGCCCATGGTCAAAGCAGAGCTGAGTCAAGCTGCTCATGGCTGCATCCAGGTGTGTCTGAATCTCTCCAAGGATGGAGTTTCCACAGCCTCTGAACTCCTCTTCCAGAGTTGAGCTACCAGACTGATGGGCGGTTCCCTCCCCCCCCCCAATCCCCTCCCCAATACCGAATAGCATTTGCCTTCTTCCCTAAAGCCTCCAGTGAAGCAGTAGAAGTTTTTGTGCCGGAGCCAGGGAACATGCCTGTACAAAGGGGCAGGGAGCAGCTGGAAAGGTACGAGCTTTAATTCACCCATCTGTGCTGCTTCCCTGGCTGTGGAGGCACCCATGGACTTGCACTGGTAGTGTTGCCAGTGATAACTTGCAACATTGAGAGGAAAACCACGAGTCCTCCAGCTTTGGGCAAAAAAGACATCCCCTGGGAATTTTGGCTTAAAACACGTCCAGAGGTTTTTCTTTAGTTCCTGACTATTAAAGATGACATTAAGCAAACAGATACAAACTGGATAAACCTCAACTGGTTAGTACAGAAGCTGCTGAGACCTTCAGGCAAAATTCAAATTCCTGGCATCCAGTTCTGTTACGTAAAATTAAAAAAAATCCCAAATAATACAGAAATGCCTCTTGAGGCTGACCTGCTTGTGTTGCTCTCCCCATTACAACCAGTCAATTCCAAATCCTAGATCCTCCGCTGGAGTCCACAGCCATTAATTTCCTTGTACCCAAAGGCTCTGGCAGCCAGGAGCCATAAGGAAATCCTATCAGATATGGTATTTTGATGACCTGATTCTGTTTCTAAGCGAAGGTAGGTATTACATATTCTTATCTAATATGTTGCTTAAGCATTCTCATTTACTGCTAGAGAGGTACTGTCTTTCACTCTGCAGGATTTTATTACAGTTGAAAATGAAGGTCTCTCATTTAGGTATCTTATAGGGTTAAAAAATTTACATATAGATTTACTATACATTTAAAGAATCAACTCACTATAGTCTGCTGTCTGATATATAGCAACAGAGGAAAGGAGTAAGCAAGTGAAAAAAGACCAGGAAAAGTTAAAGCAGACTACATAGATGAGAATTGTACCAAATGTGAAAATTTCCTGTTTGGAGTCAATTCCTGTATAACATAGATTGCACAGACTGAACAGTCGCCATGATTTCAAGGCTTTGCTCTAAATGTTATTTTATCAGTTAAGAGAAAAAATGGACTGACAAAATATTTGAGAAAACTAAGCAGTCTCTGATTTTTTCTGGAAAAATTCTGTGAGTAGGATGAGGAAGAGTTTAAAATCAAGTTGAGAAATTAAGTATGTGTTGTTTAGAAAGGAGCTTTACCATTAAGAGAGTTTCAGCTCTGTAAATCAGGTTTTGGGACAAACAAAAGATCCCAAGGAAAACACTCAAAAATCTTGCTTGGAAGAGGTGCTCATTATGCTTACTAGTTTTTGTAAGGGTCAGCTCCAAAAGTTTCATGTTTTTCACCCAGTTATAACTGGACATGAGCTAGAAAAGCAGTCTTGGGTAAATCACATTCTTCTTAAGTCAACAACCAGCTACTTCTGTTCAGTTTTTATTTAGTTTTGGTTTGGGGGATGTGTGTGTTTCCCTCTTACCCCCCCTGCCCCCCCCAGCTTTGAACATGCTATTCAGCACAAAAATGTGCTGTCTACTAATGTATGAGATATATTTTCTTACCAAGTATCTATGCAAAACATTTAAAAATAATGAGCAGATTTAACACACTGTAACTCATATTTAAGATCAAGAGACACACACATCAGTTGTTACAGGAGAGAGCTTCTAAAACAAGGCAAAAATATAAATTACAAAACAAGGATAACAGAAAATAATCTCAGTAGTACAGCAGCCAAAGACAGATAATCAAGAACAGTGTGATATACAAGATGTTCATTACTCATGACTCTGAGCAACAACAGATAACTTTGCATATTTATTAATTCTTGTATTATAATGCTTGCAATAAAGTGCAGTCTTTGTCATGAAATGTTAGATATAAAAAAAGCAGGTAGAATAAATTAGTTTAGGCTCTGTACGTGACTGGAAACTGTGTAGCCCCAATAAATAAATTAGTGCCTGAGGAGCATTAATTTATTTTCATGCACAATTTTCTGTTGTGTCCATGTCATATTAATTCTTCCTTTGGATGGGTGAGTATCTGGAGCTCTGAGGGAAATATATACTCCCAAATGCTATGTACACTACGGCCTACACTGATGGGCAGAAGAGCTTTAAATGAATGTTTATTTACTTCACCCATCCACTGAAACCAAATTGTAGCCCAAAGTATCTCCAGGATATGGAGGTCGGGATGGCATTCCAGTGTGGGGCTCTGAAATCTAATCATTTCCTTCTATTATTCCCCTCTGGCCCCATCTCCTAGTGACAAACCACCAGTAATTCTTCCCCATTAGCTTCAAGAGCAGGTACAGATCAGAAGAAATACAGACCTATTAAGCATCAGCTTTAGGGACTGGTGGGTATAGTCGTCAAAAAACACAGCTGCTTGGAACCCTTGGATCATGCTTGCCCCCTCCTCTCCATGCCTACATGGCTTTACTTCTTTCTTAGGAAATTTGTAGCTCTTCCTGTTTTCCAAATGTCCTTTCCATCATCCTCTGAACACCTTTGGTCAACAGATGGTACTTTACATCTTCAGTTTTCATTTATTCTTCAACATTACCTGGAGCCAGACCAATGGATTATCTGTTTCAAGTTTCCTCCAATACAGAGCTTTTCCACTGTTCCTTTCACAATCTTCAACTAAAATTTGGACCTCTGAAGACAACCTGAGTCACGGCACCAAAATGTCTGGTTGGTTGCCGTCTCTGAGCTAATGGGGCTCTATTCTCCATCCAAAATACCGCTCATTATTGGCAGATAAACACAGTAAATCCTTCAGCTTGAAAACCTGACTAGCCAGTACGCTTCTGGACATGCTCGATAATACCAATATAAGATATGCTGAGGAGAAGATGCATGAAAAAAGACATTCATATGAAGAGTAGGCAGGATCACAGATTCAAATCCAAATAATACACAAATACTCAAAATGCATAATATATACATTTTCAGAATACATTTTTGACCACAAATAGTATGCAACATCTCATGATATGAGGGAGGATGTTAGATCATATGACCTTTGCAGATCTCTCACAACATAAATTCTTCTATGATTTCAAGATATTTTCCTTATTTGGGTCCAGATCTAGGAAAATAAATCCAAAATATTTTCTTTTCAACCTCTGGAGGCTGAAATCTCAACTTCTTTTGGCCATGAAGCCTGGCCTCATTACACCTTGACTTGCAGCAGTATGAATGTTTTAAACTGAATAGCTGAGCAAAGCTACCAAGAAGTTACATCTGATTAATGCTAGGTCTGTTTTTTATCTCTTAGAATCATAGAATAGAAGCATAGAATCATTAAGGTTGGAAATGACCTCTAAAATCAAGTCCAGCTGTTAGTCCAATATCACCATGTCCAAAACTGCCACAGCAATGCATTTTTTGAACACCTCCAAGGATGGTGATTCCACCAATCAAGGCAGCACTTGATCACTCTTTCGTTAAAGAAATTTTTCCTAATATCCAATCTAAACATCCCCTGGTGCAACAATAGGCCATGTCCTCTCATCCTGTCACTGGTTATTTGGGACAAGAGACCAACACCCACCTGACTACTATATCCTTTCAGGCAGTTGTACAGAGCAATAAGGTCTCCCTTCAGGCTCAGCCATCCTGACGGTTTTTTACCCAGTGAAGTGTACAGCTGTCTAGGCCATGAGCCACCAGCTTCTCTTGGAGAATGCTGTGGGAGACAGTGTCAAAGCCTTTACTAAAGTCCAGGTAAACAACATTCACAGTCTTTTCCTCATCCACTAGGAGGGTCACCTTGTCATAGAAGGAGATCTTTTCCATTCTCTGAAGCTATCAACTTATAGATAAAGATCTAAAAATAGAAATTTATTTCATAAAGTACTATGATTTATGACTCTTCTGGACTTCTATGCTGTAAGGTACTTGTTAAAAAAAACAAATAACCCACCCCATTCCCTAAAAATTCTCAAACAAACCCAACACTACTATGCTTTTATGGATGGTACCGTACTACCTTTACAAAAAGTGACATGTCAAACAACAAACCATCTCAAAGGTTTTGTCATACCAGCTTTGTACAATCATATTAGTATTGCCCGGTACATGTGCTGATTGTACAACCCATGCATTCAGAGCACATTAACCATTCTTAGGCCAAGAAGTGACATTTTCTTAGCTACAGTTTGGAAAGTCTGTAATTAACTGGCCATACAAGTAAAATTCTAATGAGGGAAAGCCAAACATCAAAGCTGAGTATCATATTCTGTGAACAACAGTTGCTTAATACATCCATTTTAAAGCGAGGCATATTCCTGCTAAAACTACACTGACATGCCTAAACAAGGTCCTCCTTGCCAACCCTGGCCCCTATTTCTTGACATATGAAAAAGTCTAGTGCAGTATTTGGAGTAAATTCTCATCAGGACCTTATTCTGCCCATATGAACACGCTCATGCAAGTGGAGACAAAAATAGCGATACTTAAGAGCAGCAGAAATGAGAGACTGAGACTTCAGTTTATGGATCAAAGTGGGTCATCTAAACAGAGCCTGAACGAAGCGGATAAAATCTGAAGAGTCTCAGGCTGGAAGCTGATGAAAATGAACTCTGTGGTCTTGAACAAGCTCCTGAATTGCACTGCTTCCACTTTTGTTTTCTCATTGCATTTCCTCAGACACTCAGGGCTTCGTAAGAGACTATTGTGCAGTGGAGACACCTGTCAAAAGCCCATGAAATGTCACAGTTTCATCATGAAGACACCAAAGTGAAGCCTGTGAGGATCTCTGCCCTCCTTTCCCTATGAGATGAGATCAAGTCAGACAGATAACTGCAAGTTTATAATTCTGATGACTGAGAATAAACAGTTCATATTATGCGACAAGAGGAGAGAAAAGTATTTGCAATTGTTAAGAGGGTTTTTTTCCCTACCCCTTTTCCACAAAGGAAAGAAAACATACTCCAAACACAAGTTAGTTTTAATCCTGTGACCCATCAAGTTGTTAGAGAACTTGGTGTGTCACCAATCATATGTTGTAATGTGTCATTTTTGGTTTTTTAATTCTCATTTTTTTATTCCATCTATTTAGAGTCATATGCTATCTTCACAAAGGCACTTTGGAGACAGCAACCTGTCCTTGGATGAGCTGCAGTTCAGCACGGCTCCATTCCAGCCTGGAAAGGGACCAAAGAGCCTTACTGGTGGGCGAGAAAGGTCAACAAATACATACAGCAACAGGAGCTTTGCTTTGAGCAGCTGCTTCATCCAAGACCCTAAGAAATCACTGAATTCTGTTTTCCAGTGGTTGAATCTCTCAGCCTGAATGCTCTGAAATAGAAATATAGTACATAGATGAAGAAGATCAAGTAAAAATTGTCAGCTGCTGTTGCTGCTCCTCTGAACCTGAGGAAAAAAAGACACAGTAAACCAATGCTTCTTCAACTTTTATTTTTTTTTTTTTAAAATTTCTTTCTTCTAAGTCCATTACCACTTTGATTTTTCTCCAGACGTTGTGTTCTTAATGCACAAAAGCCCTTCACCTTCTTTCTGACTATTGTCAGCTGAAGAACTTCTAACCACAGCTGGCTGTGGGTGGCAGCAGAAGGCTGAATTGGCAGTCAGAAAAGGCAAGTTTCTGAGCCTACTGGTGGCTGTTCATTTCACATTTTAAGGACAAATTTCCTTCTCTATTTTCTAACCAAAAAAGGCAATGTAATTCAGCAATAGTTAAACAAGCTACTGATTATATATGCCTCTTACCTATGCAATCACAAAGGACTCGAGTGCATTAATATCAACCACATGAAAAAAAAATCTAAGCTAATAAAATCTCAGTAAAATCTCACTCTAATTTATAGCTTTTCCAAATAGCAGCCACTCAAGAAGCAATATTTTATCCATATCAAATTCTTCATGTAGTAGCCCTAACCTTTATTCCCCCCACAGCTGATAGATCTTTTCAACTACTACCTTGACATTTTTTAGATTAATAGTTACTGTATGTTATCGGTAAAACCTGTGTTGAGCATCCAGCAGCCACATATTGTTAAGTTTCATATGTGACCCTCTCACTTTTGCTCTTCCAGAAGCTCTTTCATGGTTCACTAAAGCTCAAAAATCCCTAACAAGTCAGATAGTTTTTAGTGTGGATGAGGTAGACAATTGTTACATGGTTTGCTTTTAAAGAAAAAAGGTCTGTGTTATTCAATGATTTCAAAGTTATTTAAGGACAAATAGTATATTATACAACTCTCCCAAACTGATTTTATAGTTCATTAGTGCATGAAGATATATGTATTTACAACTATGTACGCAGTGTTCAGCACTGTTCTATAGGGAGTTATGTATTAAAGCTTACTGCACCTGTATGATTTTCTCTTGCTGAGAAATACCATGAAATATTGTACCTATGGAAATACAGCATGGAATAAAATGTTTATTATCTTATATAGCTTGAAAGAATGCTACATGCAAAGAAGCATTTATATGTTTCATTTTTAACACCAGTGTTTTTAATGGCTTGTGTGTATGTTATGTCCATGACTAAAAAAAAGTCATTTCTATACTGGTTATTCTTTTATGTTACTGAAAATCCACACAGGACCCTATTGGTGCTTTTTGTAATACTAGTGCATGGCCTTTATCCAGCAACGTGCATCTCCTGCAATGTAAAGGGAATTTGCAAACACTTTTCACAATGAAAAATTAAGGTGACAAAGCATAATGAAATATATATAAATTTCTTCTTGTGGAAGTAATGCAAGTCAAGTGAATCTGCCGACCAAAAGGACTGAAAGAACTGAGAGAATATGCCTTACAAAAACTGATAAAAAAGATAACATTCCTTGATAATTTTTGATCATTTTGGGGTTTTTTGTTGTGATGAGAGGAAGAACATGCCAAAACGAAAACACATTTTAAAGTGAACTTTGCCTTTTTTTTTCCTGTCCTTCCTACAGAATTCACTAGATAAAATCCCCCCAAAAAATCAACCACAAATCACCAAAAGCACCACCAACAACCAAACACCCTTACCTCTCAACACCTGCTATAAGGACCAAGAACATTTTAGGGAATTTGTCAAAGGTGGCCTTTTAGGACACTTTTAGGACACTTGGGACCACTGGACTGCATATATTTTCGAGAGGACTACATTTATGGCCTGGGGCAGCCCAGTGCCTGGCAGTGATGAATCACACCTGCCCTCAGTGGATACAGACCTCCCCTTCCTCCCCGCCCAGATCAGACTCGTTGGCACTGTGCCCAAGCAGCAGCTTCTGCTCACAAGGAGAGATGAAAAGAGCACAGGCTACGTTCACTGCAGTGAGTAAAGAACATTTGGATGTTGTTTGTTCTGCTCCGCACCTGGCTGACAACCAACCACCGGGTTTCAGAACTACCCCATGCTCTTTGGTGGGTCTAGTCCAAAGAGAACCCAGAAGTCCTGGAAGAACTGGTGCAGCTGCCACAGAGATCAGAAGAAATTTTGCCATCATCTGTTGCAGGAAAATGGACCAGAGCTTTATCCTTGTGGTAGAACCGGGAATAAAACCAACGTTTCTTAATTACAACAGTAGTGTTACCAGCTTTTACCTCCTACTCCCCACTACTGGGAAGAATAAAATTATCACAATGGGTAAATGCCAACTACATTGTGTCAGATGGGGGAAAAACAAACAAAACAAAAAAACCTTTATTTACAGCAGAAAACATACAAAGACAGAGTGCTTGCTGAGCCTGGATGCCTGGACTCAGGTTAAAAGAAAGGCCTTTTTGACACATCATTGCCAGTAAACAGTAAGTTTGTTTTACCTTCATGGCAACCCATCCAGCTTTTGGAATTCAACATTGAACAGGATGAACCTGAATCATTTCTGAATAAGTACTTACAGCTGTGCTGAGAGAATGGAGTTGACTAAGTCTCTGCATTAAACTTTCCCAATTCGCAAAAAAAATTATTCTTTTAATACTCTTCTATGCTGAAAGACTTTCTTTTCCCATAATTTGTATTTCATTAGCATAAGGTGAAAATGTTTCCATAGAAACACCAGGGATATGTAATTTCCAAATAATGATTTCTCCACAAAGAACCCAAAAAATCATTTTCAGATTACAATGTTAGATCTCCAAACTCAGTTCACTTACTAGTATTACAGAGAAAACCTATGTAAAGACCTTGAACTTTGAATTGTAGCTGTAAATTGCTAAAGATAACTTGGGTAGTTTAATAGTTCAATCATAGAAATGAAAAACATGGGAAAATACTAGAAACCAAAGTTGAAGTTACATTAAGTGCAATTTCACTGTATTCAGTCATCAAATTCGTATGTCTGTGTAAAGCATGATGGTTCAGGATATCATCTGTTTATTTTCACATCATTCTAGATAGTTTCCTTTCTTTTCTATTTTGACTATAAAATGTTTTATACCTATATTTTATTTATGTAGTCTCAATATTAAGATGAAAAGATGAATTAATATTAAATAAAAATTTTATGCTTATTCTTCATCCATTCACTTGGACAGCACCTCCAGTAGTAAATATTAACTTGTGTAGGAAGATTATTAAAAATCGAGTCTCCCAACTAGTCTTTAAAATCAATTGGAAAATCATTACTTACACAAGGGACAAGTTGTAAAAAGATGAAGATTTCTTTGAATTTCACTCTCAAAGGAATCAAAAGGCAAGATAGGCAGAAAAAAAAATGAGAAAGAGGTCCTTAAGAAGATCATATATTCCCAGGCTAGACAGTAAAGAAATCTCAAAGAACTTTGGGTCTGGAGAGAAAGAGAATTTGAAGCTGGAGAAGAGGTAGGGATTTCATATTACTTTCATATGTCACATTTCTTGTGTTATTTAGGTGTAAAACATAACAGAGTTAGGAATTCTTTTATGATGTCTTGGCATTTTTTTTCATACATGTAATTTTCCTCAGGAAGAAAATTATTTCTATGATTCAGATGGACAGGTACAAGCCCTATATTATTCTTTATGTATGTGGTTTAGTGAAACAAAAGGAGCATCACATAGACCATTGAACTCAAGTGCTAGGGCCTGTCAGTGGGAGGTGTTCTGGGTGTATTCCAGAAACAGGAGGGAGAAGAGGGAAAAACACAAACTGAATGAAATGTCAGGCAGATCCCAAAAGCAAGCATTCCAAAAGTGTCTCTGAGCTGAGACCTACATAATACTTATGTGATAATTGCTCTTATCTTTCAGAAATAAATTCTGGTTTAAACATCATGGGTTTTTTTTACAGTTTCTGTAAATCAACATGAATATACATTTAAAAAAATATGGAAAACTAACTGCAATCAACTCTGCTAGATGAAGACAGATTCCCCCCCCCCCCCAAAATGTTGGCTGAAAGCAGAGATTAAGGTACGATGTACTGTAAGAATTATTTCCTAATGAGGGAAAAGGAACACTTACAAGGATGAACAGGTGATTTTGGAAATTTATGCAAAGATACTTTGAAGTGGTACATGACTGTCTATTCAAAAATATGCACAAGGGAGTAGAAACTAAGGCCACAGGCTCCCACAACCCTGAGGATCCTGAGCAATTACTGTTATGCAAGGAATTACTGTTAGCAGAACCTTGCTTTGAGCATGAATAAAAATAACAATGCTGCTTACCTATGCTAAAAGGCTTTCTTGCAGAGTTGCTTGAAGTACCGCAGCTGTGCCTGTTAGAAAAGAGCATAAAGTGGGTCCAGCACATTTCCTGAGTCTGAAAAACCCACCAGGCATCCCAGTTCCTGTCAGGTTCCAGTATATTTAGTGTCACCGTGTATCCCACACTCACACATTGACCTGCCCCAATAAAAAAAGAGTGCAACTAGCTGCAATTTCTAAGGGAATTTTCCTCTGAAGATAGTGGGTGTAGTATTTGGGCTCAGGACCTTTCCATTATGTTTTAAAGAAAAACATATGTGGCAAGAGCTTTGTTTTCTTAAACATTGAAAAATATTTTTTTTTGCAGTCCAATGTCTCTTTCACAAGCTGCATTCATCATCATCATAAGCTCATGGTTTGATGGTCTGGCTTAAACTTCATTCCACAGCCCTAATTAAGACTGTGAGAATTGAACTGTCTGGGTTAAAGCTATATGTTCCCAGAAAGTCAAATGTGAGAACAAAACCATTCAAAGAGCATGATTAAATCCACGTAGGACTTATTCTATGAAACAACAGTCTGTCAGCTAACAATTCACAAATTATTAATAAAGTATGTGATCCTAAAACACTAAAGATGCCCCTTACCATATAATTAATTATTTTTTAAAAACTGAAATTTTAAATTCTTACAGGTAAAACCAAATAACAGCTTTTAATAAAGTACATTTAAAGCCAGAAGGTGACAGGTCAGGTCAGTAAGTTACAGCATGTGTTCTCCCTCAGTGCTTTCCATCTTGTCCTGTTTAAATCCATATTTGTCTCCAGTTTTGAAAAAAATGAGTTCAGTACCCAGCCCAGGCTCCATAAAAAGGAACAAAGCTCTCTGCTAGTGTTGCGTGTATGTATCACTCCCCGCTACCAACTGGCTTACACTGTGCCATGCCGTCAGAGCTCTCATCCTGATTAAAGCTGGCTGACATTGCCTTTTCAGCCTAGGTAACAGGGGCATTTCCATTTGGATCAGGAGGAAAAACTTCTCTTATCCTGGTCATTCTACAGTTCTTAAGAGAATGGAACCAGCTGCACAATGGCAACAAACTTGAAGGTCCACGGAATCAGCAAGCTGCTATATTATAGATTAAAATGTCTTTATAAAAAAGCCTCTAGAACAATGTGTCCCAATTCAGAACTTGCATAGTGGTAGAAGACCATTTTTACTCCACTATGGTAGGATCTTTAGCATAGAAACATTTTCCGCTAATTTTATTTCTAGGGCAGCAAGGTAGTTATTCCAGACTACTTAACTGTAATTATCATTTTTACTTTAGCAATGATGAGCTTTACCACTACCTCTCAATGTCCCAGTTTTAATTATGTATTGAAGCTTATTAAATCAAGACTATGGCTGAGCACAGAATATTGATAACCCGTCTTTCAAGGCCTTATTCAATTGTTTCCACAAATTTTAGGAAATTTCATAAGCCATTGACTTTATTTCCTGCAATTTTTTTTTTTTTTAAATTTTTTTTTGGCAAAGCAATTGTCTAGCACAGTAAGTTATGATTAAGTATGTGCAGCTGGAATGTTTACTGCATGTTTGCAGCTGCATGTCGAAAAATAAGACCCAAGAGATTTGATAAACCCAGAAAAATCACACAGAAAGACAAAGGAGGACAGTGGATTGGCAAATAGCCTGCGAAAGAGGGTGTGACACTACAGGATTGTCTTCTTATGGGGGCCCAGAACCACGTGGGCATTCAGTTCCATGGTAAAGGCCTAAATATGAATATTCTTTATGTATGCAAATCTGTATTCATACCTCCCATATTATTTAAACACGAAGTAAAAAAAAAATATTTCTGTGTTTCTTGTTAACAGGAAGTCTTACAAAGATGGTCACTCAAAATGCATATTATTATCCTGGGGCACCATAACATCCATATTAATCTCTCAAGAGACCTCTTGGGAGGGCTGGTTTATGGTTATATAAGATGGTTTGAATAGCTTCACAAGGTAGAAAATAGTGTCAGCTTTCCCCGTTGATTCCATTACTAAGCACTCAAAAATTAGTGCATCTCTTGTTGACACGGTTTTGAATAAAACCTGAGAATTTTCTGAATGATAGGTTAGACTGGGAAGAGACTATATACAGTCAGATAATTACATTGTTTCATGGTACATTTGTTATGAATGTTATATAAAATGAATTAGAGTACCACAGTACTCTCTCAAGTATAAAGACAATTGGAGGATGGAAAAAAAATTAAAAATCCACAACAAACTGCAAAACACTACATTTTGCCTTATGATCAGCCCTTAGTAAACCACTTCACTATGTGTAGTTAGTAACCAGATGGAGGAGCCAAGAGTCTATTCTTATAACTCACATACAAAAAAAACCCTCAACAGTTCTACAGCTATGGAAATAAAATAAGAGCACTAAATAATCTTGATGCATTGTCTTTTCCTGTGCTTTGATATTCAAGACAAAATTAATATTCTGGTCAGATCTTGAGACTGTAAGTAACTCTGCAGCAAGGCACTGAGCAATTCCTGATAAAGCTCTTATTGAAGATAGCTATTTTGACCAATTATTCCCACGAAAGCTTTGTTTTACAGTGAGGATGATTAAACTCTCAGCTCATTTTGAAAGGCTAGATGTATAAATATATTGCAGTAAAATCAGTACTGTGGAAACAATTGGCATCTTAAGTCAGACACTTAAAACCTAAAAGTTGGCTAAGATCTGTTAAAAATCACCTGAACAGTTCATTTTTGGCAGTTTAAATACTTGCTTTGTCATATATTCTTGCTCAGGCATCTTACAGAAAAATTGCTTTGCAATCACCTGTCTCATTCAGTGAATAGGAGGGGCATTACACTTGTTTACCCACCCTAGTGGACCTTTTCCCTCGGTGCTACCAGCAAACAGAGAGTCCTAAAGACTTTTTCTTTTCTTTCTCTTCCCTGCTCACAGACTCCCTGTTGGTTTCAAGATCATCAGCTATCATTTTACCCCAGTATTCAGCAAAGCCTAAAACTTAACTGTATTTAGATAATTAACAGAAACAAAAATAGAGAAAATAATTATGGATCATATCCATAGAGAAATATGAGCTCTGAATCAGGTTCCTATAATTCTTTTTTACCTTGCACATTTGCACAAATCTAGCAGTGATCAATTCTTCCTGGTGTGGGTAAAGCATTTTCAAAATATTTTGAATATATGTATCATTATTACCTCAATTATCACGGTCAGACAGAACACCTATTTCCGAATTGCTTTTGAGCTAATATCCTTTGTTACAGTTAGGTCTATTAGCATCACAATTCCAACACCCTGGGAATTTTTTCTATATTTAAACTCTTTTTCCCCAGATTCAAGCTTAAATCAAGTGCATGTGTTATTCCAATTCTTTAAACAGGTTGAGCACAAACTGCAAGTTCTTACCTTTATAACAGGGCTGTGGTAAGCACTTGCATTAGTGAAAATCTGCAGTTACTTTAGGAGGATTATGGCTATGAGGTTAGAGTAAGTACGGAGCTAAATCCATTGTGCTGCACACAAACAAATAAATGCAAAGCCAATGTACAGGCTTTTAATACAGATGACCAACAACAACTTTAGCATAACATGATGCTCCTGAAATCAGTTGGATGAAACTAGAGATGGAGTACTTTAAATCAGATTTGGAATATCCTCCAAAATGGATGGAGAATTCATGGTCCGATTGGCCTTTCTATTAAAACAGAAATCCAGACCTTAACCCGAACATTGTTACTCTGTCTTTGTTTGCTCATTGAACACTAACGTGGTGCATGAAGTTTTGTTTACAAACTGGAAAAGATTTTGTTTAAATTGAAAAGATATGAAGAAAGAGCAATTTGCTTGACTGTACAAAAAAGAATTTCACAGAAGTGCCATTATAGGGCCCTGACAGAAATTACTCTCAGCTTACACAACTGTAAATGAGAAAGTGATTTTATCAGCTGTGAAAATGGCACACAAAGGATGCGTAGAACAAGGCAACTCAACTTTAAATGTGTGATGTTTCCACTAGCAGCTGGGGGTCAAGTAAACAACAACCGTTTGAGTTCTCTTCAAGGAGTTCTACTACCATCTTTTTTGGTCTGATGCCTCTGGAAATAGTTAGGAAGCTCTCATAAATTATGTTTATAATATGTAAGTGATGACAAACCCTGAAGTATTAAGTCTCTTTTAAAAGAAGAAAATGCATAATGAATCATGATCACCTACAATATGAATTATAACTTCTATGCAAGTTAGCCTGATTCATGATTATGCAGTGCTTAAGGGTCTGCTGCTACATTTACGTTTTTGCTGTCAGAATTTTTGGTTTATATCATCTTGAAATATAGATTAAAACAACATAGCTAGATGATTAATTAAGTCCAAAAAACCTCTATGTTCCTGATCTCCATGTACTGAAAATGAATGCAGTGCAGTTTTTTAACACAAATGAATATTCAGCTCTGAATTTGAGTGAGACCCTAAAACTTTAAGATTGGAAATTTTATTTACACAAAAAGTAGATTTTCTGGAGCACCAGTTCTGGAATTTATTTTGGCTAGATGAGAGAACAAATGCAATTGTATTTTGATATGAAGTCAATATGTTTCAAAAATTCTTTAGATGTGGTCTTTCATCTGGAAAAAAACACCAAATTGTGGATCACTTAGTGGAAAACTCAATGGAAGACAGGGGACTTAGACGCAAAAGTGAACCAATCTCTGCCTGAAGTGTGCCCTACTAAAAAGTCCCACATGGGAATTCAAAGAAATTGACTGTGCATATCAGTATCTGGGCTGTCGGACTGCAAAAGCTGATAAGAACAGCCATATTGCCTCACATACAAATTGTTTTTCAAATTCTTTTGAAGAATTGTATAATATAGCTGAATAGTGAAGCAGTGGTATGTGTTTTCTAACACCTTGTTTGTGCAGAGAAAACCTGCTTTCTAATAAATTATTCAAACCATAACTGCTAAACTACTTAAGTTTAAAAATATATGTGCAGCAATCAGGAACCATGTTTCTCAGCTGTTTGAACAGCTCTTTTGGTGAAGTAATGTTTCCTGACATCTAGTTTAAACCTCCAACACACAAACTCACACCAACTCTGCCATTCCCTAAAATGTCTGCACAAAACAGTACATGAAGATAACTACATCCAGTGAAACGTTCTGAGCGGTAAATCTTCCACTGTTCTGAGGTATTGTGTCAAAGGAATCTAAATGTTCCCTAAATATAGAAAAGCATGTTTAAGTATAACTTGGAGAATGTGCAAAAAGTATTTCCAACTTCTGCAAGCCTTTGCAATGTAACTTTAAGTGTGACATCTGCCCCATTTGTGTCAAAGGTTTAATGAAATTTCTTCATTAATTCATAAAGGTTAAAGACTTTCTCTAAACAACTGCAACTTCAGAGTTGTATTTAGATATTCAATCTGCCTTTCAACATATAAGACTGACTAAACTGTTGCATTTTGCAGTTGTAATTTACGGTACATCTTCCAGCATCTTCCCATTAGTTTCATTTTTAGGAGACTCAAACATTAATATAGAAATCATGCAAATAGCATTTTTTCTGTCATGTGCTTTTTTACTCTTGCCAACGCCAAGGAAATAGCATTTAACTTAGAAGCAATTGCAGTGTTCCAGCATTTGAACCAGAAACAATTATAATATTAGTAATTATTGTTAAAACACAATAATATGTTTAGTTAAGGCAATCCCTAAACCTTATTTATTACGTATATTACAGAAATTCAATCTAAATTGGGCAGATTTCCCCTTTCGGTGAAGAGTTTTTTGGCTTTGTTTTTGTTAAATTCAAAAGGATTCAAAAGGATATCAGTTATGTGGTAAAGGCTTTAACACATTTCCAGTGTCCCATTAAGAAAAGATATATCAGATTTTATCATCATATTTGAAAACGGTTCGAAACTTGTGATTTGCTCTTTTAATATTTGTAGATCTTGCAAGCACGTATGTACCTGATTAATGCCACATTCTGTATTTACATCCATAGAATTTAGTAGTGAAACACACGATTGTAATTTTGCAAGTCCAGGACTTCAATAACGTATTTTGAACCTTCAGTCGTGCACTTTGGACTATGTCTTGCACTTGCCTAGACAACTATTTGAGTGAGTGATAAATAATTCAAGTTTCAGACACCTTAGGAAGGTCAATATTTAAATAGAAAATATGACTTTATAACTAACATAGAAAAATACTAATTCATAACTTTTGTGAAAAAAAATGCAATTGACACTCTATAAAGAAAGACATCCTGGCCTACTTGAATTAAATGGGGCTCTTCTTCATGAATCCACCTGTCAAGATTTCACCAGTGCTACACAGGTGTCTGCAGAATCTGTCTCTCTGTGTAATAAAAGTACAATAACACCACCATTGTTTCAGAATCAAGTATACAAAATTTAGGAAGACCTATGCAACCCTGAAGACTTGCAGATGCTGTCCTAAGTTTCGTGCTTATGCTAATTTTTTTTCCAGCAGAATAACTTCTAATAATATGATTATAATGTAGTTCTACTGATCTAGTATAAAAGTACTGTCTCTGTAGACCCTCTTTCCGATGCAGCAGATCTGGGAACTTATGTGATGTATGAGACAGGAGATTCCAGACAGAGTAAGGAGCTGGTGTTGTTCAGCTTGGAGAAAAGGAGGCCGAGAGGAGATCTTATTGCTCTCTACAACTACCTGAAAGGAGGTTGTAGCGAAGTAGGTGGTGATCTCTTCTCCCAAGTAACAAGTGATAGAACAAGTGGAAATGGCCTCAAGCTGCACTGGGCGAGGTTTAGATTGGGTATTAGGAAACACTGCTTCACTGAAAGGGCTGTCAAGCACTGGAACAGGCTGCCTGAGGAAGTGGTTGGGTCACCATCCCTGGAGATATTTAAAAGTCAAGTAGATGTGGTGCTTAGGGACATGGTTTAGGGTGGGCTTGACAGTGTTAATTTTATGTTAGATTTGTTGATCTTAAAGGTCTTTTCCAACCTAAACAATTTGATTCTGTGATTCTGCAAATACTGCATTGGAGTTTCTGCCTTTACTACACCACGTGGTGGAATATATGCTATTTAGATTGAGAGTCTCAGAAGTGGGTACTACTTGTGTGTCTAGCTGAAGAAGCTATTGTGTTTCCAAGGAGTTTGAACACCTTGCAGTAAATGAACACAAACTGCTCACTGAGAAGAGCAAGCACAGCCTCTTCACCCAGCTGATCTGCCTGTCCTGGGACAGGGATAAGAAGGGAAGCAGGCACAGGCACCTGGCCCTCAGAAATCACTCTTCTTGCACTGAACAGCAAAGAAATAAATAAAATACCTGGCAGTTGCTCTTGAACTGAGAACTGTCCATTCTACTTGCTGAATCCAGCCTACACTAGTGCCTCTGGAGTTTCACATAGGCAGAGGAGGTGCAGAAATGAAGGTGCTCAGGAAATTTTCATGCTGGAGTTCCTAATAAGAGCATATGCATTCTTTCCATCTTCAGTAAAACCATTCCAAGTTCATCTTTTACATGTCGCTCCCTGGATTTTCAAAGTCAGAGACCCAGGTGCTATCATCTAGGACTGTGATTCAACAGAAGGGTCTGAACTTTTAGATTTACTAAGGAGATTGCAGTCATTTTAGCTAATGGAATAAAGGATAGCAATATTAGGTTGTCATTCTCAGTCTGAATCAGCGCTAGACAGAGGAAAGGACAGTTTACTAGCTTTTTTCACAAATATTTTTGACAGCAAAGAAATGATGATTCCCAATTCATTTCCATGCACTTGATTGAAGCGTGCTCGCTTAAAAGCCTCAGTTTTCCCTGTCGATTTCCCTTTCTCCCCTCTCCTCTCCAAACTGTCTTTATCACAGCCATGTCTCTTAACTGTCTCATGTTTCTCATTTCATGCTCCCCTTCTCTCAGTCCTGGTCTTTGCTCAGTAAATCCCAGTTTAAATCATCTATAGACTACATATGAACAGCATTTTTTCAAATTTTTTTTGCAGTCCAAACAGCTGAATGCCAGCAAAGCTTGAGGCAAGTGAAAAAAAGTTACTACAGAGAATAATTAGCACTTTTTTTTTTTAATTTTGCCATGAATATCTATGTTAACAGCAAAATTAGAAAAAAACACCAAGACAAAAATAAATATTTACATGCATGTATTTACCCATGTAGAAAGTTCTGTAACTGTCTTTGTAAAATTTTGTAAGTTTTGCTTGGACAAAATTTATTCATCTATGAAGGGCCAAATCCTATAAATTTCATGTGTTTTGGACAGTTTATACAAATAAAAAACATGATGTTAATCAGGACATTGGCACTTGTGCCATTTTTATCAAAGATTGCAAAGATGCAATATAGCAAATAAGATATATATTTTAAGTTACTTCTATGAGTTATATACCTATCAACTATAAGATCCAGAAAGATGCTCTCCATGCCTCCTTCCTAACCCTGCCAACATCTCTGTTTGATTTTAAATAAACTTATCTCTCTTCCTCATTTCTTTGTCATCTTTTTATTTCTCTTGTTATCACACAACCACATCCTAAGTTGTAGACTTTCCTTAACAAAAAGCATATCCTATTGCTTTGACTGGTACCTATACAACTTTCAGGTGAGTGTCTTCATGTTCTACTGTAAATCTGCACTTGAATTTAACAAAAGTTATAATTAGACAAATAATAATAGAAACAGATTGCAGATCCCTTACTCACAGTGCTGAGCTATTACTCATGTGAGCTGTTCCATGAAATCAGTCACCAACTGTATGACTCTCATGAAAAACTGAGCAGTTAGGACTCCAATCTGGTCCTTTGTCATTATGTAATGTTGTGCATTTCTCTAAATTGTCCCAGTTCAGAAGTCACTTCAGTGCAAATGTCTCTTTGAATACACTCTGCTACAGTAGTAGATAAACTTCCAAACAGCAATACTCCAGACAGCACAGCAGTTAATATGACATATACAGTATCCAATTAATACTAATGTTTTTCTAAGTTTAATCATCCAGGTCATCATCAGCCAAATATTTGCATGCAAGATTCAGTCTTTCCAAGGGATCTGCAAACGTGACAAATAGCAATGAGACTATTCCACATCTTCTCAGATTACACAAGGTATATCTTCAAGCCACAATGACATCCTTTTCCAAGCCAGGTTCACACGTTCCTGGGAGAGAATCTGGCATGCTGGATGGAAACATGTAGGCTGGTCTAGGACACAAGTCGAGCAACAATAACTTAGACTATCCATATAAATATTGTCACTTAGTCATACAGATGGATTTGAACACTTTCTCTCTCTTGTTCTGTACTAGCTGCTGTTGACTCTGGTACTTTTATGTCCATAGTGGCATCTCTTCCTTTCAAACTCCAGAGATCTGTGGCCAGGAGGTCAGCTATGGCCATCATCCTCAAAATATTTTTGCTGTGTTTTTTCCTGGTCATAATTACTCTTCCTCAAATGTTGCTGATGGATCAATATTTTTAAAAGTTAGAAAAATGGCAAGAAAGTATTTAAAAAGTAGTTTATTTTCAAACAGGAAATAACAGAGCTAATTAATCCAATGAGATTAATTAATCAACTGACATTAAAAGGGATGCTTTTCACATTGGAAACTGGTCATCAGTCATATTTTATTTTATTTTTCATAATTGTTCACTTGAAAAATAAATATTTTGTCTGTCACAGGCTTTTTTTGTAAAAAAAACAGTGAGTCAGAGTATGGAGGGATTTTTCAAGAGGAGCTTAATCTGCTGGATTGCTTTTTGGGCAGTGATGCATCTTTGCCCACATAGCACAGAACAAAAACGTCTCATCATTTTTGACTTTCAATTTCTACTACAGCTAACAGGTTTCTAAGACTGCCTTACACTTTCTTATAATGGTGGCTATTCTTACAGAAATTGAGCCATTGTGCTATCAATACCGTGCAAATGCCCACGTGGGTCTGAATAAGAAATAGTAAAATAGCCAGGAAGGAGGAAGCAGTATGTAAATAGTGAGTTTTCCTTTAATTTTTTAGTTACTGAATTATATTTTTCCCCTGAAATCAGTCACTTAAAATGGGATCCTTTTTTGGTTGTATTCTTTGGGATATTTTATGTTCCCCTGTATTTTTCACTTACACTAGTAAGCACATTCTGCTAAATGAGTTCCAAGATATTTTTTCTAAACCATCACCTTTTTCCTCGTTTTGATTGCTCTGAACTTTATCCAACTTTAATTTGTAGAAATGTACAGAGTAGCGAATCAAATCATTTAAAGGTATCCCTCAATATACTATATTTTAAGTGTTGCTGGCGACTTGCAAAGTGAGAGTACAGAAGAAAAAGCACACACCCCATCCCCCAACTCTTAATAACAGATGTTTGAGAAAATTCAGGAGCAGAGGAAGAGCAAGAAAAATGGACGGAAATGTACTACAAAATTGAAAAAGCACAAATTGGCAAATTTGATGAATTATAATTTCAAAATGAAAAAAACCCACATTAAAACAGATCTTTAAATATTTGATATGTGCTCAGACACCTTGCTCCCGACACATCTCGCAGCTAATCGAATTGATTTTACAGTGGGCTGATAGTGATTTGACAGTGGTCTGACACAAAGAAAGGGCAGCACCTGTTATTTCTGTAACCTAACCTGTGCTGTCTGGGAGTCATCTTGCACTTTTCATATGCAGGTGACAACTGAATCGCTATGGCAATTTGTAGTTATGCTGGCATAAGACAATAATGAAATTTGGAAATACTTAGTAACACAGACAGTGAAAACACTCTCTAAATGGCTCCTTACCTAATTCAAAGGGATATAAGGGAAAAAACTCCATTGATTTCGAATGAACAATCATAGTGGTGGGAGAGTGGGACAGCTCCAATTTAGTAACTCAGAAGATTGCCAAATGTCTGGGAACATATTTAGAAGAAAGAGCAGAGGATAATTATCTCAAACAAGAAAATTAAATATTAGACAACATCAGCTTCATTTTCAGAAGTAGCATAGTTGGTAATTTATAAAATGGGCACTCTGGAAGACCAACAAATGCAACTCAGCAGACTGTGAGAAGGCAATCCAACTTAGATCGGTGACAATTTAAAAATATATCTCTGCTGGTTTTTTGACGAGCCAGGATTTGTTAAATAAATGTCTGCTGTTTTATGCCATTTCCCAAAGGAAATAACTTTAAAGAAATACTAACTCAATTGTCAAAAGTTGTAATTCTTTATGTGCAGTAAGGCCCACGCAAACAAAACAATGATGCGGTCTGGCTACCTTTAGACTGGTGACAGGTTTTGTACTAACACTGTTTATCTTTCAGTTATCTTTCAGTTAAAGACAAACTTGGTCTCTCAAGCTACTTTTCAAAACCAGAATAATTTTAAAAAAATGCACATTTTAAATGCATTGCCCAAATAACCCCTTAGGCTGCAGGGGGACTTTGATCAGGATTTACAACCATGGCTCAGAGAGACGATCTAATCTATGATCTCCATCCCCATTCACATGCTGATACAACGTATAGTTTAGGAAGCAAAACTAGATTATGCTCTGGAAATAGAGATGGAACCACTGCCACCAGAGACTAGGCTGAAAAGTACAACGGGACTTAAAACTGTGGTAAAAATGTCAGTTTCTTTAGTCCTCTTTTTTTTTTTTCACACTACCTACAACTTTTCTCTGTTAACTAAAAGAGAAAAGGACAAAAGAAACTATAGTGATTTATTTTAAAAGCCATTTTTGAGAACATTGAGGATTTTATTTAAAAAGTCTTGTGACAATTTTTTCTAAGATTGGCTAAATATATTCTTTATTAGTCTGTGGTTGGTGGCTTATTTGAAAGTTAATTAAATTTAAAATGAACTCTGATGGCAGGAAACGTGTCAGGTGTTGGCTGGCTATCTCGGACAGAATAATTCATGCCCAGCACTCTGTTCTTCTGCAGAAGTATATTATGTCAAAACAAGAATGCAAAATATCACTATCAGGTATGGAAACTTTATTGGCTGCTCCAAATGCATCTGTGCCATCAGTTTCCAGTATTGTCACATCTACCATTCATAAATGATAATCTCATTTTCAATAGCATAAAAAAGCAGAACTGCAGCAGTCATTTTCCTCTAGCTATATAAATTCTTTTTGCCAGTTTATGAAGAAACATGTTAGTTTTCTGAGAAAAAGAATGTCCTTGTTTTCCTTAGGACTGGGATAATATCAAATGTGACACACCTATGGAAGTGATCTAGTATTTGCTTGGTGCAGATGGTTAGCAGTGCAGCTCCTTCCACTGCACACAATACTGGTGTGCTGCATTCAATAGAAATATTAGAGATATGAGAACAAGCAGTGACTACACAACAAATCACTTTCCCCTCAGAACAACGTAATAAAAATTTCTGTTGGTTAGTAAAAAAAGCTGGATAAATTAGCAATGTAGTTGGATTTACTGAGAAAAACAGGAATAGGATATGTGACTGGAAATATGTTTAGTGCTCTTTATCAGCCAGAACACATACATGTAGGCTACATACACATCCACAGCAAGTGCACTATCAACAGTTAACTACTGATCTGCAGCACAGAGGCCTGTGATGCAGCAGAAAAGGAGGCAGAGGTTACTCCTGCTCTGTTGAAGTGACTGGCAAAGAAACAAAGAGCCAAGATTTGAGGTAAAACCTGACCTGTTCTTGAGCTTTCTCAAGCAGGCATTCAGAAGGTAGTGAAACGAGGACAAACCCCCAATCCCCTTTCCTTTTCAGCTCCACACAAAAGATTGCAATCACAACAGCAGAGAACATTTGCAGCTGATTCAGCTCATTCATCAGACCTCGTTTGGGTTTATACCGAACTTGCTGAAGTCAAGGGGAGTGTTTCCTTTGCCTTCTGTGCTGAAATGGATTGAGTCTTTCAAAGTCCTCTGGGAAAGTGAAGAGCTCTCCTTTAGCAAAAGGAAAATGCTCTTCCCTCAAGCAGCAGAAATGCTGAAGCAATTGCATGTCAGACATCTCAGAGTGGTGTGGCAGAGCTGCTATTATCTTCCTCCTGGAGAGAAGCCACAGTAAAATGGGAAGTGCTTATTCTTCCCAAACATTTATTTTGCTTCATACAAAATGAAGATGTTCTCTCTTGTCTATCTGCATGAGAGTAGTGAGGCAGAGCTCTCTGGTGGCTACCATGAGAAGAAACTGAGGGGATACTTCTTTTTAATTAAAAAACAGTGGTCTTTATTTAAGGCAATTATTTGCAAAGCTCTTTTTCTTTGAATAATTTCAAGTAGAAGCAGATTCTCTTGCACGATATTCCTTTCACACATGCCTCAAATTAGTATTTATTTTTCTTTCGGAGCATACCCAAAAAACTCCTTTCACGGTTCAGTTCAGCTGCTGTCTGACTTCAGAATGGCACAGGCAATAGGTTTCTCAGCTATCTTACTTGTTACTGAAATGCATGAAGGGGGTCCTACCAACCCCAGCAACATAGCAACAACACTAAAAGCATTTAAGACTTCCATAGGTGTGCAGATCTCTGATTTTTTTTTCCCTGCAAAGTTAATGTCCTGTATGCGGAATTACTTCTCACTGACAAAACTTACTTTTTCTGAAACAAGGATTCTATTTTTTTCCTCTCTGTGCAGAAATACTAAAGCTCTCACAGGGTATTTGTGAATATATCTGTTCCTGTTCAAGGGCTTTCATATGCACCAGTGTATCATCTCAGTATAATCAACATACCAGCAGGCATTTGCAGAAAGCACCCTTTCCATTAACCTTTTAAACGTGACAATCACATCGTGTAAATTGAAATCCATCACTTTAAATTGCTGCAGGTCTGTTTCTAACTGAAACAAAAGTCTCTTCTCTCTCTTTGGCTTCACTTACTTCTGACAATGTGCCCTTTAAGGTCCCCTTCTGGAAACCGGCTGTATTTACAGGTAGCTTGACATTCATTCCTCTCAGTTTGTGTACTTTACACCAAATCTGATGCTGCTGTTTCTCTTAGCTCATACTTGGGTCATCTCCAATCTCATATATGACTTAAGGAGCTTTTCCCCGGGGCCCTTCCCTCTCCACTCCTGCTAAGAGGGAAGATGGATTTACAGGCATGCCTCCCTCATGCTGTTAACTTTTTGTACACCAGCAGAAAGTAGAAATCATCATGGATAGGTTAGCAAGAATATTTCTATTTTCTACTCCATTTCTAACCTGAAGAAGTCCAGGGAAGAGAGAATAGTTTTTCTCAGGTAATGTATTATCACTGAAAAAAAATTTCATTGGGTTTACATGACTCAATTCAGTGGCATAATTTTAGTGACTGGCAGGAAAGACAATCTCAAGGGTAAATCTGTCAGTGCTCTTTTAGGTGGCCAAGACAATAATACTGCAGAATCTAACTCAGAAATTGAATTATCAATTATACAGAACTAACTAGTGTTTGAGAAGCACCAAAATAACATGATTTGGAACCTGGTATCATTGAGTTTTGGCTATCTAAGAGCCAGGGGGGAGCAAGGGGATGGGAAGTGGCTACATAAACTGGCAGAGGACCTCTGAAGAGTTATACATTGCTGAGAACTTCAGGATGAAAGTAGCCAATGAACTGGTTTAGCTTGATCTGAACTTCTAGATATGGATGTACTGCTGGAAGCCAAAGACACACAAATACCTGCAGAACAGACTGAAGAAACTGAGATTTGCAATTGCATGTCAGTCCTGAAGTATATACAGAGGGAGGGCTTGGGAAATAGATGACATTCCTAAGTGGCACCACCAAGAGAAGGATTTGTCAACAGCAGAAAGGATTGGCAGGATGACCACAAGCTCTCCAGGAACAGAAGATGGTACAGAAATCCTGACCACATCAGAATTTGTGAGAACAAGCCATAGCTGAGCCGCTAAAATGAGTTACATCTCTTCTTCCATGCATGAGTAGCAGCACCTTTTCTTCTGCGGTGCACAGAGTCTCTTTTCCCATGCAAAAGTTTCCTGATGAGTTCTGGCAGAACACAATGACCCAGAGGATGAGGAAAAGACTCCTCCCACAGCAGGACAAGACCTCTGAGAAGCTGAAGAGCTACTTTCCAGGTGATACAATGCACTGCAGAGTTTCTACAAAGTTTCTGGGGACACCCAGATGGCTGGGTGTCCCCAAAGGAGAACCATACACACAGTGAAGGCCTTCAACGAGAATTTATTTTTATAAACAACCCTCATCATAACTTCACACGCCTCACCCAAAGAATGGTGATTGGGTTTTTTTAGAAGAAAGAATATTTTACCATTTGGGCATGACCTGGGATGGAGAGAACATCTAATAATGACATACATGCAATCTCCTTTTCTACAAATGAAAGGTCAGATTTTGACTTTCTTGTGGCACAACTACTGTTTTCAAACTACTGTCACTGGTCAGGTAAGAAGCCTTTCTAGAGTATGTAATAACTGAGTCCTATCAGAGATGAAAAGAAGCCTGAAGCACTAATTCTGAATTTCTTCCCTTCCACATTAAGAATTAGGTATAATTAGGGAATAGAAAGCCTAAGGGTGGTGATAGCTTGTGACAGCAACATCTTTGGTTCTTCACGAAAAGAAAACAATAAAAATTCTCTGCCCATAAAGGAATCGTTACATTGTTATACTTTGAAATCAGCAGTGATTAACTCTCTGGAATTTGAATGATGTTACTTGAGTTTGAGACTTTTATTTGGGGATATTGATGTGTAAAAATCCTTTAACACAGATGCTATCTGCTGCTTAGTTGAAGGTCACTGGTTGGATTTGTTGTGCTATTTTATTTGGGATGTGTTGTTCAGCAAGTCATCGTTTTAATTTCTACCAGGATATTGAGCCATACAGTGGCAAAGTCCAGTGATTCCTGTTGAAATTGGTGGGTGGGTACTGCTACTTCTGAGATTGACAAAGATATGAAATAGTTAACAATTGACAGTGAATTACGCATAGAATCTGAAGGCTGTTATGATAACGTTATTGTGCTGAATAGTCACATCATAAGCTGTTACCATTAACACAGAAAATACACATTTAGAAGCAAGTTGAAGAACTGCACTGGATTTTGTTTTCCTAAGGTGTATGTGCAAGGTATTAAATAAGAAACACCCAAAGATAACTGAAAAGCAAGTTGTCAAAGGAACATCAAGGAACATGGTCCACAGAAAAACCTTGTGGTAATGGGGGTGTGGATGAGGGCCACTTTCCTATTTGAAACCTCCTCTGTTTAGGAAAAAGATATACATAAACATAATTGAATTTAAGATGGCCAGCAAACCACATATGGATACACCTTAAATGCAAGCAAGTTGATTTATCTATAATCGATAAATAGTACCATTGACTAATAACATGAGACACAGATTCGGATGATACTGAGATGCACTGAACAGTTACTGTGTATAAATAACCAAACCCCTTGCAACCTCGGTGTGGACAAGTCAGCATTACCCATTGTATAAATGAGTGAGGTCTCAAGAAGCAAATGTTGAGAGAGAAACTCAAGTTGTTCTATCTTCCTTATTCATGAGTGCACGTCCTGCAATGACAGGCCCTACCTCCCAGCATCCAGGGTGTTCATCTGACAAGTCTCGAACTCAGCAAGTGATCCCAGCTGAATGGCATATTTAAGATCAACTTTAAACATGTTCCTTAGGCATTTTGCTAAGTGAGGGTAGATTTAATATGGTGCTAAGTACTTTTCTGAATCCAGATAATGTGGCTGGCTCTTTTGTGTCTATGTGTCAACTTGATTGCAAGGACTCCGTGTATTCCAGCTTTCTCTGAATGTGATGGGGAAAGTAGCTTCTCATCTGTAGGCAATTTCCCTTTTTGACTTACCTGAACTACACCCTGAGATTTTTTTCCAAAAGGCAAAGTAGATTTGGATAGAAGTACTTACTGATGAGCTCTCTTTCAGTGAATAAACACAGAAATTTATGACCAGATTAAAAATAAGGATGTTACATGTCTTTAAATCTGTAACAATAGAATAAATGCCAGAACAATGTTTCATTTAATCTGATAATATCAAATCTACAACATTTGCATTTTAAGTCAGACAGCAAGAGCTATTTTAAAGAACTTTTAGCAAATGTGCTCCTATGTAGTGGGTGACTTTGTTTTGCAGGCATCGCTCAGTTGTCATAAGTGACAGAGACACTCACATGCAATGAGATCACTGGGATGGCAATTTTCCAAGCGTTGTTCTCACCAGGTGAGGGCAGTCATATTCCTTAATGAAGAGCAAGCAGCTGTCATCTTGGGAGAGAACCAGATTGGCCGCCCACACATATAGCCAGAGGGATCCTGCTTGGCTTGAGCTTTTTGTATAGCAGAGAAAAAGGAAAATCAGAAACAAGGAAAGGGAAGAGAATATTTCATGAGCAAAATCTATTTGTGGTTTTCTGTCTCACATAGCCTGTCCTATCTGAACATCAATTGCTATCATATCGGTGGAAGCGGGGGCACAGGGATAATATGCATATTTATGTGCAAAACAGACACGGAAATGTTGTCATCTTTATTCTGATGCAATGAAAGACTGTAACATCTGCATATCAATAACCAGAAATTTGGTGCAGTTCTCAGTAATGTTTCAGAGAAACTCAAGGCTGGAGGGGGGGAGGGGAATGGGGGGAGGAGTTTTCAGGTCTTTTTTTCTATGGTGTTGGCTCGCTTTTTTTCCCTGGTTGCAATCAGGGGGTCAAATTCAGAAAAGCAGATGAAGATGGTGCAGTGTATACCCACCTGGGCCAGAAAACCTCACTCTGCTCTGAATGAGGAAGGAAAAGTTCACCTTTGCCTCTGCTGGAGAAGAGAATGACTTGTCATGGTACCTCGATGGCAGCTAAAGGCAGCTGCCACAGTCTGTTAGCTAGGTTACTTCTCCAGAGACAGTGCTGATCCCTTCCAGATCCCTAGGGAATGACAGAAATGCAATCAATAAGTGCAATAGCTGCTGCCTGCAGTCTGTATGTGCTGACACATGAGGCCTCCTTCAGCTCTATAATCCTTACAGTAGCTTGGGCTCCTGAAGAAAACGGACATCCAAAGAATATCCCTGCCCTCATCTTCATTAGAATGAATTTGGTTTTAATTTTGAAAACAAATCCAGCATTTGAGTTATACATTTTGTGCTTTTCTAAACATCAGCTGTTGGTAACTGCCAGAGACAACGTCCTGAAGAGGGTCAGATGGTCAATGGTAGCTCTTTCTTCCTTCAGCTTCCTTCATCAAACCCAAAAAAGGAAAGTGTACCAGGAAACCAGCATCAGGCTCACAAAGGCACTATGGCCTTGCATGGTACAGTAAAATATTTGTTTCCAGGGCTGCTAGTAAAATGCCTACTAGGAATGCACAGGGAAAAAAAAAACAAACAACTACTAAGACTGTTGCAGTGTTCAAAAGTATTAACAATGTTTTTATTGGGTGGGAAATAAGGCAACAGAACTGGCAGTTTTTCATCACTCTTACACTTCCCAAGTAGGAATACTTTTAAAAGTCTACTGGGCCATAAGTTAAGCTTTTACAAAAATATCAGACACATGTACTCAGATATTCAAAGAATTCCTCCGCAAGTCTTATAATATTTCCTTCAGTCTTCAAATTACAGGAAATTATCTGATACAGTGTATGCATGAGAATGAGATAAATTTTTCCTGCAATAGAAAAGGTGTTACTGTTTGAAGTTTATATGAATTAATAACTATTTATCATTGCAAGTAACTATGTTCCACCTAGTAGGGTAAGTTTAAAATTCAAGGCAACTTCCATAGAATAGGAATTGTTCATGTTGATGAAACAAATAAAACAGATGGAAAAGGGAGTTCACAGCCAAGTCAACAACATAATCCTTTCACATCTTTGTGTTTCAGTCTAAAATAAAGAACTACATAAGTCACTTCTAAAAGCAGAACCAAACAAATGGCATATGAGCTGATTTTAAATGGTGAATAAAAAAGTTAAGACGAGTTGTTTTGAGTCATTTTGCTCACACAGCTCTGTTTCTCAGTAGGGTAACTGAAGAAGCATCTCCTCTTCCTGTGTACATGTCTGTATTCCTCAGGATATTTCATAGTACAGTCATATGTTAGTGTGCTTTTGGTTTTTCAAAGGAATGTAATAAGATGAAATAGGTTTTTCTTACTGACACTGTCTTCATAGAGACATCTGTCAGCCACAGGCATGCACCTGTATCAAGAGTGAGCAAACATTAGCCTCGGTATATTCCATTTCCAACTCCTTTGAATAGGATTGTGTGGTGACATTATAACTGTTCAGATAAATCCGATTTTTTTAACTTCCTTTTTATTTGATAGAAAACATATAACAGAATTATTACTTGATTGTCAAAGTTCTGCACTGCATGGCAGCTGCACATTATAAATAATATTGAGTGATAGTATCTAAAAATACATTTAAAAGACAATTTTTCTTACAAAGCATACTTTTTTTTTGCTTCATTTTATTACTGTATAGGGAAATTCAGGCGAAGCTTTTGCTATATTTGCACTTTCTAAAAAAAAGGATCTATAGATCTTACTATTGTATTCCCATTTCCATATGCCCTAAATTGTTATGAAAGCTGTTACATATTTATCCTCTAAATATTTCTCACATCTCTAAGAGTGCAGAGGGAACACACCCATTTGTGTTCATTTCCAAGCAGAACAAAATAAAGCAAAAACAAAGCAGTAAAACCACATACACATCCCTTGTTACCTTGCAAAAAGTCTCCTTGCTTTCTCTTGTTGATCTAGAGGTAAATTGTCTTTGACTGAAATACCCATCTTCCCCTTCCATATGAGGGAAGCACTATACTCTCTGTGTTGTAGCAGGTAGATGTGTTTACAAGAGTAGCGAAGGATTTTTTCTGGAGAGCAGTGCCTGAGCTCCAGCTGCCAGAATTGCCACATTGAAGGGAGGAATCTGAGGGAGACTCAACCTGCTATTAGTACTTATCCTCCTCCTGGTGACATAGCGCACCATCTGCAGCCTTACAATCACCGTTGCAATAACCAAGCAGTACAAAAAGATGATGCGCTTTAGGTGAGGAATAAGCAATAAACTTTTTCTGAACAATAGAAGTCCAGGTATCTTGCCAGTCTTCCTAGTGATTAAAAAAACCAAGAAGCAACTTCAGCTTTTATAGTAGAGTCTTTCATGCAAAGGCTTTATAGACTTTTCCATAAGATGTTGGAAGGCCTCTGATATGCACTGTTGAACTTCCTTTTGGAATAATTTGTGTACATTGGAAACAGTGCTACTGTAGCAGATGTCTTGAAACACCCTCTTCTATAGAACAGTGGAGGGGAGAAGCAACCATATTATTTCCTGTGGAGGCTATCTCAATTGCTACAATTTCAATTGTTACAATTTCAATTGCAATTGCACATCAGGAGGTACTGTGACTCAGAGGCATTCCCTACTCCCATGTTCCTATTTTTCTTCCTTGCCCTTGAAGTGTTGGCAGTGAGACAGGACAGTTTGGGTGCTAGCTTCATTATACTGCCTTGGAAGGGAGTAAAGCCTTGAAAAGATAATTTGCTGCTATTAGAGATCTGAAATCCATCAATGCTTTGTTTTCCTTCTTCAGGAAGGAAGAGAAGATGTTCAGATCCTGCTGCAGACACAAGTATGGAGTGGGAAAACCAAAGGAGTTGGAATACTGAAGGAGAAGACTTTTTTGCCGTTTCTACTTTGCGTTAGTATATACTTCATGATATGACCAAGACTTTTAGTAATGATCATGTCTTCTGAATAGCTGATGAGAGTAGAACCTCAGTAACTCCAAACAATGCAGTTCCTGTCCCTCAGGCTGAGTAACTGCTTTTCCGTGTTCTTACTCTGGATTTCAGAGAGATTCTGCAATTTCATTGCCTGGAGCCAGCGTCCTACTGCACAGCTGAGAAGATTTCAGCGCTTTGTTACTCTTCTGGAGAAACAGGCTTGATCTGTTGATGGTTTCATCATGTCATGGTAAATATTTCACTACAGCTTTTCCTGTCCGTTTCTGCCTGATCACCTTCAGACCTCATTTGACTAGACAAAGGTACTAGTTTTTGCAGTGTCACTTGCAATATTGCCTGCTACTCCATGGGTTTGTAATGAAATGATTCTCCTTTTGCCCAACACACCAAAATATCCCCAGAGAAATCAAATTAGAGCCTCTCCTTCTGTCAACTCCTGCAGTGCTAACCTTCTCTTTCTCTCTCTGGATTTTCTTAAGATGCTTTCAGGTATCTAAAATTCAATTAACTGGCCAGGGAAATGTAAAGACTTGGTGAAGAGGGGTGACAGGTGTGGTTTCCAAGCAGGACTGGAAGACATTTGGCAGCATTTACCAGACAGGAACTATACTTTTTTCCCCTGCAAGTTTACACTTCAGTTTAAGTGATTTAAGTCACTACGTTTAAGTCACAAAAAGTCATTACATCCATCAACAAACTCGTTACTGAGTACACATAGGTGCAACGGTCATTACTGTGGAGTTAATCAGATGTACAGGGGTGTCCAACTCAGCATCTCGAAAGACAAACATCTGGCATTTTCCTCAGTAAGATCTAAGAAACTCATGCAGCAGTTGTATATAAAATCCCTAATCTTTCTAACCCCTAGACCTCCAAACGACAGCTTCACTGTGGTAGTTCATTTCACAATAATAGAAGGAATTCCCTTTTGAGGCAAAAAAGCAGGAACTGTCTTTGACCAGACCTGCACACAGAGCAGGGGATTTCAAGAGAAGGCATTTTCTGCATCCGGAGAGCTTTGTCATCCATTCAAAACCAAGCTACTGGGATATAAACATCAGCTGGTATGTGAATCTTTTTCAGTCATTTCACGTTTCTTCTGCCATGTATCATATACTGATGGTATCTCACACATCACTGGAGAGCATCATGGGAGAACAGAGTACCTAACACACAGCTGAACTTTCTTCCTTTCTGTTTTGACTATAAATGCTGAAATTCAGATGAGTGCAGGAGAGAAGCTCCCAAGGAGTTCTTTCAATACAAAGTCATGGAGAAGCGATATGCACTTCACATGTTCATGCCTGGGGAAAAACACCAGGCTGGAAAGTAGAATCTGTGAATCCTCCCCAAGGACAAAGTTTTCAGTGAGCTTTCAAAAGCAACATGTTGTTTTTCAGAAATGGTCTTACATCCACATTTTGTTCTCTTCTTTCAGACTGAAAACACAGAAGCAAAGTAAAGGAAAGCTGCAGAGCAACAGAGACTACTCTCTTACATCCCCACAGAACTGCTGTTTGCCTCCAAAACAGTCTGCAAGGAAGGTCCATGCACATTACTGAGTGCTTAAGCTTTTTTGCTAAGAACACACTCGTATTGGTAATAGCAAAATACAATACTCTGTATACTTTCCCATCAATAGTTTGATTCTGTCAGAAATCTGCTGGCTTGCAAAAGTCCTCAATAACAAATTTGACAAAAGCTGGCAGTTCTGACAGCCAGTCTGTCTCCCTCAGTTCTCCCACACACCTATATACATCTCTCTATATAGACAGGGAGCAGAAGGGAGAGAAAATAAAATAGCTCCTAGAATTGCTTGTCCACATATCTTTGCCACTGGACAAATAGCTTTTTCCTACAGTCTTTTACATATTACTTCCTTCTTGTCAAGCTTACAGAGCAATGTTGGAGACAAATGAAATTTTGAAGGGCTAATCCTTTATTTAAAAAGCCCATCAGATATAAATTGTTGACTCTGACCATTTATTACTGATTCTGAGAAGACTGGGAAAATAAATGTTTCATATCTCTTTGCAAGTGACAGATGAAAGGAGTAAAATACTCATCAGCTCTGAAGAGCTACAACTTTTCTCTTTCTAAAAGAAAACTAAAAAATATCAGAAATTCAGATATTTCCTTGCTTAAAGATAACTGCTGATATTTTTGCAGGAGATCTTTTATGTATTCTTTCTGTGTTACTACCACAACTGAGCATTAGAGTCTTAGATTAGCTGTTAAGTGAAAAGGTCAATATAATTACAAGTTTGTAGTCTCAGGTCAAGAGATAGTGTTCTGAAGGCACATAACACCTCATTTTTTATTTCTGCTTGTGCAAGTTCTTGAAAAAATTTTTCAGCCTTGATTTCCAGAACATCTAGCTAAGTGATGCTGTCTTTTCTATATATATATATACACAGAGATACAAAGTCTGACTCAAAAACATGAGACTGTTTCTGTAACTCTTTTTCCTTAACAAACTAAGAAAATCAACTATGACCACCTTTAAAATAGTACCCTTCTGAATTGACACACAGCTACATATGATGCTGCCAATGTTCAAAGCAATTCTACAGATCAGTTTGTGAAATGCCGTAGAGGATCTCTGACATTATTGCTTTTGCATTCTCTACCAACAAAAAAAATGTGTTTCTTTGAGCAACGGCCCAATCTTTGATATCTCTTCACCATAAGACTCAGTCAATAACTGAAAGGCTTTCATCTCAGATTTCTAATGCTTAGAGAAACAAATAATACTATACTGTACTTTGCATTTGCAGGACGATGATCTAGCTGAACGGCATTCTTTTATGCTGAAAAGACCACCAAATGAGAAAATTACAGTCCTGAAAGGCAGCATTATGAACGGCCTCTGTTGTGTCCAAGACCAGTCCTGTAGCCATACTCTTCACATTAGAATTAGGCTAAGAGAAATAATTACCTGGTAGGGGGTACTTGGAGAAATTATTGCTGAATGCCTGCCCTATAAAGCTGTTCCACACTTCCTCACTGCAGATGGGAATCTGCAGAATGGTTGAGAAAAGTCATAATTTCATTGTCAATCAGCTGCCCTGCTTTCATGGCACTGAGTGGCTCAGCATGCAACAGACAAAGCAGAAGGTCCGCTCACGACATCTACACAGCAGGTCTGAATTCAAATAATATGTTGCTTCACACACAAACTCCTTCACTGTCATTTCTAAGGGATATCTGATATAGGACTGTATTTTTTCAGAAGCAAGTAATTAAGTGTGACACCATGAACAACATTTTGCAAAAATTATGAGGCTATCACATCCCTGGTTAAGATTGTGTCATCACTTCCATTTTCTCTGCTTATCTGCCTAAATAAGCACACAAAAGACAATGGCTTCTTAAATATGTTATCCCTCTAGCAATGAATTTTATTTTGAAGATGACTGTTGGCTTTTATGCCATTGTTGGTATGCATCAGTTTGAATACAATTGTTGTTACCCTGCCTTGTGCCTTATGGTGCTTCTTTCCAGTAAAGAGAATAACATCCTTGTTCTATTTTTGCACTGCTTCCCTGTTCTGAGCCTCCTCCAGTGCCCAAATGCACATTAAAATCTGCGCAGATCTTAGTGTTGCTCTTTAGCCCTCACACTGACTTTCATAGGCAGGCAAGCAAGTATGTATGGGTCCATCGATACCACTTTTTTGCATCTGCTCTCCTTGTGCTATCCCAGAAGCAAAGCAATCTGGATTTAAATAGTGAGAACAAAACCACAGTTCTGTTAAGGAGAGCCTATGCATCGGCCTCTGCATCCCGAAGAAGGAGAACCCTGAGCAGATTAATATAATGATGCCAGTGAAGTTCCACAGAAGATTGTTAATATCCTCCTCAAACTCCAGAGGCTTTACAAGAAATAGGGTAGGTATTTAGACTTCTATATGAGTACTAAGCTAATTTCAAGGCTAGGAAGTCTCAGCAGTACTTTTTTCACCATCCTCTTAGCAGCCTGAAAACCTCATTGGTAGGTTGTATTTTAGGTAGAAATCAGTAGGTGGTTGTGAAAGTAAATGAGCAATAAGGTGCCCTAGTATTCAGTAAAGATGGTGCAAAACAGTACTAGATTTTCTACTGCAAAGGTATTACCCACTTCACTCCCTGAATCCATAGAAGGCTTGTCCCTATATAACTCTGCTAGAGACTTTTTTATGAAGCTTGAAGATGGAAGCCATTGTCCTTCACATGGAGGTGGTTACATCAGGCAGGCTGACCTGTACTAGGTGAGTTATACTTCAGGTGGTCCCTAGATGTTCTACTAAGCAAAGCTGTAATCTAATTAAACTACATCTCTGTATCCAAGACAACACAGTTGTTATGATGGCTCCTGCAGAGCTGGCAGGTTCTGCACCATGGGCACTCCACAGCTGTTCTGGTTTCCTCCTTTCTTCTCGCAATTCTAATAGCTGTGAGGGTCTGACGTGGAGGTTTGTAGAAGACAGCAAACTAAATAAATGGAAGTTGTTCCTATAAAGCAATGGTAGATTATTTAATTCTTCTTAGTTATAGCAGAAAGGGACATGCAACATCCAAGAGAAAATATAGAACATTGAGCTCTTTTCAGCTGAAGTTTTTAGACCATAAGTATGTGCATTTAATATAGGAAACAATAAAAAAATCCCACATGGTTCTAGTCAAGTACACAAAATTGAATTCTCACTGTAACTGAACTAAGGTGAAAAGTGCTGGAGTGATAATACTGAAGTAAGAAGATGAAAGCCAGCAGTATCCAGTATCCTCTTTGTACACACATAAGTATTGCAATTCCAGCATAAATTTCTTGTTGTTCCAATCAAGGCAAAAACATTAATTGCCTTAAAAAGTATTACAGTGTTGCTACGCTCTGAGTTCATCAAGAATTGTTTTGCCCAGTCTACTGTGTGCTTTCTTCAGCTCTCAGCATCAGTATCTGGAAACAGTCCATTCGCCATTGACTAATAGTAGCAGGTTTTAATTCTAAAATTCATTTCCAGTCAACTCTTGCTGGGATTTTTGTGTGGCTCATCAAGAGTCTAACCCAGGATCTCAAATTGTTATAAAAAAATGAATACAGAACATGTCATGAAAGCTGCCAAAGGAAAATTCAATCTCAAGCAAGCACTGGCAGAAATACAGCTTTCATCATTATAAAGAGGTACTGTGAAAACTGGTTTTGCCATGAAAGATTTCCAATGCAACGAAAATAAAACTCACAGCAAAGGCCCTTTAATTCATCCAACCAATGATACACAATATGCTACACAAATACCAATAAAGCCAGAAACACGAACGGATTTCCAAATATATTTTAAAGTCCTGGTTTTATTCAAAACCAACAAGAGACAGATAATACAGGTAGAAAGGCTGCTCTCAAATACTGAAATTATGTGGAAAGAATTAATACTCTCTGGAGATAAGCAAAAGTATCATTCATTAACTTTTACAAATATTAAATTTATAGATGCCTATTTAATTGCTGTTAAAATAATCAGAAATAGCCTTATTGGAAAGCACGTACTAGGAATATGAGAAGGATGCAGAAAGGTCATTATTTTTCTGCACAAAGTTGTGTATATTGTGTGGTTTGTGATACCAATTTGCTTAGACTAGACAGCAGAGGTTAACTTTCTGGAAAACATTAGTAACCTCCTGTCAGTGACATTTTCAGAGTCAGTAAAGAAAAGCGAAGACAACTAGAAAGGGAGTTTCAGTATACAGGACATCTCATAGGCCTGGGATACTCATTGTTTTCCTCTTAACACCATGTCCCATGCCAAATCAAACATTTTTTGAGGGAAATGGACTTTCATTTACATTGCTTCCTTTTTAGCTCTATTTGCAGAAATGAACTGGTGGCTTTTTTGTTTCGAAGGGGGAGAGTCAAATTTAAATACTGAGTTTATTTCCTTGAGCAAATTGTGAGTGAATTCAACTTCCTGTTTCTACCTTTTGGCTTTAGGTTTTTGAGAACCAGAATGGGACTAACCTCAGTGTCAGCATACCAAGGATAAAATCTCCATATGTACTATCAACAGCTGCAGGAAACTAGCGTAAATATCTAAGCACTTTTCTGTTCAATTCTGCACACTTATGGCTCAGATATGAAGAGCAGAACACAAAATAAAGGCATGGATGGTGGAAAAGGAAAGGATGATACCCTGAATTCTATACTGAAAATGCTTTGAATTGTTTTGAGTTACTGATAACCCTGATCTGTAGAAACCTGAGTATACATAAATCACTACTGGATCAAATCTGATAACAGAGTAAGTTAGACCATAAAACTATTTTTATATATCTGGAAAGAAATGAAATTGTATTAGAAAGGACTTTGTGGAAGCAGTCACAGGAGGCACTCTTCTGCCAAAGGGTAAAACATTATTCAAATCTGTAGGGTAGTGTATCATTTCTTGACTCAAGAGTAATTTCACTTCACAAGATAACTCCCTATGAATTAATCACTGCATGCATTAGAAGCAATCTTATTAACTCATTGATCTTCATTGAAAGTAAAGTGGATAATCTTGAAGTAGTATCATGCACACATACAAGCACAGTTTATCAAGAAGGTTAATTTTGTCAAGGCTCAAAAAGTTAATAGAAATTAGTGTGACAAATATTAATAGAAATTGGGATTTCTTAATAATAAAATTTTATTCTACTACTAAAAACCTATAACTCAGTGCATGAATGAAGGCAGCAAGGACCATTGATGGAAAATGACAGAAAGGAAACAGGAGAAATAGATGTCAATGTAAATTAGAATTCATAAAATATGGAAAATGGATGAGAAAATCTAAGGACATGAAATGAACATCTGGCAAGAAAAATAATATTATGAATATTTGTGGAAACATATCTTCCACAATTTTATCTACATGCATAAGGTGTGTGATTTGGTACCACTAAAACACAGCAATTACCGGGAGACATGATGCAATTATAAGCACTGAGAAGGCAACACTGTTTGAAAATATTTATAATCTAAACTTGAATAAAGTTATCCATAGAGTAGTACACCGGTAGGTAAAGAGGATGTTAAACACTCTCATTAGTGCTTAATTTCATCATGGTGAGTCCTAGGCACTAAGTTCCTCTCTTAGAAAACCATGTAAAATAAGTAAGAAATACCTCAGACAAGAAGAATCTTAATAGTTGCGAGTAACTCGCAAGGATAAGCAACATGACCTCGGCAACTATAGCCTAGTAAATCCAATGCCAAGCACAGCCAAAATAATACCTGATAAAGGAATGTAATTACCGCCAATCAGTATCTTTTAATAGAAAATAGTATTTGTAGAACAAGACTGATTTCATTTTTTAGGAGAAAATCTGATGTACATAAGCAACTACAAAATACATCTGACTCATTAGGATGCTTTTCTACATTACTGCATTCTCCCAAGGGAAAAAATACCAAACAAACCTAAAAACCAAACCTCTCCACACTATGGCTAAAGTACACACTGAGTGAGTCTGTAGATGTGGCAACCCTTAAAAAGTAGCTCTCAATGGAGAAATAAATGGAAATATTTTTAATGAGGTCCATCTTTATACAGGTATCCCTGTTAGTTTCTGATCTTAGCAAACCTACACAAAAGAATGTTTGCAAAATATAAATCAGGGCAAGTAGCGAACACTCTGAGTGACCTTAACTGCATTTAAGTTCTATACATTGAAAAAAACCTGTTTCCTCCAAATGCAAAGTTCTCTGTCAAAGAAGAGAAAGGCAGGTCCTGTCTGCAGAAGGGGGTCCCATGGCTGAGCACTGTGGCTGGAGTAGGTAACAAGGCACACAGCAAGCAGATGACATGGTTGAGTACTCTACCTGGAGACATCAAAAAAACCAGCTTTGCAAGGATGGAACATACAATTAATTTAGAAAAAAATAGTCATTTTTCATTTCAGTTTGTAGAGGCGGGGAAGTGCAACTGCCTCAGTATTGTAATGGACAACTACAAAACTCATGGGAGTACCACAATAGTTCTTCAGTTGTAGTGGTCTCAGTGACCATATAACTCCCAAGCTACACTGGGGTAAAAATTTCTGGGGGGTGAGGTGCTTTAATTGAGTGTCAGGAAAAAGAATATGCCTTTTCCCTCCATGGAGAACTTGGAGGACTAGTACTTAGCCCTGATATGGTGTTTATGCTTGTTTAAGAAACCCACAAAAAGGGGCTTAAGCTAGAAAAAGGCTGTATCATAGGAAAATAGAGAGGATATAGAAAACCAACTTGATTACAGGTCTGAAATTCTCCACGAGGGAGAAAATATCATGTATTAAAAGTCCATTCCAGCCCCCCCTCCCCGCCTCCCTCCAAACAAAAGCAAGGAGGAGGGAAACCTGGATAAATTTGAGGGCTTTTTTCTTCAGCCAAACAAGAAGTTGTGCTTAGTATGGGGATAACCAAGTAAAAGGTGTTTGCTTGTATTATAAAGGAAACCAGATGATATGGTCTAATGATATCTTTGATGATATCTCCCTAAACTTGAGGACTATAATTCTGCTTGCTGTTTTCTATTCATCCTGAAGAGGTAAATTTTCCTCTCATGATTGCTCTTATCAATGTTTTTTTTTTGCAAAGTCTTGAATTTCCTTAGCAATATGTCACTTGTTCTCAGTGAAAAGTGATTTATACTGTGAATTCCACTTCAAAATCAGAAGTAGTAGGGAGTCAAGTTCATTCCCTCTTGTCAGTATACTAAGAAACGGGCACCCCTATAAACTAGAAAATAGCTTTTGGAATGGACAAAGCTGTGGTTAAAAATAGAAGGATTAGTTGGAGGCAAGGAGCCTAGGCAGTATGTAGCCCCCTTGACCAAAATACTGTACACTTGAATTTCAAATATTATTTGATCTGGGACAAAAAATCCCATTCTCTACACAAATCTACAATCTATGACAGCACAGCAGTGAGCATTACTTCTTTCTTCTATGTTTTTAATGTCATTTTTTACAATCAGAGTCTCAAACAACTAAACCACACATCTGAAAAACACATCACACGTTTTCCAAGGCCAACAGCTGCACTTTTAGAAATGGCAGCATATAAGTACAAATCCTCCTATTGTCAATAAAGATGAAGGGAAGTATTAGCAAGTGTCTAGAAGCCACTAAACGTAGAGACAGTAATACATGTGAACATTTGAGAGGCATATTAATTTCTGAAGCCTGAATTCAATTATGCACTACTATTTTGACATGGATGTCAGTACAAAATATCAATGCTATTATTTGCACTGTTGCCTTTGTTACAGAAATAGTTCTACCTAATGAATCGTTTTTTATTCAGGCCTTACCTCTCTTACTTCTAGATGGAGGTAGAGTGCAGGTCTAACTCCTCTACTTGATTGTTTACCCCTGTTACTAGTCAAAGCACCCCATCATGCACTGTATCAAACTATCATATGATCCATGTGCTTGAAATAAGAGAGGCTTGATAGACCTGATTGTACCACAGAATGTTATAAGCATATACTTTCTTTGAAATCTTTCTCAGGAGCACACATTGCTATCTTTATTGGAAAGCAACAAACATGTTTGGATAAAACAAGAGTTAATGCACTTGAACCACAAACCAAAATAAACATAAGCCTTTACCAAGATTATAAAAAAATCAGGGCATTGTTCCTTCTAAACAAGAATATTTACATATCTGCAGTTCTTGTCTGGGAATAAACAGTATTTAAAATCTTGTCCCAAATCAGACAGCACTGGCAAGCTCCTAAACTAAGCTTGGATAATTTACAAGTATCTCAAATTCAGCAAGACTTCTGATGTCTAAACAAATGGAAAAAAATCTCTATATGCTTTGCTCTGAATATTTCATCCAAAAGGATACCACATGCTTACAGCACAAAATCTGTCTTCCTTGTTTCCTTTAACATTATTTCTTAGATAAATAAGGATATGCTGCCACATTGAAGAACAAACATAGAACCTATGCATATATACTGCACACGTAAATGATCATAGAATCATACAATGTCCTGAGTTGGAAGGGACAAGGATCATCGAGTCCAACTTCTGTCGCTGCACAGGACAACCCCAGTATTCACACTGTGTGTCTGAGAGCATTGTCCAAATGCTTCTGGAATATTGTCAGGCTTGGCAGCATGACTGTTTCCCTGGGAAGGTGTCCCAGTGCTCCACCACCCTCTGGGTAAAGAACCTATTCCTAGTATCCAACCTAAACCTCCCCTGGCATTCCCTTGGGTCCTGTCATTGGTCACCAGAGAGAAGAGATGAGCGCCTGTTCCTCTGCTCCCATCGACCATGATGAGGTCTCCCCTCAGTCTCCTCCAGGCTGAATAGATAAGTGACTCATACGGCTTCTCATATGGCTTCTCCTCTGAACTCTTCACCAAATTCATGGTCAAGTGTTCATTAAAATGTACATACCTTGGAATTAATAAGAACTGAAATACAGAATGTGAGATTTAGCATCTTACGTAGATGCAGAGTGACCAAAAGGACTCTGTCAATATGAACCTAAGCTGTACTCCCTTGAGGCTAAACACTAGGTGTTTAAAAAATGAAGCCTGAGATGGCAAATATGAACAGTTACCTTACTAGTCCCAAACAGGGTTTCAGAGCACTTCCCCACTTGCAGAACCTATTTCATGTCTGAGACCTTGTCTGTTAGGCACTGAAGAAAAGCAGTAGCAAAGCACAGTCAGGCTGTCAGTATAGTTATTGGATGAACTGGAAAATGAAATGAACATTAAACTTAGTTTTTCATAGCTTTAATAAGCACTTTTACACTAGGCCCTCCCTTTCTCACTCTATATTTCGACATGTCAGTCTTTTCCATTTGGCTTCACAGCATTTTTCACCCCTTTAGAAAATACCTTTTATGCTTACTCTTTCATTACAGATGGAGACAGCTTCCCAGGCACCACTCTGCTCTTTAATGTAAAAGTCATATCCTGTACGCATCAGTCAATATCGGCCTTTTCAAGAGTGCTCAAATCCGCTGCTGTCAAACATGTGGGATGCTCACAGTCAGCTCTTCTGTCCTTATCACCCACTCATTCCAGTCCAATGACCTTTCCAGCACAATAAAAGCTGCCAACATACTGTAGACATGGTAAAAGTATGCAAATGCCAAGTGCTATTAAAGATACCCATTGTCTGTCGAAGGACAAGTTATTGCCTTCTCTCCATCATTAGAAATCTCTTAGATCCTTGTGCAAATAAAGGTAACTTGAGGTTGTATTGATTTACATTCCTTAAATTCAAACAAGCCTTAGGAATATGTTTAAAGGCAGTATGACTTCTTTAGAAGCTTGCAGAATATATTTGAAGTGAGTACATGCTTTGTAGATCACATGGATATCATAGTTATTTCAAAATATTAAGGCAAGGGCTTCCAGAGGGAACTAGCTGTCCTGCTCACTGTGACTTCTGATGACAGCTGGACACCTACTCCCCTCTGGGTCTCAGAAATCATAAAGTCCTAACAAAGAGGCAATCAAAGTCTTTTAGGGTGAATTTAGAGTTTATTACCTTCTTACTATATGGCTGACATGGAAGAGTTTTAGAAAGAGAACAATGACAACCTTTCAAGTAGCCAAAAACTCATCTCAAGTTGAATCAGAATGTCTTTTAACAAGAGGATAGATGGAATTAAACAAGTGATTAATGCCCACTGGATTCACAGACAGTCTGGCACAACGTGTTTTCTAGCAAGTCAGTCAAGAAGTAAGATTAGTTTGGATTAAAAGAATTAGATTAGCTGAAGGTTCTCTGTCTCTCCTTTTATAAGATTTATGAATTAATTAGAACAAATGAAAATCTAGAGAAAGAGATGTTTCTAGTGTAAACTTTTAATAAAATATTACCATCTGATTCTGAAGCAGACCTCATTTCCCCTTTAGTCACACACTACCAAAATCTGAAGTTTCCATAGTCTGAATAATGACAAGTCTCAAAGAACTAACATAGTGATATGTTTAAAACAAAAACGCAAATCACTGTCTCCTACAGCGTAAAACTATTGTGAGAAGCTGAGTCTTGAATAAGAAGAGTAATGCATAAAATCCAGTTTTAAGAGCATCTAAACAATATGTACTGTCAATATCATACTGCAACAATGATGAAACAAATGTTAGCTAAAGTGCAATAACCTAAAAAGTGTAGAAATTCTACTTTCACTTATACGTGAGGCTAACTACCACATTTGGTCTGATAAATATGTAGTCATAGCTCATTGCTGAGACTTATACAGACTACAATTTTTGGATTAACTCCATGGATCTCCAATTAGACCTATTCCATTAAAGAAAAATATGTGAAGGACCACAGACGTAAATGAGAAAAGAGTTATTTTCTTTACATCTCCTTTACTTAATGTATTGTTGGTGGAGTCTAAAGGGGAATGTGACTTTTTCTGAGAGAGTCAAAGTATCCACAAGGAAACATTTAGAGAATGAAGGCTATAAAAGGTTAATTGATACCCTTGACAAAAGGACAGGAGATGATAGCCTTAGATAAATATCTTCTTGTAAAAATCTATTTACTTCATTTTACTGCCTTCATTGCCTTAACAGAAGAGAGTAACAATATTAAGTTGCAAAACAAATTCACATTTTCTGCTTTTTGTAATCATCATTTCTATTGGTATTTATTATCCAAGTCGCATGGAATTCCCCCCATGGACAACTAAGCATGATTGGGACCTCAGAACACACACACCCACACACAAAGAGTCACAAAATAGTACAACTTTGTATTCTGTTCAAGACAGAAATTGTTGGGCACCTAAACATACCAATTTGTCTTTAGCAGGATTTTCAAGTGTCATGTGAATTCCATGGGAAATAGGACTGCAAATTTGGCTAGAAACAACTACGAAATAAAACATTATGTATAGTGTAGTCTGGTTTATGAATTCTGAGAAGGGCAAGCTCCTATGACAGGGAAAAGAAGATACAACAAAGTCTGAACTCTCTAGTCAAACTACCTCTGAAATTATTACTGCATCAATTAAAAATTAAGATCTAGATATTCCCTTTTAACCAGTGCTGCATATTTGATTTTTGTTTAACTTAACTATGAGTAGAAATATCTTCCCATCCCACTTTTTCAGCCACATCAAGTGATTTCTGTCCTAAGTGTTCTTTTCCTTGGGTTTTATAAAGTAACACAGCTGTGCACACAAATAACAACAATAAAATGAAGCAGCCTTCTTTACTATTCATTATGTTTCAGAATTAGGCCCCAGAAGTTATATCACATGCTAATGGCAACCATAATTGCTCAAATTTTTCCTAATTGTAAAAATAATGTCATACCTTAACCATGGCTCCATATTTTAATGAAATTGTTGTTTTCTGATTTTGTCCAATACTAAAAGGTAAGAATGCCTGCCAACATCCAACAGCACCTTTGCCCAGTTAAGCATAATTGTAGAAAATTTATACAAATATTGTAATAAAATAGTATAAAATGTATTGTGTTTCACAGTTGAAAACACAAAAAAATACTCTTTCATTTGTTTCAGAATGTACTTCCTCCCATAAGATCTATACATAATCAAATTATTTATCTATATGAAACTGTCTAATAAAAAGCTTATCACTGTAAATCCTAATCTTAACATTAATAAGAAATATAGAAGGCAATAATTATTAGAATTAAATCAGACTTTTGGAAAATCCTAGAGGACAAAAGACAGCAGAGGAAACCTTTTTATTTTTTCAGGTGCACGCTGGGGGTTTCTCTTATTAAAATTTTGTCTCCCTCCTTTTTATAGTAAGCAAGACAGTTTAAACATTATATTGAGAAAAAACAGTGCTAGAAATGCTCCTGCCAAAGGACATTTAGAATTGAAAATACAAATCTGAAATAAATTGCTAGACTGTCACAGACCTTTACGGCAGTAAAAAGAAACCCCAAGCCTTCTGTATAGGAAAACCTGATCTTGTGGAGTACATAGTGTAGGAAACATACCATATAACACACCAAGATACAGAGAACATCTGTGATCTGATGTGAAATGAAATGCCTTCTCAAATTAAGGATTGTTATGAAATTTTCTTTCAGAGTTTCTCATGTTACACTATCTGCCATAGTCTGGTATTTAGCAGAAGGTTTATCATCTGGCTCAGAAGTGTCATTTCTTTTTCCCCTGAATTCTATTCAGATTTGGCAGATGTATGCAGTTAAAAATTGTTACCTCCCAAAGAGGAAAATGTAGAAGGACATAATGAAAACAGTTTGCAAATAAACTCCTTCCCAGAAATTTTTACTTGAAAGTACAAAACATTTAAAGCTCTGTGGACAATTTCATAGCTGAGTATGCAACACATATATACAATTTCATTCACATTTTAAAATGAATTTTAAAGAGAATTGTCTTTGCCAGCATTCAAATTTCTTCTGAATTCACTTTTCTAAATACTTTCAGTGACAGCTATATTTGGCAAAACCGTGAAAGCCGCATGATATTTAATTGATATAAAATTTATTTGAAATACTGCATTGGAAAGGTAATTTCAAAAACAATTTTGAAAGTAATTTTCTTCTCTTCAGGGACAAAAATATATCATATTTTTTGTTCACTGAAAATCACAGTGATGAAGACTTACAATAATTCTCTAGTCCTGTCGCTGTCAAAGTGATAAGTTTCTGAATAGGAAGCCAGTAACCATGGTCTAACTGCAAAACTCAAAACTGGGGAGCAGAGACAAAATGTCTTGAACAAAGCTACAAATTCATATCTTAACTGGGAATAGAATTCAGATCACCTTCCTCTGGTCAAGTGTTCCCTCGCAACTCTCCTTATGACTTCATAACAGTGTGCTAATTAGTAGAATAGAAACTAAGAGCAGTATCTGTATCAGTTCATATGGTGAATATTGATTCCAGTATTGCTCTTCAAACCCTGTTGCAAAGGTGTTATACTTATTGGCTAAATACTCTCTGAAATTATCCGAAACCTTCTGTTTCCTAGCCCAGTTCTTGTGACAGTGAAGCTCAAAATAAAAGACATGAAAAATCAGCCCACTTGCGAATTCTATACTAGACTTTAAATAATGGATTAACAAATTGTTATTTAGTACAGATGTGCTTTAACTGTGATGGAGTCAATAAAGAAAGTCTGCAAGTGTCCTCTACATTCACAAGCTGTTTTGGACACAGAATGTCCCTATTTATTTGTTTTTTTGAAGTAGACAGACTCAGTATACAGAAAAATCAGACCCTAATCAGAGGGCTAAGGGGGAAACAGTATACCCATATGTTTAAGTGATGTTTCCATGGATACAGTTGGCTTGATTTACAGTTTGCAAATTTACCTTCATTAAGTGGCAAAACACATTCCACCTTCCCAAAGATCTGAGTATTGGGATATAGACATCACCTGCCATTGCAATGAATGTGAAGCCAAGGACTAGAGCACAGAACCAGGGAGAAGTGCACTTAACTTGTGTTACTCTCTACTTACTCCTGCAGTGTGTGCCTGGGGGATCTTAACCAAGGTGGGTCTTTTTGTTGGTGTAAGAGGCGTTTAGACAGGAACAGTCAGCAACAAAAATAAAGGACAGAAAAAAATGCTTGCAAAGGAGTCCTGGAAAAAAGCATCACAGGGATGCTGTGGGCCATCAACCAAATATGAGTCAACACTGCCATACTGTTTCCTTAAAAAGTGAATACTGCATTAGGCTCTATTAATAGCAATAGCTCACCAGACATGTGATGCAATCCTCCTGCCCAAGCACTGGCTGGAATACTGACTTCTATTCAGACACCCACACAGAGATGTCTAGAGCCATTTCAGATGTTCATGTTGGGAAGAACAAGAAGCAGTGGTCTTATATTGCTGTAAGGAATATTCAAGTTTGCTCTTAGAACTTTTCAGCAGTATGTACAGTGTAGGCATGTAATACGCTGTCAGAGGAAACTCTGAAATCTTCACAACCATGAACCATCAAGAGTAAGAGGGACAAGGTTACCTGGAATGACAGAAACATAGACAATCATGACCTAGGGCTGGGACAAGGCAAAAATGGCCTCTTGAGATCCCTCAGCTTTTGATTCTATGTTCCATTAAAATGAACTGCAGTAAAACAGTAGGAATACTATAGGCTTTCTGGATTTTCATCAGACTAACAGACTATCGCACCACATCAAAATCCAGAATAAATTAAAATTAAGAATCTAATGGTGACCCTTTTTCTAAATACATTTTTTAATTCATATTAGAGTTACATCACTGTTTTGACATACAGTTGTCGATTTTGGCAAACCCCTCAGAATCCAGATCATTCTGGAAATTATTTTGTTACATAAGGGATATGCAGAGATATATACTAAATGCTTCAACCTGCCCTCGTTTCATTCTCCACAGTCTGTCTAATGTCAGCCATGACATTAATTTGGATTCGCAATGTTAAGGATGAGAGGCAAAGCCCAAGGAAGCCCTGATGATGAAGGCTTTAACAATAGAGACAGATTTACTTGTTGTCACTGGTTAGCCCCGACCCGGCTAAATTTGGTAGCTGAGAACCGTGCAGCTGGGCTCCCAAATTCCACCCCACACACACGCCCAGGGGAAGTGGAGAAGAAAATAAAAGGAAAAGGGCTTGTGGATTGGAAACTAAAACTACAGCTTTAATGAAATAATAATAATAATAGTAATAATCGAAATAATTAGTAATTAAATATGTACAGACATCTGAGATGACCCTCCCACTGCACCCATGGATGACTGTACTTCACCACAACTGCTGTAGAGCAGACATGAAAGTCCACAGTAGGAGAGAGCTGAGCTCAGGAACTGGATTCAGGAACGCATGGATCCGAAATCAGGAGCAACCAAATAGATGAAGTCCTCACTGGACGTTGGCCATCACAGAAGAGAGCAAGAACCTCATGGTCTCACCTTTATACTGAGTATGATGTATGTGGGATGGAATAGTCTGTTGGTCAGTTTGGGGACCCCTGTCCTGTCTACTCTTCCCTAAAGGTGCAGCCTTTTTCACTAGCTCAAGGATGGCCTTGGTTACCAGAGGAATAAGGATAAACACTGGCCTTTCTGCATACCAATGTTCCATGTTACCACTTCTAGAGAGAAAGTGGTCTGAAAAACAGGCAGTTAGCCTTCAGAAAAATGAAGTCACTTTAGTCTAAGGCTGAGCCAGAGTCAGAGTCACTCCAATTAACTCAAACCATAACATTTTAACCCTTATTCCATACTATTTATGTCTTGCTTATGTAATTACTATGTATATCTTTAAATATTCATATACATGTACATTGTTAATTTATGACGTATTCACACAGAAGTTAGTTAAGTTCATTATTGTGGGTGTCCATCCATTTTAGCAGTCTCACAGAGCAGGAAGAATAGGGTGAAGTTTCATTGTAGTTTGTGCCCACAGGCTGTACATTAGGGATGTCAACCTCTGACAGGTCATTGGACACCACATGATGAAGCTACCTCATTACCCTGAAAAACGCTTCGTAAACACTGTTAGTAATACAGTTTAAGATTGAGTATTATCACCCAGGGTTAGTTTTCCTTGAGGTACACACTGAACTTCACCATCCCTCATCATTAACCACCAAGCATATGCAGGTCCTTGAATGAAAGCAACACCATGAATGAGTTTACCTTTGCCTGAGGCATGAGAAATCCAAATAGTTTTCCCCAACAAATTCCTTTCATGCACCACAGAAACTTTATCCTCTGATTAAGCAGTACCAGGTCCATTGGTAGGTCCTCAGATGTTAAGTAACCACGTGGCTTCTGCCAAATATTTATCCCAATTTTTAAAAACATTTCTCATTACCTTCAGGGTAGTTTTTAATAGTCCGACATATTGCTTAATTTTAGCTGAGGCTTGTGCGTGATGGGGAATATGATATATCCATTTAATACCCTGTTCTTCAGCCCAGGTATCTATGAGATTATTTTTGAAATTAGTAACGTTGTCTGATTCAGTTCTTTCTGGAGTGCCATGCCTCCATAAAACTTGCTTTTCAAGGTCTAGAATAGTATTACAGGCAGTAGCATGGGGTACTGGATATGTTTTCAACCATCCGGTGGTTGTTTCCACCACACCTCTAAAGTTCCTGTAACCAGTCAGAGATAAAAAATCTTTACACAATATTTGACATTTCTATTCACTATGCATTTTTTCTGGAGATGAGGCAGGGATACAATAAACTACAAAATGGAGCATCAGTGGGAACAAGAACATATGTTCTTTTGTTGTAATTACAAGGAGGACCTCATGCAGAGCACTGACTGCCTGAAATTATATCTACAATGTAGGAGGTAAAGTGTAGACTTCACCTAAATTAAGTCTTATTACAAAATGTAAAATCATAGAATCATCTGTTTGGAAAAGGCCTTTGAGATCATCGAGCCCAACTCTCCAACAGAGGCATGTTGTTGGGGTATTACCTGATGGGACTGGGCTGCAGTGTGGGCCAGAAGCCAGGGAGAACCTTAGGACTCTACACAGTGCTAATTGTTCTCTCCATCTTCCTCACACTGTGCATCAATTATGGGGACCTGAAAGAAAATTTGCAGTAGACAGTGGAAGCGTACAACTCCTAGTCCCATGGCAGAAGAGAAGAAGTCAGGAACTAGTGGCAGCGTTTGTAGTCTACCCATTCTTCCCCAGTAAATCTGCATCTGAGTGGTTTTCACCTGATGTGCTCACTGTAAATCAAGAAAACTTGCTTGCATTCCACCAAAAAAGATTTTTAAATGGCTAATCTAGTGACAACAATAGCAAGTTTCTGACAGTGTTATAAAAAGCTAATTTGCTGAGACATGGTTTTATCGGTTGATGTGAAAGGTAGTACTTACCGGGTCACTTGAATAAAAATGATTTTTCATTATGGTGGGAGGAGCTATTGTACTTGTTAGACTGAAAGATGAATTTCCTTATGAAGATTTAGAGGTAATTTCTTTACTGTAATTGTCACACTGCACTGACAATCTGAATACCACTATTGCAGTAATAACTGAAATTAAAAAGTGGAATATTGTCCTTTGAAGATGAATACAAAGAACATAGAATGTTGACTCACTTGAGCTGTTCTTCCTTCTGCCTGTCGTTTCATGTATTTATAGTCTTTCAGTAGTTTATTCCAATAAGAGCAGTATTTCTTCATTTAAAAATTTCCTAATGGCTTTTCTATCTCTAGACCAGATTCAGCTCTGATAATAGCATTCAAGCAATTAATACACTCTGTTACAACATGTCTGGCTTGGATAGCAAACCTGAAACATTTAAAGGAAAAAATTATCCTTAACATAGGATGTAAGGACATCCTGAACAGAAGCAACAATTTGAAGTGGGAACAGCTGGGAAATGGGCTTTAAAGCCACACAAGTGTTCCAAACCAAAATGGTACTATGGACTCTGAAATTATCAGAAATGATTTTTACTTTTTCACTCAGAGAAGGTGCTCAGGCCATTAGGAATGAGTGCCTGAATTAGCAGACTATTGTCCCTCAACTGGAGCCTCTTAGAAGCAGTTCAAGCTACCTAAATATTTAAACATCTGAATATTTAAAGGTATTTAATAAGAGTTGAGAGCTTTTTTTTTAATTCCACTTTAGAGTACTGAGATTAGACCAAGTTAATTCAGGCAGTTGAATGTGCTGCTTGTGATTAGCCAAGCCGAATTAGTGTCTGCTTGCTGTGCACAGGGACAGTCCCATCAGTCTCCTGCACCACCAGGCCTGGCCATGTGCCTTTGTCTCTTCCCTGGGACTTTTCTAATCACATGGCAAGTTAGTTTATGCTGTTTAACCAACAGAGAACCAAACCTAAAGATAAAAACAAAAAAAAAGAAAAAGAAAAACCCACATCAAAACAAACAAATAAAAAAAAACACACACAGAAAAAACTAAACACAAAACCAACAATGAAGAAGTTATCTTTCTTCTGGTTTAGCTTTCCTAACATGCTTCTGGGATCAGATGGTCACCAATGACAAAGTTGCACAAAGTGCAACACTGAAAACCCCATTAGAAAGAGGTGGGCACAGGTAAGATCACACTTCTTGGTAGCAGCTAGCTATAAGCTGACTTTAGCTATACTGTAAAGCCGTGCACAAAGGTAGGTGAGATGGTGCAATTACTTCTCATAGTGTGCAAAAATGGAAAGGTAGGGGAGCTCAAAACCAGTCACAAGTGCCATCATCAAAGAAGGATGATTATGAAATTCTGGCCAGCTTTCTTGAGTGAAAGACTATTGTCTCAATAAAAGTTTTTTATTAGTATGGATGGGAATCAGGAGAGAGGAAAAAGGGAAAGTAAATTTAGGAAGGTTACTGTCTATATGTCTGATCTGTCTTTCAGAAGTGATGGATACAAGATGGTTACAGCTGCACTCAAGATCAGAAGTCACAAGAAGAAATAAAAAATTAATTTACAAATACCTTTCACAGTTCATGCACAGTTAGGTGCAACTTATTTTTTTTAAATTCCCTTCTGTCTTCAGGATTCACTTTACTTGATGTAGTATGTGTTGTTTTATACTTGTGGGAGCTGACTTATGAATAATACAACTACTTGGTTTGGGCTTTCAGGAAAGGTCTGCACTTACTGGAATGTATTAAATTTAAGCAAGAGAGACTTTGCACTTTGCAAGCTCTGCAGGATAAATATGATGTAGGCATAACTGTTGAAATAATTGTTTGTCTCATCTTACACTAAGACTGAATTAGAGTTACCTTATTTAAATTCATACTAATGTCTGAGTATGATAGCAAAATAGCAAAACGATACTAGCCTAGAATCCTTGTAGCTCAAACAAATACAATTTGTAGGCTGGTATAATTAGCTCTGTTCTTTTCATGTCATAGTTAGCACAGATATGGGGAGAACAGGCAGCCTTACCCTCTGTGCACTGCTCCTTGAAGATCATCCGCATTTTCCTGTATGTCTAGGCTGAAGCACAGAAGTCTGGACAAGGCAATTGTGGAAGTTGTTCTACAGCTAATGTTACATATGATTGATACAATGCACAGTTTTTAAAGTTGCATCAGATGCCTTGCTAGTGTAAAACAGCATGTCAACCAAATCAAAGGAAGAACTGGCAAAGGTATTTTACAGGTGCTCTCACAAACCAATTGTCATTCCATTGAAAGACTGAAATTATGAAGATCTTCCTTAATGTTATTTAGCCTTTATAACATCAGTGAAAAGGTTAGCTCCCTTTTAACATTCACTTTTCTCCTCACTGTAGTTTCCTTAGAGCAATACCTGCATTCATCTGCTAGTGATCTGCTATCCTTGATTATAGACTAAAAACTACTGTTAGCTCCAAACCAAGATGTTGGATCTGACCACATTTTTTTTTGAGGTTATGTGAAAATACTTTAAATTTGAAAGGGATCTGCAGGGAGGTCACTGTCTGATTTGTATTATCAAAGAGGTTGTCTTTGGATCTGATCAGGAGACTTGCAGACTACAAGTTGTACAAGAAACAGAAGCAAAAGGGATTATTTCCAGCAATTTTTTTTTTAGAGTGTTCTCTGAGTGAAAATAAAGTACAAGTGCATATCTGTCTTTTCCAAATCAGATTAGAGGTCATAAGAGGCTAGGATTCCTGGTCATCTGTTGATTTTTTCTTTTGAAAATTAATCTGGCAGGATTTGAGGCTGTGTTTATGAACATAGCCAACTTTTCTAGTTCTCTTCTCAGCCTGTCTCAGAGGTTATAGATTGCTAATAGTAAAAAAAATTATCTGCCTAATAGACATGTTGTTGCAGAATATAAGGGAAAGATTGCTGCCATTGCACCTGTAAGTGAAGGACAGAGGTCTATATCAATTAAGTATCTGAGAGAGTCCATTTTACTGTGGAATTAAAGAACTACTGAGTCATTATGACCAGTTATCACCAACATATGCCACCAATGCAGAATTATAAATCTCTCCTTGCAAAGAAAGCAAACATAACCAGTTTCCTAATTCATAAGCTTGTATGCTACCGGCTACAGCAATCCCCCAAAGAAGGCAGCTTCAAATGAAGGCTGAGAATACTATGCACATGAGTTTGGGTGGTTTGATTTTGAGACTCTGGAACTGAAAGTTAAAATGGTTTCAAAGAAATGCTGAAAATCTGCTCAGTAGAGGTCTTTGATGATTTCAGACAATTTAGGGAAGGAAGCATAAATTTTTATTTAAAGTATATTGTTAGAGGATTTTTTCCCAAATTTTACCATGGGCATTCAATTATATTAGTTATTATTTCTGAAGATCTCCTATTCTTCTGAGTTAGAGATAAAACAGACCAAGAAACTCTTCTTAGGATGAGCAGCTTGCGGCTTCAGGAGCAGAATCACAGCCTGAACGTCATATAAGGAAAGAGTTAAAAATAGATGGTCTCCATTCTTTGACCTGATCCTGTACTTTGTATGTACATGAGCAGGTGTGTTCATTTGTCAAGTTGTTGGTTGTTGACAATGCTGTTGCAGTGGTGCAGAGGGATATCTTGCCCTAGAAAATATGTCAGTTCAAAGTAGAGTTCATCATTGGTTAGCCTCAGTGAGTAGTTAGAAACAACACCCCGTATGTCAGCAGACACCATACACCTCTGGCCTGTGGCAGAAGAGGGCAGAATGAACTGGTCCCCAGATCAGCTGAGCAAAGCCTCCTGTCCTTGGCATCACTCCCAGCTCTGCTCTCAGGGCTTCCTTAGCAGCAAACTACAGACAGACCTTTGGAAACAAACAAAGTGCACAAACTCTCGAGTCCCATCACACTCCTCCCAACAATTTTTTCCTGTATAAGAGAAGAAAAAACTGCATAGCATTGCAGAAAAACACAATGAAAGGGATCGGAAAGATCCACTGCCTGAGCAAAACCATTGAACTTAAACATCCTTTGAGTTTTAATAGAGCAACTGAAGGAGATACTGTAACAGAGGAAACCCTGCAGTGCTATCTAGGCCATACCTGCCTTAGAACTTTCTAGTTTAAAAATAAAACAAAACTAAATTAATTACTTTACTCACACGTCAGTAAAACCTCTTGACAACTCAAAAATCTCACATAACTGTCTGAATTCAGAAGGTTTCAAAAACTCACTAAAAATTCCAAAAGAAAACAAAATAACCTACCATATTTATTCTTATACTTCCTAAAGTATTTACACAGCTTTAAACTGTTTTGCAGCACTTCCAGCAAATCTTCTGTCTAGTATCTCTGTGTTGCATGCATGAGGTCTCTTAATGCAGCCATGCTATTGCTTGGATTTTCACTATATTTATTGTAATCATATTAAAAACTGGACTCGTTATGCATTTGTGCATCTCTTATTTCTGTGATTCTAGTGCTAATAATTATAGGCAATTCTTTTCCAGTTATATAGCCATTAGGGATAGAGTAGGCCAGCATTTTGATTTTATGCTAGAGTCCATGGGACACAGACAATCAAAATCTAAAGAAATTTAAAAGAAACATATGGGAAACCTTTGCCATATTTGATATGCCACTCAATAAATAACTTAATTAGAAGCTGAAATTTAGCTGAAAAGTGATTCCTTTAACATTGGTGTCAGAATACAGATCTTTAGAGAATTCTACAAAAACAAATTGGTAATTAATAGCTCTATACATACTTTGGGCTAACAGATTTTCCTTTCCTTTTCTCCATAAAGATTGTAAGGTTTTTAGGAGGCAGAAGGCTTAAAATATGGATTACCATTTTCAATTAAAACAAAAAGAGAGAGAAACAGAGAGAAAAGATTGTGAAACATTCCAGTTGCTTTATGGAAAATACATGAGCATCCTGATAGAGAGAACTGTCTGAATCCAACGCTGTTTATCTCATGCCCAAAGGGCAGACAGGAGAGAATTCACAGCAGGCACAGAGAATGCAAAACTTTTGTGGAATGCACCTTATAGGTCCCTTGATGCATCATTAAGATGACGAGCCAAATCTAGCCAGACTGACAGATTACATCTTCTCCCTCAGGACAAATGAAAAAAAAAATACTGTCTTTGCAAAAATCCAGAATTCATATTTTTGGTTTTAACCAACATATTTCTGATCATAAAAACAATTTAAATGTCTAAATCACTTCATAATAACTAAAATTACAGTAAAAATGGGAAGAGATTGTTATCTCTAATTTTGCTGTTTTGTGGAACCAATATGGATGTAGTTTATGGTGTTGTGTGTAAAGTGATTTTTTAAATCTTATCAGATCTCTCTGTGTCCCAAGAAAGTGTTCTTACTCTCTTCATGGTCAAAAAGTAGACCAATTTCTTGCTTCTTTATTACTGTTAAATACATTTTCTGTCTCTTTTCTGTCCTACACTTTTATAGCAGTAACTAAGTACTGCCTGGAAAAAAAGCACAAGGAAGGGGCAAACAAGGATCCACACTTATATTAAATATGACGGTGGGTATTAGTGAATGTCCCTGCAAATCCTTGAAAGATTAGGCCTCTAAATCTGCAATCTGATCTTTATTTTTTAATAATTGGCATACCATAAAAGCTTCCTTCATTGATCTATCTATGTCCCTGTTGTTCTAGAGTTTCATTCTCTTCTTTTTGAAACCTTGAATAACTTCTTAACCTTTTTAAAAAATGGTAATATCATCACACAGTTGACTCTCATAGTTGCAAGGCAAAAAAATGAAGCAACACTTGAACTGAACAGATGTAACAGTGCGTGTCTCCGTCCACAGAGAAGGAGAAAAGAAAAACCCAGGCAGCTGATCTGCTTTTTCCACTGGCCCTTGAATCCTTAGAGCTTAAAGCAACTTCCAAAATATTGCAGGGGTCAACAGTGCAGCAAAGACCCATATATTAGGAAGAGATTCTTCACCCAGCAGGTGGTAGAGCACTGGAACAACTGCCCAGGGAAGCAGTCATGGCACCGAGTCGGCCAGCATTCAAGAAGCATTTAGACAATACCCTCAGTCACACGGTGTGAATGTTGGGAGTGTCCTGTGTAGGGACAGGAGTTGGACTCGATGGACCTTTGGGGTCCCTTCCAACTCAGATAGTTCTATGGTTCTGTGATTCTATGATATGCGTCATGTGCCATGGCAGGCCTTGCTATTGCTGCCTCAGCATAAGTTTGAGGTAGATGTAGAGGTAACGTGCAAAACCTTCTGTCCCAATACCTGGGATTTTTCTCTCCTCCAAAAACCACATCAAGTTGCTCAGTTCTGGAGAAAAGAGGGTTGCTGAAAATGGAAGAAAGAGAACTGGAAGGAGAACAGCAGCACTGAGCCCTGAATCAGCCACTGCAAAGGGTTGGCCAGGGTGACTGGAGAGAGAGAAGCTCTCTGAAGCCCATTACTCTCTCCTTACTGCAGATGCAGTGGTTCAGAAATATTTCTGGGTTTGAACGCTCCTCTCAGCAGCAGTGTATCCATTTTGGGTATATGAGGAAGCAGTGGATGCTCAGACCAATTGCACCCAATACATTTAGCAGGGATCTTACAGCTTGCAGAACAAAAACAACAAAGAAAACACACCAAAGATTTACCTTCTCCATGGAAGGAACACGCTCTAGAAAGACCTATGTTAACGAAGTAGGATGAGTGCATGTTGTCAGGTCAATATTGGCTGTCACTCCCACTCCTACATACTCAGCCTCTACATTGTAAAGGCATCTGTGGATCGCTACTTGTCTTCCTTTCTGTTCTCCCCATCGTATTCATGTAATTTATGTGAATTATATTCAGTGTCTACAGAAGTAACCTAGGAAGCTTTCTGAATAGCCATAAACCAGAACCCCGATTTCTTGTTTAAAATAAAACCTAAAACTCTAAATAAATCCCGAACACTTTCAACAAAATCGTGACAAAGAAAAACTAAGGGAGGACTATGCCCCTTGCCCTCCAAAGTTTTGACTAAAACACTTATTATGAGGAAATAAATAAAATAAAGGCTGAGGAAACAAACAAAACCTGAGTCCTCCCTTCTACGCACCCTTTCTCTATGCTACTTCTACTTGTAAATAAGGTAGAATTTCCCAAGGACCAATTAAGGCTTTTCTTGGCAGAATTACAGAGCAGTACCCTTGGTGGAGCTTTCCATTTAAAATCTCTAATCTGCATGTTATCTTATCCTTAACAACCTTCTTCCAAGTAGAATTTATGCACTCATTCTCCCTTTGAATGCCTCTTGGGACCAGAGACTACATATAGCGCTAATTCACTTAAATTTCTGATATATTGGGGGAAAAAAAAGCTCACAAGTTCTTCCAAGTTGGCTTCTTTGTAATGATTTTAATTGACTGCTTCAGAACAGCATAGGAATATAATGATCAAGAGTGGTAAGAACAGCATGCTAAAACATGACATATTAGAAAAAAAATATTACATTGGCCAGTTTGAATAAGCAATAAAATGTCCGGAGTGGGAAAAAGCCCCCGAGAAATCATAATTGTACAATGTTCAAAATGGAAATCAATCAACCTATCAATCAACTAGAAAACAAAGGATGGCTTTCCCTGCATAAGAGAAGCTTCTTGCCACATTTTTCTGCAATTTAGAGAGCCTGTATTTGCCTGCTTGGATCATTTTCAGATCACCAGGCTAGCAAATACATTTTTAGATCTCTTTGTAAAAACCTCTGAGGTTTAAGGATATTGTTATTCTTTTTAAGAAAAGAAAGAAATTAATAAATAAAAAAAAAGCTTTTGAGGAATGTAGCCAGGAATGTTGCAGCTGGAAGCCAGGGGCTGTTGAGTGTATTGCATCTGGCCACAGCTTTGAGTGTCAAATGCTGGAAATCTGAACCTGTGCCATTTTGGAGCTCTGGCTTTACTGGAATAAAGGCTAGAACCTTGTCTGGGAATAGTCTACACTGGATGACCTTCATAGCACACCATTCCTCCCCTCTTATCCACATCTGAAGCATCTAACAGAAAGAGGAAGGTTGGAAAAAGCTGTTTGAATGAGTAGGCAAGGAATTCGTGTATACAGATTATAAAATCTGTATACAGATTTTCTGATGTTAGGGGAAGTTATTGAAGAAGGACTATTTACATGCTGTATATCCATTTGTCTCTTTGGCTTTCTATCACCTTTTCAAAAAGAGGCAAATGTAATCCATTATTTGTGCTGACTACTGAAAGCAACTTACTGTAGACATTGCCTACACCCCATAGTTTTCAGCACTGAAGACTACGAAAAAGATAACTGAATATTTTATCAGATCGCTGTGCTTTTTGAAGAAAAACCCAAGAAACTACACTCTGCTTTTGAGAAACAAAGTTGGCATGCAGTGATGAATCTCCATAAGGTGCTAGAAATTGTCAAACCCTGAATTTATCAAATCCTTTTGTGGAACACTTATTCTACAAAGCATTTACTTAGGAAACAACAATTCAGAGACTAAAAATAAGGTCTCTTTAAATTTAGTAAGAACCATCACAAAGACAGACTATGGAAAAAGAATTTGTCAGCTGCAGCTTCAATTTTGCAGACTGAGTTTAGGTCTTCTGAAGTTGCTTTGCACTCAGGTCTCACATAGGGATGAATTTTCTGCATGTGCACTTTCCACTTCAGCTGGAAATTACACTGTTTATCAGTGTCAGTGCCAAACTACAATTAGCAGAGTGAGACAACACTGCTTGACCATTTTATCAATTTCTTTCAGAATAAGACTCAAAATGAGAAGTTTTGAAAGTCTGTTAAAAGAATCCTTCATTCTGGAAAACAGGGATGTACGTGTGAACATGAGTACATAAACCCACATATTGTGATTGAAAACACGTATTAAAAAGTTAAAAATTCTTTAAAATTCATTTATAAATGCTTCTCTGTGTTTGATCTATGAAGGAACAGGTCTGCCATGCTGAAGCTAGGGCGTGCATTTCCAAGCAAAGTATGATCAAATTGTTTCAGCACTGCTCAGGCATCCAGCATGAGCATTACCCCCTAGCTGGGATCAAGACCAAAACATTTCTGTCAAGAAGCTGTTCCATGGGATAAGGAACTGGCTTTCTACAGGTGAGAGAGAAAGGGGTTAAAAGAAGGCTCATGAAGAGAAAGAAACCCTGACTGGTCATGACCACATTTAGGTTAGCAATAACTTGAGCAACTGCAGCATCCGCCAGGATCTCCAAGCACTGCAAGAGACACTGTCCCTCTGAATAGTGCACATCTTTGTTAGCAATTTGACTCCATCATAGTGGCTATAGCAACTATAAATTATGATTAAAGTAACAAGACCTTCATCTGATCAGTGTCACCTCACCTTCATGCTGTCTCATTCCCTCTTTTCACACTGCACAGAACAGGCTGGTACTGTTGAGGAAGTGCAGCACGATTGTCCATATCTCCTTACAGATGGCTACAAAGGATGCTGATTTATCACATTCATATAATTGCTTTTGACCTCATGTCATACAAACTGTCCTTTCATGGGTTTTGATTCTATAGATCCCTGATTATTTTCAAGGGGGAGAAAGATTTTAAATGCCTTTCTCTGGTTCACAGCCAAATGCTTTTCATACAATCTAAAAAACATCTTGCAGCTTCCTTCACGGCCCTGCCCCTTCCTCCTCCCTTCTTACATCTGCTGCTATAAAATCCAGTCTGTTCCATATTTCTAAAACCTGAAAACTAGATTTCTGAATCACTTCACCTTTTGGTTTCACTCACATTATTAATCTCTATGTCATAAATAGAGGCTCAGTTGGCTAAGCAACTGTTATTTTAGTGTCTATCAGGCACAGGCTTCTTTCTAAGTCTGGGGACTTGTTTACATTCCTGCATACTGGCCCACTACTGAATCTTTTCCCAGCTTTCATTCAGACAGAATTCCTACTGAGACTTTAAAGAACTCCCTCCAGTGAATCCTTAGCATCTCTCTCATATGGTACTCAGGATAAGAGAATCTGAATCCAAGCTATTTGTGCTCATCTTTTGCTCATGGCACTCCACTACAGCTGCAATCAAGTGAAATTTTACCCTGATTGCTGTAAGAAAAAGGACACTGCCAAAACGTTCTCAACACACTGCCATTTTTGCAACATTTGCATTTCCTCAGTGCAAAATAACCCAGATTTGCCTCCTGACATACTCTAAAACCGGTGTCTTTCCAGGTTTCACTGGGACAGGAATTAAATTTGACATGAGGGGTTGAAATCTACTGCCCCTAATCAACATCCTCTAACGAGATGAAAATGACAGTGAACAACTCGCAGAGGGTGATCCTTAGCACCCAAGCCCAGTGCCTCTCTTTTGGCCTCTCAGGGCCATGATGCATCCCACAATGTTTACCCTGGCAAACCTGCTCTTGCTCGCAGCTGCAAGAGTTCCTCTGACATTTGATCTTCTGGGCAGGTGCCACCAGAGTAGTGCAAATCACCAATGAAAGGTGCAACAACAGGACAGATTGCCCCTGTCAAGCAGTACCTGAGGAAAAGGTGCAGAGACCATCACACAGAGGCATCATGAGAGCTGATCTTGTTCAGAAGCTCTGCTCCCTGCACTTTGTGGCACTGAGTAATGGGTCAATCCTGATGGACAGGCTGGCTTTGTCTCTTTGAGAGACACAAGCTATTGTCTCCTACCAGCAAGGCACTTGTTCTGGATATCTCTTACCACGATGATTTTCCTGACTTGATTTCAAAGCAGAGGGCCAACATGTCTACCAAAAAATGTCCACGTGCCTCTTCAGGGAACAGGGTAATGGAGATATACTTTTTAGTCTCCAAAACCAAAACCAAGTCAGAGTCCCTTGCATCTTACCTTGGAGCACCAGCTTGAGAGTCTGCAACTATCCTACAGATATAAAGGTTTCAATGTCATCTTGCGCTAGGCACTGGAGCTAACTTTCCTATTCAGTGATTCCATCATTTTGTAAAATGTGTACAGTATGCAACATCATTTATTATAAAAACATAGAGTGCAAGAAGATTAAAATTCTGACAGAGGTGTATTAGATTTCCTTGGTAAAAGAAAAAACTTCATATGTTTGTGAATCATTCCTAAGATAATCATACACCTTTAAATACCGTAAAGAAATCAATTTTCATGTTTGTTCTGGAAAGCATCATTAATATTGATACATGACAAATGAAATATGTCCATTTTGGTGAGTAATGAGATTTTTATTCCTTAAAAGATTTTGAAATAATGACATATAGATTTTGAAAGGCTAAAGGCACTACTAATCTGAGAGAGTGTATCTGAACATTAATATCATAAAATGGGCGGGTATCACACTCATATTTAAAATTAAAACCCAACTGGCAACTGTTCAGTTTGTACTCACTCCTACCATGTAAGAAAGGTGTGCAATTTTGGAGACATTTAAGCTCATAGCAGTATATTGTCAATGAATACCTCAAGGAACTCTAAAGATTTAGAAAATTATTTTGAGGGACGGAAAAAGGAAGGGTAGAAAGAGCATCTGAAGTTGTATTTAAAGTGTCTTTTTTAACAATAAGTAGGAGTCTGAGTCACATATATGCAATGAGTACTGTTTGAATAACGACAAAACCTTCCAGCTTACAACATTCTCCATCAGCTACCTTCTGCACTGCTGAAGCTTAACGTAAAATGCCAGCTCCTTTTCCACTTCATCTTTCATCATCCCCCTTATTTGTAGCTAATGTACAGGACTGTGGAAACCAGAGCTCAATTCTCAACTACTCATCAAAGTCTTATACAACTAGCAAGTGTGTAAGTTATTTGGTGTTCCAGTGTTCTGACATGAACAGCAAGTATATATTTACCAGCTTCACAAATGTACTGAGAGACAAAGTATTTTTTAGGATGGACAGAAAGTGTTTCTCCATATTTACAGCTGTCTTTAACAGTAGGGTTGCTGAAGAAACCCATATAGCAAGACAAAAGAATGCAAAAGCAATTTAGAGATCCAGAATTATTCCTATTACTCAACAGAGCAGATTTTCCAGAAAACTGCAAGTAAGGATTGCAGGGAAATTGTCAGACAGAGGTAGTAAAGGCTCTAGTCAAGATGCAAGAACATCATAGTTATATATGACAAAAAAGACTGATGCTTAAGACAGGGTCTATGCACTTGACTCTAAAAATGTCAAACTTGATTGGGGAAGAGTTGGAATCAAAGTTATGAATGCAGCCCCAGTGAGCCAGAATACAGGATTCTTCCCATGTCAGCCAGTTTTGATACAAAAATAAGTGATGTATCTTGCTTGTGGGAATCACTGCTCTTGTTCTTAGTGTAGGAAAAGCAAAATTGATGTCACAGGTGCTACCATTGCTTTAAAGAGGTAATTGATAGAAAAGCCTCACAGGAAAAAAAAAAAAAACGAAATACCTGAACTCTTGTTTCTTTCTTACTTTATATCATATATAATCATTTCTGAGAAGAAAAAATATGTAAGGGAAAAATGTCATTCAAGCTATGGAAAAATTTCTGAACAATTCTATTCTGGTGATGACACAGAAAAGAAGGAGAAAGGTAACATGGCTGATTTCCTGGTAACTGGAATCAAATACCACAACAGAGAGCCAGGGTGTTTGTTGACAAACTCTGATAAAACAAAGTCCAAATCATGGAACAGAATTAATTATACAGCCAAAATTCAAAGAAGGAGCCTGAAATAAAAACTGTTCTCTCTGTCTCTCTTTTTTACCTTTTTCTTTTTTTTTCTTTAAATATAAACTAACACTTGGCAAACACCACATTGAGCAAGTCTGAACTGTTTTGAACTTGTTCAGCATAGGGTATATTGATCAGCAGAGCCCAGAATAGAGAAACAAAGCTCAGACATAAGCAAGTGAATTTAATCAACTGAAGTTGCCCAAAGTTAGCAAAATAGAATGCAGATAATTTTGACCACAATGTAGTTTTATGAAAGTCATGTGTGGTTTTTTCTCAGGGTAGTGTAGGGAAGGAGAACCGACACAAACCCAGCCAGTTTTTCCACTGCACTAATTGTAATGTTTAACTTGCTTACTGGGATTTTACAAATCTAAATGAAAATGCTGAAGAAAATATGGGGAAAAAAATAATAAGGATTTCCTTTAATTATAGGAGTTTCAAAATGATAAGAGAAAGGTTGGAAAAAAGCTACATGTTAAAAAAATTAGTTTAACGTGCCCCAGAAGTGTCAACAAGAAATCTGAAACACTGAGAAAGAAAGACCTAATGTTCCAAAGGATACATGTGTTCAGTGATTATTAGCATTCCCTTTTCTCAGGGAAAAATAAAAATCTTATCTGTAGGAGTCTAGATAAAAAAAAAAGTTATTACAAACCAAGTGGTTCAAGTGCCCTTTGGAAATGTTAAAGATTGAAGTTACAGACATAGAGAACTGCTGCACAGGAGTAATAAGCTGATGTCTTTATCGCGGATCAAATAATGAAAATCTATTCAAGGAGTTATGCTGCTAGAACAGGAGGTTGTGACAATATAATCCATTTAGCTTCACAGGACCCCAGCTTTGTTTAGATTTAAGCTCAAGGACTGGAATAAGCCTGTGTCAAAAATAGAAGCACTAGCATCAAGGCTTGATTAAATAAAGTCTTTCATCTCCTCCTCTGTGCCTGTGAGAGCCTGTCAGGTATGTCTCACCTTTACTCAGTCAGAGGGAAAAGGAGTCCCTTCTCGTTGGGGAACTGAGCACTCTCATCCTGCAACTCCTGCTCATACCAAGAGCCAACTATTTTTTTAAAGGAAGAACCTGGCCGCTTCTGTGGATATCACTGCAGACTTCCACTAGAGGAGACAAGAGGCAGCTTGTGACACAAAACTCAGAATTTACCTCTTTGGCTATATATTGTGGATATATCCCTTTCCTATATGTTTAGCAGGAAGCACGGTGGTACTCATTTTGTAGAGAAGATCATAAGGCTGTCAAGTAAACAGATGAAGTTAATTCAAGCACAAGTCAGGAGCAATCACTATTTTAATAGTTTATATTCATAATTCTACAAAGCAGATTAACTTGACCACACTGTTGTTAAAATGTTCTGATGACAGAAATAAACATATTTGAACATGCTTACATGAACACCAAACCCAAAAAGTCCAGCAGAAAGTATCAGAAATTCCCTCTATAATTAGAACGATGTTCCCTGGTATATGGGATCGTGTCATTAAAGCCTGCATCATAAAGCAGTTGTTTTGTAGGACCTCTGCCACACTACATGACTCATTTTATGATTATCCAGCTGGACACCACTCGGTTGGATTTATAGCTGTATTTGAGTTCTTGCAGATGTGGGTGAAATCAAAGAAAGGTAGACCTGGAGAGCTATCTAATTTTAAGCATTCTTCAAGTTCTGGTATCTCAGATGGGACATGTAGAATAAACTGGCATGTTTTGATCTATCTTTGACTCTCATTTTGACTTGTAAAATAGTATTCTTTCTTCAAGATTCTCTTCCCTACATCAGCATTCTTTTGCAAGCATTTATACCACTGGACACTAGTTCCTTGTGTAAACTACTCTTCTTTAGTTAGTGTTGCTATGTCTGTTTCCTTAATTCTTTTTCTCAATGCAATCACTCCCTATCTGCATCTTCATTTTCTGCTAATTTCTTTCCCACTTCAGTTAATTCCCATTTCACTTAATTTCTTCATCACCCCTTTCTTCAAACTCCTTGTCCCCATCTTTCAATTTTGCAGTGCAACTTCTGTTTTCTCTGCTTTTGCATCAGGTATTCTTCCTTTTCTTTTTTCACCAGATGTAGCCACAAATGTTGCAGAAAATGAGAAGATGACAGGCAGCTTCCCTGCTCTGTGCTTTAATGTCTGTGTTTATCTTGGTATAGAACACCTATTACAGATCAAGTTTGCATTATATCTGTAGCTTGAGCTTTTCTCCGTTCAATCATGCTGGAATATTTGGACAGGTTAGCTAATAAAACTGAAGTCTATTTTGAGCTTGTACAAACTTCAATTACTTAAAGATTTGTACCTTAGCTAAACTTCTACAGTATTTCAGGCACTGAAAAACATGTATTTTGACACAAAAGGCTCTGCTACCAAATTTAAAATCACAGTTCAAGAGCTTAGAGGCACTATTGATATTTTGCAAGTTTACCAAATTATTTATCAATTTAAGTTTGTTCTTGGGAATGTTTTCTTTCCCAAGACTGACTCTAATAACTAGCATTTAGCCAAACTTTACTCTCACAGTCTCAATACAAACAACTGAAAGCTTGATCAGCTTTCAGAAGGGCCAGTGAATCAGCACTGCCTATGAAGATTTCCAGCCAAAGAATTCTAGTTTTGAAGCACGTATTGCTTAGGCTAAAGTACATCAGATTAAAAGCAATATTGGACCACCACCTTTCTTCTACTTTAAATTACATATAAATAATGAGAGTATTTCTTCAAAATAAATGTCTGTATGAAACATCTTCTGTGTTTCGTAACGCCTCTGTCACAGCACTTCAATTACAGTCAAGTTAATTCAGCTCAAAAATTCCAGACCATTAATACAGAGGAAAGTATGTAGTACAATTTATTCTCTAATGGTACTGTGCAAAGGCAAACCCATCACTTACTGTTAGCGTTGAAATACATGGCCTTAAATGAATAAGAAAACATAAGTTAATCGAATACTACAGTGTCAAGGTTTTAATGACCTTTACAATGAATAACTGAAACCTTTAAATAGCTGATTAAAACAACACTCATATACCAGCAATACTGTTTTAATTTAGCAGTTGAAGAAATACTGTGTTGGAAATACAAGAATCCATACAAGATTCCAATACAAGAATCCATACAAGAATCCAATACAAGAGCAATGGTTCTTTTACTTTGCTAGCCAGTAAATAATACATTAATGCATTATAATTGTGTACAAATTAATATTTGCAGAAACTTCCACAGTTCCAGTCAGGTTACAGCAGCAGCTGCCTCCTCCCAGTTCTGAGCCAAGGGAAAGCAGCAGTGGGTTAGTCAGCATGGAGCACTCCAGCTGCAAACAGCAAAATCAGACTCCATGGCCAGTTTGTAAGGAAGGCTTGCAGCTCTTCCCCTCAGACAGCTAAAATAGCTGCACCTCCAAGAGTGCCTTGCTAGAATAGTTAGTTCTTTATTATCTGCAAGACAGCTTCTTATTGCAGCCTGAACCATATGCTGCATCTTCATCTTCCATTTTGTCATCCCTCTCACTTCTTTACTGAGGACAGGATTCTTTACAGAGGACTGGATTCTTTACTGCATAGGCATTTTTCTCCCTCTAGCATCCAACTCACTGGTACAGCTTCCTTGTTGCCTATATGAACAGATGAGACTCTTCATGTCAAACATGCACTCTTGAGGGAGAGAATGTAGCAGTAGGGATAGCACTATTTTTGTCTGAGGCACTTAATGTATTTGTTGATGTAGAGCAGCACGCTCAACTAACAATGCAATTACTCTGGAAATACTCCAGTTCAGTTTAAATTAGACAAACTAGTTCTACTAGGAGGATCAGCATTCCTAGAGGAATTGAGAACAACTATCCTCTTTGGATCTTTGGTGGGGTACAGGACAAACTGTCTCCTCTGATGATACAGGGAGGTGAGCCCACATCTCCTAACTACCAGCTTTCTCAAAGTAAGGTGAAAGTCAGTAGTTATTTAGGGTCTATGACTGTAATCCTTCTCTTTGGTCTTTTTCTACTTCTAAAAAAGTGTTTACTTGCTTTTTTAATCAGTAACAAAACCCATAATCTTTTGTTCCCCTGGTCAAAGTCTAAATCGCTAGGCTAGAGACTAATATTTATTTTCTAAGAAAACCTCAGCACCACACATTGGAACTGTAGATCCACCTCAGAACTGTGATACTGTTCACCATCAACCTACCTAATTCAAAATGTGGGATTCATTCTCATCCTAGAGGACAAGAGAAGAACTGCATTAACAGGAAAAATCAAGGACAACCAAATTCTAAAATTCTGCCTGCATGGTTGTTAGGGCACTTCTCTAAGAGAATCCTGGATACCTTGGGTAAGAACAAAGACTTGCATCAGGCTTCCTCAAGCCTTAAAATCTTATTACTAAGGCAGTTAATGGGGAAAATGATTGACAGAACACTTCCTCTTCAAGCATTCCTATAGATCTCTTACTCCCGTTCCATTCCCATGTGCCTTTAAGTCTTTTGAACCAACTAAAGAGGCCTCAGAGTTTTGAATTGGTATTTACACCAGACTACCAGCAAGCTACAGAGCCACTAGTGTCTGATTCGGTTAAACATAGGCAGCTGTAACTCTTCTCACAAGTCTCAACCAGCAGCAGCAAAGGCCAGACTCAGATCTAAAGGGCTGCAACAAAACTTCTCAGCCAATCTAATAAGGTTAAACCAGGTGTTTAAAGAGCTAATTATCATAATTTACAAACATGAATCTATTGCTTTCACAATATCTTACTAAAGGAAGACAAGAAAGGCTCAACACCGTAGATAACCACAGTAGCACTGCCTAGTTCTGCAGTGGAACCAATCCTATTTTAAAATATTTACCTCTACGTGGCTGGCTGGTTGCAACCTCTTGTTCACAGCTGAGGGCTGTCAGCCCTTGCCTGTCAACAGAGCTTAAATGAGGCTGCCACTGATCTTGTGGTGAGCTGCCTCATGCTTCTCAATTGCCTTTCTCCTTTGCACCACCTACTCCCAGAACATGATCCTCCTCACTCTAGTTAGCAGCTGGCTCTCACTGCTTCAGCTCTGAGCCACGCACAGAAAATGGAAGATGAATGCATTCCCTAGCATGGAGATCTTAACAGGTGTCTTTGCAAGTCTCCTGTGGTCTGGAAATATTTCCTACCCTTCTTGTTCCCTTCTTCCAGCACAACTAAGGCTCAGTTAAGTCAAAGAAATGTCATTAAAAACATCATTAAATATAAGCCATTCATAGCAGTGCCACAAAGCCTAACACAGAAAAAGTCCTCATCTTGAGCACATTGTTGTTATTTCTGTAAGGGTATTGTTCCACTATCAGTTTCTAATGGAAAAATTCCTTCCTAAACTTTTCAGCTTCTAGTAGTCACCATAGAAAAGAGGTACTAAAGACACGATTCTGTGTCAGTCTGCGCAAAGTAGAAATAGTTTCACACTCTTACGCACAGATTCAGGTTTTATGCTCAGGACAGCACACAGATTCCTTTTTATCTCTGAGTCAACAATGTATCACCCACAAGACAAAGCCACAAATACCTTAGTTTCCACAGTGAATTCTATATCTGAGCAGCCAGATCCACTCTTATTCTGAGCAAGGTACTACTTGTATCTTGTCATTTAAGGGGTTATGCCAAAGTTCAGATTCCTACTTATCCATTTATTTTGTAAAATAAAGCATGAGAATTTCAATATACAAGTAGAGAGCACCTTGGGCTACTTTTGGCAAAATCTTGTAAAGAACTGGTAAAACCAGTCCTTGTCTAAATAACCTACTAAATTAGTTCTTCACTTTTTATCATTTAATATATACAATACAAACATAACATTTCAGTTCAGGCTACTCTGATACTTAAAATCAAGGCCGTAGCAAGCAAGACCCTGCTCTCAAATGCCTTCTGCAATAGTAAACAAGAAAACCCCACAAAGTGTGGGGCAGAAGATATAGAAAACTATCTTTTCCTTCCATCTCCACAGTTATTTCCTATACTTTACTCCTGCTTGTCAGCTTAAGGAAGACAACCAGTAAAAGACAGACAGAATTGTCATGCGTGCATATAACCCATATGCAGAACTGTTTTCTTGTCTTTTTAATTTGTCAGGCTACAACCCAGGAAGGTAAGTTTTTTAAACACTAGCCTAATTCCAGTTCAGAAGCCAACTTCACTATATGGCAATCTCTTACCTCCTGCTTTCACCGCGTAGACATCAACATCATGTCAAATTCTCTACCAGCATTTGTACAAGTAATTCAGTGGGTATAAGAAATATGCATGTTTGAACCTAGGTGTCAATCACCTGGTTTTCAGTATATAGACAGTCTTTTTATCAGTGAATAATCATATTCCCAAACACACCAAAAATGTCTGCTGAATAAATACCAGGAGAAAGACAAGTTGTGTATCTGACTGTGATTTTAATCATGGCAGGCTCCCTTTTTTCCTTCTGAGGCCACAAAACAAAGGAGTTTTACTATACTGCTAGTATTTCATTGTCATACAAACAGCCATATATAGGCCTTTCACTCTGCACCTTTATTCTGCATTGTGTTTCAGAGAAAAATGACAGGATCATGCAATTCTTTGGATACTCCAACTGTTTTACAGCAGCTTACTTGGAGACCTGACATTGTTAATGATGTTTATTGTTGAGTAATATTTTGGAGCAATAGATTGCAAGGAACTCGGTAAAGATTAGCTGGAGATTTTGTGTTGTCTGTAAAACAGAATTAGCAATGATCAGGTGGACAGAAAGCTGGCGGGTAAGACTTTATGTTTTAGCTTAATACGAATGAACAATCAAAATATCTCACATTTTAGAAGGAAAAACTCTTTGAGATCCAAGTGGCAGACTTCAGCCAAAACCTATGTCTTGCACTATGAATAATAATATTCAATAAAATGCATGCATGTATAATAATGACAGAGTGTACATCTCCAGACAGTGATTAAACTATTCATTATACTCCGTCAGTATGTTTAAGAGTCACTGGAAGACACTAGATGATTGACAGAGGTGCTTTAGGGAACGAAAGCTGAACTTATGTAGTAATTATGTAGTGAAATTTTGTTTTCTGCAGTTTGCTCTGAGAAAGCATTTTCGCTCTTTCTACAGAATATATTATTGTCAGGTACTGTACTGTCAGGTACAAGGCTGAATAAATGGCCATCTGTTCGAAACAGTGCATTTTCTCCAAAATCTCTGGAATGATACTTTCCAATCTGCCCTCTTCGAAAAAGAATTTAAAAAACCAGACAGCTCTTAAAACCAACCATTTCAGATGATGCTTCAGCATTTTTAGTCTCTGATATAGCTAGTAAAAGAGAATCTGTTTGGGTGCACCATACCAACCAATTTGTGCAATGCAGTAGTGTATAAACTGCAACAGAGTACATACATGTGTTTGGGTTTCACTCCTCTCTTACTGGTCAACATCTCTCTACATCTTCCTGGTTGTCTGCTCTCAGTGTGTTGTAACTCTTCCACCCATGGGATCTTACAAATCCTCTGTAGTTCCCGAGCATTCTGCTATCTGGCATGGTTTTGTCCTTGTAAGGTAATTGCACGTTTGGAAATGGATAATCAAAGTACCAAAGTTTGACTGGCTCTCCCAAACTCACACAGTAAGAACTGGAAGGTGTGTACTCATTCTAAAGGCCACCTTACCTACCAAGCCACCTTTAATTTACATCATTGCATACTTCATTTCCATCTCTTATCTCTTCCTTCTTGATTCTGCCTTCTAAGCCTTGGAAGGGCGTTTCACTTAAGCACATGGGAAATGCCCTTCAGTGCTCATCTCATCGCCGAAAGCCTCTCCACAACTGTGAGCTTGTATTAAGCCAATAATACATAAATTTTTTTCAGGAGTCATAAAACGCTTTCTGCAAATAAAGTAAGTGACCCCAAAAAACAATGATATTTTGAATCTTGTCTTTGATAGTAACAAAAAAAATGGAAGCTTTTGATGAGCTGAAGTCCTTTTATTCACAGATTAGTTTGTTTCATGTCAGTAATAATGAAAGTGATGTTATTTTCTCTGTTTTCCAATAACACCTTTATGGCATTATGTTATTTTTCATTTTCAGATGATACTTGCAATGATAAGGCATAAATCAAGCCAAAGCGGGGAGAGGACTTGATTGAAAGACCATTTCCCTTGCAGTGAGTGAGTGATCTTTCTTAAAAGTTCAGAAGCTGTGATGGAAAACAATTCATTTATTTCATCAAATGACAAGTACCTTCAACTTTGACTTCTCACCAGCATCTCTGTTACGTTCATTCAATTTCAGTATAATGCATGAACCAAGTGTATTAATTGATTAGAACTGTTCTCACAAAATCCAGCCCCATACTTTGATGATGTTAGGATCTGGATATGAAAAAAATCATTTTAAGATGCTTCATTCTTTATCTGAATATTGCCAACATTCCTCTGCACCCTGGTTTATTGGTCACTAGCAGTAAAAGAGACTGAAACAACTAGGAGCTTCCACAGTAAGTGAAACTGCTTTTCCACATGTCAATATAGCAGATGCATGTAAATTTTATGTCTTCTCCTTCTTGAATACCATATGGATATGCCATTTGCAGGATTTTGATCTTTAAGGAAGGCAGGCAAAACAGGAAATACTAAAGTATCTGAGCTAAGCAAGGGTAGTCTTAGAAACACAATAGGTAGAATTCCATTGTTCCCTTCCCCTATCGTTACTCTTTCTACTCATTTGATCATGTACAAGTACATGGCTCTTCTCTTTCTCTAAGAAAATATGTCACTGGTGCTGTACCTCAGGGAGGGATATCATGGCTAATGTTGTTCAACACTTTCATTAATGACCTGGTTGATTGTACCAACTGAAGCCTCAGCAAGCCTATAGATGATACAAAACTGGGAGGAGTATTTTATACACTGGATGACTCTACTGTTATTTAATGAGACCTTGACAGGTTGGAGAAATGAACAGAGGAACGAAGTTGAAAAAAGGAAATGCAAAGGAATTCCTGCACCTGTGATAGAATAAACCATGCTCTGATACAAGCTGGGTGCCAACAAGCTAAAAAGCAGATTTTCAGAGAAGGACCTGAGGTAGACAAGAAGTTGAACCTAAGTCTGCAATGTGCCTCTGTAACGAGGCAGACCAACAGCATCCTCAGCTCCTTTAGGACAAGCGCTGCCAACAGGTTGAGGGAAGTGATTCTTCACCTCTGCTCAGCCTTGGTGAGACGCATTTGGGAAGCTGGGTCCAGTTCTCATCTTCCCAGTATAGGAAAAACGTACAGGAGTGATTACAGTGAAGGGCAATAAGGCTAATGAAAGTTTTGGACTATGAAGAAAGTCTGAGTCAGCTGGGGTTCTTTAGCCTGAAAAACAGGCTCAGGGTGGGAGACTTATTCACATGTATAAAAATCTGATGGGAGGGAAGTAAAGAAAATGGAGTCAGACTCTTCTAAAAGGTACAGTGTCAAGATGAGAGGCAATGGGCACAGATCAAAATAAAGGAAATTCCTTTTAAACATAAGGAAAAATCTTCTTATTGTGAGAATAGCTAGAAACTAGAACAACTTGTCCCTGACAAAGTCAGGACAGGGTCTGGGCTCCACACAGACTTTGTACCTTTTTAAGTATTTCAGGATTTTTAAAGAAATGTGAAGCCTCCCCTTAGAATACCTAACTCATTAATGTCAATGTTTCATCCTGCTATGTGTAATACATCCAGTTAAATTAGAGTATTTTCTACTGGCCTGACTGTATTTTACTTTATAACCATTGGTGGAATGAAATTATTTGTTCTTCCAGTTTGCAAGCTTTAAACAGACTATGTCATTTCTGAGAATATCATCCTAAGACCCCCAGAATTTTGCACTTTTTAAAATGAATCAAAGTTCATTTTCCACTTAAAAAAATCTATAAAATCTGTAAAAATTCAGTCCAAATGGCTGAATAGAGAAAACCACGAGCAATGACAATGAATTGTTAAAAATAATTTTTAAAAAATGACTGTTTTCAGGTTACTTATTTGAAATTACTCTAGGCATGGCGATACTTGAGGTTTTCAAGCTGTGACTGGATAGGATGCTAGATAATCCTGTCTAGGGTCCCTTTCACACAAAAGGTTGAAACAGATGATCTTTTTAGAATCCTTCCGAACTGAGATGTTTGATTCTATGACTTCACTTCCCCCTTCACCTTCAGCAAACATTCTTTCTGTTTTAACCCCTAATACAATATTTTTGAAGTGAACATGTGAAATTGAGAAGAACTTGAAATACAATGTTCACTGCTGCCAAAAGATTGGAAGAAAGGCAGATTTACAGCTTAAACTGAGTTTAATTATCACAGTTAATCCCATGTTTTTGAGGTGACCAAAATCCTTAAATGACCAATACAATTACTGTAAACACATCCAGAGCACCAAATTTGGTCCCTAATATTCCTATGCAATAAAAGGAATTACTTATGGGCTATTCACTTGGTTATGGAAGGATTTACAAGGTTACTATTGCAGAATACAGTGTAGCTCAGAGCTACGTTGTAAATAAAATAGTACATTTTCCCAGCCAAGAAGTCAAGAAAACATTCCTGAAAATTTCATAAAAGATAGGTTGATAAACATTATGGCAAATTTTCTTTGGAAAAGTTATTCAGACGAAGTATTTACTTACCACAAGCAATGACAAACTCACAAATCTTAACAGGAACATTCAAGGGACATATATAATTTTCCCAAGTTTCCTGTGGGAGCTGCATCTTCGAATAGCTCTTCACGGACCTGCAAGAGGTGACTGTCTGTCGTGCAGGCTCATGGAGCGCAACATAGACCTGCCAGAGTTCAGGCATTCAGCAATTTTTCTCTTGTTTCTTCTCTTTGAACACGTATCAAAACAGCAATATTGTTCCCATCTGGAAAAGATGGCAATAGTTTTTACCAGAAAATTACTGTCCAAATTGGCTGTGCAAGCAAAGGCACGAGATGAAGGAATCTGAGATGGTTGCTGTGGCCCAGAAGCTCTCTGATGAGCAATGCCTCCTTGAAGGCTGAGAAGGCCAAGGACAAAGACATTACTAAAGCAGGGAGATCTATTGTCCTCTGAGAAAATTGTTGATGGCTTCAGGAAGCACATACAACCAGGAGACAACAGTCATCTTTTTCTGTGTGTTAGTGGGTCTCAAAAAAATGCAGTTCTGGACACTTGAGTATTACCACATTTAAATATCAGGGATTTGATTGAAAATTCACTGGCAGTACCATGGAGCACTTCTGAAAATTCCATCCTCCAATGTCGTATAACTGTCTGAAATACTTAATTTTTCATTCAGATTAGCAGAGCAACTTCATCCAAATTGTCCTGAAAGTATCAGGATTTCTATATGGTAAGTAAGAGAGATTGGATGAGAATTTATCCATCCTCTTCACTCAGTAACTTCGTGAAACCAGTCTTCCTACTTTCCTTCATCTTAACACGAAAGGTTATTCCTTCTGTCTTAGTAGGAATGCAGGTAGAATTTTTTTAGCCCTCAAAATACTGGAATAATGTACTGTATCAAAATGCAAATCCAACATGCCCTAGAAACAAACTTTCTCTTCATAAAGACAGTTTAATTCACAATCCTGTTTAGCAAAATAAACGTAAATACTCAAATTCAAGCCTTATGACTCACAAGAGGGAAGGTAAGAGAAAACATACAGCAAAAAAATACCAATAATGCAGTAATGACTGTCGTTGTTGTGTTGGTCAGCTATCACTACAATCCATCATCAGTATCTGAATACTTTCCCCTAATTGATTGTGAATTTCTGTTTCTGTATCTTTTAGTGCAGCCTACCTCATTATAATCCCCTTGGCAGGACAGAAGTAAGAGATGGTCTTATTAGCTGCCAGAAATAAAGGATATTTTAACAGAGGAAAGCCTCTTTAAACAATATATTTCTTCAGGGAAATTTATCAAGGATGAAAGCAGTAACAGAGTAATTCTTGAGGAGTTAAGTCATGAAATACAAACTATTGTGTAAAACACAGCTTTGCTAAAATCCATGTGGAAGACTGAAACAACACACTACGTGGCAGACTTCTGAGAAATCATCAGGGCTATCCAACGGTGTTTTTATGTAACAATACTGAATGGATCATCTGTCAGTTCAATCAAAAGTTCAGGCTAAACTTCTGAAGGTCCTTGAATTTTTTGAAGATCAAAAATTTTAAATTCATCCAAATGTTACTATATTACATTAATTACTGCAGCAGATACTATTCTTTTTCCTCAGTGGAATCAAATATTTGGAATCAAATATTTTCAAGAGTGATTTGGTTTAGTCTAGATCAGGACTTTCCAACACATTAAGTTTATTTGGAATTGGATCATGTCTTTTGAGGGATCACTACCGTGTTATTTACAGTGTCTTGATACATCTTTAAACTCAAATTGCAATATGAACAAAACATCATTTGTAGATTTATGAGCCAGACATTGTACAAAATAATTAAAATTTAAAATCAGCATTGGGTCTTTGTTTTGGGGTTTCCCATTTCTGTATATTTGCAGATACTTAGCAAGTATTCCCACGGAAGAGGGACTAAACAGCCACAGCTCCCTCAAGTCCCTCCTCGTAGGGCTTGTGCTCCAGCCCCTTCACCATCTTCGTTGCCCTCCTCTGGACACACTCCAGCATCCTGACATCTTTCCCAAACTGAGGAGCCCAGAACTGTTTCTTTTCTTTTCCTATTTGGCTAAAGATTAGGAAAGATCAATTAGAAAAATAGTAAAAAGGCAGTTCTAAGAAGTAGCTTAAATTCTCTGACTTTGGAAACAAGACAGATGTTTACGATTTGAAAAACCTTTTTTTTTCACATTAGTTAGCATGATATAAGGCTGTAAATGTTCCTTTTCTACCTCAAAGGGTCTGAAAAAGAGACTCATTTTCAAGTGAGTCAAATTTAACAATGCACAACAAACATACTTAGCAAAAAGCTGGCTAAATAGAGCTTAACAGACATTCGCATTTCTGCAAGTCGCTTTGGCATCTGGAGTATTTTTCTATTTTGCCTTCATTACATCTTCTTGAAGAAATTTTAGGAGAAATAACCAGAGAAGCAGCATTGGCAACATATTGGAAAAATACTGGTTACAGATGGTATGAAGAATGTTAACTTGTTGAAAATCCATAAAGACTCAAAGCAACAGACAAAAAGAATGGAATACAAAAAAAGTTCATAAATTCCAAAGGCATTCCAGCTTAGTAGCTTTATTTCTGAATTTAAACAAATACACATGAAATTTAAAAGTAGGGATTACTAACAGGCCATGTTCTTAGCAGTGCTGACCTAAGATAAACTATGTTTTTCTCCAACCTATATTGAAGTCAATAGCTTCAGCAGGGTGGTATTACTTTTAATAATGTTCTCAGCTTGACTCCATCAAATTCCTATGTGTTTCTTTTGACTAAAGTAAAGTTTATGTTCCTCCATGATATTTACATGGGCTTTTTAAAAAAAATAAAAGAGGCAAGGTGTATCAGAATGCAAAATCTAACCCGTAAGTGTCCAGAATTACTGTCTCCCAGCAAAAGAGAAACCTCCTTATAGACACACGCATTAACAACATTAATTTTCTGTGTATGCTATGGTTTCTGTAGAGGTGTTCAGATGCGGATACAAATGTGAAGTGAATGAAGACCATAGGAATCACTGTGTGTAGGTGTGCAATAGCCAGACTGCTGAATACTGAGCCTGACTGATGTGCAGATAGCAGCTTATGTGTGGAGAATGATAAACACAGTGGGAGAAAATATTAGAGCACACGTGAAAGGGATCTTGCTATATACTGCCTGAATTTGCAGCACACCCGCTCTCTCAAGGTTATGTCCTCTCTCCTCTCCCCAAATTTGATTAAACTTGACAGAGTGGTGGGTACTGTAGCCAGATGAGACGCATTTATTTTGCTGAAAAATATCAGAGGACTTAGAAAGACAGAATAATCTTCTAGCAAAAGTAGAACTTAGGCCTTCAAGATACAACATGGGCATTTTTATTTTTTGTCTAGAAAAGCAAGTGCAGAGCATCTGAGGTTATTTCTAGACTGAGGTCAAATTCAGCAAATAGCTTTAGCCAGATCTTCAATTTTAAAGGGATGACTTGTCCAAAATACCTAATGCACTGATATAAACCTTTTGCAGGGCTAATCCTTCTAAAGACTTCTGCTCCTAATGAACCTCTCCTGTCACCAAGAGCATATGACCTTCCCCAAGGCTGTCTAAGGCATGAACACAGGCACTACAGAGCAAATATAAAGCCTTGGCTGGTGAGGTCCCATCCCTACTTGCCCCAGGGGAGCCTCTCTGGCTCCTCACCCCTGGGAGACCTTGGCCCTGGCTGCACCCTGACAGTGTACCTGTGTAGGTTTTGAGTTAGTAAAGGAACTTCAATGTCCCCTTTTTTTCATCCTCTTAACAACTTGGGGCTGTGAAGTTTTGCACAGCTCCCACTAGACTGTCAGGGAACGATTGTGAAGGTCATTGTCAAGCCTCTCCCTTATGTTGCGGCTTAGCAACAGAAAATATTCCCCATACACAAGGGCTGAGTAAGCTTCCTTCTCCAAACTTTTTGCTTACATCATTCCACGAAGGGAGGATGAGAAATCAATCAAAGACATTAAATTCACCATATGGGTTGGATACTTTAATGAAAAACCTGTATTCAAACACAAATGACCACTTCATTTTACTGTGTTCATGACATTTTTCCCATGACATAACAAAGACGAATTTTTAAAAGACACATTTCAAAGCTCTAAACATGAGGCAAATAAAATCCCTGAACACCACAAATTAAACTCCTTTTAAAACCATGATCTACCATTCAGGCATGTTATCAGCACTTTTACTGAGACATTGCTCTTAGTAATAAATTCATCTGAAGAAATTAAATAAAAAGGGGAAGTTTTCATTTTTTCCCATGGAAGCATAAATTACTTCGCAAACCAAAATGTGCATATATATGTACATTTATAGATGTATGTGTGTATACATTTACAAATTTAGTAAAAAATGTAGATGCTCAAGGATTTATGACTTTTCATAGCAGTTTGTCTGAGAGAAAACTATGACCTTTGTTTAAAAGTAAACCTTTATTTTGCATTGGACATTTTTCTTGCTTCTAACAAACAACAAGGTTTTAAAATATGACACAGAAAGAAGGTGACACTGAAAGAATGTGGCAATAATAGGCATTAAACTTTCCAAAGCTCTGCTTTCACATGTATCGCCTGAGATCACTTAGAGATGCAATCTTTATACATAGACACTTAAACAGTACTTGAAGTTACCCATCAGTGTTTCTGTGGCAATGCTTTTTATTCATTCAATTGAGCTGGAATGTACTGGAGGAGTTAGCCTTTATTCTGTTTGTAGCAATAAAAATTGCATGATGTTCACATAAAGTTACCAAAATTTTAAGTTAAACAACAAATGATCAGCTCAGCAATGATATCAGTCTTACCCTAGACTTTTGCTTTTACGTTTTAGAGCACCAACTTTAGAAATAACAGCTTCATTACATTCATTCTGTCACCCTTCTAAGATCTGTTCCACTTACTTTGAATGAGGTTTAGAATATCCAGTTCAAACCCCATAAAAGGGCAAGGACAAAGTCTCCAGACATATTACTGCTGAAATTCAAAGTTGAGCCTTGACTATACTTTCTTTTCCTACTGCTGCTGAGGTTATTGTTAGCAATTATTTCACTGAGAGAAGAGGGAGGTGAGGAAAAAAAACAGAGAAAGAATGAGTGGTTAGATAGCAGTGTTCTGCAAGATATACTTAGAATCAATCATATTACTGTTTTCTCAGGCAGGCTAGTGATCATAATTTCTGTATCTTTCCCCAAGCTCAGTGGCTGTGCCAGCCATTCATTCTGAAATGCTTCATGTTTCCTATACAGATATTCACAACAGGATTATGGATTCAGGAGGAATGATCTGTTCAAGGAGGAACAGGGAGTGAAAAGAGACTTGTTTGGTACAGCACTGCAAAGAGTGCAAAAGGAAAAGCAAGCCACGTAGAAGGAGAAATGGAAAAGGAGGTATAAAGGGAGTTTATTTATATTTCATGACAGAAGTTTTGTTCAAAGAGGAGTTTCACTGCCTTGTCTAATTTTAACTTGGAAACTGGAACTGTAATTTTGTTGAGCCAATTTGGAATTGACCACTAACACCTGGAAAAAACCATTTTTACACCAGGAAGTGTCAAAGGCAAGATGGGTATACCCACAGGCCTGGGTAGTATTTTGTTCCTCTAATCTCCCAGGTGAATGTATGGTTGTGACTAAAGCAAAATCAGAAAATTAAGTCATGTTTCCTCTCCCTTCATGTTAGCTCACTGGAAAAATATGCCATTTCTCAGAATAAATGTAATGGTCTTCCTACCTTCCCCATACATGTCCTGGAGGTCCTGGCGTATAATTACTCCTCATTTGCATTTCCACTTGAACCCATGAGTATGCTCCTAAGATGTACTGGAGAATTTGCTAGATAAAAGACCTTATCATGGGAAAACCAGTTTCCAGAGCTATGCAGTAGCCTTGCTGGTCGAAAAAAAAAACCCAGAATAAAGAGCAGCCAAATATTATACGTGTCCACCAGTGGTTAAGACAAATGGGAACCCAAGCAGGGATGTATTTGCTAGGTACTATGGCTACAGGAACCATTCTGCTACTAAAACCATCAGGAGTCATGAGGTAGAAACCTCTGCTCTTTGTCTGCATCTCGTAGCTACTAGAAGAAATGAGTAGAGAGGGCTTTAAACTAGGTATGAAGGGGGAGGGAGGAGTAACTAGGCTTACCAGAGATGTTGCTGTGGAGGATGAGCCATTTCAAAGGGTGTAGTAAGTAACCCAACTGAAATGCATGTACACAAACGCACGCAGTATGGGGAAAAAAGAGGAGGAGCTGGAAGTCCCGGTTTAGTGGGAGAACTATGACATAGTTGCTATCACGGAAACGTGGTGGAACGACTCTCATAACTGGAGTGCTGCCATGGAAGGCTACAGGATCTTCAGGAGAGACAGGTGGGAGAGGAGGGGTGGAGGGGTAGCCCTCCATACTAAGGAAATCCTGGATGCCGTTGAAGTTGAGATCGGTGATGACCAGATTGAGTGCCTATGGGTAAGGGTCAGAGGGGCAGTCAAGTCTGACCTCCTGGTTGGAGTATGTTATAGACCATCCAACCAGGATGAGGAGGTGGATCTTCTGTTGTTTAAACAGCTGGAGGCTGCCTCTAGATTGGCTGCCCTTGTTCTTTTAGGAGACTTTAATCTTCCGGATATCTGCTGGGAACTTAACCCTGCCGAGAGGAGGCAGTCCAGGAGGTTCTTAGAGCGCATTGAGGACTGCTTTCTGTCGCAGCTGGTGAGTGAGTCCACCAGGGGTGAGGCTCTCCTTGACCTGCTGTTTACAAATAAAGAAGGGCTGGTGGGTGATGTCGTTGTCGGAGGCTGTCTGGGGTGTAGTGATCATGAGATAATTGAGTTTTCTGTAAACAATGTAACAAGAAAAGCCAGGAACAGGATATCAACGCTGGACTTTCGGCGGGCAGATTTTGGATTATTTAAGGAACTAGTCAGGAAAGTACCCTGGGAAATAGTTCTTAGTGACAAGGGGGTCCAGGAAGGCTGGATACACTTCAAGAATGAAATCTTGAAGGCGCAAGAGTGGGCTGTCCCCATGTGTTGTAAGAAGAGTCGTAGGGGCAGATGGCCGGCCTGGATGAGTAAGGAGATTCTGAAGGAGCTAAGTAAGAAAAAGAGGATGTATCACCGTTGGAAAGAAGGGGACGTAAGCCAGGTCATGTTCAAAGATGTTGTTAAATCATGTAGAAAAAAAATCACGGAAGCAAAAGCTCAGCTGGAGCTTAAATTGGTCACTTCTGTTAAGGATAATAAGAGCTTTTATAAATATATCAATGGTAGAAAGAAGGGCAGCAGCGACCTCCACTCCTTGTTAGATGTGGAGGGAAATATAGTAACCAAAGATGCAGAGAAGGCTGAGGTACTTAATGCATTCTTTGTCTCAGTTTTCAACAGTAAGGAAGTCTGTTCGCTCTACAGTTGGTCCTCCAAAGTGGCTGATGGGGGTAGGGTGCAATATGACCCGCCTGCAATCCATGAGGAGGAAGTTAGAGATCTACTGACCCACTTGGATCCTCATAAGTCTATGGGGCCAGATGGGATCCATCCTAGGGTGATGAGAGAGAGCTGGCGGATGAGCTTGCTAAGCCACTCTCCATCATCTTTCAGCAGCCCTGGCTCACCGGAGAGGTCCTCGAAGACTGGAAGTTGGCCAATGTGATGCCCACAAGAAGGGCCGTAAGGATGATCCAGGTAATTACAGACCTGTCATCCTGACCTCGGTCCAAGGTAAAATTATGGAGCAGATAATCATGCGGCACCTGCAGAATGGCCAAGAGATCAGGCCCAGCCAGCATGGGTTTAGGAGGGGTAGGTCCTGCCTGACCAACCTGATCTCCTTTTATGACCATGTGACTCGCCTGATGAGAGGAAGGCTGTGGATGTGGTATACCTTTGACACTGCCTCCCACAGTAGACTCCTGGAGAAGCTGACAACCCGTGGCTTAGACGGGAGCACTCTGTGCTGGGTTAGGAATTGGTTGGATGGCCGAGCCCAGAGAGTGGTGGTGAATGGTGTCTCATCCAGTTGGCGGCCTGTCGCCAGTGGTGTCCCCCAGGGATCGGTGTTGGGTCCGGTCCTGTTTAATATCTTTATTGATGATCTGGATGAGGGGATTGAGTCCATCATCAGCAAGTTTGCAGCCGATACCAAGCTGGGAAGAAGGGTTGATCTGTTAGAGGGTAGGATGTCCCTACAGAGGGACCTGGACAGATTGGAGAGATGGGCTGATTCTAATGGGATGATGTTTAATAAGTCGAAATGTTGGGTACTTCATTTTGGACACAACAATCCCATGCATAGCTATAGACTGGGGACAGAGTGGCTGGAGAGTAGTCGGGCAGAAAGGGACCTGGGAGTGCTGGTTAACAGGGAGCTCAACATGAGCCAGCAGTGTGCCCAGGTGACCAAGAAAGCCAATGGCATTCTGGCCTGCATCAGAAATAGTGTGGCAAGCAGGACCAGAGAAGTTATCGTCCCCCTGTACACGGCACTGGTCAGGCCTGACCTTGAACACTGTGTCTAGTTCTGGGCCCCTCAGTTTGGGAAAGATGTCAGGATGTTTGGGTGTGTTCAGAGGAGGGCAACGAAGATGGTGAAGGGGCTGGAGCACAGACCCTACGAGGAGCGACTGAGGGAGCTGGGGCTGTTTAGTCTGAAGAAGAGGAGGCTCAGGGGAGACCTTATTGCTCTCTACAACTATCTAAAAGGAGGTTGTAGTCAGGCAGGGGTTAGTCTCTTCTCTCAGGTGACCAGTGACAGAACTAGAGGGCATGGACTCAAGCTTCGTCAGGGAAAGTTTAGACTTGATGTTAGGAAAAAGTTCTTCACTGAAAGGGTGACTGGCCATTGGAATGCACTGCCCAGGGAGGTGATGAAGTCGCCGACCTTGGAGGTGCTTAGGGGGAGACTGGATGAGGCACTGAGTGCCATGGTTTAGATGATGGGTTGGTGTTAGTGTTGGGTTATAGGTTGGACTTGATGATCTCAGAGATCCTTTCCAACCTTGTGATCCTGTGAAACTGTGAAACTGTGTGAGTACCAGCTTTCAGCAACTTCTGAATTCAGTGTCAATACAGAGGCATTAATCTTTGCCTTTCAAGAGGCAAGGTCTGTTTCTTGCGGTGAACGGAAGGTTCTGCTATTAAGAGTTTGCTCCTAGGATGCTGGGAAGTTCTGCCTCCTTGAAGACCCAGGCCTTGTACATTGTTCAGTGTTCAAAACTCAGTGGCAGTTACAGCTGTCAGGGAAACTCCTGAGCACGCGCACTCTGTCTGGGATGCATGTATGAACTCAACATCAGCAGTCCAATAATTTAATATAACCAATTGTCCTTCCCTTTCTCTGGCACCTTTTTTTTTTTCAAGGCAAGGCATGGAGGTGTGACTATGATCACAGAACCACAGAATGGTAAAAGTTGGAAGATCTCTGGATATCATGTAGTCCAACTTCCCTGCTAAAGCATTTTCACTTACAGCAAGTTGCACAAAAATGCATCTAGGTGGTTTTTGAATATCTCCAGAGAAGGAGACTCCACATCCTCTCCGGGCAGCCTGTTCAGTGCACCGTCGTCCTCACAGTAAGGAAGTTTTTCCTCACGTTAAGGTGGAACTTCCTGTGTTCCAGTTTGTACTCATTGTCCTATTACTGGGCATCACTGAAGAGAGTCTGACCCCATTCTCTTGACATCTGCCCTTTTGATATTTATAAGCATTGATAAGGTCCCTACTCAGTCTTCTCTTTTCCAGGCTAAGCAGACAAATCCCACTCAGCCTCTCCTCTTAAGAGAGATGCTTCTATCACCTCACCATCTTCCTGGCCATTTGCTGGACTCTCTCCGGTAGTTCCTTGTCTTTCTTGAACTGGGGAGCCCAGAAATGAACACAACACACCAGACAAGGCCTCACTACAGCAGAGTAGAGGGACACCTGCTTGCTACATTCTTCTTGATGCACCCCAGGATACCACTTGCTGGCTTATCATCAATTTTTTGTCTACCAGGACTCCCAGGTCCTTCTCCACAGAGCTGTTTTACAGCTGGTCAACCCCTGACATGTATTAGTGCAGAGCATTATTCTTCCTGAGATGCAGAAGCCTGCACATACCTATCTTGAATTTCATTATGTTCCTCTCTGCCCAAGTTTCTAGCCTATCCAGGTCTCATTGAATGGCAACAAAGCCTTCCAGTATATCAGCCACTCCTCCCAGTCTTCCTCCTCAGCAGACTTACTGAAGGTACACTCTGTTCCCTCATCCAGGTCATCGATGAATCTCTTTAACAAGACTGGGCTGAGTACTGATCCCTGGGGAACACCACTGGCCACAGGCTTACAGTTAGACTCTGCCACTGAAGACAACCCTCCAGGTTCTGCCATCAAGCCAGTTCTCATTCCATCTCACTGTCTCCCTAACCATTGGCTGTCGCCCTACCTCAGGCTGGCAAGCTAATGATGCAGAGCATGGGTGATAACACATTTCACCTCTGTCTTCATATTAGAGATGAAAGGTCCAGTCTTTTGGACAAGCCAAATCAGGATAAGACAAAACCTCACTATTCACAGTAATTTCTCTCCCTATACAAAAACATCCTTGGGCAAAAAGCAATTTAAAGTAGAATGTTTCAAAATGCAGGTCTAAATTTAAAGAACAGATTCTTTTCTGCAGTGCAATACTGCAGATATAATTGACTACTGAACCATGATGTACATATTTGTGTTAGGCTTTACACAGGCAGAACTGTAACAAAAACATTTGAATACTTTAAATTGAGACATCATTAAAACTCCCTAAGTGTGTGTGGTTTTATGTATTAAACAGATAGGTACACATGGATGATTTGATAACCATAATTACATCCCTTTATGGTTGCAACTGTTTGTGTATCCTTAAAAATATGGTCATGGTTGAAAAATTTTATCCCACAATATCAAAGAGAAAAGTCTTAGTTTTGCATATTTGTGTGATCCCTTTGGGGCAGTTCCTACGCTCCTTTCTAAGGGCTGGAGATCTAGAAGTGTCACACGACGACCAGAGCCAAGCAAGGTAGCAGATACTGCTCTTTGATGGCAATCAGAGCCTTATTCCTTCTTAAGGGAATTTAGTGGGTGTTTCATTTGAAAGGTTTTTGGCTCTACCCAGTTTTCTACTTATATTCACAAACAATACTGACTCTATCACTTCCAATCTCAAGTGCACATGACAAACTTGTAATTTCCTGCATTTGTGACATATCATGACCCTCCTTGATGCTGTTAAAGTTTGTGTTTACACAGAGAAGCCCTGGTAGGTTGATAACAAATGACCCTGGGAAAGTTGTTCTGCAATTGCTTGACTTTGCAAGTTTATGCTCTCATAGCAACAGGAGCAGCGTATCATTCTCTACTGGCTTCATTAAAAGAAAACGATCCTGTCTTTCAGTTAAAAAAAAAGAAAAGCAGTAACTGTTGAAGCAGCATGCACCTAATAAGCTACTTCTAATTCTGGCTCCATCATTTCAGTCTGTGGACTAGCAGAACAGAGCTTGCAGAATCCTTCTCAAGTAAGTATTGCTTTTTCTTAACGGCATGTATGCTTTTTCATTTAAAATGTATAACAGGTAGTAAAGAAGTCTTTAGCATTGAATTAGTGGTGCTGCAATATGACAACTGAATGCCTTCTTTAATTATGAATTAACATGCTCTGTTGTTTCATTTGGCAGACATTACTGTCTTAAAAAGGAAATATTTATTACATTAAAATACAAGACATAAATTTATATGGATGAAGCTTCCCAAAGCTGCAGTGCTAGAACACTCATGGAGTGATTTATAATTGACTATCATGATAGCTTTTTTTTAAAGTGAGTTATGTATCTTTTATGTGCATAATACACACCACGAAACGTGTATTTGATCTCATCAGAACTGGAATGTATATTCTGAATATGCTCCTGACCATTAAGTATGAAATTAGCAAAATCATTTCTATCTTCAAGAAAGGAAAAAGCCATATAGTGGCACTAAGATTATTAAGGCAGTTAATATGTGCACATTAAACCTACCTCAGGTTTGTATTAAATGCTGAAGGAAAATATTTGTAATGGATGACTTTGTATAGTTATACAAAGTATTAGTCAATCATTGTTAAACCCAACAGAGCATAGATGAAATAATTATTTGTATGAGGAACAACATAAATGCATGCCATTTGCCAAATCGAACAGTACATACTGTAGCATGCTTTCTGTGAGGGTGTTTAAATAGCATGGTTGAACATGTCTCTTTAATATAATGAAATGGGGTGGAGCTATGGGAGTCAAAGGTAAAAATAGCAATATTTTGCTTCATGTTTAAATTGCAACTGTTGTAGAAGGGAGTTAGGAACAGGCAACCCACAGAGCTACCTTTACATTTGGTGTGCAAACACACACATAGTCCTATGCAGACAAATGTTTTTTTTCCTCATTTAGTCATTGCAGCTTAACACCAATTCCCATGATTGCAACTCTGGTTGCAAACACACAGCATTCGGCAAAAATATATTGTATCTGCACCTGAGACATTACAGCTCTTTTATTAATATCCTGGATACTTTTAATAGAAACATGTCCCATACCTCCAAATAACACAAATGTTATGTATTATATTTTTTTATGTAGGGAAAAATCTGCTGCACAAATCAAATTTTTAGTTTACTTACACAGAAAATTACAGAAATTCTTTCCTCCTGTTCAAGTTATCCACTTCCCATGACAACAGAAGTCAACAAACTACTCTTTATTTCTCCAAGTTATTTTCAAATTTTTCATAACAAGAAATTTAAAAGCATACTGCCCAGCCAACTCATTTGTATGCAGGCAAGCTTTTTTAAGCAAACCTACAGTATATACCGAAGCATGGAATTGGAACAACCACTTCCTTATTTACTTGTAGTAGAAAGAAAAAACAGAATAGAAAGTCTTTGACAGATTATGCATACAGAAAGATGAAGAATGAAAGCATGGATAACAAAATTACTGCATTACAGTTATGGTGAACAATAATACTAAGCTTTCTATGGCCAGCTCTGAACAACCAAATAAATTAGAAGCCAACAAAGAGTTTTAGCCTGGCATTCCACAACTCCTCCTCAGGAAAATCTCAGGAAAGACAAGATAGTTATAGCAAGGCTGGTAAGAAGTAAAACTTATGGTACCATCCCCACAAGACTAAAGGAGTCATCAGTGAGAAGTAAGACTACTAACAGCCTTTGATCATTTCCATAGCTATTACTATTCAGCAACAAGAAGAAATAATCATTGATAACTATTTCTGAGACAGACTAGGAAGGTGAGGAGGAAGAAGAGGACCGCATTTGTGAGGCCTCCAAGGGGAAATGATGACTTCATGATCAAGGAGACAGCATTGCCTAGATGAAAAAGACTCATTCCTTCCTTATTGTTTGTGATTTTCTAATCCTCCAAAAGAACAATCCTAGTGAAATCCCACAAAGTTTGTACAGGTCGGTTGTTCTTATGACAAAGCCCCCTGGGATTTAACTCACTAGAAAGAACTGTGAATTTTTGTAATACGCTTTTGAACAACTCAATCTAACACATAATTTACTAATTTGAATAATCTCACCAGATTTGGGAGGTGAGTGAGTAGAAAAAGAGAATATCATAACAACATCTTATTCCTTTGTGGTGTATGCATTTGACAAAGACTTTCCTCCAAGTCTTAAACTTTCCTCTATGGTTAACATTTAATTAGTAGAATTACATATTCCTGCAGATGTCAAAAAGATGACAAGAAAAATGCTGCTGTATAGAAAGATCTCTTCCATATTCCTGGAAGCATCACTGGGATGGACTTTGGGTAGCCTTAATCCACAAGTAAGGTGATATTCACATCAAAAAGGAACTTTAGGTGGCTTCAGAGACAGCAAGGCTTTGCAGACTATGGCATTCAGCATCAAACTAGGAATGGATTAAACTAAAAGAAATTAAATCGGTATAGAAAATACCATGAATTTTAAAATAAAGCAGAATTCAGTGGGTGGGAAATATTTTCATTCCACCTGAAGAAAAAGGAAGAGCATTTTTATTCCAAGTCTGATTTTGCATAAGTAAGTAATTCCATCTTCCACTTACTTTTCGTCTCTACTGTCTTAAATTTTCTTACACCTTTTACTCCTCTTTTATCAAATAATAATAACAACGAAAGGACGTAGAAACTGGGAAAAGAGAGAGAGAAAAGGGACAGTAAAATGAGGGAAATGGCATATCTAATTTGGAAAGCCACATGACACTGCCATCTTACCTCAAAGAAGGACAGGTTTAAGAATAGACCTCAAAGGATTTGATGCTTTCCTAAAAACATGCATTTTCAAGGAGCAGTGAAAGAAACTAAGACTCCTCATCTGGGTATTCTCAGAAGGATCCATTAAAAATTTTGCTGTCTTTTCATCAAGAGACTACAAAGTGAACTGGAGACACAGAATCAGATGCTAGTGTAATATTGATGACCTACAGCTCTACGCATCCTACAGCATGGCTACAAAAAAGTTACAGCGCGTGAAGAAGAGCTCATGGAGCAGCTGGTTAAAGCAGAAACTGAGCAAGAAAAAGAGGATGTTGGCAGAGGACAGAAGGCAGTTTGAGGAGTCATTCACAGTTAAGGTATGCAGCCGCGGTTGATCAATAAACAGTAATCTGATAAAGAAACTGCTATTCACAGATGCTATTAGCTTCCATTAGCTAGGAAATTCCACCTCTATTGGATAAGGACAACAATCTCTCAGGTGATATCACAGTCTTTCAGTGCTAAGAAGTTCCACCACAGAGAAAAAGCTATAGTGTATATGCTCCGAAGCTCGGCCTAACTAGAAAACAAATCTGTTCCCTATATTGTAGAGCAGCCTCTATATCTTTTTATATTCCTCTCTTCAAAGCAGTCCATTGTCTGAACTGTGGATAAATAAAAGATCACGTAAAACCCTTTAAAAAAAGATCACAGTCTGCAGCTTCGTTTCTCTTGCTTCTCTCAGCAAGCCTAAAATTTCTCTTCATGGGAGAATGAAAGGGGAAAATTCCCTTGGGAATTCAGGGTAGCTAAATGTTGTCTAATAGCACAAGTGCCTGGTACATTTCTTTGAGCAGCATTAAAAACATACATAGCAACATTGTCCACAGTGCAATTTTCTACTGCTAAGCAGCAGATGACACAACAACCAACAGCTTAGAACTGACACTAATTTGGCTGCTTGCACAGTAAAGGAAAGCACTCTGACAGTGTGATACTGAATGCAGTAAAGACATGTCAAATGGAAAAATTCTTTTCTTCTGTTGTACCACTATACAATAATTTTCAAATTTTCATTTGTGCTTACATTTTTCTCTTCCTTAACTTTTAATTAATTTTTAAAGCTATGAAAACATCTTACGTGTTAAATGGGTGGCTGGTTCTAGTTTTACTGCAGTTTTAGCATTTCTCAGAGAACAGTGGGTCTGTTTTCAGGATGGTGAAGGATCTGTGCTAAAAATCATTTCTCCTTTAGTGCTCAACACTTCTTACAAGCTTAGTACAGCTCTGTCTAGCATGCAACTATAAATTAAATGAATCAGACTTGTAACTGCTGGCAAGAAAGATGGCACAGCAATTTGTTACATTGTGATTGGTCATTCTGTATCTGTAAGACAGATAAATGTTTTCTTCATCATGGTGGAGATGTAGATTAATGAGGATTTAGAGCAATTTATATCCTTAAATCTTTATATATAGATTCAAGGTTGGATACAGACACTGTCCACCATGCAGATCCCTGCATAGAAAAACAAGTTTCTTAAATGTCTATGGTCTGTAAGATGCCGCAGTACCTTTCCACATCCTTTTCACGCCAATAAAACGTAACATATGTTAATAAACCAGGCTGATTTAATGGTGGCAGCACTGGTCCAATTTTCTGTTTGTCATTATTTGATACAGAGCTACCAACAATTGATACAGAAAGGAAAAAATAATTTTAAGATTTTTAAATCAATCCATTAGCAGTCACACTTTGAAAAAATAAGGATCTAAACTTTAATTCTACTGATCCTGAAGAGAGATGGATGTAACAGAGTTTGAGAAAATGTCTTCTGGAATTTTCTGCAAGACTTGAAAGCAGAATCTATTGACGTAAAATAACTACAGGCAATGCTGGTTGCACCTCCTGTCCATTATAAATGATTTTTTTGTGCGGGGGGGGGGGGGGGGGGGGAGAAGACGGTGAAGGCAATATTTAGTGAAATGAAATTTTTGCTGTGTGATTTCTAGCATCCTAGAAATAGACATTATTCCCATTACTTTGGAAATGCAATACACTTTCTGAAGAATAACTAATAACACAACGCTGAGAAGACTCTAAGCCAACATCTTGCTGAAGGAATTGGGATAGACAAGCTTGTATTAAAAGTAAATTAGCTTTTACCAACCGTTACAGAAAAAAAATAAAACAGAAACCATTTACTAAAAAGAGACCCAAAGAGGAACATCTGCATTATTTAAAGGGATAAATTTAATTGGAGAACAGAAAGGTCCCATAAACCACTACAAAATAGATTGCATTAAGTGTAAAGCATAGTGGATAAGGTGTGATAAAATTTTCATTAAAGACAGGAGGGAAGAATATATCTGAACAAGAACAGGCACTGGAAGATTTGGGATGTAGCTATTTCCAGAGTGGACTGTATGCTGAAGAACTTACAAAACTAGAGGGCAAACTGAAAACTTTGAAATGAATTTAAATTCCTACAGATGCTGGTGGAATTGGCTCTGGTATTTAGGCAGTATTTCGGAGCAGTTGAAAGGCCAACTTAGAACTAGCAACAAATTTACTTACAGGAAATAGACTCCATTTTAACTGAAAAACTTCCTCTTTGCTGCAACAAAACAGTGTAATTATTGATCCAAAATCCTGGAGTCTACTCACTGACTACAAAAGGCTCTAGAACCAGTCTTAATTGTAATTAAAATAAACCCCAGTACTGTTTAAAATAAGATTTACACTTTTTCATTAATAAACTAAAATTCTCCTATGAATCTTAAAATGTTGAAAAACTTTAGAATTGTTTATTTTTTTAAATGTAGATAATCTCCTGACTATATTATGGGTAATGTATCAAAAGACCTGTTGGATGTTGTCTGCTTTGAATCAAAATTGATCATATCTTACACAGCTCTACACAACGAAACTTCCAGTTGTCATAACAACCTACTGCAGCAAATACAAGAAAGCTTGTATGTACTTTTGACACTATTAGCAAAATTAAAATCTCCTGAACTTTAAAAACCAGGGATGCTATTTAAAGGGGAGAGGGGAATTATTAAAATAATTTTATTTTAACTCCCACAAAACTCAGCTTTCAATTTTAAATCTTCAGATAGTGGTCTGTAGAGATATTGCACTGCATCGAGTCATGTTATGCTCCATTTTTATACAGAATACATATATTTCTAATAAAGTCAGTATAAAATGACACTCACAATATAAATAAACCTAAATTAACCTTTAGAAACATCTTCATGTCTTTTCCTAAGTAACGAGTTTACTAGACAAGTCCCTGAATGCTTCAGTCATGTGAAATAAAATACCGAATCATTATGAAAGCATCATTTAAGTGATCTCAGCTATCATTCTATTATTAATGTTTCAGATTCAGCAATCAATTTAGCAGGAAAGGGTCAGTATTGCCTTGTTTATACTGTTAAATTAATATTAAAATAGACTTGAACATCTTAACCATTGCCATACACAAAATTACAAACCGGATCCACTTGAGTCTCTAGAAATGGTTCATTTATGAATTGTAACTATGTGAGTCTTGATAGTACTCAGAGATGTCACCTTGATCAGGGCCTCATTATGCAAGATTGTGCACCAATGCGTAGAAAAACAGTACTTTGCTAATTTTGAAGAATGGTGAATGGTGGCTACAGAAGAAGATGTAGTTCATCAAAGGTCAACTAACAAGGTAATGGCAGAGCTGCTAAAAAAAGGGCATCTCATTCACAATGAAGTCTGTCATATAGTTCAAACAGTTTTCAACTAATTTATACAAGCACACTGTATTATTACAAGAACTGTGCCCATCATTTCTAAAATATGGCAAAATTAATGCGTAAGTTTTCCTCTTCAGATTATTTTAATGTTAACATGATAGTTTTAGCAGAACTTAGAAATCAGGCAAATAACCATCTTGCAGAGGCATGCTGTAGCAAGAAATAACAGAAGAATTTAAACTCTGAACGTATTTGTTCTAGCAACATAGCCCAGATTACTGCAGCAATGCATTACTATTCACAGACTTATCTGCTTGCACTGGAATGAGAAATTCTCTTTATCAGAAATGTCTTCAAAGAGATTTAGATATATAAGGCAAAATAATTATAACACTTTAAGAACCAGATCACTTAACATATGGAAAATAAATCATGAACGTGAAATAATTATAAAAGAGCTCAAAATCTTAAACATCCAGATTCTTAAGCATATTTTGGTTCACTATTCATCTTCTCTACTTCTACATGTGACACTGGGTAGTCTCTAAAGAATATTTTTGGTGAATTGATTTAAGATAGACCACTGAATAGCTATTGTTAGCATAAACTTCGATAACACCTATTCTGATGAAGATTGAGAGCCATTAATGTGAAAAGATCTATATTGGTAAGGTAAAAATACTTATTTTTTATTTCACATCTATGGTCTAATATTTTTATCTTAATAATTTTTTACGTCTATGCCATAGCTCTAAAGTCGTTAGGCAGAAATCATCCAAAGAGAAGCAGTAGTATGAGCAGTATAAAACACTCACATGACTTACATACCTTGCCTATATTACCTATAACCTACAACCTGATATTTTTCCTATTTTTTCAAAGAAATTGTATTTGACTGCTATACAAAAGACATATTTCAGAAAGCTCATTCCTGACAATAAAAGAGAACTCCATGAGCCGTTTTTGTTGGCTGTACCACAGACTTCTGTCAGATTCACACTTTAAAATTTGCAAATATGCAATGGATAGCCGAATTTGTGTTTGTAGTTAACATAGCTTTGTTCATGCACAAATGAGCCCAATATCTCATGAATAAAATATCTCTTCTCCAAATATGTATAAGCCATTACAGATTCTGACTGAACAGTTAAGTTTGCTCTCTTTCTGAAACGGGTATATTAATAAAGTCCGTTAAATTTGCAGATCTCGCACTTTGCCAAGCTCTAATGGATCCTGGAAGGCAAAAGATGTAAGATGCATTAGCATAGACCCTACCTATTTGGGGAATCCTATTCGATTGAATGAGTAACCATAAGTTTCTAGAAGTCTCTATTAGTGAAAAAAAAACCCCATAATTCTGGGTTTACAAGTCCTACATTGTTCTCTGACTGCATTGAAAAGGTCATGAAAGTCTTAGTGTTGACAACAGCCCTTAAAACTGTCACATTCAAGTGAGAGAGGAATAAATTAATCTAAAGCAAGACAGTGTGAACAGGATTTTTACATTTTAAGCCACATTGTCTCTGTGATCAGGATAATGTTTGTAACACACAATGAAATGGCACAGTTTCATAGAAAATATGGAAGCATTTCAGAAAGTAATTCCAGTAAAAGCAATTGATTTTTGATGTGTTAAAAGGATCATCTTGTCCCTCTGCTATTTGTGAAATTAATGCACTTACCATGTTAATTTGAGATTTTCAGAAGATTTTATGAACTATGATTTAAATGAGTCTTGGAATTACCAACTTGGAGACAATAAATAAATTCTGTGCAGTGAGCAAAGTGACTTGTAATGAGGGATCTAAATACAATGTTCATTTCAAAAGCTCATGAAACTGCATTTTAACCCAAGCTGCCACTGACCTATCATCTATGTATGATAGTTTTAATTGTGCTCTTCACTGACTTTTTTTTCCCCTTCCTTGCCACCTTCTCCTACTCCTCAGTCCCTCCCAGGGATCCTCCTCCTGTCACTCTTACTCGGTGTTTAAGGGGGGTCATTTAGGTTTCTGCTTGTGATTCACTTCTCTTGTCTTTCTCCACCTGCTGTATTATATCATCCAGAAAGCCATGGCGTTGGCAATGACTGTGATGTAAGTACAGTCTCATTCCCACAAGAAAAAAAATCACTTGATTGCATCCTTATGCTAAATTTAGGAGATGCAAACCCAAATCCTTTTGACTTTATCAGTCAGTTCATTCTCTCTTGCTGCCACAGTTCCTGCCACCTTTTAGGTTCCTGCATATAAAAAGCAAATATAGAAATTCTGCACTTCACAGTTCAGACTTAATTTCCTACGAATCAATAAAGAATGAGAAGAGCTTCACATGCAAGAAGAACCCATCATTACTACTCCAAACTCATTTACAATGCTGAAATATTGCACCTTGCTTTGGATTCAAACTTTTAAAAAGTATTTCATAATGAAAATTATGGCAAGAACAAGCCTTTCTGGGCCTAGCAGATATGTCACTAAGCTTTATAATAGAACAGCAAACACTAGTAGCATTAGGACAATATAACATGACCTTCTCTACTATCGGATTTTAAAAAAGTCCTGAAAGAGAACCATCCCAGACTTTACTTAGTGAGAATTGATCTACATCATAGTAGTTTAGTTTCCAGTTCAACAGACAGGAATTTATCGTATGCTGCTTTGGATCAATGAAATCCCATGCTCACCCACTAAGCACTCAATACACTGGAAAATTTGCATGTCCTATAGATTCTGTTCATTACTTTGGCTAATTAAAATGATGAGAGAGTGCTATTGATCTTATTAGGAAATATGTGCATAATTTGGGATGCATATGGGCTAAAATGTGGTGGCTGCACTGTATTGCCTTTCAAAGTCATGCCTTTTGTCTTACAAGATAGAGAAGGATTAATGGGACTGACACTTTAACTGATGCCAGCTGACGTACAGACACAAAAATAAATGGAGTCACTGTCAAAGGGCTCCATTTCCCCTGCTGAGCCAGAGGGTGCTGTGCCTGGAAGACCAGCCAAGCAAGACAGGGTTAGCAGGGCAGTTGAAGAAAGAGCATGCAGTGCATCCACTGCCACATGTGTACCAGAAGCAGGAACTAATACTGAGAGGAACCTCTCTGGAGATTTCACTATGAACAGTTACTCAAAACGCTGCAGCTCCAGTGAGGACAGCTTTGAGTTACAGGGTAGTGCAAGGTCAGAAGCTAAAAGCTTTGTTAAAAGCAGAAATAAGGATGAAGGCTATCGACCCCATCGATCAAAGCACTGCCAGAAAGGGGGTGAAAAATCCCATGGACTGGAACACTCTTCTCTATATCCAACAGAAGTGGGAAATGCAAGCCAAAAGCTCCAGAAGCAAAAGAAGACTCACAAGAAGAGCAGTTCCTCTGCATCTGATTTGAGTCTAGTGAGTCAAGGATCATCAAGTTCGCTGTCTGTTGTGGAAGAAAAAATAGAAGCTAAACTCAAATTCTCTCAATTTATTAATGAAGTTACTTTCAGAGTGCTTGATCCCATGAGCCTGAGGGCATACCGAGCTGCTAAACTGAAAAACACTCTTCCATCCACTGTAAGAAGCCTAGATGATTTGCATACTAAGAGAAAGTCTCCTGAAAGCTGGAAAGAGAACATTCTAGATGGGAAAAAACAAGAAGAAGTAGACTTCGAGAGTCTGAAAAGTGATGACATTGTGGCTGGAACACGAACACGCAAATTAGAGAAATCCTTGTCCCTGGATACAAGTCCCTCTCTCAGGTCACTTGATAATGATGGCTCATGCAGAACAAGATCTGGCATGCCTGTAGAAATCATGATTTCTCAAAGCAAAGAAATGCCAGCCACAAAATCTGCATCTCTGCCTAGAAGTACAAGCATGGTGAGCTTGCTTTCTTCTCTGGTTGGCATGTGACGAGTACTTGTGCATTAACTTGACAATTTGAGAAATGTTTCTGTATTCCAGGGTGGGCTTTTGCTGTGTACAAAAACTTTTTTCCAGGGTGGAACAAACACGGAGGCTTTATTTTGGTAGTTGTTGAAACCAGCTCTAGGAGGTATAGGAGGAAGGAAAGAAAATTTTATGAGATCCAAAAAGAAAGGCATTTCTGCACTGAAATGAATAATGCAAATAACCAGGTCAGTTTGATATGAGCAGTCAAGGCACGCTTAGAAAAGGGTGAGGAGAGTACTGTGACAGACTGCTCAGGTAGTTGAGTTCACTGTCTTAGAACTTGGTCAGGTATATTTACACTAAACAGGCATGTTCAATTAGCATGTTTACATACTAGCAAGACATTCTGAAAATGTTGCTAAGGTTTATGTGTCTGGAGGTACTACAACTATATTGATAAATTCTTTCCTGATATTTTGGAAAAAAAATTAAGAATTGAAAAAGAACCAAGAAAAGTCTGAAGTTTTCTTTTATGGTCTGGCCAGAAATATTTATGGTTTTAATTTTTTTCTTATGAGATTCTTCAATTGGTTGAGGAAGAGGTATTTACACTTATGGAGTCAGGCAAAGGGAAACTGCCGCCCTTTGCTTGCATGGCATTGTCAGAAATCCTGAGCTGCCAGACCTTGAACTCATATGTTATGTTATGTTATGTCTCCAGAGCACTAGTTGTGATCCTGCTAAAACAATAAAGGTCCAGGAACTGTTGCTTAAGACTATACATATGTACATAGATTTTGCTAAAATGGAACTGCTACAGATGGGTTATCCTTTAAGAAGGCTATTCACATTTAAAGACAAAGAAACAAAAGTTTGTCTATTTTCACTGTAGCAAGTGGGAGAATATCCCAGTCTTAAACCTCAGCAACCCAAGCTTAGGATTTTGTAGGATGTCCTTGGATGTTTTAATTATCACCTTTCAAAGATGGCTGAAGGGAGAAGAGGTGAAAGAGAATGAAATGCAGAGAGAATTTGCACACTGTCGTGTCACAACTTCACAATGGGAGCTACCCTGCGAAGGGGTCAGGAGGCTCTAGACTGAGCTTATGGCAGGCTATACTTTTTTCACATTTCAATTAGCTATCTGTCAGAGCATCTTTTCCAGTGGACTTGCTTGTACTGTACAGATTGGAATGTCTAACTGATCGAGTACTAAGTGACTGAACACTCCCAAGTGCTCTGTAATTCCACTCAGTTAATGTAGGCATCAGTCTACTTCAATTTAAGCATCAGTCTGCTCTAAATCTAGTCATTTGAACTGAACACTGTAGTTACCAGCAAACAATGCCTCAGACTGCAGAGCTCAATATGAAAAAAGAAAGGAATGACAGGATGAAAAACAAAAGCAAAACTGCATTCAGCCACATCTACAAATTCATGCCTCCTACATGCAAGAACTTTGACTTCAATGCAATTTATTTAGTGCAAGTCCTCACTTGAAGCATGCTTCATAAGAAAAAGGATAACGGTACAGATAGTCTTCATAAGAAAAAGGATAACGGTACAGATAGTCTTGGGTGCCATTGTTATAAATACATTTAAAAAGTAGCTGGTTATATAATATTCATTTGAATACGCATATAGAACATTGCCTAAAACTACTTCATGTTTTAGTTGCCAAGTTATTATTCACATGCAGAAGATAATCTTCAATAGAAATAAATGGATCCAGTTACATTGACTTAGATATAAAAACAGGATAGCAGAGGTATAACGACGCATCCCGAAGAGCAGCAAAGAACATGCTTGAAAATTTGAGGTTAAGAAAGCTGCACCTAAGTAAAAACAAGTTACTTAGAAGAGGAATGCTGTGACATTGCCTCCTGTCTGTTATATTTTCTGAAGACCCCTGACATGTACAGGTTTGTCTGTGCTATATTTGATGTGTCTATATTGCGTCTAGACCTACTAAAGTGATTTTCAGCTTTCAGGCTTCCAAGAACTGGTCAAAAAGTTCAGGGACTTTTCTGAAACAAGTATGTATCAATTTGCAAACAGCTGCCACTGAAATGAAATTTCACAATGAAAACACCTTCGCTGTGAATCTGTGCAGAATTTCCAGATAGACAGCAGTATCAAAAAGGGTGCTCCATTTAGTGACTGAAGTTAAAAGGAATTCTGACAGGTAGAAAGCAATTACCAAATATGATGGACGTGACATTGCTATGATCTAAATATTTTAGTAACCTGAGCAGCAGGATGAAATTATTTCTCATTTCTATGTCTCAACTTAAATTTGGAGTCACTGGGTAAATAAGAAGAAAAGCAATATTATTTAACTATTAGAAAGCAAGCCACTGATTACAGACCAATGTAGAGGAGGGTGTGTAACTCAAGACTATGTCATATTTCCAGACTGAATGAAACGACCAGTTCAGTAAGCTGAAAAATACAGGAAAATTTAAAAATATTTCTGCACAACGGAAAGTTTCTCAGAACTGAGAAGAAGTGCTTGTTAGAGTCTGTAAAAAGACAGATCAACACGGAGAGAAATGTGAATGGGTCCAGACAAAATGTATTTTCCTTATAGCCAGGATATGTTTCAAAGAAAGCCAAGCATGAGAGGAGACTGGTCTGTGCCTTTTAATACATATTTTGTCTTAAATACATTTGTTTCAAGTAAGAAATGCCTTAAGGAAAGCTTTGGATACCACTGCAATTGTTACAGGAGGACAATATGGGTTAAAAATTCAGTTCTTAAATAATCATGTAGGAGACTAACTTCAGACCTGAGTAAGTCTGCAGTATCTTGAGATTTGAATCAACCTGAATATTATATTTCAGTTAACTTTACACATCTACATTTGCTTGCACAAGTTACCATGTAACACAGTACTAGACATTGACAGGAAAGAAGTACTGTTTCTTTCTTAGAAGAGCTGTATCTTTCCATCTTATGAGAAACTATCAGTAGTACACATTCTGTCTGCAAGAGGTTTGAGAACCACTTAAATACTGACCTCATAATTGTAACTAGATGCATACATATCCTAAAAATTGTGCATCTGTCACCTAAGGCCATGACATTATTTCATCATCGAGAATAAGCAAATACAAGTGATCAGTAAGCTGCAATATCCCCTCAGAGCTGCTAGTAACACAGTGTTCCAATTTGGTGCAGAGGATGTCTTAAAAAAAAGCTTGGGTTGGGATAATAGCACTTCTACTAAACATTTTGGAAGTTAAGCTATAAAATTTGCCTGTATTGGGCAGATGGTGAGAGAGTGAGAGAGCAGAAACACGGCCTTGCTCCGGAGGAACTAACCATGCTTATGAGCCATCTCTGAGAATGAATTAGCCACATCTATGCAAAGCTTCACCAATGAAGGCAGAGCCAACAACAAGCTTTTATTACCCATACAGCATCACTGCATGAACATAGACTCTTTCTGAACCCAGAGAGATCTCTCTGTGTGGTAACACATTAGGTGGGCTTCTCAGCTTGGTTTGGCATCAGCTTCAGGCTTTCTTCTACAGTTGATATTTGACAGCTACCAAGCTAACTGCATCCCTGCTTGTCTCACTTCTCCATCTATCTTTCATATCTCAAACGAGTTGTACTTGTGTCATCACCCAACTCAGGTTGATGCTACAGCCACCTGTCAGAACAAGGCACCTGGAAAGTCACTGATGCAGTCATGCTGCCTCCAGTAAGATTCAGTCTGATGAGCTAAACTTTGGTTCCATACAAGTAATTCAATTCCCTCCTGTAGCCTCAGAAAAGTTATCTGAAACTATGCATTCTAGATTTGCTTTCAGTCAATGTATGCCCTAAAGTGTTTAATTCCTATAACCCTTGAGACAGAAAAGGACAAATGCCTGTTACAATGACTTGCATCCTTATGAAATGCAGAGGAGTGAAGCTCAGGCTGGATTAACACTCCTTTTCGTTCCTCTCACAAGAAATTAATATTACAATAAATATTATAAAAAAGAAATATGACTAATGTAGACATTTATGTAGGATGTTAAGAAGATTCAAATCTTGATGTTGCATTTGTCTGTTCCAGGTAGGGTATTTAATTCTTAAGCAACCCTATAGGTGTCTGACTGAAGTGAAGTGTCATAGATACTAACACAAACAAGGAAAGTGATACTAATTTCTGTTCTTTCTGCTATCTGTTATGCTATTTGTTACAGGTTCTCTAACTAGAAGCATTCCTTAACTTCGGGATGGCTCTCTGAAGTTGCAGAGGCATCCTTAGAACTCAGTTTTTAGGGCACCCAAGTTCTAACAGAATCTCACTGAAAGAACAGACAAGATGGTGATTTTTGTTGTGCTAGGCCAAAGCTCTTTTTTTACAAGGCTTTCAGTTCTCTATCAGCCCTTCCAGCTTGCCACTGTGCTGTAAAAAAGAAGCAATTGCATTGTTCTTGTCGAATGCCAAGTCCATTTGCATTTACAGTAACATGATGCTTACCAGTAAGATTTGGGTTCAAATACATTGTTATGGAAAGTATCTAATATTTCACAGGTTCATGCATCCAATACACTAAAAAAGAAGTAGTAAGAGGTTGCACCAGAAACACAGAGAGGTTAAGTAATTTGCCCAGGTCAGTGATAAAGCTATCAACTGAACACAGGCCTGAAAAGCCTTCCACTGTTCTATTTTCTGGTCCAGCTCTTTTGGGCAGGCAGGACTCTAGAACTACTCTCACTAGCAGAAACAAAGAAGCTGTAATCAATAGCTCTGATAACTCAAGATTGCTAGAAAAAGGTAAAAAAAACCGTATCAGATGCTTCAGTTCTTTAGCACATGACATGTATGCGTCTGAAGATATTGTTTAGATTTCATACGAGTCTTACAAGGCAGTAGAAAAGCCACATTGTCACCTTTCTGGGTATTCTCACCTCTCTCTTGACATGATATCACACATGACACTGCTTAGAATTTTGCTCCTCTCTGTTTTGCAAATTGGAGGTGACTGTCAGTCAGTAGCATAAAAATGTTTTGCCAAAATAGGTATTAAAATACACGACTTAGTTCCTTTACCAAATACTTGACTGCGAGAAGGTATCAGTCTCTTTTCACCATTCAGAGACAACTGACAAATACAGCAATTTTCAGGCCTACTAGCTTTAAACTCATTATCATACAGAGTTAGCATAGTCACTGAGCTGCTAGCAATATAAACCATAACAAGGTGACTCTGTTATTTTTTCTTCATCTGCAGATCCCTGAAAACAGTCTCTGTGTCTGACAATACTGCAAGATAATCACAACTCAAAACAATCGAATTTAGGTGTGGCAAGATGAGTACCACATCTTTAGTCAATGTGGACTGCAGTTCCTCAATACATGGATTCCTCTTGCATCATTGTAAGCTCTCTCCTTCTGATACCAACACTGACTGTTTTTCTAATTCTGTACACCACAATTATGAAATTGTCGCTCTGGGTACAGAAATAATGATGAGTAGTGCAGATGTGTAGTGCAGATGTGTACACTTCGAGCTTCCAGGGTAGGTAAATTAGCTCTATAACACCTTGTAAGTCTTAAGCAGCCAAATACTTCAAACTATAAAATCAAATGGCCAAAAGGACTTGGCAATGTTAGGTTTGAAGCACATAGTAATATTAGTTGTATCAGGAGCAGCCAAGTTGGGGCAAGATGGAGCTCAGCAGAGACTGACAGTCTGAGTATTTACTCAGCTTCATCAGTTAAATATAGAGTGCTGAATCCTCTCCTTCGTTTTGTTTGTGACATTTATGGTGCAGTCACAAGATATTGGAAGCCAAGAAGGCCATATGCAATTTCATCTATAGTTAACACCTCTTGTCCCAATAACGTGGCACTGACTCCTTTTCCCACTGCTAAGAGGAGCGCAGCAGCCACGTACTGTAGGAAAGATCAGCATAATGTTTTTAGAGCAGCAGATGTGACACCGTTTTATAAGCAACAGTATAAGCAGATGGTGTTTAAAGAGTTCTCCTTGCCTGCTCTGAAACACCTCCGTTGGGTCATTAATGGATCCTTCATCTAGTCGAACGCAGTGAATAAAGCTACAATGTTCCCAAGATGACACATATGGTCATTTACAGCTTCTCAGCTCATCAAATACAAATTAGATCAAAATCTTCTTTACCAAGCATAGACATATATAAGCCAGTACTCAATAGAGTAAGCTATTTATTCGACAGGATAAAAAAAAGTCAGTCTGAGCTGCTTGACAATAAAAAGAATGTGTTTTCAACAAAATTAAATATGTCACCATAAAACTTGCAGTTTCTAAACCTAGTGTTTGTACTTGGGTTGCCCTCCCTCTCCAGCCTCTCCCCTGATTTTTAGAGAAGGGGAGCAGTAAGTGAGTCAAGAGGAAGATGTCTGGATAAAGGAACAGACGTTACTATCATGGTAAATTTCTGCACAGGATTCAGGGCTCCAACCAGAATGCAAGACCCTTTTCCAGTAAAATATACTCTTTGGCTTCAGAGGGACAACCACTCAGCCAGAGAAAAATGCTGAGCTCATGCAGTTCAGGTTGATTTCGATACCTCTTAGTACCAGCCACAGGAAAGCAACACAGGCAATCAGAAATGTTTGGTGTTCCTTTTCCAGTGATTTTTTTTAACATGACTTTTCCCTTTCCCTCGAATTTGAAAATCACTTCTCAATTGCACTTTCTATCTTTGGGTGCCTTTAGAAAGAAATGGCACTTTCAGAATAATGGAAGCTACAACAGGCTTGTAACTATTATCATCAGCAGAGACACCTGAATATTGCAGAGCCAGACAAGGGAAGGCAAAAGAGCAAGAGGTAGAAAAGAACAATAGATCTTGCTTCTCTGGCCCAGGTCTCATCTAAAAACCTTTCTGTGTAATTTATTACAGTAGGTTTTAAAAGTGTTTCAACCTATTTTTCATTTATTTCTTCAGTCAGAAGCCTCTGTTTGTCATGTCTATGAAATGGTGGGGATTTTTTTCCTTACCATAGCATGGCTTTGGTATATCACTGAAGCAGAAGAGTTAATCATGCAGTTACTCTCTCATGGACATAAGCCATAATTAACACAACCATTTTGTTATGGTCAACATAACGAAAATCTATGAATTCTATTGAGAGAAGAATCAAGTGCAAGGCATTGCCCAGAGTCAGAAGTCGTTCTGATTTATTTTTCAGTTGGGAATGCCTGATATTTTTGCCCCACTCATTCTGAAGTCTTCAGCTCTATTAAAATTCTGCCCACTGATGTATTGCATGTAATTAATAAAAACATAGATGTAACCTTGCTCCCCTCCCCACCGTGCTCTAACATCTAACCTGAGTAAAATAAAAGTTCACTTCTTAATATGAACATAGCACAACATGACTTCTGGGGACAGAAAAGAGTGAATCAATATTACATTACTCTGCCAAAGATGCACTTGAAATACTTTGTTTTTTCTGTAAGTCTTGGTGTCCCTTGGGTTTTACTCTCAAATAAGAAACTGTAGCATTAAAATTTTGAGACTAATAAATTTCAAAAGCAGAAACTTTTATGAGTTATGGGATTGATTGGAGGGTTTTATACTAAATGTGGGCCACAGAAATGAAGTCTACCTGCCTCAACACTATGGCTCTGACTCAGAATGTCAGAAACTGCTGTCTTTGACATCAGATCTGATAAGTAAAAACAGGGCCCCATTTGAGACACTCTACTGTATTTATAAAATACATATTTTTCATAAAGCTTTAAAAAATGGCATTTTCACAATCTAGCTCAGACATTTGTTTCAATGATTTCCTCTTTACAAAGGGGCTTAAATTTGACCTTCCCAGATGAAACTCTTCAGTGCCAGGAGTTTTAAATGACAGGAAAACACATCTTGTGGGTAAAAAAGAAGCAGCAGAAGGCATAAATCTTGGCTTGAAATAGTCTCCCGTGATATTCTCATAAGCAAGCCTAGAAAATACGGGGAAAATTATTAAAAGATAGATGCAAACCTGATTGGAAAATCTTATTGAGAAGGTGGCTTATAATATTCAGTTGTGAGTGGGGTCTCAGGGGACAAATACTATCTGGTATTAGCAAGCGGATGCATTTGCTTTGCGATAACATTTCTGTCTATCTACAGAGAGTAAATAAAACATTCAATTCTGCTCACTTGTCTGCTTTGGAAACTCCAATAGCACATTTTTATCCCTGTGTAATACTCTTGAGAGGATGCTTGTGAAATCTCCAAAACGCTGAGTCCCCTACAATAAGCAGGCAAATTTAAAGGAATCTTTTCCATTTCTGAAAATCAGCCATGGTGGAAAAGCCTTTAATTTTTTTTTCTTCTATGGTAGAAAACTTATTTACTGGAGAGTAAGTTGTTTAAACATCTCTCCAGTTGTTACTGGCGACTGGAGAGAAGTTGTTTAAACATATCACTGTGTCCCCTGTTCCTGAAATCAACATTGTATCTACAATTAAGTAATTCCTTTTTCAGTACCAAAAGGCCATTCCAGAACCTGTTGGGAGCTTAATGTTGAAAAAACTCAGGTAAGCTGGATATGGCAGAGTTGGAAAAATATTTATTGCTGAACAGCTAGCTTGCAGACTGTAGTCTCTACAGCCTTCTGTTACAAAACTTTTGGCCAACAGTTCTCTATTTCTGACAGTAAATTCAATACCTGCAAAGATAAACTAAAATTATTCAAATGCATATCGGTATCCATCAAGCTTATGAGCTATTTGCTTTAATATTTGATGTTAGTTGGGCAAGAATGATCAGTGATATGGCAGTCTCTGCCTTCTGCTCCCTGCTTGGATACCAAGAGCTCTTTAAACAAAAGAGAATGAGGAATAAATACTAGACCTATTCGTGCAGTGACACTTGTTCTCTTGAAAATAAAGATATTTCCCCCAAAGAACAGCTATTCCCTAGATGACTGTAGTAACAAAAACCTGCTGTGTGAACATGGTTAAAATGAGCAGTTATTGATGATTCAAAAAATGGTTCACAACCACTTATTTCTACAGCAGCCAGCCAGACCTTCGCACCACTTGCTATGCTGCGCAGTGCTGCGAGCTCACAGAAAGTACCAGACACGTCCTATTTCTGGAGACTCGGAGCTGAATCACAGTCTTACAACAAGAAAATGAGGACTGCCTGTAAACCAGTCAGATGAAATAAAACAGCAACTGCTGCTGATGAATAGTCAAGGGGACAGAGGGCACCAATTAGGCCTTAATCGTCCCACTGATCTAAGGATCTGAGGTGTCTCACACTTTCCACGGCCCAGGACCCCATGTCAGCCCCAGAGAGACTGCAGCAGCGCCAGTCTCAGATATCCACAGCCCTGACCAGCTCAGCCATGGACCCCATGAAGCCAAGCCCACCCACAGGTGCACATCCCAGCCCAGCCCTGTCCCCAGGGAGGCACTCAATGCCCAGGGCAGAGGCTGCCCCGATGTTTCCAGCCGCCCTGCTCCTGGCTGGGATGGTGGGTCAAGCTTTGGCTGCCAGGTGGTGCCCAAGCAAACCCATGTGGAGCCCTGTGTTTGCGTGCTCCAAGGAGTTCCTGGCCCCACAATGGAGCACATGAACACGGAGTGGATGGAGGCAGTGCTGTGCCAGACATTCACCTCCTGCCGCTCCAGGACAGCTGATCTCTGAACAGCATTAGAAAATGAAATATTACCCAGTACATGAGAGGTTATAACAAGGAAGAAAGAGAAACACGGTTTTGCGAATCATACAAAGCCAGAGTTACTCACTTATCATAAGGGATTTAAATGAGTTACAATAAAAGCAAAAATTATTTTCATGGATGCCCATATTAAGCAGTAAATGCAGAAAAGACCCTTCATTTGCCTTGGATATGCCTGTCTTCTCCACTTTTCAGTATTTTGAGGTTTCCTCTTCTTTTTTTGATGGTGTAGTAAACAAAAATGGATGCTAAACCAGCCAACAAAGTTACATGAGGGAAGTGTAGAGTCCGTTACAATCAATGCAGTTAATTAAAAATACAATTAAAACAGGAACAGTGATGAGAATTGGAACACAATAAATAATTAAAACAAAATTAGTTTGGCTCTTTTGTTGAGACACTCAGTCCCCAGTTAAAAGGAAATTGCTTTTCAGTTCATTGATAGATACAACAGCAGACCTTAGACAGCTCTACATTCTTCTTCCAGCATTAGGATGTAAGTGCATAAGCCCCCGTGCTCTACCTTCCCCTTGCTCTAACCACCTTCCCCAACCAATTTACCGTTCAACTCCCAGCACTGCAAAACTGGGATCTGGATTGAGGAGTTGCAAATATGGAGCAGGAAAGAAGAATGTATGATAGGAAATATCAAAAATCCTGTTAATTATTCCAATAAAAAACCATGAAGCTGTTTGCAAATTATTATTACCTTTATTCATGTTGCAAATAGGAAAGAACTAAGGCTATTCCCCTTGAAAGCTTTTTTGTACCTTGTTCATAACCAGTTTGGAGTGCAGGAGATAACATCGCAGAAAGAAACCTGGGAAGGAAAGAGTCTTTGCTCTTCAAAAACAGGCCTTCATAGTGAATGCTGGGCACTATCACAGCTAACTGCTTCATTGCCAAGCACAGATTCTGTAGGAATCATTTTTACAGGTTATTGTATCTCTGTCTGATATTACCACAGCAGTGTTACAGCTCTATAAATTGTGTATTGACAGCCATGGTTGGTTTCTTGCTTTCCTTGTGCTCATTCACATCTTAACTGTTCCTTCCTTCCTTGAAGGAAATATATCATTCCCTTGTGCTGGGAAATGTTAGTTACAAAGGGCAGGTGGGTGAGAAAAAAGTTTCAGATTTCACTTTCTCACTGAATAACATATCCAGTTCTTTGAGAAGAAAGAAACAAATGAACCCTTCTGGCTGAGTCAATATCTAATAACATAATAATTATCTAAACATCATGACTATTAGGGATTATGTATATTCCACTCTTATTGGACTTCTATCATCAGGAGAAAAACAACAGGTAGCTCTTCTAGTATAACACAGTTATTTTAGTACCACAGATCAATAGCTTGATTCTTGCATTTCTCAAACCCAAGAAGCTTAATAGCTATAATAAATATTAGCACGTGTCTCTAAGTCACAATGGAATTTTACAAAGGTGTATGTGCACTGCTGTAAAAGGTCAGGAAGAACTAGCTAACAGAAGTCTTTTAAATCCTTCCTTTCTGTTGAACAACTATTGTTAACACTACAGCTGCTCCAGTGCTGATTGTTGTTTTGTGTACCAACAACTAGTTCCTAGATAAGCATTGCTGCAAAATTTAGGTAAAATTGGACATAGATTTATAGGGTTTACCATTATGTATGAGAACCTTCTATTAAATCTGGACAATAATAGAACTTCCTGAGACAGATGAAAGCTTTCCTGAAATGATCAAAGCAAGCGAGGACATAATACTGGCTTTTCTTACAATTGTCTCCACCACTTTATTGTGTAACTTTGGGTAAAGGCCCATTATGGCACTGCCTTGGTTTTCCCGGCTGTAAAATAAGAATAACTCTTAAAAATGATCTGTTCTGTGTAGTGTTTAAAGATACTCTCATAAAATGGATGTGTTGCAAAAATGTACCTTAGGAAGTTGAAGGAGTTCACTAATAGAATGATCAATTAACTCTCTTACGTGCATAGTTTGAGGAGTCTTTGTGCTAATGTATACCAGAAATTTTCCTATTCCCTGCACTGCTTACCAAATATAAAACCAAAGTACTTGATCTATGCTGCTTAGGAGTGTTTCTATTCTTGCTATTTTTAAGTGTTTATGCTTTGCTTTTTTTTTGTTACAAACTTTCAAGACCCAGCCGAAAACATTATAGCTTTTCCTGAACTACAGATCAGAAAATTAAATTATGATGAGTGCTGGACTATCATATAATCTTTATATCTGAGAAGAAATAAATTTAAGAACACTGTGTGTGGACTAGTCAACAAGGTAAAGGTGTAGTGCTGCAAGATGCTTGCGAAGGCATTATTTAACTTGGTCAGAGCACAACATAAATTTTCTTGACGACCTGAGAGGCAACTGAGGTTTGTGCCTACTGTCACAATACCTCGAGACATGGGCAACTGTTTATTGCACTCCTCAGTTTCCTAAAATTATTTAAAGTGAGAAGCTCTTTTTCAGTGGGCAGTTTTGCATAAGTGTCACTCCCAGGTCCTTCTGTTAGAGACTAAATTGTACTTGCATTCACCAAAACAATAATCTGTTCCCACAAACCTCTGTAAGCTTCTCTTTTTTTACCAGAGCAGACAGGTTGACAGTGAATCGTGACACTAACATCTCTTTGTTATGTCACACTTAATATAGCTTATGAACCTCATACTCATAGCAGAATTTTCCAAAGCATGTGTATGTCCCTCTTGGATGACAGGAAGAAGAAGTTAGGGAATGAGCAGCTTCTAGATTGCTTTGGTTTGTTTAAAGGAAAACTTCTCTATGGCAGTAAATAGTTTTTATCTCCAGATCAGTAAGTTTGGTTCTTTCAAAAGTCACTTATACTCTGTTATCACATTAACTCATTTTTTCTTCCAGATCAGAACATCATTTATAGTATTGGCACAAGAGTTACATTTTCTAGGGAGGTTTCTTTGGTATCAAATATAACTTAGCATTTTCCAAGAGAGATGCTGGATGTGCTCAAAAATATCTGTAAGGCTTTCTTCATTGATCTTTTAAGGGCATCTAAACCTATGAACATATCAACCTCATGTTTGCCATCTGAATTTCTCTCCTTGAAAAAATCTTTTTGTACTTATATAATTTCAGTTGGGACATATGTAATCAAAAATTTAAATCAATTTCTTTCCTCTTCAATAATTGCACTACTCAGTTACTTCCTCTAACTACTCTTTGACTTTCAGCCAATCCTGGTTTTCTTTGGACCTCTCCATTGACACATTAGGGTTTTTTCCAGACACACAAATAGCAGGATAGTTAGGAGGTAGTGTCATTTTTCTTCTCCTGCTTCAAGCTTCTCTCCTGCCTACAGTCATCTTCAAACACATTCTCAGGTCTTTCAGCTCTTAGCCCCTTGTTTCTCACTGAACAGTTCTTCCATAAACTGGAGAACTACCCATTTTTTAAGCACAATACCAGATACTTGATTCCTGGCACAACTGCACATCTTATTATTTTCTTTTTTTCTTAGGCACCCTCATATGTAATCCTCTATCTTTACCTCTGCCTTCTACTGCTTAGGCTTCATGTTCTGATAACAATGTTTCTGGACTCCTGAGGTTTGTGATCCAATATTAGACTTAAAATAACCATGTCCTTTTTGCTTCCTAGTTGTCTCTGCTGCAGCATCATCCACTCAGCTGAACTCATGCTGTTGCCATCTTGTTTGTCGAGGACATGCATAATCTAGTTCTTTCAAACTCTCATAAATAATTCACAAAATACTCTATCACTTGTGTTCAGGCATGTGATTACTGTTACTTTAGATCTAATTAAACACAGGCCTTGCCTTATAACATTTATTCTCATGAAGCCTTGTTTCTTTCAATATTTTGAATTCTCGGTTCTGTCTATAATGTCAATGCAATATCAAATCTTCAAGACTTTAATCTATGTGGAGTGGATCTGTGTGGAGTGACTGCATGACATGGTAAATTTAATTGTCTTCTCTAAGGTTTGTCCTCAGTCTTCCAGCAGTCAGTGCCATTTTTGCCAGCAATAGCCCAGGACTAACAGCCTCTCTGAACAGCGAGGCTGACGCAGTTCAAACTTAGTTCAATCACAGACTTTCTATATTTGCACTTCCCTTTTATAGCTCAAAGTTAAAAATATCTTATTTTTCTATGTCAAGTACAGCACTCAAACCCCTGTAATGCAGCTTTACAGTAAAATTACTGTGTCTGGATTAACTGGAATCTATTAACTTCAGTAAAAGTGCATCAGAACTAGCTACTGTCAGAAATAAAACTATATTTTGATTAACTTGCTTTTCATTGTCATCCATTACTTTCACAGATGATAGATGCACCATTAAAAACTTTTCCAGTTGTCCTCTGTATTTCCAAAAATACCTGATGTAGACCTCTGCACAGCTCTGCTTCTCTTTCTATTTTCTGGGAATTTTTATTTGCATTTCATACAATGGTGTGTCCCATGATCTCTTTGGGCCTACAGTACTTCAAATAAATTCTCTTTATTCAGTGATGCATTTCCACTTAACAGAAAACATTAGTGGCAGCCATGTTAATGTTTAATTTTAGCACTTTACATCTCAAAATATCAAAAGTAGAAAAGAAAAAAGAGAACTCAGGCAAAAAAAAAAACAAGTGATAAAACAGTTACAGCTTTTCATGCTCTTCCGGTATAAAACCCTGAAATTACCTAACTCTGGGTTTTATTTATTTGTGGAAAAATATGATTTGAAGATTATGACAAATACTGTAAGTAGCAAAGTCTAATAATAGTTATGCTGTTATTATCCATGTTATGTACACAGTGGAACTGCTCATTATTGGGATGCGAAGATAAAGGCAAAGCACTAGGTTATGAGAACTTAGTCTTGCAAACACTCACTGTGGGGACTGTGCTTTCTGATGCATTAGGTAATCAAGCAAATGCAGGCAGAGAAGTACTTGCATGTGCTTGGAGTCACCACTCTTCCTTATACTTTGGGTTGTATAACTGCTTAGGGAATGAGAGAAAGGCTGTGGCTGTCTGCCTAGATTTTAGTAAAGTGTTTAACTCCATTTCCCACAGTATTCTCCTGGAGAAACTGGCTGCTCATGGCCTGGATGGCGAACTCTCCACTGGGAAAAAAAATGGCTGGATGACCAGCCCTAGAACGTGGTGGTGAATGGAGTTAAATCCAGTTGGCTGCCAGTCACAAGTGGTGTTCCACAGCGCTCAGTGCTGGGACCAGTTCTGTTTAATATCTTTATCAATATTCTGGATGAGGGGATTGAGTGCACCCTCAGTAAGCTTGCAGATGCCACATGTTGATCTGCTTGAGGACAGGAGGGCTCTGCAGAGTGATCTGGATCGATGAACCTGAGGCCAATTGTATGAGGTTCAGCAAGGCAGAATGCCAGGTCCTGCACTTGGATAACAACAACTGCATGCAACCCTAAACGCTTGGAGAAGAATGGCTGGAAAGCTGACTGGTGGAAAAGAATCTGGGGATTTTGGCTGCCAGTCAGCTGAATATGAGCCAGCAGGGTGCCCAGGTGGTTAAGAAGGCCAATGGCATCTTGGCTTGTACCAGAAACAATGTGGCCAGCAGAACCAGGGAAGTGATCATGTCCCTGTAATTGGCACTGGTGAGGCCATCTCTCAAATACTGTTTAGTTTTGGGCCCCTCAGTACAAGAAAGACATTGAGGTATTGGAGTATGTCCAGAGTAGGGTAATGAAGCCGGTGAAGGGTCTGGAGCACAGGTGTTATGAGGAGCAAATGGGGGAATTGGTGTTGTTTAGTGTTGGAAAAAAGGAGGCCGAGGGGATACATTATCAGTCTCTACAACTATCTGAAAAGAGGTCTTGGTGAGGTGGGTATCAGTTTCTTCTCCCAAGTAACAAGTGGTAGGACAGTAAGAAAAGACCTCTCGTTGCACCAGGGGAAGTTTAGACTGGCTATTAGGAAATATTACTTCACAGAAAGGGTTGCCAAGCCCAGGAAAGTGGTTGACTTACCATCTCCGGGGGAATTTAAAAGATGTGTAGATGTGGTGCTTAGGGATATGTTTTTATGATGGCTTGGCAGTGCTAGGTTAAAGGTTGGACTTGATTACCTTAAAGTCTTTTCTTACCTAGACAATTCTACAGTTCTATAAAACTGGATGAGATCCATATGACAGGTACTGCTTGGAGATAAGAGGAGAGTAGTTTTGATTCCCAGGAGGTAAATGATGGTGGTTTCCCTGGGATCTCATCCCATATTATCTGGTTAGCCTGGCAGTCTGGTAAGCTCGCAGCATCCCCTACAAGCTTGTCTCTGCCATGGAGATAGATTCAGATCACCTCAAACCCCTGCTGTCAGACACCCTCCTGCCCCTCTCACCAGCTTGGGAGTTGCACTTGAGGTACTTAGTCCTGAAATGTATTTAGAACTGTCCAGTTACAGTTCTTGTCACAGACATAGAGAAAGTTTATATGGGAATCAGGGAGTGTGACACATGCTGTGGAGGCCACATTTAACTGAGCCTTACATTTCTTAACGGAAATACGATGATGCAGCTTTGCCATTATGGGGCCATGTGAGAAAAACTGGTTCTGCTAACCTTTTTAGACAACATGGTTTGCATAATTTCACAAAGAATTAGATGTTTTAATTTCTCATGAAAAAGAATGTTAAGAATTCCCTTTGGTTAAAAATAACTTGCTCTTATGACTTTGGTTATTAATAGTTTACCCAGCACTGACTTGAAACATCTTGGTAAATGTTCAGAACTTCATAGCCTTATATTTGATCATTTATTTAACTAAACTACTTAGTATAGAGGTAAGAATGTCTTCAAAGCAATAGCTTGTTTAAAAATCTATCGACATAAGTTATTAATTTGAATTGACTTGTAATCTTTTGATATAGCTGATTTTAAAAATGTTCAGAAAAATCTTGTGGCAACTTTTTTTTTTCTTTTTTTTTAAACAAAGTATGCTTTTTTCCTCTTTGGTTCTTTTGGAAAACAATCTCTTTCTTTTGTGAATGGGCCTTATTTAACCTTGTTTATACTTTTAAAGTACCTTTTTATTTTGAGTTGGCATAACTTCCTCAAGAATTCTGCATAGGATTTTCAGTAGTTCTTCCTTAATGATGTTTTGCCTTCAGGCTCTTTATCTGATAACAGGTTTTCATTATTTATTTTTGCGTTTCCTTTTCCAACCTGCTTTTCATTCTGATTTATCCATATATTTAAATAGAAGCATCTACGTTTTCTTTCTACTTGATGCTAATTTCAGGCAAATTTCCATGCTTCTGTGCCCACATACAAGTACCCAGCCATCCTGATTCTATGTCATGTGAGACTTCGGATTGCACTCTCTCACCTACTGATGTCCTGTCATACTTCTTATGGGAGGAAAATTCAGCTGACCCATTCCAGAAGGAAGCAACAGTGTGCTTCAGTCAGGTCCCCAATTCGAACAGAGAGGGGTCAGGAGCAAAGGACATTCCCAAATGGAGTACTGCATATTCCTCACAGAGCCAGAGTCTCAATTTATGCTGCTAAATTATTGTTACTACCCACTTCTCCATCTAAAAGTCTTGCATAATCACAGCAGGTTGGAATAAAACTGGGGTTTTTTTCAAAGCTCTATAAAACTTCATCACTCTGATAAGTAGTACTGTGCTGTTTCTAGCCCTATGAAAAATGTCAGCTTCCAACTCTGGCCAATATTTCCGGAAGGACTGATAAATTTAAAAGAGCAGCTGTCTTTTTTTAAAGATATTTGATTTAATATGATATGATGATTTCCTTAAAAAAAATGTATGGAGCTGTACAATAGTAATAAAACACTTTTTTTCAGTGAATATAGAACTGACTAACAGCTCTCTAAAGGGCTGTTTCAAAGGAAATCTTCTTACAAGAATCTCAGAAATCAGACCTAACAGTATTAAGACATATATTTGGTGGATGCAAAGAAAACATTTAAAATTATGATTAATTCATGGATAATGTAAACATTCACAGTGCAGTAAACAATTATGAGATCAGGGCAAACAACGTCATCTCACTTCTAATTTTTTAAAACATTAATATAGTCAATAACAAAATCATACATATAGGTATAGGAAGGAAGGGTCACACTTTTAGAATAGGAGACCGTAAAAGAGACTCTGTCTAAGTTCAAGGAGTTCTGACTATGCAACAGAAAAGAAGCTAACGTAATCTTGAATTTAAAATGAGAAGAAGGAATGTTAAAGATGTATCTTCAAACGTGCACACAGAGTAAACAAGACCAGTGTTAGAAAGACTGACTAAATATTCAAGGTTGGCATTGAAGAGAGAAACGATAATTATTCTGCTCCAAAGGAAATTCATGTGCATAGAAATGGATTCAAAGAGCTTATGCTTCGTGGTCATTCTAGGTAAAGAGAGAGGCAAGGTTAACTGGTACGTAATTCTCCACCGCTTCCTTCTCAAATGTTTCTTAAAGTTATTTTTCTTCAAGTCATTCCAGAAGATTGCATATGCTACATTTACTAGGTCCTGGGGAGCTCTGTAGAGAACATGAGTTCCTATTAGCTGACTCGAGAAGTCAGAAAAGAGTGAGAGAGAAGTAAAGTTTTGTTGTCATTCAAAACAAGCTAAGAAAAAGAAATTATAAGGTTAAATGTTCCAAAAGGTTAATAAATGTTAAAGTTTAATAACAGGTTAACACAGTGACTAGTGAGTCATACTTTACTAATGATGTAAGAAAAGCAGATGAAGAGTGAAGGAAAAAAACCTTAAAGATAGTGCAAACTTATTCAGAAAATCAAGAGATGATAGATATCAAGGAGAACTAACAGAGCTGGGTAAGGCTATATAGCACAAGGGAAGGCAAAATTCAATACTGAGAAATCCTTGGTGGCAAGGTATCTAAATTCGGCGTGACCGGCGGCAGGAACGGTGAGTACTGCAGCTGGGTGCTCAATCTGGGCGGGTGGAGAGTTCCTAGGGGAAGGCAAACGCTCAGGAGAGGACCCCGGCAGGGCGACTCTCTCTGAACCCCAGAAGCGGCAACTGTCACGTGGGCCGACCGCGTGGTAGGGGGGCGGTCCCGGAAGAAGCCGCGGGGCATTTAAACATCTCCCTGGGAGCGCCAGCGACCGGAGCGCAGCGAACAGGGGCGGGCAAACAGGGTCACAGTACACAGGGTCCCGGAATAGGCAGTTCGCGCAGGCAGGGCAAGCAGGCACTCTCTGGCAGGTAGTTGGCTTCCCACTCCCCTGCAGCAATGGTGATCAGGCGTGGTAAAGCCTCTGCCACTAGGAGTGTAGGCGTCCAAACAGAACTGCTATTACGGGACGTCGCTGCCCAGACTCGAGACTGCAGGGAGTGTCTCAGCCTACTTGTGGTTCCTGAGGACCATACCAAAAATGTTTGTTTGAGGTGTGAACAGATTCAAGATCTGCTCCTTATGGTTGCAGATCTTAAGGACCAGGTGGAGAGGTTAAGGAGTATTCGAGAAAGTGAAAGGGAGATAGACTGGTGGAGTAGAACCCTCTCTCCTCCCAGTAATCCTCCCCAGGAGGCTGAGGAATGCCATATTCCTCATCAACAGGATAAGGGGAGTGACTTGGTTGGTGAGGAGGACTGGGAGCAGGTCTGCTCTCGTGGGGGTTATAGACCTCCCTTTCAAATGCCACCTTTCCAACTACCCCTACAAAACAGGTTTGGGGTGTTGGAGTTTGATGCCCAGGTGGAGGATAGTGTGACAGAGAACTCACCCGAGGAGGCTCTTAACCACACATTGCCCGTCAGACAGGTCAGGACTTCAAGCAAGAAAAAGAAAAGGAGGGTCATTGTAGTGGGAGACTCCCTTCTGAAAGGGACAGAGGGCCCTATTTGTAGGATGGACCCAACTCATAGGGAAGTCTGCTGCCTTCCCCAAGCCCGGGTACACGACATTGCCAAGAGACTCCCAGACCTAGTTAAACCATCAGATTATTACCCGCTTGTGGTGGTACAAGCTGGTGGTGATGAGCTAGCGAAAAGAGGGTCAAGGGTAGTCAAAAAGGGATTCCAGGAACTGGGACGGTCACTGGATAGGGCAGGAGCACAGGTGGTGTTCTGCTCGGTTCCTTCGGTGGCAGGGATGTATACAGATATGAACAAGAGAATATATGCTGTTAATAAATGGCTTAGGGGCTGGTGCCGGCAGAGGAATTTTGGGTTCTTTGATCATGGGGAAACCTTTACGGCACCTGGCCTGCTTGACTCAGATGGGTCTCGTCTAACTCCAAAGGGTAGGAGGATCCTAGCTCAGGAGCTGGCAGGACTTGTTGAGAGGGCTTTAAACTAGGCATGAGGGGGGAGGGGGGAGTAACTAGGCTCACCAAAGATGTTCCTGTGGAGGATGAGCCATCTCAAAGGGTGTCATCAGTAACCCAGCTGAAGTGCATGTACACAAACGCACGCAGTATGGGAAACAAACAGGAGGAGCTTGAAGTCCTGGTCCAGCGGGAGAGCTATGACATAGTTGCTATCACGGAAACGTGGTGGAATGACTCTCATAACTGGAGTGCTGCCATGGAAGGCTACAGGCTCTTCAGGAGAGACAGGCGTGAGAGGAGGGGTGGAGGGGTGGCCCTCTACACTAGGGAAACCCTGGATGCTGTCGAAGTCGAGATCGGTGATGACCAGGTTGAATGCCTCTGGGTAAGGGTCAGAGGGGCAGTCAGGACTGACCTCCTGATTGGAGTATGTTACAGACCGCCCGACCAGGATGAGGAGGTGGATCTTCTATTGTTTAAGCAGCTGGAGGCTGCCTCTAGATCGGCTGCCCTTGTTCTTTTAGGTGACTTTAACCTCCCGGATATCTGCTGGGAACTTAACACTGCCGAGAGGAGGCAGTCCAGGAGGTTCTTAGAGTGTATTGAGGATTGCTTTCTGTCACAGCTGGTGAGTGAGCCCACCAGGGGTGAGGCTCTTCTTGACCTGCTGTTTACAAACAAAGAAGGGCTGGTGGGTGATGTTGGTGTCGGAGGCTGTCTGGGATGTAGTGATCATGAGATAATCAGGTTCTCTCTAAACAATGTAAAAAGAAAAGCCAGGAACAGAACATCGATGCTGGACTTTCGGCGGGCAGATTTTGAATTATTTAAGGAATTGGTCAGGAAAGTTCCCTGGGAAATAGTTCTTAGTGGCAAGGGGGTCCAGGAAGGCTGGATACACTTCAAGAATGAAATCTTGAAGGCGCAGGAGCGGGCTGTCCCCATGTGTTGTAAGAAGAGTCGTAGGGGCAGACGGCCGGCCTGGATGAGTAGGGAGCTTCTGAAGGAACTAAGTAACAAAAAGAGGATGTATCGTCGTTGGAAAGAAGGGGACGTAAGCCACGTCATGCTCAAAGATGTTGTTAAGTCGTGTAGGAGGAAAATCAGGGAAGCAAAAGCCCAGTTCGAGCTCAAATTGGCCACTTCTGTTAAGGATAATAAGAAGAGTTTTTATAAATATATCAATGGTAGAAAGAAGGGCAGCAGCTACCTCCACTCCTTGTTGGATGTGGAGGGAAATATAGTAACCACTGATGCAGAGAAGGCCGAGGTACTTAATGCCTTCTTTGCCTCAGTTTTCAACAGTAAGGATGTCAGCGTGCTTGACAGTTGGCCCTCTGAAGTGGTTGATGGGGGCAGGGTTGGCCCTCCTGCAATCCATGAGGAGGAAGTTAGAGACCTGCTGAGCCACTTGGACCCTCATAAGTCTATGGGGCCGGATGGGATCCATCCTAGGGTGTTGAGAGAGCTGACGGATGAGCTTGCTAAGCCGCTCTCCATCATCTTTCAGCAGTCCTGGCTCACTGGAGAGGTCCCAGAAGACTGGAAGTTGGCCAATGTGACGCCCATCCACAAGAAGGGCCGTAAGGATGATCCAGGTAATTACAGACCTGTCAGCCTGACCTCGGTCCCAGGTAAAATCATGGAGCAGATAATCCTGGGTGAAATCATGCGGCACCTGCAGAACGGTCAGGAGATCAGGCCCAGCCAGCATGGGTTTAGGAGGGGCAGGTCCTGCCTGACCAACCTGATCTCCTTTTATGACCATGTGACTCGCCTGGTGGATGAGAGGAAGGCTGTGGATGTGGTATACCTGGACTTTAGCAAGGCCTTTGACACTGTCCCCCACAGTAGACTCCTAGGGAAGCTGTCAGCCCGTGGCTTAGATGAGAGCACTCTGTGCTGGGTTAGGAATTGGCTGGATGGCCGAGCCCAGAGAGTGGTGGTGAACGGTGTCTCATCCAGTTGGCGGCCGGTCACCAGTGGTGTCCCCCAGGGATCGGTGTTGGGTCCGGTCCTGTTTAATATCTTTATAGATGATATGGATGAGGGGATTGAGTCCATCATCAGCAAGTTTGCTGATGATACCAAACTGGGAAGAAGGGTTGATCTGTTAGAAGGTAGGATGGCCCTGCAGAGGGACCTGGACAGATTGGAGAGATGGGCCGATTCCAATGGGATGATGTTTAATAAGTCCAAATGTCGGGTACTTCATTTTGGACACAACAATCCCATGCAGAGCTACAGACTGGGGACAGAGTGGCTGGAGAGTAGTGAGGCAGAAAGGGACCTGGGAGTGCTGGTTGACAGGAAGCTCAACATGAGCCAGCAGTGTGCCCAGGTGGCCAAGAAGGCCAATGGCATTCTGGCCTGCATCAGGAATAGTGTGGTGAGCAGAACCAGAGAAGTTATCGTCCCCCTGTACTCGGCACTAGTCAGACCTCATCTGGAATACTGTGTACAGTTCTGGGCCCCCCAGTTTGGGAAAGATGTCAGGATACTGGAATGTGTTCAGAGGAGGGCAACGAAGATGGTAAAGGGGCTGGAGCATAAGCCCTATGAGGAGCGACTGAGGGAGTTGGGGCTGTTTAGTCTAAAGAAGAGGAGGCTCAGGGGAGACCTCATTGCTCTCTACAGCTACCTGAAAGGAGGTTGTAGTCGGTCAGGGGTTGGTCTCTTCTCTCAGGTGACCAGTGACAGAACTAGAGGGCATGGACTCAAGCTACGTCAGGGAAAGTTTAGGCTTGATGTGAGGAAGAAGTTCTTTACTGAAAGGGTGATCGGCCATTGGAATGCGCTGCCCAGGGAGGTGGTGGAGTCGCCGACCCTGGAGGTGTTTAAGGGGAGATTGGATGTGGCACTGAGTGCCATGGTTTAGATGATGGTTGGTGTTAGTGTTGGGTTATAGGTTGGACTTGATGATCTCAGAGGTCCTTTCCAACCTTGTCATACTGTGATACTGTGATACTGTGATACTGTAAATATATTGAGGGGAGAAAAGGCAGGAACAGAACAAAAAACCCTCACTGAAAACCCAGTAGGAAGATTTGCTGAACACTGCTGTAGTAAAAAAGGAGATAGAAAAAATGTAATTTTTGTGACAATATTACTCTGATCTAGAGTACTGGAGAATAATTCTGATCACCATCTTGCCAACAACAGGCCGAAACAGAAAGGTTTTAGGAAAGAAGATCTAAAAGTTGTTGAAAGACTTTTTTAAGTAGAGACAGCAAAAAAATGGATTAAGTTTAGGAGAAACATATATAAAACCATGGGCAGAAAAGTGATTGTCAGGCGCTCTAGTTTCTACCTTCATAATGCAAGAATGAAAGGCTCAAATGACACAGAAAAGCAATAAATTAAAAACTGATCAAAAGAGTGATATTTAAACAGAGTAAGTTGCATATGGAACTCCTTGTCACAAAACAATCTGAATGTCTGAAAGATCAATAGGAATCAGAGTAAAGTTAGACATTTATCTGAAGGTCTATAAATCATCAGGCAGCAAAGTTATAATCCAGTTTCTACCTGACTGGAGTTAGAAAATTAGATCTTATTTAGGGGTTATTCCATAATCTCACACTGTGTCACTTCATACATTTTCTTGTGAAACATTAGGGATAGACCTTTATTTTAGATGCCATGATACCAGAAGTCATAAATTTAAAAACACACCTCTGGAGAACATTTATGTGGAAGATTAGGAAAGAGAGGAGTGTTTAGGTCGTCATCAAACTGAAGGCAACCATATACAGTTGTAGCCAAATACGGAAGGGTACACAACATCTACACTATATATTTTCACAGTGCTATTCTAGCTTTGAAATCATAAGGATATGAAGAGGCAAGAGACAGGCTCATTTCATATAAGGCAGTTATTGTTCTAAAGAGAGAAATGCAGCTTTGCTTTTTGAAAGAATGACCTGGCAGCATGAAATATTCTGATGGTTTATTTGGCTCCAGAGTCATAGCCAGGCTGCCAGACCGCCCTCACCGCAGCCTAAAGAGAAGATGATCCTGACAGTCCTTTCTACTGGTCTGAATTACAGGCTTACAGGCAAATCCTTGCTATCTCCTTTGGTTCAAGAGAGAGGAGTGATGTCACCATCTCCCTGATAAGTACTAACATCATACTGAAAATTAAAGTGATTTCTTTACCCCAAAGAAATATGTCTGTTGCATGAAACTCTACAAAGATTCAAATCAAATAGTGAAATCACACAGAGATCAATAGAGATAGATTTTCAGTCTATAAATTTAGATCCTTTCTCAGTTGAAAAAAGACATCAGAGAATGGCCTTTCTCCAGCTGTCTCTGATATTTTCCTACAGTAAGTGTTTAAGAAGATGTCCTGGCAAGTTGGCTATAATTATGTAGATATATTACTATTAAATACTAAAATTTCTATTTTTACTACTGAGCCTTTCATTTTCCATTACTCTTAGTTTTTTAAGATCTGTCCTTTTGAACCTTTTCCTTATTTTAGTTAGTTATATCACTCCTTTTCATTTTATGCTTCGTATTAATGTTTGGTTCAATGGATTCTTTATTCTGTCACAGTAATGACAACGCTTCTTTCCCTGATTCTCTTTCCTCGGCGCCTCATGTTTACACTGTTCAAAGAAGAAATATACAACTGTATGAAATGATGATATTCTACCTTGAGGTTCAGGTTCTCACTGTGACTCTTTTTTTAGACATCCGGGAAGCTATTTTAAGAATATACTTGTACATAATTTGTAGCTACTTATATGCTGTTTATATACTGTTTAGTGGTCTACAGTACCCATTTTCCCAGGCTGATTAATTTCTCAAGATTTTGAGCACTAAAATCCCATCTACTTTGCTACAACCATTTGGCAAATGCATAGCCTCCCTTTGTTTATTTCTGCACAAAAGCAATTATTTCACTGCTTGATATTCTCAACTGCATTGTCACACCAAAGATCACCACCAATACAAATGTGCCATCAGTGTAACTATGTCTAATCTAATGCCTCATTTCCTTGCCATAGTCAGGCATAAGTGTTTTACAAATATGATACTGCCTGAGATTTTTTACTGAGTCCAACTCCTTTTGTCTCTGAACATTTCAGAGTCCTTGGTTCTTTGCTTCTCTCTGTATATGTATAATATCGGAAAGTGGTGTTTACAATATTCCTTATACAGCTATGAATACAGAGACACTAAGACACAAGTCCATCTCCTGACTGGAAAGCCAGCATGTGGAGACAGTATTTATCGAGCATTGCTCACTAATTTATTAGGGTCCTACTCAGATGTTCCCTGTTTATCCAAATCTGCAGAATATTCTAGAGTCTTTGTGAGTAACTGTCCTTTTCCATCTCTATGCATTTGTCTTCCTGATGCCCAAACTTGCCATTCTCCTAATAGTGATGGGCATAAAACAGTACTAAAGATGCCCATCCCCTTTTAAACAATGACAAATTAAAAAAGCACCCTTAAAACAACAGTTCTGATGGCATCAGAGGAAATACCCTGGACTCTAACTCTCTTCCTATCTTGTATCTCCTCAGAAGGTCTTTTGGAATAACTAAGAGAACCACTCTGACTGAAGCCAGGTTTACATGGTTTGCACTATCTCCTTCATTACCACCTGGTAAGGGAGAACCTGCCCTGATTCAATTAAAAACATTTCTTATCCCAGCACTCAGAGTCCCATGATTTTCTATTGAACTCTGGTGAAAGGGAGTAGTTCCGTAATATCTCTGCAGCTCAGCAAAGGCCAGAACCTCTCTGTTTCCCATCTGTCTTTGACAGGTATTCATCAAGAACAATTAGCCTAGAAAAGCACTGGAGAATGCATTGTTAAGGCAATATTTCTCTTACAAATTTCATCAGTGAAACATTGACTTGTTTGCAGGTGTAGGCTGTCATTATCTGATACCTTCCCATTCTTCTCCTCTCTATAGCCTTTTGGTAGGCTCTCCTTATGTTTCAGTCCCTTTTTCTTGTCTCAATGGCAGCCACCCAGGATATGAACAGAAGAATGACTGACTTTGGTCAATAGCACTGCTTCACATATGGTTCTGTGGCTCAGAAATTACTTGGGATCACAAAGGAGGACAGCCTGTATACCATGCCTGCCATACAACAAGAAGTCAAACAACTTCCCTGATGTGAGGGCAAGTTTTATTGCTGTGCTAAATAATGACAAAGACATTAATAAATAAATAATCTCGTTGAGCAGGGAAAAAATTATTTCTTTACGGTCATGAAAGTCCATCGGCACTTTTGCTAGTTAAGTGGTAGGATAAAAATAGCAAAACATTTCAGGTCTGTTGATGATCTTGGTTTTCTACCGAGAGATCCAATTTGTAAAAGGCTTTCCTTTTGGGCCATTACAGTAATCACCTGATTGACTACCTACTGACAGCACATACTAGAGAACTCACAGAAAGAAATTTCCTTGATGTTGCAGTAAATTCTAGAAAGATATTGAATGTCAGAGTTCTATACAAGCACACAATCAGATGTCACAATATTTCTTAGCAGTTTCAGAGATCTAGAAAATCTATAAATACCTATTTATAATTACTCCAAAAAGACCATGGTCTTCAGTTACAGCGGACTTCATTATCTGGAGGATCCCCCTCCCCTTTATTGTAGATTTGCTTACTAATTACATGCATAAAATTAGTAGCAGCTCTTTTCAATATGCTACAAATAGAAGTGCTTTAAATAGAAGGAAAGTTCCCTTCCTTCTTGTACTCAGACAGGGCTGCTCTGGAGGACACAAGACACAACACTGCCTCTCATATCCTTCACTTCTATCATCTCTCTTTTCAGTCTGAAAGAAACCAACCAAATATTCTGACAACAGTCAGTTGTCCTTTGCCTAAAAAAGCAATAAGGGGAAGCCTTTTTCTTCTTGAAGTCACTATAATGAATGTAATAAAGACCAAACTAATGAAATTCTACAACACTTAAACAATAATCAGTAGAAATGGATGAGAAATGCTGTCCTTTTAGGACAGTATCCAGCTGCCCTACAGAGACTTAGCATGCATGCGTTCCTTGTAGCATAGCTCCAGATGGAAAGATACATTTTTGCTAATGTCAAGATTCCCGAGAACCTATTTTATACAGTTTCCTCTCTTTGAACTCTTTTGTCTCTTCAGAAAGCCAGGACTCAGAGGGAAAAATCCTTTTTTAAAAATAAGTGAACATTCCTCTTTGTTTTTTAGAAATCTGGAATTTCAATCCCTTCCAACAAGTCCTGCCTGGCACTACAGTCCTTCCTGCTTCATTCATTAAAAATAGCAATGCAGCAGCATGAGTACATCCTTTGGGATTCTACATTAAATGCAGAGTCTTACATCCTGGGCTGGCTTACATCTGTGTAGCCCTTTTGATGTCTCTTGGCACACCACTGCAGCTATCCCTCATAGCAGGCATTTGAATTGATTAACATGCTTGCTCCCTTTTTCTTTCCCTCCTGCTCTCAGGGCTGCACCCTGAAAGATTTACTGCACTTTGGAGGGGTGAGGCACTATGTGGATGCTCTGAGGACAGCATAATGCTGATTCAAAATCTCCCATGAGATTTTGAGCTTTGAACTTTGCTTTCAAGAATTAAATTCTCTGTTTCTCAGCATATGTACAACAGATTGTCAGAGAGAAGCTCCTAATAAGATGCATGCAGATAACCAGGGGAAAAGAGAGAAACAGTTCCTTTAAAATATTGTCTGCTAAAATTCAGACAGTAAATCTTTAGTTCAGCAAGTAATTAAACACATAAATAGTCACATGAAGTTCACTGGGGCTATTCATGTACACAGTTATGTGTATAAGTATTTGCACAGTTGGAATTTAGTAATGGGAGTCTAATTCAATATAACAAAAATGGTTAGCAACCCAAACTGAGTTGAACCACTGTAGAAACAGCTACAGTTGCAGGCTAGTGCATTGTTATTCTGGATTGAAGATATAAATCAAAATACCTTATTTCATTAGGTGTGGGTCCCAGTGTTTTATTTGCAGTATCTAGTGGCATTAACATATTTTAGGGACTATCAAAGGGAAGATTCTTAGAGGATCTGTGGTTGCTAGGAGACTGGTACTTCAGTCCTGCAGATCTTCCACACTGCAAAGAGCAAACTGGCAATAATCAGGTTTTCCTGCCAGACAGTACTTAAACAACAGAAGTTTATGTCTTACCATTTAAAAATTGTGATTTAACCTTAAATTTGTAGAACAGAAAAATTTAAGAGTCCTTGGATTTCTGCAAGTAGGTATTTTATCTCATATCTGTAATATGCCACTCTTAAATCCTTTTTTAATCAATAGTACCTTGCCTGACTGAGACCTAGTAACTTAGTTTCAGTGCACTGGCAGTTTTCAGCCAGCACAGGAGGTGTTGAGCTCTATTTAGGACAGTTCAGAGAGGGAGTTTTGTCATCCCCAGACTTGCCATCTCCCTTGCTGTATATGCACATAATCTGCACACTGAAAAGCCTCAAAGCAGCTCCCTTCCCACCTGAAGCTCCCTGCACCTTTGGGGCCTCCCAACTTACAGCTACAACAACAGTAACTGCATTTGTCTCCCCAGCACCCAAACATCTCAGGATACATGTACCCAGTGACAAAGGTGTCATTGTAGATGTTGTGCCACATTGACTGCATTTCCTAATTTTAGTTTCATTAAAGGAAATATCTCATAGCTTCTAAATTACAGTGGGTTTGTTACAGTTTCTGAAAGGGTATACTAAGAAACTTAGAAATCTCTGACGGCTATAATTTCAGAGTTCTGTATTCTTCATGACCCAGGAATAAAGCTAAGCACAAAAGCATACTATTTTCAGTGAAGTCACTTGTGATCAGAACTGCATATGGGGTTTGTGTTTGCTGGATCATTGCCTTTAGTACTGTTTAAATAGGTGTACCTTACAAAGGTATTCACCTATGAAGAATTATGTCTATTTCCTCATTGATGTTTTTTTCAATTGCAATATTAAATCCCAGTCTTGTGTCGGCCTTTTCATGGATTTTGAGCCTGATTCTGTTTAACTGCAAATGTTCTTATTTCTTACCGATCATCAGGACAGGATAATGTTCTGATCTGAACCTTCACAGTCATCATCTAACACCACAGCCAAACTCTTTTTCTCCTTCATATGACAGTAAGGGTATATGAGAGTGCCCACGGGGACACAAAGAGCAGGGAGAATGCAAGAGGGCAAATTCTAAGTGAAGTAAAAGTGTGTGGGACTGCCATTCCTTTCAGGAAAATTACAGCTTCCCCCTGAGTCTTTTGATGACCTTCTAGTTATTCTCATTTGTAATTATATTTAAGCACTTTATAATTTCAATCTAAAACCTGACAGTTCCATGCAATTCTGTTTCCTGAATGTGGTATTTGTCTCTCACTACACTAAGATTACATAGTAATAGTAACAAACATGGCTGACTCATTGACAAATTCAACCTTAGCTCCCTTCTCTTGCTTGCCTTGACAACTAGACTATTGAATTCCAACAGGATGAAAAATCTAAAAATAACATTGCATGAAGAAAGACTGCAAGCAAAGCCAGTAGATAATATGGGCTCAATGCTCCTGTGAAATGTGACACATGCAAAAACCAAATGTAATTTTCACAATACAGCTTTTCAACAAAGGAATCTCCAGAGTCTGATTTAAAGTCTCCACAGTAAACCTTAACAATACCACGTTTTGTGTAGGAGTAAGAACAGACTTCTTTAAACTCTTAGAGAAGAACCCTTGAGAAGAATGCTAATGCACAACACAGTGAATGTAAAAAGAAGACCTCTTGTGACCCTGTAGCAATTAAGACACCGTCAAAGTCCAGTGTAGAACTCACTTTATACTTAAATTATTACAATGACACAGCTGGACTCAGCAATGCTGACAGAGAAGTAGCACTGTGGCTTTGCAGAAACCAAGATCACTGCAGCTTAGGAAATATTTTATCTTGTTTACTAGACAATACTGGAGTGAGATTCTGACTGGCTCTTATGCAGCAGTGCAGAGAGGAGCGGACACAGGGAGCTTTTATTACTTTCATACCCTGTCTGAGAAGAGGTGGAGAAGGGTAGATTTAATAATTCGCAAATTTGCTGAAGACTTGGGAGAGTAAAGTTCAAATCTCTTCCTATCTTTTAGCACCACTGTCTAACCTTGGAGCTTCATTAAGGAAATCAAGCTCTCTATAAAATAAATACCTCTCTAAGCCCTATCTTGTCTCACTGATTAGTTAGTTGGTAATTGATATTCACTATCTTAGGCTCTCAGTAAGTTATCAATATAAATATATCTCTTTGTTATATGGGTATGTATTATGAATTTATAGTTGTCGCTTGTAACCTCTTGACCTCCAGATAAACAGACGAACACATTTTATAACTTTAACAGGAAAGAATTGAGGCATACAATTTTTTAAACATCTTTTCAGACACATATTTTGAGTGAATCCTGATGGCACAGGGGGCTCCAATGTACAGAGCAGGTTTTGCATTAGTGTCTTGTAAAAAGAAAATCAGCATCTACCAATAGCACTTGTAAGAATATGGTCTCCGCTTTTCTTCCCCATATTTAGATTTTCATGGAACATAAATTAAAGTGGTGACTAAAACCAGTTCCTTTGATTCAAGTAACAACCTGATTCCCTTCTAGTCTGCTGTGGGTTTGGGGAGATTTATTTTTTTATCTCATTTGTAACATTATCAGGAAGATCCAATTCCTTTGGTGAAGAGAGAGATTGGTTTGAAGAAGGAAGATCAAAGATGTCCTTAATATTATCCTCTGGCCTCATTCTTTTATTGCTTAAGTAAAGTTCTCTTCTTAAACAATTACAGGCACAAATCCAAATGATCTATCACAGGCCATGGCTTTTTATTCACTGGAATAACCTTTGTTCCAGAAATAGATGTACCCCACCGGTCTGACTTTGAAGCACTACACACATTGGTTGGAAATGAGATAAAAAATAAGGTGAATCAATAAATAGATATTGTTTTCCACCACTGCTGTGTGACAGGAGAAGTAAAGGCTTTGAAGTTTGGCTTTCTTTTCAAGGAAATATCTGTGACATCATCTGAGTATGTCACTGCACATTGTTTATTTTACTCTTCCTTGTCCACAGGCAAGTTTTTAAGTGACAAAATCATAAACATTAATGTCCTATTTTTTGGAGACTCGCTCAACTCTCCAGCACATGGGTCTCAGGTAAGAAATGGTGCCTTAGGAACTGACTCATGTTGAAGGCAGTAAAGCAGACAGCAAACTGTTTGTTGGAAGAAATTACTGGGCTGTTTTATGTCGTTCTTTATTTGAGGGGGAGCAGAGACAGTCAGAACAGTCAGAAAGGTGTCTAGTTTGTCCTCTTGCCCTAAGATAAGAAAGATGTATTTAAATCCTTCCAAGGTTTATGGGATATTCCACAGCTATTATCTGCAATCCCCTCAGTATATAGCTATGTCTGTGATTAAAATAGTCCCCCTAATATTTTCTCTAAATATTTTCTCTAAATATTTTGTCTTCATTTTGAGCTATTATTTCCTATTCAGTTCAGACTGAACATGGAAAATGGTTGATATCCTTTCTCTTTACAACCATCTTATCTGTACTTGAAAATCACTATCTTTACTCATTTCAGTCCTGGTTTTTACTAGGAAGAATTTTCTAGCAGTCTTAGTGTTCTGGTTATCTTCCTCTGAACCCTTCCTTTAGGGGTGGTGCTGAAAACCGCACAAAGCTAGTGACCACATTAAGAAAAATAAAAGGTGAAGCATTGTTCAACAGAACCATAGGTTCACTCCTATCACCTAGATAGACATGGATGTCATTAGAGAAGAAACTGCACGTTTTGTAACAAACAAAGCTCTACAAATATAGGATGCAGGAATTTTGCAGTTCTGCCCTCCCTCTCATCTCCCTCTCCCACTTCCCGTCTCCAACATTCATGAACAAAACCTCTCCAGGTAGTGTGTAGAGGTATAAAGATGCCAACACAGAAATCCATAGGATCAGCTATGTTAGAATTCATATACTATCCTGGGTCATGATGATCCATATGGTGCTGAAAAACAGTAAGGAAACTTAGTTCATCAATCCATTCCCACAAGATAAAAGTGCTACTGCGTCTCAGTATCATAAAAAAAAATACACCATGTCTCTTTCTCTATTTTAACTGGTCAGATTGCCTGGGAAGGTTTTTGTCTTCGTATGAGGAGTCTGTACAACCCCTAGCACTATGGATCCGCATCTCTTCCAATGGCTTCAAGGACTACTTCAATACAAATAGGCACTTTAATTATATGTATCATCTGATTGAGAAAAAGCATACTGAACAGTTCAAGCGGTGTCTTAGCTGTCATTTCAAGGCATGAAGCCTCCTGTTTTCAATAGTCTTTGTTCAGGTTTCACTGGATGGTTTGCCAAGCAACATAGAGAAGAGGTGTGTGTTCTTTTGGGGCTGTTTTTTGTGTAGGACTATGGCATTTCATATGAGCCGAGAGCATTGAGTATGACAAAAATCAGCTTGACTCACCGAAACAGCCATTTAAGAGCAGACCCTCTAGTGGTATAAATCAGCAAGGCTTGACTTCACTGGAGCTCTACTAATTTACCCTTGATGGGAATCAGGCTCTGAGAATTTACAGAGTGAAAAAGAAACTAAGGAAGCAAAACAAAGATCCTAAAATATTAGGAAATAAAACAACTTGGGAATGTTATGTTTTCCCAAGCATGCAAAAGAGAAGCCTGTAGGTTACAGTTTCAATCTAATTTGTGGTTGGTTGATACGCGTTCATGTGTACAGTATATGCCTTGGAGGACTAAATGGCCTATTGTGAGAAAAATGCACTAGGTTTCCTTTTATCCTATCTCTGTTGTGGTCATTCCCCAGTCTCATTTAGACAAAATTTCAATCATGTTGGACCGTGCCAAGGATTTTCAGAAGACTGGTGCTGAAAAGATCTTCGACCATACAGGCAGAAAAATAATAAAAAAAGAAGACCTACTGTATGCCAAAGGTCAGGCAGGTGTTCAGTGTAACTTAGATGTGGTCCAATTATTAAAGGGATACTTTGCTGCATCTTTCAGTAAGAATGATAATGAACATGGGAATAATAGTAGGATATCTGATTAAGAATGAGGAAGGTTTAACAGAAACCACCATAACTAAGGTAGGAGAAAACTGAGCCCATTCACCTCGGTAATATCAGGAATCCTGTGGTAATCCCCAGCCCAAAAATTCTGATCACTTGAGACATGAAGCAGCAAGCTCAGAAGAAAAAATTTTCACTATACACATTTGTTCAAAAGTTATATTTTAGCTGGTAAAAAGGTAAATGTAACATGAAGTGGAGTGAAGACTTGATGGTCAGGCAAGATGAGCAATCAAGGATGCACAGAAGTGGGTAAAACACAACAGTTTAGCCAAAGTAACTTTTTGTTAAGAGATCCGATTTCATACTCAAGGAATTTTCACTCATCTATCCAGTGTTCTGACCTATGTAGATTTGCATAAAGCAGTTCATAAAATGCTCAGCTGAGAATTACTGTCTAAAACTGATATAATGAAGAGTAATTCGAGGTTATTAACCTGAATAAAAATCACATTTTTTTAAAAAAAAACAAATAATGTATTAAGGAAGTCTATTGGACTGGGAAGAGTTTATTGGAACTTTGGAAGAGGTTTTTTGACACATCTTCTTACAAATACTTGTTAGTGACTTTAAGTCATGAAATAGGTTTGCCTAAATCAGGGGTGTCAAACTCACGGCCTGCAGGTCGAATCCAGCCCTCCACCTTGTTTTATCCAGCCTGGCACCTTCTATCCAGAAATTGCTCCGAGCTCCTTGTCCCTACTCTCCTGCCAGCGCACCAGTCACATGTGCAGTGTATGTGATGTGCATTATGCTGCAGGAACAGGAGAATGGCAGGAGGTGTGAGTATAGCACCCCTAAATGATAAAGCCATTTGGAGGTATTGACAAAAATTAGGAATCTCACATAAGAATTCATTTAGTTATAATCAGAATAATGGAAACAGTACGAAATTTAACACAAAGCCACCCACATACCGACTTCATGTTGTGGGGTTTGTCATTTAGAGGCAGCAGAGAAACGGAGATCTAAGTGTACTGTGAAACTGACTGTAAAACAGCTATAAATCTACAATATGACAGAAATATGGGGAATCTGAGACAAGTCTAAGATGCACTGTAGATATATTTTCTTTAAAGTCACTGAAGCATTCATATTATTATATGAGATACTGCCAATGTGGTTTATACATGATGTACAGTTCTGATCACCCACTTTCAAATCAGATTTGAGCTAGTTTAGATCCAAAGAAGGGATACTGAAACAGTGGAGAGAAAGAAGTATAATCTTCTGAGACCAGTCAAAGAATCATGTCTCGTTTTTCCTTTCAAATAAGACATCTCTTCAGAAATGCATATGGGAATTTTAAAAAAGGATGGGAGTAATAAGGTTTAAACATAAAATTGGTACAAGATCAAACAGAGATAAACCAGTTATACAAAATTTAATAGGGTTGGAATCACCATCTACTTTCAATCTGTCCAGTAGTGTTTGGGAAGACACAGGGGAAAAAAGACATCTAACTCTTTCAAGATAGCACCCGGCAGCCTTATGCACATTGCATGACAGACTATTGATGTTCTGGAGGTAGACATCTAGGTGCAGTGTGAAAATTTGGGTTGTTGAACTTAGTCATCTGCTATAAAATTAAAAAAGAATATTTTTCTATTTTTTTACTGAATTGCGTCTATTTACTCCACATTGTTCTTTTATGCAGTTAGCTCCAAACATCTGAGCTTCTATTTATCGCCTAATTCTGCTTTGAAAGATTTCTTCTTTCACCCTAAATAAATACCAGAAGTTGGTCTAGGAATGATGCTAAGAAGGTGCAATGCTACTCTTGGTGGTGTTGAGAAATATGTCTTACCAATGGTTATTTATGTCTAAACTGGTTGACAAGTGCTTTTCCTCAAGACAGACATGCAAACACTCTACAGTTTAATAAAACCCTCCCATCCTTTCTAGTATGTTTGATGTTCCTCTTTCCAGGGGAAATGTCTAATGGTCCCAACAAGTTTCTTCATACTGTAGGGATGTAAGATGTTAGTCTTGATCCCTTCAGTCTTCACTCAGTGTTAAGCCTCTTCAGTTTTATATATATGAACTCTCTTTAGTTGGCCTGAAAATACTAGAGATAGTTTACAGCCTGTGGTGTGGAGGTGTCCATTCTGAAAAAATACCTATTGCAGTGGAAACAGTGGAGAACTGGGCTCAATTTTCTTTTTACCTCTGAAACTATTTCAGGCAAAAGTTTTACCGAAAGATTCTTCTTTCATGAACGTCTATTAGATACATTCAATACATGAAGCTAAATCAAATGCAGCCAAGACACTTCCTCCAGCTCTATTAAAGTTTCTACGGTTTAAATTTTAGTCTTTTTTCAGGTCACTTGAGTGGTATTTAAAGTCTATACAAAGAATTCTCTAAAAAATTATTAACATTCTAATTGAAGATTGATCTTACCAAATGATGTAGTCTGTAGATTTTATTAAATCAAATCTTTTACTCTTGTACTATATAGGGGGAAAACCTGAAAATAGCCACAGAGGTTACAATCAACAAAAATTAACACAACCGAGAGCACAATAGAAATCCTGAAGTCAAATACTTGAGATATTGAAAATATGTGGCTGTTTACAAATTTGCCAGAATTCCAGATGATTTCAGTTGTGAGTGAACTCCCATTTACAGGTTTACTCATCATGGATATAAAAGTAACTACCACTACCACAATACTAAACAAATCAGAGTAATAACAGTCAGACTAAATTAGCAGCCATAATTTCCCGCAGTTCTTTCTTTTCTTATGCATTTGGTAGCAACTAACCAACATTCCAATCCAAATTCCAGTGAACACAATGGGAAGACAAATGAATACCGAACCAGGCACTGGGTGCTGTCTCTCCCTCTAAAATGAAATATCACTTTCCAGAAAAAAAAAAATAAGGAAAAATAAAAGAAAAAAAGATGTTACTTTCAAGGTATTCCTCCCTTTTCACACATACACTGGGAAAATTCAGAAGGATGAAACGTGACCTCGAGATCTTAGGGATGAAAAATTCATGATATCTGGAAGATCTGAAATCTCATGGTTGCTTATTATTGAAAGTTTTTGATAAAATAAGAGAACAGACCATAAGCACAGTACTTCACCAACGGTATCGCCGTAGAATTGAATAGAAAGATAGACTACCAACAGGATTTTTTATTTTATTCTAAAAGGTTTTGGTTCGATAATCTACACTATAAACACTGATCACATAACAAAAAATCAAAGAATTTGATCACTGTATTATGTTTTATGTATGTCAATGACTAAGCATGCTCTACCATTTTCTTGAGGTTGTTTTACTCATTAATCAAAAAAAAGGACATAAAAAATTAGGAGATCACAGTATTTTTCATTCTTTCTGCTGACTTGAAAAGAACTGAGAGGTTGTCATGCTGTCTGAAAACAATAACTGTATGCTAAAGGGGGAAAAAAGCCAGTAACATTCCCTGGAGTTTCCACTACCAGCAGCCCTGTTTTCATTCAAGTCAGCAAATTATTTTGTTCTCAAAGAATATCAACTTGAAACCTAGAATAAGAGTGGGGTGGGGGGAGTCAGGGAGGGCTATGTTTTGAAGAAAAAAAAAAAAACCAAGACAACTGATTTGCCTTTTGAATACCTGCTCCAAAATGGACTTTCAAATGCTCAACACTTGCAGAAAAAGAGAGTTGTTCTGTGCTTTACACTTGCTTTCTTCAAATGCTTGGAAACAAGTCAACTTCCTACCAGTACTCTTCAGCATTGCCTTAAAGTGCTCCTAGGCAATGTTGCTGCACCAAATACTTCTTTAAAAAGGAAAATCTTCAAACCAGTCTCAGTATTTTAAGTAGGAGTCTGTATATGGAAGAGCAGGGTAGAAAATTACTAAGGCCAACATCTTTGTTAAATGCAAAAAATTTTATCTTTAGGTTGATTAAATAAATTCTTTAGTCACACTGTATTGATATTGTTGGAAATTAAAAAAAGGTATTTAAATCACATCTGCTATTTCTGTAATTAAAGATAATTACAAATCTTAATTAAAAATAATTTATTTAAAAAAAAAAACACCCAGCTTCAATCATACTGCTCAGTTCAGGCATCAAGAAGCACTTGAAATAAAACAACCCAGTAGCAAGCAGCAACCTACAAATGACATACTATAAAGGTCATTCTCATAACAACTTTTACTTCAGGCTTTTATCTTGAAATAAGTCCTGGAGGACTTTCAGGACAAGACTGGTCCTAAAATTGGCCAATTCAGAGCTACTTATATTTTAAAATCAATTCAGTATCATATTTCAGATAGGAGCTTTCATAGAGAGCAGTGGGAGGATGATGTAGCCTCTAAACTTTCACAGGCTATATCAATGGCAAGGATCTGGCTAGGAAACAGCAATTTTGCCCTAGTAAAAATGTCACCTTGTGAAAACAGAGCTGTTTCAGAAAATCACAGACTTTTAAAATTATTTTGAGTTGCTAAGGCTTTTCTTGGGGGGAAAAAGAAAATAAGAAGAAGGAGGAGAAGGAGGAGAAGTATAAAAAGAAGAAGAAGAAGAAGAAGAAGAAGAAGAAGAAGAAGAAGAAGAAGAAGAAGAAGAAGAAGAAGAAGAAGGAGAAGAAGGAGAAAAAAAGAATGAAAAATAAAAGGACCTTACATGAAAAAATAAACTTCTTTAGATGAAAGCTATATTTCTACAGATGCTTTTATCTTTATTTTCAACATCCTAAGTTCCTGTATGCTCATTTGACTCTCTGGCCTGAAAGCTAGGATATTCCTCTGAAAAAAATGTGGGCTCTAGTCCTTTGTCTGCTCCTTTTTACTTACTGAAAGTAGATCCCTGTCAAAAGAATTAAGGAGCATTGCAATGCCGCAGCCTAGAAAGGGCTCTGACTTGGGTCAGAATGTCTTCTTTAGGAGGACTGACCTGAATCTGTTGCTCCCATATCAGAGAGGATCCCTCTTTTCCCTCTTTTTACTGCACAGACACTCAGAGGGGAACACATTTAATGATCCAAAGGCAAATGGGCCATTACACGAAACAAGCAACTTTTACTGTGAGGTGGCAAAAAACCTGCCCTACCCTAAAAAAAAATAATAAAAAAGATATGGTGAATAGTTCTGACAGAATTAATTGCAGGTTGGTTTAGTATTCTGGTTTGTTTAGGTGTCAGGCATTCCCTGTGCTTTTTCTCCCCACTAATTTTTGTTTGGGATTGGCAGCCAATGACTCACCTGCTTTCACAGATGAGCCAGCCTACAGCTCCTTTTCTCCATCCCGTGCTTTAATCACAAAAAACAACCCCTACTCTGACTCTGTGAGTACAGCAATGTTTGAAGCACTAGGTAAAGCTAGGACAGGTAGCTTCCCCTTATGTCTGTAGATATTGCCATAACAGAAGGACTGAAATCAGTCCCACAGTTCAAAGCAAAGCAATAGCAAGTGGCACTGGAGAAAACCACATCCAATCTCCTCAAAATGACAGTAACATGATGATTAGGGCAGTTTCTGAGAGTTCTTCTCCAGACAACCAAACTGGCAAGGTAATGGGGTTGCAAGTAGTTCCCCATACCCAGGGAGAAAGCCCCTGTGATTCACTTTCTGGTCAGCATTGTTTAAGGTATTTCCTACATGCTATAGAATATGCCTGGTTCCAATGTATAGATACAAATTAGAGGAAGTAATTATGGATCCCTAGGTTAGATCTTTAATCTCAAAATCTGGGGTTTATCACAGGCAGCGTTGTGCTTCCAGCGGACATGAAGGGACCACGTAAGATATGTATTACATCCGTCACTAGGAAGCAGAGGAGGGCTTTTCCTGCAGCTGGCTACTTGCGTACCAAGTTATGTTGAATGCCTAAAATCCTTAATGTATGTCATCAGAAATTATCATGCAAAAACAAGCCTGACTGATAATTTATCTAATGGGCAAATCTAAAGTAGATTAAGAGAAGGGAAGATGAGTGACCCAATGAAGAACTAACAATTTGTCAATTGGCAAGTTTTATTAAGCAGTTTGACAAATTTCCTGCTGGTTAACTGATTAAATTTACATTTCCCTATTTTTAATCTTTAATTCATTTCATTCTCAAATATGGTTGTTAGCCATTAATCAATAAGGTTTAAAGTGTTCTTGATTAGTGAGTAATGCCTTCAATATAAATAAGGGATTCTGTGATGCTGGGATTCATTTGGCTCTAGAGATTGCAGGATTGTTTTGAGTGCTCATTCCTTAGTTAAAATAAAGTGGGACCAGGAGGACTGATGAGGTTCTGTGCCAGTTCTGTGATAAAAAAATGGAAACAGCTATTAAAAATCTGCATGGGATAAGGATGGAAAGAAACCAAAGGGTTAACAAGACTACAGTTTTGATATAAGTAATGTCAGAGAGATTAATGAGTCTCTGTGCTATAGATAAGTAGGCATTTACAACATCTATATGGTAAAAAGAAATGAGACACATTAATGGAGTGACCACCTACAGCTCTGCCGGGATGTAGAGATTCAGGGCTACAGCAGTGCTGAGCTGATGCCGAAGGATTAATGGGAGCCTGGCCGCAGCAGCAGGCAGATGTACCTCAGGAGTTGGCAGGCAGAGGTACCTGAGTAGATACCGGAGTTGTAAGCTACAGCCCGGGTAAGTAGCAGTGAAAGGGTTAACGAAAAGCTTCCATATATTGAGACGCTAATTGTCAAGATAGTGTATTACTTGAGGAAAGTAATTTGATTACTTGAAACTCCCACTAAGAAGGGAAGCGTGTGTCCCTTCCATCTGTCGGGCTCTGTGAAAGATGATGAATTGAACTCAAAATTCACGTGTGATGAAGTCACTGTCGTTTCCCAGCCAGTCGAGCACTGCCTGCCATGCCCGCCGTGCGGGAGGGTAGCACCACGTTTCAACTTTTCCTCTGAAATCCGGGAGGCACAGTAACCTGTTACTTGCTGCTGCTTGCTTTTTATTTTCCCCTCCCCATTTTCTGCCTCAGCGCTACAACTGAGTCATTCTGTTGCCCATGGCTCGTGGGTATAGAGTGCTCCTGCAGCGTGCTGCGTTATTCCCCAGCTCATCTGTCAATGTTATTTTCAGCTAATGCAGATGTGGGGTTCGCTTACCGTTGCTTTGTAGATACTTGTCGAAAACCATTTGGAAAGCCTTAACTATGCATAAATCTGCAGAGTGAATGTTTTCTTTCATTCACTTGCTCCTATTATTTGATTTCTTGTAGGCCTCTGCGGCAGAGATGGAGAAAATAAGGTAAGTGAGACAGTTTATTTACATCTCATTATAGAGCAGAAATGTTCTGTTGCACAATGAATGATACAGGCTCTTGGAAAATATTTTGCTTAATACGATCAGTGTAAAATGTTGGACTGCATGATGCTGCCAGGGAAACTGTGTTTTAGAGACAAAAGAAAAGGAATGTGGTTATTCTAGTATCTGTTTTGCAGGGATGTCGATTCAAAAAGGATGTTTTACACATAAAAATGTTTTATTGTCAGATGCAGAGCATATTTGATTATATAAATGTTGTAGTCACCTGCCCATTTACTGCAAGACCCTGCCATTCTGTTTAATGAGGAAAGTGGATCAATAATTCATGAAAAAACTGCAGAAAATATAGGCTTGAATTCAAAGCATCTAATTACTGTGGTTTGTTTCAATATAATGCTGTAATGTTGGTGTTCGATTTTTGTTTTATATTGTATACCGACCAGATAAATCTTGTCTCCTCTGTGTTTAAAATGTTGTCATACTGTACCAGTTTCTCAGCACATCTCTCTGCTTTAAGCAAAAGGAGATGGCTTTTATAAACATAAGTTTTCCATCTCGTGTCCGAGTGCACATCTGCTTTGGGGGATATTGCTCCTTTGTCTGTTTTTAAGAAAGAAAAAGAAAGAAGAAAGCATTCTAGCCCTTTTTGAAAAATAATTTTTTTTAAAAAGTCGAATCCTGCCTATTCATAAAATCTGCAGGTGCTATTAAAGTGATAGGTAAAAGCTGAACTTTTTACTACTTTTTAAATACTTAATGGATTTTATCTTAACTACTCAAAACAGTGGCCATGGTTTTATTTGGCCTTATTGGACAAGCCCAAATTCCTTCTCTGAACCTGGTGGCTCAGTTTGGTTAGTGACAACTGTTGTCCAAGCACAACTTTTTAGATTCCTCGAGTTTGCAACAGCTATGCTGAGATATTACAAATGCAGAGAAATTCTAAAATTCTGGAAAATACTGGTCAATAAGTGGAAAATGTGAAAGAACAGAGATTTGTCTGAGTGCTTAATGAATTCTGGGCTGGAAACAAGATTCGATTTTTCATTTGAGAAGGAGGAGGTTAAGTCTCTTACAGTGTACTTGAAGATGCATGTTCGAAAGTTTCGAATAGAATTTATTTATAAAGTGCTTCAGTTGTACACTTTCTGTAGTGCATCATGGTGATGAAAGTATTATCACTTTTGAGCTGAAAGAAAAATGTTTTATGATTTATTCTGGTTTTGCATGTATACAAGCACTATAATGTTAAAGATGTGAGTTTTTCCTGAGTAATGACTGAGAAAGCACCTCGATATGTGGTCTTGTGTTTAGTAAAAATTCTGAACAAGATCACCTATGATAAATGCATACTCATGTCACAAATTACTGTCTGAGAAGATGCAAGCAAATATATATTTACATGTTTGCGTGACAAGCATTTGTGCACAAATGCAATACAGCACTTGTAATACTTTCCTGAGCATGCCTCGGCCTCTGCTTTGAGTAGACAGGCTCTTGACACATTTGCAATAACAGGCTGCAGAGCCCAGGAGAATGAGCTTAGGAATGTATTGAAAAAGAAGGAATTTGCTATGACAAGAGAAAATAACCATAAAACTCCATTTTCCTAGTACCCAAGTTTGCAGCTGTCAGGCATGCAGCAGTCCTTAGCTGGGTACTTTTTGAACACTGTATAGATGGAAAAGCTCATACTGCTTCTCCGAAGGCAGTGGGAGTGTAGCTATTAAGCCAAACAGGAGGAGGATCAGGCTGTGTCAGGGGTTCATTAACAAAGATTTGTGTTTGCAACTCTCATGTGTACAAAATTGTTTCTTACAGACATTCATCCTCATCACCCAAGTCGGTGCAAGGCCAGTGCAAGGGCCCCCTGCAATCCTGAGCAGAGCAGTGAGGGGGGCTGGGGGAGCTCTGGCAGAGCCCAGGCTCCAATGTTCCATCTCAAACTTTTCCACGCTGTCTGTCTATGGTTGTCATCTTGGGTCCAATCTGACAGAACTCACAGGCTAACATACACAGCCAGGTTGAAAACCCTTAGAGAAATCCAGGTTTGTATTCCACAGGGCACTTCAAGATAAGAAAGCCTTTTAAATATGAAGAATAGGTGCAGAGAACCACATTTCTCAGAGTCAGTGCTCCAAGCTGCCAGCACTTGGGAGCCCACAGGGCCAAATACTTTCGAAAGATAGTTCTGGAAGTCTTTGTGTGAGATTTGCATCTTCTTCAGTCCAGTGAATCTGGGGCACCCCAAAGAATAGGGTGGCCAGACTCATTCAGACAGAGAGGCAAAGGCAAAAGCTTCCAAAATTGATCCACTGATGACCCATTTTTTAATCAGCCCTGAATTCCCTGAGCCAGGGCAGCATGAGAAACGGTGTAGTAAACTAACACACCCTATGGTGTTACATTCCTTCACTTAGAAATGTGCTGGAAAGATGCAATTCATCTCACATAACACAATAATAATTCCCCTTGCAGACCAAGGAGCCACTGCGACCTGCAATGTTGCATCCTGTACTTTTCAGCAGGGGCTTCTGTTACAACATTACAGGTGGAAGGAGAAATAGGAAGCAGAGGTGGGAGGTTATCAGTGTTTATAGGGATGACTTCCACTAGAGGTGGAAACATGCTATTTTGTGCTGGAACTTCAACTAGAAGAATCAGTTACTGCAATGAAATCTCAACACTGTGAGCATTTCTTAGGAGTACATGGTGTTTATAACGTCTCAAGGTACCAGTATATTAGGCAGGAAGTTAGGCTAACTACTAATCACTAATCACCTCTTGAGGATCTGCAGTTGAGTAGTTTGACTGTGCATGGTTATGCAGTCACTTTAATGTTAGTTACTTCTGACTACAATCTCTTAAATGCAGGTTTTTTATCCAGTTCTTTTTCATGTCTATAAACGGGGGCTGAAATGCTTAGTTAATTATGCTACATTTCAAATATACCTGCACTGTCTTATTATGAGTCTTGGCAGTGTGCTATCTTCAGGGCATATATTCAAGAGGAGCACATGTCTTCCAAGTCTGAGGGCTTGCAGATCTGTGGTGTCTGGCACACAAAATTGCAAATACTCTGGAAACTGTTCCTTCAAGTCAGATTTAATGCCTAGCACAGCGAGATGTACAAACAGAAGACCAGTTCCACTGCAATTCATTCTTTGCTTCCATTTAATTCTGCTTGAAATACAGGTTATAACATCCAACCTTTCAACTGAAAGTGTTGTGAGGTTTGGCATTACAGACCTCCAGACAGATTTTGTAGACAAATATTGACCACATTCTCGGTGTTTCTTACACTGAAGAGTATGTCACTCCACAGGAAACAGCAGTTCAAGTGACAGATATAGTTCAATAAAAGCTTTTCCTTTTCTAAAATACACTTCTAAAATTTCAGTGACAATTCAGAAACTCTATAAATCAATATTCTTAGTTCTAAGCTTTCAAAATCCACAATAAGCTGATTGGTGTATCTAGAAGTACATAAAACAGGACACATCACCACCGTCAGTTGCCCGGCTCAGATAATTAGAGTCTGTAAGGAGGCAGACTTTCTGGATTGCAACATAACCATGGTATTCCCCAACTGAGTGTGACTTCATTTTGGTGGCACTTTACTAACCATCCATGGATCTCTGATGAATTTGATCTATTTCTCAAGGAACCCGTGATGCAACACCTTCATTTCATTGTAGTCCTTGTTTCAGAACATTCGAAAGCAAAGTGATTTGTTTTGCACGCACAGGTGGTAGCAAGTCAGAAGCTTGATTCAAGTTTGAATTTTCAGACTTGGACTTTTCTCAAGCATGTTTAAGTTCATCTGCAGTAAGGAAGGAGTATGAGTCTCTTCAAAAGGAATGTCACAAGCTCACGCAGTCCTAGGGTAAAGCTAGTGTGGCAGTTTAGTGAAAATGTGAATACATTCCTGAATGCCCCCTAGATCGTGCTGCCTTCCTTGCACTTGGTATAAATTTAGCCCTCTTCATATGAACACACTAATGAACACACTGCAATTTCCTGCCATCTCTACCTTGTTCTTGATCCTGCTCTCACCCTGCATTTGGATTAATTTTACCATAGTTACTTGAAAACAAGAAGAGGATTTTTTTTCTAGAAAGTTAATCAACAATCAGGGTTTACTTTACCCTAGGTCTTCTCTTCATATCCATAGCTGATAAGACGGGAACCACTGCCTGGGACAGCGGCACAATGCCCCAGGACAGCAGTGTCTGCAGACTCTAGCTGACACTGGGACTTGAAACTCCAGCTGAGGATACAAGTAAAGAAGTGGCACAGGGCAAACTCAAAAGAAACAGAGCATAGGGAAATGCTGGTGAAAGGGATGTGAGTTTAGTGTCACTAGAGGTTATGACAGAAAAGTCACCTAGCTGGGTGAATATTGGGTCCATTTTGAAAAAGGGAAGAAGAAAAGGAAAAGAGAGCTGCCTACTTATACTCAAACAGGTAAAGTAAGTTTTCATTTTTCTCTGCTTTGTAAGATTTTTCATCTCCCAGGCATTCCCAGCAGCAGTGAAAGCCTTGCAGTGTTGTTTTCATCACATCTGGTTTGTCTGTGCTGCTATCCAAGGTGTGAATGCAGCACAGCTAAACCACATCTCTTCATCTCCACAGACTACGCTCAGCTTTTAAGTTTGGTGGTTGTCAAACATAACAATGAGAAAAAGATACACACAAGGATATATTCACAGTCCCCAGGGGTACTGTAGCCCTGGAACTAGTATCAGTTGGGTCATAGAGCCTTACTGATATGCCTATACTAGCACCTCTGAGAATTTTATTAGTGCTGTCAGGGGCACAGTACACTTGTGTAGCTTATACTGAAGTCCATCACACTTCACTTCTGCTATCACTGTTACCTGTGCTAGTCAGTCAAATAGCACTACTTAGCTGAAGCAACGGTTATGCCGCCCTACAGCCTTGTGCTCAGAACCTGTGTGTGCTGCTGGGAAGAACCATCTGAAAGGCATATGGTTATGGAAGGCATCACCTCCAGTCACCTGCCTTAGTAACTGCTGTGTTATTATATCTTTTACCTCTAGGTAAATATCAAATGGACTAAAAGTCCAGCAAACAAGAAACACAGCAGGAAGAGAGGGCAGAATAAATTCAAGTTGAATGAAACTAGGTATAATTGTGTAAAGTGGCCTGGAGGGACAAGTGGGAGCTGAACAAACATCTGAAGAAACCAAGGAAGTAGGTAGGAGGAGATGAGCCATGCCATCAACAGGAGCTGCAGTGAGTCATGGGGAAGAGGCTAGACCTAGGTGATACCAAGCTTACAAATAGTGCTCTGCCTACCCCTTTCTTGCAATGCAAAGTGCATCACTTAACGATACTATAAGTATTCAGCAAAAAAAAAGAAGGGGCAGTTTGGACTAATACTTAAGAAAAGTAAAAAAAAAAAAAGGTTCATTTCTTGTAGTGTTTGCGATGAGTTCAAAAACTTTGTAGCACAGTGAGTAAAGATTCCAGAACAGGGCCTTTTTTGTAGGTTTTTTTTGTTGGGTTTCCGCCCCCTTCTCTTTCCCAAAGATTCAATGACGCTTGGTGGTCAGAAAATTCAATGGTGGGGAAATTGATTGCTCTCTGCATCCCCTATATTGCTAACAGCAACTAGACTTCAGTTTATGTAAGCTCCCTGACCAAAGCTATTGGTGGGTGTGTGCTGAACAGTGACAGCAGTGACTTGCAAAGCAAACAGTTGCAGTGACTGCAGCGGTAACAAAACAATCTTATAAGCTGAAAAGTATAAGAGGTTACAAGTTGCATACCCCCGACAGTTCAAGGGTAGTATAGTTTGTGAACCACACTTGTGTGTGCTCTGTGGTGAAATCAAGTACAGTTTGAATGCTTACTGCTGCTACAGTGCACAGACTGATGAAAGCAAAGAGTTAACTTGTCTGCACTTTATTACAGGCTTTTACAATTGCCAGATCCACTACTGCTAACATGGCTTAGGAAATGTAATTTACCAACCAAATCTTGATTTACACATAAGTAACATTAGAATGCATTTGAATAAAAACTCTGTATCACCACATTTGATTTGATATTCTTTAAAAGTCAAAAGCATCTGAATTATACCAAAACTATGAAAATTTTCACATTTAAAAAAATTGAAGGGTTGAATTATCTTAATGTTTTAGTGATGACCTGGAGCCAGCCTAGCATGAAGTACAATGTGCTAGAAAATAGGCAGTAGATAGTGAGCTATAATCATGCTTTTTGGAATTCATGAATGCAAGGGTTGTATAATTTACAGAACCTTCAAATGGGATAGCAGGATCATAAGTGCTTTTAGCTCCTTACTAGACTTCTCTCATGTGTAATCATCCTGCTGCTCATGTGAACTGCACAGCTCTTGTTATTGAGCTCTTCCAGGAGTAACAAGACCCACCTCATTGAACAGTGCACAGAGTCACTGCTTATTGCCTGGTTTCTAGTAATGTTTATACTGGGATAAAAAGGGCCTCCATTTCTCATGCAGTTATATTGACTATCAGAGCATGTTTTTTTACATACATGCATTTGCAAAGCTCTGAAAAGCATTGAGAAATCTTTCATTCTGAACTTGCCCAGCTGTCACCATGTCAACAAAACCATAACTGAGAATCTGTGTGAGAGAATATAAACACAACTCCTACAGCAGATTTGCACCTAGGAGGGCAAATGGTATTTGAGAAGAATATTGTGGCACAGGGGTAACAAAGCAGTAGTTAACTGAGTTATGTGACATACTAGGACATGCCGACTACACAAATGCCATTTCAGCTACTCGGACTGAAATGTAAATTTTGAGCATCTCATTTCAATTTTGCCTATCTTTAAAAGGAGGAGGAAGAAGGGGAGGTTGTCAGGGTGTCCTAGAAGAAAAGAGACATTTCAAACTTTTTCTGGAAGCCTCTTCATGGAGTCCCTGCTGGGTTACAAAGATCCTTGTGTTCAGAAGAAGCTCTCATGATTCAACAGTTCCAAATTGCTGCCCTCAGTTCAGCAATGTCAAGATTCATATCCACGTCAGAGCAAAGGGTCTTAACTTTGAAGATTTCATACAAATCAGCTCAAACAAGTAAAGTCATTTTATGTTTCTGTAGTTTTAATTGTCATTTTGACAAGAGGATCCGCTTAAGGAACTGCTCTATTTTTAAGGCCTTCCAAGAGCTACATTGGAATTCCCAGCATCTTAATCTTTTCCCGCGCTATCCCTCAAGAGCTTATCCTTGCAGTAGGCAATTTGAAGAGATAAGCAATCAACACTCCTCTTTTCTGTGTGTTTCTCCTTAAAAAGTATTAAATCTTTATGCTGTCATTTAACTGAGAGATCCTGGCTTAACCAAGGCACTGCTCAAATTAGTAGAGTTTTCAATGTCTCACCTGTGCAGAGTAATCTACTGATAGAAATTGTCCATATATCTGTATAATTGGTCTTACTGCCAAGAAGTCCTACAGATGTAGGTGCTTGAAATGACAATTAAGTAGAGCTAAATGCATGGGAAATTACATAACACATACATATTTAACTAAGTTTGTAACTGCTGGGTCACTTGCCCTTTGGGTTATTATTTCCTCTTGGTACGAATCCTATCTCTATCTTGTAACAAACAAGTAGTATTTCCAGGGAGTTAACCAGAAACAGTCCAGACGAACAAGCACCAAATATATTCCAAGACTTAATACAGAGCCATGTGTGGCTGAAAAATAAACATTTTGCAGCTTTACCCAATATCCTTCACAACTCAGCGGGGAACTGGTAACAAAGTACATTCACAGACAGAACCACATTCTTCATGATGGGGAAATAAAGATTTTTGGGCTGCATATAAACAATCTATAGCACTGGAATACTTCTTTTTGTGTTCAAAATAAATTATATGCTTAGTTTTGACTCTCAGCTTGTGAATAGCAACAACGCTTTTCTTTGTATTTGTGTTTTTATTTAGATTGATGAGAGACCAACAACTAAAGAGTGAAAGATCAAGGGAGTCAAATACTCTGAAGGTTGGATAAAAATGAAAAACCCTGCAAACTAGCCCAAAGCAATGCAAGTGGAGTGGTGAAAGACAGAGCAGTAATGATATTTGAGTAAATTACCTAGAAAGCAATAGCATAACTCAACACGTGGAAAATGTTTGTTGTCCTAGTCAAAATAACACGGCAAGAAGTTCTTACAGAAGTTCAAGTAGGCCGTCAGTGCTATGCATTTCCATTGATGAATTCATAGACAAGCTTTTGCCAAAATGGGTGCATGTCTGTCCCAGCTTATTTTTGTCCAAAGCTGCACAGCTGACCTTAGTACCCCTGCCATCTAGTAACTCTGCCATCTTCTTGCAGCTTTGCAAATACCGTGCCAGGCAGAGCCACCCAGGGAAACACCTAGTTTCTCAACTCCTATCAACATCATGACCCTACCAAGCCTAAGCCTCAGCAGTTCCTCTCAAAAGCCTTGAAGAGCAAAATCTTCCTGGCTTTTTCCCTGTCCTTACTGTACCAAGGCCACTGAGTGCAACAGGCATGAGAGGCAGTCTTCCAAGTAGATTTTCAGTCCACACTTTGACATATAGTTGGGATAGACTAGTTAATGCCCACCTTTGCTCTGGAGGACCTAGGTATCTCTCAAGCTTGGGGAGTGAGGAGGTGGGTGTTAAAGAGGGCTGACAGAAAGTCCTATCGTTCACTTTGCTTCCATTTTCACACTTGTGGAAGGCAAAGCAGTACCTTTACCCTGCATCTGGAACTGCTGCAGTAGATGCTGGAGACCCCTTGCTAAAATGACATTCCCAGTCTCCTGAAACATTTTTTCATGTTTCTTTGGTCCTGTTTTACTTTTTCACAAGATGTCACTAGTTTGTGTTTTGTCTTTATGTCAAATGTTATTTTCACTAATGGAGGAACGAAAAACAGAAATGCTTTGGAAGATACACAGTCCTCTCCAGTTCTGCGTGTAGGAAGGACCAACTCAATAGTCTTTGCTTTCTCATAAGGAAGGTTAATTAGCTCTTTGTATAATGCAAGGGGTAGCTCTCGCAGCAGCCCATATGGGTAGTAGAAGAAAGAAATGAGTCACAGATAGCAAAGACTGACATGAGTTTCTTCGTGCCAAATTTAGCTGACTTATACTGTTTGGTAATAAAGAAATTTACCTTCCCCACCCCACCACCTCTGGCCCATTCTCTTTCCTCTCTTCTCAAATCTACAAGAGAAATCACAACCTAAAAGTCATGAAGGTTTTTTTCCGAGAAGGTAAAAATACATGAAATCATAGCACCAAACAGGTAGTCTAATAACAACTGTCAGCTTAGAGGGGCAAAACTGTCTTGTCTACTGCAGATGATGTAAAATGTTCTCTAGAGAACTGGTAACTTCCAAAAACAGGAACATTTTTTCCCCCAACTTGACAAAGCTGCTGATGCAGATTTTGTATTGAAACTGTAGGCTTCAACTTGCTTTCCTTTAACTGTGTTATGCTTTCTAATTTGACAAAGCCCCAATATATTCTGTTACTAGAACTGACGGGTTTCACATGCTGTGAGCTTGTGGAGGGTTTTTTTTACAAACTAGGACTGAATGTCATCTAAATGTAAAAGAAAAACCTTTGAGAGAGATTTCCCATTAATTCCAGCACACATTGCACTTGGAACCCTTTGAGAGGAATGATGCTAACCTAGGCAGTTTTGCTTAATATATTTTGTTTTGAAGAACATTTGTTCATGTATAAAAGCATTTTTGTTAAAGCAGTGATAACCTTCCCATTTTTATTATAACCCTCCCACTTTAATTATAACCTGGAATGTGTAGCAAAAAAAGCAAAACCAGCTGCATGTTACGTGGATCCAAGGAATGTGGAAGGTTTCAGTTACCATTTTGATGGGAAAATTCTAATTAATGCTTTGATGGTAATATTATGTGGACAGCACTTCTCTGCTGTGGCTTTGCAGTTGCTTTGCATTCTCATCTCCATCCCCTGAAGAGCTCTCCAAATCCTATTGCACAGTAAAAACAAAGTTTACCAGGATTTTAATCTTAAGGTTCCTATAGCACTGAACCACTAATTATCATGGCACACAGAGCACACAGTTCTGATTTAATTGCCAGTCTGGATTTGTAGACCATCCCATCTCCTTATTCATCGTCTCTATATAAGCGACACTGGGAAAGCATCTTAAGATATAAATAGGCATAAATATGGTGGCATGCTGAGTTCTAAGTAACTGAATGAATCCGTTACTGCATCCTTGGAGGGCTCCAGTTTTTTCCCAGAACTACAACTCCTTTTTGAGTGTTATCTACATCATTATGCATAGATTAGTTGCTTTACGTATTGGTTTGTACAGACCCCACAGAAGCTGAAAACAATTAAATACAGTTTTGCAGAGATTAATGGAATCAGAAAGAGACTCGAGAAAGCAACATATTCTTTTATCTGAAAGGTAATGTTACTTATACTTTTTTACATTCACGTGAAGAACAAAGCACTCACATGATACTCCTGCCACTCATATTTAGAGAGTTGCCTGCTACAAGTCTGCATTAATTGGAACCCAGTTGGCATACAGCTGCAGCATGGATTCATGGCACAAAGCTACTAACTATTTAAGGTTTTTCAAATCCACTTAGAACTTGTTTTACCTTTGCTATGAGCCACTGAACTGGAGACTAGTTAACTACAACTTTCACAATGGCAGAAGGCATTCTTACTAAAAGAAGAATTAGTAAAATCAAGATATATTTTTATCCTTTTACTGGTGGCAGCTCTTTTGCAGAAAGCTATTAGTTGACTTTTCTGTCCTTAGTCTGACAATTTTCTTTAGCACTAGAAATTAGGGCATTGGCTTACAGAGTCATGCCCTGATAGCTGAAATTAAAGGCAATTATGCAATGGAAAGAGGAAGTATAACAAGTCAGAGTTCGTACGTCTACTTTAAATGCAGGTGATGAAGGTGCTGCCATCACTGAGCATGGACTGAGGTCTAAAGCTTTTGAAGAATCTGACAGTGTTGCTCTACAGGTACAGGTTTACAGCCACAGCCGTTAGGATTCTCTCTGAAGCATTGTCAAGGTTTAAGGGATTTTCTTTATTCTTCCTACTTTTTCTTTTTTTCCTTTTTTTTTTTTCCTGAACACTGTATAAGTCACAAACTTCCATCTCCTCAAGGAAACACTCATCGCCCTTTCTAGAGTAATGAGGAGTTTCAGCTAGATGCTGGCAATCTTTCATGGGCAATGTGCCAGACTATTTTTTTCCTAATTTAGAGGTTAAACATGTTGGTAGACAACATTGAGAAGCTGGGAGCTGCTGCCTCTCACAGATGCTTCTCTCAAGATGCTATGGATCCCAAATCCCAGCTCTGTGTTGACCCAACAGACTTGCAGAATCCCCTGATGTCTGCAAACCACTGGGAGCCCTTAGCAGGAAAATTTTATAAGAGTGCAGAATATCGCCTTTCCCCCCCCCCACCTGACTCACTCATTCTGCATCACTTGACATTTTAACATATTGCCATATTAACCACCAAAAGTCTGATTTGTGAGAATGACTTCAAACGTGTATTTACAAGAGTAGAGATGCAGCGGCATATGGACCACCAGCTGGTGAGAAGTAGGGATGGTACTTTGTGGAGTTTGAGTCACTAAGTAAATTAAAAAAAAAAAGGCCATCTTCTGTACAGTCAAAAAGTTAGAGAGAAAAGCTCGGCTTCTTAGGTCTGGAGTTGTTCGAAAGGACAACTGCAACAAGGCCAGTACCCAGAAAGTACAAAATCTGGAGGCATTAAAAGCAATGTTGTTTGTTACAGGAGGTATATGCAAACAAGCTGTTTCCTGTTAAGGCTGTAAGAAATAGTAACACAGAGGGAGTGAGACAGAAAAAAGAGAGATGACAGTCTGTTCCACTTAAACAGGAGAAATGAAAATCATTTTGAGAGCGAGAGTGATACTGGGGGAAGTGTCTTTTTATTGAGGTCATAACCACCTACACTCAAATTCAAAAGTCTTCAGCATTTATTCCCTACCTCTCCCTATATTTGTGTCTTTTTCTCAGGTGATTGCGACCACTTAACCTTCTGGAGGGTTTCTCCTTATGCTCTACCAACAGTTTCGTCCCTTCCCATCCCCAAATGGTGACTGAGGTCTGCAGAATGTCAGCTCCAGAAATTTCACACTCCAGCAACTTTCGGGAGATTAATTGCTTATTTAAGCAACCAAGCTCAGGTCCTCCCAAGAAGTAGTTTATTCATCTTCATCGTTATTTCAAATCTTGGACTGTTGTTTTTCACAACTTGTACTCCAGGAACATTTGAAACTCCCTGTCTAACTTGATGCAGCTCTAAGATACATTTTGTCATCTAACTTCAGAGACTGAGGTTCACCATTCTCCCCACTGCCAGTCCATTTCATCAGGTTTTTCTCTTTGCCAATTTCCCTAGAAGTCTAGTTGAGGAGAAACCCAGGTTTTTGAGGGCAGTTCTGTGGTTTCAATCCACAGCACTGCTGACTGCTGCTCTCCCCTCACCTGTGCTCCCTTGTCAGCCCTGCTTGTTCAGGAGCAATTCCTTTGGCTTTCTCAGAGACATTCAAGAAAAGGGAGTCTCCTGCAGCTCCATCAATGCAGCTGCTAGGCAAAAGCTATCTTTCAATAACTGGGATCTTTTTGGAGAAAGTAGTAAACAGAAAAAAAAAAAGAAACTTGGCAAGGGGATTCATAGATAAACATTTTTTTTTGTGATGGGGAAGAAGATATAGAAGGAAAGGCCTGTTCCTTCAAAAAATAGAATATTGTCTGGGTACTATTAAATAACAATATAACTAATTACCAAGATAATTATCTTCATGCCGGAGCACCAAACAGCTGAAATACAGAAGCTGCTGAGAGCACTTACTATAGTAAATTAGTAAAATGCTTCTCATGGTTTATTCTGCTGAATTAGGGTACTAAAAGGAGTGTGCTATATTATTTCCCTATTGACTCTTCCACATGTGATTATTTATTATTAGAATCATAAGTATGAATCAGACAGGAAGGTCAAGTTACTAATGATTCCGGAGCCTCGTCAGCTGTACAACATTATCTGCACTGTAAAGGTAGATACATTGTTTACCTGCATAACGAGAGTGATGCAAGTAACCATTAAAGTACTTGAACATCAGTCACATAAAAAAAACCACTAGATCAGCATGCAAATTACTAGAATTTTAAAAGTTGTATTGGAATTGCAACGTAAAGGAAATACAAAGCGTGCTCTTTTTTTTGCCTACCTTTCATTAAGCAAAGAGCAGAAGCATAGCAGAGAGAGAGAAATCCAAAATTGTCTATGCACTGTGTAGGTTTGTTTGGCCAACAAAGAAACATTTGCACTTCTGGACTTCAACCAAATCTCAGAAACCCTCTGTGGCTCCTGTAAGCATCATCGTCTTCTTAGAGGTGATACTGAGAACGGTTCTGTGACTTATCCAAGTTCTTTGAGAGGCTTCTGTCAAAGCCAAGAGATTGTGTGCAAGTTATTTGTCATAAAGCAAAGGGGGCAAAGAACACAGAGTACGAGAACAAAGTCCTTGCTCCCCATGAACAGAATAAACTTTCTGAAATGAGTGGTTTTGTTCAGCCAAGAAGCAGGGATAAGTTCCAAAGAAAAACATCCCTCAGCCAAATCAAAATGCTCCCAGTACTGCTTACTTCTTCCCTGTTTCACAAATTATTTCAAAGCTCAGTTGTGACCGGCCATTATTGCCTCTCCTCAGCACAGTGTCATAGTCCCTTATGATGAAAGATCCAGATATATAGACTTGACTTTTACTTGTCCCCAGGTATTAATAATTCCCAGAAAAATAAGTGCTACTTATTGCACAGATACAGGTTCTTAGTATCACTTAGGATTACTGGCTAAGCATCAATGCATACATTCTTGCAAGGAAAGTACTACTAGCAGTAGCTTTAAGAGCTAAATCCACCACTCAACTGCATTCAGATCAGAATAGATACTGTGGTTTCCTACAGTTAGTGTTGTTGATTTATTCTGATGTTTTCCTGTGCATTATAAAGGTCAATCAATAAGGAATAAAATAATAGTGTGCGATAAAGACAATTAACATGACTTCACATTCAACAGTGGGTTTCCCTCCCCCCTCTTCATGACATCTCTCAGCTTCAGAGAGAAGCCCAATTTTAACTACCGTTTCTATGACCTTTTCAGCTTATGGTAATTGCTGTTACATAGCATCACTGTATCAGGGCCTTTGCCCTGTTCCTCTTCCCATTTTGTGCAGGCAGCAGAAAGAGAATTTTCTTTTGATTTATTCTTCTAATATCTTCAGCAATGTCAGAATATTAGAGCTGCCTATTATCTAAAAGGTTTCTTTACAAATTCACATTAAATGAAAACGTAACTTTTCAGCCATTAATGCACTGAAAGAAGTTGTGGTTAAAGGAGGAGATAGATGGTTCGGAAGCTTATCCATTACATTTAAAAGCAAATTATCAGTGACAGAAGCTAGATGAAACAGGCAGCAGGAGAACTCAAAAGACAAATTAAGATATCAATCCAAGACACTTCCAGATCTTTTACTTCTAGCACGGACCCCTAGAAGAAGCATTTAGAGGGATACAACAAAGCAAAGAGAGTCTTACGCCTTGTGGGAAAACCTGGGGCATTTTTGCTGCCGAGTCACTGATGCTGCACCCAGGTAGGAAGAGCAGCAGCAGCAGTGGCTGTTGGCAGACTCCTCCATACAGATCCAGAAGGCAAAGGTTAAAGAAACCAAGGGGACTGTTTAGTAAGAGGGAACTTTGTGTGCAAATGTTTCCTGTTGGAAGCACCTTTGTGGGTAAATTCTTGAAACAAACACGTTTTAAGACATTTACTTAACCTCTCTAAAACACCCAAAACACAAACAGATGCTGCAAACCTGTCAGAGGGGATTCGAGATTCAAGCAGCTCTATGTATCTGACCTTTAACATTTTCAGACCTTGTTTTTATCTGTAAAATGGGGATAGTGGAGATCTCTTTTCAAGTCTAAAAGGACAACATGAATTAAGTATCTAGAAAACTATGAGGTACCCCCTTGTTACCGAATTCAAATATAGAGAGTTTATTAACTAGTGCTATGCCAGAGGAAGACTCAGATCTGCAGAACAGTCATTGCATAATGAGTGGATATTTACTATTTGATACCATGTCATCAAAAGCTTGTGAGTTCTTCAATCTTCCTTAGATAAATATGACACTACAGTACTTTCTGTGTATATGCTTGCTTTGATTGGGAAAGAAACAGTGCATTTCACTTTTACTTTTTTTGATCTTTGTATCTTTTGCTCCCATTCTCAGAAGTACTGTTTGGACTTCAAGTCTTGCATTATAAACTGCATTCTTGATATGGATTGCCCATATTTAGGTGCTCTGATTGTTCAAAGGACTCTCCAGCTGGGTAGCAAAGCTATTTGAGTGCTAATACAGTGATTGTAAAGAATGGGACATCAGTTCCCATTTTAGAATATAAATCTTGGCAAGTTTGAATGGAATATATTCAAATGGGAACAAATGGACATTTTAAGCATGTAATTTAAAACAAAGCATTCAAGACTTACATGAATAAGCTCAGCAAATGCAGTTCCCCCAGCCGAGTATCTGAAAGCCTGTGGGTGACAGTTTCAAGTTCATAGCCAATGTACAGCCCATGAGAGCACCTGGCCCCAGGGTTCATCAATAGGAATCCTGCACTCCAGGTCCCCTTTATGTAGTTACAGCTTTCAGTTCTTCTTTCTGAGACACTCACCTTGCTTTCTTATCTATGGCTCCCAGACAGACACACCTAGCTTCTTTTGGCTTCCATGAGAGAAAGCATTCCAGCTCTACACCTATTCAAGCACTGGGCTTGGGTACGTTGTAAATACATACATGTGCTTAGACACACATCCATTTTTAACTGCCGCTGGAGTCGTTCTAAAGCGCACTTTAAAATATGCTTCCTCAAAATAATGCTAAGCCAGAGCTACTTGCACTCTGCAATGCTAGCAGTAAGCTTTATCTTTCCAACTGAGAGAAGTGAGAGAAAAACAGAAGGAAAAAAAAATAGAAAAAAGAAAAATATCTTATGTGGGGTTGAGGAAAATTATTTGTAGATCAGGCTGCTTTTCCTCACAAGTGAGCACCTTGTCTGCTTGTGGTATTTTGCTCTAACAGAGGTGGTGTCATGCATCCAATTAAAAAGATATGGAAAGAAACAAGACTAGAATGAGAATGAATATACACTGCAGCTGCACTGAGAAGAGTTAGCTAAAAAGCACAAATCTCGGAGAAATACTGTTTTCTTGACCATTCCTGCAGTTACACTGCTGCTGATAATAAAGCACAAGAACAAAACTGGATTGTCTACTGCATGATACAGATATGCCTCCTCCTTAATCCACTCTAATCTTTTTTAGTGAAGAAATTTCACATTGGCTAAAAAAATAAGGATGTCCAACATTTCCCCATGCAGCAGCCAGAGTCTCTTAAAGGTATTGAAAAGATAAACATATGGGGATTTTTTCTGAGCCAATTCCAGTCATCAGTGTCCATGAAGATGGATACCAGCAACTACCTCTGTCTTGCAGTGGGATGATTGCATGGGGGTCCCATGGTGGGAAAGCCACCCATCAGCAGGGAAAAAGAGCTTTAGGCCTGGCAGAACCTATTCAGACTGTCAACGGAGAAAGTATAAAGCAAGCTGAAGAACAGATAAGTTGTTCTAGAAGGTTGAGTCTGCTCAGTTAGTCATAGGTTGGGCACATCTACCCACAAGGCTAAGCAAGATAACTACAAAAAAACTCTTCACTAAAAATTGCAAAACGGTCCTGGGAGTCCAAAATTCTCTAACACGTCCTGTCTTCACCAGTTTTCAGTAGTGATGTTCCTGATGATTATTTGATAATTTTGTGGGACCATTAATTTTTATTTGGTTTGTTTTTATTTAAATAGTATACTTTCTCTTGGAGTGCATTTTGGTCAGGTTTAATTCTGCCTTTAGCAACAACATGAGACTAGACCATAGGGGAGAGTAAGGGTGATATCAACTACTTAAAGAGGTTTTGAAATCTCAGTCCTTGACAAATTTCAAAATGTGATGGGAAAAGGCCCCAAGCGTCCTGATCTGACTGAATCTGCTTTGAAGAAAAGATTCGTGTGTATGACCTCCAGAAGCACCTTTTATCCTAATTTATCCTGTGATTCTACATACCTACAGACAAGGTCCTTCATACTCTGGATTCTCATTAGAGTTTGAAGGGTAATATCTCTACCAGTTGAAGATGTATTTAATTTCAGTAGTTTATCTTTTACGTGCTTTGTTTTAAGGACATCAGTATTCACTCACCCTCTTCCCTGCCCCGTGAAAGGTGCCATCCAGAAGAGCCATTTCTGACAAAAAAATCAAGCTCAATCAGTTGTAATTATGTGCTTTTGAAACTCTATTTCATTTAAAGAAAAGTGTTTACCAAAAAAGAAAAAGTGTTTTCATCTAGAAATGACTGTGGCAAGTTCCTTATTTTCCTTTAGAAATTTTAAGTTGTCGACAGAGGTAGGCAGACACTCACTTCTTATGTGTCGAAATTCACATCATACTTGTACTTTTAGCCATGGTCAGTTAGGTGACTGGCTCCATATCTGGACATACCAATGCTGGATTTCTGTGTATCCTTGTGCTCATGCCTGAAATATGATTTGTTGTTTTCCTGATGAAGTTTCTCCTCGTCATTGTAAAAAGCCAAAAGTCTGACATTGACAGCAGAACTAGAGTCCCATTGAAGTCAATACAGTGTAAGAATACAGCTGAGAGGCAGAGTATAATCCTAGAAAGTAAATACCGGAGCAGCTATTGAAAAGTTTCAATCGTTCAAGACGTCAGAATATGGGTTGCTTAGCAAAAGCAATTATACAAAGTTATGACACCATTGAATACAGTCTGTTTGCATGTGTTCTGGCAGGGCTCCTAACAGTTGTATTGCACCACTCACTGAGCATCACAGTAACTGAAGAGATTTGTAGAGAAAGCAGACCACCTTTTGGTGGCTGCTGGCCAAAACCACCACCTAGTTGCTGTTCAGGGTAGAGTTAAATCAAAAAACAGTGGGAAGGTCAGATGAATACTTTGGGCAGCACCTTGTCATAGCAGGAGGTCTCAGGAAATCAAGAATCATCTGGCCCATAGAAAGTGGTTGCAGTTAGATTGAGCTCAATGAAGAAAAGCAATGGTTTTGAAGGGCCCAGACAAGTCTTTTCCAGGATTGTAGAAAACCAAAGGCAGGAGGGATGAATGCATATATGTGTTATTTTCATGGACTTACAGAATCATTTTGGTTGGAAAAGACCCTTGAGATCATTGAGTCCAACCACAAATGTGACACTGCCAAGTTCACCACTAAGCCATGTCCCAAAGCACCACATCTAGATGTCTTTTAAATACCTTCAGGGATGGTGAATAAATCACTTCCCTGGGAAGCCTGTTTCAATGCTTGATGACCCTTCATCTGTATTATGCTAACTAATTAAAGGATTGTAAGTTTAGAAATACTTAGAAAAATATTTATGAATCTTTTCTTGATCCAGTACTTGTTCCCCAAGGAAAAATGTCAAGACTATGCCCCTAAAACTGCAGTTGTGGGAAAGAGTAACTAAGATAACTTAAGATAACAAGATGAAATATGTGGGTCACGGGATATGTTAGCTGATCCAATTTGCGTGCCGCTTTCTCATCTGGGGAATAGATCTGAGCATCTTTAGAGAAAAGAACATGAAACAGAGTAGAGAACAGATCACAAGAACAAACTTGGTGCTTCAGAGAGGAGGCGGCTGTGGTCAACCTGTCTGGAGAGCACCCTACTCCCTGTCCCTATGTGCCAACCAAGGATGAGAAAACAGTCACAGCGGTAAGTGCACAAGAAGCTTCTGAGACTCAAAAGCTCCCCTTGTTACTGCTCATTACTGTGCCTCACGATAATCCTCCTGTCCCATCCTAGGAACATGGCAGTGTTAGGTTTACTGTTGGACTTAAAGATCTTTAAGGTCTTTTCCAACCTAAACAATTCTGTGATTCTGTGATCCCTGAAACCACCTTCTCTCCCAGTCCGTTCCCAGTATGCTTCCCAGTACCTGAACACACTCAGTTCCTCAGAATACACTTACATGAGAGAGGAAGCAACTCCACTTGAGAGCCACGGCCCATGCGGAAGTGTTTTGCTAGCAGCCAGAAGAGCACAGCTGCTGTGCACATTTGTTATACCACTGTTCCCAAAGAGCCAGGTAAGCCAGATCCCACGTTTGCTGTGAGCATACAGAAATCTTTCCTCGGAGACTAAATGGGAGAATCTTGTGGAAGTCTCTTTTATAAAATACATCAGGGTGTGTATCTCAGCCCATTAAACACCACTAAATAATCGCTGAAATGGCAACTTGTACTGAATTTTACAGAATGATTTTTATTGAACGTAATTACTCAACAGCAAGCACAGTGCATAATTAATCTTAGTGTGGAACTCCATTTTAGCTTAGTTGATCCAGTGCTCCAGAGTAATGTGGTTACTCTTCGATTAATTTTTGCTCTTTCATTTATGAAAGTGGATAGTCTGTATTTTCTCCAATTAGTTAAATAAACATCAAACACTTCTAAGCACCGAAACAAAAATGTCTAAATGTTGCAGTAATAGGTATGCTGCAAATACCTAGATTGGTTACTGCTCAGAGCTAGGGAGAAAATTAATTGAAGTGTGGCACAGTTGTATAAAATTGTTCTTTGCTTGGAACTGAACAGTGGCATTCTTCATATTAATGCTGACACCTTTTTGAGTCACCTCTCCTAGCACTGCTAAGGCACTGCCATTTCTAATGATCGATGACAGTAATGTTTTACAGCAGTGTTGTGAACAGTGAGGTCCCAGGCACAGTTTTTAAGTGCCTGATGCTGCAAAATAAAATAACAATAAAAAGATCCACTATCAAGCTGTACACACCTACCCAGAACAGATTATTACTTGTAGTACATGATGTTTCTTCAGGTTCAAGAATCCCTCAGAGTCCTTTGCTTTTATTCCATTACTAATATGTGCAGGCAAGAACTGTGCCAACTCAGGGCTATAAAGCAGCCTGCACAAAGAGCAAAATTGATTAAGCATGCTGAACTGGATGCACTGCCCAATCAATAGGCCTTCTAAGATATTGCAACCAGCCTGTCCATTACTGTGTCTTCTTACCCTCTTCTCACTATACGTTTTCCATATGAATTTCAGTTTATAAGAAGCACCTATTTGGGAAGTCAAAGACTTCGATCTCTTCCAAAATAGATCTTACAGTAACCCATATTGATTTAGCCTTGTGAGGAAATTTTTTAAAACCCTGCTCAAGATCCTGTAACCCTAGCCAGAATACTGCCTCCAGAGCAGCCTGAAATACGTTGTTAGTTTGAATTTTGAATGCTGAAGATTCCTGCTAACTCTGTGACCTCACAAAAATGTTGTTTCCCCAACATGTAAAGTTGAATAACATTTGCAGAATCTAAACACCCTAGTACTGGATTCAGCCTACAAGATGAAAGAACATGATTTGGTTGTAGCACTATAAAAATGCCTGCCAGAGGACAGAGCGTGTAGTTAAAAATGAGCCATAATGAAGATATAAGAGCAGCCTGAAAAAAAATCACAGGCACCTATGGGAAGGAGTTGCGTGACCAAGTCCAGCAGTCAATAGGACTGCTCAGAACAAACAAGAACAGACATCCACTGCCAGCATTTTGAACCTGCCCCATAGGACTTCATTTGACCAGAGGAGGTAGAGATCTTAACACAAACAAAGAAGGTCACAACCCCAAAAATTTATTTGTGGTTATTTTATGCAGCTCATTCAAATACATGAGAAGATCAAAGCTTTTCCTTTGGACTGGAAGAGATTAAGTCACACAGAAAGTATCTGCAAGGTAGGAGAAAAAAAAAATCTTGGACTCTCCTTATCTGCTCCCCAGCCGAGATAAATCACTTGAAAGAAAAATAATTGTAACCTGTGCTACAAAAGACATAGCAAAATACAAATCTTCCAGTGATTTGACATTTATAACACAGGTGTTTCTGCCATAGAGCAGGCTTCTTCCTTGAAAGCACCTTATCTTAAACCGAGGGATGGATTCTTCTCTTCTGGGGAGCATGCAAATTTGTTATGCAGGCAACACATCACTGTCTCAGAGGAATGATTTCTGATGAAACTTTTCATTTCTCTGACACCTCCCCAGGCCTGTCTGCAAAGTATGGCAAAACCACAGACTCCTGGGGAAAGGGGTGCATCAACATTGCACAGAGAATTCAGGGAAGGAACCATTTAGCTTACACTCAGTCTCTGATACTGGGCTTTGAGCCCAGAATTTTTTGGCTCAGCGCTCTGGTCTTTACCAGGAGAGATGTATTTGAAAACCTCATTGCATTGTTACTGTGATGATAAAGGTGTTCTGAAGATGAGAGCAGTAAACAAACATTTACACCATTCATTTGGAAAACACAGGAAGCAAGGTGTCAACAGCAGCAATCAGCAAGCCCTCCTTAAAAAAAACACCAAAATAACCATCCGATCTTTATTGAAATTATGAAATTGCTTTTGTGACAACAGCAAACATTCAGAGTCTAAATATAAGAGATCAATTTTCAACATAGAAACAGAGAAAAAGTGTTCTTCACACAACTCTCAGTCAGCCCCTTCCCCCCACTACCCTGTCCCGACCTGCTCAGCACCCCCTAACCTCACTCCATGAGGTCTTAGGGTGCTTTTGCAGGTTGTCCTTTCATTAGTCTTGGTTGGACTTCTGTGATTCCTTTTCCACGGAGCTAAATCTCACAAATCAGTGGATATAACTGACCTAAGCAATGCTAACAAGAGGACAAAGGACAAGAAAAGGTGAGTTTACAAATTCACCAAACATCTCGAATAACTGGAGATTCCTTGTTAAACCTCAATTACTCATAAGTAATTTTTCTGTTTGCTTCCTCCCCCTGCCCCCTGCCTTGTTCTTTATAGGTAGACAAAAGGTATGAATGAGCCAAGCAGGAGATTAATGCTTTCAGTTATGGGGCAGTTATTTGAAACAGTAAAAAAGGGGCTGAAGTCTAAAACTGAATCTTAAGAAATATCCTGATCAGTTGATAAAATTTATTATAGAACACGATAACAGGGAGCATAAGCCTATGGCCCAAAGTACTTATTTCAGTTTTGTATTACCATAAAATTCGTGAAATCTTCTTTAAATATTTCTTTGTGCCTTATCTTCTGCTTAGATTGTGTGTGAGATTTGATTAGGTAGGAAGCTGAAGGAAGAGAAAAAGGGATAAAGTCAGTCACCGTTGGAGGACAGATTATCTAGGATTGAGGGAGATGAACTACACAGCCTGCAGTCATACTCACACTGCACCATAAAAGGTAATTCTGATATACCTTCAAGTATGATCTTTCTTTACCCCAAATAATGAGGGAGAGGGATATTAGGGCAATAATCTCTTTACCTTAAGCACTGGCAGCAGTACCCAAGTAGTTCACTACTGATTTACTAGTTGCGTCAGGCTGCATGAGGGTAGAAGTCTCAGCTTTAGGAGGGGTGGAGCAACTGATGGAGCTCACTCACTGCTCCTTTCCCATATTGCAGAAGGCAGGTGAGGCTACAGCTGCTCCAGACAGCAAACACCTCATCTGTGGTGTACAAGGAGGCTCAAACATCTAGAAAATTTTTGGAGAAAGTATGTGTTCCTTTTCTGTCTCCATATCTTGTGTCCAATCCTTTATCCCTTCTGCTTCAGTCCAGGCTCTCCAAATTGGAATTCCTCAGGCCATCACATGTGTAGGCTGTCAATAGCCTTCTCACGATCTGTGTGTCAGGCACTTCTTTCTGCAGCCTTCCCAAACCCTAGTGGTATCTCTCAAGAGCTTTTCAGATAGTCCTCAGCAAACGTTAAGAGGAGGCAATTCTGGGAGTGAGCTTCCTTGCCTTGGGATCAGTCTCCACAGCCCATCTTCACCATGTAATCTGTGTCTCTCAGGGAAGCACTCCTATAGCCCACTCCTATGGATTGTTGATTTGGTGGTCGTGCATGCTGCTGGGAACATACACCATCACACTTGACCTCCCTAGCACTTGTGGTTCAACGGCTTGCTCCTTGTTGGTCTTCAGTGGGACTATCCATGTGTTAGTGAGACTGCCCATTTTAACTAAATGCTGTTATAGTTCATATTTATATCTAAATTTAATAAATGGAGAAGAGAACAAATTTTTCAGTATCTATTACTCTGTGCTGCAGGAGACACGCTACCCTTAGATCTAGTACCACATTTCCTTTAACTTATAAGAAAGGTTTGTTTCTTCAGTGGGGTGTTTGACACTAGCAGGCCTGAACAGAATGAATGGCTAAAAAATAAGAAAAATTAATTTTAACACCATCAAGTGGGATCCATAACTCCATACAGCTGCATTTTCTTTGGACCTACATTTCCTATTTCACTCTTATTATTCATTTACATTGGGAGGTTCAAATGAACAGAAGAGTGATTGGACACATAAAAAAAAAGTAATGCCTACCATAAAAAAATGAGCCTTTTATTTATAGAAATCTAGAGAGACCTCAGTTTATTTTAAATCCCTTTTCTGACTTGTACTGCCATCATTCAATCTCATTTGAAAGAGGGAAATAGAAATGGAACATATTGTTAATGGTGATCTGATTGACACTGGAATGCTAAGAATTCCTTTAGCAAATTATTGCTCTCTAAAAAACTGCAGAGTTGGAAAGAACCTGAGATTGAATGTCACTGAGGTGAAGATAGAAAAATGTATGTTACTCTGCCCGTAGAAGTTAATCAGAGAGCAAGACTTGTCTGAAATGAAAGGTCTTTTCACAACAGGATATAAAACTCTTACAAATGGAAATTCTTTTTTTTGTTTTCCATAAGAGTTAATGAAGTATTTAGCAAAGGCTGAAATGGTCATACAACTTTCTACAAGGTGTTTAAAACCCACAGTTGTTTTAGTCAGCTGTTCCCATAATTATTACTGATATTCAATTCTATTTAATTCATGATATAGACCAGAAATCTGCACATCTAACTGAACACATCACTAGCTAATATAAAACTTTCCCTTTTTCTCTCCATTTCCTATTTCTGTACGCTTATCTCAGTCATTATCCAAGACAAATAGTTTGTTTGAAATATTTCTGGAATATGCTGTGAAGGAAAAGCAAAGTAAAAGGTCCAAATACCGTAGCATTCTAAGGTGACATTTTTGCTACCTGAATCAGTCTTCAGGAGTCAGAATTAGATGCCTGTGTCACTGTCAGCGTATAAATACATAATTTTTTAAGTAGGTAATCTACCTAAGAGCATAAAGCTCTTGTCATATCATGAGACACAAGCGCTGAACATTAACTTTGGCCACAGTTTGGGCCCATAGTTTAGAACTCACAAGAAATTAGAAAGGAAACTCATACCAAAATTCCCACAGGTCCTTCAACACTAACTTCACCAGGGCAGGAATTAATCCTAAAATGTCAAAATACGTCTATAAGACACATCCTATGAAAAAGGAATTGTGGAGCTTCATTGCTTAACTGCCATAGAGCTTTCCCAGACAATGGTCAGTAATGCAGGAAGAGGACAGGGCTGGACCCATGCCTCTTGGTGTCCAAAAAGGTTAGTATGTATCACAGTATCACAGTATCACAGTATGACAAGGTTGGAAAGGACCTCTGAGATCATCAAGTCCAACCTATAACCCAACACTAACACCAACCATCATCTAGACCATGGCACTCAGTGCCACATCCAATCTCCCCTTAAACACCTCCAGGGTCGGCGACTCCACCACCTCCCTGGGCAACGCATTCCAATGGCCAATCACCCTTTCAGTAAAGAACTTCTTCCTCACATCAAGCCTAAACTTTCCCTGACGAAGCTTGAGTCCATGCCCTCTAGTTCTGTCACTGGTCACCTGAGAGAAGAGACCAACCCCTGACCGACTACAACCTCCTTTCAGGTAGCTGTAGAGAGCAATGAGGTCTCCCCTGAGCCTCCTCTTCTTTAGACTAAACAGCCCCAACTCCCTCAGTCACTCCTCATAGGGCTTATGCTCCAGCCCCTTTACCATCTTCGTTGCCCTCCTCTGAACACATTCCAGTATCCTGACATCTTTCCCAAACTGGGGGGCCCAGAACTGTACACAGTATTCCAAATGAGGTCTGACTAGTGCCGAGTACAGGGGGACGATAACTTCTCTGGTTCTGCTCACCACACTATTCCTGATGCAGGCCAGAATGCCATTGGCCTTCTTGGCCACCTGGGCACACTGCTGGCTCATGTTGAGCTTCCTGTCAACCAGCACTCCCAGGTCCTTTTCTGCCTCACTACTCTCCAGCCACTCTGTCCCCAATCTGTAGCTCTGCATGGGATTGTTGTGTCCAAAATGAAGTACCCGACATTTGGACTTATTAAACATCATTCCATTGGAATCGGCCCATCTCTCCAATCTGTCCAGGTCCCTCTGCAGGGCCATCCTACCTTCTAACAGATCAACCCTTCTTCCCAGTTTGGTATCATCTGCAAACTTGCTGATGATGGACTCAATCCCCTCATCCATATCATCTATAAAGATATTAAACAGGACCGGACCCAACACCGATCCCTGGGGGACACCACTGGCGACCGGCCGCCAACTGGATGAGACACCATTCACCACTACTCTCTGGGCTCGGCCATCCAGTCAATTCCTAACCCAGCACAGAGTACTCCCATCTAAGCCACGGGCTGACAGCTTCTTTAGGAGTCTACTGTGGGGGACAGTGTCAAAGGCCTTGCTAAAGTCCAGGTATACCACATCCACAGCCTTCCTCTCATCCACCAGGCGAGTCACATGGTCATAAAAGGAGATCAGGTTGGTCAGGCAGGACCTGCCCCTCCTAAACCCATGCTGGCTGGGCCTGATCTCTTGACCGTTCTGCAGGTGCCGCATGATTTCACCCAGGATTATCTGCTCCATGATTTTACCTGGGACCGAGGTCAGGCTGACAGGTCTGTAATTACCTGGATCATCCTTACGGCCCTTCTTGTGGATGGGCGTCACATTGGCCAACTTCCAGTCTTCTGGGACCTCTCCGGTGAGCCAGGACTGTTGAAAGATGATGGAGAGTGTCTTAGCAAGCTCATCCGCCAGCTCTCTCAACACCCTAGGATGGATCCCATCCGGCCCCATAGACTTATGAGGGTCCAAGTGGCTCAGCAGGTCTCTAACTTCCTCCTCATGGATTGCAGGAGGGCCAACCCTGCCCCCATCAACCACTTCAGAGGGCCAACTGTCAAGCACGCTGACATCCTTGCTGTTGAAAACTGAGGCAAAGAAGGCATTAAGTACCTCGGCCTTCTCTGCATCAGTGGTTACTATATTTCCCTCCACATCCAACAAGGAGTGGAGGTCGCTGCCGCCCTTCTTTCTACCATTGATATATTTATAAAAACTCTTCTTATTATCCTTTACAGAAGTGGCCAATTTGAGCTCCAACTGGGCTTTTGCTTCCCTGATTTTCCTCCTACACGACTTAACAACATCTTTGAACATGACGTGGCTTACGTCCCCTTCTTTCCAACGATGATACATCCTCTTTTTGTTACTTAGTTCCTTCAGAAGCTCCCTACTCATCCAGGCCGGCCGTCTGCCCCTACGACTCTTCTTACAACACATGGGGACAGCCCGCTCCTGCGCCTTCAAGATTTCATTCTTGAAGTGTATCCAGCCTTCCTGGACCCCCTTGCCACTAAGAACTATTTCCCAGGGAACTTTCCTGACCAGTTCCTTAAATAATCCAAAATCTGCCCGCCGAAAGTCCAGCATCGATGTTCTGTTCCTGGCTTTTCTTTTTACATTGTTTAGAGAGAACCTGATTATCTCATGATCACTACACCCCAGACAGCCTCCGACACCAACATCACCCACCAGCCCTTCTTTGTTTGTAAACAGCAGGTCAAGGAGATCCTCACTCCTGGTGGGCTCATTCACCAGCTGCGACAGAAAGCAGTCCTCAATACACTCTAAGAACCTCCTGAACTGCCTTCTCTCGGCAGTGTTAAGTTCCCAGCAGATATCCGGGAGGTTAAAGTCTCCTAAAAGAACAAGGGGAGCCGATCTAGAGGCAGCCTCCAGCTGCTTAAACAATAGAAGATCCACCTCCTCATCCTGGTCGGGCGGTCTGTAACATACTCCAACCAGGAGGTCAGACCTGACCGCCCCTCTGACCCTTACCCATAGGCATTCAACCTGGTCATCACCGATCTCGACTTCGACAGCATCCAGGGTTTCCCTAGTGTAGAGGGCCACCCCTCCACCCCTCCTCTCACGCCTGTCTCTCCTGAAGAGCCTGTAGCCTTCCATGGCAGCACTCCAGTTATGAGAGTCGTTCCACCACGTTTCCGTGATAGCAACTATGTCATAGCTCTCCTGCTGGACCAGGACTTCAAGCTCCTCCTGTTTGTTTCCCATACTGCGTGCGTTTATGTACATGCATTTCAGCTGGGTTACTGATGACACCCTTTGAGATGGCTCATCCTCCACAGGAACATCTTTGGTGAGCCTAGTTACTCCCCCCTCCCCCCTCATGCCTAGTTTAAAGCCCTCTCAACAAGTCCTGCCAGCTCCTGAGCTAGGATCCTTCTACCCTTTGGAGTTAGAAGAGACCCATCTGAGTCAAGCAGGCCAGGTGCCGTAAAGGTTTCCCCATGATCAAAGAACCCAAAATTCCTCTGCCGGCACCAGCCCCTAAGCCATTTATTAACAGCATATATTCTCTTGTTCATATCTGTATACATCCCTGCCACCGAAGGAACCGAGCAGAACACCACCTGTGCTCCTGCCCTATCCAGTGACCGTCCCAGCTCCTGGAATCTCTTTTTGACTACCCTTGACCCTCTTTTCGCTAGCTCATCACCACCAGCTTGTACCACCACAATCTGATGGTTTAACTAGGTCTGGGAGTCTCTTGGCAATGTCGTGTACCCGGGCTTGGGGAAGGCAGCCGACTTCCCTATGAGTTGGGTCCATCCTACAAATAGGGCCCTCCGTCCCTTTCAGAAGGGAGTCTCCCACTACAATGACCCTCCTTTTCTTTTTCTTACTTGAAGTCCTGACCTGTCTGACAGGCAATGTGTGGTTAAGAGCCTCCTCGGGTGAGTTCCCTGTCACACTATCCTCCACCTGAGCATCAAACTCTGTAGTCCCAGGGGCACAGAACCACCATTTCTGTTGCACTTGAACACAGCAAGGAAGAAAGAATAGGGGTTTTGCATTCCGCTATGACTTTGTTCATTATAGGGTCCATAAGAAGCAGAAAAACTCTGTGTCTTATCAGAAAGAGGCCAAGCAATACAGACAGTGAGTATACTTCAGCCCTCCTGCCAAGATGGCAGGAGCTGTTAAAAGTAGATTACATGAAAACAAGACAGGACCAAGACACTGGGCATTAGACTGTAAAAGGATGTCATTGCTCAGGAAAGAGATAGTTGACTGTAGGAAGTTCAGACATGATGCTGAAATACGCTTTGCAAAGGAAAAACAGAGTCAGGAAACAAAAATTCTGTCAAAAAACCTATGAAGACCTTAACTGGATACTCCTGTGAGTATTCAAAAAGATTGCTAATCTGAAGGTGTAAAATAGCTGCTAGGATCAAGCATAAGCCTTCCAGTAGCAATGGAAAAGAGCAGCTTCTTTCCAAAAGGGGTGGATGAATTGAGAGAAAGTGACTAACAGCTTCTAAAACAAGAGGCACTGTTTAGCTATGCTTAGAGGCAGAAAAATAGTGAAAATATACTTTGTAAAAAAATTCTGAATGCTAATACCAAAAGCTCGGATGTTCACTAGTTGCAATGATGTAGTGGTTAGCAGTAAGTCAGAGCAGCCCCTGGTGATAGTCAAGGTTGTCACCATTCCTCCAGAACTGCTACTGCTCGGACAGAAAAAAAATACATAGCTTTCTGTGATCGTGTGCTGTAAATGTGCAATACAAGAATATGGGAAAGTTAAACCTCTTAATTTCATACTCTCATTTCTTATTACACAGAGACAATCACAGGGATGTTAAGAATGAGCAGTGTACAAGCAAGATCAATGAAGATGAGGGGAGGTAGCCCTTCAGCTCCCAAAATTCTCTTTCTAAAAAAGGGAAGACCATATGTCACACCAAAAAGAAAACCAATGCTGTTCTAAAATAACCATCTGACAAGTGAGGACCTACTGTTTACACACCTGAGCTACCTTAAACATGGCCATAGGCTCATTCAACCTATTTAGTGCTTATTTCTCCCCCAAAATCTTTCTCTTTCATCTCACACTTCCAAAGATCCCTTGTAGATTATAACATTACTAAGTAGTCAGAAGCTTCTGCAAATACCACTTAGGTCATTGCCAGCTGATTGGAGTGGGGGAGGACTGCTTAACAGCTAATCAAGTGCTATCCCTTCCCTGTCATTTTCAGTAGCTGAGTTTTGGTGTCTTTTTATGTTTTAAGCATGATGTTTTCCCTAGTTCAGGAGACAAAGAAAGTAGTTCTAGAGACAAGCCTTTAATCTACCTTGGTTTAACCCAATACCTTCACCCTTTGGGGGACAAAATGAGGCTTGATAGAAAAAAAGCCTGGGAATGGCACTACAGTGTCTGAGGAATGGTGTGCTGGTGAGACCCTTTGGTCTGTCACCTCAGAGGAAGTGGGGCATAGCTCACCAAGTGGCAGCACAGATGCAAAGGTTATTGATGGGTTAGAAAGTAGAGTGAGTAGTCGCTAAGGAATTAAGACTATTTCCGTCAGGAGCATGACAGGATCAAGAGCCCAACAGAAGTGCATCCACACTAATGCATGCAACATTGCCCTCGTTTTGGGCAACAAACAGGAGGAACTAGAACTCATTGTACGACGAGAAAACTATGATATAATTGCCATCATGGAAATGTGGTGGGGCAACTTGCGTAACAGGAATGCTGCTACAGTTTTATGTAAACTCTTCAGGAGGGATAGGAAAGGAAGGAGAGAGGTGGTGGTGTGGCTTCTATGTTAGAGAGTGTTTTTATTGCCTTGAGCTCAATGATGGTGATGATAGAGTTGAGCGTCTATGGGTAAAAATCAGTGAAATACCCAATAAGGCAGATATTGTGGTGGGAGTCTGCCCAGTCAGGAATAGGAGACTGACAAGACATTCTACAAGCAACTGGGAGAAGTCTCATGATCACTAGGCTTTGTTTTTGAGAGGCTTCAGCTTACCAGATGTCTGCTGGAAGTACAACACAGCAGAAAAGAAACAGTCTAAGACGTTCCTGGAATGAGTGTGTCACAGACAACTTCCTGACACAAATGGCAAGTGAACCAACTAGTGAAGGTGCCTGTCAGAGAAGGACCTGGGCATGCTGGTTGACAGCAAGTTGAATATGAGCCAGCAGTGTGCCCAATTGGATTAGAAAGCCAATGGTATCTTGGTCAGCAGCACCAGAAGGGAAGTGATTGTGCCCCTGTACTCAGCATTGGTGAGGCCGCACCCCGAGTACTGCGTTCAGTTTTGGATATCTCACTACAAGAAGGACATTGAGGTGCTGGAGTGTGTCCAGAGAAGGGCAAAAGAAGGTGGTGAAGGGGCTGAAGAACAAACCTTATGAGGACTGGAAGAGGGAACTGGCGTTGTTTAGCTTAGAGAAGAGGAGGCTGAGGGGAGGCATCATCACTGCCTACAACTCCCTGAAAGGAGGTTGTAGTGAGGTGGATGTTGGTCTCTTCTCCCAATCGACAGGCAATAGCATGAGAGGAAATGGCCTCAAGTTCAGGGGAGGTTCAGATTAGACGTGAGGAAAAATTTCTTCACTGAAAGGGTTCTCAGGCCCTGGAACAGCTGTCCAGGGAGGTGGTTGAGTCACCATCCCTGGAAATATTAAGAAGACGGGTAGATGAGGTGCCCAGGAATATGGTTTAATAGTGGACAGGTACGGTTGGGCTTGATGATCTCAAAGGTCTTTTCCAACCAAACAGTTCTATAATTCTATGATTCTACACTTGTAGGAGCCAAGAGGCTGCAGCTCTGGTCTGAAACTGGCAAGAGCCTGAAGTTGGTATTTTGCAAAGAGACAAAACCCACTACTCAGCTACTACGCAGCAGCACCTTTCTGCCAAAGGAGATAGATACCTTTTAGAAGAAGCAGTGAAAAAGTTAGAGGGCCCAGAATTAGATGAGACTGAATGGAATACAGTCTGATATTAACAGGCTTACTCGGCATCACCATCCCTAAAATTTTGGTTGTACATGCCACATGATATTCTCCCAACTCCTTCAGGACTGGCTGAGTGCCTCAATATACATTAGGGAGTATTATTGTGCTATCCTTTGTCCGAAATGGGAATTTGATTCTAATTGCTTGTGGCCAGTGAAGCTTACACGAGTAGAAAACTGATTTCCCTATGTCTTGGCCCCATTATCATACTGGAAATTCTGCCTCCCTGGCTTCCTGTACATGTTTTTGTTTTGTTTGAGGGGATCAGCTACCAAATCAGACCTTCTGGTTTCCATGTTTGCACCGTAAGAAAATTATGCTGTTACAAACCTCAGGCCAAATTTGTCACTTGGCAGCTAAATACAAAATAATGTATTACATTTTCAATTTTTTACACAGCCTAGTGAGCATTAGTGTACTGCACCTCAAGTCACACGTGTTTGCTTTTCTGGTGTCTGACCCAAATCGTATTCTGGGCACAAAATACAGGCACTGTACTACTTCAAGAAGAGATCCTGGGTCCAGAGGGGACTTTCAAACCATCTGATTAAGGAGCCCTGAGTCCTTAAATAGCTGAAGAAAGAGAGAAATACCATATAGTCAAGAAACGAGATACAGAACTGATTGTTTTTCTTTCTTTCTTGCTGGCTTCATGAATTGTATTCCTAGTTTTCCAGCGAAAGATTTCCATAGAAGGTGTGAAAACCTGTGCCAATAGTCACCTAACAGGGGTATATCCTTAGAAAACATAGAAACAGGACTGAGATCTCTCAAAATGAAACAGGTGACATGTGCCCCATGCTCAAATCACCAATGGTGTGCACTATATACTGTCACAATTAGGTCCTTGAAAATAGAAATCACAGCTACTGGGGTCTTTGCTAGTTCTATACAGCCAGTTCCTTTGGGCTGGGAGAATATGAAGCACTGTGAATGAGTAAAGATCCTTCATGGCCCTACACGTCTTGCCCCACAGAGGATTCATAGCAGTGCTAGGGAGTCCAGCCCCAGGCAGCTCAATGTCTGCCCAGTCTCTAAGGGCACTCCAGAATCCCAAAAGTAGGTGCTGTGAGAGTGATTGGAGAAAACAACCTTTCTGTATCCGTGTCTTGAAAGCAAGACTTGCACTTCAGCCAAGTACTATTTCAGCACCTGTCTCACCTTTAATCCTTGGTTTTGAACTCTCAAGAGGAGTATTCCATGTCATTGGATTCTCACCATTCTACATTCTGCATTTATACCTTTCTAATTTTCAAAATATACATTAGTTTCCTGTTATCATAGTTAGACATTGTCTATACTGAATAAAGCCCTTTGGTGTCTGTGACTCACTGATATGTATCTGGAGGAAGACTGAGCCTGTTTTCTGCAACACAGCCAGTTCTGGCAAAGGAAAATACGAAGAAGCACATGATGGGAGGTAGCCAAGGAGTCATAACACTCACCTGAACATACACATTTTTTAATTGCTAAATGAGATATGTTCCACAACAGCTAACATTTTTAAGACAATAATTCATTCCATTCATAATAGGTTTAATTGTGTTCTGATTGCTCACACTTGGCAATTTTATTTTGCAGCATATTTTTTATTTTTCTCCCCAAAGCACTTTCAAAGCATAGAATGGGCCTTATGCCAGGTATAGTATATGGTTCAAGCCCTGAAATAAATGGAATGGGATTTGCAGAGCCAGCTTTAGGCATAGACGAAGTATTCTGTTGCTGGGGCAGCTGCCTACTTTGCCTCTGCCAGAGACCTGCCACTGCTACTGCCAGGGGAAAGGACGCTGTGAGTTGGCTAAAATCTCTTGCTCATCCCTCTTGCAGAAGCAGCACTCACAGCCCCTTGCTCTGGCACAAGCAGGAGAACCACGCCCACTTCATCCTAGCACTGCCAACTCCCCTGGCAACACTGCATAATCGCGAAATTCTAGGCTGTCTTTAACTCTGTGCCTGTTCTGGTTCCTGCATTTTTCTGGATTCAGCCTTTTAATTGATACTTGTCTGGTGTAAAATGATATTCAGGATAATGAAATAATTTTTAAGTCTTCCTGTTAGCTTTTCTGAAATTTAACCCCACACAAATCTGAGCATTATGGGGTATTTTTAATACATCTCAAGGACTTCTATCCCTCAGATATTGTTCTTTCTAGCCTTTTTCTTAATTTCCCAAAAGACTCTTCACTCAAGTGACTCCACCAAGATCTTTCTCTCATTTTCTTTTTTACTGTGATACTTGAAGCCCCATTCTGAGATAAGGATTCATTATACTGCATGTTGTTCTGCCAAAATCCTAAGAGATTTCCCCTGCCTCAATGAACTCATACTTTAAATGAATGAGAAGGGGAAAGGGTAGGAGATCAAGCTGAGTGACAGAGAAGTGAACTGATTTTCTCTATATTGGGAGCTATATTGCTTATTTGACATACCCGAGCGTCCAATATAACAGTTCCTGGCATAGATAAGTGTCTTCAAAATGAGTGTAGTATACCCTAAGACAACAGAAAATCTGTTCTTTATAATGGAAGACACATAAAAGCAGAAAGAATCAATTTCAAATAGCCCCACAGAGCGCAAGATGGACTAAGAGAAGTGTTATGGATGTACAAGAGATAAACTCCATGCCAACTAACCCAGGCAATTCTATTGAATTATTTCATCAGAGGTACAGTCACTGATGAATAACATCTTTACTAAGAGCAGAATTTAGTAAAAATAGTCTATATCTATGGTGGCAGGCAGGAGAGGAGGACTCGACTAGGTTTCTAAGCAGACAGAAGAACAATTTCTGAACTGAAATCCAGTCTGTCATTTTTTAATTAAATCTTTCTTCTAACCTACCAAACCATAACATGAAAATAGCTCAGATTATACTCTAGGGCTGTTGTTTACATGCATATTTACCAATTCTCCAGTGAGAAGATTTCTGTAGCAGATCACTCAATGCTTCATTTTCTCAGCAAAAGGAATGTAAAACACTATCCGCAGAGAAAGAGCTCTTTCTCTTCAGGAGTAAAACATAAGGATTATATAGTAAAACCAAAAGCAGAATCTGAAGAGATGTAAAATATTCATAATTTCTACTGATTTTAAGCTGCCTGGAAGAGTTTCCTGGGAACTTTTCTCTAGATATTATCTCTGTAATGATAGTACTCTAAATTGAAAATACAACTGTTCTGTTGCAATGCATTTGTATTGTAAACATGTGAAAGTCTTGGACTGTTAAATGGATTGCTAGCTGAGATTAAATGACAAATTCATTAGCCACATCAGGTTCTGAAAGGTAAGACTCTTGACACTGGCTTTCTCAATGAGATTTCTTCCATTTCTGATTCCTCTCATTGGCAGAATTGACCAGGTGCATGGGTCTGTTCTCCCATGATTACTAATTTACTTGAATGTCAGTGAACACTGAAGGGAGTAAGATTTGTAAGGGCTGAGATCCATTGTTAGCATAAATCTATTGACAATAGCCTGTCTGTGAAAAACCAATTTAGAAAAAAAAACATGGACATTTTGAAAAAGTTATCTGCATTTACAGGCAACCACATACTCCATCTTCTAAATGGTTTTCTATCTGCTACTCTTATTGGAAGGCTGTTCCAGAATCATGTTGCTCTGTCTTTATAAGTCTTCTAATTTCCAGAACAAAACGTAATCATGATCAGTTCTGTTCAGTTGTTCTTATGCCGATGTTTTTCTTTAGAAGAAATAGCTTTTCCCCCCTCCTTGTTACATTTAAAACGGCAGCCACATCCCCTCTCAGTCTTTTTTTTTAACTGACCAAGACCAGTTTTGTTTTCTTAGATGCCTCTTAAGTCTCAGAAGAAGATTTTTCTGTGCATCTAATCAAGGCTGAATCTCTTTCTTCAAAATGGGTGACCAGGATTCCAAATAGCATTCCCAGAGAGATTTCACTGGGACAGGTTTTCCCGACATACCAGTACTTCTCTCAATGCAGTAGTTTACTGGCACTGCTTAGAAAACAGATCTTTAGCCTATGTATTCAGTGAATAAATGAAAGTTATTGAGCTATCAGATATAAATATGTTATCTGTTTGGGGTGAAAGGAGTATATTTCAGTTCTAAATATCAGCTTTATTCTACTTACCGTGTAAAACGTACCATTTTAAAAGAAACGTCTTGTAATTATCAGTTCTTTCAGAATCTCTGGAGGCACCAGGCTGCAAGCACAGACCAGTCTTTGCATAAAAGAGCTGCTATTCTCAGTAAAATTAATTCTACTCTATATTTAGTATGATTTTATTCACTCATTCACATGCCTCCTTAAAAATATCATAACAGATTTTGGCAAAGGTATGAAATATAAATATAAGCAAAGTTGATGTCTGAAGTAAATATAGCCATATATTTGGAAAAGTCTATTCCTAGATTACAAAATGAATCAGTGATTATCCAAAGCCCCCAAACTTAGGGGCTACAAGCAAGACTATAGAAAAAGGTGGAAAAGGTACAAATACACTGGCAATAAAGGATTTAGAAGGTAACTTGCATTACTAATTTATGCAGCTGATGTTTTAAACATCTATAGTCCTTACTTCCATATTGGAAACCAAAATGTTTTTCCAAATGTGTCTCTTAAAGTTTGATAAAAATTTACTTCTACACACAGAAGTTATCTTGGCCAGGTAAGTATTGCCAGCTACCCCGTAATGTTTTCCATGTTGAAACAAATTTTATTGAGCACACTCAAGAGAAAGCAACTGGAGTTGTGTTAAAGGTCACCTGAAGTCAAATTATAAAAAAGGGTGAAAAGTTAATCCGCTGCTGGGACACTGGAGCAAAGCATTTATGACAGAGAAAAAGTGGGGGGAGATATTTCATAATGGTCTAATTACATTGGAAACAATGCTTATTCAGCCGGTTGAAGAAAAGAGCCCAAGGGAAATGGAGGAAAGGAGAGCCCTTATGTCAGTCTGATATTTGTTTTCCTGCATGTGGGAAATCATTCCTCATGAAAACTGAATTCTGACATTATATAAAAACTCATCATTTCACCTCAGAGAAGCTGTTGGAGGTTATCATTGACAGCACTGGAGAGCCATTACTAATACTGAAACTTCATGCACCATATAAAACATATAAGCAAGTACAGCTCTGATGGGAAATGTCTACAGACAACAGGTATATTTTGTCACCTATATACTGAGTCCATGGCTATTACTTCCCACAAGAAATAACAAAATGCATTTAAGAAGTGTACAAAGTACCAGCTGTCATCGAATCACACTGCAAAGATGATCTATAACCCTGAAAATTGTGACCATTTTTATTCTACAGCAATAGCTGGAAGACAGTAAGGATAACTAATGCTTTTCAGAATATACAGGTGATCAGCTTCCCAATCAGGAGACTTAAAATGAAACATTATTAACAGTTATTCTTATTTCAACGTAGAATTCCTATCATATTTTTTTGTAATCAAAGGAGGGAGTGTTTCTGCATGTGTTTCTCTTCCCCCAAATCTAATCATCTGGTAAATTACACTCAACTAGTTGTTAAATTTCAGATCAGTCAGTATATTTCATTCATGTAAAGACTGAGAAAATATTAAGTCATACAGCCACACTAAAATGCCACAGAGATACCCTGAGAATGGACTACCAAGCTTGCAAAGCTCCACAGTCTTGGATTTTGTTGTAATAGCCAGCTAGATTCAAGACAATGGTGGTTATTAATATGCAAATTAGAGTAATCTTTTAATGCAAGAAATATAGCAAAATTGTGGGAAAACGTGGTCTTTTTCTTTTGAGAGCTTAAACCAGCTATATAAATTATTGGAAATTTATGTAAAAATGATTAATTCATGTTGTCTCCCATGGCATTGTTCACAGAGGTTATGGTGTCTCAGCATTTTGAGAAGAAAAAGTTCATTGATTCATTTAGACATAAACTCTTACATTGTGTTAATACACCTGTATTGAGCCAACTGCCTTGTGTTTTAACAAAACATAATTTGTGTTTCGGCTACACAAGCATTTGACGGCATCAACAAACAAAATCATACATTGCAAGTAGCTCAAATCCTACTGCAACTCTTCTGTCAACATGCCTAATACAGTAATAATTATTCATTCACATATTTATAAGCTCAGCATGGAATTGTAACACTAAAGACTTTATATATTATTTACCACATACAATTTTTGAAAATGGTGGATTTAAAGTATGTACATACATATATGCTTGTGTGTGCATATACATACGTACGTATTTGGGTGTTCATGTACATACACATGTACTCCACAAAAGGCTGCCCACAGGATTTGATAGCTAGGTAAGGTTGGAATGTTGATGCCTTATTTTTGTGTTAAAACACCTTAGACAATACTCAAAATATAACTAAGGAAAAAATATCCAATGATTTTTTCATTAAGAAGCCCTCAAGCCTGCCTGCTTTTGAGTTGGAACCTAAAATACCCCAAGGAGACTTCCAGTGTGTCAACAACTCGTGCTGTAATTTGTATTTTATAAACTTGCAAAGTTGCACATGTCAAAAGCATCTGGGAAAAAAAATCATACCTAGTAAACATACTAGTTTGGCAACTAAATCTCACATAGGTTCAATCTCAGTTAGGTGTTCTTGATCCCAGAGTTTCAAGACAGAATGAGCTTTCCTCCCTAACTCTTTCTGGCGGATGAAGTTTGATGTAGTGTCTGGGTTCCCAAGAAAGGACATGGAAGTGATCATTCTCCCTCAGCACTGCAGCAGCTAATGCACTAAGAGGAGCAAGGGGCCATACCAGAAATACATGAAACTGAGATTGCACAGATGTGCAAAGCTGGAGACGAAGGGAAAGCCATGGCAGGAGCTTGTTAGAAGAGTGGGGGGAAAAAAAGAAAAAGACAAGAAATAGGATAAGGAAAAAGGATGGATTTTTGTGCCTGGTCAGAAAGATACTGAGAGCTGCCCAAGCCAGCAGGCCTTTTGCCAGTGAAATACCCTCTCCTTAAATGTGCTAAACTGAGCTGGCAAAGCAAATTCTATACTGTCAGAAAATAGATATTAACCTTACTGGCAACAAGCATCTTCAGCTCCCTCCCTTTTCTGCTCGATGGACATTCCCAGCCTCCTTATTCCCAGTTAATCTGTTAGCATCAATATCCACACTGTGGAGCTAATGGCTGAGTTCACAGAACCCTCTTTTTCAACTGTGGAATTATAATTAAAATATTTATTTAGATATATTGTTGCAGCCTCTGCAGCAGTTTTACATTATTTAATGCTGTGGTCATAAATACTTCTGGGTAAAACCAAGAATAGAACTGCCACGCCCTCACAGAATATAGATTGTTTGACATTATTATTAACTCCAGCCTTTGTTCCATGGAGATGACAGCCAGTTACCTACATCGGTATGAGCAGTAGGAAAGTAGGTAGGGAGTGCAGCTGACAGCACCTTGCAAAGCCTGTGATGCTAAATCAACATCACTGTCATGTGCCTCTTCAATGAGGACGGGATATGGAGGTAGAGTCGTGACAGTATGTTCCAAGGTGACCCTGCAGTTCTCCAGTTTGCTCTGTCAATGTTTCATCTGGGGTTATTAGCGTTTACAAAAGCAGGATCCTAAAATAGCTGCATGGTGTTAACATAAGCAAAAAATAGCAGTTCTTGTGCTTTACTTCATACTGGGGTAATATACAACTAAATTGGGCAAGTATAGAAATCATAGTAGCACAATCCAGTTTAAGTGTGACTTTCAAATCCCCTCCAGGTCTTAGTGCACTGAGTTTAAGCTCAAATCAGACCAAGACACATTCTTTCCTGCTCTACAGAAAATCCTTTCCCCTTTAACAGATGTAAGGTTTGGGCGGCTTTTTCTTAGGGACTGTTAAAGTCACTAAGTTCTCCACTCACAAGTGAAGCAACCATGAAATTCTCCAAATTCTGAAAAATACATTATGTCAGAAAAATCATTCAGATTTGCATTGGCATTTGGCACAAAACTACCATGTGTATGCTACCATAAAAAGAGCAGTGTTTTGGAGGAGTGGTATTTGAACCTGGGATCTTTATATGTATCAGACGTTACAAATTTTACCCACCTATGAAATACGGAGAAGAGATCATAATGGGCATTGTGTTTACTTTTATCATACCAGGATTTCCTAAATAGACAAAGCAATCTGTATGAATATACTCCAGGTGCAGTGGGTCAATCATTATCTGCCACCAAAACTGGTGAACTATTAGTTGTTCTTCTCTAGACAGTGAAATAAGGTGTTGATCGCAGTTCACTGAGAAATCCACCTTTTTTATTTTTTCAAATTGGCAATAGGTCTGTAAGTATCCTCTGTGATTATTGTCAGATGAGCCACAGAAGTTTGAAGTAACATAGTACATATTCTAGAACAAGATAAGGAAACACCAGCTATTGCAACAGTATACCCAGATATGAACTCCACTTGAGACTGCAGTCCTTCTCAAACATATCAATGAGGGATAAGGGAAGTTCTATAGAAAGAAGAGGAAAATTAGTTACTGTATCATGCTAAAGCATAATAAAAAGTCATCATAAAATCTGATAATGTGAAATACTTTATCATCAGTTTTTTGGGACTGATATTTTTCTTATAGTAAACTACTGTTTGTATACTATGACTATACAAAATTCTTTTTAAATAAGATTGTTTATTATATCAATATTTATAAGTATTTTACAACTGTTGTTTCAGAGAGGAAACGACATAATGACAGAACTGGGAGCAGTTTCTGCTTTGTTCTTTTAAAATTTACAATTGCTTTATGGAGAAATATATCTATGTTTTGCTGATTTCTGATTTGCTCACTATAAACCAATATCCCATGTAAACTGCAGAAGCTGACAAATTAATTTTTGTGTTTGTGTGTCAGGTAAATAAATAAATTTTACAGTTACTAATTATTTTTCAACCTTGTATATGAGAATCTCACTAAACTGACTGCAACTGACACTGATTATCTGAGACAGAATCTTAATAAATCCCTTTGGGGATCTTTTAAAAGACCCACCACGTTTAGATCAGAGAGAATTTCTCTGCAACATCTCACTTATCAGGCAATTACATGGGACTTACTACTGAGAAGATGTCAGAAAAAAACTCTAAGTAAATACCAAAAGTGGGATTCACACCGCTCCTTCCTCTGTCAAAGCTTCTCACAATCTCATAGTCTTAAAAGGTTTTGTCAAGATTATCTATGGTGCAGCTCACTTGCTATATATATAATTAAAAGTTATGAGATAGGTTAGATGAAGACTACATGGAAGAGAGATAGGAATGGATCTGAAGACAGCAGAGATTTCTCCCTGCTCTAATGGCTTCTTTGCTCTAAAAGCCCAAATTTAATTAATTTTGTAGGCTTGAAAAGCTCAATGTTTTCATTTCATCCATCACAGAATTTGCAAGTTTTGTTATTTCATTAGAAAACTACTGTGGGAGTTTTCCCAGTGAACTGTGGAGAAATATGCAAAATGGACAAGTTTGAAAAATAGCTACTGGTTCTGGAAAAACTTGTACTTCAATTCACTTACTTGTTTTCAAAATCAACCTTTCAAAGACCTGATTTTATGATCAATTTTCAATTTTGTACCTAAAATTATGCAGATACAAATTGGAGAGCCAGGTAAACATAATTTGCAAATCTGCATTCCTACAATGAGCTGTTTTCCTGAGACTCATAGAAAATACATAGTGAGTATGGCAGAGATGATACACACCTATTGATTATGAGATTTGCAGACAGAGAACATCAAAAAAACTGTGAGAGATACGTAATCCAAAGTAATACTGACAGTTCACTAAAATTACAAAAATACCAAGGTGTTATAGATTGCAGGGATTTAGTCTCACCTCTAGTTTGATTTTAAAGCTAATATTGCTGTAAATGCATGTGATGACAACATCTAAACCTCAAGTCTGTGTGTCTTCACATACTTAATCCAAGTCCAGTATGGAAGAATTTCAAAGGTACTGAAATGTTCCTCCCTTATTCAATGATCAGCTTGGTGGTACAACTAGAGCAACGTGTTGAAATTCACTTAGAGTGAGTTTCCTCAGAGTGCCTTAAAGAGCACCATCTTGCTGCCAGTAGTTCTTGACATGAGGCTGATCCCAGGGTGGATTTACAGCAGAGTTCTCTTTTCTCATAAGCACTGAGACTTTTTGCTGCTCTCTGTAGCACAGCTATCGTTCCTGAAATGTGCCCCTGCATGTAAAGATCTGTTCACAGTCCAGAAGGTCCCTACTTCTCAGTACCCACTTGTAACTGATGATGAATACTGGAAGGCAGGATTTTCTGCTTGAGTAGTGATCACTGACCACATGGCAACTGTATGCAAAAACTCTGATTTATAAATATAAACGTGCTTGAATGAGGAAAAACTGATCTTTTATTGAGTTTATCCCTCGAGGTACGTTATATTGCATTTCTAATATTCTAAAGGAACAAATAAATACTGTACGAGTTATTCTGCATGGCCAAATATTGTAGTCCTTACTCAGATTTTACTCAGGAAAAACCATCTTTGACTTCGGTAAGAATTTGCTTGACTAAGGACTGAACAGAGTGTTTTGAATCTCACAAGCATTGCTTGATGCTAATTTGTGCTAATTCTTGTGCTAATTTGACTGCCTCATTGGCCTTCTTCTGGGCTCTGGATCTGCTTTTGCTATGTGTCATTCGTAGCTTAGATTGCCAGTTCAGATTGCTTCTCTTTGTCCTTTTCACTTCCAGCAAATATTTCGTAGCTATTGTTCTGCTGCTGGTAGATGTGCATGAAACATGGTATGTGGAACTTGACCCTCAGCCCAGATTTAATCGAAACTGTTAAACAATTTTAAACACTATGGTGCTCAGAAGGAATTTTGCTGACCCACTTTCAATGAAGCATGTATTTGTTTAATCTGATGTTTTTACAATGCAAAAATATAAGGGTTAGATTCACAAATCTTAACAGCAAATGCTTCTCCAGTAAAACAAATGGAGTAGCACCCATTTACAGCCATCATAAGATCAATTAAAAATGCTTATTCTGACCTACAATAGTCATACAAGAAAATCACTCTGTAACATCACTGATTTGTAATATTAATACTGCTTTAAAGTAAGATATCTTCAATAGTAATTTATACCAAATTATGCCATAGCCTACTATTATGCAGCAACTTTAGCTAGGTTATCCCTCGTATGTCTTATGAGCCATACCTAGCCATGGTTTATCCTCTATTCATGCTGCAGGGTACGAAATTCCTGGGTACCAACCTGCCTATGGCAACCTAGAATTCTCCAGGGCAGGCTCGCAAAATCTTCACCTACTCTCTGGGACAGGTAACTAAAAAGTGATGTTTTGTGAAGTTATGCTTTCTTTCTAACTTTCTGATGTTGTAAAAATGTTTCATTTTCTCATGTCAGTCTGTAGTCTGTCATCGTTCATTTGTGGTATGTTTTCTCACCTAGAAGAACAACAGCAGATCTGTTTGTTATAGTCTTCTAGATGCTTGCCTCAGCCAAACTATAATAATTGTTATTAACATGGATAAAAACTGAAAGGTGTTCAAGAAGCTGCAAAATCCACAACTGCCTACTACCAGTTAGTACCTTTTTCCAATGGAGTAGTTCCTTTCCTATAATAAAGTTACATGGCATTTTATTGTGGATACCACAGTTATGTAGGCAGTTCATACACCTTTCTTAATTGTAGATATGTATATATTCTCTCTCCATTATCAGATTTACCTTACTCTTCCACCTCCTGAAGTAAGGAGTTTTCAATGCTATAGGTACAGAGTTGTAGAAAGGATGGAGGAGTTATGACTGATTCTAGTTGGCAGCACATAGTTTCCTATGCAACACATAGTATAAGTTTGTTACGACTCTTTTTTCCCTATTTTGCTTAGAATGACTTCTACTTTTCTTCTGAATATACTTTGTTCTTTGTTGCTTGACTTCATTTCAAGTGGCAGATATGTAGAAGAAATGTCATTCACAGATCTTATAGTTTCAATGACATCTGAAGTGTTGAAATATATTTCAAGGTAACAAAAAATTAATTAGATAAAAAATAAAGGCAAGATAATCTTTAGATTGCCTTATATCAGTGTATTGGTTTTCTTTGAATAATGTGTGTGAATTTTCATTGCAAGAGTGTTGCTAGTGTAGGAAAGACATAAGTGAGATTTTTCTGGTATTTCTTGGCACTGTCTACACTCGGTGGAGTGAAAAAACCAAACGATCTTGGAAGAGTGGTTTGAATTCCTGTTTTTCAGTCCTCTGGGGCTCTGCACGTGTACTCTACTCTTACTTGGGTTTAGATGAGCTTGACACAAAACCAGATTCTCTATGCTGCTTGTCTTTGTTAAGACAAGAAGATGACCAGTGAAGTGAAACATAATCAGGGCTTATAAAACTGTTTTTCAAAATGTTTGAGCCTGATTCCATTCTGATTGCACATTTGGAAGTCTTAAAATTGGAACAAATTCACACAGACACAGTGTAATCACTGAGTTTGATCTAATGGATGATTAAATGGATGCCCATGGGGAAGTGCAGAGTATGGGGATGACATTTAGTAGCCTTTCTGTAGGGCTTTCTCAAAAAAAATTATTTTCTTTTCCTACCATCACTGTCCACTTGTAGTTCTTACTTTCAAAAGGAAATATGCTTATTCACGGAGGAAAATATTACAGTTTATCTTCAAATATACAAAAGGTTAAAATGTACAAATCCAGGATTTTATCTCAGGCTACTTAAGCATTTCAATTTAAAAAAAATAAGATTGAAAGATAATTTTAATTTCCTACCTTGCCTTTTAAAAAGCTGAAAAGTATCTCTATTTTTAAGGAGATTTTAGTATTTCCTGAAAGTTTGCTTCTTTTCTGTTGATTATCTCAAATCTTAATCACACTGTTTCAATGTATCTAGACTTTAAAAATTTATCTGGAAACTTGCTTATCAGTTATATTGAAAAACACCAGCTTGCTGAAAGAACTAAAATAACCATTTGTTTTTGAGCATGAGAGATAGTGAGTATGACAACTGTCAGCACTTACGAAATGAGGATAGATTCTATTTTATTCAGCCTGCTGCACCTTAACCTTTAAAAAAGCTAATGAGAAAGCAACAAAAACTTCAGCATTAGAGTTAAAAAAAACAAGTCTCAATTCACCCAGAATGCTAAAGTAGTTCAATTATATGGTAATCCACAACTCAGGGCACAAGGGGAATTTTTTGGGAAAGTCTGGAGTAATGAAGCATGGTTCTTCAGGGTGCTACGTCCACAGAGTACGTGGAAGCAAAGGGCTCCTGAGTCCCCTCTGAAGAAGCATATTAGTTAGCGCTTTTCACATAGATACTGCAATCATCTTTCCAGATGAATGCCTGTTGCCTGATTTGATCCCTCCAAACCTGCAGAAAGCTTCTTCATTTACTGACTCATTCCAAAAAGTACAAGAGAGTTAACGCCAAGGTGCTGGACTGACACTAGGAGTTTGGAAGGATAAAGTCCTGTTCCCTCTCCTTCCCCATACAACCACAAAAAGAGGTGATAAAACAGAGTCTTACTCTGAAAAAACAATTCAGCTGAGGGAGCATGATAAAATAGACTTGTCCAAACTAATAAATCATGGCATTAGTTTGGGAGGAAGGCTGTATGAAACGATGGTACAACATACTGAGCCATGGTGAACTTGCTAGAGGTGAACTTATTTATACTGTTGCAGAATAGAAGACTTCTCAGTTAACGAGTCCTAAAATAGTGTTCTGTAGTGTATAAAACAAGGTAGGGCTCGAAATAATTAGCCAAAGATGACAGATGGTGATTTCTTTCTCTTTTTTTCTTCTTCTCTTTCGCTGTGATATCAAGTTTATCAAAGAGCTGATGATCAATTGGTATTGTAGAAAAACTAAAAATATGTTGAAATATTTAAATATCCAGGCAAACTTCATTCAGATAACAGCTGGTAGCTCCCATTGTTCTCATTCAACACTTTATACAAGAGTCTTTGTGGAGTAACAGTTTCCTTCAGAACCTGAATTACATGTACATGGCTGAGAATTTGCATGCTTCCAGGCTAAGGTATATAATTTAATCAATGTATTAAATCAATTTATTAATTTATTTAATTTATTTTTTTGCCATAAAACCTCTGAAAAATTCCATGGAGCTAATCTCTGTGGCATGTTGCTTCAGTAATATCATACAGCTGTGTGTGATAGGGAAACTGAACGATAAAGAACAGAGACTGCAGTAGAACAGACTGTACTGACGGCTACTGAATGTGCCTGAAGGGTCAGTGCTCTGTCTTACTCTAAGCAACAGCAGCATTATCTCCTACTTTCTTCAGTAATAATATCTGTCAAACACTGGATTTACGTTAGAAATACAACAGAAGCTTCTGTCTTGTAGCACTTTTGTCGTCACAAAAGACCATCAGGACAGAGCTGTGACCAGATATAATTAAAAAGAAAAACCAGTATTTTACTCAAAGAAGATAATATACAACGCTTATATAGGAAAAAAAAAAGAAAACCAAACCAAACCAAAAAACAGTGACATCTGCAGTTCCTTCTCCCCACAGTCTCAGTCTTAGTAATAAGTTCTGTCTGACTGGTCCTCGAGCCAAAGTAGTACAATAATTTTTTAGCTGCTTAGCTTAACCTTTCTGTTGAGAAGTGCTAAGGTAACCCACCAAAATGAGTCCCTGAAGCCCAAGAAAGATGAATTTCAAATCAGAGGAAAGAGAAAAGGATTGCAAAAGGAAGGAAACAGCTAAGGTGAGAACAGAGATTATAACGTCTGTCCATCAACATATGTCTGAATGCTTTAAACCAAATGAAATAAGAACAAAATACTTCCCCTACTACTAAAGCACTTTTCTACAGTAATCCCCTACCACACCTCCAACCTCAGTCATTTAATAGAAGGAGGAAGATAAATCTCATCTTGCTTCTGGGCAGTGGATTTCACCCATTCTCGTTGTATGTCCTGTTACAAACCAACAGCGCTATTCAGGAGGAACTAAATTCCTGTTCCAGCACAGCTGGATCCAGATGAATCAGGAAGGTAAACAGGCAAAAGCAAAAGTGAGAAAGGTTTAATAATACAATTAAAATATAACTTTATAAGCTTGTGAATTGATGTGGCAGACTGCTTTCAGTAATTTCCAGAGGGAGTGCTTATCCATGACTACAAACCAAAGCAATCTACAGGCTTGGCCACTTGAAGCTGTAAGGAGAGCTGCTGCAACCAAAAGCAGCTTGCTAAATTGCCTGGAGACCTCTTTGGCTTCCAAATCATAAATTGAAGTCTACCTCTAATTTTGCTACTTCCAGTTCTCAATACCTCAGTCATTATTTTTTTCTTTCCTTTCTTATCGCTCCTTAGTAGTCTGGATTCCCCAGTGAGATGCCGTGCAGACTGCTAGGACTCTGCCAGACATTAAAAAGCGGGCAACGTCTGTTCAACAACTTCAAATCACTTTCTGTGTGAGGCAGCCCCCACAATAGCCTTTGCTACAGCAAGAATATTTGTTGCAGGCAGCCATTTCTCCTGCTTTTCTTATCTTTTCAGACCCTGCAACTGTATGTCGTAGCTCACAGTTTCATCTAGATAAAAGTCTTATGCAAACACATTGGCCTCTGGAAAGCAAAAAATTAGCAGCTCTTACAGAGATGAACCCTCTTCCAGAATCATATCAAGAGTGGAGTCTGAGCTACAAGCGTGTACAGATCCCTTCAACCTTAGGAATGGTCAGGGTGGTTATGTCTCTTCTCTCTTGGACAAACGCTGTCTGAAGCTTGCCGTGCCAGAATTTAACTCCCCTCCCTCCCAGTTTCACCAGTTGAGCTGGTCCAGAGCACTAGGTAACATTTGGACAATGCAGACAATTTGGAGTAAGGCACGAGCGTGAGCAGATGTCTCTATTATCATAAGAAAACTCTAGAAAGTAAGTCAGAAAACATGTGGTCTTCCTTGAATAGCATACTTTTTTCTTCTCTTGCAACCGTATTTTTCCATCTGTTCATCTCTTCATTTACTATCAACAGAAAGAATCAAATTGTACAGGGACAGTCTATATTCAGACTTCTCTAGGATCACTTGCTGAACCTAATAGATTGCATTTAAGCCACTGACTCTAAAAGTCTAAGCCAAAATCAGTCAGTCCCACCAAACTTTAGAGACAGAGGCACTAGGAGGCAGAGATCGTAAGAGCTTCTGCTGGTTCCACTGTTTCACTCTGCTTTAGTCACTTTTGGATATGGGCAGAAGGCTCCTGCTTTTTCACTATGCACTGCATTCATTTCTGACATACAGCTGGCCTGACTAAACACAGGTCACGCTTTAACCTCAAAAGCATCTCGTAAGCAAAAGCGATCCTCTGATTAACAGGTTACAATAATGTATTTTGAAGACTCCAGATCCAAATTAAGTTAACAGAAGTATTGAATCAGTTCTCAGTGAGCTGGCTCATCTCTTCAGTCTCCGTGCAGCCCTGTACCCAGCACAGCGCTGGGCTAGCCAGTGCAGCTGCTCCTGGCAGATGGAGCACATCCCAGTTTGGAAGTCCACTTTCTTCCCTCTCCATGAGCTGCTCTGCACCCCTCGTTTTTCTTAGTGCTCCGCACAATTACTTGCTTCATAGATGCAGGTCTAGAGTCTCACTGTTTATTTTCAATTTGCCTTTTGCAGTTTTCAGCACACAAATGTCTGCTGAAGACACTTTGTTTAAAATAATCAAGCTACCTTTAGCATCTGTTTCTGAAAGTTGTAATTTTATTAATGGTATTTCTATTCAACCCATTCAGAGCCTTAGGTTACAGACAGCACCATGAAATAAAGGATAATTTGTATATCTTTATTATGAGCCTATTTCAAAAATCTTACTATGTTCCGCTGGCAGTAATGGCATTCACTTAAGATAACTCAGAGCTCACCGCTGGTCCTCGAGGGGGTTTTTGTATATCGACATGAAACTTAACTTTCCTGTCTTACTTCTTCTTATGGTTAATATTTAATGCTCTTCATGGATAGAAGTACCTGTGACTCCAGATACTTGTTGTAGAAGTCACCTCTTCTGCAACAAAAGACCATCAGGTCAATATAACTGAAACATAACAGTTTTGTTTTTATGAATGATCTTTCTTTTCTACCACTTATGAATAAATCTAGCATAGTTTAGACTTATTTACTATAGAATATCTTTTGTCTGAATTTTTAATGTGTGAACTATGCAGCAGTCAAATACTCACATCCTGGGTGAAGAAAAGCTACCTTCCAAAATCTAGCGATATTTCTATTTTAAGGCAGCTGTATCAGCTCTTCAGGTGCTGTATATAGGCTCTAATGTTAAGGAACTGTCCCACTGCAGTTAGGACTTTCACTGCTAAGCACTTCTTCCCTCTCTCACCCTTCCAAATGATTCACTTTAATTTTTCTGATAAAGCATCTCTCTTGTCTGGTTTAAACTCTGCCAGAATGCCTGGAACCTAAGAAAAGGACTCTGTTACTTGTTTTATGTGTCCATCAGTCATTTGGAAACTATCTGAGCACCAGATTTGTATCACCCACACATTTGTTCTGTAACATTTGTACAGGCCTCCCCTCTCAAAACTCAAACCCAGTTTCAGGTTGTTTATTTTGAAAATGAGTTCTGAGAAGAAAATTCAAATGGTTTAATACTGGAATAAAAAAAAACCTCGAAAAGCTGTCTATATATGCAAGTGTGTATGTGTGTATATATATCTATAGGAAGGAAAGATCAGGCAAACTGTTCATACTCTAAAATTTCAAGTATTTAACAGACTTCTTAGAAAGTGGAGAAATTTGGTGGATGTGCTGTAGTGAAAAAAACAACTGACAAACTTCAGTGGAAATTTGCAAAAAAAATAGGTGAGCTGAACAAAGAGTTTTTGAGGCTGAATTTATAGGAAAATTCCTACTGTAGAACTTGGATGCATATTTGCCAAGGCATTTGTTTCAGTGCAAATGAAGCTGCTGAATAAAGTGTACAAGAGGACTGTGATTTGTGGACTGGGCTTTAGGTCTGAGCTGCAGCAACGTAATCTATTTTCAAGTCTGTAGTTGGATTCGCAGAATCTGGAACTAGAACTTTGTAAATTTATCCCATTCCCCTCCTTATCAAATGCAGCAAGTGCAAGGTTAACCACAAAAACTGTAGACGAGGAACGTAATTTTGGCATTACCCTTTCAAAACTGTGACCCTGAGCATGTAACACAAAATCAAAACTTGGTTAACATAGAAATCCAATTACTGCTTCATTAAAGAACTTTCATTAATCTAGAAAACACCTGTAAAATGTTTAGACTTCATTTTCCAACAACTAGAAACACAAAAAAGACTTTGCTGAGGGGTCAGAGCAAATGACACAACTATTGTTTCAATGCTATTCCTCCTAGGCCAATGTTTGGGTGCATTTCTTGCAGCATGTCCACTCTGGGAAATATGCAGGTCTAGTGCGACCCATGTCAGAGCCATACATTTGACTAGCAGTAGAGCTATGCTGTAATAAAAGGTTTTGGGTAATCCAGATTACCAGCCACAGATCAGTAGGAGCTGCTGAGGCCAAAATTCCCTGGTAACCCCAAGATTAAGTTGGCAGTGCATTCCAGCCCCATTGAGTAGCAACACAGTGGCACTGAGGACCTGCTGGTATATTTACTAGCTGCGAATGTCCCCAGAGCTCTCTGTCCCCAACTTGCTGCTCCCTAGGGTATGAGCTATTATACGCATCAGGAAGAAGTCCCCCAGGGCCTTGCTCCCTGCCTGACTAACTGCCCTCATTCTGTGATTACAGACTATGTTCAAAGATCAGAAACAAAATCAGGGATGTGGCTGTTTTGTCTCTTTAAGCCAAACAGGCCATCTCTTTCACAGAACAACAGAATAATTTAGTTTGGAAAAGACCTTTAATCACCGAGTTCAAGCATAAACCTGACACTGCCAAGCCCAGCACTAAACCATGCCCGTAAGTGCCACATCTACACGGCTTTTAAATACCTCCAGGGATGGTGACTCCACAATTTTCCTGGATGGTGCAGAGTGTTTCAATGCTTAACAACCCTTTCAACGAAGTAATATTCCCTAACATCCAGCCTAAACCTCCCCTGGCACAACTGGAGGCCATTTCTTCTCCGCCTTTCACTTGTTACTTGGGAGAAGAGACCAACACTCACCTCACTTCAACCTCCTGTCAGGTAGCTCTAGAGATCAATAAGGTCTCCCTTCAGCCTCCTTTCCTCCAGACTAAACAATCCCAGTTCCCTCAGTTGCTCCTCATAAGACTTCTGCTCCAAGACCCTTCATCATCTTTGTTGCCCTTCTTTGCACACACTCCAGCACCTCAATGTCTTTCTAGTAGTAAGGGGCCCAAAACTGAATAAGGTATTCGAGGTGCAGCCTCACCAGTGCCAAGTACATGGGGATAATCACTTCCCTAATCCTCATGGCCACATCATTTCTGATACGAGTCAGGATGCTGCTGGCCTTCTTGGTCACCTGGCCACACTGCTGGCTCATATTCAGCGGGATGTCGACCACCGTACCAAGGTCCTTTTTCTTTTGCAGAGGTCCAAGCAGCCTCACACTGTTGCAAAGGTGCTTCCAGAAAAGCAAATGCACAAACCTGTCCCCAGGCTCTCTGGCTGCCCACCACATCACTGCCCCTGGCTGTATCAGTGGTCTAAATAGGCATGGCATGGCTGGGCTCACAGGTGGTCTCTTGGTCTTTCTCAGAGACATTCTCCTGCTCTTTAGACTCCTTCGCAGCAAGCATCTCTGCTGGGCTAACTGATTTTGACTTTTCCTTAGATAAAAAAACTCACAAGGTGGAAGAAGAAAATATGCTTTTTGAAATTCTGTTCCAGAATATATTTTTTAAATTTCCGTCAGTGCTCCTGATCCCTTGAAGCTTTTCTTTAGAATATGACACATTGTAGACCTGAAAAAGATCTGATGAAGACTTTAAAAGCATTTAGTCGTTCTTTTTTGTAGGTCTCCACGCAATCTAAGCAAACAAGAAAGGAAATACTTTTACCTCATCTCATACAAACAGTACTGAGTCAGGAAGAGAGGGAGTTATCTGATGAGATATGGTATTCTAGGTCTGAGCTACTTGACTATATTCCCTTTGTAATCAACGGAAATGGGTACTTCCAGATTTATGTCACCTCATCTAAAAGTAGGATTCTAAAATAGCTCAGATTACTCTCTTCCTGATAGTGCCTGCTCATCACAACCCACTAATAATGGGAACCAGAGCTGGCTAGTAGTATTGACATTTGTTTCAGGTCAGGTCATTCTTGCCTTAACTCATTCGACCTGTGTATCGCCAGGCACATTTGACAAAACCAGGTATAAGACTCACAGCCCCAAACCCCAAACCAGGTTAGTTCCTACTTACACGTTCCTTCTCCCAAGGCAGGATGTTTACCCACAAAATACAACTAGTTTGACTTAGGATTTCACAGGTGCATTAAAAGTTCCATTTCACAACCCAGAAATGAGAAATTTCAATATGGATGTTTTTAGTATATTTGACATAGTCTTCTATTTTGTCTTGGTTTGCATTCCTTTCGCTGCTAATTTCTCTCCTAGCACCGTCATTCACATTTTGTTTTACTCAGTCTTAAAGCTGCGTGAAGGAATGCAATCAGTCCATTCAGGGAGAATTTCAATAGTTCAAAAAATGGGTTTGCTCCAGTTTTAAACAACATTGCAAAACCATCTGCAAAGCAAAACCCTGGAGAGGCAGGCATATATGAAAGCACTGCCAATGCAGTTTGACCAGCCAGGTGGACACATGGGGCTTCCAGGATGCTCCACTGATAGGGAAGAACCATAGACGTTGACTCTCAGGGAGTAACAGCTCAGGCAGCAACATCTTTGTGGGCTGTCTGAGGGTAAAACTCTATAGAAATCCTCTGGTCTCCAGGTACATGAACAGCCCCAACTTTGCATGCCGGTATCCTCTGTCATCACACCATCTGCCAGGCAGATGAACTGGCAGAAGATCAGACAGGTAAAATGCAAACCTGCTAGTTTCCTCAGAATAGAGCCATTACCACATGACATCTTAGCTTTGCCTGAAATTCTCTGACGGAAATATGTTCACCTAGAGCTTCTCCAGGTAGCATTACAGATAAATTCGACCAGACTGCTGTAGGCTAGTACAAGCACAGGTTGCCCATGACCTGCACACACTTCTCTGGGGCTGAAGCTGTGCAGAGTGGCACCGATGCTTAGCTTAAGGTACAGGCTGGTGAGAAAATCTAGAAAAAAATCTCTATTTTGACCACTCACCGCCCTTTGTGGACAGAGTTCTATTGGAAAGAGAGATGACACCAGGAATGAAAATAGCTCTTTGCTTCAAATCTTCTGCAAGCTATGGAGACAAAACTTTAAAGCTAGGAAAGTACCGAGAGTTTTTGGTGGTACTTGGAATTGCCTGCACAGCCTTCTCGTCTTCCCCCTCTAAAATAGATCCTTTACACTAAAGGTAGAACCTAAGTAGTGCTAACTTCCAGCTGGTAATATTTCCCCTGAAAGGCCTCTGAATTGTTGCTGTGGATCAACTCCAGCAATGAGATTCGACAGTGAGGCTTGACATTTCTCTGTAGGAGCACTGCCTGAGGCCTTCAAATTCACCTGGCAAGGACCAACTCCATAATTCAAACTTGGCAATTACTGGCAGCTTTACAGTGTTTGTGGGCACAAATTTCTGTGCTAATACATGTTTTCATATCTAATTTATATCTTCAATAAGTATAAGCGGAGATAACTGTTGTATAAAATACTTTGGAAATTCTGAAGACCTGTTGTTAATAACCTTTAAAGTAGCTTCCCTTGAGAGGTTTCTTTTCACCAGTCTAAATACTTGATATTGTACTTACTGTCCTTGTTTTTAGAGCAATACTTTAATGAAGAAAATGGGTAGAGACTTGGAAATCACTGGTTCTTACAGGAGCAGAACTTCAAAGTTCATTAGAAGAAACAATGAAACACTTATGCAAAAGGTCCTACTCTACCAGATTTTGGATCCTGTCTGGTAGTTCCCCATAGCTGTCAGAGGTTCAGGAAATCCATGGAATATAGGATTGGAGTTTTCTAAGACACAATGCTAACAGATTTCTCAAGACTATTACTTATTTGCAAATAAGTCCCCTTCTTTCTTCTGGCTGTACTTTTCCATTGAATTGTTTTCTTAGCTTTTAACTAAACAAAGAATATACATATATAAATGTATTTGCTGAAAATATATATATCCTTTATTGCACACATAATAAAGTACTGTGAGGGCTGACTAATTGCAGAAGACAAATTATGAAATAAAATATACTGACTTAAAAACATTAAAAAAATTGGAATTATTTTCTTAGCTTTTAACTAAACAACAAATACACATATATAAAAATGTATTTGCTGAAAATATATATAGTCGTTATTGCACACATAATAAAGTAGTGTGAGGGCTGACTAATTGCAGAAGATAAATTATGAAATAAAATATATTGATTTACTGACATTAAAAAAATTGTGCAGTGAAATTTTGTAATTAACTAATAAATAACAAGCAGAAACAAAAAGCGGCTAGTTTGTGGAGTTGGTTGTTTTGGAGAAAAGAGAAAAAGCTAAATGCCGGACTCGATTTCTTCATATTTTGACTTTCTTTTCCACCCTCATTTTAACTCTGTCTAAATTACCACTACCAAGTTTACAGGCATACACAACAAAATGAAGCACTCCTTATGAAAAGCCCAGACTTCTAGAATGAGATAGTATGTAACACAGCATAAGGAGACAGAGTTCAGCATGGTATCATGTGAAACTGGGACCTAACAGTAATGGGAAGTTTTTCAGAGGAAGAATATCTGTTTCATAGGAAGTCAAAAAAAAAAAAAGGTCATTAAATATTTTAGATTCGTATAAAACAAAAATTGAGCCTCTAATTCTGCTATCAGAGATAGTCACACAGAAATAGAAACCATCCTGGGAATCCTAGGAAATCCGCTCTGTGCTGAAGCTCTTAATACACATTCAATGGTTTCAGTCCCAGATTCAAGAAGATTTCTCTCTTTGTGCCAATCATAAGCGTAAGTTCCAATGTGTCATTGCTTAAAGCTAGCTATCTTTTCAGAACTTGCTTGGCTTAATATGGATATTAAAGTTGATAGTTAAGTGCTTTCCCAGTTCAGGTCTTCCCTTTCTTTTTTTCTTCCATTTCACATGGAAGAACATGAATTTTTTGTTACTAGAATTTTATATTTCTGTCCAATAAATTGTATTTTAATGATGATTCATTGTTATGTACCTACTAATACATCTTATATAACCCCCTCATAAGGTGTTATAGTTCATGTTTAAAAACAGTGTCCTCTTAAAACAGCCTCCTGGTTTTATGTGTCAGTTGAATCAAAGCATACACTAAGCAGGAGTTCTGGTGGGATTTGAAGGGTTTCGTGACGTTTTAGATTCAGTGGAAGTGAGTAGAGCTTTTTCCGAATTATGGTTTACTCAATGACCACCTTAACCCCCTTTTTTTTTCATATTTTTAATGAAATTTCAGCTGTTCTTGGCTACCTAAAGCATTATGTGAAAGAGTGCATATAGACTGTTTCAGTAAATCTCATTAGAACTCATTAGAATAGGCTTTGTTTTAATGAAATGAATAATTCCATTCTGAAAAGCAAAGAATTCAAGAACACAAATGTTTCAAAGTGAACTTCAAGGGAAAAAAAAGGATGAGCTTGAAGTTAAGCCTACTGTTCAAAATTTTGCCCAACTGGGACCCTAGCTTTGGACTGCCAAAACCTGCCAAGACCCGAATCTCAAAGCACATTTGCCAGCCTTGATCAGCTCTGCCTTCCACCTGAGGATCAAGATTTACCCAGAACTTACATTTTAAACCCCAAATTTCCCCACACAGACAGGTCTAGGCACACGGGTGTATGCAGAAGCAACTTCATTTGAGGAGTCAAGTACTTTACTCCTATATAATCTTCACACAATTGAGATCCAAAGCAAGAAGGTACCCACATGAGGTACCTACAAAGTTATCAGAGGACACTAACTTTCCTCCTTTTCCTATTTTTTTAAGCAGTCTCCAGCTATTACTGACTTAAACATCCCTGGTATCACCATCATATTTTTATCCTTATAGCCCCTCTTCCTCACAGAGGTCGAACTTTGCTTGTGGCCAAAAATCCTCAGTGCAGCAGGATGTCGTATCATCCCCTGATCTGCCTTAGCTTGCACTAACTGCACTTGCCCACATAGAGCAGCAGACGGGGCGGGCATTTTTACCGAAAACCATAGATGGAGGATTGACTGCCTACTTTGTGTACAAATCCTAGTGGTTAAATTTTTTTACAGCAGCAGAAGACTTGAGATCAAATCTTTTTTTACTCTAAACAGTTTTGATACTGTAACTCGGACTTCCCAGGACAAAATCCAGATTGCCAGGTTACAGGAAGGAAAACTGACCACTCCTCTTTCCAAAGATGAGCAGCTGAGAATTGAGAGCAATAGGTCAGAAGCAGTGCAAGTGAAAAGTAGTATGATGTGGTTACATCAAGGAAGAGGCCATGCAGAAGTGAGGAGCATGGGTCCAGCTCACTTCCCTGGATAATTTCAGGGGTTTATTCACCATGTGAACTACAAGAACTAAATCACTGCATTAATAGGAGCTGCATTAAATGTCTGAATTAGGATATATTATTTTAAGAGAATATAGCTACAAGTGGTAACCTAAGTATAACTGTAACCACGCAATATGTGTAATTGAAATAGAGCACTGTGTTGGCAAAACATTAGACTGTTTCCTAGATCTAAGTTGCGTGGATCAAGTAAGCAGCAATTGTAAAGCTTTTGCATTAAGTTGCTGAAGCTCCTGTTGTAGCTTGTAAAGGAGAAGGCAGTTACACTGAACCCAGCTCAGATAAGTGTTTCATAAAGAATGGCATGTTGTTCCCAACTCCCTTGTCTAATTAAAGACCCAAAATATCATTCTATTGAAGCTGATGGCAGTACTCACTACACATCAAAGGGAATCAAGTTCTGTCATTCTTTTGTGAAGAATTATTTTTATCATATGTTTAAAAATAAGCAAGATCATTCATGATACATAACATGGAAGCGCTTTTGTCTCTAGTTGATGGCAGACTCCAGTTCTGTAGTGCCTCAGAGCTGCAACCTGAAGCCAAGAAATCAGTTCAACACTGAGGTTTCAGTACAGTCGTCTCCAGACAGCAGCTCTGACTGTGCAACTGGCAAACACGCTATCAGACTGAGGATCTCACAAATGAAATAGGCAAGGATGGAATATCTCCATTGCACAGATAAGAACTGAGGAAGAGCAGACTGGCGCAGATAAAGTGGCAGAGTAGAGCTCCAGTAAAGCAGGGGAAGGATCCTCAGGTTCATCACTGAAGATCCAGATGGACTATGAGGACGCAGATGGAAATTTGACCTTCATGATAAAAATTTTGCTGGCATCTCCTGGCTTTATGTGATCTGATGTCATCTAAACAATAAAGAGAAAACAACAAAGTGAAAAACCTCCTCTCTCCAAATTCTGTGTCTAGTGCTCTGTTTTGTTGAAGAGTGTAACTGAAGCTGGCTTCCAAGCAGAGCATAAGGTCTTCCATAGTGAAAGAACTGTGAAAAATGAATCTGGAAGTCTTTACTCCCATTTAAGTAGGAAATTGGGGAAACAGTTATAACTTTAAAATTACTATAATATTAGTTGATCAACATTCTCCAGATGAAATGATGAGTGATAACATCTCTAGTAGTTCCATGGCCTGGGGTTGGAGTAGAAATTGAATAAAATAATACAAAATTGTATTTCTCCTCAAAATATATTATAAATTTGATTATTGGCAAGGAAATATTTTTGCACAGTTTGTTTACAGATGCGTTTCTATTGGTATCTGCTACTTCGGTCATAGTATGTTAAGATAACTCTAAATGAAAGGTCCTTCATGAAACCAGATACTAGATTGTATTTCCTATTTTAATGAGGATCCTTTCACAATATATTCCAATATGGCTAATGAGATAATAGCAACAAATGCACTAGGAAGGACAGATGGGAAGAGAGTCAACTATCTAAATCAGAAGATTTTCAAAGTGCAGAAAATACATTATTAAGTACCCTTCTCTGGCTCAATGCCAACCTTTAGTCTAGGGAATTGGTCGAAGAGTGGATCCGTAAAACTTTTTTGGGAGCAGCTAAATTCTACAGCTGTGGTCTTTGTTTTTCTAGTACTTTGCAAGAACAGAAGGGGGAATTACGAAAGCGTCTGTCATACACTACTCATAAGCTGGAAATGCTTGAAACGGAATTTGATTCTACACGTCAGTATCTTGAAATAGAATTGAGACGTGCTCAGGAGGAACTTGAAAAAGTAACTGAAAAGCTGAGAAGGTTAGTAACAAACTTTTTGAAATAAACAGACTTATTAGGAATGTACAAGTGGCTGTTTTAAAAACATATGTAAGTAAAAATGTGAGCATATAGTTTCAAGCATACATTTATTATTTATTCATTCTACGTTGTGTTTTCACCCTGAATCTATATATTTCACGTAGCTGAATATGTACTACACGCCACATGAAGTTATTTACGTGATATGTAAGATGTCGCTGCATTGAAAGTAAATATGCAAATAGAAATATACCTATATAGGTGTATATATGACATTGGTTATATGTAAGCACACACATGAATTAGTGCCGCATTGTGTTATACATACAAAGGTTATAAACACACTACATATACATACTAAGACTGTATATGTACTGATCAATTCTTTTTAATGAGTTTCACTGCATATTTTCTATTGTTACTCTCCATTGCTCTGATACAAGAGAATAGAATTTGGCCCTCCATCACTCAAAGATGTAACTATGTTCAAATAAAATAATATTATGACATTTCACGTTATGCTATAGTAAATAAATTTCTTTTCAGTCCCAAGTAGATTGTAATGACACAGAAAAACTATAATTTGAAACTGTTGAAGCTCTGGTACAGTGCTATTGCAAACCAGGGACCCAGGTAATATTAGTGATAAATTATTATTATAATTTAGTATCAGGAGCATGCACTCCTGATATTCCTGGCACCGATTAAAATGTCTGTGATTTAGGTCTGAATTTATCAGCGTTTCTTAATATCCATTTTTTAAAGCTGTTGCAAAACTTCTGAACCTGTAATTATCCATTTATACAGGAATATATTTACATTTCTTGTGAGGACTTTCCAAAACTGATGTAGATATTTATACTGTTTGATTTAGTTCATTGGATGAATCAAAACAAAATCCAGAACCAGTAGTTCGAGGGCTATACCCAAAGAAATATTTTTCATTCCCTGAAAAAGTCAAAAAAACAAAAAAACAAAAAAGCCAGAAACACCAACAAACTGAGTCAACCAAACTATTTCATGCAAATTTTAAACAGAATGAGACTGTAAGACCTCAAATTAGACAACATCCTAGTGCCTTATAATTTAGATGCTTCCCTAACTGGGGAGGCTTCTTAAAACAAGGCCAAACTAAGTATGTGTCATGATGACATGAATCTCCACACATCTATTAAAAGCAGTCTGAACCTTCTCCGTATTGTTTTCTCGCAAACAATATTTTTCCTATCACTTCATTTAGAGCAGTTCTATTGAAAGTAACTTCACTCTTGACGCAGTTTTGTTCCAATAAATTTTCACTTTTAGGGCAGGGGGCGTTGATTCTCTCTTCTCTTGAAACATTGTTTCAAGCATGGCTGCCATAAATCTTGTGTCATATATAGGAGAGGGGCTGACCATCCCACTTCCGTTAAAACAAGGGGTTTTCCTAGTCGGTAGGAAGCCTCTTACTAACTTCACTAGTCACCAATGAGTTAAGCACCCTTGAAAACTCAGTCCATAAAGTCTTTTTTTTACTCATGCCAAAGTCTAGCACTCATACCAAACATAAGATTAGTAGACTTTCCGATATTCTAATAGAAAATTGCATCATATTATGAATAAAACAAATTTAAAATTATGTTTCAGGCAGGTGATTACTCCTCTGAAGACATATCATATTGGAAGCCCAAAATATTTTATGAGGTGAGATTTAAAAATGTTTCTATTGAGAATAGCAAGGCATACCACAAGTTGAGCAACTAGATTTCTCAACCTGGAGAAGTAAAATCTCTGAAACAAAACTGTCATCCAAAAGTGTGTCAGCAACATGTCACAGAGCAAAATTGGTGTCAGAAAAAATAAGGAACCAGAATTAGTTTCAATAATGTGTCCCTTTCTTTATTCACTGCACAGGGTGAAAAATTCAATCCCCCTAATAAATAAGCCCTGTGCAGCAAGATCCCACTTGCGTACCAGAGAAAATTTTTGTTATCAAATTTCCATTAGAGTTAAGTGCAGAATTTTTCCAAGAGGCTGAATGGCCATTCTTTTCTATTCCTTTCTGATTGTCTTTATTTTTCTAATATATCCAGAATTACCTGTGTTGCTGCTAAGCTTCCCCTCTCTTACCAAAGCAGATAAATCATTTACATGGCTCGAGTTTTAAACATCTCTACAAGCATTTAGTGGTGGCCTTTTTCTTTGGACCCAGCGGGAGCAAGGTCAAGGCAGTGCTGAGTGGGTTTCAAAACATTAACTGTAAAGCATAGGTTCGGCTTTGAAAAGTGACTGAGAAGCAATTGGGGATTTCATATACCTCAGAGTCATCTCCTGCCTGACATGATTGGCATGGATTTTTTAAGTTAAAATTTAAAAAATATTCAGATGTCAATCTTGGAACCAAAAGGTCACGCTGGATTTCCTGCTTTAGACATTACCCTGGATAAACAACTTGGTTGTTTAACTTTTACTAGATAGTAGAGTTATTTTAAGACACAAGCAATAAAGGGATGCGAGCATGTATTTAGCACTGATATTAGCCCATATATATAATTGTTTCACCATAAGCACAACATTTCACTGAAGGGAATCCTGTACCTGTATTAGCTTTGAAATAAATTGTGGCAAAACTCTCATTTTCATAAGAAAGTTGTTGTACCTTGTGATAATAGCGAAGGAAAAGGGGTTTTGAGCAACTATGTTAACAGTCACCCATCAAAGTTAAACTGCACTCTGGGTGAAATTCTCTTCTGTAGAGAAAGTTAACCCAAACATATGCTTTACTTTAGATATATTTCATGGCCTTAAGAGAGCTTGAGACTGAGTGGAAGGAGGGAAACAGAGGCTTTTGTGGACTTTCCCTTAGTGTTGATCTGCTGCTTTAGAGGAATGTTTTTCTGAGCTGTGTTAGAGAACAGATACGTAACATTCAATTGGTCACAGCACATTTCATCAGGCCCTACTGTAAACAAGCATTTAATGCATGAACATATATGTACCTGAGGCATATGGGTATCACCTAATAATATGAACAACTCAAAATAATATGAACAACTCAAAATCTTTCAAAAATTATAATAACTTATTGTTTCATAGAAGTATATGCTTAAAACAGTTTCATAAGGTAGTGAAGCTGACCTATTCTTCACTTTATTTACAAAGAAGCCTGTTTTACAATATTACGTCCCATACATCATAGGGTTCAGACTATCTGGGCATATTTTTTTCTGCAAACAAGGTTAAGTTACCATTTGCTTCTCTGATCATTTTCAAATTGGAATAGTTTTCCCTACTCCTCCTTTATTCTACAGTGTGCCCAAGACTGATTTCCTCACCCTGTTCCTCTTTTATACCTTGAACACCTTCTTCCATATATTTCTGGGTCCATTTCTTTCCTTACCACCCACATTTGCTGACACTTCTTTTGGCACAGTGGGTTTCCAATTTGGGTTTTATGCATATATGTGCATGTGTATGTGCTTGCGTATGTGTGCACGTGCTTGTTCTTATTTTGACTACCTTTGCATAATGTTCTCAATAGAAACACTTTTTGAAGCTCAGCTTCCTACTTACTGAGGATTTTTTGTTTAGATTGGATTTGATTTACTGGGAAGTAGACAATTTTTTCAGTGCAAAATGAATGTGTTAGAGTGTTGGTGGGCTACTTTCACCTAAACATAAAACAGAGGAAAAAATGATGGGCAAAGACAAGAGAAGTTACAAGGAGAGAAACAGATTGTAATAAACTCGTGCAAAACCCATCTACCATGTACAGCATGGAAGTGTTGCTGACCAAGAACAAATGTATCAATGATAACCAATCTTCCAGTCATCCATATCAAGAGATAAACAGCGTCAAGAGAGGCTGAGGATTAAACCAAGTGAGGAACAGACTGGGCTACAGAGGCCTGAGCCAGATGAATCCTGAACCAACAATTTTTCCCCCTTTTTTTTTCAAGATTTTATGCAGAGGCTTTTGAACCCATGAAAACTTTTAGGAGATTGCAGGTCCCCAGTTGAACCACAAGCTGCCTAGGTGAAAAGCATGTTTAGCTGGTCCTATTTTGCCTTACTACTAGAGAAAAACTGCAGACCATGACAGACAAGACACTGGAGTGCTTCTAGTCTCAGCCAGCAAACCCTATCTTATTTTCCTAAATCCTGGTTCCCTACACTACAGCACACAACCTTACCAGCAAAACATAAGTATGTCAGTGCTGAGTAACTGTATGTAAGCAAAGTCAGTTTAAGCCTCTGTATTTCCACTGGTTTACCAAGATCATCTCTACCTTGCCATGAAATGCTAGGTACAGGGTACCCAAAGATTTCTCTCCATTGTGTTAACTCTGGCTAAATAGCTGTGAAAATCCCAAGTATGCCTAGAGCTGGACAAATTTATGTCTATACAGAGGCTTAGTAGCACACACTGCATCTAACAAGAGTACGGAAAATACAGAGATCAATAAATGTCAGTGAACCCTTTAATATACCTGGACATTTACACAATGGAACTGTGAGAACTGGTGAGTAATGACCAAGCTGTAGATCAGTACCAAGTCTCACACATTTTCAGCCCATTTGGGTCACCATCTTAGCAAACCATAGATCCTCCTTATAGGGAGGAAATTTCTTCTCGACAGCTCTGTAAAATGAATATGTCATAGAAACTTCCCCCAGGCTCACAATGTATGTTTGAAACAGCTGCCCTGAATCTGGGCAGACCATAGGTACCCCCAGGAGTTTCACCTGTGGGGCTGCCATTACTCATGCCCACAGAGCGACTGTCCTTGGCACAGACCTCCCCTCCCAGGTGTGTGCAGCAGATGTTGTGTGTGGCATTACTGGGAGCCCCAGTGGGAGATCTGCATGCCTTGTGAGGTGCACTGTGAGCCACTTGTCTGCCCCTGAACGGAGAATTTTGATCGCTTAACTGGAAAGAAAATCTCCATGGCAACAGAGGCAGGGAGAAACACTTCACTGCCAGGAGGGGGTGGGCTGGACCCCTTGATTTGCAGCCACGGTGGAATGGTTTGAATGCAGGTCTTCATTCCAATTTCAAAAGCCGCTCCTAATCATATGATAAGGCAAACAGGCTTCCCTAATCCCAGTCCGTTTCTGATCATCATGGAAACTACACCCAGATTTAGGATTCTCAGAGCAAATGGCATTCTGCTGAGTGACTGTCCATTATATCTGAATTCCCTCCTACAGTGAGCTTGCCCATTACCTAAAAATAACTCATCACTGAAAATACTTTGACCTATTGACCTAAGATTCCCAGACAAACGTATAAATGTATTCAGAGAAACTTTTCACAGCTGAGCTTCTAACACTTGCTATACTTTTGTGATAAATCCTGCTAAGGAGCTACTTCCTAACCTCCTGTGAAAAGAAAGGCAGAGTTATTACCAAAACAGGGACACATTTCCCACAGGATGCACAGCTTGTTCATTACAATACCAAGGTTACCATCTAAGCAAGGTAAAGATGTACAGACTGATACTTTTGTTTGGTGTATGGCTCTGGAATAAGCAGGGAAGTCTCATTTTCTGAGTCTATTCAATCCTTTAGTGCGGATAAAAGTAAATACCCACCTTTTCCAGGCTAAGCTATCTGCATGTATTTCCTGAAGAAAAAGGATGTATTTAACTCTTGAGAATAGGCAATTCCTTGAACTTCTATCAAAAGAAGGAATATTCTCTAATTCACGTGGTGATGCCCGCATGTTGCTTTTGCTACAGTCATTAGGTTTCTGTTGCAATTCTCCTTACTAAGAGAGCTTCATAAATCTTTTTCTGTACTTCTAAGCATACATTTCAAACTTCCTACCTGACATATCATTCCTGAGCCTGATGTAAAGCTACAGTGTCCTTCTGCAAGTTCCCATGCCATGATGCATGTCTGCACACAACTGCAGAATGGCAAACATATTTTCACTTCCTGATGGAATTTGCTGCTAAACACAGTATGCAAACATGATAAAAGAGGTTTGACTAGGAAGTAGGTGGTAATATTTCAAAGGCAACCACTGACTGGCAGCAGGAGTGATAAGAAACTAGACTTCAAGTAGTGCAAGCCAAGGTTTTGTAGTGATGTGAAAATTACAGGTGAAAACAATATGAAAAACAATGCATTCAATTACATGATATCATCTTTGTTTTAGGATACAAAACAATTACCTAGCCTTACAAAGAATTAATCAGGATCTGGAGGATAAACTTTACAGAATGGTAAGTTTTCATAAGTGACATTTTTTCTGTATTAAATGTATTTTTATGATTTTTAAGTCCTAGGAAAAGATATATGCAGCTGTCACAAAAAACTCTCATATTCAAAATGCAGTATACCTAAAAAATATATATGACATCTTAAGTATCGTGACCTAGAGCTCAAGCTGTGTATAAAAACATAGCTCCACCAATTTAAATGAGGATTGCATTGGCTAACAATCCGGCTGAAGTAAATTATACCTTTAAAATAATCCTGTTTAATTTAGTTCAAAACTTCATTGGTTTTAAATATTTTAAATATTTTAAATATTTTCACTAAGTAACAAATTTAAATAAGGTGATCCAAGCTTTTTCTCATGCTTCCTAGATACTTTCACTCAGCTTTTATTAAGTGATTTAATAGAGCTTGGATAGTCTGACTATTATATGGTGTCGTAACTATTAAGCTCAGAGTATTAATTTCCAATCTGCATGTGTCTGCAACCGCAATGTCAATGTCACTGTCACAAGCCAAGTAGTAACTGAGTGAGGAGATCACTGCACCATTTATGAGCTCCACATCTAGAATGAATATTACTATACAGTGCACCACTCCTTCAAAATAGTTTGATGTTAAAAATAAATGGCAATGCCTTTAATGCCCTGGCTCTTTGCTAATGCTGCTGGGACATAATACTCACTGTTAGGAGAAATTTTAGAGAGTAATGTGAGGATAGTGCTTGAAGAGGAAGGAACAAACATTTTGAACTTCTAAAGATCTTTAGGTCATGAACACTGCCTGAATTACTCCCTCCTCTCCTGACTCACTACATTCTATCATTCTCTACTCCCCTTCTGCCCAGCCCCATAGCCAGTGCGGTCCCAGCAGGCACAGTATAAACACAAAAACACACGGTTTATAGGTCCAGGCAGTGTCCTAATGTACAACTATAAAAATGACAGGATAAGCCTACATTTTACACAGGTCTCATATGTAATGCTTGCATGAGTGAGCAGCTTGGAATGAGAAGAACAGATTATTGTGCTCTGAGACTAAATAGGGACTATGGGAACATACTGAAGAGACACCAGTCTTTACTAAGAAACAGCAAACAAATCTTTGAAAATGTCATCATTCTCTCAGGAGTCTGTTTAGATAGCTGACAATGAATAGAGAACTGCTGCTTTTATAACTGGCTAAAAAGAGGGCAAAATTACAGCTGGGTTGTGGCTGATGTTTGCTCATAAATATATGTATAAACATTGCACAAGCACAAATAACATTTGATCTCATGTTATTGTTTTTTTTTTTCCAGTCTTCCTTTGTTACATTCTTATTCCTTTTACTCAATTCACTTCAGAAATTTCTCTTCATCTGTGGCCTAATATTCATTACATATGTGCTACAAAAGATAAATAAAGCAGAGGCATTATTCTAACTGGTAAATGAAATAAAAAGATTAGAAACATAGAAAGAAGGACTCCAGACAATCCATGCTCCCTCATTAGGTATTTCAGATCAAAGCAAAATATTTTAAATCTACTGTTTCAGCATCCACTTAAAACCCTAAGCAAAAATTTCAGAGCAGAGCACAGAAAGAATGAAGACTGGCTTTATGGAACACTGCACCTTTCTTTATCCCACTAATATGAGAGTCATTGAAGGTAGCTTTTGAAGCTTGAAGGAGATCCATCAGGTTCTGCACACCACTTAAATCCAGACTGCTTTGCCTTACAAAACATTGAAACTGAAGGCACAAAACAAAACAAATGTCAAATGTAAACTCTATTAAAAGCAAAGAGAAGGAGAAAATAGTACCGTGTTAGATTTAGATAAGCCAAATAATTTGATTTTCAGGACACTCCAAAAACCCTCAATACTTCAGAAAAAGTTGGATTAAATAATGGCTGGTTTGGTTAATAAATAGCTTCTGGTGGACTGGGCTCTTGAATACCTTTCTCTCACTTTTCTGTTTAGGAGGAACAGCTGTGTTTAATTTTCTGGCTAATTTAGTCAGTCTGTCATTCCAAAATCTAAAGCCTTTATACAAATCCGAATATATGAACTTTCTCCCTCTCTCCCCTACCTCATCCATCTATAGACACACATATGTTCGTACATTAACACACACACATACAATTGGATTCTTACACAAGTTCTGACCATTTAGTGTATCCAAATGCAACACGTAGAGGAAAAGACCTACATGGCACTAGTCCCTTATCCCCCTGCCTGCAGGTGACCTGGGATGCTCCCAGGAGATCCCATTCTTCCTGCCTTTACAGGTGATCCACAAGTCCTCCTTTCCCAGTGACTGGTCCCAGCTCATCACCACTAATCTAGGACTCCATCCCAGCTTCTCCTTTGCAATGTTTTCGGGTATCCTGAAAGTTAAAGCCTTTCATGTCTGCTATTGGGATAAGGGATGTAAAAAATAATCATTAATTCATTAGCAGATGCAGAAAAGAAGCTGAAGTAGCAGTTATTTTTCTTCTAGGCTACTCTTCCTTTTGAGTGCTAATCTATAAATTATTTAAAAATATTTGAAAGAGCACTTTTGAACACGACAAAAGGCATCCAATTGAAATCTCTACCACATCAGATCTCAAAATAAAAATATAAAATATAAACAATAGTGTCTCTGTTGGCTAAGAGCCAAAAAATGCAATCCTGATATCAGTGGAGAATTTGCTGTATTAAGCTAGCCAAGACTAGACACATTGCACTTTAGAGATGCAAGTAGCACAAAACCAAAATTCTGCTGTCACTACTCATAAAACTCTGGTTCTTAACACAGTCAGGATCTTTAACTGGAAAAGATTTGTTCGGTCTTGTAAGCTCTGGTGAAGCAGGAGAATATACAGGTTCTCTTCTTAAATAATTAAGCTTTATAATTTTTTTTCCATTAAGACGTGGGAAAAGACTAAGCAGAGTCCTTAAATTTTGTACTGCAATTCCATTACAGGGCTGTCCAATTAAAGAACTTTTTAATAGTATCTAGTTCCTGCTGTCCCAGTAGTTTCTGTTTTCCCTAGCACTGGTCTGAGTTTATCAAGGATGCTCTGCCACAATCTTGCTGCTCATGAACAGCAATTATAAGTAGATTATGCCAGTCATCTCAACCACAGGTTAAGAATTCCTTTCTACGATCTCGATCCAACTGTATCCCACACAGAATCCTCACTGGAATTAAGCAACATATTTTAAAATGCTTCTGAAGTTTTACGGCTTTTGCTTGTAGTTGATTCTGTAATTTTACCTTTAAAGCCTTAAGCCAGATTTTTAATGGTATCTACATTTGTGAAGTCTTAGATACCTAATAATAGCTGCTTAATAAACCTAAATGGTAATGAAAATCGCACCTATTTCTCCTCCTCATCTGCATTTTCAATGTTCTTGAATACCCGGTCTCAGAAATGCAGCTGCAAATAGCTCATGAGACAATATTCTTCAGAAACACCCTAAAATATCTCTTGTATCTAGAAAGTAACAGTATGGCAGACAGACTGCTTGATAGTATGAACTCACTTCTCATGCAAAGTCCTTCAAGAGGCTGGAATGTAAACCTCTGCTCAGTCTAAAATGCATGCTATCTGCATCTAATATGAAAATATATGGGCAGCATTGGAGGTGGACAGTGGTGGTGACAGCAGCGTGGTGAGGAACCAAGCCCTCTGAGGACCAGGGGATCCAACAGATATATCAGTTCACACAACTTGTTTAAACCCTTACTCCCACATAACCCTCAGCCTGCTAACACATCTCTGTCAAGCCTGCTGCCAAAACAAAACCTCTGGTTCTTCGAAGTGTCATCCCTGATCCTTTTGGGTTTAGTTAATGTTATTGATGAAGGATATTGTTTTCTTCTCTCTCAGTGCTGGGTCATGATATTTCTGCAGCATAGGCAAGACTAAACGCTGCCAGAGATCAGGGATGTGACTGGACTCCTACGCTCTGCAATGTAGGAGATGCTGGGCACCAGCTCCGCCAGCTCTGCCAGGTTCCTAAGTACAGCTTCAGACACTGGATCTTTGGTCCCCACCTCAGCAAAGCCACCATCATCTCTCTGCACACAGAGAATTATACATTTTATCATCTGTCAGGATGAAAAACATTATATCATATTCATTCTTGATTTTTCATTTACATTAAGCAGGCTGGGGGTGTGACCCAACCACGAAGTTGGAAAAAATTATTCTATAAACCAGCAGTAAAGAAAGATTTGTGCTAAGGATGATCAGGCCTAAAACACTGAATTATCTAGGCACTATACTGATTTCTTTTGTCCTCTGCTTATGAGCTGGAAGAGGACTAAAAGTTACAGCAATAATTTAAGCTCTGTGTTGTTAAGAGTTCTTTCTCCAGCCCTTGAACATCCAGGGCTTTCTAATCTGCTAGCCATAATATATATAATATATACCCAAGCATCACCAGCTGAGGAAATTCAAAGATGAGTTAAATATGAGCAGAGCAATTTTAAGAGGTGCTCTAAGACTTCATGTCAGGATAATGTTATTTTAATTGAAGCAGCTTGGTGGGTGACCAGGGCCAGGAAGGTAAAGAGTATGGAAAGTAAAGTATTGAGAAATTTGGTGAACAGTTTCAGTGAGGCTTTAAATCATCTAACTACCAAGGTTAGTCCAGAGATTTGGCTTTGGAATCTAAACCAGTCACTAGATTGCACTTGATTTGCTTTGGGAATTTAAACCAGTTACCTAGATTGCACCTACCAGGCATCCCTCGATAATGTTTAAACCATAAGTGAAAGATAAAGGCAATAGATAAAAAAGCCTATTTTCTGGCACAAACCTAAGGGAAGAAGCCCAGCATGTTTCATTCCCTGCATGGAGAATGATGACTTTGACAGTGACTTTGAATAAAGTGATTTAAAGCACATCTTTTTCATTTTCATTGCTTTATAAAGAACAACTTGCTCTACCGTATGTCCCATGAAAATCAAATAGAGATGACCTAAATATACTTAAAAGGATTTGCATCCCAAAGACAAGAAAACTTTAGAGTCAGCTCAACCTGACAGGCTCATTTGCTCACATTCAGTGAAGACAGCTGTGAATTTCAAGAGAAATTTTACTGGTTGGTTAGTTAAGACAGAAGCCAGAGAAGGTCCATGTTTTGTGGACTAAAACAACTACAAAATGACATTTCTAAGGAAGGAAATGACCATAAATGCTACAGAAACAAGTCATTTGTTAAAAATAGTGATTGAAAAAAATGTATTTCTAAGAGGCCTTTAGGTTTCATCTTTTTATGTTTGCAGGCATTTTGTACTAAAGATTTCCAACTCTCTCTAAGTCACTCCACACCGATTTCCCAAGTAGAAAAATTTGGTCATATAACCAATAAGATCAGCCTTTTTTAACACATAGGCTCAAACTGAGTAGATCCATCCGTTTTGCGGTCAAATAAATGAATCCTCCTGAGTAAGCTGGGAACGTGACTCTGCATCACATAAGTATAGAAGTACATGCAGGCTTTCAGGTATCCTCATTCCTTTCTCCCTCTCTGAATAGAGATTCATTTCCCATTTTTATCCCATTGTCATGTGGCTGGCAGGGTGATCCTTCTTCCCAAGAGACTACTAAGGCAGTCCAGCCTCTTCCTATTTGCTGTAAATAATATATCATGAGAGACCATCCTGGAACGTACTTTCCTTTTTTTCCAGAGCCATGGGAAAGCTTCTGTTCTGCCTCTCCCTCTTAGCAGGATGTTTTCCACAAATATCAGCAGCCTAAGAAAGCTGTAAAGTTACAATGGGTACTTCTCACTTTCAGCATCCTCTCCATTGCATGATGACACAGCCCCAGAGCTCTTTCCTTCTCAGCATGTGTCTTGTCCCCTGGCCACTGGTATGCATTTGTGTTATGCAGGGGTTTTGATCATTTTCTTCATCCTAATCTCCGTGGTTTTGGCTTTGTCACTCAGGACACCCTCCAGGGCTACCTTCTTGATCCACTGGGAATAGAAAAAGCTGTTGTTTTCAAAGTAACTGAAAAGAATAAAAATATTTCTAGAATATGGACATTTTTGACCTGTGCCTTCCTTTCAATTGCCTTGGCCCTTTGTGATTATCTATCTGCCAATTCACCACAAAGAAAGGGAAAGCAAGAACAAATAAGAATAAGCCTGAAAAGTGTGGTGTAGTAGGCACTCTACATCTCAAATTCCTTCACAGAAGTTGGTATCATCCGTTAATGTGGAAGGAAGCAAGGAGAGTAAATTTTCAAATAACTCCTACATCTTCTCATTCCAAAGGATCAAACTACTTCCTATGTTCTCTTAGAGCTATTTTATGATGACAGTTACTTATTTCCTTGTCCTGATTTTGGTTGGAATAGAGTTAATTTTTTTGCAGTTGCTGCTGTGTTTTGGATTTAGTATGAGAATAAGGTTGATAACACTATTGCTTTAGTTTTTGCCAGGTAAAGTTTATGTTTTACTGGGACAGAGCTAATTTCCTTCCCAGCAGCTGATATTTTTTAGATTTGGCCAGGGGCAAGGAGGCAACCCGAGTTCCACATTTGGTGCTCCATGTTTTGCCATCGCTGTGTTCACTGTAATCGCTACTTGGGATGGGCTAATAATTGGGTGGTGAGCAATTGTATTTTAATATATCCTTATATAATAATAATAACAATTAATAATGTTGGTAATAAAAATAATAACAATGGTATAGATAATAATAATGATGTTAATAATAACAATATCTTCTTTTATTGTTCTATTAAAACCATCTTCATCTCAAAAGGTTTATTTTACTTCCCAATTCTTCTCCCTATCCCACTGAGTGGGAAGGGATGAGAGAATGGCTGCATACTCTTTAGCTGCCAACTAAGGGCTGAATTACAACACTTCCGTTCATAAAATAAACAGAAAATGACAAAGGCAAGGTTTATTACATTAAAAAAAATAAAGAAGAAGTAAGCATATACAAGCAGTACTGATCTGTTTTGCCCAGATACTCGTAGGGGAGTTCTGTCATTTGTCTCTATAATTTATTTTACTTCTAAATAAAGAAAATCACCTTTTGGAAATAGTATAGCAGCTACAGAACTCAAAACTATGTCATTTTTTCTGTACAGGAGGGAATGTGAAATTAATGAAGAAAATCACATTTGTGGAGAGAAAATGAAAAAAGGGGAGGAGAAAGAGTGATTTGTAGTTTGCCTTGTTCTAATTGAATCCTTTATGCTCACAGAAGAGTACTACAGGTGTGTAGGGTCATCAAAATCATAAGATCTTTGACCAATTTTGTTATCACAAGTGGTGTCTACCTCCAGTGGACCTCTTTGCCCTCTAGAGATGTAATATGTAATCATTTTTTTTTATTTCTTTTCTCCCAGAAACAAAGTTTTCTTTTCTCAATGTACTGTCACTAATACATCTAATAATCAGAAGATTCTATTACATAGTCTTCAGGGAATTAGCATCAATCAAAACCATCTCTTTTCCCTCCAGTTATAATTTATTTAGCATTTTATTATCCAGCAGAGCTCTATCCTGGCAAGGCATGCCACTGATATAAAATATCAGAGATGATAGGTATATAGAAAGACTATAAGCATGTTTTGTGAACTGCATCTAAATTGCTAGCAGAAAGAGCACATGCTGCAAAGCTGACTAGCCAGCTTAGAAAGAATTTTAATAAAAAAGTAAGATAATTTTTCCAAGCATAATTGCAATGATTTGAGGCCAAGGAAGGACGGCAAGAAAAAACACCTCTCTGGCTTCCAAGAATTTGGTCCTGGTGTCAGTGGAGTTAGGCAGCAAACTAACCATGTTCAATTATAAACAGCAGATCTGTTTGTTTTCTAAAGAACTGGTCTTTAGTCAGCAGGATAAAACAGTGAGAAACTGGGAAGAAACTTGTCACAGAAGATATCTAGTACCTGGAGTAAAATCCTGAGCACTTAAAAAAGATGAGCAACCAGTTAGTTCATGCTTAGAGGAGCAATCAGCATGTGCAGTGTTACTCTGTTAATCCATATTTTATAGCAAAGAATATATCTAAGCAGGGACCAGGCCAAGAATGACAGGACCTTTACCCAGCCCAGGGCCATGGATTTTACCGTCATTGAGTTTTGATAAAGTATCCCTATTTATAACTGAAATTTGCTGCTCAGACTTCCATTCCAAAAGAGCTGGATAAGAAGTGGCAGGTGACTTTACCTTGACCTCATATAAGACATAGGGCATTCATTCAGCTGAAAACCTCGGGAATATTACCAGATGGCACTGTGACAAGAAGACCTCTAGCAGGAGGTGAAGATGTAGGCAATTTTTATTAGAATGTCCATTTACAGTTTATGCTGCGTAGGTTGTCCTTATTTCAAATAAGGAGCAAATCCCTACAACTGTTAGCTTTGAGTCATATGAACTGCCATATCCTGCTCAGAAAGACAACATTCCTATTGAACTCAGTCAACGCATTCTTGCCCCCATGAAGAAGCATTAAAGAACAACACTAGTACTTTCTTGTACTGGGAAGACAAATAATCATCCTGCACATGTTTAACAAACCAATTGCAAAGAAAAGCATGACTTTAGTTCACAAGCAGCACCTCGATAGCACTTTGCTAACCGGATTTCTTTCTGTGATACGTTATAAATTATACACTAGTGTTGATTTTTTTGTTCTGCTACCGTTATGGAGCTACATTTCAAGCCTATGACATAGTGTAGTCAAGGAAACAAATCTGTATAAGACCTTTGCTAGTGTGAGGTTGAACATGGTATTAAGAGCAAATCATTCATCAAGTGAAATGCCATAGAGCATGGATCAAAGTCCTCTGACAAAACCCTATAGTACCACGATGTTATCTTTACTAACATTATACTGTCTGGAAATCAAGAAGAGAAATCAGATTCTGCTGCAGGTCAATTTTTACTTAGCAACCACTGTTGTTTATTAAAAGGGTAAATTCTATAATTTAACTCTGATGGACAAATTAGATCAGATCAGTAATTTAGACTTGAGGAAATACAGAGAAAAAATAGTGCTTTTTTCAATAGCTCTATTTTGCAGAATAATTTTTTTATTGTGTTGCAGACACAGAAGATGCATTGGTAGCACTTCTATACATCCTGTTACTCTGATCTATCATAAAAAGAAGAAAATGCCAAGCTTGAACATCCCAATAAGATTTATATGTATTCCTTTGGTTTTCTTCTATCAGAATGTCTATAACAATCATAGAAAAGTGTTAAAAAAGTAACCTTCTGTATGCCTAAACTGTACCCTCCTAACTCTTACAACTTTTTAGTAGAGGGGCAAAGTGGATTACAACAACTCCAGCAGACAGATAAATCTCTACTCTGACAAATTCCTTTCTTGGTTTTTCTTTCTCTTGGTTTTTCTTCCTGAAATGCAACCCCAATATTTAATGACTTCTCCCTGTCATTCAAGCTAGGGTTTTTAACCCTTTATTTCTTGGAAATCCCTTGGTCCTGGATTTGCATCTTGGAAGCAACTGACCAGGCATAGACATGTACAGAAGAGTGTCTTGGGAAAGCATTTTCTTATTCTTCTCGTCTGTGACTTCTTAGTTATGATGTCTTGGCTTTGTGTTCTGTGTCTTCTCACTGATAGCCTTGTTTAATTCTTCATCATCAGACTAAATAGTAAGGAACAGCTAAAAGCAAGTGAACATTCCTAAGCAGTAGTACCATTTTCTTCTCCAGAAAGTCATTTAAGAGCAATTGTTTGCAATAGCTTGCTGGTCAAGTAGCATGCAAATTTCACTATCAATCAGCTGTACAAATTGCTTGGATTTTCTTAAAACTCTTTCCTTTCTAGCTGTATTTTCAGTCTTGCAGCCTCTATACACTTCCTAATTGTTGTAGATGATATATATGGAAAAATACATCTCTTTATTTTCGAAAACTATGAACATCCCAAACATTCACAATGTGTCTACAGATTTTTTCAATTAGCTTAAATTATCTAAGTGCATACTTTTGGCTGTTCATCCCCAATGTAACATAGAATAATCTGGCATAAGAAGGATTTGAGAAGACTTGATTCCATTATATGCTCTGTCTCAGTAAATACAATTCAATTAAGGAAGATGTGATTATTAAATCTAAAATTCATTAGCATGCATCAATCAGTTGTATGAGCTTTAAAATAATAAACAGTTCTGTTACAGTTACCCAACTACTAGACAGGGAATCAGAATTAAAAACTGTAATACAATTAGGCCAAGTCTCTCAATATAGTTTTTAAAGCATAATTTACTGAATGGATTTTTATGAACCAGCTGTAGTAAGCTCAGTGAAGTTTGTTCCAATGCTGCATGATATTAAAATAGTAACAGATTCTCTTTTGTCTCAGAAACTAGTTGTCTGTGTTGTTGGGCTAACTCAAAAGAACACAGTACTGTATGTTGGGATATTTTTGTCTCCAATTACCTGCTGGTTTAAGTTTTCTTTCAAAACTTCTATGCTTTCCTCTTTAAATATTTTAGCAATTTTTCTTTAAGATTTCTAGTGTGGACACAGAGAGATATAAAAGAATGCAGTGCATACATAAACAAAGGATGTGAAATAAAGTATAACTTTAATTTCTCTCCAAGATTCTACAGGAAATCAGATTAAAGGTTATCACAATTATCTAGGTTATCAATTATTAAATCTATCTTAGGAAGATATATTTAATTCCTCTAATAGGGTGCAGCTATTCAATATCCAAATCTAGATGCTAATGAAAGGTGTTTCAATGAGGAATTCAGTTTTGTTAGATCTCCAAAACCAGCCTAGTCAAAATGTGGGGAGTGTAAAATAGGGCCATGTCAGCTTTGCTAAGTTTTCCCACGTATAAAACTCAAACCATCTGATTTTATGGAGTTGACAGGAGGAGGAAGCTTGGTGAGCAAACCCTCCCCTGAAGCCACCCCAGGAGTAGTGACACCTCTGTCCTTGGCTAGAATCGTGGGACAAGGCCACTCCACAAGCAGGAGAGACCTCTACCTTGAATACTGCCAGCAGGTCACAGAAAGCAGAGCTTTTACTCCTCAAGCTGAATGTCTCTGCTTCATCACTCCCTTTTTACATCAGCTACACGTTTCTTCCTGTAGTGCACTGCGGAGAGAAATAGTCTCTAGGTAGGAAAGATCCCGACAGCCCTGTGCGATGCTCTGCACCAGGGAAAGCAGCTGTCTCCTCTTTCCTTCCCAGGGAAACTGGAGAATTATCTTCCTTTTAGATGCCTCCCCAGTACCTGCTCTGCTCCTCTGTGAATTTTCATACTGTTATATTAATCTTTCTGCATCTCAGGGTTCCCAGTTGCAGTGATGCAGGAGCTCAGAAAATGTAACATCACAGGGATAAAATTCATTTGAACAAGGTTTATTTTACTCTGTAGTGACTCACATAATTGGCTTTATCTGCTGCAATGAGATTTTGATAAACCCTCACTACATGGTCTTGTCTGGCTTTCCATTGCTTAACTTCCAGGAATATGTCTTCTGGGTAAATAGACAGAGGTGAAAAATAAAGAGTATCATATATTCCATGAGGAAGAAAAAATAAGTCAGAAGCCCTTTCAGAAGAGAGTGCTAAATGAACACAAATTTGCCTGCTTCTTCCAACATTTTAACTACATATACTCTTCTTTAAGCTGATTTAACACAATTCTAAATGCTCAGAAATTAGAATGAAGAACTTTCCTGGTAATTTTCCCACAGGGACTAATGTCAGCTACCTTTATTGTCTTCAAAAGAAGAGCTCCCAATAGAATGCTGAAAGACAGGAGCTGCCCATATAATTCCTAGTCAGATAACCTTTCTATCCTATAAGGAAAATAGAATAGAAAGTAGGATGACCAAGAAGAGAGTTACTAACTAGGCATGTGGCTCTGAGTGGGGGATTTGGGTTCTGTCCGTTTGCTATGAGGACAAGAACCTCTTTGGTTTAGCTTTACTCCGCTAAACCAAATAAGAGAGTACCATCTGTGGAAGTGGTGAGCTATATCAGCCAGGCATCAAGTGAAAAGAAAAAAAAACCCACAAAAAGGGATTGAAAGGACAAAATAAAATGTTCTCACAATTGAGAATAAAATCAAGGTGTCAAGGATAAAACCAATCCAGTCATCAAGAGGTATGAAAAGAGAGATGCCTGTATGCCAGTACTAAGAAGCTAGTAACAAACTAGAAGAATTGGAAACCATGTCTGTGCATTGGTGCCAGACTATAACAGGCTCACAAGAGAATACTTGTGCAACTAAAATTGTTAAATTAGCTTGTTTGGCATAGATTGTCAGTTGCAGAGCTTAGGAATGACGCTCTTATATTGTGTCTGGCAACTCTAAAATAGTAATCTTGAATATTCCTGAATTATTCAGGAATATTCAAGACAGAAGATAGATCACATGCTGGTCTGTGCCTGCTACAGACCATCATACTTGCAAAGAGCTGTGCAATATCTTTATAAATAGCACATACAGAAGAAAAATATGCTGTCATCTTTACCTTTAATGACCTGTGCTGACAGAAACTTACAGCCAGTACAAAGCTCTTTAGAAGTGGTTAAAAAAAAAATATAATGACGATTTCCTGATTCTGAAAACACTGCATTAAACATGAAGGAATTCTCTCTTTGCCTTCATTATGATAAATACAGGGACACCTCTTTGAACTAAAATGAAGTTTAGCTTTACGGTAGGAGATTATGAAATTATTACATTTGATATCTTTACATAGAATAAAATCCAAGCCAATGATATATGTATTTAATGCCAAAAAAAAGAGTGAATCTTGCAAAACTGGTAATTATTTTGAGTCAAACCATCTGGTAGAAAAGATTTTACACACTTACAAAACACCATTCACATTGTTTTGCTAAAAACTGATCTCACATTTAGGAATAAAACTGAAAAAATATTACTTAAAATTTTTTAAGAGAAGTAACATAAATGGAAGAATTTCAAGTAGCAAGTGGAAAGAAGAACTGATAGCAGTCAATATATATTACAAGCCCTGAAATATAGAGAAAAGATAAAGCAAGTAAAAAGACACAGGAAAAGAATTTGTAAGGTGTTAGGTAAAATAAGACAGCTGAAGTTCATGTAAGTAGAAGAAATTTGAAAAATTACTTTGGTATTTTACCTAATAGGCATAGGGGAGTGTGCATTGGCTTTAGAATTGTAATGAAAAACAAAGTCAATGAGCTTTTTGTGTTCAGGAATATAAGGTATTTTTATATCATGAGATGAGAATATATTTTGTATTTTTACTGTAACTGATGATCGTAGTAAACCCAGATAAATAAAAGTAGATGGTTTTCATTTAGCAACTCTTTAAAACATAGTTTCAGGCTTTGAAATGACCATATCAAACATGCATTTGAGGTTTTAATATGTGCTACTAAGAAATCTGAGAGCCACGGAGAATTTCCAGAAGACTGAAAGCAAACTAATATGCTGTTACATAAAAAATCAAAATGCAATAAGTAGTGAACCAGAGATTTATTATTCTTTTCTTAAGAGCTTCACTCTTAGTCACCTACTAGATTTTCAGCAAAGTTAATACAAGGAAGCACTACTCAGAACATAAGACAAAATGCATTCTTCGTGCCACGTACTTTTAGCTTATGAATTAAGTATAAGGGCTCACCTAGTCCCCAGCTCTGCTATAGCCAAGTAAGAGACAGAAACACCTCTACAGTGTGAGTGTCTCATCTTAACACAGGTGCCTAAGTACACGGTCACAAACATCTTTTGGACACATCTCTTCCACTGAGGAGAGACTAGGCAAGCAGGTTTATCCAGTGCCTTACTTGTAGACGGTGAGATGAGGTTAACTTAAGAGAGGCAAATACCACGCTCCTGTGACTGTGACAATACTCTGTCATTCAACCCTTCCTATGTTCATCCTGGATATCTATATTTCTTCTTTTGTGTCACAGAAGATTAATACATTTTCAATGATCCTTCTAAAGAAAAAAGACCGAAGACTTCAAAAAATTAAGTAGAGCAAAAAAAAAGTCAATTAAAACACTATGCCATGAAATTTGATTTTCTTGAAAATAAAGTATTGAATTGGGAAGAACAGCAAAACAACTATTAAAAACAAGTCAAGAATCATTATGAACACAGAGCTTTCCGCAAGGGCCTGGAGCACACTTCCTTCTCTAAATACGGTTTTCATATTTATTGTGCTCTATTAAGCCAAGAGCACTGCAGAATTAGTGGATAGCTACCCAGTGCTAGGGCATTTATGATGGGAGTTTCAGACAGGTTTCTTTTTACATACATTTTCTAAACATTATACTTATGTTCCGGGCATGATTCTCTAAGTTCAGTGTCAATGACTGTTTGGTAGTATATTCAGGTGAGAGAGTATGGTCTTATATAGAAACATCCCTAAATCATTTATGCTTAGCAGGGTACAAAACCTTATATTTTTCTCTTTCCTGGCTTATCTCCTCATGTTGTTCCAACAGTTTTTTTAAAAACAAAAGAGTTCCTTTACCAAGGACTGAGCATTATAAAAGCTTTGACTCATCATAAAGCAGAGATCAGATTTAACCTGAAGAGAACAAAGGCTTTGCACAACCTGAAGGGTGTCCCTGTAACTTAAAGTTTGTGGGTTTTTAAATCAAAAACTGATAAACTTTAAGGGCATAGATAATCCTCTCCTAAGGCCTCTGCTATTGGAGAAAGCCTCAGAGGACGGTAATGTCTACAAAGATCCTCTTACAAATTTTCTGAGCCTCTCCACCTGCTCTCATCTTTGCTTGCAAGCCTTCTTCTGCCAAATACGTTAAAATGAGCTCAGCTTTGTAGCAAATACTGGGTTTTGAAGACAGTTGCTGTAGTCTTGTGCCGTTTGATGACTCTGCAGTATGTCTTCACACCTATTCACATCCTACTTAGACTCTATCCCCTCCTCCTGCATCAGCAATAGGTGCCCTAAGTAATTGTGCAGAGATTTCCAGTACTACAGATGGAAGTTCTTGCTCATGATGTCAAAATTTGTTAATGCAATTAGGAGAGACCAACTGGAAGGGGAAAGATTTAGATTAGACATTAGAAAGAAATTATTCACAATGAGGGTAGTGAGGCACTGGCACAGGTTGCCCAGGGAAGCTGTGGATACCCCCTCCCTGGAAGCGTTCAAGGCCAGGTTGGATGGGGCCTTGAGCAGCCTGGTCTGGTGGGAGGTATCTCTGCCCTTGACAGGGGCATTGGAACTGGATGATCTTTAAGGTCCCTTTCAACACAAACCCTTCTATGATTCTATGATTCCTGACTCTGTCTTCTAAATTATTGACTTTCTTAGGACTTCCTGTTTGTTACATTACAATACCAAATGAGTTTCAAGCAAACATTCACCTGAAGAGGAAAAGTGACAAGATTTAACAGTGTCAATGTAGCGTTTTCTTTTTCATTCACTATTTTCACTAAATGCAATAGGTTTTTTTAAGCATAACCTTTCATCCATAAAATTCAAAAGCAAAACCCTGGGAGACAGATACAGATACAAAAGTCAGCTCTTAGCTATAACTTTTTTCACATTGAAGATGACTCAGTAATTGGATGAATACTTTCCTCTGCTGAGATCTTTGGCTATATATTCAAAACACAAAACTCCACCCCACACCTCTCCTTCTGGAGTAGCTTTTACTGACATACAGCTCCTGCAGGAAATAATACATACGAGGGCTCTTGGCAGGGGGTTGCTTCTTTTTGTTAGAGTGTTTAGTTTGATTTTTTTGACAATATAGTCTGTTTGTATAGGTTCAAGAAGTGTGTAAATTGTTATAAATTTACACCATTTCTTATGGAGTAGTAAACAATGTATTTTCACATTCTCCCTAGGTTAGAAACATATGGTGTATATTTGTACTTGTAATGCATAAAGAGTCATCACCTGTGTAGAAGAAAGCTGAAGCTAGAGCACAAGAAAAGTGGCCTCAGTAGGCGCCCAGTTACAGAATAAGACCAGGTTTTGTTCTAGACAGGATGATGTGGGAACAAGAGTAAAGAATCATGCATGCAGTGGGCTGAGAACGTAGGATATCACTGACAGGGAAATAAGCTTAAAGTCCAGAAAGGGGGTTGAATCCAAGAATTCTTCAGGTGATTGACAGTCTTAATAGGAGCAGGCTGGTAATTGGAAAATGGTGTTTGGAGAGAAAAGAGGAATGGTTTCTCCATGACCACAGTTTGTCAGTGGGAGGTATGGTAAACAGGAAGAGTGAAATAGATTCTGAAGTGGAAAGACGTAACAGGAATTGACAGCAGAACTGAAGGAGAATGGTGATATAAACTGCTGCCTTTATAGTAAAATAGGACCCTGGAGGATAACCTGTTTTCATGGATTTTCTCTGTGAACTCCTGAAATGCAGTGAAACACCTGCACTAAATAAAAGGTGCTGGGAGGAAGGGAAAATGCTCTTTGTTGATATCTTCTACTTTGATGTGTAGCATTTAACTGTATAGTTGGCGTCTGCACAGCTTGGCTCTTGCAGCCAGGATTATTTAATACTGCACTAGACAAGCTAACTGACAATTTTATAGAAAAGAGTAACATTGCAAATACAGAGATTAGCAAGTTTGGCAATTTTGATCTAGGCTGTATCAACCGTGAATTACTGTTGCACTCAAAGTTTTCTGCCCTGAACCCCTGGGTACAGTAGAAAGAATCAAAATTCAGTAGTATAAATATTTAAGCATGAGCCAAGTTAAACAGAAGGAGGTCTTAAATCAATACCCTCTTAGTCGGACATTGTTGTACCAGCAGAAAGTGTTTAAACATTAAATAAAAGCTCCTAACCTAAGCAATGTCATACAAGCAATTAGGGATAACCAAAGGGCAACATCAATAGATATTGGTATAGCTTATTACAGCATACACTCTGTAGGCAATTCATAATTATGTTAAATCTGGATGCTAAGAATTTTAGAGGAATACAGATTCTTTCAAGGGGAAAAAATATGAAAATCCTACAAAAGCAAGAAGGGCTAGAGATTTATCTTGTGCATGGCACTTAAAGGAACTTCGAAGGCAAATTTTTATACATGATCTAGCTGGGGTTTCCACAATTCTCTAAAGCTAAGCATATTAGTTATATATAATAATCAGTCCCTGAAGTGATTCTGATATTGAACACCCAATAGAGGCAAAAAGTCTAGGAACGTAGCTTGTAAAATACCACAAGTATCTGTGAGTTCTGTCTTGTCTGCTGTGTCTATCAACAGAATAATTGCTTTTCCTCTCTCTGTTAAGGCACCTTAAAGCTATCTCTAATTATATTTATTATAGGAAGACACATGGTCCAACTTACCAAAAATATATATTTCCCTTACTATTTCACAGTTGGGGAATCTGATGGTGGAAGGAAGAATTTGTATGCAAAACGGTCTGGAAGAGATTTATTCCTAAATAGAATCTCTTCTGACAGTAGTAACACAAAGCATACTTTACCATTCTGAACAAGGAAAAACCTTTAATATGCTTTGAAACTTGCTGGAGCACTCTCCATTAAGCTCAGCATATGCTAACACTCTTCCAGTTAATCACCAGATACTGCCACCAATTCTCATTAGACTAAATCAGTTCAATGGGAGATATCCCAATAAACTGGTGATCCCGATTAAACTCTTTCCAATTAATTTGCACTTCATGGGAGTTTTAATGTTATTTCACTTGAATTCAGTTTGAGACTTCTGCTATGTTGTGTGTGACTTGAGCAGCACTTTTCCTATAAATAGAGACTTCAGAATGTGTTCCAAAGAAAGAGTATGTTTTATGGAGATGCTAGTTTTTAAAGCGTTTCCTGATATTTCAAAATGGGAGTGTTAAATGGCAAAAGTGCTTAACCGGATCTGAAGAACCTCAGCCTCGCTCATCAGTTCCCATATGTGGTTTTCCTATTGCCTCCATGGACTTCAGGATGGTTTCTCCCAGGCATCTTCCACTTTTCCCCATGTCTATCAAATCTCCTTCCCAGAGCACACCTCTCCAACTGCTGTATGCTCGAAAAGAAAAATTACAACTTAGTGTTTTTCAACTAAACAAATAGTGCTGCACTTAAACCTCTGTTAAATGTGTTATACAGAAAACCTTGACACCTCTCTTAAGTATAGTAGTGGTTACTCAGAAGTGCTGCATACTTGCAGAAATCATCTAGGTTTAGGGCTGAAACTCAGACATTACTTTGCCATAATGAGGATTTGAAAAATGTCCAAGATCATGAAGGACAGTTTCGTGCATTTTCCAACCCCACAACTCTCAAGTTTTTTTTTAACTAGTTCTCCCATCAAAAAAATAGCTGATGGATTTAATATGTAATTTTTTATTTTTTAACAAACAAATTTAGAGATTAAATAATTCAAAAGAATAAGCACTCAGGTGTCTACAAGATTAATTTCTTCATGATAGTGGAAAAACCATCTTACATTTGCACTAAGAAAAAGAGCATGCCTTAGACATATTTATTAAAAAAATAGAAAAAATCAAAACAAATAGATGGAAAAAAGGGGCAAGTAAATCTTATGTTTCAGTTGTCAGGTTAACACAAACAGCTAAGTGGGAAAATAAATTAATCTCTTCAGTACAGATCAATTAAGGCTTTACCAAAAAGGCACATGACTTAGGCGACTTTTAGCAGATGCTTTCTGTATCTCTTCAGACAAGTACTGAATGATTCAGATATTACTCATGGCCTGAATGTAGCCACTAGTGAGGTTCTGGAGTTCCCTGTACCTGGATCCCATTACATTCAGTTTTACCCATGAGTATATCTTTTATCCTGCTATTGTGCACACACAGCAACTCAGACCTATAGAAGCAGAGTTGGTGGATTTGCAGAACATAATGACAGTTAACTCGGTGAAGAACAGCAAAAACTACAACAGAAATGTGTCTGAGATACACATGGCTTTCAGGCATATAATGTACCTTTTCCCCTTGAAAAAGGAGGACAAAACAGGCTTGCAGGGTGATAAACTTGGAATGTCATAGATTTGGGCAGATTTTCAATTGGATAGACTTGAAAGGGTAGACCCAAAAGTCATTTTAAAGAAAATGACTGCATGACATACAAACGAGAAGTGAAGTTAAAACTGACTTAAAGAGAACGTGTCAGTTATATTCCCCACAGGGAATGAAAGGAAGTTACGTACATGCACTACTGAAATAAGAAGGTAGTAAAAAATGGACACAACAAAAATAAATTATCAAAATTACTATTTTTATAAGCTTCAGTTGTTATTCCTGGAAATTAGTATCACTAACTGTAAAATTAGCAAACCTGAAGCCTTTCTGTCTAGAAAAGGCTTGAATTTAGCTGGATTTGGAGGGCACAGAAGCTCAGGAAACAGAAGATGATATGAAGGACACACATTTCTGATATGGTCTGGGGAAGACATGGGACAGTCATTAATACGTCTCTAATGTAACCATATGTCCCTGCTACTCCTTGTGTTACCAAGATGGGAAAACCTTATTCACCAGCGTTCTCCACAGCTTCCTTTCTCCTCTCCTTCCTGGCATTTATCTCTTATCCCTCACAGTAGCCTTCACATACTCCGTCTATCTTACCCTCTTCCAGGAGTTTGGAAAGAAAGGATGGACCAAGACAATTCTTGTATGAAATGGTAGAGATTGTCAACTACGCAGCAGTGAGGAAAGATGAATTCCTATACTCTAAAGGAATGGGGGAAAGAGGGTAGGAGTCTGAGACTCTTGTGTGCGTTCTCCCTGAAAACCTACTTGTCTGTTTCTACTCGACCATCTGAAGTTCTCCAAAAGTCCCAATATGACCTACCTCAATAAGATGCTTAGGCCAGTTTTGCTGCCCTCCAATTTGCAAAGTGAAAGGGTGAATAAAAAGACTGGCTTGATGATGGTTCTTGTCTCTTAATTCCGCAGCTTCCTTTTTAACAATATTTTCTCCTCTCCTTCTCTTAATATCCTGGCTGGGATAAAAAAAATATCTTGTCAGTCTAGGAGTAGACACTAATAGAAAAAGACACAGAGACTTTCACAGAAGAATAAACCTGATGAGAAATGTCATAGCAAATGGGGGCAAAGTTTGATAACTCTCCAAGGATGATGGTAAATGCCAAAAATTTTCAGCTAACTTTACATTCTATGTATGAGATCAATCATGCATTGGGGCGCGGGGGAAACAAAGAAAGAAAAGAGAAACACACAGAAGAACCCAAGGATTATTTTGACAGGAGGTACAACCAAATTTACATACATTATATATATTCCTCAGACAAAATACATTATTGGTCTTAGTGCAAGACTGGAATTCAATGAATAGATTGATGGATGAGATTATATTAGCTGATTTAACATGATCTTTAAACCCTAAAACCTATGACTCAGTCAATTTTCCATATCCTTCATCTGAAAATAAAGTATGCAATGTTCAAATATTTGCTTATACTTAAAGCTTTTCTTAATAAATAGGCTAAAAAGTCTCTTTTGTTGTAGTCTACCAGAGAACAGAAGCATCAGTTCAACAGTCTTGTGATTTTTCTGCCCTTAAAAAAAAAAAAAAAAGCTTTGCTGCAGAAAATATGATAGAATTTCTGCCTGAAATTATCTCCTCAGGTCACCACTAATGTAAATCTAAACAGATAAATCGCTCACTTTGTGCTTTGGTATTTTAGGATGCACCACAAGAGAAAGGTGTAGTGAGCTATTGTGAATTTCAGTAACATGAATAAACCTTTTTTGGGAAATGCTTGCAACACAGTTTTAACTGTTCAGTTTTAAAGTAGCATTAGGGCAAGCAAACAAAGGGAGATTCCATTACCACAGAAAAAAGAATTATAAAAATACTAAACTACAGACAAGACAATCTCAATAGTATTTTAATTTCCATAGGGGTTTACACTTAATTAGATATGCAGATAATTACCAAGATAGTGCGAATGTTTCTCGGAAGTCTTTGATTCCCATCATTTTACATTTATTTCCTTTTTCTAGCGTTTGCAGAATTACAAATATTGGAATTATCATTTTTACAACACTTCAAAGCGGTGCTATAAACCTTCGAATGACCTTGCAGACTCCACAGCTTGTCCACCCATTACCAAAGAGGCTCATTCCATCAAGAATTGAGAGGCTATTTTGGTACCTGATATGTCTCTAGGGCTGAGGATTTCTATAGTGAAGTAGAAGCACTCAAATACACTGTGTGGGAAATACAACACATGAAAGCCTCATGTACAACTTAAGCTCCGCAATGATGATTAAAGGGCCTTGAAGGCAAGAGTAAACAGAGCTTTGTGCAGGCTCTTTGCACCTGCATGAACATTACTCTAATTGCTTAGGCTTGTTTACTTTTCCTCTCACAGCCAGAACCTAGAGATAAGCTTCTACTGCAAATCAGCTTGAATAAAGCTGTCTGCACCAACAGCAGAAGGAAGTGAGCGCATGAATGTGTTCATTTTACTTTGCAGGCATAAAAAGGCCATTATTACAGCCAATTATTCCTACTTCTTCTCCAACCAAACACTAAGTAAAATACGAAAATTAAAGCCTACAAGTTGGCAGTGCACGTACTTAATCAGAATAGATACCAAGCAGATGACTAGTGGATCCATGAGCAAAGTCATAGCCTTTGCTTTTCAAGTTGTTTTCAACAGATTAAGACAAAAGCTCTCTAACGAGGTGGAGAGTGGGAGGGGGGGAAGGGGGGAAGGGGCGACATGGGCAATGACACATGGACAGGCATGGCAAGCAGATGGACAGGACACAATTATGTCTAAACAAACCGGCTAACTCCAGATTCATCAGAAATATGTGATATGAAAGTCACAGTATGTCCCCCGTAGTGCTTACTTTCAACCAAAACCAAAAAGGCATTGAAGTTGTTATTTTTGTAATTGTACTATACCTTAAACATATGCTCTATGTAGAAAAGGTACAGAAGACATGAGTGTCTAGATTTATAGAATGGTGTGGTTGATAATGCTGGTCATAAATTAGTATTTTTCTCTTGTTAAGAGCTATTAAAAGTTAGGAAATAAAATGTAAGTATAAGCAGTCCATTTTGTCAATGCAGAAAAATGAGAGGCAGATCTGATCTCAGGCCTGTGCGTGTTTACAGATGACCTGTAAAAGGCAGACAACCAGTGCAATAAGAGCATTCCCTGGCCTTGTCTCACCTGACCCTGAATATTTCCAGCGATAGGGCATCTACCACTTCCCTAGGCAAGCTGTTCCAGGATTTCACCCCCCTCGTTGAAAAAATTTCTTCCTTGTACTGGGTCTAAATTTAATCGCTTTTAGTTTAAAACCTTTGTGTCTTGTCCTATTGCAACAGACCCTACTGAAAATTCTGTCCATGTCTTTCTTATAAGGTCCCCTTTAAGTGTTGAAAGATCACAGTAAGGTCTCCCCAGAGCCTTCTCTTCTCCTGGCTGAACAGCCCTAACTCTCTCAGCCTTCCTCACACGGCAGGTGTTCCATCTCTCTGATCCTTTTTATGGCCCTTCTCTGCACCCACTCCATCAGGTCCATACCTCTCCTGTACTAAGAGCTCCAGAGCTGGGCACAGTGCTTCAGATGGGGTCTCACTAGAGCGAAGTAGAGGGGAGAATCACATCCCCCGACGTGCCGGCCACGCTTCTTTTGATGTGGCCCAAGGCATGGCTGGATTTCTGGGCTGCAAGTGCACATTATTGGCTCACGTCCAGATTTTCATCCACCAGCACCCCCAAGAAAAACAGAAAAGCATCATTATTATGCCATAGTAAAAGTCAATAGTGCATCCATAAATTGATTATTGTATGCGGCTTAGGTATCTCCCTCTCAAAAAAGATACAGGAGAAATACAAAAATACAGCAAGGAGCAGCAAGATGACAAAACCATGGAGAGTGTTCCACACAAAGTGCAAATACTCTAACAGGACTCTTCAGCTTGTAGAATAAATGGCAGAGAGAGGAGCCATAGGAAAGTAAGCAAAAAGTAAACAAAAATGATTTCTCATCCCAGCCAATAAAAGAAACAGAGGGCATCAAATGTCAGGAGCAAGTGACATATTCAAAACAAAAAAAAGGGAAGATATTAATCCACACAGCAACTACTTAAAGATCCTCCTGCCACAGGATATTATTTATACTAAAATCACATCTGAATTAAGAAAGTGGTAAGAAGATACTACTTTGATTTGGTATCACCTGTAAGTAGTGAAGTCCTTAAATTGCAAATTACCAGAGGCTGGGAGGATTTTCCAGGAAGTTATTATTCCATGCTTGCTCCCTACTTGTACACTACTCTAGACACCTCTGTTCTCAAACAGGTAGCAAGCTAGATGGATTTATGGCTTGACTAGTACAACTGTTCTATTGTTTAGACCTTCTACTTGTTTTAGTAAAATATTTAGTTTGGAAAATGTAAGCTGATGTACTCTATAGGCCAGAAGGGTAACCCATTAAAATAAAATAAATCAGAGAGAGGAACAGCTTGTATTTCTTTCCTTCCTGGTTAGATACCTTACCAAGATATTTTTATATCCACCTCCCACAGCTTTTCCTGCTCATTCCTTTCTATATAGCCCATTAGCGCATAGTTACTCCATCTATACTGAGGGCTCAGCAGTCAGTTAGAAGCTATCCTCAGCTATTCACAAGGGGGAAACACATGAGTAAAGGTATCAGTAAAGATTAATCAGAGTTTGGATATTATTTAGAAACATCCAAGACAGACAGAACCCACATTGCTCTCTACAGGAGAGGATAATTTTAACTTAGTAGAAACAGAATAAAAGCACAGAAGGCCTTCTAAAACTGGTAGAAAAGATTTAACTATTTTTCAGTGGAAAATTACCCAGTCTGATGCTCAATATCGAAGATAATGATGTTGGATTTTTTTTTCAGTGTCAGATTTTTAAGGGCATACTTAAGATTTTCATTTAGATAGTAATTGAAAGGTGTTTGGTTGAACACTGTGGGACAGAAACGGCACTGAAGTGTCTCAGGGATTTGTCATCTGTGTTCTTGTCTGGCTGACTTCTCTGCAGCATCTGCCCTGAATGAACAACAGTTCCCATGAGGTACAGCAGTGATTCAGAGCAAAAAGAGACTACAGAAAACATTAACAGCCCAGGATTCCCATTTCACAAAACAGAACCATGCAGGAGCTATCTACAACATAGTTCACTGTAGGGAACCCTTCAGAAACAGGGAGTGCACCTCTCTCCCTCATCCTTCTTTTACGCAACATAAGTCCTGAACCTGTGGGAAGCTGAAGAGTTTGTCAGTGCTGATAGAGGTTTCCTTAAAATTTTGAATACAAGAGATAGATTGGGTAAAAATCAGTGGCAGGCACAGGAAGAGTTAGGAGTTAATCTAGCAAGATTTCTCCACTGTGTTGCACCACCTAAGTTTTTAGAGTAGAAGTCATGTTTAAATGACGCTTCAATTCTATTACACCTTGCTGGTTTAATGCAACATGAAGTCATAAAAGTCAACAGATTTGAATTTGGAAAAATCTAACATCTTACCATGCTGAGCCAAATGTTTTATTTAAGGTATCACTCTTCGCTCTACAACCAGGTTTTAAATATTGCAATTGTTGTTGCCAAACACTGCCCTTCCTCTTTGCTTTATTAGTTAGCATTTAGGTGTTAAGTAGTAAATAAAGTTCAGTCCAATGGGGTTTGATGCAACCTGCAGTTTAGAGCAGAAGTAGCTGAAGCATCACTCTTTAATGGTGGCATAAGTCCTTGTATGAGCAATAAAATCTGCCATTTCCTTTTATGAGGTAAGCTAAATGCTATTAAAATGATGAATGAACTAGTTTCATTTTATTTGTTCAGCCTTTCTCAGTGCTATTTCCACAATCCTATTTAAATCACCAGCTTGTATTTTACATAAGTTCCTATTGGCTTCAAATGTACCGATGTCTCCATAAAAACCCTTCAGAGCGGCAGTAAAGTTTTATTTTCTTTTCCAGTGAGCAAACAGTTAAAGAAAAGAAATTAAGCTGAAATACACAGTCGAGATTAATACACGCTTTCTGAGGGAGTTCTTAAAAGAATTTTCTAGGTAGTTTAAGAGACCAACCCGCTTCACAACCAAGTGCTGCTAGTTGTTCATAGGAAGTTGAATCTCTGACTGATCAGTCCCTCTGGGACTGCAGTAGAAACCAATAACGTTCAGATCAAAAGCATTTTGATTAAATAACGTAACTAAAATATATATAGAACTGGTGTTGCAGCAGATATTTTTCCTCCTATAAGGATGAAAAAATCTCCAAATTTACCTTCTTTTCAAAATTCAGGGTAAACATAAGGGTAAATATTTGCTTCCTGTGACATGTTTTTGACCTATTAATTAGTTCCTACAAGGATGATGAAATCTCAGTCCTGCTTTATCACAGCTCAAGGGGCTAAAATTACCATCAGTCAAACATCCCAAGATATAAACTGTGAAAGAAATCAAACATGTCTTACTGAAGTTTGACTGGGTGATCAAACATGGATCTCCAAGGTCCTAGCTTTAATGTCAGTGCAGAGGATAAGGAGGGAGGAGAGAAAGAAAGAGCACGTAAATGAATACAGAAGAGCAATTAAACTGTCAACCAATTAAGCTGTCAGCCAAATAAGCTGTCAGCCAAAGTCTGTTACCCAGGTTTATTTTAAATGAGCATTTGAATCCCGGTGGTCAGTATGTGCTGCATGTCACCTGGCTGCTCCAGGTCTTACCTGTACAGGAGGAGTACAGAATTTTAGCTCAGTTCTTGAGTTTTAAAGATCCTCTCCTCAGTCTTTGGTGTATTAAGACAGACAAACATGCCTAGGGCCTAACTGGATAAGAAATGGAATGAAAAAATAGACCAGGGATAGCAATTTGCTGTGAGTAGCATTTTATTTCATTCCCCGCCCTCCCCCTGGTCAAGCCCAAAGATATAACTTCATCTAAGCTGTACTTGAAAACTTGGAGGAAGGCCTGAGAAACTGCTTATCACATAGTGATGTGAACTGCCTGGAAGACCAGTTCCCAAGAAATGTTTTCTTCCGTAAACCTCCCAATACAATTGAAAAACTAAATACAGTAAATAGAAATATGAGATACTGGCTAAGGAAGAACAAGTTCACTAATTGTCATGGGAACAGCTAGAGGCCCAGTCAGATGTTAAAAAAAACATGAGTTTATTTCTTTTATTCCTTATTTATTGCTAGTTTTTCTCAGAATATCTATTGAAGATGCTTTCCACAGAGTGCAATTAAAGGAGATTGCTTAGTCACTACAATGGTACCATGCAATTGGTGCATGGAAAACATCCATGCATTTATATATGGGATATGATCCACACTAAGGAAAGGTAGTTTGAGAAGTTCAACTGGTACTAACTTGCAGAAACACTAAATGGTTGTCATTAAATAATTAAACTAATGTTTATAAAAATACTGTGTTGAGAGATACCCTAGAGACAGAGTAACATCAGCAGAATTATTTGCCTGAACTGACAGAATTCAGAGGAATTAAGAGAACTGTTTAACTGGACTAAAGAATTCAAGAACTTACAACGTGGAAAAGTTCTGAAAGCTCTTGAAATCGAAGACACAGGATTATGGGGGGAAAATATATAGGGCAGTCCTGGGAATAACTGAATGAGGAATTGCTTCCCAGGTAATATTATGAATAAACAGAGCATCTGAAAACTTGGAAGGAAAAACCCCTATGTCATAAAGCATAGAAATAAAGTTAAAATTGCTAAAACTCAAGGTGAGCTAGACTTCACAAGGGAAAGTAATCACACAGCAAAAGGAAATTTGTCTATGTAAATAGTAGAACAAGAAACAAAGAAGACATCTACAAGGCAAGTGGAAAAATTTGTGTTCAGGACAGCCCAAAAACAAGTGAAGCAGACATTCACATGGAACAAAGCAAAGAATAATTTGTACAAATGAAGATACAAAACAGAAAATTAGCACATGGAAGCAGGACATGATCAGGGAAAAGGCAGCTGAACCATTGACATTCTAGGGAACCAAAAATGCAGTTTTAAAGTCAGAGAAAGCCCATCTAAAGCCTTTCTACGGTCAGTGATTTCTTTTCCTAGATCAGTTCAAGCAACTGTGCTGCTGTGATGGAAACTGGGAGAATGGATGTCCCTGAGTTGCAGGAACAAGAAGAAATTTTGCAGTGCACACTACAAGGTGTGTGCTGCATATCTTTGGTCAGGCTCAGGCCTCCCCACCAAGTAATCCAATTCAGGAACATAAAATTCCCACATTCCTTCTATAACTAACAGGAAAAGATGGGCACTTCCAGCAACAATTAGAACATGAATCAGTCTATTGGAGCAGCTGGGTTTATTATTCCACTGACTACACAAGCAGTAAGGGCGCTGTACTTCAACAGTTTGCACAGACACGTGCCCATCCATAGGCAGGACAAAAATTTACCCTCAAACTATCGAGAAAATATCTGTTAAAAATTAGGAATCACCCACTGGACATGCCAGAAAGGAAGAAAATTCTGACTTGATTAGTCAATCATAGCTGTAAAAGTCATCTGATTTGAAACGTCCCTTGTGAGGCATTTTTAGAGAACAGGGCCATGATGAGGCCATCTGGAATACAATATGCAGTTCCAGGCAGCCAGATGCAAGGAAGATTAATTTAGTCTGTAACAGGACTACAATAATCAAGAAAATGAAGAATTTATCTTCTAAAATGAGATTAAAGGATGCTGGCTTGTTTAGCCTAAGAGAATAAAGGCTTGGGGGGATTCTGACTTCTTTCTATATACTCATCAGTCTAAGTTTCTACAAACTTACCACAGGCTAAGAGCTATTTCAACTAAAAGACACTGCTGTTACAATTAAAAAATGGATAGACCCTAGCGATTAATAAAGTTAGCCTAAATATCAGACAAAGGTTGCAAATTCCTAGAGGACTAGAACAACTTTTATTAGGGGCAGTTCCACCATTTACTTACATTGATGCTGAAGTGTGATCAGTTTATCATTAGGATTTACAGCACAGTTCCTTCAACAGCAAGGAGTGGGATTCGTTAACTCACAGGGTCCTTTCTATGGAGCTTTGGCCTCAAACATTTCTCTTTGTCTAGTGGGCATTTTCTTAGTGTTTCTCTTTATTTAATACACTTACATGTGTAGTGCCGTGTTTTCAAAGATCTTCGTGCCCCACAGAGACAAAGGTCACATTTTCAGAATTATTCTCCAGTCACAGGACTGCTCTCCTTGAATACTCCTACCTGAACATGTTTATTCTTCAGCAGATGATGACTTATCTTTCTCTTTATATACTCTTCCAGGGACCATATTCTGTGCCAGAAATTAACATAAAGGTCACTAAGGACTTATAACTAAAATAACCTAAGCAAGAGGAAAGACATTGTTGTTTCCTTGGTCTTTCACAGAAGTCAGGGAGTCAGCTGAAAGTCAGCAGGCTGGGTCTGTCTAAGGCATAAATGGCAGGGGTTGTTTGTTTGTGAAAGAGGAGGTAGTGGGGAGAGAAAAAGCAAAGCAGTGACAAAGGCCAAGAGGACATACTTTGAGTTACCAGCATACTCAGTTTTGATACAGAATTATTATGTTCAGTCAAAGACATAGAAACAGTGACTAAAATAGGCATTTTCTCCTCTTCTGAAAACCACCATGTAACCACAATTTTAGACAGGCATCAGCATCTCCATGACAGCATGTCCTGTGCAATGCAACAGCCCCTAGCTATCACTGTTTGAGCATTGTTCATACAAAAGATGTGTAGTTAGCTGATGTATTAGAAACTTATCAAATTTTCCATCAGCTGAAGAGGTCTGAGAACTATGTTCTTTGGCAAGAATCATCTTTTAAGGATGAATCCAAAGGCATGATACAAATATAACAGCATGAGTCCTGAAGGGTTCTCTTAACAAAAGAAAAAAACATTCTTCTTTATACAAGAATGTGGGATTTGGCTCAGGAGTGATTAGCCAGTTGAGGCCTACAATGACCTCCACCGATGCTGGAATCTCTTCATTTTTCTTCTCCACATGGCATTTTGCTGTTGACTGGGGTTCTGGCCAATGAATAAGACTCCCAGGCACTATTGCAATACTAGGGGATGCCATAAAATCCCAGCAGTAAATTTTTGTTCATTTCACTGAGAGATCATCCTTTCATTACTTGTATATGCCATAATAACATATGGCACCTGCATTTCTTCTTCCAGTATTATTGCCATAATTGACATTATTTTTAATTTTTCCTAAAGGGTAAAATACATTTTACTCACCCTGATTTCAGCAGGCATTTGAGAAGGCAGGAGCATTAAGTAGCTTCTCAACACTCTCAGGCCATTCATTTTCCTGATTTTATCACTGAAGTTCCTTTGCACTTAACCTGAGGGAGCAGGAGCATACTCAGTAATTGTTAACCCTTGTTTTTTTCATAGTTAGAAATGCTAGAACAGCAAGGCTTTCAGAGTCCTGCACAGGTTAATATACAGATTAACTCAAAGTAACTTTGAGAATGCATCCTGATATCATTGGGAATTTCTGTTGCATGTAGTTGAAGAGCTGAAAAATGAACACATTGTCTATTCCGACTGGGTTTTCAGTTCTGATTGTAAACCAGCAGTTCTTTCCAGTAGTCAGGAGGTGGTAGCCTCCGTGATCACTGTAGAATCAGTCAATCGTTTTTTTCCTCACTTTCAGAAGAATTGAAAAGTGCCCTTACAAACGAGATTTGGGAGAAGAGAGAAATTGACATTGCAGTTATGAAAAGGTTCAGGATGGAAGGATTTTATTCTCTCTCACACACACACATTTGGATCTTTAATTTGGAAATTCCTGTTCTTCCTCACAAGTAGTATGATAATAAAATGGTTCTCTCATTAACTCTGTTTTGACACCTTAATATTTCCCAATAATATTATTGGATTTAAATCCTCTTTTAAAAGAAATGTGCATTCCATTCATATTGTGAGTACAGAGTAATTCTTTTCAGTTTTAAGCCTGGAAAGTCAAATTCTATTTTTAATCTCTCTTTTGCCCTACCTGTTTTGAAATATAGAAGAGAGTTTTTATAGCAACACATGAATAATAGAAAACTAATCATAGAGGGAATTCCTTAATATTTTTAAAAGTTCATGTCACTTCATTTAAGCATCATTTTATTTAAGCATCTCTTCCAGAGATGTAGAATTTGTTGAATTATTATGATGAGGTGTGTGGTTTCTGCTCAGTGATTTTCTGATTGAAACTTGAAGAGAAACCATAACTCAAGTCTTTTTTCTGCATCACGTTAACATTAAAACTCTTATCTGCATGAAGGTATAGGGCTCTGTATTGGCAGATAGTTTAAACATTTGGCAAGGTTCTGCTTCCACTTCTTCCTTCCTATTTACACAGCACTAGAGCATCTTAACCTGCTGTTATGATGCTGCTCAACATCTTCCAGACAATCACCTAGCATGGAGCTTAGATGTTCTTGAAATGCCTTTTCTTAGATTAGAAATGCAAATATGATTCCAGCTTTCATTCTCCAAAATTAGAAAGGAGTCACCATTAGTTGTACTATATATTTAAAATACTGCTGGAAATAGTCACAAAGCTAGATGAAGATAAATGCATACTGTAGAAGTCCACTAGCAGGACTGTTTCCAGTGACTGCAATTAGAATTAGGGATTTGTGAAAAAAATGCCAGTGAAAATGAGTGGTATGGAGAGATAGCAGTTACATGGTAGCAGACTGATATCACAGGAGTCTTTAAATAATGCATAGAGAAGCTGAGTCACCTGTAGTAGGAACTTTTTAGGCTGCTGCATAATTCAGGAGCTTTTGTTCCTATAAAGAATACATTAAAGTTTTCAATTCTAAACTTCTAACAGGTCTATGGTCACTTGACAATGATAAATAGTGACAATTAACATGTTGTGCAGTTTAAAGATCTCACTGTTTGACTTTCATTTTTCATTTCCATTTCTCCTATAGTCCTCAGACTCCCATTCACCCTCATGTCTATGACCTGATTCTAGGCTCCATTCAATGGCAGCCTTTCTTCCCACTGAGGATGACGTGGGCTCCTGCGAAAGCTTTCCCAGGGAAGACTGGACAGACTCATACGGTCATTCAGAGAAGTCCACCACAGCACAAATGTTTTCACACAAAATGCCAGACTCAAGAAAGAGACAGGCTGCTACATGGAGCAGCAAGACAACCCTAGGGTGGTTCTTACTGCATCAGGACAAGCAGGACAACTGTACGAACTTCAACTTTTTTCTTCAACTAGACCGCAAGCATCTTATGAAATGTTAGCCAGTTGTCTGCAGAATCTTCAGGCAGATACTCACCAATCGAAAATACATGTCTTCTTCAAACAGAGGAATTGTTGATTGAAGTGTTTACAGCATGAGCTAGATGGATCAGATGACTTGATCACAGCGGTCTTCTTGCTGGCATAGGAAATCTATTAAAAAAAATTTGTTTTGACTGGTTGGCTATATTATGAATGCACAGATTTTCACACAAGACAGATCTAGAGAACCTAAAACTGACATGGCACCTCTTGCCAGCTCTTAAGTTACATTTTTTAAGCAATCAAATAGCAATTACAATTAGCTTAGAATCAACTTTCTGCGTCTAATCCAATGGAAAATATGGACTTTGAAATTACGCCAGAATGGTAGGAAGTGTTTCTGTACCTTTCAATAGTGCCTAGTTTTATCACTACAAGCAGTTAACGCAGGCTGTGGTGCATTTTAAAAGGTATATATCTCTTACTGTCTGCAATGAAAGTTGGGGTTTTTTTCCTCCTACTTACCTGTATTAAATTGTATTTTAACATATTTAAAAATATTTATATTTTTTCCCACAGCTAGAGCAATTGAATTGAGAGGGAAGTAAGCTGTGGTTTTGCTGATGACTTTAAGCCATTTGCTAGATCTAGATTCTGGAACAAGACTTTTCCCTACCACAGCAGGTTAGAGAAGAGAATATAAACAAATTTTGAACCAGAATGTACTTGACCTTCTCACCTCTAAAAATGACTCCTATGACTTCTGCTGAACCTTGAGACTGGTGCATGGGCATCCTACATTAGTTTCTCGCTGTCAGGTTGCCTGAAGGTTAGCATCTTAATAATTTCAAATATATTCATGCATGGAGAGAGTATTTATTCTCTTATTTTGAAGTGCAAAATGGAAGGGATGTTTATTAAGATTCAAAGTTACAGCTAAAATTTAGGATGAAATAGATTTTGTTTAAAGCCCTGACACACATTTCTTATCGCTAATGAGAATCAGCACAGCTCTTCAGCATCCTTCCACATTAGCACATTTCTCTCAATAAACAGACCTCAACAGCTGAAATGCAAATTATATAACTACTCTTAAAGCATAGAATGTTATGACAGTAAGCCTTAGAAAAAGACCAGTCGATTAGATGGCAGTTCTGAAGACATCTAATACACGCAATGTACCATCTAGTGTGGAGGATACATTCAAAGAGAGCAATGTGGAAATACAAGGAAAATAAAAGTCAATAAAACAAAGTCATAAACAAAAGTCATAAATCAAAAGTAGAGGACAAAGTCAGACTAATTAGATGAAAAGTTTCCCTAAATTTAAAACTATGTTCCTAGAAATACTATTGAACAACAGCAAGATGAAGGGTGGAAGGAATCAGAAGGCAAGAAACAGGAGGAAAAAGATAAGGACTTGTCAGGAATGGTGCCTTTAGGACTGGCCTCTGACTTCTAATTATGTGGCAGTGTTCTCTGAAAAATATTTCCTGTTTCTTCCCAAAATTTATGATTAAAAAGAATCCCCTGTACATTCCTTCCTAAGTTCAAAGCTGTAAGCATCAACCATAAGTGTTCTCAGGCACAAGTCTATTCTTTTTCATTCTTTTAGTGACAAGTTCAGTGGCCTAACATTCTGCCCAGTGCTTACGTTTCCCATAAGCCAATAAAGTCTTACTCTTCACAGTGAGAAAATATTTGGTTGTGGCATCTAAATTTTCTCAATGCCAGAGGATAGTTTACATTCCATGTTCCCAGGGTCTTTCATATTGCCTTATTAGAAAGGAAGTAGCTATCACCCGTGATCAAAAGACCATCCCTTAGAGAAGGTCAAAAAACAAATTACCGAAAGAGCAAATTAAAACTGATTAAAGTTAACAGTGTGTGTTTACCAGGAAGTTTTATGTTTCGGTATAGTTTTGAGTATTGTGTTTTGTTTTTCCTTTTTCCCAGAGAGCTGTATCAGAAAAAAAACCGAATTAGTTATAAGCAGTAATTAACCTTCAGAGCAATGTCACTTGACAAACATCACAGGTAAAAAAAGAAATCGAGTATGTTAAGGGTAAATCAAAAAGCTTATTACAGACAGAGTTTTCATCCCTGATGCTTTGAAGAAGCGTTTGTTCAAAATCACTTGGTGTGACACCCAGAGATGTATTAAACTTTTCTACTGTTGGGGTACCTCAAAATTCAGGGACAATAATACTGGGTAAAGTCCCTCTGCCCTTTGTTGTTGTGGCCCTGTGTTCTTCAAATGTGAAGCAACTCCCTCCTGCCTATAGTATAACTGTCACATGCTTCTTACACCAGCTTTGCAAAGTCACTGTTGCAGGCTGCCTGTGCTGGAAAATGTCTCTTGACATAACTGGGGCGTTTCATGCCACCTCAAGTCCTTGCCTCGCCACATAGGCCAGAAACTAGATGAGCATCTTTCCCTCTTCATTCAGCTGCTCTTAGCAGGAGGCACAGCTCTTGTGCCACACTTTGCTTTAAGCCGGAATATTTTTTTACTACTGATTGCAATCCAACTTCCAGATTCAAGAGAAACTACAGACAATGCTGAGCAACATGTCTTAGGGAACATTTGCAATTATATTATTTCTAGAAATAGCAGCCTACATAAATTTTCACCTAAAAGTCCTGAAAGAACTGGCTGAGCAGATTCTAGCCTCCTGCTCCAAGCTAAATTGAAAACACATACTAATGTGTTAAGCTTATGCTTATTTTAAATAAGTCTCTGAACGTTGGGATAATTCTGAAGGGTTGAAAAAAATGCTCATCCATTCCAGCTTCCAAGAGATCAAGTGTAGAATGGAGTAGTCAGAGGTTTTACAAAACACAAAGTAATTGTTTATGATGTCCAGTTACTGGAAAACTAAATTATAAGAGCATAAATTATAGAAGTCAACACATTTTCATAAAAATTTGTTAAATAAACAACAATTTCTTCAGCAAAGGCATTCAAGTATATATATGGATAGTAAGACATAACAAGTATCACTCCATGGGATTCTGAGTAAAAAACCTACCATGATACTATATCAAAAGTAGTTAGTAAATGGGTTGCAAAATGACTAAAAACCTCCTCAAAAATAGCACACACTGAGGTAGCTCCATTATAAGAGTCTTTTCAGAGGGCTGGATCAGGCTAGCCCAGTGAACCATATAGCTCTCAGCATTAATCAGTGTTTTCAGCACCATCCTGCAAGTAAACCTAAAATTATTGCTGATAAAATGAGAAAAGAAGTTTAAGCACCTTTGTGAAATGACAATAAGTAAGTGCCCATTCAATCAAAATACGTTTTTTCACAGAAAACTAGAAGCATAAAATCTACAGAGATGTTCTGCAGACTGTATCGAAAAAACGGGGTAGGGAAAGTGGAAAGTAGGAACCATACTCTGGAAAGCAGTAACTCAGGAAAGGTCAGTGACTCTGAATGTCACACTGGCTGAATAAGTCAACATGCCATGGCATGCCATGACAAAAACAACATAGTACTTGTGTAACCATGAGAAAAATGAATAGAGTAGAATGATGATTTTGCCACAATTTCAGACAAGAGAGAATCCAGTTTGAAGGCAGTGGATGAAGTTCTGATGTTTACATTTTTTTAAAGAGCGTGAAAAAACCTCAAGCTGACTGACAACTGAAAAATAAGACTGAGCAGTAAAGAAGCTGCCTTATCAAGAGACTTAAGGAGCTCACTTTTTTAGTGTAGCGAAGAAAGACACCTGAGTTGTAGAAATGTCTTCACTGAGAGAAAATGCTAAACATCAAACAGCCTTTTAATCAGACAGAACAAGAATGATGACTACACTCAGGAACCAGATCTGTCCAAAAGAAGGAAAGTGTTTGCAAATGCAGAGTCATAGAACTACCGTTACACAGGGAATCAGCATATTACCCATTTCTTGAGATTTTCACATCAAAACAGACAACAGGTCATTTCCAATCAAATTACTGAAAGTCTGTCTCAGCTGGATTCACATTAGTTGCAAAATGTCTTCGTTTTCTTCCTCCCTGGGGACAGTCACAGACTCAAAAAAGCAAGCTTCACATGAATTACATGACATGTCTTAGGAGACACAGATTCAGTCCTTGCCTCTGAAAAACATGATTTTTATGGCATTGAGCTAGTTACTTAAAGTAAGCTTCATTTTACCTAGTTTTAGGTTCAAAAGCTAAATGACTATTTAGCCTGTAAACGTCTGAAGCATTTTTAATCATCAACATTTCTAACAGCCGGTGGAGAGAAGCAGACACGGTTGGAGAGACGTTCCTCTGAGAACTCTCAAGGAAAAATCACTATACAATGAGGAATTTCATGCTTTGAGGAAATCTCTAGAAGGAAGGAAGGAAGGAAGGAAGGAAGGAAGGAAGGAAGGAAGGAAGGAAGGAAGGAAGGAAGGAAGGAAGGAAGGAAGGAAGGAAGGAAGGAAGGAAGGAAGGAAGGAAGGAAGGAAGGAAGGAAGGAAGGAAGGAAGGAAGGAAGGAAGGAAGGAAGGAAGGAAGGAAGGAAGGAAGGAAGGAAGGAAGGAAGGAAGGAAGGAAGGAAGGAAGATACCTGGCTTAGACTTCAACTCTAGACATACAAATAAGGGAAGGTCTGTCTTAGCCTCTGTTGAAGAGGATATTAATATTTATAAGCTGCTGTGAAAATAATAACTCAGATAATATTATTAGGAGATATTTGAATAGCTATGGTATCAAGAAGTCACAGTGTTCAAGTATATGTAAAGCTCTAGGGTGAAAGAAAACTGAACCTTGAGATACTTCAGGACAATATTAGGACTATGAGGCAGATCTCTGTGTGCCATGAAGAAATACTGAGGGTACTGGATCCATGTACACTTTTAAGACAGCTTAAAAGGTCTCTTTCACAAACAAAGTTTTTTTCCATTTTAAAGGGTTATTTTTCACCAGTCTGGCTTTCAGGATGGCAACAAAGTTTGCCAGCACAGCTGATGGGGTCGTGAACTGCTGCCTTTTAGACTAGATTCACTACTGAAAAAGAGGACTGTGTAGTTATAGTATAAAGCAGAATAGTCAAGGAGGCAAATAAAATTCCAGCATAGCTATGAAATGGCACAGAGGAAAGTAGAGCAGATTCGAGTAAGACTGTTGATACATACAGCAGTCATCTTATTGCATGGAAGAAAGCTTACGATGTTTCTCTCGACCAAAAGGCAGAGTCTCTCTCATCTACTCCAACTCTGGAGACAACAATTCAACTGTCCACCCTGAAGAGCAATATAAGGAAAACATGGCAGGGAGTTTCCTATCTGCTTGTAGGAACAAATCCTTTCATAAGAATATATCACTGTTTTATTTTCTTTGGATTCGATCCTAGCAGTCAGATGGGGAGGAAATGTCACACTTCCTTTACAGTAAAACTGAACCAATAAACCAAGAGATTTGTTCTGCAGCCTTTTTTTAGACCACAGGAGTTTACTCTTCAAACACCAATCAGCAGAAACAGTGGCCCTCATATGAGGACAAAGTGTGATTATATCTATCAAAGCCCTATGTGACCACGGCCATGCAGCAAGCTTCACTCTAGCTCTCTAGCACTTTCCTGCCCGCCCCTCCACACAGGATTTCTCAGCAATTCCAAAGAGCCACAATGAAACCTATATAGAAAATTACTACAAAAACTACTGAAAAACTCCGCAGAGATCTGCGTTAGGAGGCAGAAGAGACTTGAGTAGCTTATTAGCAGGACTAAACAGAAAATTCTCGTTGTTCAAGTAGTTCATATAATGGCTCTTTTATTTTTTTGACTTTTCTCACACTAATTATTTAATGTAGTCATTATACTTGGTTATGGCCATTTGAACTGGGATGCTGCCAAAAATACACTTTTTAGCAGAGTCTGAGGGGCTGGATATTTGAACAGTGCATTTTACTTTAATGAACTTCTATGCTCTGCCTTGAGAAGAGCTTATAGACATTTTCTCACAACGTTTTCAAGGAGCTGGGTTTTATTGAGGGGATAAAATCTCCACCAAATCTTAAATAGCTTTACCCCACATAAGAATTTACTAAGTAAATAGCAGAGATATTTTTTTAATTAAAAAAGAGGGACTAATTCAAACAAAAAAAAAAGACAGAAGTTAATTGTGCTTATTTCCTGCACCATACATACAATTTTTCAGCCAGCTTACCAATTCTTTCTAATGAATATCCCAGTTGATGTCCCAACATATATTAAATAGATTTAAGAGATAAGAAGAGCAGGAAGGCATGCACATATCAGATGTGGACATGTTCATAAGGTAAGAAAAGCCCTAGATGTGAACCAGGGTAGTCAGGTGACAGAAGCCTACAAGAGGATAATAAAGTAAGAAGACTAAATATCAGGACCATTATCATGACAAGGGCTGCAGAGAGAGCAAACCTGTTGTGGCTGGCTCCAAGCCAGCCAGCCACCATTGAGCAGGGCTTGGACACAAATCTGGCTCAGCACAAGTCTAAACTGTGAGAGCCAGTTTTGTACATTTGTGTGCAAGTATAAAACTATCAGCTTGCCACAGGAGCATGATAAATGAGAGCAAAATTTTCTGTGAGTGAAATATCTTAACTCCCAAGAGACAGACAGGGAAAAGGCAGGAGGGGAAGTTTTGTTTTTCTTCTACACAACCAATTATTAATAAAAAAGGTCAAAAGGTGACAGGAAATTCGAATTTTAAAATTCTTAGAGCAGAACAAAGCATTAAAGAGCAAAGCACTGTAAATAGCCTAGCCTTAGTTTTGTTGTTTGCTTAGGAAATATCCCTTGCTTAAGTAGTCAACTCTAACTACAACTCACTTGCATATTCGAAAGATCTGAAATTATTATGAATGAATAAAAGATTCCAAAGCTCAGAATCCCACATTTTCCTTCCTAGGTCATTTTACTGCTTTACTCAGTGATTTAATGCAACTTTCTCTTTCCAGTCCATTTAAGTAGAATTTAAGCAATATCCTGTCTCCATTTGTTTCTCCATTTCCACAGATGAACATGTGTGGCTAGAAAGTTGGAGCACCAAACAATAATTCATTAGAATGGCAGCTTCAAGCTGCAAGCCTATTTCCTGTGGCCTGTAGTAATGGTCTTTTCATTTGCCACATATTCACACAGCTTCTTTTTCTATTTGCAAAATATTTCACTACTTTCCAGTAGCTCAGATGAAACCTTTATTCCTTTCATTTCACTATGATAATGTAATTCTATTTTTATGAGTTCCTAGATAAAATTACAAAAATTAAAAAAACCCTTAAGCTATGGCAAGAGCAGAAAATTTAGTCTCTTCCTGAGCCCACCCAATCCTCATACATCTGTCACTTCCTTTTATCCCAAGTGTTCATCATAACAAAGTCCTGTTGTATTAGAAAAATGTTCTTCCCACTATCTTCTTTGAGTTGAAAAACTCCAACATGGCATAGATTTTTGCAGTAGATAGGGTCTCAGGCATAACACACATCAACAACATATCTTCTCTGACCCTCCAAGGAGTGTGAATATTTTTAAATCCTTAATGTCATTTGTTTGTATCTGAAGAATACAGCCTTGCCTATGCTCTTGACAGCTTGGAAACAGAAAATTACTTTAAATAAATATCTGATACACCGTAGAATAAATATAGTGAATTAGTCATTACCCTTTACAGGGATGTAACAGCATTCCTAAAAGCCAGGCTCTGTTAGTATTATGAAGAGGTGTTGAAACAAGAATGAGTGTCCTGGGGATTACTGCAGTGGCAAATAAAGATGATACAGTGGTACATCATGAAGCGCAATCAGGATGCTGCCACATACTCTGCATACATCCCTACACATTCCTGCGGTTTTGTTTGTAACTTGAAAAAGAATTACCTAATAAATTAGCTTAATGTTTGACTCTTTCTCTCTAGTTGCTTGTAAAGATGCTCATTCTAAAACAGACTTGTGGGTTCAATGAGTCTTCAAGTGAATATTTCCTTTGGATACTCATTTTGTTGTTAAATCAAAATTAAATTGTTATACAAAGAAGTAAAACCAAAAATGCAATATTAATGGATAGTGCTATCAAGCAAGGATCAGTAACAAAACCCGCACCCCAAGGATCATATCATGAACTGATGTCAGTTGATAGTTTCATTACTTATTGAAATGTCTTTCATTATTATTACTTGTTGTTCTCATCTTGTCAGTTCACTGTTTTTGTTACAGTTTCTGCCCTGTGAAAGTGAGCGTGAGTAGGAGGTATCCATAGCTAGGATTTTAACAGGCAAATAAACTTACATAACTGCAAAGAATCCATAAACATGCACACACAGCAACATGTAATCTGACATAATAACATGAAGATCTGCAGAGCAGAAATTAACATGCAGTAGTGTAAAAATCAGCAATTACTGCAGAGAAAACACAGTGATATCTGCAAGTCTAAACCATATTTTGCTTCTTTATGAGCCAATTGATAAAACATGGCACCCTATATGTGAAGAGTGCACATAATCTTGAAGTAAGATACACTATTACCCTCTGCAACGCTGCAAGGTTTCTGCACCTAATGGGACAGAGTATTGCGTACTCTCCCGACCTTCAGTTCCACAAGAGATGTCTATTTTTATTTATTTCTCACCAAGATACGAGATATGCACTCATCATTGAAGTATTGGCATTGAACAATCACTGAGAATGTATGGAGCATCTGAGGGCCTGTTCTTTGTAATAGATAACACACTCTCATTCCCCATTATTAGTTTAATTATCAGTAATGATTAGGTGCTACTTCATTGACTCCAGAAGACATGCATTCACATGCACAAAGTCTAACTTGTCTGTTTGGAGTCTTCACAGAATTCCAGGGAAAAACATAAGTGAACTTATACTGTATTCAATGCATACTTATTCCCGATTTTATCAGGACTTACAAATGTACTATGTATGAAATTATCTTTGCATAAAAATTGAAGCATTTGTTTCTATGGTAAATGTCAGTATTTGCTAATAACAGGATGTTACTGTACATTGTAACAACTCCAAGTGCTGCATACCAGTTAATGCCAGTTAAGTGAAGTGTGGTAGCCATAATTTGTTACAGAAGTCACATAACCGCAGAATGTTTGAGGTTTGAACAGACCGCTGGAGGTCATCTTGTCCAAGCCTGCTTATCAAGCACCTAGAGCAGGTTGACCATGTGAAGATGGCTTTTGAATATTTCCAAGTATGGAAACTCAGTACATCTCTGGGAAACTTCTTCCTGTGCTCAATCACCCTCCCAGTGAAAGTGTTTCCTGATGTTCAGATGGCACCACTTGTAATTAGTTTGTGTCCATTGCCTCTCGTCCTGTCACTGGGTACCACTGAAAAGAGCCTGGATCCATCTTCTGTACACCATCCCTTCAGGTATTTAAATACATTGATAAGGTTTCCCCAACAAGCCTTGTCTTCTCTAGGCCTAACAGTCACACTTGTTTCAGGTTTTCCTCACAAGAGAGACGCTCCAGTCCCTTTTCCATTTTCCTGGTCGTTTCTTGGACTCTCTCCAGTATGTCCTTATCTGTCTTGAGGAGTCTGAATTGGACACAGAACTCCAGCTATGGCTTTACCAGTGCTGAGCAGTGTGGAAGGATCACCTCTCTCAATTTAATGGCAACATTTCTAATGCAGCCTTGGTTATCTTCGGCCATCTTTGCAGCAAGAGCAAATTGCTGGCTCATGTTTGACTCAAATCCATCAAGACCTTCAGGTCCTTCTCTGCAAAGCTGCTTTCCAGCAGCTGGGTGGTCCTCAGCATACATTGCTGTATGAGGCTGCTCCTCCTCAGGTGCAGGAGTTGGCACTTCTCCTTGTTCAGCTTCGTGAGGTTGCTATCAGCCCATTTCCCCAGCCTGTCATGGTCCCCTCTGGACAGCAGCACAACCCTCTGGTGTATCAGCCACTCATCCCAGTTTTGTGTCATCTGCAATTGCTCTATTTTATCATTCATATGATGATTTCAATGGGATTATAAAATAATACACATCTTGTTTTGAAAGTATACCTTGACTGGAGCTCTCTGAGAAAATACTGAGTTAACAGTGTTACACTAATCCAAAAGATGGGGAATTGTTCCTGTGGAAGCACTATCTTTCTGCTGGTAGTAAAGAAAAAAAGGGAACAAAGTTCTGCCTGCATTCCACTTCCGAAACTGTTGTAGTAAACCACTGTCCAGGAATTCAGGGTGGGAGAAGAATGTCACTTTGGTGAAATTTGTAACAGAACAAGTCTCTCTTTCTGTCTGCCATTCAGGCGCATTTTCAAAGGAATGCTGCCAGTCTGCCTTGATGGTCACTTACAGTAGCACTGGAATGCTACCCACTTAAATGTTCCTTACACGAACATCAAGAATAGATTTACTTTGCCATGCTTGAAAAGGCTGACATTTCCACAGACCAGCAGTGTTCATTTGCAAAATTAAGACTGATTTCAAAAGGCCTGTACACATCTTGAAGCTCCCACAGGACAGCAGAGACGACAGTAAGAAGCCTAACCTTGACTAATAGGCTGACACTGTTTTACGATAGGACACTCTACTGATGCTGGAAAGCATTGAAGGGAGAATAAAACGTTAGACAACTAACTTTTAGGCAGCTCCATTTCTGCTGAAATAACTAGAGTAGGAACCTTCATGGGTCCACTAATACACAAGAAAAGCAGATTTATCATTCAGTTTTTGTTACTTTCAAAAATACGTTTATCTATTATTGCATACTGTACCAACCTACCAAAACCCTTTTAACCCCACTTATACTATGGAGAGATTGATAGATGATACCAGACACTTTTGAAGTCACAACTTATGTTTTTAAGGATCTCTGAAGATAGATGGGTATTGTCACTGTGATAGATAAAAATCGTAAAAAAAACGCTATCCTGATTCTTGACAGAGATTATGTTTCAATATACTGTTTGATCCTGTTGTGAGGAGCAGATACCCAGCTCCTTCATCAGATCTGAGAATAAAGCAGTGAGCCTCATGCTCAATGCAGACTAAGAGGAAGGTTTCTGAGTTCTTGATTCCCCCTACATTAATATCAGTGTTGTGCACTGCTGGAGTCACCCAGCAGTACAAATTTGATCTGACTCAGACGTGGGCATAAGATTGCAGTTCTATTTAGTCAGACACTATGGGGCCACATGTTTTTATTCTGGCTCTGTGCCGGGGAGGAAACAGGGGCATGATGCACTGAGCTGACTCTGAACAAAGATTTCTGAACAAAGATCCATCAGAAGCTCAGTCCGTTGTATGCTAGAGTTATGGCATTTTGGAGTGGACTTCAGGAGCCCTCAGCACAGTTGCAAGCTATTGTCATATCAACAGCACCATTTACTTAAACTTTTACTGAGTTTTGAGAGATAGTTTGTTAGCACTTGCAGAGTAGAAAACATCATTGCCAAAAAGAGAGAGGAGAGGTCACCAGCTTTATGAAAGAGCAGGAGAACCAAGCATCTACAAACTACCAGACATCGAGAGGTTCTGCCAAGTAAAACAAGCATTTTTATTTGTAACTTGCAGGCATAGCATTGGTATTATGATTTCTGTCCTCCTTTCATCCCTATTTGTCATCTGTACCTGATGCTGAAAATATACCTATCTGACTGCAGCTCAAAGTTGCAGTCCTCAGTAACCAGCAATCCTTTCAATTCAGTGATCCAGCACTACCATGCCATCTCTTCCAGCTGCTCCATTTTCCCCAAGGTGGTATCAAGATTAAACCTCTGTCCTGTTGTTGCCACCACTGGACAGCAATAACATCTGGCTGAAGCCCTGAACTTTCAAAGATGGACACACCGCATGTCATCAATATATCAAAGCCTTTCAGGTTCTGGTCCACCCTTAGGCTACCTCATTTTGCCATAGTTGGACAGACTCTTTGCTCAGAGCAACAGCACTGATTTCAAGGGAAAGATTGGGGCTGACCTTTCTTTCTCATTCCCCCTCCTCCACAGCACTGCTGAGATGACTTTGGTGTCTATATGTTGAAAAGTATAATCTAAATTCAGACTGAGACATATTTTACAGTTCAACAAATATAGAATATTTTTTAAAGTCACATTTGATCAGATACAAAGTCTAGAAAATATCAACCCAAACTTATCATAACTGAAATAAAATGAAAACCTAATACAGTCAGATTCAGGATTATTTGATGCAATTGAAATTACTGTTTCCAAAGCCTGAATCTGCTGCCCTTTTATGAGTTTCTCTCTACCAACGACTGTAAATTCTTCATCAGATGATCTTTCCTGAGCTATAAAATATATTGAGTTAAATTCAGTTGGGTTACGCAAGAGCAACATTTATTGAAACCAGAGGAACTTAAAGCAAAAGGCAGTCCTACAAATCAGCTGCCCTGGCAGTGACAGCAACTTGTCATACAAGAACTGATAAGGTCTTCCATATGAATTGGCATTTGGAAGATTAAGTCTGTACTTAGTGGGCCTGGATGCTTCAAAGGCATGAAACAACTTCAAAAATTGAGGAGATACATTTTTTCACAGGTATATTGGTACTTGGAGATTGCAATATAGTACTCATCTACCTCATTACCTTTGAAATGTACTCTTCAGTCATACTCCAAGAGGAGACAGATTTCTAGAAGTGCGTATTAGAAAGTGCTTAGCTATTTATTCACAATAAAATCAATGAGAGTTAAGGGCTTCATATAAAACTGCATTGATCTCCCTAATTGAAAAAAATAGCCCCTAAGATCATGTGTCTTGTTAAAACGAGTGATGTTGGAGCTCTTGGAAGCTCTCAAAGCTACGCTTTGGCTTTCCTTAATGGAGTCTCCAGGTAGCTAGCAGGAGAACCTGATCGATGGGAACAAGGAGAGATGTCAAGCCTGAATGAGCTTCCAGGCAGAGCTGTGCAGTCGGGATGGAAGTGTTGCAGCAGTGGGGAACAGATGGTCGGTAGAAAAGCTGACATGAAAATAGGCCACTCCAGACTTTCAAAAAGACACCTCAATCATATCTGTGCTGTTTATAGCAAGCTGTGGGTTTGCTTAGACCATTTAAGAAGATGTTTTTCTTTAAATAGCAACTTAGGTTGCGACTTCCAATTTAATCATCCTTCTTTAATACAGCCTAGTGCTTTGCAGCTGGATAATTAACCTTGATATTTATTCGGACTTCAAAAAACACAACTCCCATTGCTGTCAATTAGCTGACAATGTCGACTGTGTTTTGACGGAAGATTTTTATGTGACCCTGGCAATATGGCATTTGGGAAATTTCAGTAGGTAATACAACCAGCCTGCTGCTGAAAGTCCTTCACAAATTACTCTGACAATCTAAGAATGGAAAGTGAGACTGAATTTGTCACTGGATTTAGCTGGCAAAACAAAGCAGATATACATGAAAGTTTACCCTACTTTCTGTTCTTTTTGCAATGCTGCTTTCTAGATGATCCTTCTAGATAATTGGCAAACCTTCATGTTATCATGGTTCTGTATAGCTCTGATTGCAAGGAAGATGCCCTGATCTCAACTAGACCATTCAGAAGCTACCATACTTTTTAATACTAACATAAAGCTGGAGACAGGGTTGTAAATGAGAGTCCCTAATAATTTTTGATATATGAGGTCATGCAATAAACACTGCAATATGAAAATGGGACACGGTATGGGAAGGGCCAGTGGTACTTCAGTTTTCCCACTGATTTGTTTGTATATGTATATATATATATATATATATATATATAATAAAGAGTTGCAGCCTACTGGTGACAAGATTAAATTAGCGGGCACCAAGAAGTTTGAATCAGTTTTTCCACAGTGGGCCACATTCTGCTAATGAGTGTTAACCCTGCAATCAGGCAAATATTCATCTTGGGAAATGAACAACCTCATTCATGGCTTTTAAAGAAGCCAACGCAGTCAACATCTAAAAAGAAACTGTCTCAAACACAGCTACTTTCCTTTTTAAATATTGTTCTTCCTCCCCAATGAGAATGGGAACTAATGACTCAAGTGAAACATTGTCATAGCAAAAGCCAAGAGAAGCCCAAGTTCCTTCCAGGTTAGAAGTCTTACCTTGTAACGAAGGGGTAGCTGATGAATTGAATGTTTTTGCAGAGGCTAACTAGAGCCTTTTGCGACAATCCCTAATATGAGCTCAATTTGTATTCAAAGTACATTTCTTCATCTGCTGAGTGAAAATAGAACAAAATGGGGGAAAAAATATATTGGTCTGTTGTGCTTTTCATTGGATTTGAGAACGACTTCAACTTTGGGCTTTTTCTGACATATTCTAACAGATGATAATTTTATCCATTTTCTACACAGGGTCAACATTATGAAGAGGAAAAACGGGCTTTGAGCCATGAAATTATTGCACTCAATAATCACTTAATAGAGGCCAAAGTGACAATAGATAAGTTGTCAGAAGACAATGTAAGTATTTAATCGTGGATACATATTGAGATTGTATTCAGAATAAATCAAGCCATGCAATTCCCATGAAATTACAGAATAATTTTCTTTAGTTTACAAAAAATGTGACGTGTCGCCTTGACAGTCAAAATTCATATTTGAGTGTTCTCATAATTTTGTAAATTCACCTCTCCTTATGCTATGGGGTTGGGACGAGACTTTTCATTGGTACATTTTCCCTTATGCCTGACCTAAAACTGAGGAAAAAATATTCTAAAATATTCCTCCATCAATTTTGCCATTGGTTTTATTCTAGTACAATTTAGCAAATTGATGGAAATACATGCTCAGGGTGATTGTGTAGATGCATGTTTGGAGTAAAGTTTCAACCTAAGGATTTTAGGCACAGTATAAAGCCCTACATTTCCTACAGTTCTTCTCATCTTTCAGTCTTTGCTCACTGAAATGGGATTTTAATGATTTACCTGTCTCTGTACAGAATGGAACAGGGAATAGTCTGGCGATTTTCACCCTGCATCTCAATAAACACTGCTGAAAACTGGTATTTGTATTTCAGCTGGCAACCAAGCCCATGAAATCCTTCCAGGGACAAACCTAAAAAGACAGCAAGAAAGGAAGATCACAGGCATTTAGTTCATTATTGTGTCATTCCTTAGACACTTAATAAAAAACTCATCTACAGAAGACATGTTTCTGTTAACATTTATTTTTCAGCATCTTATATTCAATCTTCCCGTATTTCATATGAACTCTTAATCATAGCAGGGAGTGTTTGGTCCTGTTAATATGCCTGTTGATGTGGATTGTGCCTATGCAATCAATAGCTTCCAAAGGAAAGAAAGAGTTCACAATCTGACTCTTTGCTTCTATAGAAACTGTATTGAAACAAGAGTTACTTGATAACTCTAATAGCTGAAACTAACAGAACATGGTAAGTGCAATGGGCTATATTTAGCTTTTAGAAGCATAGGTATACATCCAGAGTAATTCAACTGAAATCAATGGAGTTACTTCAGATCTAAAATAGAGGAAAAAGCTGCCAATAAGTATATATGCATTTACACTACTTCCTGGAGTCAGGTTTGAGCCCACATTTTAAGAAGTGCTTTCAATATTAAAAGCTTTTTAAAAGGTAGATTAGATTGGACTGGACTACCAAGTACTGTGTTCCAAAAATTATTCTGAATGACTCTGAGGATTAGAGTATGGTTAACACTTCTAATAACACTATCACTTCTTCATACCTGAGGTCAATTAAAAGACAGAAGTCTGTCCTTACTTGTGTAGCATCACTAATGAAAATAAGAGTTAAATTCCAAATTTTAAAATAAACAACTGTGAAAAAAACATTAGTATTATAGCTAATAAGTAGATACAGCATTAAACTGAAGAATTCTACATGGGGAGAACAGGTTTTTTGTCTTGCCAATATTTCTTCCTTCAACAGTATTTCCCCTTATTATTCTGACAGATACATAAAATGATGCTTTTGGTGGAAAAATACATTTTAGATCATGAAAAACACTTCTGGCATTGGTTATCGATTATTATTCTAGTTGCCATGGATGTGGCTAGTTTCCATTCAGATAAACAGTAAAGAACAGAAATTCACTCCAGTCCTATTGCATGTCCCAGCGTGTTGAGAATAAAGTACACGTGGCACATTCAACTCACACGTAGTTATCCTGTAGTAATTTTTAAAGCTGCTAAAAATAAAGTGTTGGAAAAGATTTTTCTGCTCTCCATGACAACTGCTTCTCAGAAACAGAGCTTCACAGCTTCTGAAGAAAAATTTCGATTTTAAAGTACTTTCATTTTCATGTGCCTGGTAGTGCCATATGGGACTTGGAGTACTTGTCTATGCTATTCTTTGTGCAGCAATGTAGTATGTGTTTAATGTGCAGGTAATGTGTCACAGTCACAAGAACATTCAACAGCTTTTGCTTCTAAATTGACTTCTTAGGTTCCTACAGTTTGCATCTGTTTTCAAGAATATATATTGTATATATTGTATAAATTGTATATACTAATATAAAATTTAAGACCTGCATAAATGAATGTATCTCCCCAGTATATTTTAGACAGAAGTGGCAGGTATGAAAGATCACACAGACACAAAAAAACTCCACCACAAACCAGGAGTATCTAAAGGCCCTTGAATATGAAGTTACAATAAGTTACTGACCATAAGAAAAACTACATTTACTGCCTCCATGCCTCATAGACTCCAAGGAAAATCTTGTTGCACCCATTATTACAGAATACCTGTAAAATAGTGCTTCAAAACATTGGGATTTTCCAGCTTTCCTTTCCATAGAAAATCTCTTTATAAGTTTTTAAAAGAACAAGTGGAAATGTAAAAATAGGTGTGCAATTAAATCATAACATTAGCACCAGAGAAAATTTAAATCATTTCAGTATTCCACACCTTTGGTCTAATTTTCTGATATTATAATTTTTAGAGTTTGACACAGCCTGGTGTCCATAGTATATTTATGTTTTGTCTGTCTCATCTGTGCCCACCTATCAAGTCAAATTCTGATGTTTTAATGGCACATACATCTGGAGAAGCAATATACAACTCTTACTTCCATGGACCCAAAGATACTGGTTGAAGGATTCAGCTACAGTCATGCATGCTAAATTAAATTTAGACAAAGGGCAAAACTGTGTACTGAATTTTCCCATGAAATAGGATGTGGGAGCCATTCAATATAAAACAGAGTAAAAGGCTCATTTAAATTCTCTTTTTCCTTTGTGGAATTCGCACGGTAATTTCTTGCCCAGCAAAAATATCCTGTTCCACAGTGAAATTTAATATATTTGTATAGCTGTGTTTTGCAAGATATGAAAGAATCCGGGAACAGCGAGAAAGTTTCATAAGGAGAAAAAGGCCTTCATTTTTAAAGAATATACAGTATCTATTTCTGCAATGAATTTCTCCCACAGTCTTATGAGATTACTAGACATTTTCTAAAGTAATATCTTAGTTCTGATCTGGATAATTCTCAGTAAAACTTGTCTGTTTTTGAATTTTCTTTTTGTTTAAAAGTTCATGTTTATTTTAGATTTCCTAGCACCATGCATTTTTAGTCCAGTTCCTAATGGTAAGTATGCATCCTTTGAAATACAGATTACTGTCCTGTAGTAACAGTTTTAAAAATTTTCTTCTTAGTAATTTTATCAGCCCGCACGGAGCAAAGGGATAAACATCTCAGGACTGTGCAAGAAACATGGAATCTTAATGTATTTAAAAGTCAAAGTATGCTCAAATTTCCCCATTGCCAGTTTTTAACATATTACTCAGGCATGGGAGAAAGGCTGAAAGCTACAAGCTCTTTGCAAACTTTAAAAAACAGGCTATTCTTTGTTTTTCTAGGAGCTCTATAGGAAGGACTGCAATTTAGCTGCTCAGTTGCTCCAGTGCAGCAAGAATTACGACAGGGCACACAAGCTTTCAGAGGTAATGTGACCAAACTTGGTGACTATTCAAATAAACAAATGTTTTATGGAAAACAGGTTATTTTACATGTATTAATTCCACAACTTGTTTGCCCTTAAGTCTCTGATCCGCTTTAAAACTTGCACACCTGCTGGTATCCTATGCATCCGAGGGAGGTGCTGACAAAATCCTAGCCAGTGATGGAATTTGGAGGTACTCTTTTCCCCAAAACCTCTGCTATCCGGTAGAATGACCCTGTGTTGATCACATGAAAATAAAGGTTTTGGCAAAACAAAAGTGCTGAGAACTCTACACTGCAAAATTCTGGGGGAGAATGGGGGAGGGTGAGAGCAGGAAAATGATCAGCTGCAGGCAGCAGAGATTGTGATAGAATCAATTTTCTTCCTGAAGTTATTTTCCAGTCCAGCTAATTTCTAAACCTGAATTTTAAAGTGGACTGACAGAACAAATATCTTTTTCTAAAGCAACCAGAGCACCGAATGGTTGATTTCCAAATTATAAATTTTAATTAATAATCCTCGCTTCCAAGGAAACCAGGGTTGGGAAACAGACTCCTTAAAGGCAAATGTTATCTTAGTGAGTAAGACTGTCATTAGGGATGCAGGCCCTACACAAAGGAATAGCACCAATATATTACTTCTGTGAAGGATATGGAGAAAAGCCTCCCCTTTACTAATCCCATCAGGTTAATGCCCCCCTAAATGTTCTTTCTTGTGCGATTCTGCGATGGAGTAATGCAAAATTGACTGTGGAGTGTATAAACAAGTTCTAAGCCAGTAGACTGCTTCAGACCCCTAAATAAGCCTGATAAATAAGGATAGAGCAAGATTTCTGCCAAATGGACAATAATTTTCTGGAACTGAAACAGAACTTCCAAAGTAACCATTTTTCTGGTCCTGTTATTTTTTCCTAGTAAGTGACTTCCCTTAGCAGTTTATATCCAGGAGTTATCATGGCATTACTCACACCTGAATGTCCCTTACAGGTTAGCAAGAATTAGGACCTAAAAAGTACTTAGTGGTTCACTTCCAGAAAACTATCAGAAATGTGTTTCCCACACTGTCATACACTCAAATAGGCAAAGTCTCCACTCAGAAGTCCAAGTATTTATTCATTTAACAAGTATGAATGTGCTGTTACAGCCAGTAAAGTCCTCATAAATACAAATGTCGCTTGTCAGTGTTGCAGATTATCCAGAAGCCTATAGTACAATATAGTAATGTGACAGCATGTCATGATAGTAATTCCAGTGTACAGTGTAATACACCCTAAAAAATGCTCTTTTGCTTAACACAATTCATAATCTAAATAATGTATGCAAAAGAGATCAAACAGTGGTATTACAGGATACTAAAACAATAGCTGACCAATACAGCGGTTTCATGTTAAATGAACTGTATTTCTTTTTCTCATTTCAGTGGCAATTTACACCAGTCCTATTTTACAACCTGTTTGTTCAATCTTTGCTGCATCCGTACTTACTATGACTAACATTGCTGTCTGCCAGCAGACTGGCAATATCAGACTCTATTTCCAATGGAAGACATATGAGCTAATTGACAACATAATGGTTAATTCAATATACCCTGGAAGGTCTGTTGGTTGAAAAAACACTCATCCTACTCCACATTAACAAGAACGTCATTTCACAACATGCCATATTTTGAATACTTTGAGTTTGAGGGATTAAACCAACTTTAAAAACTTCCTAGTGAAGGCAAAAGAAGGAGAAGGCACCTTAAATTTCTCTTACCTAAAACAGAGGCAGGAGGACACAACTTCGCTACCTGTAGTGTTCTCGCCTCTGGAGAAACAAAGTTAAGGGAGGAGTGCGATTATTAGGACTATAACGGTAACTACTGGATATTTGGTAAAGAGCAACCTGATTTCTAGTTATAAATTGAAAGTGTTGAGTAAATCAGAGTTCAGCCAAGTACTCAAGAGGTAAATTCCTAAGTGGTGTAAATCAATATGGATATCAAAGGAACTATCACAGTTATAAACTGAAAACGTAGTCCAAACATGATTTCTTTTGATTTCCAGAAAGAAATACTGAAACAGCCATCAAGCAGCGCTCTCTCATATTCCTCTCTGATCATTGATAGAGATCTGAAATGTGTAAAGCAGATAAAATCGGACTAGCAAACATGTATGGCAATACTTGCCTAGGCATTACCCACCAGGCTTCTGAGCCACACCAGGGAATGCAGGCTCCCAATCTCTTCTGGTTCACAAGCCAGAATGGCAGGTGGAACCACCGTCCACAGAGCAGATTCTAACTTTATCCAAAACCAGTATGATTTATGGTGTATAACAGACATTAATTCTGAATTGTCTTCCACATGAATCATAATGCAGATTTGGGTCTTAGCTCATATTTCTCTCAGTGTAGTAAGAAACTAGAAAAGCAGTCAGATAGCAGCTGCTGTAAGAGGGGAACATGTTGAGGCATATATGGATGGCTGGTCTGACAAGCAGTGTGGAAGTGCTGGGGCAAGGTAGTCAGTTTGATTTTCTTCTCCCCAGCACACGAACACTTTTGTCATAGCAGCCAGTATCATTGCTTTAAGCATCAGTGAACCAGCTTTACTGCTTCTTCAAACAGCATTGTTTATCAGATGCAAAGCTGAAGGGCAGGAGACGATTTGGCACCAGGTTGGAGGCCCAAGCTCGAAGAGAGGCAAAAGAAAAACAAAATGTATCTGATCTCTGTCCTCACCCCAGCAGAGACCTCTGCAAATCCCACCCCACCCCCTCCAACTGCAAATCACAGACATGCACGCAGTCTGGGAAGTGTTACTGTAGGCTGTAATTCCCTACGTCTTTCTAAGGTCATTTAGTACATTCTTTACATCATTCCTATCCAACCCAAATTAACTCAGAAGGAAACATTTCAGTTTCACAGCTTTTTCCATGAGAGAAACCAGATGAAGATTTCCACACGCTAATAAACAAAAGTAATTTGGTTACATTTTTCTCCAGAAATGCACAAAGATTGTGGCCATCATATTAGTCAAAGAACCACATATAGTGAGCTATGTAATGTCATAAACTGCACTCATCTATCAGTGTCATATAAGCCCAAGCAGACATCAGTATTGACATGCACATTTTTCTCCTGTCCCCTTTGTTGTTTCTTTGTTTTACAGTTGCCATCTGACTTTCAAGAAAGAGTCAGCATCCATCTGGAAAAACACGGGTGCAGCCTTTCTGTCCCCTTGTGCCACACATCTTATGCTGATACCATACCCACTTGTGTCATTGCCAAAGTACTGGAAAAACCAGATCCGAACAGTTTGTCTTCACACTTATCAAGTCCATCTACAAGGGATATGAACTTTCAGGACTCTGCTGGAAAACTTGGACAAAGACCCCAGTACAAGTCGGACATCTACTGCAGTGACACTGCCCTTTACTGCCCAGAGGAAAGGAGGAGGGAGAGGAGGCAGAGTGTGGACACACAAGTGAAAGATGCAGGGTTCTTGCGGTCCCAGAACTCCACAGACAGCACTGTTGAAGAAGACGGTTTCCATTCCAGCTTCTCTCACGAAGCCTTCCCAGAGTACATTACTTCTCTGCCAACCTCCAGCTCCTATTCCAGCTTCAGTGTCACGTCTGAGGAAAAGGAAAACGCCCAAGCAAACACTCTGACAGCCTCACAACAAGCGATCTACATGAGCAACCGAGATGAACTCTTTGAAAGAAAGTCACCTGCAGGTTACGAGCATCAGGGAAGTCCTAGGTTTGCCAAGTCCAAACCTGCACAGCACATGGAGCTTGCTGATGACAATGAAAATTCACCCACTTTTACCAGGAGTCTGCCTCCTTATGCAAATGAACCTTTTCATTTCTCAGCCATAACACCACAGCAGGCTTTAGCAAATCAGAAAATGAGGAACGAGTGCAGGAGCACCCACCTTTCAGAAGAAGACTTGCCTGGGCGATGGAGGCAATTGAGCGTGGAGGACATTGGTGCATACTCTTACAGGAACACTGACAGGCTGTCACCTTGTAGTTTTTCAGAGCAGTACTACAGCAGCCCTATAAAGAAGGGAGACAGTCGAACAAGCCCCATCTATGCTAGTTACAAAGCAGACAGCTGCTCAGAGGGAGACGACATCTGCCAAAGCAGACTTGTGGATTCTTGCTTCCTGAGAACAGACAGTGGTCTGAATATTGACATCAGCACTAGCTGTAAACAGGACAAATTGCCCACTTACAAAACTAAAGAATCAAGAGACCAAAAAAATGAAAGGATCACTGTCCAGTTATGCAGTACCAAAAACATTGAAAATAGCCCGGTGTTAAAAAGAGAGTACGTGGACGTGAGCCCCAACAGCTCAGCAGAGTCCCTCAATCAGAGTTCAATGGAGGCTTCAGAAATCCACCAGTCTTCCATGGAGCAAGGAAGCCATTCGGGTATTCACAGCAAACAGCAGCCGTTTCAACGGACTGGGAGCACTGGTTTGAGTCGGAAAGACAGCCTTACAAAAGCACAGTTATATGGAACCCTTCTGAACTAGGCATCTTCCAAAATGGCAATAAGACAACAAACAAAAGGAAACAAACAGAATTTGATATTTGTAGTGAACATTAAGATTCTAAGAAACAGGATTATTATAAAATATATATTCTTAATGGTACTATATGATTAAAACAAAATCTCTTTAAAAAAGTTATACAGCACTTTTCACTTAACATCCTTTCCACGTGGGAGATCATCCCCTCCACTCTTTTATAAACCCAAAATATTTTTATAAACAAAATTGTATTTATTAGACTATCCTAAGCTATCTGAATTCTTTTCCCTTCAAGCAGGTTTCTTATTTATTTTTGTGCATGAGGCCATCTGTGCCTAAACTCTTGGAGGAAAAGGGTAAAATCATGACAGCGGTGATAAAGAATAAATCCACCTGATAAAATACCATAAAATGTCATATAAAAACAAAACAAACAAGAATGGTGAATTGAAGAAGTATATTTTTTAACAAGAATGGAGTTGTATCTTAAGCTATTTCATACAAATGTATTTATGAGTGACTAATGTATGCACAAAGTGATACTAATATTTTGTTCTTCTAATCCACTGTGTTTCTGCTTTCCTATTTTACCTTGTATACTACCTCAAAAGTAATTGAGGGTTTCTTTGTCACATTTTCTGTAGGCTTGCATTTATATTGTCTAAAATGCATGCAGTGTCATAATTAATACTGTATTTTGCATTACTTAATAAAAGACAGCAGTGGAGACATTTTTGGGGGTTCTATTTTCCTTCATTAAAATATACCCTGGACAACAGAACACAAGATTGCTCTGGGTGGCATTAGCCCAACAAAAGTTAACGAGTAAAGCTCTTAGTTTAGATGGCTTTCTAAAGGACTCACTCTTTCTCTGGGAGCTCTCAGTCCGCGGCGCATGGGTGTGGAAAGACTGTCTCTCATCAGCCTGTGAAAAGCAAACAAGGAAAACAAATTGTTTATCCACGGGTTTGAATTTCCTAGGCAGGGCTCTGCACATTTAAAAGAACATTGAAAATTACTTTAAAACTTGTGACAGCCTCTCCCTCCATTGCACTCATACTTGATGCGATCTTTCAGGTCTTTAGGACTATTACTTTCCATGGTCGCCCTTTTTTTTCATATAGAGCTTGGTGTTTCTAACAAAAATATTTTCCAAAAGCTTAAGGAAAGTCTAGCCTATGGAACTTTTACCTCTGGCTCTGCAAAACTGTAGTTTTATTTTTCTGACTGTTTCACCACTAAGAAGTGTACAGCTACAGCTTGAACAGCAGCAGAAGAGAAAGAGCAAAAGAGAAGAGGAGAGATTTTCTTCCTGGCTTCAGTATCCCTGCCTGGTAACAGGTAGAATACAGCAATAAGTATTTAATAATTCTTTTAAATTTTATTCATTTACATGTATCCTACACTTGAAATACTGACTTTTACCAACTCTTGCATGGGGGAAGAATTACTTAGAGCAATATGTAGTAGAAATCAGTGAGATCACTCTGGCAGTCTAAAATTGTTCTTTATAAAGCTAAAATAATGACCTATCATTCAATATCTATTAAGAAATATATTTCTTTTCCACTGATCCTCTGAAATCAGTCAAGTAACTAAATCTGGCAAGTAACTAAGAACCAGGAATACAGAAATGCTCATTTCCCACATAAGTATCTTAAATCAAGATTCAATGTGTTTGTCATCAACAATTCCCACTGTTCTCCATATTCTTCATGGATAATATAAAAATTTGACCATCATTGATGTGTATTGTGAAGAACAATAGTAGCTAATAATAACACACAGGTAAGGCACAGCATAGCTCTAAATTGAGGCTTATTTCAGTACAAAAGCTACAACACACCTTGTGCTTTTATGCTCCCATGCTTGCTCACAGTGAGTGTGAGTGGTAGGTCATGCCACAAATAATTCCATGAAGTCCACAAAAAACACGTAGAATAAAGTTGCCCAGGGCCAATTGTTTCTTGTGGTAGAATTTGACATGCAGTAAATAGAATTTGAGATCAAAAAATTGTTATTTTCCTTTCAAAATACTAAGACAGAAAACAGATGTGAAAAAAATCTCACTGTTGACTCATTCATTTATACAAAATGAAGACAATCTCTAAGGCAAGACATTTATTCACCTGGTCAATGAATACAAGCATTTCTATGCAAGAAGTGAAAATTAACTGTTATCTCACCTAAAAAAATATGTAAGCTATTGAAAATCAATTGTGACTTTTATGAACTGGAACACAGTATCAGACAAATCCTTTTATAATATCATTCATTATTTGATACTAAACATATTTTGGCAATTACACAAGATTAGGTTTCTGTTAGATATTATATATCTCATTATTTAATATCCTGTTCTATTATGTTCTTTCATACTACTGCAGTTTCAAAGTTTTCTTCTATGTTTCATTTGACTCTTTTTCTTAGTTTATGTGCACTTTCTAGTCAGTTAGTAATGGGTTATCCTTATACAGTAACCTATAACTTTGTAACTTTTTTCTGTAATGAATTCTGATACAGACCAATATGTAACTCTGTAACAAATTTCAACTGAATCAATCAAAATGGCTACAAAAGTTATTCAATTTTAATATCTCCTTAATCAGAAAAACTGATAGTAAAGTTGCAAACAGTTTCCTATAAACATGAGAAAATTAAGCAATTCACCCAAATTTTCTCAGGTTTAGAGGTTAAACTATAGTTTGGTTTAATGTTTCAAAACATAATAAAATATTCCTCCATTTTTGGCACATTCTGTTATGATTTCTTGAGGAAAACACAGAAAGAGACCTGGGGCATAAGACTAGAAACATACAAAGAGTTTTCACAAGAGATTTAGGTTTTCTTTGTAGTGGTGGTTTAATTTTTTATTTACCTTCAGTTTTTCCATCCTGTCATGGAGAAGATATTTGGAGTAAGCCATTGGAGATATTTAAAGCTGACTACTAACTTTTCTTCACTTGGTTTCTCCATTCACACCATTGTGCACTGTGACATTAGGAGGGCTCTGTTGTTCCACCAGACAAGATCTGGCCCAAGTACAGATTTAACAGTCACTGAGGTTTTAGGAGGTTGAACCTGATTAAAAATAGACAAAGTAGTAGAGGATGGGAAAGTAAATCAATAATAACTTGTTCAGAAGGAGAAGATAAGCTTTGACTCAAGTGAAAAGGGTGATAGGCCTGTCTGCCATGGTGTTCCTTAGAGAACTTACCTTCTCTAGGACATTTCCAGTAGAGAGTAGCATCTGAAACATTGTCCTCAGATCAGTTTACTGATGTTTTTCCTTAAAACAGGTGTGGTTTTATGAGCTTGACACTGATCTTATGTTCATTTAATGACAAGTGACTCCAGAAATACAAAACAACAGATCTTCAGCCAAAGAAAAATGCCACAGACTCCTCCACTCCAGTGGCTAAGAATTTGCCTCAAAGTACCTTTTCCCAAGGGCATAAATGCCCATTTTTGTCTTAAGCATTCTAAAAATGCCAAGATGTCTCTGTGTTTCTCCAAAACCTCACTTTTCCAAGTGACATCTGAAGTAGTCAAATTCTGTATTCAGGGTTTGTAGGTACCTATAGAAAGATTTTTGCTTTGATTAATTATTTCATTCACTGTTAGTAAGAACAGAGAGGGTGAGGAAAATAAGTGGCAAGTCCTCAATGGTGCAGTGAAGCAGGAGATGAGAAATGTCATTTTAATGAATGAAAACTGAAAGCAAAACGTACACGACACAGAACACTGATCGGGGAAAACAAAGGGCGCTGTAAGAGATCTGAGTGAAAGATATCAAATCATATATTAGAACAGATGAGAATACAAAAAAGATACCTGGGATATAGGTTACAATTCACTAGGAGCAATGATATGCAAGAGTCATGAAATCATGAAGAGCAGATGCATTTTTTGAGATGTGAAAATAGTCTTCTCACTCCAAACTAAGGTTAGCAAAAGAAAAGGAAAATCCAAATAATTTTTCAATGTCACATAGCATTTTCTTTTAAGCTTTTTAGAAGTCTAGAAATAGTTAAAATTTCTAAGTTAAAACCACAAGACACAAAATAGGTAGCTTCCAATTCAAGAGTTTCTAGCTTCCTGTCCCAAACTAAGCAATTTATCAGACAAATCCTTTCTCTTTCCAGCCTTTTAATTTAAAAAGGATTACAACTCCAATGTCTATCATAGAGCATGACTATAGAGCTGTGTAGATTAATATTCCCTTGTTTAATTTTAAAAATACTAGTTGACATACTTTGGACTTCCCCATAAAATTCGTATCCCCATTCATGTTTACAATACTGTAACCATTACAGACTACTATGACACCTCTCCTTAAATACTGCTTAAATTGGGCAGCCGTGGTCCTCTTGGGTTTTCCATGGAAGACACTCCCTTTTCAAGGAACACCCTCCTCACCTTTCTACTGTTGAACACCAGAATATTTTAACGTGAACACTGAGCTGTTCAATCCCACTGTACGAAAAGCACTACCAGGGAAGTCAGGGTCTACTCAAGTCAAAATAATTACATGTATGAGATTCTCAATAACTACAGGTTGTTGGTCAGAGATATCCTTAAGCAAAGCCTCACTCAAATTAAATGTATTTTCATCTAGCCAAATTTAAAGGTTTGAATTCTGATGCAAAGAACGCCAGGTCACATTTCTGGAACGGCAGCTTGTCTCCTGGAAATCAATGTATTGGAAAATCAAGTATTTTTCAGGCACTTCCCTTTCCTCTTGTTTGTAATTTCTTCAGCGCTTATGCAGTAACATCCTGCAAGTTCATGACGAAGCCTTGGGTTTGCCCACGGTACACTTCAGCCCTACAGTGTTGGTTTGTATTCTTCATCTTCCTTTGCACTGGTAAGTTTGAGGAACTGTTTTCAGCTATGCTGTTTTCAAGTCCTGCGCAAAGTTTCAGTTGCAGGTTTATTAAACCCTCATGTCCCTCCCCGAATCAATAGATCTGAGGCTCCTTAGCTCCAGATTTTCTAAATTTGTAAGCTACATACAGCAGTTCCATTTCCAGCCTTAGAGACCTATGTCACTTTTAGGAAAGGGCTAAGGCAACATTTCAAAAGTACCTTGGGTCTAACAATAGTCCTCAGTGTAAGCACCAGATTCTATTGACCATCAGCCAGACATGAGAATCTGTAGGCATTAAATCTTGGCATGTTCCTGTCTATGTGGTCTCACATCAACATTATCTGAAGATTTTAATTGCTTTCACAATCTTTCCTTCATGACTTATTTAAAGACCTCTATGTTATAAAACAACTTTAGCAATTCAGTCATTCTTTAATAACTTGTCACTCATTCCAGCTCCTCTCTTACATTGTTCCTCTTTAGTAATTTCTCTTGACTGTACTGCAAATGTGTTTTAGTCATTTGGAGCATTTGTTTAGCTGAAGCTAAAAGGAATAACTTGAATTCTCATGCGATGAAAGGCTTTGCTGCTTGTGCAGTGGATGCACTTCCACTGATGTTCAATATTACCCTTTTCAGTTGCTGGTTTTAGATTTTTATTCTGTAGAAAAAATGTCGTTTTTTGCCTCCTCACTTGAAAAGTCACCTATTGCAATTTTTCTCCACCTTCAGTGTGGGGTCTTTTACAACACTGGGATCCAAGGGCTGTCTCCCTTACAAAGCCACAATTACAACTTCTCAATCTATCCTAATTCCTCCTTAGGTGCTTTCTAAATGAAGTGAGAAGAAACTTGACCACAGGAGTGTGTTCTTAAGGGCTCTGTTGAGCAAAGCCCTACATGATGTTACAGAAGAGGATGTACCATTATCTGTAGGTCCACTATGTGCCGTGAGAATTAGTCTAAATATGAGCAATGTACTCTAATCCTAGTTAAGGGTAGTTAAGGGTATATATATATTCTGTCACTAATGAACAGTTATTAACCATTTGCATGCCAGACTACACTGATTTTGAGCTTTAAGTATGAAAGCAGATAAATATGTTTGTTACCCATGAACTCTTAATTGTTACAAAATAATTAAAATGACATTTCCCCACACTAAAATAATTTTAACAAACAGGTCTTCAATTTAGGTTTCAAAGAGCAAACAGATTTATTATTTTAAAATTTTATCTTATGAAGTCTTACTTTCTAAAATAACTTGTCTTATAAACTGTCCTCAAGCCGCACAAAGCCAAATACCCACAAACCTCTGATTAGTAGGACAGAGTAAATAAGAATTCCACCCTTTCTAAGAGTTACAAAAGATACAGAACACCAATGACATTTTAATGTCATGTAAATTTTTCTGAAACCTTGAAAAGTGTGACTTAATTTGCAGATAGCTATACAGGTCTGAATTCCAGAGATATACACAAGTGTCCATCTGCAACAGAGGAGGCCAGGAGGCTCACTTGGTGACCATCCCTCAGTAGTCCCCAAAAAGTTTTTAACCCCACAAGATTTGCTTAGACACCATCTTTAAGGTACCGCTGTAAAGAGCCTGGCTGTCTTTCTGGTAACCTCCTTGTAGGTTTTAGAAGGCTGCTGTTTGGAGTCCTCTGAGCTTTCTCTTCTCCAGGCTTCTGCAGCACGGGTGCTGTACAGAAGTGCACTCTGCTTTCTGCCTGATAGGAGCTCCTCAAGGCTCCCAATGGTCACACACATTATGTCTGTGGGAAGTGACATGGTCCCTCCCATCTCCATTCCTCCTTTCCTGAGGCAAGGATCATCCCTGCAAACAGTTATTGCATCCCAGAGTAATGAGAATGTCTTTATCTACAAAGTCCAAAACTGTGATTGATATAAGGTGCAATCACTGGATAAGATTCCTGATGGGAGTTAAATACCTTCTCAGCAGCATGCCCATCACTGATGTACATATGTTAATACTCTAAATATGATTATTCAGACAGATTCTTAATTTTTTAAAGCCAGCTCTAATGAATTCATATTTAAATTTATTCACCCATCTAGATTTTTTCTTTGTAATTTATGAATCAGAGCAGATACACATATGAGCTGCAGAGCCACAACAATATTTACTATACCTAGCTGAGCAGTGACAGCTCTATGATTTAGAGGAAGAGAAACAGCAGCAAGTCCCAGATTAGTTAAATCTGTAATGTCAATGCCAGTCAGCATCCTTTCCCATTCCAGTTCTTCACATGTGACATTGTAAAACAGATGACAAGGAATAAAAAGTGTTCTCAGCACTAAGGATTGTGAATTTCAGCAGGTTCCCAGTCAAGTACTCATTTAGCATTTTTCTTACAGGAGAAAGCCTCTTAGTCTGGACACCGGTTGTGTAGGGTGGTATGAAGAGGAAGCCTTGTACCAAAAAACCAGAGAGCACACCCCAAGGAAGTTGGTTTGCCACTGACCTGAGGAGGTCGAGACAAGAGTAGCAGCACTTTTAACTACAAAATTACATGTGTTGACACTGGTGGGATTATTTTTCATGGGGAGATAAATCAGGGTTTTTACTTGACCATAATTTAATTGTTCATTTCAATGGACCTTCAGCACCTCAAAGTCTTTTCCTCCACAAGCAAGGGAAATGCCCTTATCCCCAAAACACATAGAGTTCCACTAAGATAAGATGCCTAATCCCAGAGAGATAGTGAGGAGTTAGTTACTTTACTGCTAGCAGATTTTAAGGATCTGAGCCTTGTTATATTACGTTATAACTTGAGAAATAGATAAAGAATAAAAGTTCGATTTCTCAAGCCTATTCTTAGCACAAGAACTGAATCATCATTTTCTCATGCATTCCTACTTACCTGTGCTTTCAGAGTCCACAATGTCCTGAAGGTGGAAGGAAGAAAATTCAAAAATAAATCAGTACATCAAAACTATTAAAATGCCAAATATTTCTAAGAAGCCATATGTACTCATGTACAACAGAACAGGTTTTTTCAGATTTTGCCCAGAGAATACACACAAGGGAGCTGTCCAGAGAAAATATGTGACTGGGCCAAGAACTTGCAGCTTGCTGGTTTGGACCAACTTGAATTTTTCTGCCAAGTAGCAAGGTAGATGAGGGAATGGAGGCAGAGCAAGGATGATGGCTGTTTCAGCACTAAATGCAGTAAAATATTCCAGTCACTGTGTTCCCCTGATCATTAGGTTACGTCATGAGTAAATCCCAGAGGAATGATTTTAGCAACACAGACTGTTTTCTTTCATTCTCATTTTGACTTTTTCCCCTCTCTTTTTAAAGATAAAAAAATCATGTTTTGCAAGATACAATGATATGGGCTTTTTTGCTAGAGTTGTCAGTCCTGCCTTCAATAACCTGACTTATGTCAATAGGGAAAAACCATCCCAAGACTAAATCAGTTTAACACAAGTACATTTGTTACTCAAGGAGAAACGATCTAATTGAATAGAATTTCAGTAAACACCTCATTACTGAAATCTAAGAGCCAAGAAAGCCAAGGTGTGGAAACAACAATCCAGTAAAGTCACACTTCACAAAGATCCTGAACAAGTATTTTGTTTAAAATAGGTTTGGACTGCCTTTTACTTTTCTTTCATTCTCTATTGATGATGAAGATGAAATGCACTTTTTGGCACTCTTGATGGCACCAATTAAACTTGATTTCTTGTTTGAGCTCCTCATAACTCCACTTGTCTTTAACTTCTAAGACTATTCCATTTTGAGCTTTAAATTTCTGCTTTGATTAGAGAGAAAGTGTTACTCCCACTCAAACAGCCTACCTTGCAACTCACGAAAACTCACACTGCTCCTAAACCCTGTCAAAAAGTTAATTTGTCCAATATTTTTATTTTATCCTTATGAAAAGTGAGGATAATGTGTCTATCTTTTTATCCTTTAAGCTTATGGAGAATGGATTGTCTCCTATTACTTGATTATACACTACTTGACATAATAGTTTCTTGATTGTAATTGCATAGGCCTTGCATGTTGCATTACCTGCCTGGCTTTATCAAATATCATGTTTTCTCATCCTTAGCTTTTTTTTCCCCTTTGGATGTGAAATCTAAAATTTCCTATTCATAATCCAGTTTCTGGGCTAGAATACCTCACTGCACAGCTACACATACATCACACACTGGATGAAGTTCAAATAGCCCTCTTCATTTTTCTAAGATCAGGAGTGATTATGGTGGACTTTCAGCTTACTGAGGCCAAGTATATATTTGAAGTCTGAAAATCACAGTTAAACATGTCCATGTGCGTTCACCTCTCTTTCAGACCCACCTCAGCTGGAATACATATTGTCAACATGCATGTGGCTGCTTACACTTTATTCCAGCGCCCTCAAGCAACTCCCGTTGGCTCTACAGAGTCTTTGTGGATACCACTACAGCCCCCGTGATCCCAACCCTAGTCCTTCCAGCTCTCTAGGTTTAGGAGAAGATGAAAACCAAAGCTCCTTAGAGCCAGGGGATCTGGCATTGACGTTTGACTGACCTTCAATATTTGCAGAAAGTCGATTACTACGAGTCATTACTTTCTCTTGCCAGTCCTTTCTCCTTACAAAGCCTTCAAAATGAAACAGAGCAAATGTCTCAACACACAGTGCTCAGAAATCACTTCAGAGCAGTTGGGGTCCACCCCATGTTTCTACAGGTGCTGATATTGCATGTAACACATTTCTTAATACCCTTCAGTTTATATTTACACTTGCTTGCAAGCCAAAGCTATTCATCAATCCACACAAAAGATCTGTTAAAAAAGGCCCCGCCTTTGCCACAAACTACCTTGACACATCTGCACCTTTTTCCATTAGTGCCATCCACCCTGGCTAGACATCAATACTTATGGACTCTTTTGTATCATTTAATATTCTCCTGCTGAGTGGTTACTGCTTCACACAATTGTTGAAAGAAATATCTTTCTGGAAAAAAAAAATGGAAGGCTTCAAAGAGGCAGGATTGTGCAGGTTGTGCATTGTGCTTTAATGAGGAAACAAGGAAGCGTCTGCCATCTGAGAAAGATTTTCCAGAGGCCTCCACTTCATTGCAGAGCATGTTCCCTCTCTTCAGCAGGTGGCTGACTAGCAAGAGACTCAAAGAAACCTCACAAGTACAATATTGCTGGCAGATGGCAACAAGCAGTCCCTCTTTTAGTGTCTATTTCAGGGCTGGTGACAGTCAGATTTTGATCACGTTTGCACTGGTACAAATATAAGATCACTCCTTTAGAACTCTTGGTTGCTATACTGTAGTGTTGGTAGTATTCCACACAGCAACATTTCCTCATTACATCACTGGTAAACATACCATGGGTTGTCTGGGCAGGAGACAGACCTGAGAACATCATCGTGTCTCCCCATGTCATAGCCCCACATCTGCAGAGCACACACCGGAGCAGAAGCTCCTCAGAAATGTAGAACAAAGATGAAAAAAACATAGCATACCTTGACTTACCTCTCAAAATTTTTCCTCATTAATGGTGGTGTCAGAATCAGCCTTCTCCTTCCCTGTGTTAGCTGAATTAATCAATTTTCCCCTGTTCCAGCCCTATGTACGTGTCAGGCAGGAGTTACCCACTGCATTCAAATGTTATAATTTTGACATTCATCAGCATTTTCTCTCCTCTTGGGGCACTAGAGAAAGTTTTCATGCCATACTTTATTTACAGTATATTCAATTCACGCCTCTAGCCATCCTAGGGACATCCCACACACCACATCTTATAAAGGCTTTAGGGCTCATTTAAACCTACTGAAGATACACAGACTGTGCTGTCTGGCTGAGGAGTGTCACATTTAATTGCTTTATGCATCTGCATCACATTAGAATTATTCAGAAATTTAGACAAATTAGAATACAAACTGCTGATAAACTACCTAGCTTGATTCTTGTCAGCTTAACCTACCCTAGCAGCTACAGCAACCTGCTCTGAATTCTATTTAGCAAATGAATTTCTGTTTGACTCCTGTATTGCATTGCTTGACTATAAAAATAGCAGACATTTTTGTTGGGCCATTTATCTTTGTATGCGTATCCACACCCTGGTTAGAAGGAAGATATCGTCTACCATAGAGCTTGAAAACTTACATGTATTATTCCCAATACTTAAATTATGACAATTTCCTTACAGATAAAAACTGTCTATTAATAATTTAGGTAAGTTTCAGCTATACAGCAAGACCATTTGATCTGAAACCTGAGAATTAAACTGGCTGCTTTACTCAAGATAGATGTCAGCTGCAGAAAAAATATTAAGTGCAGGCCACTAACACAAAAATAAAAGCCTAATGTCAAGACAGAATATAACCATTATACAAAACTGTGCATTAACATTACAGTGAGGAACAAATGTGCCAACAGGCAATTCCTTGAAAAATGACAAACTTATTCCCCTGAAATGCTCTCCCTGCAAAAGATGTTAAGACGTTTGTCAGTTGCAGAGTTGTTCACGTGCAGCCCACAGCAGAGATTTCATTATGTCACATTGACGTCCAATCCATTTAGCTTCGTGGTTTATGGGATGCACCAATTATTTTCCTCTTCATAGTAAAGGTGCAAGGCAACCTATTAGATCTACCTTTTTTATTTATTGCACTGAAGTATTTTAAACATTTCCTGGAAATGCTACCACAATACTAAAGTATATAGCTGGTTGTTTTTCTTCCCTAAGTGCTAGTTTTTTTCTGTTTCACAACATTTCTGCAGAGGGATAGTTTTGTCACAGGCTTGGATGAGTCAGAGATCAGCCTCTCAGTTAAAGGTGTTGTAGGGAAATACTTCACTGCATGCATATCCTTTCAGACCCTGTAGACCACAAGACCAGTGGGGATTAACAATGTCAGTGAGAATTCTTTGCAATTGCACATGAACGTGTCAAATATTTAGTGCAGGGCCCTCACATCCCTTTAAAACATCTGCTACCAAGTCCTCCAAACCCCTGTGAGAGCAATTTTCAAAGCACAGATTGAGAAGTCCTACACAAATATCGCACATCTTCAATTATGAAGACCTTGGATCAGCCCAGGGGAGGCTGTCTCCACTGTAGCAGCCACAGGGGTATTTCAGCTGCATGAAGATGCAGGCAACTGCTGAGCTCTCAAAGGTCTCAGGCTTCCAGGAGCAAAAATTGTGTTTGCTGCTCCACCCTTCTCTGGTTCCCCCTTCCCTCCCCAGGGATCTTCATTATGGTGAGGAGCCGTGTCAAAGCTGTCTGTTCCAGGAGCAACGTATGCCTCAGACACAGCCAGGTCTCTGCTGTTAAGAGGACACTGCTTTGACACACAGCCTTCATGCACAAGGGACCTGAAATGAAACCCCACAGTTGGGTCTCTCCTAGGAAGTTACAGAGAGAAGTGTTAAGCATGTGAAGCATTCCTCATCCTGAGGTCTTCTCTCACAAAGTGGTCCTCTGCAAGCAACACTTCAGGACCTCCTTCTCTATAATCAATGCAGTAAAAAGAACATATACTTTTTACCTTTACAGTGTGCTACACAGAGGAAGCAGAATAGGTTCCAGCCTATCATTTGTGCATGAGATTCATCAACAGGTCAAAAAAGCATTAAAGAAAAAACAAGGCTTACCAACTCATTGCTGCTTATGTCATAACACTTGAAAATGTTCCTAAACAAATTCCTGAACGACAGGCTGTTCTGAAGGGTAGTCTGGAAAACTAGGCACCACACCTAGATGAACAGAAAATAATTTGTTTCATGCATGTCTTTTTCTGGAATAATCATATTATCTTGGTTGATGAAAGATGGCATTCAAAATAGAGAGATCAACAATGCCACTGCCATGTTGACACGTACTTAATAATTTGCCAGACATAGCTACTGCCACCACACTTTAGCATGTGCTCTACAGGCCAGATAAACCAACAGCTGAAAGTCTTCCAACATCAGGTTTGTTTGCAGTTCTGCCTATGATAGGATGAGTGCATTACTGGCATACAGCGGAGGTAGTCTTGTCCTGAGGGGCCATTAAGGAGCAATAAGCAGCGAAATAATACAAGCAGAGGGTGAAAAAAAAAACCAAGAAAACATGGGACCATTTAAAACAATTCTTGAACTATGTGGCAGAAATTATAAGTGAAAGCAGAAAGAAGAGGTTTGTGTAGGAGCTTGCGAGGGTTAGACCTGTGCAGTGACGTTGTGTGGACGCCTTTAATGGAATTCCTTTTGAGTCATCTATGACTGACAGTGACTTCAGCATGGATTGTACTGTGCCCCACACGAACACAAAAATAAATCATCCAGATAATGTAGAAACACTTCAAATGTACTTAATCATCATGAATTTTTCTCACAGAAATTTAGAGTAGTACTTGCTCAAAAGGGAATGATTGTAGAATTTGAAATGTAAGTATTCAGAGAGCAAATTAATGTCTAATTATGAATGCTAAAAATAAAAACAGATATTAATTTCAGAAGAAATTATTAGCCCTTATGTTATGAAGAAAAATAACAACCCTCTAGAAAATATCTAAAGAGTCCATTGATATTTTTGCCATAATTTACTCAAAGTCCTGCCAAAATTTTCCTCTGACAAGTTCTCTTACAAAACTATTTTGTATTCCCTCATATAGTTACCACTTTCAAAGAAGATCTCAGGTTCAGGAATAATTAATGCAAAACTAATGGGAATTTATTAAACTAGAGGAGTTTGGTGGAAAGTTAAGTGCAGATAGGCTTCCTAACTTGAATAAAAATGCTACCATCAGCTCTCAGTGCAGATGGAGAAGAATACGATTTCTCTTGAAGGTCTCCCTTGACAGACAACCTAAGTAAAAGGCATTTTAAAACACATTGAAAAAGTCAATATCCTCATGAGTTCTTTTAGGACTGCAGTCCTTGAGGGCATGTTTCAGAATCCTCTAAAATATGTGGAAAATGTGAGGATTGTGAAAAGTGGAATGGAAGGAAGTCATCTTAGGGCTACATATTATTTTTTCCTGTGAAAAGATAACATGAACAGAAAAGAAATTTCTCCAGTGCCAAGGCTCTGATTTGCCAGTCATACTGGAGCAGGAAATTTAAGTTTTCATTCGGTGCAACACCATTTCCAAAGGTCACTTTGCATGTCAAGTCTTTGTATGAGCACATCTAAATTTGAACACAGGATTTTTGTATTAAAGACCTGTAAGTATTGGCCAGAATACAAGTATTTAAACTAAGGATTGTTTCTTGCCTATGTCCTGGTTACATTTTTGTTTTGTACAAAAAGAAAAAGATGCATTTTCAGTTATTCCAGTGGCATTTATTTCATTTGCAACAAAGACAGTGTGCAAGTGTAACTTAACAGTAGCAATTGGAAAAGTAAGAGAAGATATTGCAGAATCCCTCAGAGAAATCTTGTCAAACATCTCACTTGCAAACCTCTCTCTCTCTGAAGGGCATTCAATATGTACCAAATAGCAAAAATCCCTCTAGGTGCATAATCAATGATGTATTTCAGTTGTTATGTTGGCAAACAAGGAAAATATTCTATACAATCATTAATAAAAAGATTATTATAAATTGCACTTCTGAAGTAGAGACCAGGCATTCAAAGGTAAATTGTATCAGAAGCTGGAATCAAAAAAGCATTGTCTTTATTTTAATAATGATATGTCTCCATTGCCTTCTCTGTAAAGCTCTTAAAATGCCAATTACCAAAGGAAAAACACTGCTCCTCAGTTGAATTTTGAAAGTCATCTGACATTGAAGCAACTGTGACTAGACTGCTATTAGCAGTGACAGAGTTGAAAACTAAAGTGCTGCAGAGTTGTCCTGCAAGTACAGCCACAAACTTCGGGCAAATTTATGTTGTCTTTCACAGATACGTGCAGTGCAGGCCAAAGGAAAGCTCTCCACTTCGGCTAGCACAGCAGTACAGCCTAAGCAAGCAACACCAGCTGAGAGGCAGATTTATTAATTAGCAGATAACACCAGTCTTCTGCAGCTCCACAGATTTAGCAGGGTCACCTATGATTAACATTTCACTTCATTGCTTTCAGAGGCCATATATCTGGTCAAAATATTATCTGTTTGATTGAGGTTGCAACAAAAAAAATTAGCCCATGTCATGCCTGCAGTTCACAGATTGCATGTTTCATGTTAATGGCACAAAGAGCACTGCCATTTTTGTACTCAAAGCAGTACATGATTTGAAATAGTTACTGCATTTAAGTAATTGTATGCATTAAAACAAATAGCAAAGATTTGCAAATTAACCATCTAGACTGAGTGGGACTAATGGACCTTTTCTCCTTACTTATAAGAAATTCTCTTTGGAAACAAGAGTTTGCCTTACTGAGGGTAAAAAATCAAGGAAAGGGAAGAAATCAAAATGACCCGTTTGCTTTGTAAGATATGATATTCTTTGCCTTTAAACAATTTCCTATGCATGGTGAGGTGCAAGGATTCTGGAATTTACTTATATCACTTAATGGGAATGTAACAAAGGAGGAAGTTATGCTGTAAAACTTGAAAAATAACAAAGTTTGCAGGCGAATATATACCTAAACAAGATTCTGAGGCAATTCTTTGCTGTTTGCTTGTAAGAGAGTGATAATAATCTGAACAGAAGAAAATTGCTTTCTCAAGGTAGCCAGGTCTATACCAAGGACAGTACACTTACACACAAGTTGTTACTAAATTGCTCTTACAAGGACACTCTTCAAACAATTTGCTAGTATTAATCTTAGTCAGGACCGGAAACATTACATGAGTTTATTGGCCCTGCTGATGGAAATTGGAGACAAATGGATCTAGCTCAAGCTGTCTGGACTGTAACTTCAGGCATTTTCAATCTTGGTGAACTTTAACCTTCTCCAAAGTGTTCCTGCAAGAGTTTTCAAATTGATTTTAAGAGGCACTTATCCAAAATGGTGAAAATGTAGTGAAAATTACATCTGGATGAAGCTTTATAATTTATTGTGCTCTGCTTAGGTGTTTTCTGGTAGACTTTCGTGGCAGGATACTCAGGGCCTGGGAAAGGGAGATTAATAAGCTCATTGGGAGCCCTACTCCCATCTAGAGACCCACCGTTTTCCTTATAGACAAGGCTGCTCTTTTCCAGCTAGATTCATTCCAGAAACATGGCATAATCCATCAAGCCCTGGTTAGGGGCCAGCTTGTCTTACTGGAGGTCAAGTTCTTCTGAAAATTGTTTTCTTTTTCCTTTGTAAATTGATTTTATTATTTCATTTCCACTCTATGAAGTGTGAAAATATCACACATATGACCACTCGCACAGACTGGCAAGATATGAAGAGGTGAGAGATTTATCAAAGAAAGAGGAAAGTGCCAAAGACTCTTTGAAACTCCTGAAGATATTTTTATGTTAACAGGTAGTAATGCACAACAAGAGTAAATCTGTGGAGTTTTTCTCACTTCTGAAAACGCAACACTAAAACTACGTGCATTTGCAGGGTAGGGGATACTCTGAAATATCTCTACTCTAGTCCCACAAGCCAGGACACATTATACACGGACTTGGAGCACCTTCTCATTTAGGTTCATTTGAAAGAAGTGCAGTTTGTGCACTTCATCAAGAAAATTATTGTAAGTGGCAATAACTAGGAGGTTTTTTTAATTATCATTCTTTTCCAAAAAGCGCATTTCTGGCAAACTAAAACACTGATGTAAGTACCTTTTAGGAGAGGCTATAATAGAAAGGATCTGCAAGAGAGTTAAGCAGTAATTAAAGGTAGAAACAGAAACAGAGAGAAGACACCCTAAGAAAGAGGGCAGAATCTCCAAAAGTAATAAGCCTCATTAAAACTGGGTAAACAGAGAAAGGCAAGAACAGAGCGCAAAGTGTTCTGTGATTTCTGGCTACCTTCTAATGACAGCTGGAATGAAATTCTGAAAACCACAAGTCAGAGAACAGCAAAATGAAATTTACTGAAGAGAAGATAACTATAGTATAAGCATATAGACCACGATACATTTAAATGAAGAAGACAATGTACTGAAACAAGGACAGAAAAAAGTAAAGTAAATGGTGAGGATGGGAGCAGTGGGTAGGAGAGGCTGTGATTAAGAGATTAGCCAAAGAAAGCAGAACAAATATTTTCAGTGGAATGCAGTCCAAAGCCATATATCAGGATAATGGGAAATTCAAGATCCCATGAGTTTTTGATCTTCCATTTTTGTTCTGTTCTGACAAAGTGTTGTAGCTTTACATTTGCCTGTCCCTGACAGTCATCCCATTGTAATGCCACATCTTATCTTTGTGATTAGGCCTACAGTTCAAATATAGAGTGACTCACCAACAGTACTTCAATTGAGTGAACACAATAACTCTAATAACTGTCCGCTAATTAGAAGGGTTTTAAGATAAAGACAGTTGAATAGCTTGCATCCTGCAACACCTCAAATTAATAACGCTCCAGTAGCAAATAATAAAGTGGTAGAGATTGGTGTTATTACTTTTTCGTATAGTACAAAATAGATATACATTAATCTGGCTTGTTTAGCTGCACAGCGTAGACCATTTCAAAATGTTGAAGATCTCTGCCTTGGCTCTAATATACGATGGCCAAGAGAGCTCTATATAAAGCTTGAAGAATTGTTCCTAAAGCAAGATTCAAACATTTCTAGATTACAATTTTATTAATAAATTCATTAATCAACAATTCATTACATTCTAAAAGCTTCATCTGACCATAATAATCCTGTTTGGAGAACAGTGTTAGGTAACCGCAGAATGATGGAGCAATGTGGATATTTTTTTATTTCAGTTCATTACATAAAATTACAAGGAAGAATTTGTCTTTGAATCATAATGAAAACTTAACTGACACCAGTATGCTACAATATTTCCAATGATTAAATTTCATTCTGTGTCTAAATCAGTTTCATATTAGAAAGACATTTTTAAGATAATGCTGTGATCATAGTTTCATTGCTTTATAAAACTTTCGGCTGGATCTCATAAGTAACTAAAACTCCAGCCATCTTGGAAATCTGACACAAATGCAATTGCTATTTAAGTTTATACAATATCAAAGTTTATTTTATTTTTCTCTACTACCTTTAATCAAATTTAAGCTTTTCCCTCCCCTCTCCATAAACAGTCTAAAATTTATACTCACAAGATAGTTTCAGAGGAATAAATCCCAGACACCAAAATCATACCCCAGGACATAAGTTAAAGTTAAGCAACAGCACGGTAATACTACAAAATGCAATTACTTTTCTACACATGTGCATGATTTACAGACTGCTCTCTCAGATCTTCCCTCTATTCAGCAGCGCTTTCAGCTGAAGTTGGATGTGCTGAGATCTCATTCAGACACAGAGGAATCTCCTCATAGGCAGGGGCCTCACTTCCACCATAAGCTCACATTTATCTGAGAGGCCATTCTCAACACTTTATTTAATAAAATAACTGACAATCTTTTGTAGAAATAACCAGATGCATTGCATGGTAGCAGTGCTGCCCATCCTTTAAACAGAGACATCTGGTTTCCAGAAGTTTGAAAGTGGTAATAGCACAATTTTAACTAAAATACCTGGACGGAAGGACACAGAGCCACCCTCAGAAAATGCCACAGAGTTGTGATTCAGCCAGCCCAATGATAAGCAGCTACTATTTCCCTTTCAGCTGAACTCCTTCTGACATTTACCAAGATCCAACGGCTTAATTAGGAGTATCTTATCAAATCACTGAACCAGTTGTCATTTAAAGGATCCGGCTGCCTTGTGTGCTAGAGGGACAGTCAAGAGAAGTACAAAATTCAGGCTCCTACCAAACAGGAAACTGATGAACAAGGAAGCAAGAAATTAAGAATTTGGAGGAAAAAACCCCAAACAAACAAAAGTTGCTTGCACTACATTGCACGGTTCACAAAAATTTAATCCCTGTTTTAAACCTGTCATAGCTGTTGGTAGGATGATTAAAACCTCACAGCCACAATAGACTTCAAACAATATAACAGTGGATTCACGGTGTTGGTACTTGTTGGCTACAAGTATTAGCAAAGTACAACTCAATGGAGTATATTTTGCTCAGTACTTTATTAAAAGCTGCCATTTGCGAGAAGGTTCTGTTAATTTTTTTCTTGAAAAGCTGTTGTCAATGTGTATATGAAAAATGATTTTAAAACCCCTTGTATTTGTGCTAATAAGAAAAAAAATCAGAAGAATAAAAAGGTGGTAGAAGAAAAGCTGCTATTTTACATGACTTCTGGATTCCATGACAGAGACAATTCACCCAATATGAGTATTCTGTGCATGTTAAAATATCTGTATTATCAGAATAAATATAAGTCAAACTTATAGCACTGATTGCAAGGCAGTACATATTTGTACAGAGTTAAGGTTGGGCAATGAGGCAGACAAAATTCTATAAGCAGCTGGGAGAAGTCTCACAATCACTAACCCTTTCTCTCACTGGGGCCTTCAACCTACCAGATGTCTGCTGGAAATAAAATACTGCAGAGGAAACCGTCTCGGATGTTCCTGGATTGTGTGGCAGATAACTTCCTGACACAGCTGGTGAGGGAGTCAAGTAGGGAAGGTGCTCCATTGGACCCACTCTTTGCGAACAGAGAAGGACTTGTGGATGATGTGATGGTTGAAGACCAACTTGGGCACAGTGATCACAAGGTGACAGAGTTTTTAGTTTTCAATTCCAGGGCAGGAGGGTGGAGGACGTGAGGGAGGGTATGCAGCAGAACTGCCACCGTGAACTTCCCAAGGGCAGACTTCAGCCTGTTTAGGAGACTGATCATCAGAATTCCTTAGGAGGCAGTCCCAAAGGGCAAGAGAGCCCAGGAAGGATGAACATTCTTCAAGAAGCAACTCTTACAGGTGCAGCAACAGGCCGTCCCCATACGTCTAAAGAGGAGCTGGCAGGGAAGAAGACGAGTCTGGCTGAACAGAGAGCTTTGGCTGAAACTCAGTAAAAAAAACAAAACAAAACAAAACAACACTTTCTGACCTTTGGAATAAGGGGTAGACAGCTCAGGACAACTACAAGGATGTTGTGAAGCTATGCAAGGAGAAAAATGGAAGCGTCAGAGCCCAACTAGAACTTAATCTGGCTACTGCCATAACAGACAATAAAAAATAAACAAGAGAAAATGGCCTTAAGTTTCACAAGGGGAGGTTTAGACTGGATTTTAGGAAAAATTTCTTCACTTTAACAGTTGTCAAGCATTGGACAGGGCTGCCCAAGGAAGTGGTTAAGTCACCATCCTTGGAGGTATTTAAAAAACTCGTAGAGGTGGTGCTTAGGGACATGGTTTAGTGGTGGAGTTGGCAGTACTGGGGTAAGAGTTGGACTCAACAATCTCAAATTATCTCAATAATTTCCAACCTAAATGATTCTATGATTCATTCTAAGTGCAGGGAATGCAAATCTAAAATGCATTTATCAACGATCTGTACATATGTGAACACACAGTTATGGCTTAATGAATTTTGTATTTGCTGCAGTCCAACTCCTGTCTGAACATCAAAGAAAATCCCCTGCACTGAACAGCATGATGACAATATTCTGTGTCTAAGTGACACCAGGAAGTACGGAGAAATGGATGCATGTTCGCAATAAATTAGGGAAGTATATTAATTGTTCCCCACCCTAGTATCAATTCCATGATAGTCTCAAGTACTAACTTGTCAAGAATAACAGAAGTAAAACAGTAAAATACAAACACCATGTATGAAAAATGTTTATTTTTTTCATTAAAAATATTTACACATAGTTCTGCTTTGTTTATGCACAGTCATAAACGTAAGTTTGAATCTCAAGTTTAGACATCGGGACTTCAACACCACAAATTTATTGACTTCAAAATCAGCTTCAAGTAATCTAGCACACCTTTCCCTGGAACTCTCAGAAGGCATTTTATAATAAGCTGAGCTGGTAATAGCTACTCATTTCCAAAAGAAGCAGTCCCACTTGCCCTGTGATCTTCACCCTTCTGGGTGTAGAAGCTGTTTTGCTTTGAACTACACTATTGCTTGTCTAACCCTTCAGTGATCAGGTCAGGGAGCTAAACTTATTAAAACCTGGTTTAAGAAAGCTGCACAAAACCAGTAATAATTTTCTTCAAGTTTAGCTACTCAAACCAGGGTGGGGCTAGAAAAGCACCAGTAGATTGACACAAAAGAGGCAGAAGATTGTCACAAGGGTCAAGACCATTTCTTTTCCCAGCAGCTAAGTACAAGACCACCTTAACTCCATTATGAAAGCACATACTTAGAGGTCTTTGAAAAAAAGACAACAGTCTCTCCTGCTTACAACACATCACAACAAAATTTCACATTGCATAACATGGTTTATTTCCTCTGCCTTTGACAGACTAACAGGAGACATCCTGAAAAGTATCTCTGATTATTATTGCCAGATCTTGATTTCTCCAGCCCAATTACATGTTGCAAGGAGAGATGGTAAAACTGGGTGAAATATTGCACTCACACAAGCTTCTTTATGTGCAGATAAAGTGCGAATAATCCTAGCAGTATGATAGTTGTAGAAAAACACTTTGCCATCTGAACTTCCTGTCACCAAAAGTGTTCCATCTGGAGAAAATTCACAGCCCACTGCAAATCCTTCCACCTGCAAAAATCAATGACAGTGTAACTCCTGATGTTGATTAAAAAGTTCATTGAGATATACTGAAAATTAATATACAAAAAAAATTTTGTATCTTTAAATAAATATACGCTAAGGCCCTCTCTAGGTGTTTATTAAGACATAGCTATAACACAAAGTTATTTAATCAAGCTATTAAGTATTCATAAAGTCTTCTAATAATTATTTTCTTCAGAGTGCATATGATTCAAAATAGACTGGCACATGGGAAAGCAAATGAAGCCAATTAATATCTATCACTGATTTATAATCAAACTCTATTAGTAGACATTAAAAAGCACAGGTACTTCGCTATCTATTTTCTTTCCAGATTTGGATCCTAAGTTTCCAGTGAAGAAGGATACCTTGTGTCCTTCGTATCTCTTCTTTTTATTGATTCGGTAAGGTCGCTGGGCAGAAAACAAAGCCATGTAGTTCCCATTTGTCTGAGCAACAAACACAGAGTCTCTTGGGTGCAGCGTCAGACTCGGGCAAGTGTAACGCTCCTGAAAACAATTTTAAAGAAAGCCTTGTATGAAACAAAAGATCAGTTCAAATAAAACAGGTTATCTTGAAAGACCATAAAAGGCAAGGTATACATTAGACCAATAGAAACATCAAATCTCTACTCAAATTTCCTAGATACTGACCAAAATCCCATCTCCCTCCAAACCATAATTATACTGCAGAACAGCTGCAGAAAGATAACTCCAACCTGATGTTACTCAATTACCCGCTTCCTGCCTGAGGAAAACAAGTTTGAATGTGCAAGTGAATCATCTTCTCCCATATCCCTCCTCCATAGCCATACTGTGCCTTCCATTCTACTCTGTACAGTTCCCAAATCCTTCATCCTCTCAGTTCTGGCTGCACTGACAGGAATAGAAATCATTCTGTTTCAACAGACACCTTCCTCTCACCCTACTCTTATATTATTTTTAAAAAAATAAACCAAAACAAAACTAAAATCAGATTATTGTTAGTCTATTAAGTCAGAACTGGACTGTTGCTGACTGTATATTAATAAATATCTGCAAAAATTAACTATACTTGAGTTTACACTAGTATTCCTCTTTAAGACTGAATTAAGATTACTTTCACAACTCAGCATGGTGTCAGCATCAGAAATGAACTGCTTTCACAAGGTTTCCATCAGGTCAAAACTTCTAGTTTCAGTCTGACACAAAGACACAGTGCTGAATTTTGATGTCGGGAGCACAAATTAAGAGAGCTTTGCATGTAGGATGTGTCTGTATGTGAAAGACACCAGGCTGACAGTGACCACTGGACACCATGGGCTACGTGGTAGAGTGGGCAGGGCATCCAGACTATTTTTGTTATGTGGTTTGGAAGTGATTAGCTGGAAAAGAAGTTCTGGGTATTGTAAGGTATTTGGCATAGAAACCAAAAGTGGTTTTAGCAGCATGTGTGGCTAGGAGTGTGCTCTGTGGCAGAGAACTGCTTGCTTCTGGGGAGAAACTGAGTCTAACAGTAAGGGATCAGAAATCACAACACAATCTACAGGAGCTCTGTGCAGTTGTGCTCAATATACAGTAGTAATGGGTTATTTTAGAGTTCTTAATTATTCTTTTGATAATGCAGACAAGCAAAAGACCAAGCGCCCTGTTGGGACCTAATCTTTTTGGATAGTTCAGAAGTCCTCTCCCACCTTGAAGGGTTCAAAGGTGAAATTCAGAAAAGCCAAGCAGAGTTTCCAGAATCACAACCAAGTTTTGATTACTCAGTGCGGGAGAGGGGGAAAACTCTCCATTTCAGAGATGCTGTAGTCCCCAGGAGGCTGGCTGTGTGTTTGTTTGTTTAGTGGGTGACAAGGAGAAAAAAATTGTTTGTTTGTTTTTCACTCCTTGATACTGAACCTAACTGGTCTTTATATATTTATAGCATTTTTCCCCCATTCAAGACATTGATAGATCCAATATTGGACAAAAGTATAACTGTGAAAATTAAACATTAAACAATCCCATTAGATCATCAATTATATGTCCGTATCAGTAGGGAACTGTTCATTTCAGCCCAAAAGCAGTGTAAACAATCCAATCATATTATATTACATAAGATATTAGACTTGGGTTTTCAGAAAAGATCCAGGGAGTTGGAATCATCTATTAACTTCCTCGGTAATCTCCTCTGAAACTGTCAGCCTTTCTAGACAATTTAGTCCATTAAATACCCTGCCTGGATAGATTACTGAGAGAAACACTGCACCTGCACTGACAAAAGTAAATTTTGCCTCTGTGATTATGCTGTACTAGATATCTATATGTATATATCAGGTTGCTACTACTATGTGAATATTAAACTCAATTTGTCAATAGCCCTCATTGTAGCTGAATAAAAATGTATCACTTTGCTCTCCTAAGAAAAGTGTGAGAAAAGAAATGTGGCACTATAGCAACTACTGCCATGCACTACTGGCAAGGCAGAATTACACTGCAGTGGCCTTGCCTAAATATCACTTAGATGTCAGTGAATGAGGAATGAAACGTAAATATTTTTAACACAAGGAGACCTATCAGTCTTCAAGGTCATTTTTAAGAATAAGTAAGTGTTTTTAAAATACAAAGACAAAGCAAATCCTTAACTTAAATTAAGAGCATTTTACACGTTGCACAATGAGCTTACAGAAAATCAGAAGCTTCTTTTTTATACAGTGCTTGCAAGCAGGAAATACTAAATCATGACCCAAATAATATTAGTTGCTAATCTTACATGAAAAATTTGATTGGAGATTTTTGCAGCACTTTGGAAGTCCCATGCAATAATGGTACGATCAGCTGAGTCCCGACTTACTGCATCTGTGCTTGTAAGAAATTCTCGTCCTTCAGGGAGAAAGAGTATATCCAATGTCTGTTGTACTGCAGCCTTGTACACTCTTAAGACCTAGTGGATAAAAAAGGTTTTACTATCTGAAACAAATTGTATATTATTTTAAAATGTGGAAAAGTAACTGATTTTTAAATGTTACAGTATTAACATATTAAATAGCTTGTGAATGTACATAAAGAATCCACACACATGAAAATTAAATGAGATAAAAGAAAGCATCAGATTTTTATTTATCATATTTATATATAAATAAGATTCTGTTATAAATTCCCAAGGAATTGGAGTTAGATCCGAAAAGAAATTAGGACAACGTGATGTCATGGAGCTCAGTCTACACAAACTCCCTTAACTCAGAGCACTCTGAGGATCAGTCTGAAGATCTCTCCTTCCTTCTTTCTGGAAACTTAAGAAGTGTAAGGTTTTGGTCTTTTGTTCTTAAATTCTTCAGCTCGTTATAGAGCCAGGGAAAGAAAAGTAATTAGGTTAGTAGGGATTTGGGATTTTAAGGTATGAAAAGGACACAGCAGGGAGTGAATATTCTTGTTGATCATTCCGGAGTTAATTATAAATCACTGTTTATGACTGGGGATGAGTAAACTCGATGATTCATAACTCTGCCGGTCCCATGCTGCTGTGTGTCATTGTAAGTCACTTGCAAGTGGTAAGACCCCAGCGTCAGGACCACACAGCATGGGAGCAAAGCTTGCATGGTCAGTCAGAAATTGCCTAAAAGGTAAACATGGACACCCTCAGCAGAAGAGTGCCCCACTCACCCTACAGAATATACCAATTCCATCAAGGACTCATCTGACACTCTCTTCCAAAAAAAAAGAAGCCCAAGCAGCTTGCTCTTTTAAAGTGCTGCCAGAGAGTGGGGGATGGAAGTGACAGGAACACTGCTGTAAAACAGTTCAGTGCTTTAAGAAGTCAGCCAGGATCTTGCCCTTGTCTACAGAGACTCAATCCCACACCTCCCACCTCATCTGCCTACAGGCTGTCCTGCCAAGAGGCAGTCTGCTGCTTCTGCTGAAGCAGAAGCTTTTTCTGCCACTCTGCAGGGCAGCAGGGAAAGGAAGAGTCATCATGACTTCAAAGCATGTAAATAATGTGCCTCATCCATTAGATCCCATCATGTAATTAATGCATATAAACAATCTCTAAAGAAGCTGTGATATAAAAGGATAAACCAAAGTCCCAAAGTTTCTTCCCAAATTGAACCTATATGAGATGTAAATCTATATTCCCTTTCAGGCCTTATACCAAAGTGGTTTGGATCCATGTAGAAATGGGTCCTCAGCCACAGGACTCTGAATATTTTAACAGCCTATGAGTTGGATGTTAGAAAATAAGATATTTTGAACTATTCCAAGGAATATATAAACAATTTGAATTTCCATTCTTTCCACCCTTCTTCATGAAATTCTACATCTATGTTGTCTACTTTGAATTCTGCAGATCAATACCTTTGCTTTCTTTTTCTCTTATTTGCCTCTAGTGAAGAGAAACTTCAAGGCAAGTGGCTGGATCAAAGCAATCCATCTCTCTGAATATGGTGATCCTCAAAACTAGGATACTAGAAGACTCCTAGTTATTAATATCTAAATCTCTCTCCCCAAGATAGCTAAAGCATAGCAGCCTGTAATTCCAACAGGGTGTTCAGAGGTTAGTCCTTCTTTTAATCTTGCCAGAAAAACCAACAGAGCAGAGAGGGTGCTTGAAGTATTATTCTGAAACAGTTCCCAACTTTGTAAGGTATTTCAGTACCCACCATAAACACGTAACTACTGACTTCAGGGCCCAAACCTTTTACAGATACTGTAAATACATACAATTAAAAAACAATAATTTTCAGGTGTCTCGATGAAATGCCATTGCTTATGCTTCTGTTCTAACCAATAAAAGAAAAATCATTTCAAACATCACACATGACATGAGAATGTCTTGATTTCTTGCCTCAAGCTCAAAAATCTATGACTGTTTGGAAATGTTCAGAACTAGATGATCCTGCTTTAGGGGAGAGATAGACTAGATAATCTCCTGAGGTCCCTTCCAGCTCTGCTTCCTGTGATCTCAGCGTGCAAAAGGATGGAAGCAGCAGCTGCTCCGCTTGCTTCTCACAGGCTCTGTTTGCATTCAGTGAAGAACCTTGGTCATGCAAGCACCCTGCCCATCCTATAATAACATCAACAAGATGTAAACCTGCAGACTCAAAAAAGTGACGGCTTTTCTACAGTTTTTAATACAGTTAAAGACACAACTGTGCTACTTGCTCTCATCAGATTTTTCAGTCTAGGAATCTGCATAATATACAAAGAAATTAAACTTTGTAAAGCCAAAAGTGATATTTGCATATTCATAACTTTCACTTTTACTATGGAGAAATCACCATGCATAGCTATTTCTTCACAGAGTTATAAAAGGAAGCCCATAGTTCATTTTTAAAGCAGAAAATTAAGCTATTTTATAGAAGCAAAAATACAAAAAAAAGACCCCAAACTTAAAAAACACCCACACAGAATAAAACAGCTACCTGGAATAAGAAAATGAAAGCCACAGAGAAACCTGACAGCTCTAGGAACTGCAGGGATATCTGAAATAAAATTAAATTGAGAGGAAGGGACAAAAAATGCTCTATCCCCCAGCAGACCGAAGGAGACAGCTACTCAGCAGAAAGCATCTCCACAGAGTTGGCAAGTCCTAACCAGAGAGTCATGAATATCACAGAGCAGAGAAACTCAGATGTGGAGAAATGGGGACAGGAAGGCAGAAACAAAGGCCAGCTGCTGCCAGGAAGTGAAGAAGAATCGTACAGAGCAATAAAAGAGAGTAAATTCCCAAATGCTGATTCAAGGTAGTAATTCTTTAATATTTTCTTATTTTAAAGATGAAACAAACTCAGACATACTCAGCTTCTAACAAAACCTCTGTGAAATTTATCTAGGTATATATTCAAACATACATTGTGTCCAGCACTATTATTTACTAGCATATCTAACCAAATCACCTGTGTGTCTTAGTTCTGCAACAGGAAACTGTCTTTGTAAAAATTAGTACAAAAGAGCATCTTTTTCTATATGTTTGATACATAACTCAGATAAATGCTGCTGTTTAATCTTCAAACCACAGAGTATGAACTGACTCAGAGAACAATAAATTAACACCCTGAATAGCAGCTAAGAATCTGATAAACATAGTATTTAAATTTCCCTATAAAGACAGCTTTCAAAAATAACTAATTGCAACACCCCTGGCTCAGAAAAGTGCTTATAATTAAACCTTCATTGTTCTACCTTAGACAATTAATTCATGACATGCCTCAGAAACTTGCTTGGAGAAAGCACCAGTTTCCCTACCCTGCTGGCTTTAGTTTGTTAATAACAGCTTTTGCTCTTTTTCCCTTTGCAGATTTATCACCCATAGGCATTGGAAAATCACAGTCCACTTCTCTAATCCAAGCATTTTCTGGACATAAAAGAAATCATTTCAAAATAAGGCATAACAGTTTTTGGTGTCAACACAATTCAACACAATAATAAAACTTCTTCACCAAGGCAAGAGTTCATGGCTGCAGGCGTTTGACAAGAAAGGTAATTTAAGCAAATTAAATCAGTTTCAAACAGATTCTTATGGTTCTGGTGATTTGAAAAGCATGCTGTGATGCTGAATTCAAGGTATGTATTTAAGATGGGTGTTCTATAATGCCTCTCTGCAGAAAGCACATGCAATGCCCAGAATTTTGTTTGTTGAGAAAGCTCAAAGACTCCACAGGAACAATTTAGAAACTGCTGCTTGCCCCAGCTCTGTGCTGGTCACCTGTAACTTATGTGCCCTGCACTCTCCTAAAATGCCCAAAAGCTTTAAGATATATTTCTTTCTCATTGCTTGCGTAATGGTCATTGTCCTGAGCATTAGGAGATAAGGTCTCAAAACAAATCTAATAGGACTACAGGCATTCTGGATGGTCATGAAAAAAAAGATCTTGATCAGTCAGTGCTGTGGTTTCCAACTTGTAAAATGGCTGAGTTTTCCACTTCTTGTCCTCCCTTTTCAGATTGTGTGCTTTGGCATGAAACTGCTTCTTCCCACTGACGTGTTGGGTAATTAATGTAACAGGGGTTTAAGTTTCCTCTGTTAAACAGTATTACACCTATACTAGTAATAAAAAGTGCATTTCAAATTAAAAGAAAACTTAATTTTGCACCAAAAAGATGATCAGAGGGCTGGAGCAACTCCCAAATGAGGACAGGCTGAGAGAGCTGGGTTCCTTTAGCCTGAGAAGAGAAGGCTACAAGAAGACTTCATAGCAGCCTTCCAGTACTTAAAGGAGGCCTACAGGAAAGCTGAGGAGGGCTCTTATTAGGGAGTGTAGTGACAGGATGAGGGGTAATGGTTTTAAGCTGAAAAAGGGTAGATTTAATTTAGGTATTAGGAAGAAATTTTTTCTGAGAGGGTGGTGAGGCACTGGCCCAGGTTGCCCAGAGAAGTTGTGGATGCCCCATCACTGGAAGTTTTCAAGGCCAGGTTGGATGAGGCTTCCAGCAGCCTGATCCAGTGGGAGGTGCCACTGCCCATGGGGATGATCTTTAAGGGATGATCTTTAAGGTCACTTCCAACCCAAACCATTCTACATTTCTGTGATTTTTATCTACTGCAGGGCAAGCCATTTATGTTAATCTATTCTACAGGATAAGATGTTGAGGCAGATGATTACTATTTGCTTTTTACTAAATGTTCACAACAAAATCACAACCACATGACAAATCCAATTTCTGCTTCTGATCTAAAAGCTATAATGGCAGTTATAATCAAAACACTTAGACAGGAAGATCAAGCATGTAAGACTGGTGTATTTCTCTTTATATTACTGACAAAAAAAAATTGCTTTTCTACTTAAGTTTTTTCCTGTTTGTAACTGCTCTGTTTTCAGACACAGCTCAAGATTACCAAGGGGTCCTGAGAATAATTAAAAGGAACAGAAGACTGATTAAAATGAATAAATGGCTGAGCTTAATCTGATGTTGATCTATAAGACTTCAGGCATGAACAACATACACTGTTTTTTTTAAAGTCACTTCCAGATTGCTTGCGAAGGCACAAAAGTCTTGACATGGAAAGAATCAACCATTTATTAGAAAGTAAAAACAATATATTCCCATAGAATTTTTTGTTTAAAATTATTTTCCTATCTCAAATAGGAAATACATGTAACAGGAAACAAATAAGAAACATCGAGATACAGAATGGCTTTTCTATGAGGAGCAATAATCAAGGACTTTTCAGTTCAGAAATGAGATCATCAAGGGGAATTTAAAATAATTGAAAATAAAGTCTGAGCAGGATGAAGAATGTGAATGTTTTCTTCTATTATAAGAATTTAGACACCAATCTAGAAGAAGAAAGCTTCAAAACACAGAGAGAGAAATGCTTCTTCACAAAGAATGCCTTTGATGTTGATGAAGTTGATGAATGCCTTACTACAGGACATTGCAGATGTAAAAAAAAAAAAAGAACAACCAATTCCACAATGTGAAAACTCAGAGAGACATGAAAGACAAAAACATTATATGTGGTGCAGAAAGTACTCAAACTGTAAGTTAGAAAGTCCTGGGTAACCATTGCTGGGAACTGTGATAAAGATGTTTGTTGTGCTTTCATACTCTTGTTTTTTAAAATGCATACTTGTTGCTGCTAGGGGCATAAAATTTGTCTAGAAAAGGACTGAAATCAGAATCTCTATTCACCGACAGCTTCTCATTGAAATACAGAAGGAGGTGTATTTTGTTTCTGGACCATTTCAGCTTTCCAGGTGCTCCTGGAGAGATTGTGTGCACAGACAGGTCTACAATTCTCATCTGCGATACTACCAAATGAGGCTTCCAAATAAACACAGCAGGACTGCTCATGTATGTGTTACAGCCCCATAAAATGTTCCTTCACACTCAGAAAGGATCCTTGAATGTTAACATTTAAAAACAAATGCCATTTCATAAGTACAATTGTACCCTCACAATATTTCTTTAAACTTTTTGTCCTTAGATTCAGTAAGGATTTTTCTGACTATAAGAAGAATAACCTTAGTTTTCTAAAGCACTGAATAAATCATCTTGTTTTAATTACATTGTTCTTCCTAATACCACCAGTACATGACAATGTATTGGCTGTTTCTATAGAAACCAGAAGTGCAAGTAGCTCTACCAATTTCTGCAGCCTTTTTCATATTTATATGCTATCCAGAGACAAATTCATTAGATCTCCTGAATACATGCTACTTAATATGACTGCATCTCATCTGAAAGAAACTGCAATAGAATGTTTCCAAGGAAACAAATGCACTGCATTTGACGTCTAAATTTAATAAATTTTTTAACTGTGCTTTAATGTCTTAGGCTTATTTCTTTATAGACTCAGGTATGGAGAAATGCCAACATAAAGAGCATCTCTTTTTTTCTTTTTAAGCATAAAGCCATAGATCATAGTTGCAATTTATAGCTAAACCACGTTCAATCTTGCCTTGGCCTCTGTTAATAACAAAAATTCTACAGTGTATTTCTAGACTAGTTTTAAAGGCTCAAAATAATTGCTTCCACCATTTTTCTAGTTTGTGCTACAGCTTACAAGACCTTATTTTCATATATGGAAATTTTGTGTTAATCTTCAAATCTAAGTTTTCCTTAAATCTGCCTATCATTCAACAGATTGATGTTCTATTCACCTTTTTTGAAACCTTCCTTATATCCTGACAAATTTTATGAATCCCAAAAGTCTGGACCTTTGTCTTCATTTGTGAGCTTCCATTGCTGGTTCATGATATTCTGCTACTTTTGTTTAATGATTGTGTTAGCAAGATACTTTCTGTAACAAACATTTTTCAAAAAGAAATGTTAAATATGGCCTCCATTTGGAGCTGTTCCTGAAGAACTTCACAAACTTCATCCCAGTTAGTTTCCTTTCTTGATATCTCTTTTTGCTAGTTTTCTCATTTATAATACTTAGGTTGGTCCTTGTCTTCTCCAACTTCTCTAATTGCTCTATCAAGATCTGAAATCGCAGAGTGACAATTCTCAGTGTTTCACACAATCAACCTTTGCTTAACTCCTATATACTTCTTTTACCATTTCATCTGTTCCTATTTCTGCAACTAATCTTTCCTTAAAAGTCTGCTCTGTGTTTGTGTCACGTCATACTGCTGGATCTCTACTTCATCTCTTTCCCTCCTTGTTTAACATAAGCAGTGGATTTGCATTTATGGAGGTCTAAGAGCTTCAAATATTGCTTATAAATCAGAACCACAGCCTTGTCACCTTTCCCTTATTCTCTTCAGACTACTGCATGGTGCTTCATCAATACTTGATGTTCTGACAGCTAAAGCAGCTCTTGTCAAAGCTCCAGCGGGCCTCAGTGCTTTATGAGACATAGCACATGAACATCTACAGACAAGAGATTAAAACTAGTGTATATCCAACTGCTGAATAAATTATTCCTCTATTTCTAACAGAGTCCAGAAAATGTTAGTGATCTCCCTACCTTTGAAGTTCCTTGCAATTTTGTATGCATATGATAAAGAACCAGTTCCTGAATGCTTACAAAAAGTTAAGGGCTTCATCAAGCAAAGCAGAATGTAAAGAAAAGGTAAAATATGCAGAAATCAAAAATAATTAAATGGATACATTTAGAAAATATAAATTAATCCATTCAGATGCAAGTTATTGAGTGCTCAACGTCCTTTCAGCAGAACTACCACCATCCCTGCTTTATATGTCCCTGTTGACATGTGTAAATAAATCTTTTCAATTCAGTTTGACAATTCACTCATAATATAAGGAACTTAAGCTCCTTTAAAAGTATTATTAGTAAAAGTTAGTTACAGTTATAGTCTTGTTCTCATATTACAACTGCGTAAGCTTGGAAACTCAAATTAAAAAGAAAAAAAATAGCTGAGGTTGTATTTTCTTTTGTAAGCACAATAAAGTCCTTATTGCTAAACTAAAGGACATAAGTCTCAACTCTTTGCTGTCTTTGGTATTTCAAAGAATACTAAAATTTCAGGTAGAATAAGTGGTTGGAGCATAAATTGTCTCCTGTCTGAAAAGCTGATGTAGATCACTCAAAATGGAGAGTGACTGTATAATTGAACTGGCTCGTGCTGAACATCTTCAGAAATTCTTCCACAGCTCAGAGAAAGGAAATACTCCTAAAATACATAACCACATCAAGATCTCAGAGTTATTGCACCATTCCTTTACAGGGCATTTTACAGGTTTTTTCTTGGTTGAGCTCTGAGATACAAAGATCCCATGGGGGTTGTTCAATATGACATTCGCTGCTTGGTCGACATTGTAGAGATCTTTTTTTGGTTTTCAACATAGCAGCTCACTTCCAAGTTTTCTGGCCTTTTCATAAAGTATCTATAAACATTCTCCAAATGTTTCATAAATTTGATCAATCTGTTATTCAGCAATATAAGATCTCCAGAATAATCTCTTCACCAGAGAGACAAAACAAGGTTTAACTGAAACAGAAAGAAATACCACTATAGCAAATCTCAACATGCTATTCAACTGCCTTTTTTATTCTTTTTTTTCAGGCTTTGATTACTTGTCTCTGTCATTTTGAGATGCCTGTATACTTTACTTTTCACTGAGCAGTTAACAAGCTGTTCCATCCATTCATTTCGCCAAAGTATATTGCTTAGCTTTATCTTGAAGATTTTAACATCCTTATTGTTCTCTCATTCTTTATCTCACTCAATACTCAAAGCTACATGCAAAATCATTTTGCCTATTTGCTCAACAGAACAGGGATAGCAATAAATGCCTTTCAATATTCCTCCTTTTTTTTTTGACATCTGCCTTTCTGATTAATAGCCTACTGTATATCTCTCAATGTTTTAGTAGTTGAAAGGTTGCCTCAAACCTATCTTCATACATTTTCTCTGGGACTTAGAAATCCAATTTTTATACTGCATTCAATACAGGAATAAATATTAGTCATTTATGCTCACAAATTTATGCTCCACTTAACAATTAGTTGCCCATTAAAATCAAAGCAAGATTTTAGAAGTATTAATTTGGGAAAATACCACCATCAGCTATTCTATATCATTTCTCATTAGCAGAAAACACCAATGTGGCACACTGGCATAAAGCAGCCCATTTCAAACACTGCATATGTATGTGTAATTGGACAATATTTTTGTTATTAGCCATCCTCTCTATCTCTGTGATGCTTAATGCTTTTCTCAATTTCCACAAAAAATTCCTTCATTTCCTGATAAAAATCATTTTGCTTCACATAGTTAAATTTAACATGTGCCACTGAATAGCCTGTTAAAACCCAGGAGTGCATCCTGAAGAATAACCTCTGAAACTGAATTATCAGCAAGTGCTGAAATTGAGTTTTCAACACGCAATGAGAAACAAGATTCAAGCTCTTGATTTAGGGTGCTCTACTCTATTCACAAAATATGCTGCAAAGCCTGAAAAGTCTATCAGGAGTATGATGATGGGAACAAAAAGAATCGTTAGATCCCCCCCACATCCTTCCAAACTGAATGACAGGTTAAAACACTTGAAAGAACAGGCAAAACAGGACAATATTGCAATGAATTAGGATGAAAGCTCTTGAAAGACACTATGGTGGTTTGCTTCAAAACTGAAATGTAGTGGCAAGAGGCCTCAGACATCCATTTCAGTTAAGAGCAAATGGCACTTGTCAGAACAGGAAAAAATTCAAAATACTGTCTGGGATGTTTTATCCAATCTTGAAGACGGCTGTAACTGTGTAAGATGAAAAAGACAGAAAGCATGCTCATTTTATCTTGTGAATAAAGGTAACAACACAAGCTGAAAGCAGGAGTACCTGAAGAATCCACTGAAATCCCTCAAACTATGGAGAAGCAGACGTGATGATATTGATGATTCACGCCTAACCAACATACTGTGGCTTAGTCTGAAATGCTGCTACCTTATTTTACAATAATGATGCACAGGTGATACTTGCCATTATGGAAGAAAAAGCCAGAAGCAATCAAATCAGAGTTTGATATTTTTCTCCTTTTCTCCACTCAGCTATGACCTTCCACATTCACTCAGCACACAAAAGGAGTTCTTCAAATTTTAAAACCAGTACAAACTGTAGGTGTCTCACAGTCTACATCCACCACTGAGCTCTAGGTACCTCAGATGGGAAAATGAAAAATCAAAAGATGATAGAAATTCTCTCCCCTTTTTGGAAATGTTTCAGAGTAAGAGAGTAAACCACACTACTCCTTTAGACAATCACACTACATTCAAAATTATGTTCTTCAAATGAGCAAACGTCCAACAAACAAACAAACAAAAAGGATCAATATCTATTACTAGGCCAAACTTGTGTCCTCTTTTTTTATGTTGATCTGACATTGCTTGTTATTAAAATGAATATTCCTCAATAGCTACTTAATTGTCTAGTTTTCCAGCTGACGAAGTTTTACATTAATATAATTGTTTCCTAATGAACAGACAATAGCTTCTAAAATCTTCTAGAGAGAACCCAGAACAGGATCTACACAAAAGAAACAGGCTGGAGTTTTTGTTTCACCAAGCCTAAGATCTTTCCTATTTTCCCTGTCAGAATACACATTCCTTCACTTATTTATTCTGTTGGAAAAATGCCATTTTCTTCTGCAACTTTGCCAGACGTAGTTTACACAAAAGTTACAATATCAGAACAGCATCTCAAGCCAGGCTACTGGTAGTCAGAATTACAGACGATATGAATCAGTGGGCTATTAAAGTCTGAAGTTTATCAGTATGAGTATGCTCTTTTGTCTTCTTACAATGCCTTTTACAAAGGCCAATACCTCACAATTGCACATAGCGTCTTATCTTTTCATCTTCTACTGCAACCTCCATCTTAACATTTTTCTTCTCCTTACTGCAATAATGCCTCATGGGAACTGTTCTACACCTCTCTACTTGCCTCCTCCCTGTTCAAGCAACACTATTCATCAGTAAAGGACATGTGCTTTCTCTCTACAGCTGCTTTTCAGGTTCAGTTTCACCGCGAAGACTTTCCAAGGCGGTCAAACCACCTTGTGTCAATAAGCAAACTCCACTCCTGTAGAGCATATATTCCTGTAGGAGGCATCTTCTGCAAGCTAAGGTGGTTGGCAATATTTAGCAATCACAGCCTTGGACGCATATGCTGCTTTGCAGCCTCCATTCAGGTTGAGAAGCACACGCTGTACCATACCTCCTCGCAACCACAAGGAACTGTTTCGTGAACCCCTGTTTACATAGGCCTGAACTACAATCAGCTCTGCTAGAGATATCAATTAATAGTTTGGCTGTGGTTGAGTTGAGGCAACAGAATTTAAAAGCTAAAAGGAAGGAGCTGCTTCCAGAGATGAACATATTCAGTGTCTTCATTGATTGGAATAAAATACTGCTTGACATCTTGTCTGATACCAAGAGAAAGCAGTATTGAAACTCTGATATTTCACAAAGGAACAAGAACAGCATTTTTCAAGCCATTTGTCTTGGTGACACCACACCACCATTCAAAGATAAAACCAACATGGACTGGCAGAGATACTGACAATAGAAGTGCATCACACTCAGGAGATAAACTCAGAATCAACTTACCTAGCACAGGCATTAACATTCACTGTTTAGGCCTTTAACTCTACTTGAGTCAATGCCAATTTTGCATAGTCCTCAGGCTGTTACATGACAAACTCTGGCATTAGAATTGAAAATAAAAACTTTATTCAAGCATAACCCTTGAACTGTAAATATCCATTGTAAATTAATCTTTTTATTCCTTGAAACTATAGTGCCTTCTCCACTAACACATTTGAGATTGTCTCCTGGTATCTACAAAGGATTTCTAACCATCTTCCTCCATAGCTGTATCCAACAGTGAGCAGCCTTCCAAACAGCTGTGAGCAGCAATATGCTGTTTTGGTCATCTGTTACTATAGAATCAGTTACCATTTTCCATCTGTAGAGACTGGCCACCTTAGACATCCACTAACTAGAGGTATTGCCATTTGGGGCAAGAACACGCTCATCAATCAATCACAGTTGATTTCAAATCTAAAGAAAATTCATCTTTATAGGATCCTCAGAGAGAGTCACTCAAAGATATACACAGGTATAAAATCCATCATAAAGGAGAGAGGGTAGAAGAAAGAATGGCTCTGGTTTTGTACACAACCAGACTACCATTTGAGTTTTTGAATAACTACAATATCATTTACAGGAAAGCATATTACACTGAGTCAGTAAATCTCAGAAAGAATGTTTTGTCATATATATCTGCCATCTTCTCCTAGACTAGGATCAAATATCTCAAATTTGACACTATATTCAAGATCTTTAGGCCTTAAAAAGGTGATATTCATTTAGTTCCTGAAGCACTTTTGGAAGGAAGTTCAGCCTACTGTGACATACGATAGCTTCTCTATGTTAAAAAGGACAGCTAACTGTTCAGTTACAGACTGCATCTCCTCCCCACAATTAAGGTCTACTCAGAATCTCAAGAAAGAACAATTGTATTTCCCACTTCATTTGCATACTATGGAAACCACTGACCCTGCTGTTCTAGAGAGAAGACTTCTCTTAGTCTTTCTTCTTCAGCCCCCTGCCAGAAAAAAAAAAGTTTTATTCTACAGTAAATTCCAGAGTAACCTCTGATCACCTGGAATGAACATCCTTTGAACCAGTACTACTTCCTATTTGCGTCATACATATTTTCATGTTCTATAAGTTGCCCATACTAAACACAGTATACCAAAATCACTTATCAACAGCACCAGAATACTGTACAGCAGTGCAAGACAGCGGCAGGGAGGGAAGAGTTACTATGGAAAAGCTCACAACTTTTTTAAAAATTACACAGTTATTCTTTATCATAAGTTACAATTTTTGCAACCTAAAACTAGAATCATCTTCCTTCATAGAACTGTGCTTTGAGTATCTCTTCTTATCGTTATAAAGGAAAACTAGCAATCATACAAGCATGATGGACAGAATAAATCCCATCAGACATCTTACAAAGGTTTTCACACAGACGTAATTTTGAAACTCACACTAAATCTATTTTCAGATTAACCTCAGACTTAGCAGTCTCGATATCTACTTACTAACATTTTTCTTTTAAGAACGCAGTCATGTGAAAGAAGCCTACAGTAGAGATTCTACACAATTAATTTTCTCAAACATCATTGACAAATCCAAAGGAACAACTGCACCACAGGAATCAGATTGCTAATTCCACAATAATACTGTGTTTCCTTAATAGAGCAACTCTTGTAGCCATTCCGTAGCTCTCCTGTTAGAGCCCTCATAACTGAAATGCATCTGCCTACATCTCTCACCTACTGTTCTTAGTACACCAAAGTCAGAGACAGAGTTTGGATAAGCAATCTTATCTTTTTGAGATCCCTTCTGTCACCCTCGAGAGCAAACAGATGGCTAACTATGATGAGTAGGATCTATCCACTTTGAAATTCAAAAGAAAACAAAGAACTACTCACTCTACAGTCACTGCTGCCCTTTGAGCTGCTCTAGGCAGGAGGATGTCTATTTGCCTGGCAGAGTACACGGGCAGAGTACAGCCCTGGTTGTACCTGAGCTCTAAATGGCAGTTAGGAGCAAGCCTTTCTGCATGGTTCAGGATAAAGTAAAGACAGGGGCTGTGCCTGTCTCTCTGTGCCTTTCATGAATGTAAAAATTACTCCAGGCTTCTACACAAAAGGTACAAGCACACACATTCTAACCCATATGAAACAGCTTACAGAGCAAGTTAACTGTCCTGCTTCCTAGTAAACAATTGCCTTTTCCACAATCCTGAAGTGAGTTATTTGCTTTATTTAATTCAACTATATGATAATCATATTCATATCAACAAAAAATACATCCTTTTTGTGCACAATGTTCATCTTTGTGCTTCAAAAACATTATAGAGATACAAAACAACAAATGGCAACAGCATCAATGACAAATGCAAAATACTTGAGGACAAGATTTCATTAAAAGGCCAGTACATCTAGCAGCTCAGTAATGCACAAGGCATTAAAACACCATAAAGGAAAAAGAGAAAAGAGATTTCCATTACCTTAGAACTCCTTATATCCCAAGCTTTAACTTCCGAGCTGAACCCTCCACAAATGAAAATATTTGACTCTGTAGGGTGGTACTTCAGTGCGCTGATCCTAAATTCATTTTTGCTGCTAAATATCTGCTTCCCTAAAATAAAGTGAGAAGTGGGGATTAAAATTTGAGCAGAAAAATGAAATTTCATTTCAACCTAATTTCAAAAATATCAAGGTTGTCAAAGGTGAATATGTCTATATTAACACATTTCAAGTATCTGGGGCTACTCTGATTTACTGAAATTAAAACATTGAACTCACTAATCTCTATCTACACGAAACAGTTGCTCGTCATGGGCCTCTACACCACCAACTGCTTCTTACTGAGAGGAGAGAATAAGTGGTTTCACACACTAAGGAGAGGAGCTTCACCACAGTCCCAGTTCAGTTGACATGCAGGACTACCAATCTAACAGTTGACTGTTTCCCCATAGAGAAGTCTTAGTCTTCCTTTCAACGGGAATAAAAGCAAATTGAACAAAATATTGTCTGCACAGAAATACCATGTCCCAAACTATAATACAGCTATTGAGTTGTTTACTTATCTTTCTGTGAAGGTAGGAGTGAAACTTCATTTTGAAAGTAGGAAATAATTTGCATACAATCATATGAAGGCAATAGTTGTTCCCATGGATACACTGTTCCCAGCATTTCATTGTGTACACTAATCTCCCCAGGATCCTGTGGTTAGTATCAATTGGATTGTCGACACTTTAAAAGGCAACAGAATTCAGCTAGGTTAATTTATAGGACTTTTCCACAGTCCACTGCTTCCTTTTGTCCTAACAAATTCATGATATAAATGTATATTCACTGAAATATCATTTTTGGAAGAGCAGCATGGACCAAGATAAATACTTTTAAGTGGTTTCACAATTTCAACTGTGCTTTATATTCTACATGTCATGTATAAGGAGCTACATTAAATAAAGTTACTGCTTTAAGCCACAGTGAAAAAGTCACTGTAGAAGTCAAAAAGAACACTTAAAGGACCATGAGAAATGCTTCTTAAAATATTCATTAATCTACATTTTCAGTAAGAGTTGTCTTAAGGTAGGCTTTCTTAAACAACTGAAAATACTTTGAGCTAAAAAAAGTAGTGATGGGTGTAAATATTGTTAGGGGAACAATACTGAAATACATTCATAGCGGTTTTATGCTTATTTTATGATTTCAAGTTAATTTATTTATTTTCATCACCAGTTTCATTCTTCCCACCTGCTGAACTCAATTTACACAGTCAAAAGGCTAAGACTTGTCAAATTATTTATTTCTTCATTTTAAAGAAAAGAAGAGATTTTACTTCATCATATGTGCTCTTCGAGCTAGCAGGGTCAGGGAAAACAGACTGCAGGGTGCGTAAAGGAGTGGTGAGTGTTGTTCTATGTGAAAACAGGTTTTCATAGGGCCTTTTTGTTCTTTTTTTAATAATTTCTTCACTGATTACCCATGTAAATGGCATCTATGTCACTACTGAGTAAAAGACTTAATCTAGTCCATATGTTCCTTCCCCAGAAAGAGAAAATATTCACAAGGGCAACAGAGGTTCTCTCTGCAAGTCATATGCAATAGTGACTATCTCTCACCATGGGAGCATTCAGTACCTCAACAGCCATAAAAGTGAAAAAAAAAAGACTCCACAGGGAAACAGAGTATTAAAATCATCACTTACAGGAGCAACAAATATTGCCCTTATCTACACCACAACCAGGCATCATTCATAGACTTGAGGAAAACCACATATACATACGTTTTACTCTAATACAGAGCACTTGAGAAAAATATTAAATTTCCCCATGGAAGCTCCCTACTCAGTTTAATAGCAGTTTGCTCCCAAGGACTTTGGTTCATACTAGTACCTAGTTTAATAAACACTCTGGGAGTATAATCATGAAGTTTTTAATGGTATTGCAGCCAGAAATCAGCAATACTGCAGCCTATCTGTACTATTCCTGTCAAACCGCTTCACAAAGGACACATCAAGGCAATCATAATTCTCCATAAAGTGTATGGTTCAAATAGCATTAGATGTATCCATAAATGATCTAGTAGAACTCACCATCTAACCTCCTGACAAACATTAGTTGTTAACTGACTTTACCTCCATGGTTTTACCTCCATGGTTTTACCTCCATAAGGCTTCTGAAAACTGGTTCTTCCATAGGGCATACGTTTCTCTTCCCATTGTGCACTCTAGCCTGGGATGTGAGCAAGTGGGGCAAGATACAACTAACAAAGATGTGCTCAAAGTCAAGTTGTAGTTCATCTACTACCTAGAAGATCTGTTACCTTTTCCATAGGAAGAGGATTGATTTAACACAATTTGATATTAATTATTCCATCTTTCAATCTCACGCCCAGCCAATTCCAAGTAATTCAATCATTTGCTCAATATTCTTTCCAGAAACTAAAATCCTCTAATTCTCTACTCCATCTCCCCATGTTTTAAAGACAGAAGTAAGCACTGTGCTTGTCCTTTTCTTGCCTTCTAGAGTTTAGTTATCCAAAAGTTCTCTATACTCTTTATCCTCCTTCTTCTTACTATTTTAAGCTGGTATCTTACTGTTTCATCCAGAATACTAACCACACTGGATTTTTAACTGGTTTGAGGAGCAATCACAATATCTTAATCTTAAAAGCTCAGGCTTGCCAATTAATACTTTGAAACACAACTCTCTTTCTCATTCTTTCCCCTCACCCCCAAAGTGAAATAAAATCAAAAGTCTCTTTCTAGAGGCTCAGTAAACTGAAGAGTTCAGCATTATTAGATGCATACCTGAATTTGATTCTACTGTCGTGTTACAGAAAATGAGAAAAAGGCTGGAATGTAGAAAAGAAAAGCATGGTAGCAAAGTGCCAGCAGATAACATACTCAAAGCAGAAGAACCACAACAGCACAGCAAGGAAACTCTCTTGTTGCTAGAACTGAAATTTTTGCACAATATACAGAATCTAAATGAGACTGCTTGCCACGCAAACACTCCTGAACCCAGTAAAATGAACTTCCCTAAAGCTTATATGAGTACTTCCATTAAACCTTTTTCTTCTATGTATTAGGACTGCAAGGCTGAAGTGCTAAGGTATTTTCTCTACACAGTTATGAAACCTCTATCACCAGAAATCTTTTGGAACCTCCAAAACTTAGGAAAAATATCCACCTGAGAAACAGATTATTGTTAAAGACAATGTGGGGCAAAATAGCTCATGTAATTCAGAATGTTAAAACAATGAATTAAACTCTTAGCCCCTTCCCACACAAACTTCATTTAGCGTGTTTTACTACTATGAGCAGATTTTGCTGCTTCCTATACTGTAACCATGCTGTGACAGAACCAAGCCCCATGCTTAGGAAATGAAGCTTCAGTGTTTGCTGGAGATCCTGCTCCACCTTGCTGGCAGTTGATATTTACAGTTATGTGTATTTTTGTCTACAATTACTCAGTTTACATTAAACACATTCAACTTTTCAGACCGTATTTTATATACTGCAAGAAGATGGCCTTTGAGTAGAAGACTCACTTATCCATAATAGAGTACAACGGGTGTTAATCAGTAATCATATATATATATACCTTTGTTGTGTATATATTTATTGCATTTTAGTTCCTAAAGGCAGCATAACAAAGATTCAGCCAACCAACAGGCTGTAGAAAATTACATCTTCTGAAAATCTATTCGGTTAATTGAGGCAAAATCCATACCATATATAATTTTCCTGTAAGAGAGGTCGTTATTCCAAAGCAGAAAGCAACTGTTTCTTTCCATCTTTCATTTTCACAATTTCAGTAACAATATCTACTACATCTTTAAGAATACAAAAAACACAGCAAAGTGTTTTATTTCAATTCATCATTCATTAAAGGCTAAGTAGTAACATACACAGCATGAAAAAAAATCTTTAAAAAGATCTGGAACATATGTTTCTTCTCCTTTGGGCTGCAGCCTACTGTGAAACTGCTCGACTATGAAATCAGATATTTTAAAGGCTATTTAACGTGAATTTTTCATACAACATCAGAACAGTTATTGAGCATAGGATGTTTCTGTAACTGTGTTTAGTGGTCCTCAGGTTCACATCCCTACCTGCATACACTATTCTGCAAAGGAAAGTGAAGCGTAAGGCTTGCAAAGACATGTGAGTAATCTTGCTAAGCAGAATGGATTTCCCTACTGTGTTTACAAAAAGACATGAAGCAATATATTAAGAAAAAAAATCTCATTACAGTTGCAATCTCTCTCATGCACAATAGTCAGAAGAAAATTAGATTGATCAGGCATAATTTGTTCTTAACAAATCAATGTTGGCTGTTACTTATCCATTTTATATTGTTGTGCTTACAAATTGCTTTATTATATTTCCAAGAACTAAAATTACTGACAATAGCTTCCTATTTTTTCCCCTATATAGTCACAAGTTTCTGGCATGCAAAGGTCCTTGAAATATTAAATCAATTTATCTTTTACCCTTGAAAATTTCCACAAAATAAACATTTTGCTCCCTTCTTATTGCACAAACTTTACACTAGTGAGCATAAAAAGTTATCTGTTATCTCCTAGTTGGAGATTGACCATTAAACTATGTTCAATGTATTACTTAAAACTGATGAATTTTGGGAGGAATCTCGTGACCTCATATCAAAAATGCTTGTATGAATTCAAAATAAAAAATAAAATATTAATAATAGTAAAGAAAGAAAAAGAAAAATCAATCAGTTGGGCTTTTTCTGAGGTCCATGCATATTAAAACAACACACTTTCTACACAGTACTGGGAGAGAAGGGGAAGGACAATGGAAGAAAGTCACAGGTCTCCTGAGGCAATCCTTCTGTACAAGCACTAAAACTGCTATGTGGACAAATACCATTGCATTAACCATATTAAAAGTTACATCTATAGGACTGCCAAATTAGAATATAAAAGAAAATATAGAAAAGTAAATTTGGAACATCCTCTTGCAAATACAAAATGTTCCATAAAGAAACTCAAAAAAATGTAAAGTAAAATAGGTTAAAAAAAAAACCAAACCAGATTTAAGTGACCACACTATATATAATCTGAAGGTTCCTTCAAAACCAACACTTCAATTCCAGTATCTTGGTCATGGTAATGTGAAAACTTTAAAAATAATGGGCAATTTAAATTCCCCATTATAATTCTGAGAATGTTATATTTGAAATCAAACTCAGCCATGAACTAAAATACAACTTCAGCATTTGGCAATGTAGGAAATGTGCCAAAATTTCTTGGAACATTCCCTCTGTCATAATATTAAAGAAATGAAAAGTATCTACAATACGCAGATAGTATCAACCCAGCAAATATTCTGCCTATGCTATCCTACCAATTCATTTGTGACTAATGAAAAAAACACTGATGAATAAAACATATATTCCAAAAATAAAATAGTTATAAATAAATTTTAAAAATACAATTTCTCTTCTGTCTTAGTTTAGCCCTTAGCTGGCACCTTAACAGTACACAGTTTCTCTCTCACTCCACCATGGTGGGGAGGAGAATCAGAAAAGGAAAAGAAAACTCATGGGTTGAAATAAAACCAACTTTAATAGAACAATAAAAGCAAATTATAACATTTATGATTATAATAATAACACAAATATATACAAAACAATACTCAGTCCCTCTCAGGTAGTGATGATGGAACACACCCTTCAAGCAGTGAGCACAGCAGTTCCAGTGGACGTGGAGGTTACAGCCGGCGCAGAAATCACCAAAGACAGAAACTGAATTCAGAGCACTGGAGACTGGACACCCAGAGCAGAAGTGCCGAGAGCAAGCAGGACAACAAAAGACAATGGACACTGGGAGAAAAGGAGCTGTCCCCAGCAAACTTCCCCCTTATGTGTGACATTCACTGTATGGAACATTTCCAATGGCTAATTTGTATTGGCTGCCCTGGCTCTGCTCCTCCCAGCTTTACACACCTGCTTACTTGGGAAACACATGAAACTGAAATCAAAGTCCTAGAATTCCTAGTAACATTGGTGTCTTTCAGCATTCTTATACTGAAATCTAGAGAAACAGCAGCTGTTGGGAAGAAAATTAATTCTATCCCAGCCAGGCATAAACACTACCTAGCAACAAACTAAATTAATATGTATTAGCAACATTATTCAGACTGAATCCAAAATGCAGCAGCTACTGAGAAGAAAAATTACTCTATCTCAGCTGAAACCAGGACACATTCTGAAGTCGCTAGACCATCTCTGTTACTCTGGATGTAACAGAAGTTAAATATCAAATGTACTTGACCTAGATTTGTTTTAAAAGCCACCTTTTTCCTTGCTCTTGGAATACAGCACTACTTTCTACTCTGTAAATAACAAAGTGTCTGAACTATCACTAGCAGAAAATGACTCCAAACGTGGCGTTACTAGAGATCAACAAAACCAGGGAGTCTTACTGATTCAGACTGCTGCATTATTATCACATTCGTTAAACCTTTCAAAAGCTTTACTTTTATACAGAAATAATGTATGTAAAATAGAAAAACAAAAAAAACCATTAATCAGTAATATTTATAGGCAACCCAAACACAGTTTTTGGATCTAATAATATTTATGAAACCCCGTATTGCAGTTCTGAACTTGCCTCATGCAAACTGTAGCCACAGAATCACTTACAGTAGTGACGCATGAATAACCTTGAGTTCCTTAAACATTTTATGCGTATTTTGGATCAGACCCATATTCTGCATACATACAATGGTTTTCAAGAAAGCCATATTTGTGGAGAGTCTTAGCTTGACATCCTGATGTTAGGACAACAGATGACCCTTTAAGACGATAAATGACATCTATAAAAATTAATTTAGAAGACTTGTCTAACAGCATCTATTTTCACCAAACCAGGGCAAGTGTAAACTCCTTGTACCACAATCAAGTAAACTCCTTGTACCTCAATCATTTAAATTCTTCTCTTTCCCTGTTCTTCTTCATAGCATAAATCATGTACGCTGGACCTTCAGGGGCCAAACCTCTACTCAAAGCAGGTCCAGCTATAGCATGTTACGTAGGAGTCTGTCCACTGAAGTTCTGAATATCTCCAGGTATACAGATTCCATAGCCTCTGTGGACAGCCCTTGAGTTGAGTCAAAAAGTTTTCTGTGTTCCTACATTTGTCCTCTACTTCTCACCCTTTCAGTGCACATCTCTGAGAACAGCTTCTCATCATCTTCTCTATGTGCTAGGTAAACACTTGCTAATCTGGCCTGGGATGAAGCAGACTTCCTTCGCTTCATGAGAACACTCCTGATTCATATTCAGAACCAGGACTCCCAGGGTTTTTTTTCTGCAAAGCTGCTTTCTGGTCAGTTTAGCACCAGCCTGTTCTGTTGCACAGGATTAGTCCATTCCAGATGCAGAACTGTATTTGTCCTTGTTGAACTTCATGAGGTTCCTAGTAGTCCATTTTCCCAGCTTGCAGCATCTTAGATGTTCTTATATATAAGAACTTTCACTAAGTACACTTGACAAGGGGAAGAGGTTTGACGGTGTAAAACAGCAGGATAATATTTCATGAATGTTTACCCTTGCATCAGGATTGCTATGCCAAAAACAACAAAAATTCTGTTTTGTGATTAATAAGATTTCAGTGTCTGCTTCTAGTCTGCTGTTGTTCAAATCACAAAGACCAAAAAAAAAAGGGAAATCACTCCAGAAACTGCAATATCCTAGGACAAAGCATAACCAAACTTAAGTCTGAGCTTAGAAACAAAATTTCCTGGAGAAATTGCACTGTTCATTACAACAATACCGGCAGATTCCTTTGAAGAATCTTTTTGGCTTCAGTGTTCACTGGCAAGTGCTCTAACCACACCTCCCACGTCACAGAAGGCAAAGAATTGCCCACAGTAGATTAGGTTTGAGATCATCTAAGGAACCTGAAGGTACACAACTGCATGGGAGTTGATGAGGTATATCCAAGGGTCCCGAGGGAACTGGTGGACAAAGTTGCCAAGCCACCATCCATAATACTTGAGAAGTTGTGGCAGTTCAGTGAAGTTCCCACTGACCGGAAAAGGGGACACGTAACTCCCATTTTTACAAAGGGAAAAAAGGAAGACCCAGGGAACTACAGGCCAGTCAATCTCACCTCTGTGCCCAGCAACATCATGGAGCAGATCCTCCTGAAAACTTTGCTAAGGCACATAGAAAACAAGGAGGTGTTTGTGACAGCCAACATGGCTTCACCAAGGGCAAATAGTTCCTGAAAAATTTGGTGACTTTCTAAGATGGGGTTACAGTGTTGGTGGATATGAGAAGAGCAACTGACATCATCTACCTGGACATTTGCAGAGCATTTGACACTGTTCCACACATTATTCTTGTCTCTAAATTAGAGAAACATGGATTTGATGGATGGACCACTTCATGGATAAGGAATTAGCTGGATCGTCACACTCAAAGAGTTGCAGTCAACAGCTCAAAGTCCAAGTGAAGACTGGTGACAACTGGCATTTCTCAGGGGTCAGTATTTGAACCGGTGCTATTTAACATCTTTGTTGGCAACATGGACAGTGGGATTGAGTGCACTCTAAGCAAGGGTGCAAGATTACACCAAGCTGTGTGGTGTGGGTGACATGCTGGAGGGAAGGGATGCCACCCAGAGGGACCTTGATAGGCTTGAGAGGTGGGCCTACGCGAGCCTCACGAAAGTCAGCAAGGCCAAGTGCAAGGTCTTGAACACAGATTAGGCAATCCCAAGCACAAATACAGGCTGGGCAGAGAATGGACAGATATCAGCCCTGAGAAGAAGGTCTAGGGTATGTTGGTTGATGAGATGCTCAACACAAAGCCAGCGATGTGCTCTTGTAGCCCAGGCGGCCAACCATATCCTGGGCTGCATCAAAAAAAGCCTGGCCAGCAAGTTGGGGGAGGTGAATCTGCCCCTTGTGACACTTCACCTGGAGTAGTGCATTCAATTCTGGAGTCCTCAGCACAGGAAGGACATGTTAGAGCGAGTCCAGAGAGAAGCCACAAAGACGATCAGAGGGTTGAAGCACCTCTCCTATGAAGGCAGGCTGAGAAATTTGGAGTTGTTCAGCCTGAAGAAGAGAAGACTCCGGGGAGACTTTACAGCATCCTTCCAGTACTTAGAGGGGGCGTACAAGAAAGCTGTGAACGCCCCATCCCTGGGAGTGTTCAGGGCCAGGCCGGATGGTCCTTTGAGGAACCTAGTCTAGTGGATGGTGTCCCTGCCCATGACAGTGGAGTTGAAACTAGATGATCTTTAAGGTCCCTTCCAAACCAAATCATTCTGGGATTCTAGTATTCTACTATTCTATGATTCTAATCTCATAACTAGCTGTCATCAGGCCCAGAACAAACAATTAGCTAGACTACAATTTTGATTTCATAGGGCAGAAATTATGTTCCTAACAGAAAAAGAACACAAAATAAAATAAAAAAAAAAAACCTGAGCAACTCAATACCACGCAAGTACTAAGCTGTATGTGCAACCTTTCCTAAATTTTTAAAAGTAATTCTCTTCAGACCATTAGGTTTCTTTTGGTAAAGGACACGCAGCAATGTTTATAATACAGTTTTAATATATAAAATCTATACTGAAAACAAAGATGAGAAAGACTAGCCTTTAGCAAACACTACTAGAAAAATGTTGAACTAGAACAACACATAGAAGAGACAAGCACAGAGCCTTAAAGACAGCATTACTATTTATAAAACCCCACCAGCATGCATTTCCTGCATTTAAACACACTAGTAGTTAGTTCAGTCTAGCAATGGAAAGTAATTAAGACCAAAGTCCAAAAAAGTATCTGAAAGTTCTCTGTGAAGGAACAGTTCTAACAGCTATCCGAAGTTAATCAAAGAAGAAATCATCTCAGAAATTATGAAGACTAAGGAAGAATGAATGATTCAGTGAACTAATGTAAATCAAAATCTTATAGCTGCCTTAGGGTTTTTCAAATGGAAATGAGGCTTTTTATATCAAATTGATTTGAATTCCAGAGGCAAACTGCTTGCCCTGTTTCTCTGAAAAGAATTGACTGGAATGTATGTAAAAAAGAGTAACTTTACAACATGGAAGGAAATCATAAACTGGCCTGCATCTTTAGGAAATCAGAATAAAATTCCAATCATTCATGTCATACTTTTCAAAATGAGGTGTACCTCTGGAAGTCAGGTCCAAATATCAACGTTATAACTGCAGTTCACAGGAGCTGCAAGGAATCCTGCATCCTTGAAATAAAGCCATAATAAATATCTGGTATTTTCAAGGATTATAAGCGTTCATTTTGCCCTTATACATACAGTTTATTTAAGTAGTTAAATACTATACATCTCACAGGTCAGTTAGGAAAGAATCATTTATAAGCTTATCAGTTTTGTAACCTGGTAAATATAGTTTGTTACTGTTGTCATTGCCTAAAACACTAGAAATGCCTTCTTTCAAATGAACCACTAAAATCAACTTCATTCAGACTAATAGCCTATTACTAGACAGTTAAGTCAAAGAGATCTTAGAAATTAAAGTATACAATTAAAATTACATATCTCTGGACTCTGTTCCATGATTTTATAAAATGAGATTTTTCCTGTAATAGTCCCTTTGAATGCCTTGGGTACATAAAAACTATTCTGTTGCTATAAATCCCATTAAGAGAGTAGCCATTCTGTTTAGAACTGTAAGCAGTACAGTCAAAACTTAATTCAGTTATATATAAGACTAGAAATTAATAGGCTGCTGCAATGAGACTGAAAATAAAAAGACAAGAAGTCTGAAAAAACTAATGACTTGGTGTGTTAAACTCATATACTACTACTATAGCAAAACTCTTTTCTCCATTACAAAATCTGAACATTCTCGAAACGTCAACATTCTGTAAATGTATTACATTTTACATTCCCAAACTACAACACTTCCTTTCCAGTCATCAATGAATTTAAATACTTGTGGTATGACAAATGTTGAGAAAAATGAATTCGTAAAGCATGGAGAAGAACCTTCTTTTCATGCGAACAATATTCACAAATATCCTTGGCCACTTTCCCAGTTCATCTGAATAGGACTTCTGCTCTCCAGATATTCCCGTACAATGTACTCCTTACATTTATGTAAGAGAAACCCTCCTAGACAAGAAACTCTTGTAATTTTTTTAATTATTTCTTTTGTAGTCTCACAAAAAAAAAAAATCACCTTTTCAGGAGTTAAACTTTTAAAAATAAATTAAGTGGAAAAAATAAAATTGCTTCTCTTCAGTTGAGAAGGTACTATCTTAGGCCTAATACGTCATTATATACTGCCCCAGTGAACGTTTCCGTATGAATGCTGATAACATACAAAAACGAGAAAAGAAACATAGCCAATAGAAGCACTTCAGTTTGTGAAGGAGACATGAGGAGCAACAGCATCCAGGAAATTAGTTGTGAAGGTCACAACAATCAAATTCTAAAACAAATTCACAATTGCATCAAAGCAACACACACTCAGAATTCAAGTTTCTATGCTCCTTAGTAAAGGTCCTATTCAGAAAAAAATCACCTAATTAACTTTAAGGACAAACTTAAAACCAAACCAATTGAGAATGAGGTACGAGCCTGTATTTAAATTAACCAAATGTATAAATGTTACTGAAGTCAGTCTTAAGAGTGTCTCCAAAAATAATCATGACAGAGCATAAAAATACACATTTCATTCTATTCATCTGGGCAGTATCTGACAACACAAATTAAATGTGATCATTAAAGATATTACAGTTTTCTTAAATATCTCCAGCTACCCTTAATTGCTGACATTATTTTTCAGTGTGGACACGTTCCAAGTATTCTGACTTTAATCTACAGATCTTATCTATATTTTTAGAAGAAAGAATAATGTTAACAACATCCAATATTAGCAGTACTGAAAAAAGATATGGCTACATATACCTTTACATAACCTTTACCTGTTTCTACATCTGTTAAATGCAGCATGGAATCAAAGCCACCACTGAGGATCCTTCTTCCACAAGATGACCACTGGGCAGCTCGAACAGCACTGGAGTGACAGGAGTAAGTTTTTAAACAGCAGCCTGTATCTACAGCATCCCATACCTTAAAAAGAAGAATAAAGACAACTTTAGAAAGAATAATGATTTTTTTTTAATGTACTGATAAGTAGTTACAGAAAGTCATTGTGGCTGAGAAAGCTTTGCATTTCAAAGACATATCTGCTAAGTTGTAAAAGTCTGAAATAATTGCATGGTTGATTTGAATTAGGGCATTTTATTAACAAGGCACAAATCAGTAATATATTTTTATGGCTTGTATTATTTCTTGAAATGTCTACATTGCTCTCAATGGCAATTCATCTTATCCTTGCCCATCCATAATGCTGTCCTAACTCTGTGCAGGGATGCATCTAAATACATTTTCCCTTTAAACTGATTTTCTTCTAAATTTTTGTCTCTATGATATCTTGCTCTCCATCGAGTAAGAATCCTAGCAGATTACAGCTTTTACATATACCTATAGATAGGTTATTATCATATCTCTCACTCAGAACATAACTTTAACTATAATTTTACCTTCACTGAGTCAGATAAGAAAATCATCATGCAGCTACATGGAGACTTCTACAGCATGTTCACTTCAGTTAGAGAAGGCTAAATATCAAAACTATTTTCCCTATGACTATTCTGCTTTAGTAAAAGCTAGATTATAAAATAACTTATGATTGTATGAAACAATATAATACCTGCTGAGTTGTCTAATAAAATGGATAACAAATGCTATAGCCATACCAGTAAACCTACATTTTATTACTTCTAGTATTAGTAGTACAAATAAATCAACACTTTGACAGTGCTTCATGGTAGTTTTATTGCAGTTTCAGTAACCTCAAGGCAGTTTATTGCTTTAAAGTCACCATTTTACTTCATGGTACTTCTCTTTGCGATTAGTCATTTTCATCCTGCAAAAACTTGCAGGATGAAAACACCACTGTCTGAAGCTTAGAAGGTTATGCTGATTTTTTTTCTGTTCTAATCAATCTCTCAATTCTAAATTTGTTTATATAATGCTGGGAACAAATTAGGCAATTAACAGAATACAAAAAAATTACTTTTTTATGTGAAATCAAATTGAGCTGTCATGTATGTCGACACAAGAGAACTGAAGTTAGTATCAAATTAAAACTGACGGCATTTTATGTATTTTAAAAGATGTTAAAAAGAACTCAGTCATTAGAAAACATAAGTAGATGTTCACTTTCTTGTGGCAATAGCATAATTTACAATAAAGAAGAATGTAAAGGGGGAGAAGAAAGCAAGAGCTTTGGGAACGTATTTTTATCTTCGGCTCTACTTCCTTCTTACTGGACAAAAAAAGGACTTGCTGACAATATCATTATTATAGTCTGTACTCAGAAGACATCATTCCATTATAGAAAATTATTTCATCAAAGTATCTTCTAGCGTGGAGTGCAGTTCTGCAATGCAAAGCAACCAATTATCATTAATTACTTGAATAGTCAGTTAAGACTGGAACCATGATGGCCATACCATAAGTATTCTTCCCCATCCACAAGAAAAGAAATCAGGAAAATTTTAATATTAAACTGCTTTTGAAAGTAAGTTTCTCTGCTTTAATGAGTTTTAATGATCTTTTGAAGCTTCGCAGTATTAAAAAAAGGTTCATTGTGTCTTGTAGGGCTTTTAATATGAGGAAGCTAATGAATGAATCAAGATGAAAGGAAAAACAGGTGCCACATGCTTCAGATATTTTTCTGTCATGTTTTAGCGATTAAGTACGAAAACTCAATTTTCACAAGAAGGATGAAGTAAAGCAAGTTCAACAGCACTTCTGACTTCCCGCTTGATTTAAAAAAAAAGCAGTATAAATGGAAAAAGTACACCCCTAAAGCTGCACATTTCTCTCCATTACATGAAACGGAAGAAATGTTCAACTGTTCTGGGTGAGACCACCGACCACGCACAAGGGACAAGTTACCAAATACCACATTTCCGACCACTGTTGCACTTTCCACCAGCAATTTTTGTTCAGGTAATGGTGGTGTTACAATGCCTTCTGGAATTAGAACCGCGTGGGCAAGGTAGTCCTGACTGAGGAAACTAATTTAGTTTATTACCAATTAACAAACACTTTTAATTACAGATTCAAGTATTGAGGAAAAAGGACCAAGAATTAAACGAGCACTTAGGTGAGCACCTTCCCCCCCTAGGCCCCACTTCAGTCCAGCACTCCTCCTTCTCAATTCCTACCCCAGCTCCCCTTGTTTTTACCAGGCATTATGCTCGGTCTCTTCTCTACTTCTTCTCTGTAGATGTACATTTCTTCACCTATCTCCTTCCATTGGCTTTGGTGTGTCCTGACATACAACCTCATGTTTCCTCCTGTGTGTCCTTATGCCCTCTGCCCTCAGCACCATACGCTTCTCTGAAGTTCTGGCTCACCGTGAGCTGTTTTCATCCATTTCACAGTGAGCTGAAACCAGTGGTAACAGCATGGGGCAGCTTATGACCTCCTCCCACACAGGGGAACCCTGCAGTCCCTGCAACCAAAGCCCATTGTTTGTGCCTAATACAAGCAGTCAGTGCAGTCAAAAAGCTAGGACAGATCTCCATCAAGATACGGTCCAATGCAAATTCACCAGGGCACACAAATACACTTTTAAATAAGGTTGAGAGGTGTCACATCTTCTGTGGCTTCACAGCTCAATGGACAAAGAAATCAAACAATGCAGTTGAAGAGGATGTGTCCTGATGTCCAGTGGCAACGCTCTGCAAGCTTCACCCAGGTGCATTCACTCCTAGTTCCATATGACTTGCCTGGGATTGTCCTTCAAGTTTCACACCTCCAGAATTTAGCTCATTGCTGCAAGGAGAATACTGTGCAGTGCATCCTCTGAACAGTTTCAGTTTTAACTTTCAAAATTCATCTTCCACAGGAAATGGGAAGGTGTACTTGCTACTTGCTAAAAACAGTATTTGATATTTACAGTTATCTCTTCAGCAAAGACTTTAGAGATGCAGCCATGCCCACAGAAAGTCATATAGCAGTGAGCCACTGCATCTCAAGGAACAGAAATGGGTGTGCAGAACTCAAAACAAAGCTACTAAAAGACAAGCTATACACCTTCTGTAAAAATAAGAAATTACGAAAAGGTGGGAATTATGAATGCTCAGCTGTCCCAAGCTACAAACACTATTCTGTCTCTAGAAGTGACAGGAATATTAACCTTATTATGCCCACAAATGGAAAATCTACTGTATTTTGTTACCAAAGAAAGATGCATCAAATCCTATAAAAGGATTATCACAAAGCCACTATCAAGTCTCCATTTTCTTAGAGAGTATCTTAAGTAGTTTTCCATTCCAGCAGTATGGCATTGCTTCTGCTTCATCATAACCATAAAGTTTATGAGCTTTGGAAGAGGGGGCAGGCATCCCAGGAGGACTATAAGGGTGAGGTGAGATCATGGAGAGAAAAAATTAGAAGAGCTAAAGCCCAACTAAAACTTCAACTAGCCAGTTCAGTGAGAGACAATAAAAAATGTTTCTTCAAATATATTAACAACAACAGGAGGATCAAGGAGAATCTCCCTCCTTTACTGGATGCAAGAGGGACAGTAGTGATGAGGGATGAGGACAAGGCAGAAGTACTTAATGCCTTCTTTACCTTGGTCTTTAATAGCAAGGTGAGATGTTCTCGGGATACTCAGCCCCCACCCCCCACCCCCCCGAGCTAGAAGACAGTGAGAATGAAGCTCCAACGATCCAGGAGGATTTGGTTAGAGACCTCCTTGGCCAATTAGACATACACAAGTCCATAGGGCTGGATGGGATCCACCCAAGGATATTAAAGGAGCTGGCAGAGGTCCTCTCATACCCCTTTCCCTCATCTACCGACAGTCCTGGCTGACTGGGGAAGTGCTACTTGACTGAAGACTGGCAAATGTAACGCCCATTTACAAGAAGGGTCAGAGGGAGGATCCAGGGAACTACAGCTTGACCTCGGTATCAGGGAGGGTCATGGAGCAGATCATATTGAGTGCTACCACACAGGACAGACAGGTGATCAGACCCATGGGTTTATGAAAGGCAGGTCCTGCCAGACCAACCTGATCTCCTTCTATGACAAGGTTACCCGGTTAATGGACAAGGGAAAGGTTGTGGATGTGGTGTACCTGGACTTTTGTAAAGCCTTTGACACCGTTTCTCACAGTATTCTGATTGAGAAATTGGCCTGGACAGGCACATCCTCTGCTGGATGAAAAACTGGATGGATGGCTGGGCCCAAAGAGTTGTGTTAATGGAGTTGAATCCTGTTGGAAACCAGTCATGAGTGGTGTTCCCCAGGGTCCAGTGCTGGGTCCAGTCCTGTTCATTATATTTATCAATAATCCGGACAAAGGGATCAAGTGCACCCTTACTAAGTTTGCAGATGACACCAAGCTGGGTGGAAGTGACGATCTGCTTGAAGGAAGGGAGGCGCTGCAAAGAGATCTGGACAGGCTGCATCGATGGGTTGAGACCAACGGGATGAGGTTCAACAAGACCAAATGCCGAGTTCTACACTTGGGACAAAACAACCCCATGCAGTGTTACAGGCTTTGGGAAGACTGGCTGGAAAGCTGCCTGGTGGAGAAAGACCTGGGTGCATTGGTTTAGAAGCGGCTGAATATGAGCCAGCAGTGTACCCAGGTGGCCAAGAAGGCCAATGGCATCTTGGCCTGTATCAGAAACAGTCTGGCCAGCAGGACCAGGGAAGTGATTGTGCCCCTGTACTCAGCACTGGTGAGGCCACACCTTGAGTACTGTGTTCAGTTCTGGGCCCCTCACTACAAGAGGTGCTGGAGCTTGTCCAGAGAAGGGCAACAAGGCTGGTGAAGGGGCTGGAGAACAAGTCCTGTGAGAAGCGGCTGAGGGAACTGGGGTTGTTTAGCTTAGAGAAGAGGAGGTTGAGGGGAGACCTCATCACTGTCTACAACTACCTGAAAGGAGATTATGGTGAGGTGGGTCCTGGTCTCTTCTCGCATGTGACAGGTGATAGGACAAGAGGAAATTGCTACAAGTTGCGCCAGGGGATATTTAGACTAGACATTAGGAAAAATTTCTTAGCTGAAAGGGTGGTCAGGCAGTGGAACAGCGGCCTAAGGAGTTGATTGAGTTGCCATCCCTAGAGGTGTTTAAGAAACAGGTAGATGAGTTGCTCAGGGACATGGTTTAGTAAGGGGAAAGGTATGGTTGTACTTGATGATCTCAGAGGCCTTTTCCAACCAGCTGATTCTATGATTCTGTGATAATAAGGGGGAAATGTGGCTAGAGGGAGAGTTCCAACGTACACCCTCTGAAGCTTCAGATGAATGTCTACTCAGTAGTTAGTGCTTGTTCTGTATATGCAACTGCTGTCATTAAGGAAAGGAGGAATGGGGTTGCAAAGGGATGATTCTTTGCATATGATTTTGCCTCTCTCTGCCAAATACTCAGGTGCCACGTTAACAGATTCTACAGGATGAAAGGCATTTCAAGGTTTTTCTTTCAACTGAGATAGTCAAGTGCTTCAAGAAAACTTCTGTGAAAAGTATTTTATCCTAGGCTTGCTTTCTTCACTTTTCCATATGCTGGACATGCTGGCTCAAACCAGGATTGAACAATAATCCTGAAAGACTGCATGGGCCTAACCAGCAGAGTTGATGAAATAACCTGCGTCCTCAAAAAGCATCCAACATGATGCCTGCTCCCAGAAGTACGTTCTCTAAATTACCAAGGGAAGTAACAAACAAATAAACACTAACCAACTGGTTTAGAGCATGGCAATTCTGCTAGGAATGGAGAACTAGGGTATGACACAGCCACTGGACTGCCACTTCAGAAGAAAATTTTTTCAGGGCCCGGTCCAAATCAGGGAACAATAGAGACCCCTAGGAATTAGGACCATTAAAAACTTCCTATTTCTAGAGAGAAAAGTCATTGATCATGCCTTGTCTGTCAAAACGTAACCTGAATTACAGACTCTTGCAGAAGAGGATTCCAAGCTCACTCTTCTGAAAGGCATTTACATATGAGCTCAGAAAAAGGATTTGTATCCAAGAACAGCCCAAGACTGAAGGCAAAGGCCACAATGCTATAACTTCAAAAGTCAGTTTTAACCACAGATTTAATTTCAAAGTAAGTGTTTTTAAGAAATTAAGCATCTTAGAACTATTTAGAAAGCTATATTTAAAATGCCAAAGGTTTCTAAATTTAAGTATATCTAGTAATAAACACCTTTAAAATAAAGGTTTATAAAATAAACTCATAGATCTACACGGAATAAAGGCTTACATATTTAGTACCTAAAGTTCAATAAAAAATATACAGTCTGAGATATGTATTTTCCTTCATAGGCATTTAAACACGTTAAACAAGTATTATAAGACTAGATGCTAGCATGTATCTCTCTAAAGCAACAGATTTATATTCAACTATTTTTACCGAGAGATCAAATGTTTTAAGTATTGTTGCTTGACTTCAAAACTTAGATCTTACAGACACTCAGTATTATTTCTAAATGAAATACTAAATCCTCATTAAACCCGAGGCTGTTCTTTTATCCTGTGATGTCAGATGTGATTTTAATTGCCCAGTTAAAAAGTTAAAAGCACACATTTCAGCCTGATACTCTGAAAATACCGCTTATTGCTACACATTCAAGCAATGTTTTATGTTATAAGCAGTCATAAGACCATCCTTTCTCTTTACAAAGAATCCCAGAAATAATGAAATATGCAACTGTTATTAGGGAAAAGACACACATTACTGTACTACCTCCCCTAAATCTAGTTTTATAATCTAATGAATTATCTGATATTTGAAATAAATAAAGAGCTGAGACTCAAAGCTTTGAAGTTAGCTAGTTATTTTCAAATATTTTCTTCGATACCTTTCTGGCATTAACATATCATGAACACATTAATTGCATTTTTACCAACCTTATTAAAATTGGCTTTAATGTGTCAAGCTGGTTCATGTTTCACTACTAATTCTTACTCTTCTCTACTTCACTGTTTATAAAATTGCCTTTCCATTTCTTAGCCATCAGTTGCTTTCATTTCATTTCCTCTCATATTAGAAAATATGGTGATTATATAGATATCTGCTAGGATTAATATATGGAGCCAAAATGGCAGGTATAAACCGCCAAGTGACAAAATTATACTAGAGATTTTTTACAAAAGCAATTTGCTTTTTACTTTCTCTGAGGTACATTGTAATTCAATTGCTCTTTCACATTCCTGATAATATATGGAAATAAAGACTTTAAAAGTTGCTTGCTTTCCTATATAGCCTAAGAATATTGTGAAAACACTGTAACCAGCATTTTAGGTAATAAAACCAGACCTCCTCAACCTCAAGATCAAAAGTTCACAGATCTTGTAAACTACTGAACAATATAACAGATTATATTTATCACAGATTATATGTTTTCAGATCCTATTTTCTGACTGAAAGTTTTCAGGAAAACAGCCCCTGAAAATAAACTACTTTGGGTTGAAGATAATAAAAACTCTCTTGGTGAGGCACAAAAGAAAGCAGGAAAGGGCAAGTATTTGATACTCAAGTAAATAGCAGCCATAGAAGAATGTTCAGGGCTCTGCTAGGCTGTCACACAGCTCATAAGACACTGAATAAAGGCTTTCATCTTACTGACCATCCAAACTAGGCATTCATTCCTAGAAAAAAGCTACAGCAACATAAGCAGAGTAATCAAAGTAATGTGAGAACTCATCTAGCATGTGAAGACTTGACAAAATAGGAACTGAGCCCATTTCTTCCATTGTTATTCTATTATTATCCACAAAGTGCTTGCTTCCAAGCAAATTAGATTGCAGAAAAGAAAATAACAGTAGCCTAAATTTTAGAAAGAGAAAGGTACATCAGTTCAAACAGACAGTCACTAATTGCACAGTGAACCCAAGAACAATGATTCAATTGTGATAAACTAGAAGTTGGAAGCAACTATCAGAAATTAAGTTGTATCCATCTTGAATTTGCATGCATAAGCAAGAATTAAGAGCCAATCATGAATTTTAAATAAGAAAGTAATTTCTGGAGCATGTGTAACAAAATTAAAAACTTTTTTAACGTAACAATTCAAGTCAATTTCAACATAACATCCGTACGAAAATAACGGAACTTTTTCCCCTCCATTTAACCATGTTATGACATTCTTCTGTAATTACCAACTGACTCTGCCAATGGCTCCTACTACACGAAGGACAGCAAGACATCATTTTCAGCTCCTCGATTTATCTGAATACAAAGATAGCATTTAAAAACCAGTTGTGTTCAAGGATGATGTCGGGTAGTATTGAGTTACAGGAAGCATGAAGAATTACTTTGACTACAGCACAGGCTGCTTCCTTCCAAAGAATGCTTAGGTTACTCCAGACTTATGCAGCTGAAGACACATTACCCTCTTCTTTCCATTTTTGGATTAACATTGCTCAGAGTGTCTCAAGGAGAAAGAAAATTTTTTTCTTTCCTTTTCTTTTTGTTTAACTGCAGAACTGAACTCGTCTCTGAAATGTGAACATGTCATAGCTGCTAACATCCATTCATTCAAGAGAACCGTACTCCATACTGCTTTTCTGATTTCACCAATATCTAAATACTGTGATTTCTAATAAATATAGTAAAGAAGGAAGCCCTACACTATCTACAGAAAATCATGTCTTTTAAAGTCTGCAAAGCACACAGAGAACTTTGAAAATCAATAGGCCGGAGGGCAGAAATAATCCCATGGAAAAATTACAAAAATGGTATTTGCTGCTGCTACTTCTTCAGATTTCCCACTTGGATGAAGTGCAGCTTTGGGTAGGACTGTAAGAGTTAAAAGTGCCCCTCTAACCAACAGCAGTAATGATAAGTCACTCTCATGCACAGGTATTTTCATTTGTTCAAAGACTTGAGGCAAGAGAAAGGCAGGAAAAAAACAAAAAAATAACTGAAAAGCCATAAATACCCAAGCATTACAGTTGGTAGGTGTGCCTGAGCTTCTCCAAGCCACTGAAAAAATACAATTATGAAAAATGTAAATAGGTGTTCAGATTGTTATATAGACTATGATTGATGACATTTTGGGCATACCAGGTTAATTTGGAAACAAAGGGTCCCAAATATTTTTCAGCAGGATTCTGTAAAGCCAGATAAAGATAACACCTTTTCAGACATGTTGAATTCTTGCTCCAGGAATGTTTAAAAGAGTGCTAGGGAACATATCATAAATGACATCCATTTTCCTAAACTAGACAAGGCATAAGAAGTACATATCAGCGGTGTCGTTTGAGCAAGCAGCTACAGACTTCCACTAACTTTAATTCTTGCAGTAGATGTAATTGAAAACAGTATTACCTTGCTAAATCCAAAGCATAGGACTAGTGACTGATAGAAAAGAATCAATTTTATTTGTCAGTGAGGTAGAAAATCTTCTCTTTTACCAAAAAAAAAAAGCACAGTACATTAGATCTTATGATTGCTTTTATTTTGTAAGGGGCTTTATTTAGACAGAAACATTTTAAGATATGATACTAGTAGCATACTTCTAACCAAGTTAGCAGGACTACTAGGACTAGAAACTAGACGGTGGCATGAAAATTGATTTGTAAGTATGTCAACAAGCTTTAATCCTGGTGAACCCAGCAAAGGCGAAGTTAAGCATTGTATAAGCACTACATTCAGCTTCAGGAGGCAGCACTAACATACTACACTAGCATTTCCAATTAGTTGGTGTGTTTTATTTTAGTCTTCCCCCCCACAGAAACTCAGCAGCCCTTTCCCCAAGGAAGGCTCCATAATTGTTAATTGTGAAGCTTCATTTGGGTGGTTTTGCCATTAAGAGGAAAACAAAAATCTAATCAAAAGTGTACTCTGAGACACCAGCATCCTATAAAATGACTTTTAGAAAACACTAATAGACAAAGACAAAACATTGACATTTGCAGCTGGCAAAGGGAGAGACAAGAGAAGTAAAATAGAATTCTGTAAAAAGAAAACAAAAAATCCACACCACTACAGCATGAGCTACCATCCGATTATATACAATAAGTGAATGTTCTTTGTAAAGCTTTAATAATGAGAGCACCTATACTTAACCTAAGCTTGTTTGCCGGCCATCTACTCTTGGAAATACAGCTAACACTTCCAAACTTCAAAAGTTAAACTTATAGCACAAGGAAAATATAATCAGCCTACCAAAACTAAACACATAAACGATTTTAAAGCATACAAATTGGCTGGGGCTTTGCCAATATAAATAATTAATGTAGCCTCCACGGGAGCCTTTCAAGTCAAAACTGGCAAACAGAACTCTTAAGAAAGATGTAAATAATAATAAAAAAAAAGGTAATGTTAAAAGACTGAATAAGACTGACACAAACATTTCATAGACATTTCTATTAAAGGGTTTGTAAATTATATATTGCCGTTGTACCAAGAGCCAAAGTTTTACCCCGCATGCGATATTTTTCTCACAACATGCTGATCCACCTGCAAATAACTTTTCCCCATCCCCTTGACTGAGAAATGGAAAATGTAAAGAAAGTATGGGCACTATTGCACTATTCTTGGACGTTATTCATGTCTGTAATTGCAAAAAGACAGACAAGATGGATAGCTGGGACAAGATATTATTTCCATCTTGCGCTTTTCAATAGTCTTCCCCTGCTAATTATATGCAGTTTCTGGAGAAACAAGCACAATCTGGCAGTGCTTCACAACTCTCTTAGAGGGAGGCCCTCACTTGCAGTTGTTTGGACAGCAGACACATACACCCATTTCACGTCAGGATGAAAAGCTGCTAACCATTGACAAGTAACACGTGCACAGGCGTTGAAATATGAAATATCAGAATGCTAATAACATATTTAAATGCTTGACTAAAGTAAATAAATGCTAGTGTATTACATAATTATTCAGAAATAGGTCCCACTGCCTTTATAAACTGAAGCTACAGATTACAATTAGTTTGTTTATAGAGGATGTTTACCTAAAATTAACATCTCTGTGATGAGAATTGAAATAAAACTGTCAAAACATGAACAAGCTCAGGGTGAAATTTTGGCCTGCCAGGTCATTTACATGTAAACAGAGGTAAAAGTTTCAAAGTTATTCAACAGCAGCTATATTTCAATGCTTTCATGAACACAGCAACTCATTGTAAAATTTTCTTTTTATTATGACATAGCTGAGCTGAAGTCGTGAGAGATTTCTAGAACCATTTCCAATCCACACCTGGGCTTCACAAAATAACCAAGCTGAACAGGCACTGTCTTTCAGGCTATTTGCACAGAATAAAATAAGCAATAGGTATGTAAAAGTCTAGTTCACAACACCTAGCTTCTCAGTCATAGATACACATGAAATAAAGAGTGTATCGTGAGAAATTCTCCTCTTGGACCACAAATTAATATACACATTACTGTTATTCTGCAACATAGATAGAATTTTACAAAAATCAGATACCTCCTTATTATTGCTGAGACAGAGAAAATATTTTGGTGTGGACAATATATCTAATACAACAGTTAAAAAAAATCTAACACTTCCTTTATTTGACAGAATAACTTATAGGACTTATAATATGTAACAAACCAAGGAAAAAATTAAGGACACATTATATTGTGCTGCTACAGTCTATTATGAAGTACAATTATAAGAAGGTAAAATTATTTCAGTGTAAGTCCTCAGAGAGGCCATTATGGTGCATTAAAAGACCATTATAATGTTTAACTTCAACAGTAAAGTTACTTCATTACAAGTCACACTATCATTTTAAAGAGAGGAACACAATTCTCACCCAAAAGAGGTATTTTATTTCAAACTAGCTACATCATCCTCATTTTGGGTCATTTATTTGCAATTTTAAAGTCTGTCAAGCTTCTGCTAGCTTATATAAGAACTAAGAGCCAAGTGGTCCAATTTCCAGATGTGCTGCCCTTGCAAAAGTCATTAATGTCAATGGAAGATCAGGGTAGGGGGCTAATAAACTGTAAGCTTTAGACTAAATCTGAAAATTTGGATTTTAATCTCACAATGTTATAGCATCTACTTTAACTTACCATCCTAACTAAGAGAATATTCATGGTACTGTTAATTTCTGAATGAACAATTAGCAGTTTCATACATATACTGCATACGTATGCAGATAAGAACAATTAGACAATATATTTACAATCATCTGATAAGCATTTGGGTCTGGAAAAACATTGCAAAATGACTTCTACATTCATTGAATACGTAGTGATTCTTCACCTGTAGACACTGAAGACAGGGGTTTTTTTCAGCCTAGAGTTTTTCTAACCTTTGCTTCACTTTCCACCAGACGGGTAATATCCCACAAAATCAGAATAAACCATCCCTGCAGAAAGTGGGTTATTTCAGATGCACTCACAAGGCTAATCTAGCAGTCATTCTGACATGGCTCTGCCACAGTGAAGTGACTAATGACTAGTTTCAGAGACAGAAGATGTGTCAAAGAGGACTGTCTTGGCCTCAGTGTGTTGTGACACCACAGCACAAACAATGCTTGCAAAGCAGGACCCTCTCTCCATGCACCAGCACGGCCACAACATGAGGGATTTGTAGCTGAACACGGACCAGACGTCTTTCCAGAGACAAGCAGGGCAGAATCTGACACAGGCACTGCTTGGGAAAGGGGCTCAGAGGAAAAATAACGCTACATTTTGTTACTAAATATGGTTTGAAAAGCTTACTGCTAGAGAATGTGTTATTAAACAGCAATAATCAACAGCATCTCCAAAAAAGCAATACTAAAGTGGGTCTCAATCTGATTCAGTTTCCAGAAATGAACGAAACCCCCAGTGGGGACACAATCTATGTAGCGACCTTAAACCTGCTGTCAAATAACACCCTTTTCTTAATAATTTTTTATGGCTTAGAAGTAATACATGTTCCCCAGGATCCAGTAATCACACTCTTAAGATATTACTAATACCTATTAAATGATATTTTTAGAGTAGCATTACATTATTGAAACATGATCGCTTCTGTCCAAGCTTTGGCCTATCGTTTGTCACAGAGGTACTTCAGGTTCGAACCTCTCACCCAAAATAAATGAAAATTGATTAACATCAACAGTAGCTGATTTTTCAGCTTTGATATTACAGGCTGAAGGCAGGAGACGGGGTGAAACTTGGAAACCATACATCTTCCTTGAAGAATAGATTACATTTAAAAGCAAAAAAAATTTCCCCAGCAACCCAAAATACATTTTTTAGAGTAAAAGTACTAAACATCAATATATACACACTGTTTAAACAATACCTGGAATAACCAGAACCACTTACGCACTAGAAGTTAATTATGGGTTTGAATACTGCCAACAGTATTACAAAATAGATCAGATCAGATCTAGACAAATCTAGATTCTACAAACGAAAGAGTTTAATGTGCTGCACATGCCCGATGTTAAACACCACATTAAAGGGCAAGATAAAGCTGCATTCTAGTTTTTAAGTGTTATAATAATTTAAGGATCAATATTTGCTTTGTATCATAACATTTTTGATCACTATTTAAACAAGTGGCTTTCAAATTTAAGGTAGTCTTTTTATAGACGGGTTTTTTAAATGATACTTAAGAACACTTTAACATGCTGGAATACTCATTCATATGAAAATAAAATGAATCTACAGTTACTTGTTTTTTAAATGCGTTTCTTAACAAAATCATGGACCATCTGACATCAGTTCACTGTTTTGTAGCATTTTCAGTGAACTTCTAGTTCAGACAAGGCACTGAGTTTTGAGTTTTAGGAGCACAAAGTTTACTCATATGGAGCGTGTGTGACAGTTTGTTTTGTAACAGGACTGAAGGCTACAAGTTTCAAATCTGCATTTATTTTTAGTATCCCAGTGGAATACAGAGCACATTTAAAAAGTTACAAAATCAGTTTCAAAAAATCAAATACAGTAGCAGATAACTTATTTGTTTAATGAACAGCTCTAGCAGCACCAGTTCCACCTCCACTAATATAAAAAATATTAAAACAAGCTCAGTAAGATGATCTTGTTTTTCAGAGTTTGCCTTAGACATCATCTGAATTTCTCCATATGAATGACTACCACCTGGGAAGTGGATATAAACTAAAAATTTAGTATACATGTTGAACAACCAGAGAACTATCAGATTCTATTATCTATTTAATCAAGATGGGCAGATACATAGATCAGTGTGAAAAAGCAGCTTAGCTTCTAATAATACATATTAAATCTTTTATTCATATGTTATAAACTATGGTATAAATCTGTCCAAAACACAATCATTGTGCAGTTCCTAGCATTTTTTATTGGTTACATTCCTTCACAGCATGAAAGTTGAGAGAAAACCGACATGTTTATTTTCAGTACTTCTATGTATTTTTTCTGCATTGTCAAGTGAAATCTTCACAGCTCTGCTCTCCTTCCTTGAAACCAAAACATTGTTATTAAAAAAATTCTCCTGAAACCCTTTTATCTTCCCTGCTCGTTTAAAAATTTCAGGGAAATTACACTGATACTTTCAAAACACATTGACTCCTTCTGCCAAGGCACATATTTTTGTTAGAATGTTTTAAATTCTATGTATCATTTTAAAAGACACTAGAAAATTGCAGTCATTTGCAGCATAAATTCTTGATGTAATGAGATCAAAATCTCCAGATACACTACCCCTTCTTTTGACTTTTACTATATTTTGGCAGATGGCTAGAGTTTTCCCAGTTCTTCCTCGTCTTTCTTCTTAAAAAGGAGAGATATTTCTCCACCTTCAGGAGAGATACGTATCTCCATTCTTTTGGAAAGAAAAAGCAGTTTTCTTTCCCCATCCTTGATGTCAAGATTTGGGAAAATACTTTTTTCTTCAGCAGAATCAGACCACTCTAAATATACCCCCATTGCCTAAGAGCCTTTTAAAGGCCAGCAAGAAACTAGTAGGTCAGCAGTGCAATTGGCAGCTAATACTCTTGGATAGAGATGCCAGCTCTTCAAGCCCAGTTCAGCTAGGTAGCGCCACTGCTGTTTTCAGCATAAACTCCCCAGTACCAATATCTCAAGTGAAGCAAAGTGAATTGGTCACATTGCACAGCCCTCATTTGTCTCTCTAAAAGGCAGGGAAGAAGCAACCTCTGAAAACTATACTAATCTAGACACATCAGGACCTGCAAGAAGTTGAACATATATCAAAGTGTAGGATCCATGTTAAGATCTATTTGAAGATACTTGATTTTGGCTATGTATTTTAATAGCCAAATGAATAATTAAACTAACTGCCCACCACAGCTTGTACTAGCATTTTACTGAAGCTGTATTACACAAATAGAAACAGGTTGAAGTGATCTTTACTTTCAGAGGAAGAAATATCAGAGCCACCACCTGGCAGCAGAGCAACTCTAACAGCTTGATTCGTTTCCACAGAAATAGCCTTAGCCTGCAGTTCAGAAACAGGGGCAAACAGAAGAGATGGCTGCACGCCCAGCATTTGATTAAGTTATTGCATTAAAGATTTTGAAAGAAGAGCAGATTTATTCATTTCCCAGAGTGGAATACAGTTTGAGAAATACAACAAGCATATTGATTATTTAAGTGACACTGAGGATAAGACTAAACCATAGTTATAGCAGAGCTACCTCAGCTGGCTTTGTACTAGAATCACTTAGACAAGAGAGCACTGAAAAAGGTAATTTATTTTGATAGCTAATTTAAAATGATCCTGCATAGTTTTAATCTGCTCTGAAGAATATATCTAGCCTGAAGGCTACAGGCATAAACTTTGCTTGAGGTCTTTTCAAGACTTTTCTCCATAAGACGGTATTTAGCAGGATGTTCAGATTATACCAGCATCATCCAGACCGTGACTCTGTCCTATTTTTCTTGTGGAAAACTTCCTGCTTTCTAACAACTGTTTGTATCATTATTGAGCTACAATGCTTTTTATGTATCTTTAAGAACTAGGGAAAGTAATTGGTAAAACAGAGGAAGTTTATGGTCTAAGTGACAAAGGTCCCTGGGTATGAGGTTTGGTCTCCTGCTTCCCTGGAACAAGCTGCTTATATGTGTTGTGAATATTATGTCTTCCAGCACACGCATTAAATCGCTGCATGTGAATTGGTAGTGTGTACTTCCTATGTAAATTAAATAGTCTCCAGACAAACATTCCAAGCACAAAACTGCTTTCCAACATCCTCCTAGACAATTCCTCTTACGGAAATGAGCACAAGGTCCAAATTTCTCTGTAGCAGGAATACCTACTCAGGTAGGTCACCACTGGATGGCTGAAGGCAAATTTTATCCAATACGAAGTCTCTGAAAGATACTGTTAAATCCTGGAAACTGAAGAGCATCGCAGAATGAACAACACTGGAACACAAGTGATCATTACATTATGGATGTTTGCATTTCCTGGCCACAATGAGTGTCTGTGTAGCATTTGGAAGTGAAGGTTCATATTTGCCTTCCAGGATATTCAGTGCCTCCTATAAGATCTGCTGACTCAGAGCAAACAGATTGCACCACAGATGGGGATGGCAGTCTTCTACAGAGCCTAGGTTTTCTTTAACGTGTGCAACAGTGCACACAAAAAGTATTCCCTCAGCATACTCCTGACATTTAATGTAGCAGAGACAATCCTTCTCTGCAGTGGCAATCTAGGAAACAAGCCAGTCATAAAACAACTTGTCCATTTTTTCTCTGTTTTTTGCCATTTCCCTTCAAACACACACCATACTCAGTTTTCTTCACCCAGCGCAGCCACAACCATAACTGCTCCTTGGCCCACTGCCACAGCACTGCACATTTTCAGGGCTGGAAAGCATGGCAAGAGGATTATTGTGACCAACAGAAGTGTCATCTTCCCTTCCACCTTCCCCCATTTTACAGACAAAAATATTTCTCTTCCACATTTATCTCCAGCATGCTGGGGCCATTGCTCTGACTCCTGCTCATCACATCCCTGTGTTGCTACACTGAAGAGAGGGATAGAGTTTTGGTTTTTGTCCGTAGCTGGCAAAGCCCCCGCCAAGTTTACACCAACTGTCTCAGGTTAACCGAGACTCAACTAATTCACAGTAATTTTAGCGCAGATGTACAACATCGGCTGTGTCATCCCATTTTCTTTTGAAGTATATTCACTTTTCAAGCGAAGTGATTACAGCAGTTCCCCTTCTCTAAGCAATTTACACAACGTCAACATGCATCACTAGAACACTCAGATTTTTTTTTTGAGGGAACTCAAGTATCTACATATTAACAGCTTTACATAAAACAAAACTGATTAGCTTTTGTTATTTATCCTTTGCATATCTATGCAATTCATTAGACAGAAAGGGGCCTGGCATTCACATGACAAATAACAGAAGACTGCAAATATGTTTAATATTCCTCTTTGTAATACAGTTCAGTTCATATAAAATTGTTTAGATTGCCCTACGGAGCTTCTGTACTTTATACTTTATAAGACTTAATCTCTCTCCTGCGAAATCTTGAAGAACAACATATTACATAAGTCAACCCAACAGTAGGTTACTGACAATAATTTCATGAAGACCTTCATCCCAAGGGGCATCTGCAGTAATTTGCAAACATAATGTATATCTAGTCAGCAGAGAGGGTTTTCCACGCTCGCTTACGTTCCTGTAATGCAGCACTGTCACACAGCCAAGCTGAAGTTGCACAGAAAATCTTTGATTATATTTTTCACCATTAAAAAGCAGAACAGTTCCCATGAAATTTTTAGATTTGAAAAATAACCTCGAAAGAAGGGCTAGCTCTTTCTTTTGCATCCTCCAAAAGACTTTGGTAAGCAGCCTATTCCTTATTAATATATCAGGAGGTTGTTTACTTTAATAACAGATTCAAGAATATCAAGCACAGCCTCAATACTAATTTAAAAAGAAAACACGATTTTTTTTCTTAAAGCTGATAAGCATCTAAAATTATGTATTTACTTTATGTGGCTGTCACATGGTGAGTAAAATGACAGCAATTTAAGATACAAGAAGTTGTGCCTTAAAGAGGGATTATTATTATTACTGTAGTCCAAATGTTTCAAGGCTATTTTCCAGATGGAACTAATTTTTTTAAATTTAAACTAGAAGCACAGCTCAGCTGAGAAGTCCTGCTACAAAACTGCAGGTGAAAGCCTCTACAAATACTCGGAATGGTACAAGTTAAAAAGGATCTACTGTATTACTCTATAGTAACAGTTTAGAAATTAAGTAAAAACTTGCATAATTATTGTGGTTTTGTCATATTAAGGAGACAGGATTTCTAACTTCCTTTTACAGCTGGTATAAAAGCAGACCTTTGAAGCTGCAATTGAACATAATAATATTGCATGCTAAGGATCTGGAACCAGGTTAAAAAGTAGTTTTTTCCTATTTGGACATTGACATGAAACCATGAATCTACGATAAGGTAGAGTTATGAAGGAGCAGATATGAACGTAATAACATTTACAGACATTCCCAGGCATTCACATAGGACCCAGTTAAGTTACTTTTAGCTACATAAGCAAATGTAATATTTAGATATTTTTAAATCCAAACCACTGCCCCTCCTCCACACTTTTTTCTAAAGTCTTATGAACACACTCCATCTCAGCAAGCAATAATGCATAACTGTTCCATTCTATTAGTAGGGGCTGCCTCTGATTACTTTCACATAGCGCAAACCTACTTGAGCATCACATGTGTACTGAGGTACTATGAGGCACCCCACTGTTAAACTCATCCCATAGAAATATCCACCTAGCTTGGGAGGGCATCACAGCAAGCCTGCTCTGCTCTCCTAGCACCCAAGCTAGCTTGATTACTCTATGCAGTGCACTACAGCATGACACACCTAGAGAAAGTGTTACTTCACTACTAGAAATATTTCACACGTTTACTTCACTTTCACTGTAGAACTACAGAGTGCATCATTTAAAAAATAAAAAATATTTTGGCATTGGGATACTTGAAAATTTGAGTAGCATTCTACACATTTGCAAAAAATTAAGGAGTCTAGTGAGCAATTCTGGACGTATTTTTCAGGAGTATTTAATTTCTATTCAAGCACATAAAACGAACAATTTCTAAAACAAAAAAATCATAATATCAGCAGCTGCATATCTAGATTTTTTATAAACCAGGCTCTGTACTGAGATAGCCAAAAAGCAGATTTCATGTAAGTCCTTAAAAAGAAAAGAGTCCTTCATGTATAACAGCAGAAATTAAATAAAGCAATAAGTGTTATTTTGTTTGAACTCATTTGACATACTAGACAAAGGGGTGAAAGTTTCTGACATTCAGAACACTAGCATCCAGTTTGAATGCGTCTATGATGTTCTCCAAATACTTAAAATCAAAACATGTTACTTGTGAAAACTTGGTTTTCTCCAAGTTGTTCTAGAAGTGAATAATTATTACTGGGAAATTTTGCCCCATGAAGGACTTACACTTCCAACACTATTGTTGTGTAACATGTTGAAGACCCTTCCACAATCAGATTCGTGTTATAATTTCAGCATACTATCACTCAGCTCCTTCTCCATCTGTGTTGCCATCACTAAAATACTTTTAACACTTCAAACAATATTCATCAGTTCCTTGGTTATGCTTTCATGTACCTGCAGTTATCTCCACTCCCACTGCACAAAGTACAGATAATTAGCTTAATTAATCTTCATGACTGTTTCTAAAATTTAGTAGCTTTTCTTGCTGTTCTCTGAATTAGCTTTAAATTGATCTCTGAGAATTCAAACAACTGTTTAGCATGTTGTAAGTGCCGTCACAAAGGAAAAACTCTATTGTAATGCATTTAATGTTCTTTGCAGAAAAAACAATTATGAAATAGAAGTTATTACATTATCACCAGCATTTCAAGGGACATCTCTTACATATAAGTGAGAGAGCAAAGACAGTATCCAGTTCGTAAGCACGAGTAATTAACAACAGAGGGTTTATGTTAATTTAAATGTCTTTATATTTATTTTTTTAAATATATACACACACAAGCCCATGCGGAGTGTGCTGCTGCAAACAAGGAGGCTATCACTGCTGATGAAAGATATATTTTTTAAGGGGAAAAAAGCTTGAAGGGAATCCTTCAACATTTCAATTAAGTTTATACATGAAAGGTAAAGAAGAAAGATGGAAGAGGGAAGCTGGAAACTGGAACATAGGGAGGATTTTCTAGGATCTATAAGGGTTTTTTCTGGTTTCAGTGTAAGCTATCTTGGGCTATATAATGCTCTTTCCAAGAAAAGCCATCTTACAGAGAGAAAAACATACTGAGCATATATGCTATGACTGAAAAAAAACTTCTGGTATTATCATAAGCCGTATTTATTTAGCTGAAGATGTCAACACACCTTTGTAACACCTCATGATGGCTCTAGACTGCCAGTATAATCTGCTACTGTTTTTCTTTTCTTACTCTATTAAAAAAAAAAAAACCTGCTTGCTTTTTTTAAGAAGAAAAAGATGTATTATATGCAGCATGGTTCAGAAGTTAAAAACCCTGCCCGGATGTAGCAAAGCAAATGGAATGGAATAACTGATTCTCCATGCAGCAATGCTGGCAAGAAGTACAGAGAGCCTAAGCAAAGGTAACACTTTAAGAACAAGTTAAGTAAAATTTGTTTTTTATACTGCTAAACCTTTAGAAGCAAAGTATATTTTTCACAGTGGGTAAGAAATTCCAGAAACATAAGTACTACCTTGAGTAATTATTGTTAATTAACTAGCAATGAGGCACTATTTCCAAATGTGACATTTAAAGCATATAATGTGATTGTGAATATTCACAAAGATAATTAAGTTCATCTGCTTCAAGTCCTTGATTTCAACACATCTGAAAACACCTCTTAAACTATCATTAGACCTGTAATCAAGGATGTTGTTGCTCAGGGAAATTGGATACCTTTGCTTACCTGCTAAAATAGGTATATGTGTTCAAATGCAAGTATATGGCTTTTGTTAAGAAACTCTCCATCAGGCAAAAGCTGAGAAAAACACACTAATTCTGATTGTTTTCTCGGAAGTGACAGTTACAAATAAATTGGTCATACCATCAGATGGAAACAAAATTAAAAATGACTGAGCTGTCTTAACTGAACTCAAGATCATAAGACTGACACTAGAGCTACATTATGAAGCCAAGGGTACAACTTCTGTGAATGCTAAGGATACTGTCTACATAGGTTTTCCGCTTTCTTCCATTTTGTTTACAGCTCTGTCAAATTCATTATAAAAGAAAAAATTCAACCAAATTACAGGGATAAAATACAACGTATAAAGCAAAAAATATGAAAAATCAGAAAACACATTGACATGATTCTGTTGGGAAAAAAAGTTATAACCATTAGTGTCTTCAGAGAGGGAAGGAGGCTTTGATCAGCAACACTGATCTTGGTCTTGGAAATATAAACCAAGAAAATAGGGAAAAACTGACCCAAAATTGGCATGTCAAAGAAGTCAAGCCTTGGTATTTTATCCTTTATATTTTAAGAGCAAAGAATGCTTCTTTCAAGTAGAAAAGGGAGTTATGAATAATGTGCACAAAGACAGAGAAGAAATATTTAGGCAGCATTCTAAAGTAGAATAGATAGATTAATATATTGCTTTCCAAGTATTTGACATAGAGGATTTCTAATCAGTCAAAATAACAGTGTGAATAATTGTATGCTATAAGGATGTCCTACTGGTCTGTATCTCTCAACCCACTTTGACTAGCAGTTTTATTCTGCACCTGAAAAGCCTTCCTGATGAAAGTTTTGTCAAAAACTACGCTTGGAGAGAAAAACAGGTGAAATCTTTCTGCAAAAAAGGAAAAATTAAATGTACTGACAGTGCATAGTGCCAAGAAACTCCTGACCTTGTCTAAAAGACAGTTCCTCCTGCTGCCTAGCTGTGTAAGTGCACATTTAGTGTTCTGCTTCAAAGCTGTGTCACAAGAACTGGGAATGCCATCGGCCTGGAGAAGAGAGAAGGGTACGAGACACTCTGTGCTGCAGATCATTAGCACCGAAGTCTGTACCCTGCTTCTAACAGCAGCTACCTCGATTTTGCTTGGAAGGATGTCATCCTCCATGGAAGCGTTGGTCCTTTTATCATCAGTGAAAGGACAGTACCTGACCCCAAACAGCACATATATCTCAGACTCCCTATTCCAAGTCTAGGAAGAACTTCCTCGAGAGACCTACACATTCCCCACCTTCCCCAATATCTGTTTTTTTAAGCTGTAAATGGGCTGAGAAAGCAAGAAGAAAGTATTTATAAAGAGCCTGAAACACGAACAGTGAGAATTAAGACCATGTTGCTGTACTCCTACTAAAGACGCAAATTCAGATAAAAGTGATCTTCGACCAAACTAGTCAATAAAATCAAAGCTGTAATTCTCCAACAAGATCTCAAAGCATGTTTCAAAAAACAAAAAAAACCCAACCTATTCAGGTTTATTAAAAAAAAAAATACAGTGGAGGAGTAAAGCTCAGTATAGATATTTCTTGTCCCTCTCTTTATTCTGTGTATGAACACCAAAACCATGGTTGAAACACTTCCTTACAGTCAAAATTCAGTAATAGCCATTTCTGGGAAGTTTCCTGAGAACAACTTTTGCTCCCATACAAAGCGGTCAGCAGAATAAAATGAGTAGGGGAAGGTTACATCACGCTAACTTCACCAGCTGTAAATGGTTAGGCCTAAAGCAAGCCCGCTCTGCCAAACAGGCATTAACTGACGGCCATCTGCTATGGTCCATGTCCTCAAAGCTACTGCCCACACGCTTCCCTGAGCAGCTGGGCACTCCCCAAGAAGTACTGCCTTTTAGAACAATAAAACCAGAAAATGGAATAAATAAGAAGCAAACCTATGTTGCTAGTATTGTTCTATTTTATTTCCTTGGAAGTATGACAAGATAACACCTTCTGACATTTCAGGGCTATAAATGTGTATATTTCTGATCTTCATCACTGAATTTTCAGCAAATTAAGAGGAAAGCAACATTTTAAAACATATTTTTCAATTTAATTCATGTGTTCTACAAAGACAGTATGATGGTATTAGAACATATGCATTACAACCCAAGACATTGATTATGCATGCTATTTTCTAAAACCATTCTAACATCCAAATTAAATACTTTATTTCTTCTTAAGAATTACTGCAGAGATTAATACTAAAGGAGCCTAGAATTTAACACCTTCTGTACCAGGTAGTCCAAGTGAAACATTAGAAATTTTCAGCCAGATATCAAATAAGAGCTACAGGAACAGTTTAAGCAAATCAGACCAAAGAGTAAGATTCATACAATCAGAGGCTTCATCTGATATCTGATACCTGTAATCAATCAATCTTTTTTAGCTAATTCCCACTATTTGCAAAAGAGATATGTTTATCAAATGCTGAATAATAAGGTAAGCTGCCAAAGGAAGGAAAAAAAAGAAAAAAAAAGGGGGAAAAAGATAAAATAAAAGAGAACCACCTATAACTTTCTTTTTTACTCTGAAGACAGGCAACATTTACATTACAAGTAAAGCTCACAAAAAGGCAATTTGTGAATAACTATATATAGTATATTAAGTAAAGGATACTTAAAAATCATCAGTTATCAGCAACTTTACCCTTCTCAACAGCAAAGTATTTCTGCCATCGATTGCCATCTTTTACTGTAGTGTGTTCTCTATTTTGCAGAAAGATCAGGTATAATCAAACCTGAAACGAATTTTTACATTCTCCCTAAACCATTCAAGATGATCATACAGGTCACATTTTCAGCCAGATAAAATTTATGAGCCTGACTAGGTTTTTTTCTACATACAAAACAGCAATTGTACATTCGTGCAGGGCAGACAGTGCAAGAGAAGTAAATTCACACACACACCAAAATAAAGGGAAGAATTCCTACCTATTTTGCAATTCATCTTTAAGAGTTTTGTGATTAATCATTGTAACACGGCTAACCCTGTACCTCAAATGGTAAGTTCCTGGAAAATTAAGAAATTAAAAGAAGTTACACTACATTCATAAATTGGTTAGTGATTGAATCTATAGTTTGTTGTACAATATGAAAAATCTGAATTATTTTAGCAGAAGGCAAAGCCAAGTATGACAGAGATACTTAAATCTCCATTCCAGCTGCATACCACATATGCTAAAATTTTGGCTTGAGAAAAATACACAAAAAATTTCTTCAGACAATTTAACTACCTCATATACAATATTAGGTGTATTTGGGATGACATGGTTAAAGCAGAACAGTTTGATGCACATATCCCAGCCATTCAAGAGAAACCAATATATAATGTCATGTAGCTATTAATAATAACTTTAAAAAAGTGAATTTTCTACTGCTGAACTTATATGAGAGTTTCTCATTGACTTCAGAGTGTAACAGCAGTAGGTTAAGAATGACATAAATGTATTCAGAACACGTAAAAGCACAATCACAGTAGAGGTTACTAGTAAGTACTCACGCCCAAAAACCAGCTAAGTAATCAATATCTTACCAGCAGGCAAAGGAGAACTTCATAGGTATTACAACTCCCCAGGAGATAATTAGCTAAATTACTATAGCAACTTATTAAATAACCTGATTTTCCTTCATCTGTATGTATCATATTCGTTAGCATCAATCAATTCCCTAACTCACATACATCTATGCTTTATTAAAAGTGCAGATTACTCGTAAGTGTTAACCACCTCTATTTCAGACTTGGAAGGCAAAATTGTGTTGTCTTCAATTCCTACAGATGACTGAGGACTGGATAGGTCCGTTCACAAAAACATATCCCACAGATACTTGCATCCCACAGAATTTGACATATGCTACTACAGTAAGAAACACTGTTCTATTCAGAACATTAGTACAGTCTTAGGAACTGTGCTCCCCAGCGCATCAAACACTCTATACCTCTTTGCCGTTGACCTACAACTTATTTTTGAAAACAGGAGGGGGAAAACCAACATCAACCAACACTTCTAAGTTGTTTTGGGTTTTTTCTTAAGCTTCAGTTAAACAGTGGCCATCAAATTCCAGAACATATCTATTTGTACTTTACTTCAATATTATCATGATTTTTTAATATAAAATTGTGAATTAGCTAAAGCCCCTCACACTCTACAGATTTATATCGATATATGTACAGATGTAAAATCAGATAACAGTCTCTGCTACTAATACAGTCATTAACAACAAATAAACACAAACACAACAAATTACACGGAACAATTTGAGCTGTTTCATTTTTGCACACTGGGAGAACTTGACACAGCAGGGACAACAGCTATGGACAAGCTCCACCAAACCAAGCATCAGGTGAGTGGCAGCTGTTCTACAGCTTAACACAGCACTGTATGCAGCATTTGTGCAACAGCACAGAGTAACACATTGCTACCACAGCTCTAAAACCAATGAAAAGTACTCATATTCAAGGACAAACTATATCTCTAAAAAATAACTTAATCCAAATTTATGGGCAAATTGTGTCCCATTCCAATCACTAAACAGGCAGCTTTCTTATTTTAAGAAGTAGTTATTGCAGCTTTATTGCCCACGCTGATTTGAAACAATATCTAACTATGAGGGGCAGTATACAGTGAGCGATTTAGACAGCTATCTGAAAACTTGAGCTTTAATGAATCTTGCATTCATTTATCAGTGAGCCTAGGCAAGGAACACTTTCTTTACAGCTCTTACTTCTCTCAACTGAAAAATAAACTGTTTATTATTCCCAAGGCTACTGAGAGTGTTAATAACTAGGGGAAAAATGATGAAAAAATCCTAGGCTATGGAAAATATAGATGCAATTCCAAACCCACTGCTGTCAGTGACATTACCCAGTCTTAAACATGAGCAGAACTAGGTATCTAATTATGAAAATAAACTATTAATTATGTCAAGCAGCTATTTTTTTCTGGCATTAAGGAGATTCATAACTAATACAATTTCAATACTAGCAACTAGAGTAAGATTGAAATACCTAATTATTTTTAATCTCTTTTGCATTGTTAACACAATGCGAGCTTTAACATATTTGCCAAGCTTTAACACGTTTATAATAACTATGTCATCCCTAACCACCTGCATCCCTAACAGCCACCCTTTCCATAGAGAACCAGCTGTGTCCCTTCCTCAGTATATAACAACATACAATTCCAGTCACTAATCACAATGTTCAGAATAGGAAAAGTTCTTTTAATGAGGAAAGTATAATCTGGAAAGAGACAAGACAACTATGGAACAGGATGAATTCCTAAATCTGACTTCAGAAAGCAAGGTGTTACACTAGGCACATGTACAACATAGAAGCACTGGCAGTCTTTACTATCTGTCACGCCCAATATCTTTAATCCATTAACAAACTGAAATATTTGAGAAAGATAACAGCTTCTATAACTACATTTTTAGGTGTGTCCTAGAAGAAAATCAGTGGTTTAATTTGAATTAAGTTATTAATTAATTGATAAATGTCCCCCACAAGCATATTGTTGTTCAAGCTCAGTCATAATATCCTAACCAGCCAGTCAACCAGCAAGTACTGGAAGACAAACCAAACACAGTTCCAGACTAGCCACAAAACATTTTTTCTTTGAAGAAGGATGATTACTGCAACAAAACATTATATATGATAAAGGACAGAAAGTCATTAGTTTCATAGTAGTGAACCAACTTCTTAAAAGAACAAGGGGTTTATTTATGTCTCTTTCCCCCTTAAGTTAAAGGCAATCTATAACTAACAGTTGTCTCAACAGCATAAATATAAAGCAAAATGTCATTAAATTTCTTTCCAGCAGGCTTCATCCAAAGATCAAATGTCAGCAATCTTTGGTACTTTCACTGATATTATGACCTTAAAGCTGCAGCTATTTCATTCATACTAAAAATAAAATCTGCTTCAAAAAAGCAAGGATATGAACCTACTGAAAAGAATAGTCAGACAAATTGTTTCTACTCCTGATGCTGGGTAAATCCTACATAAGTAATCTCTCTACAGAACCTGAAAAAGTAGAGCAAATCTCAAAAAATTGTTTCCCTGACAACATTGACAGACCAAGAGAGGTAAGAAATCGAAGTCATAAGCTTTGTTAGCAGATTTAAAAAAAAAAAAAATGAGAGCAGTATGTGAGATGCATCTACAAAGCTGGACTCCTAGAAAAGAAGCAAAGTTTAGGTGGTGGTATGTATCTTTTTAAACAGCAAAAGTGTTCAGAATTTCTCAACTGTTAAATAAATTGAGATCCTTCCATAATGTATTACAGTAACTTCAGAACTTAAGTACTCTAGCTCCATTTTTTCCAAACACCAAAATGTTGATCTTTTCACCAGCAATCTTACTGAACCATCCAGGAAGGGGTTAAGACCACCATAATTTCTCCTGTTTCAGGTGCCATTCTGATGTTCAACTCCACAGCAGCTGCCCACAGAGATCCTACATATAATTTGAGGGCTTAATTTATAACTTATCAGTCAAGCTTCATTAGAGACACCACTTCATTGACATCTCTAGCTCTTTTTCTTCCCTGGTAGGCTGACTATGCTGGGAGAAGGACAAGGTTGCTTATTTCTCTGCTACAGGCTACCTAGGAGACACTCAGTAAGCAGCTGGAAGAGTTCTTAGTAGAAAGGAGGTTCAGAACTCAGCCATTCAGGACAGATGGGTTTCTAAAAAAAAAAAAAAAGCCAGATAAACACTGAAAGTTATTCATAATTCTGTAAGTAATGACACAGGTAACCAAAATCCTTTTTAGGTAACACGAGGAAACGGAATCCTTTCTTCCACATCATTATTAAGGATATACAAAAGTCACCTTCCATCCTTTTGGATTTGAAAGAAAGAAAGATTTGTCAAATACTGCTGCCTTTACAGAACTGTATACATAGCCCAGAAGCTCAGAGGTTCTCTGCATTTTGCCCCTCCTTTATTTTTAAATGTTAGTTTTCACACAAATGTTAAGATAAATTTTAATCCAAAGAAGCATTGAATTTATTTCTTGTTAGTGAAGAAGAAAATAAAACAATTGGCTTATCAAACAGCTGGGAGATCGAGATGGTGCTATTTATACTCAAAGAAACATACTCCTCTGAAAAAATCCTTTGAGGCACAAGAGTGTGTCAACTACTAAAAACATAATAAAAACTGTACAAGATATCTCCAGCTGTGGATCCTGAGCTAGTGAACAAAGGCATTACAAGGATTTCTGTTTCCTTGACAACAGCATTGCTGGAAACAAGAAAATAATTAAAAAGAATACATCTCGATGTAATAGCGATCTCTAAATGTATCTAAGTATTAACATACCAGATGTGGAACAACCATTAACCATACACACCTTTGGGATGAAAAGACCAAAATCCACCACCTTCATGAACTGTTCTGACTTGTGTTAATGGCTTTTGCAGAACAATTGTGTGAGAGCTGGCTATTACATCCTGACCTGTATTATCATCTAGGCATAAGCACAGTCAGAAGCTTTCACTGATGGTCAAGCACATTCCTTCCTGCCTGATGTTCCTTTTCTTACAAAAGAAGCATTATGGAGAATATCTGTCATTGCAGTGTATGAAATAATTTTGTTAGAAAAAGATCAAGGTATACAAAGAAGCCCTGCCATTATTCAAGACACTGGTATTACTATGCATATATCGATCAGATAATAAGTGTACTTCCATCTTAATAATCAGCAAGCTTTAAGTCCTTGGCAAAAATACACATAGTTCTAAATAGAGAAAGAAGGTCAGAACAAGGCACCACAAAGAAAAGTTAGCTTCACTATTTCTGAATAGCCTATTTAGTAGCCTTTTCAACAACGGCCTCTTCAACAAGAAAATGACAATTCTTTTTTCAGACATCTAGGTAAGCAGCACATGATCTCCAGAATATGAGTGCTTCCTTGTCACTTCCAAGATAATAGGGAGAACCTCTTGTTATTTTTAAAATAGAGTATTAAAAACATACCAACATCACAAAGGTCTTTTTAAAAACTTTTCAATTAAAGTGGAACACAATGCATTACATACCCAAATTAAATCCCCAAATTCTCATCTTATGCATCAGCTACAGTTAAAGGAGTGTTGTCACAATTAGATTTTAAAAAGGAACCTAAGAATGGCAATACTTGGGGTACCAGCAGCATGATAACCTAATACTGCTTAGTGAACAGTTTGAATCTAGCCTAGCATCTGACAGCTACGCGTGAGTTTATAGGAAATATGCTGGCAGCTTAAATTCATTTCTTCATAAACAGACATACATGTGACAGAACAACAAGAAACATTGCCTATTTCAAGTGAGTTGTGTGCAAAGTAGTTGAAAATAAAACGCTAAGAGTTTGTTTTTCTGAAGCAGGATAACAGCAGCATCTAGGAAATCTGTATTGCAACCATTAGTACTACACACATTATATGGATGAATGGAGGCTTATCATGTTCCATCACTTTCAGCCCAATACAATATGATCAAGAATAACAAATTCCTGGAACATACTACTATGTGATCTTTCTCCTAACAAACACACAACCACAAAAGAACAAAAGGTTTTGAAAATATTAATTAAAATGGTATTTCTTGTAGCTCTTGATACACTTGGGAAGCAAAATGCTTACATTAAATTTGACTAGTAAGAGTGATACACCACTCTAGATCTAATGATCACAAGAGTCTCTTAAGACTGGAGAAGTATCTTGCAGAGACGTCTTGAGGTAGCAAGTTATAAAGATGAACCACTTCGGAGCTCATAAATCCCCTGACTTGAAAACAAGCAGAGATCACAAGAAGACTTGAAGGCATCAGAAGTATTTTCGTCTAGGCATCTACTTAAAGACCTTACTAGGGACTGATCACTGGGCTAGACAGAGCCCTGGTCTGAACCAGGATGGCTGTTCTTAATCATAAGAAGGGGGCAACACCTCTGTTCAACAGACTGACATTATTAACTAATTTTAAAAACTTTTACTTTCCTTGTATAGATTCAGCTGTGACTAAACGGAGATACAGTTCAACTAAGGAAGTGGAGAACAAAATGCATAAGAAAAACTTCCAACAATGCATTACTGTACAACTCATGCCATCAAAGTGCTATTAATACACATTTTACATACCAAAGAATTACATGTACTTTCTTTCCTCGATTCTGTTCATCAATGGAGAGTGAAAGTGCTGAAAATGAAGAAATACCTTGGAACAAATAAGAATACCTGCTGTGATGCTCTAAATAGAAAGCCAGGAACACAGAAATAAAAGCTCACAGATGATTATATAAAGATGTTTCCTTGAGTTAATTTTAAGACAAAGTAGGAAATATAGAAAAATAGTATGGGAGGCTTGAAGGTATGAATAACTGCTTAAAGTCCAGCATCAGCAACTAGTGAAAATGTTTACCTCCATTTGGCTCTGTGTAATTACAAGGTATTCGAAATAAAAGATACTTGACAGTGTGAATGAAATATCTACAATTGGTAGAGCTACAAATTTATCTACCCTGCTACCTAAGGCAAATGACTGTATTCAGTGGGGTAGCCTGTGATCTTGGGTTCTGTGTTTGGAGTTCTAAACCAGAAATACCTAAAGCTTCATTAAGTGTTGCATATCCATACTGTGGAAACTAGGCACGTTTATTAACAATGCTGAGTCTCCAAATCTACGCAATAATACAAGACATTATATTAAAATCACAAACACCAGTTTGGTGTTTAAGCAGGCAAAACCAAATATGGCAATAGTAGCTTAAATTTCATTTACAGCAGAAATTCAGACAGAAGTTAGAGAAGAAGTGTTATCCAAAGGAAACAAATTTAATCAGTTCAGAGAAATATGGTTCACAATCCTTAAAATACATACTTAAACTAGAAACATAGACCACTGATAATACACATACAATGTAAGAGTGAAGAGCAGCACTGCCACAGCAAGGACTCCCAACAGTACTTTCCCTAACTTGAATCGGGTTTCCTGCCCCTTTCTCCAGCTACCTTGGCTGGAAGTACTATCAACTTCCCCTTCCAAAGGGGTAGCTCAAAATTCTAAGAAAACAGAGGGTAAAATACTTGCCATAGCCTCAATCTAAGTTTGTTTGTTTGCAGTTTTTTTCCATTCCTTACAAATTTAAAATCTAGCATGAAATATTCTTCTATTAAATGTTCCAGATTTGAAGAACTGTGGGTAATTAATCCATAATACATATCACTTCCCACATTAAGTTCTATCTTACTTTCAGGTCTCTGTGAAGTTTTAATATATGTCTTGCAACAGATGCATAAACCTTTGATTCTGGTCTTTCAACCTGGAAGCAAACATTAAAGCCTTCGTGTTTAAAGGCACAGGTCAACTACCAACCCTTCTAAGATGCTGAGGAGCCCCATCTGCTGGCAGAAGTGTTACTCTAGAGAATTACTGCCCTGAGTTGGGAAGTTATTTTTTTCAATTGCACCACTTGATTTTGTTTTTTTAAAATACAGCCATACACCGAAAAATTAAGAGCAAATACTTTCAATGAAAAATATTAAATACTCTAAAACAGTGCATTCCTTCCTAAATATGCAAGATTTTTATGCAAACTGCTTCAGGCGATCTTTCCTGACGTTAAGACTATTCTTCAGCCAACACAAACTGAAAACATCAACCATTTATTGCAACCATTTTAGTATGAATTACACTGATTCATAAATAAGATGGTAAACTGAACATTGTTTAACATGGGAGAACACAAATGAAAGACTGCTCTTTTCCCCTAATTTAAACAGTATACATACACATTCTATCTGACCTTTCAGATATATCCATGATATGGATGATTTAGTTATAGTAAGTTAGATATGAATAAAATTAAATCATTATCAGTAAATTAAGATAACTAATCCAAGCATTTCTTCTTTCTCCATGCCAAATTAAAAAAAGCACATAAGAACAAATAAGAGACACAAAACTGTTTGGCTAAACATTATAGAAATTGCATAAAATTATAGATATTTTAATTTTTTTTTTACTTAAGCAAAGCTTAAACTAGCACAGTCTGCCAGATCTGCTTAGACAGAACTTTCAGTTCTGAGAATCTCCACTAATATTGGACTCTTCCACAGATAAATGCATAGGCTGAATGCATGGACTAAATCCAGGATAGTCACACATAAAAATATTTAGTCACAGTTATTCACATGACTAACAAAGTACAAAGTTCAGGGGCTCTGGATTCAGTCTGAATCAGGCTCTCTCTGATCATACAGGAATTTTAGGCTTCTAACTGTACTTTGATTTTTATCCAAATCAGATGTTGAAAGTAAATAGTGCAAATATCCTGAATGTTTGCATATTTCCATTAAACGAAGACAGGACATGTTTCCACCACCTGCGTTTAAACTAGAAATTTCAAGCAGGTGTTTTTGGAAGAAAACAACAAAACAAGGTAAGTTGCGAGAAGATACAGAATCGGGAAAAAAAATAGTCCATCTACATCTGTAGCTGCATTTTCAGTTATTTTATGCTTATACAAGAAAATGGAAAACTTCAGACAATGGTAAAAAGCCAAAAAATCCCCAGAAGATAAACTACCGCTGTCATGGTCATTAGAGACTTATGGGTTCCTGACCTTTGAAAGTTAGTGAAATTAGTTGCAAAACATCAGTCAATACTCAATCTAATCATGCCCTCTACTGGCCTGCACAGTACTCATGTAAATGTGCAGACTGAAGATGCTACTGCTCCCACCATTACACGCTTTGATTTCATTAAGAAATAACAGTTACAGCATTTATAGGTATTTCCTTAGGGGCCACCTTCCAAAATATAGAAGTGAGTTTTAATATGCTTTGTGAAAGTTATATCATTACTTTACTAATGTTTTAGACTCGCATGCTCTGAAGCGTTGCCAACATTAATATTCTCTGTTTATATCGAATTGCCATGGTTTGGGGCACTGAAAGCAATTAGATTTCTTAAAAAAACAACTGTACTGTTAAAGATTGCTAGCAATCAAGGGTGGTAATACTGCTCTAGAAAACAAAGTAATCTTTCTGCTTAGAAGACAAAACAGGCAGGCTATTTCCATTTCTTAATAATTTTATATTGCAATAACAACCTTAATTTTAGGCTGTTTTATCAAATTTAACACATCCATACTGTCACTCATCAGTAAAATGAGACTCTGCAATAGTTAACAAACATTAAGCATGTGGTGTGACAGTTTAAGGCAAAAAGTCAAATTCAGACATATTGAAGTGAGAGGTGCATATAGTTTTGTACAATCCAAATTCAAATTGCTTCTTACCAAAAACCATTCATCAGCACTTTTTGCGTATCTCAGTCTTCCCTTCTAAGTCTGTTCTTCAAGTAGTAACTGAGATTTAACTTATTCAATATTTTAAAGAACACATGCAAAGAAAAACAAAGGTACTTCTTTCCTCCATCTAATCTTTCAGAAAAAGATATTAAAAAAAAGCTTTGGAAAAGGATGAAGGAGGAATTACCCACAGTTCAAAGTATTCAGACTTTGATGGTGTGATAGGTTATGCTGACAACAGAACCAAAGATGTTTTTATAACTTAAGAGAATAAAAGGTAAGAAATTGAGTGGAGTAAATTTTATTCATGCCATAGATCTGAGGTTTTCTTTTCTGTGAGCATCAGTGATTTTACAGACATTATGGAGAAAAAAAGCAAAAACTCTTTCCAAGATTTAAGAACATCACTGCCTCAAAGATGCAAAGCCAGCACATATTTCATAGGGCCCCATGCTAAAACCAGGGAAAGAGGAAAGCAAAAGGAAAAAAGAGAACAATCATACAAAACCAAAGTAAATGAAACTCAATTCTTCATTACAAATTAAATATCAAAAGACAACACGCCCCCTCAATTTTAATAAGAAAATTTAAAAATATTTTTTCCCACATGGATTAAGATTCAAATTCAGCTTTAAAGTTCCCTCTTGTCCTTTGGTTTTAGAAATATCCCAATACAAAGGGTGTTCTTGACTCTTTACTTAGTAAGATTTACTTAAAACTTAGGGCTTTAAATTTTAGAATCAAGTTTTAAACAACGGTACCTCCTATGTTAAATACATGTTAGATACAAAAAACATGCCTTCCACCAAAAACAACACTTTCTGTGTGCTCTTATCAAAACTATGATCCCGGGTAGACCCACTTCAGAAGACTGTTGTTTGATCCTGGAGATGGCATTAGCCCTATATCTGGGAAAGCATACACATAAAAAAAGCATACATTGACTAAATTAACAAAGAAAGAACTGAAGCACAATTCACTAAAGCTAGAAGGAAAATACACTTTAAGTGTATTAAGCGATTAACCCTTGAAATAAACTTGAAGTGGGAAGACTCCTTGTATCATGACAGGACAGCTTTCCAGGATGGAAGACCTGCCACACTAGTTCAGATGAAAAATCTATCTGACCTGACATACCTCCTCCAGCAGCTGTCACTTCACATTGTCACAAAGGTAAAGTCCCTCAAAATTTTATTCCAGCGTGGCAGTCAGTTGTTTCAAGGCAGAATTTATATCAGACCACAGTGCTTATGTCTCCTGTGACATTAAAAAGTAAGAAATAATGATAACCTAACATTAGCACAGATTACAAGAAATGACCTACTAGAAATCTGAAGATCTAAACCACTGACGTCTGATACAAAACCCCTGAATTCTAAAATAATAGAACCAACTGTAGGTACAGTGAAGGAATAGGCTGTGAGTTCATAATAGAGTCTGGTACTGCAAAGCATCTCCTCAAATTCTGAATGCTTTGGAACGGTGAAATACTGTTAAAAAGCAAGGATGATATTCCCAGGAGATCATTATTCAAAACAGCATTTTTAAGTTTGATGACTGGTCCACAAAGCATCTTGTTTTACATTACCTTGATTGTTTTATCCATAGACGCCGAGAGAAGTATGTGACTTTGTTCCTGTACAGGACACCACTGGATTTCATTAACAGGGCCACTGTGTTTAGACATGTGAAATATTAAGGTTTTGGGGACTTCAGTTGATTTATATTTGGATCCCAAATATGGCTTAATTAATTCAGAGATCTTTCTCAAAGCCGGCTCTCCTGCTATGCCTACCTTAACTTCACGATCTGAGCTATCTCTCTGATCAGATTCTTTTTTTTCAGGTATAATGGAATATTCTTGACGCAATCTTTTAGGGATATATGGTCTAATTCCCTTCATGGCAGTAGTACTCTCTGTATGTATTCTCTTCTGCGAAACACTATTTCCAGAGTTTGTTGAAGAGCTTGATGGCTGCTCATAGTTTTTGTAGGATATACATAATGCAGTATACCCAGAGTATGCTCTCCTGCAATAAGGAGATGTCAAATCAGTGTTATTATTCTGTGCATAGTGCTCGGGGGGATCTTCACAAACACTGTTTGTGCCAGAACTGTCAGTGTTCTCAGTAGGCTGCATTTCATATGTAGATTTTGTACCCAAACTACCAGGTGCAAAGTACTGAACACGATTCACAGAAGAACTTGGAAGGCTTGTTTGTCTGCTAGAAGTACTGGGGACTTCACTCTCTTCAGTTTCTGCCTCAGAATCTGAATCATCATAAGCAACCAGTGACAAACTCATTATGGCTAGACACAGCACACTCCAGAAATCTCAGAGCTGGAATCCTCCACAACGATGATCTACAATAAAGAATTGATCATTCAGAGCAGAAATTATTAGTGTCTACAATATGAGCAACTTCAGGATATAAATATGTTTTTCTTTCCAAAAAGAACCCCATAACTCTTATTCCTGTTTATTAATGGAATTTATTCTTCTATTATAACACAACTGTACTTTTAATTATGCAACATCATTTGCCTCCAAGCACTTTGCATATATTTTTATGCATTGCAGAGACACATTTGCATATCACAATACAATGAAAATTAGCCTGAAAAAGAAAACAAGCTTGCAACATAAGTACTGCAAATTACTTTAAGCTTACTTGCAGTAGCACTTCCAAACACACACACAAAAGAGGGTAATTAATTATGCAGGGGTTTGGTATGTACATTTATAAGAATGTAAATACTACGACTATTTTGAAGTCAGTCTAACAATACCTTCACGGTACAGATGACCTGAAAGAAGTACAAAGAGGTTCAACTAGCAACTAAAAAAAGTAAATATAATACATTTTGACCTATTCAGCAGTCTTCTAGTATAAGGAAATTTTCCAATTATACACACATAGCAAGGTCCACACAGCCTTTAATTTTAAAGAATGGGCTATAGGCCAGAAACAACACTGAATTCACTATTTTCATTTACTTAGAAAAAATAAAAGCATAGATGTCTTGTTTACTGTGGAATAAACTTTTTAAAAATGTCAGTGAGGAAGAAATCTCACGCTGAGGCTGTAACATGCTGAATAGCTCACCACCACAGCTATCCTACTAAGCTTCTTCCAAAAATCCGGGTGGAGCATGTGAAGTACAGCATTAACTGTATTCAATCAATTGATGTGTCTGCAAAAATCTTTCAGTCTCTACTGTTGATAGTTAAAAAGTACTGCTACCCTTCCGTTGCTAAGATTCATTAAATAGCACAATTCATTCCTGCTTTGTTTCCTTGCCCTACTCATTATGCTAAACTGATTTAACCCACAACACTGTCAGATCAGCTGCTGAAATTCTGGGTTTAGGTCAGTGAAGAAGCTGCCCTCAAATGCATTAAAATGAGAAGGCTGTATGGAAGTCAGTATCTACATAAGCATTTGCAGAACTGATGCCACAAATGTGGGTCCTACAAATACTACTGCAGAAGTAGTACACTGGAACTTGTAAATATTACCCATTTAACGTCAGAATTACATCTATTTGAATTTAAAATGCATGTTTTATCTAACCTACAAAAGTGTTCTATTACAGGCAGATTTCCAAGTAGAGATCCAGAAGACAGGTTTCAATTCAGACACATATTCACTACGATCCTTTCCTAGATAAGTGATGAATGCGTTTAACTGGAACAAGGTGACTAACATTTTAGCACATAAAAGAATCAAGATCCCCCTCTAGAGGACATTTTTCCTTTATCTGAAGTTCATGACAGCTATAAGTGACAGCAACTAAGAGCAAGGCCAAAATATCCTTTAATAATATGGCTTCATTTATTCAAACAGCATTTCACTAAACAGTGGCAAAAATTAAGGAAAAAAATTAAGTAGTGTTTCAGGAAAACTTAACTAACAATTCGATTCAAAACCAGTAAATTAAAAAAAAGAAACCTCTTATCAAATAAATAGCAACTTTGAAGGACTGCATTTCAATAAATGCAGCAAGCCGTTATTATTTGCATTGCAGTGCTGACAACAGGCCCCAGTCAAAACACATCCTGTTCAAAGAACAAATACAGTAAGTCTGGCTGAAAGCTATAAAAGAAGATACACAAGTGGGTTGGCTTAGACTTTCAAACTTTACTTCCTTTTAAAACAAAAAAATTAAGCTGAGATTCAGAGGTAAACACAAGAGAATGCCATGCAAACACCAGGTAAAAAAGTTTCCTATGGGATACTGGAAAGAAGCTGTACCGTTACACTTGGCCAGCATAAATCCATCCCCTCACACACAGCATCCATAAGCCTTGGTGTTTCTGTAAAAAACAGAGGATCTCTATCATCTCAACACTTCCCATCCAAATTCTGTTTTTAAAGAGACACCACCCCAGAGCTTCTGGTGCTGCCCTGACCAAAAAGGACCCTGGCAGCGAGGCCATCTCCTTTCCTACATATATTCCCTTATATAAAAAGGATATCAAGCTACTGGACAGTGTCCAGAGGAGAGGAGGGGCACAAAATTGGTGAAGGAACTAAAGGGGAAATCATATGAGGAGAGGCTGAAGTCTCTTGGTCTATTCAGCCTGGAGAAGAGGAAACTGAGTGGGGAACCTCATAGGAGTTTCCAGCTTCCTCACAAGGGGAGGAGGAGAAGCAGGTGCTGACCTCGTCTCTCTGGTCACCAATGATAGGACCCAAACGAATGGCAAGAAGATATTCCAGGGGGGGCTTAGGTTAGATAATAGGAAAAAGTTCTTCACCCAGAGGGTGCTGGAGCACTGGAACAGCTCTCTAGGAAAGTTTTCAAGGCACTAAGCCTGACAATATTCAAGAAGCATTTGGACAATGCATCCTCATCTACCCATCTTTTAAACACCTCCAGAGATGGGGACTCCACCACCTCCCTGGGCAGCCTCTGCCAGTACCTGACAACCCTTTTGGTGAAGAAATTTTTCCTGATATCCAATTTAAAACTCCCCTGGTGCAACTTGAGGCCATATCCTCTATCCCGTGTCTTTTGGGAGAAGAGACCAACGCCCACCTCGCCACAACCTCCTTTCAGGCAGTTGTAGACAGTGATAAGGTCTCCCCTCAGCTTTCTTTTCTCCAGACTAAACAACCCCAGTTTCCTCAACCGCTTCTCACAACACTTGTTCTCCAGCCCCTCCACCAGTTTCCTAGTCCTTCTCTGGACACGCTCGAGCACCTCAGTGTTGGTATGGAATAGGGGGTGTCCTGTGCAAGGACAGAGTTGGACTCGATGATCCTTGTGTGTTCCTTCTAACTCAGGTTATTCCACGATTCCCCCCTCCTCCTTCTCCTCCGGCACCGCAGCCGTTACCGCTCCCCCCACCCCACGGGCCCCGAGGCCGCTCGTAGGCCCCCTGGGCCCCCCTCCGCCCCGGGGCCGCCGTTCTTGCCCTGCCTTCCCCCGCCCCCGGCACCGGGGCCGGGGCCGCCACCCCGCGGGTACTGCTACCTGCGCCTCCGCCGCCCGGAACTCACTCACCGGCCGCGTCGGTGCCACACCCAAGAGCGCTCCGGATGGAAACAAGGACCTCGCTCAGGCAAGTTCCGCTCTCACCGCTCTTCCGCAGGAGGGAAGGGCAGGTGTCTGGGGGCGTAGCAGCCCTTTTCCCACCGCCACGGGCGGCGGGAAGGGCGATTCGCTGGGCTGAAGACTGCACGGGGGGGGGAGGGCGGCGGGAGTGGTGGTTCCGGAAGTGACGTGTTTCCCAGCCGGACGCGTGAGCGCAGTGCGGGCCGTGGGGTGATGCAATGGTGGTGACAGAGGCACGGTGAGGAGAGCTGGGTCGGGCTGGCGGGGCCGCGGCGAGCGGGTGAGGGCCGGGCTGGGTGTGGTGCCTCGATGGGAGCCCGCGGCGGACGGGAGGGCGGCTTGGTGGGCTGCGATAGCGGCTCCCGTGGCGGGAGCGGGGTGCTGGGAGGTGGGGGCTGCGGGGCATGTTCTTAGAATCATAGAATGGTTTGGGTTGGAAAGGATATTAAAGCTCATCCAGTTCTACCCCCTTGCTATGGGCACAGACACCTCCCACCAGACCAGGCTGTTCAAGGCCCCATCCAGCCTGCCCTTGAACACCTCCAGGGAGGGGGCATCCACAGCTTCCCTGGGCAACCTGTGCCAGTGTCTCACCACTCTCATTGTGAAGAATTTCTTCCCAATGTCTAATCTAAATCTTCTCTTTTCCAATTTAACGGAAATCCCCTCCCTCCCTTCTTTTGTGAGAAGCTGATGTCTGTAGGGTTTTTTTCTGCACTACCTGTGGTGCTGCAGGCCCCGTGGCTACATCGCTAAGGCGTTGGAAGAGAAAGCCTTTTTCAAAGAAACGGTGGAGGGGGGAGTCCTGGCCGCTGGAAAACACTGCCGAGCCCAGGGCAGGCAGAGCTGCCGAGTGTCTGTGCCCTGCCCCAGCAGGCACGTGATAGGGAAGGGATGCAGGACTTCTGAGTGAGGAACATTGGCTTGCTGGTTAATTTTATACATAAATGCTTTTAATAGCAGTCATAGTAAAGATTCATATTGGACTTCCTTCAGTGGTTGAGTGGTCATGTTGTCAGAGAATCATCTTTCATGCTTTTATTGAATTTTCATACATAATTTGATGATTACGATGACTGGGAAGGTAGGCCTACTCTAAAATGCAGGCTGTCTTGGAGTACTTCTCAAGACATGTTTCACATGACATCTGTTTGCATGCTTTATGCTATGATTTCACTTTTCATTTTTTGTTCTATTTCCAGCAGTTTGGGGGGACATAAGTGCTGTTGGACTTAAATTCACATTTTTTCATTCATTCATGAAAATTTTAGGGGGACTTCTGTATTACTGTTGTCATTGGAAGTCTTGATGTACCTTTGTGCAATGTTTATCCTGAAAAAGATCTTATCATGATGTGAAACACTGTTCTTTAATTCTCAGATCTCTAGCTTAACAAGTTGAATAGCAAACAGTGAAAATTTTCACAGATCTGTGATTATCATTCAGCAGGAAAAAGAGAAGACAGTTCTTTTCTGATGCCTATGCCAAGTATTATTTTTGAACTTTGTCTCATGACAATTTAATAGTCTGAAACAGCCACAAGAAGAATACCCATTAGAAGTTAGAGCTAAACTCAGGGAGGGTAGATTTACACTGGATATAAGGAAGGCATTTTTTACAATGAGATTGGTGAAACACTGAAACAGGTGCCCAGGGTGGTACTGGAGGCTCCATCACTGGAAACATTCAGGGTCATGTTGGATAGGGCTCTGAGCAACTTAATCTATTTAAAGATGCCTCTGCTTCTGCAGGAGGAGTGCACTATATAACCTGTAAAGGGCCCTTCTGACCCAAAGCATTCTATGATTCTGTGAAGTTAATATGCATTGCATATGTATAAAAGGCACATAATTCTTGGCTTTTGATTCACACTGTGAAACTCAGCATTTAAGTACTTCTTACAATGTCTAATTTCATGTCATAGAGAAAGCAAGGAGAAAGTATCCTGGTAAAATGCAGAATATCCAGTAATTTCTTTTAAGTGCTTCACAATTGCATTTATAAATTTCAATAGATAAAGAACTGTGTTCCACATTACTGAATTCCCGGCTTGAATTCCACCAGCAAATAGGGATGGTACTAGGGTAAATAGAGGTAAGTTTTAGGTAGTAGTCAGTATCTTTTGCATTCTATAATCGTAATATCCTCATCTCTTGTTGCAATGACTGGATCACTTTTACTGCTTCTTAAAAAAAATGCACCTTCATTTGGGATTCGTTGCTCAGCTTAAATCCATAATATTCCAAACTTTTAAAGAATCTTTCTGTTATACTGTTCTCTAGCAAGTGCGCTCAGTCTTAGCTGTGACATTTCAGCCCTTCTGAACAGAGGCAATCTGTCGGGAAGTGTGTATGTTCAAGAATTAAGTTAAAACACAAAGTCACAATTTGTTCCACATCAAAGAATAATTCTTTTTTTACCTTTTTCTATTTTGTAAAATTTGAAGCCGTTAACTATAACTGGCATATTCCTACAGAAAGAGTGCGTGTTAATCTTCTTAAACATTTTCTAATATGAATTTACTCTATATAGTTTCATTTCCACTTTAATATCTTGTGTCCATGAAAAAGAGGAAAACACTAGTATCCAAATAAAAGAATGTAAGTAAATTGTAGGAATACATCAGAGAATTGTTTGATATGCTTCAAATTACCTCTTTAAAGTAACGCTGGCAAACTGCAAATAATCAAGCTTGAAGGAATCGAGATTAGGTTAAAAACTCAAGTTTTACTGATAATATGTCAGTCAGCCTTATGTTAGTCAATTATGTAACGTAAGTGTGGCATCACTGTTAACAGACCAAGAAAATTAAGTTAGCAAGTGGATGTGTACACTTCTCAGCTTTCTCAGAGTATTCAACTGAAGCGGAGATCTGGGAATACTGCAGCTCTCTGGCAAACAAAGCTTTAATGATAGATACGTTTTAGTAACCAACAAGTCAAAAGAGCAACCTTTCCAGGCATGTGATGTATTTTTATAGTGGCAATTTAAATATTTACTATGTAAATATGACCAAGGTTGTGTCTAGGCTGATTATTTTATAGAAGGAAGGCTTGGAAATACTGCTGAACGGCTGATGCAACTAATGCTTTTGTTTCTTCTTTTTTTGATTCTGGGAAAAGGGAGCTGAATGAGCACAGGTTTTTATTAACAGTTTTCATGATTCCCTTTTGGTTAGATATGTGTCTTGTAAACTCAGTCTACTCATGCTCCACCCCTAGCAGAGAGGTCAGTAATGCACTGGGGAGGCTGTCCAGAGAGAGGTAATCCTTTACAAGTAGGACTTAACATGGGCAAAGAGTTCATCTTTCCTGGACATGAGCGTGGTGTGACAGAATGCTTTGGTTGAATGCCGTGTTTCCAACACACCACTATTAGCAACTCAGTATGAAGTTAATTTACTCTTTCAACATGCATCGTGTTTGTCACTATCATGGTTGAATACAGTGCATTTTTAATAAGCATCAGTTTGAGTTAGGATGACATCAGTTGCCTCAAGACAAAAAATTGTAACATAGCTTAGGCTATTGCGTAAATCAACCACATCAGTTTCTGAGGCAGCACTTCACAACCCTGGCCGAGTTGCAATAAAGTTTTCATGGAAAATTTACTCAGTTCACATTTGTCATTAGCATCTGCACTGTTATCTCATTTTAACAGCCTCAGGTTTTATGAAATTCTTTTGTAATTCTCTATGTGCTTCTCTGTGTACCTTGTTGCGGTATGTTCATCCCAAGTGGATTCATTTTAGATAGTTGCAGTTGCACATACAATGTTGTTTTTCTGACAGATGGTGTCCTCCTTGCCCGTTTTTAGCACTTACTTTCTTCTATGTAAATATGGCAAGCTCACTATAACCAGAACCATAATGGTTTTAAAACTCTCTTCCCATATGAAGTTAATGTTTGTTTATCATCCATTCTGAATATTTAAACTCCATGATGCGTGATTTTTCACAAAGAAATTGTTCAGAGCATATATACTTCTAAAGGCCTCATCATTTGGTACAGAGAGACGTTGAGTGTGAATAATTCTTGAAAATAAGTATTTCTTAAAATAAGGAATTCTGCCTTTGCAGTTTCCACTCATGGCAGGTTGAAAAGATTCACTGGATTTCTTACACATAACCTCTGATCTAAAAATAGTTTTATTTATCTGAAGACAATTTATCAGGTAACATTAGAAAAAAACAGAGAAGGAAATTGCTGGGATACCATAAATTGCTGTGCCACCTTTGTGGGAAGCATATGTGGGAAAGTAGGAGTTAATTCAATACAATCCATGTTAAAAGAGTTTCCTATCTTGGAAATTACTACGGTGTTCAATGTATTCACTTAAAATTAAGTAATAATATAATAAGCAGATATAGTAATATATAATAAATACTATAAATAAGCGGAACTTATTTATAACATTTTAGATTACAATTGATGGGACAAAAATCAAGATATTTCTCACGTGGAGTGAAAATTATTTTAATGCATAGATGACAGAAACTGCTTACTTAAGATTTTAACAGTGCTATTTAAATTTCTGAGTTAGTGTACTGTAAACTATGCAGTTGTAGTTTTCCAAAGTCTTTGCTGCTGTTAATAGACTGCTAAGAAACTTTCAGATGATGCTCTTTTTAATACATACAGTGTTACAGATGTAAACCCGAGAGAAAAGCTCCATTTGTGGAAGCATGGGTATCCTCTTTGCTAAGAAGCTCCAGTGATTGAGGTGTATGTTGGACATAGGAAGACTGCTGCTTTATTATTCTTGGCCATCTCATCATCTTAAGCCATCTCCTAGGCTTATTTTTCCTACATACTGCTGAGAAACAAATAGTTCCTTAAATTTACAGCCTATTGCTTACCCAAGGATTGATCATTTTTAGAAAGCAGCATTTCTCACTAATCATCAGTGTGTTTCGTAACCTCTAGAGGGAAGCAGGAAAGAAGATGACTAAGCTTTTCTCTTGTATATTATCCTTCTTTGTGCTGAACTGCAGTATTACATGTATTAAGACGAAGTTCCATATGATAGTTATAAACATCTCCCTATTCAGAATTTGACAGGCTATCAGGTAGTACAAAAACATTAAGTAATCAGGAATCAGATAACCTTTACCAACTGTTCTGAGATGCTCTGAATTGTACCTATATTTAACTACTTTTTTACTACTTTCCTCAGGAGTTTAACCTTGAAAAGGTATCCTAGTGTTAAATAAGTAGACAAACAGCATTAAAAGTGATCTCTAAATTTATTTGGTACTCTTGTCAGTCTCCGTCCATTTCTGTATTAAACTGAAGCTATTTGTATTAGTGTCTCCACATTTATCAATGTGATATGAATAGAATTAGGATTGGGGTCTGTGTAGTTCTTATATTCTTATTCTGTTAATCTGATCTTCAAGATACACAAAAGAATGAAACATACTGATTTTTGCCCTGCAGTTCTCCTTGTTGTTGCTACTGGTTTGAACCTACAAGCTGAAGAACTGGAAGACATTGAATTTAGTTGAATTGTGAATTAGCAGTCTGGCAAAATGGCTGATAGCCCAAACTGTGATTTGAAATCTCTGACTCCACTTCAGCTTTTTGAAAGAGTAACTGAACAAGGAGAGAAAGTCAGAGCACTGAAAGCAGGAAAAGCACCAAAGGTATTTCCATTTCACGTTTTGAACCCACCCTTTTTCAAGTTAGGTCTGTCTTTTAAGAGTGCTGAAGAATATGATTGTTCTGAGATCGATTTTGTATTGTAGTAAGAAGAAAAGAATTGTTAAAATATTTACCTGGAGCAAGATAGTCACTAGAAAAGCAAAGTTGTTACTGCTGAGGAAATAACAGAGAGGCTTAGGCTTAGAAGTCAGCTTCAGACAGTTGCTACATGATGGGATCCAAAGTGTTTGGTTTTCAAGTGGAGTTTATATCGCTTGTATTCTGCCCTGGTTTTAGATTCTTTTTTAAAATGTCTTTATGCATTATTGTATACATTAGTAAATATGTGTTCCTGTAACCATGCTGATAGTCTCTCTTTAATCTCCCGTAATTCATTTCGTAATTTGCCATTAATTTCAAGTTCCATATTCTATCATCACTATATTGGCAAGGACTTAAATATACTTTTTTAATAGCGCAGTTTTAATGTAGGTTCTTTTGGTGTATTGCCTGTGGGAGTAAGGCTGGAAAAATGAGGGTCAAATAAAGTGTTGATCAATTTATTTCTTGCATGAGATACTATAATAGCTTTGTACTAAAAAGGCCACAACAATGAAAGAAGTGAAGAACTTTTTGTCCTAGTTTTTCTCCAAGTCTGTCAATGAATTGTAATGAGTAAATTATTTTAAGGTGAGTCACTACAAGCATTGCAAAGTAAATTAGATAATAATTTCTGTATCTTAGAAATTTATGCTTAAAATGTTAAACTTGTTATACCTCTGCAAAGCAGGCAAGCATTTTTTTTTTCTTTAGGCAGAAATTGAAAAGTGACAGAGGGGTGCTTTAAATGTCTTGGCAATGATGTTGCTCCTGTTAGGAATCAGTCACCTGATATTTGCTTTTCTTTTACCTTTGGTAGTGATGCTGCAAATGCATAAATAAAGGCTTAGAGTTTGTGAATAGTGCAGTTCAAGTCAGAGCATGGATGCAGGATTTTGAAGTATTGGAACATTAATATAATTGTCTATCTTAAGTATGTTGAGTCAAACAAACTATTTTTTTTCCTTTATCCAGGATGAAATTGATGCAGCAGTGAGGATGCTGTTATCATTAAAACAGTCATATAAAACAGCAACGGGGCAAGATTACCAGGCAGGCTTGCCTCCAAGAGAGCTTGTATTAATAAACAATAGTACAACTAAAGAAGAGGACGAGGATTTTGTGGACCCCTGGACTGTGCAGACATCAAATGCTAAAGGCGTGGATTATGACAAACTCATAGGTATAACTCTTTCTTCACTGCTAGTAAGGAATTGAAGTCAAGTGATGCTAATAACCACAAAAACTACAAGGGATCATAATAAATCCTGATGAAAGCTATCATACGTACCATTTAATTTATGTCTAACCGAAGCATTCGTATGTCTAAAGAATTTGCTGTAGGAATTGAAAATGTCCCATGCAGGAATCTGCTATGCAAAACTTATACATTGCAAAGAATTTTTCAGTTTGAAATAAAAGTTTTACAGTTTGGGTTTTGGCCTAAGAACTGTATTAGAAGTTACGTTAATGAAGACTTGACATCTGATTTGTACCACCTATAATCTGTTTATTTACCAATACCAGAGAAAATTGCCAGTGTGTTTGTGTTTACATTGTGAAATGAAAATGCTAAAAGCACAATGTAATTGAAAGGGTTATTCTTCTCAAGCAGTTGTCCTAGACATGCACTTAAGTGTATGGTTACACAACAAAACAGCCTAAAGATATTCTGGGAAGAAAGATTCTGTTAGCTAAGTAGTAGACATGAATATCCCTAGAGAATTTTTCTGTTTGTTTGAGCAAAGAGCAGTGAGCTGAATATTGCCAGTGATACAAAGTGGTTGAAGTTGGCAATTTTTAGCAAATGTAAATATGCTTTTGAAAATGGCAGCTCTCTGGACTTACGTGCAACAAGTTGAAAGCTGTCTTTTGGTAAAACTGAAGATCAAAAGCGCACTAGGAATTGTTAAAAGCTTGTTAAGGAGTGGAGGCTGTGTCCTTGTCAGAAGCTGTTTAGGAGGGCAGATTCTTAGTGGAGAGAGAGTCTAAAATGTATTGAAGGCCTCCATAAGAGGATCTAGGTCAGGAAAAATTATCCATTTGTTTAAATGGGAAAGAAGAAGGTAGACAAAGAAAAGGGAGTTTTGCAGTCTGTGACTGTTTAATAAAGATATTTATACATTTCCAGTAGAGTGTTCTATATATTGGAGAGATTTTAATCACTATGACAGTATACAAATATTTCTAGGGTGGCTAGCCCAGATTAGTCTGGGACGTTGTCATGTTTTTTGTTTTTGTAAGATTAGCCTCTTACCAATTGTTCTTGTTCTGCTGAATCAAACATTTTCATGTCTCTTTTTAGTATTATCCAAATTATAATTACTTTGCCATTTTGTAACGCATTTTATTTGCTGGGAAGAAATTAATTCAGTAATTAAGGTCTGCTTAGGATGAGCAGGTGCTATAATGCTTCGAAAATATGGATTCGGGCAGTTGCTGCTGAATCGTGAACCAGCATTCATCTTTTTTAATGACATTTATTTTAATGGGTCAGTGGATGGGCCTGGTGCTCCTTTGTATGACATCCTGCTGGATTCACCCATAGTGAATGGTGCATAGTATGTCTTCCTTTTAGTAATAGTATTCCTTCCATTTAGTAATTAGTTCCTACTGACTTGAAGTTTACTGATTATATACAAAAACTTGTAGTAATGCTGTGCATAAACAGTAATTCTAGAGGAAAATGAAGTGTGCACAGAGGGTCTGGAATAGCAGAAATGCTTACCTCAAAAATGGTGTTCGAATTGGATACATTACCGCTTTTCTCTCCTGTAAAGATTGAATCTTTCCCTCAGTGGGAGCTCCTGAGTTTTTGTTTGTAAAAGTCTGTTCAGTGAGTAGTTCACATAACAAATAGTTCAGTAGTTCACATAATAAACTTAAACACACATCCCCATTTTCAGCCATAGCTTTCAGCCTGGGTGTAGGAGAGGAATTCCATGTGCTCAGGGCTTCTCAGCATCCCAGTGCAGCATGCGAGGGTGCAAGTTGGTCTGACATTTTTGTCCCATCCCTCCTCAGTCCCTTTTGAGCGCTGCAGCCTCAGTGATTAGGATGACCATGGTTTGAAATAGTCCCTTTTGAGATGTATGCAAAGCCTGGATGGGGAAAACTTGTGCTGCAAAGTTTGGAAGGTCTCTTTCCTTTCTCTTCTCCAGGGAAGCGATTAGTTTAGTCCACTATAATAAGCTCAGGGTGTCTAAATTTTCACCTTTTCAGATTACCAGATTACCCCAGTGTGCTCAATATTTCTTGCTGCTCCTGTGGGTTAATTTTCCTTGTAATATGAGTTGCATTCCCAAGGCAATGTGTTGGGTAGCCAACACAGGTGGAAACTGGTGCCTCCAACTGGAATCAGTCTTTCTGTTACCAGTGAAGTAAGCTGTTATGCTGTCCCGCTACGGTTCCTTACTGTGTGCTGGGATGTGATATAGAAGCTCACCTGCTCTAGTAGGAAGTGGTAGTCATTGGAAGGACATTTCAGTTAATTACAGTATACCTGCAGGAAGGCTTTTGAAATATTACTTGCTTTTGACTTAAAAAAAGAAATGGAAAATTTAGAAACTGGAACATGCATAAGGAGAGAATTCAAAGTAAACTTGATTCTGTCTGGGACATTCAGAGTGATTGTGATGTTATCCACAGGGCAGAAGTATAGTAGTCATGTAAATTACAGTTTACTGGCTACATAATGAATGGTTTAAAATTAATTTTTCTGTTTCTAGTTTCTTTAAGAAATTCAAGATATTTTCAAATATCATGCATATGTTCCTGTGGAATGATTATGTCCTGTTACAGCTAGGATGACCCTAAGTTCTCATCCCATGTGAACCTGTGTCTTATAACCAGGGAACTTGCCAGTGTAGTCTCTTTTTAATAAGATACTCAGAATAGATGGATGTAGACATTATGTACATATAAAATGTATTTTTGCATCCAGTCTCTGTTTTGTTATTTTGAATACTTTGGCAAGCCCAGTAATTAATAGTGAAAGTCGTTCTAATGCTCAATAGAGCAAAATAGTAGAAAAGAGTAGGTTCTTTTCTAGGGTTTTTTGATCAAGTCTAAATCGTGGAGTACTGACCTGCTTATTAGGATCCAAGAACTGGGATCAGAGTATAGGAAGCTTTACCCATGGAAAATAAGCGATTCCCCCAGTTCATTTTTATTGGTAATAGGAAAAAATATGCCAAGTAATAAGTCCAACTTGATTGTAATGAAGAGTACTATGCATTACCTTTTCAGGCCTCTTGAAGGGAGCAATGTCTGTAATCATAGCCATATAAAGGAAAAATGAAGTGCAGAAAGGTATTTGGGGTTGGAAGGTGAAAACACGTGATCTAAGGGCAAAAAAATTTAGATATCACAAAAGGAACATTCAGAGCCTCATAGCCGGTTTTATCGTATGACTTACAGAGGCCGAGTTATTAACTTAAGTAAGTTTCTTTGGAATGTTTTTGTTCTGAATATCAATAGTCCTGCTATAAGGAACCTGCAATTATAATCAGTCATGGATAGAGCGGTGTTACAGATTATGAGTAGACTGGGCCTCCTAAAATGAGAGTTAGTATCAGAGGCAACTGCTGGGACTTCAAGCAAGGATCAGGAAAAATCTATCCATATTACAATTTACCTGAGACCTGAAGAAGGAAATGTCATTTTTAATCAAGGCTGCATCCATATGTTCTTGATAAATACAAGATCTGGTTGTAGCTACACTATTCCTATTAATAATTTTTTTACACTTTATTGTAGTTCGGTTTGGCAGCAGTAAAATTGACACAGATCTCATCAATCGAATAGAAAGAGCTATTGGGCAAAAACCTCACCGCTTTCTACGTAGAGGAATCTTTTTTTCTCACAGGTGAGTTGTTCTTGTCTTAAAATTCAGAAAGGTCCAATTAGGTAGACTTTCTCTTAGCATTGTTGAAAGAAACCTATGACCAGCAAAATACCATGTTCTTTTACATCATGCTAAACTAACAGTGTCATTTGAAATCAGCAACTACTGCAAGCAGCAGGTGGCACTTTTCAAATAAGTACCTGAGCATGATTCAGGGCATAATTTAATTTTTCTTTGAGGGTGTTTTTTCTCATGGAGACTGAAGGAGACAAGACATTTCTTAAACTAAAATAGACAAAAACATGAAATCTTTTTATTTGTAGAATGCTTAACATACTCTGTTTTATTTATAAGTATGTCTGGCTTATAAAGCACTCAAATTTTGAATAGAAGCTTCTTCTTCCTGAAGAGTTGTATGATGTTTTCTCTGTTTATTCTTTAGGGATATGGACCAAATCCTTGATGCTTATGAAAATAAGAAGTCATTTTACCTTTATACAGGCAGAGGACCATCCTCTCAGGCAATGCATGTTGGTCATCTTATCCCATTTATATTCACAAAGTAAGTTATTTCTACTATTTGTATTAATCAAAACAATTTTTCTTAGGAAATATTGAAATCTATATGTTTAATGTTGAATTTATGGAACTGTCAAGATCATAAAATCATAGAGTGGTTTGGATCGAAAGGGACCTTGAAGATCACCTAGTCCAATGATCAGGAAGTATCACCCCTGCAGTGAGTAGGGAGATCTTCAACTTGATCAGGTTGCTCTGAGCGCCATCCAACCTGACCTTGAATGTTTCTAGGGATGGGGCATCTACTGCCCCTCTGGACAACCTGTTCCAGTGCTTAACTACCCTCAGCAAAAAAAATGTCTTCCTACTATCTAGTCTAAAACTCTCCTCTTTTAGTTTAAAACCATGACCCCTTGTCCTGTTGCTGCAGGCCCTGCTAACAAGTTTTTCCACATCTTTCATATAAGCCCCCTTTAATTGTTGAAATGCTGCAATAAGGTTTCCTCGGAGTCTTTTCTTCTCCAAGCTGGATAATTGTATTTCTCTCAACCTCTTTTCATAGTGGAAGTATTCCAGGCCTTTGAGCATTTTAGTGGCCCTCATCTGGACCCACTCCAACAGGTTCATGTCTTTCCTGTGCTGAGGGTTTCAGAGCTGGATGCAGTATTATTGCAGGTGTGGTCTCACTAGAGCAGAATAAGAGGGGCAGAACCACCTCCCTCAACCTGCTGGCCACGCTTCTTTTGATGCAGCTCAGATTACAGTTGGCCTTCTGGGCTGCAAGTGCACATTGTTGGCTCACGTCCACCATCTCATTCACCAGGACCCCAGGTCCTTCTCTGCAGGGCTGCTCTCAATCTCTTCCTGCCCCCAGCCTCTGTCAATACTGACAGTTGCCCTGAACCTCATGAGGTTTTTACAATCTCACTTCTCCAGCTTGTTGAGGACCCTCTGGATGACATCCCATCCCTCAGGAGTGTCAACCTCACCACTCAGCTTGGTGTCACCTGCGAACTTGCTGAGGGTGCACTTGATCCCATTGTCTATGTCATTGATGAAGATATTAAACAACACAGAATTATATGTTACAAGGAGTTCTGTTTATATAAGGTGACTCTGAATGAACTTAAACAGTGCAATCTTACCTTCACCTTAAAATGATCATAATCCCTGTATTACCATAAAGCCCTCTTCATTGCACCCTCAGCCCTGTGGCACTTCTTAGAGTTTTTGTTGTTCTTAAAACAATTTGTGATGAGACTGTGTAATGCAGTGTGTGCAGCAGCAGGACACAGATAAATGGCACTCAGAGAGCTAAAATGTCTCTTTGAATTCTGTTTTCATTTCAAATAGTCACTGCTGTCATATAAAGAATAAATGTGAATCTTTTCCAGGTAAGTTTTCATCATAATATGTATAAAATGTTTAATTCTGTACATATAAACATAACTGTGTATGGATAAAAAGAAAAAAGAAGCAGACCTCTTTATATCCTTTTGTTTAAATGTATAAAAATATTTTAGCTGCATGATATGTCTTCATTTTAACTTACTTTGAGATAAAATCTTTCTGTTTTTATTAGGTGGCTGCAAGAAGTATTTGATGTTCCCTTAGTTATACAGTTAACTGATGATGAGAAATACCTTTGGAAAGATCTGACAACTGAGAAGGCATATGAATATGCTAGAGAAAATGCAAAAGACATCATTGCATGTGGTTTTGACATCAATAAAACCTTTATATTTTCTGATTTAGACTATTTAGGGTAAGTACAAATTCTTTTAAGACATTATAATGAAAAAAAGTGTCTGCATTTGCTGTCCAACTTTGACAGCCAGCAATGATTTAATAAATCTATCTAAATGTGAAAGCTTCAAGACAAGTTTTACAACACTTAAAATAGAATCTTATTCATTTTTCTGCTGTCTAACACTTTTATATATACTATTGTCATTCTTCTGTGAAACATATGAAAAAAGTGTGCAATGCTTAAATTTAAATTATGAAAAATATATTAGATAAAATACCTTAAAATACCTTAACCACCAAGAAAGCTCCACATCGATTTGTTTAAGGTGGTATCAATATCTTTGAGATGTATTTACACTTTATCTGCTTTAACAAAAGGTATTTCAACAACTTGTTGTGGTCAATTAATTTAATAATACAGCATGAAAAATTATTGTTTGGGCTTTGAGTAAAGTTTAAAGAAGATCTAAGAAAAAGAAGGCACTTCTTCAGAAATTTTATGGCAGAGTTGGAGCTGAAGGTGAGGGCTTTATTCTTCCATGTGAGGTCATGAGCTTTCTTAAAGGCTTGGATGATAGAATATATGTTTTAGAGATGCATTGTATAATATACAGCCCCCAGAATGTGGAGCCTACAAAACAACTTTTCCTCTTTTCACTCCTTAACTTCCCTGCCCTAAAAAACTTACGGTGACACACATCTTCCCTGTGGCTGAACGAGAGTGGGTCAGAACTGCTGTTTCTTTTGCTTCTGCTCTTCAGCAGAAAAAAATAAGGAAGAAGTTGCTGAGCTATTTTTGATTTGGAAATGTTGCTGCTCTGTTTGGTGACAGAGAAAGTCCAACCAGGGAACTTCTCCTATAGAAAATAAGAATTTGGAGGATTTTAACTGTTACTCCTTTGATGAAACAGTGTCCTGTATGGGATACGTACTGGAGATACCCAGCATCACAGAAGACATGATCCTTTCAGGTTACCTGAATTCATAGAAGCATGAGGATAAGTTAACTCCGGATTCCATGAGGCATTTTGGCACCATTTTCAAACCAAAATATTTCTGGGTTTAAACAGTTAATTGTGAAAAAAAAAAAATGTTTGCAGTAAATGTTGGGACAAGAGAATAAATATTTTTTAAATAATTCTCTAATCATTATCTCAATGGACCGCAAGAAGCCCAGAGTGGTGAGATTTAATCCTGTGGGTTTTTTGACATTCTCAGCTTTTGGAGTGAAGTTTTTACCTATGCTTTTCTGCTCTTGACTGCTCTTTTTATTTTTCTACTTTCTTTCTCACAGGACAAGTACTGGATTCTACAGAAACATTGTCAGAGTTCAGAAGCATGTTACTTTTAACCAAGTGAAAGGCATCTTTGGCTTTACGGACAGTGATTGCATTGGTAGGACATAGTATGAGTTACTGGAAGTGATGCTTACTTTCACTTTCTATGGCACTTTTAAAATAAATATTTACAAATATTCGTATCTTTCACTCAAGAAACAGGAAGAAAAAGCAAGAAGATTTCTAGGCTTATTATAGAAGGGTGTTACTGTGGTTCCTTCACTACCGAAGACATTTTATAGCAGAATTTCTAGCATAATATCTACCATGTTGACCTTAATAACAGCATAATATAAAACACCAACATTGGAGTGCTCAGGATAGAGAACTTTTTTTTTTTAAATATAGTGATTGTAGCTGTAATCAGTTATGCCTCCTAGAAATTTCTATGTCAAAATTATATAGAAGCACTTCTCTTCAGAAAAAAGTTATATTCAGGCATACACATATATACATATTTGAAAAGGTTAAGGAGCACTCAGAAGCCCACTTATCAAGCTGCTGTGTAATTTACTTCATTGCGATTGCAGGTTTCTATCACATTAGCCTAAAAAAGACTCCGTGTCAAAGATAGCATTAAAACCTTAGTGTTCCTGAGCACAAACATCATTTTTTGACCAGTAATTGAGCTCATAACAGCTTTTCAGACCTCATTGTAACCAAGGAACGAGTTCATATTTCTGTCTTAACAGTACTATAATGAAATTTTGTATTGTGATAATGAAATTTTGTATTGTGATAATAAAATTTTTCACGTGTTTGCAAAAATCCATTATTTGCTTTCTGTTTTGACAGAATTTTGACCAGGGAAGAAGGTTGGTCACTCTGTGATAAAAAAGAAAACTGACCTGCTGCATGTGTGCAGCATGTGTATAGTAATGATTCTAAGATCTTAGAGGGGAATGTGCCCGATAATTAGCCTTATAGTCATTCTCTCACAAAGAGGAACAAAAATTGAGCAGCTGAGAGTGATGTTATAGTCAATAGTGTATCTGTGAGGCTCAGATAACTCAATCATGGAGAGGGTAAGCGCTGATGAACCTTTTCTAGAACTTTAGTAATCACAGCCTGCCTTTTTCGTTAGTTTCTATGTTAGTTGAAGATTTGTTGACATCATAGAAGGTAAAGATCAAAAAGTTTCCTTGGATAAGGCAACAGTACTTAATAAAGATAAGTGTTGGTCTTCAACTGAGTATCTGAGTGATTCACTTGTACATTTTCCAGGTTTCAAAACGTTCTCTCTACCATTGCTTATATTGGTTTCTTGACTCTTCCAATCATGTTTTCTAGGAAAGATCAGCTTTCCTGCTATTCAAGCTGCTCCATCCTTCAGTTCATCATTTCCACAGATCTTCAATGGCAAGGAGAACATTCAGTGTCTTATCCCATGTGCTATTGATCAAGTAAGAAAATCGTATTAATTTGATTTCACGGATTCTCTTTTTTTGCAATGTACCATTCAGGCTTCATGGTGTTATAAGAAAACATCTGTAAAACATTCCTGCAAGCACCTTTCTTGGGCAGAAGCTGGAAGAGATGAAAGGGTGTTGTGCAGATGAAGGCTTAACCCAACATTATTTGTTCATGCCAGTCTTGGATCTGTCTTGATCTCAACCTAGTTCACAGTGATCTGGCATCTATGAAAGCAAGGACTGTAAAATCTGTGCAAAAGTATGTGGCAGCTGAGAAAAAGCACACACACACGGAGTTGTTAAGCTGAAGTCTCAAGTCTGAAGTCATCTCTTTACTTTTTTCTTTGCAACAGCTCCAAACTCTACTCACAGAGACCTGGACTATGAGGCCAATCAGGAGGTTTTACACAAAGTTTCAAATCATTCACACACTCCCTTTCTCACAGCACAACCATCCTGTTAGGCCTGAACAAGGCCATTTTATACTTTGTTGCCACGCAACTTAATTAAGCTTCTTTAATCATCCAGGCAGCTGGAGCAACCTGTTGTGCTGCGCGGACAACAGTATAGTGACAGGGGGTAGGAAGAAACTTCCATTTCCATGGTAATTAAGACACGATATAGTGAGCTTAACTTGCAACACGAGAGATTTGCATCGAACCTTCTATCAGTAAGAATGAAGAAGCATTGAAATAGTTTGCCAGAAGGGCTGCGGAACCTTAACAATTCAGATCTGTATAGAGAGAGCGGAAGAACATCAGCTACAAATGATACTGCTAGCAGCATTACTTTTAATAAGTATTGTTTCTAGGAATCAATCTGCACTGTCTGAATCTTCAGCTATTTTAGTCACAGGGATAGTGACTGAAGAGTGTTGTGATTACATTCATCAGTCACAATGTTATGTAGTAATATTATTGCAGTTGGTTTAAGTCAGATCAACAGCACAGCACTGTCAGCTGGATCACTGATTTAATTCAGATTCTCTGCTGGTTGTTAAATGCTTTGAAAGGAAGCTTGCATCTTAATCTGCATCCACTTCCAGGCCTATTAATCATAGTTTTCACACCTATTTGAAATCTTCTTAGATATGCCTATTAATTGAGGGAATCAGAGTGTACAGCAAACTATGGAAATGAAAATATAGCAATTTTGGTTTTTTGTTTTTCTGGATGAATTGAATTGGAAATATTATTGTATTTTTAGGTTGTTTGGGTTTTTTAAGACCACCTGTTAAGGCATGAGAAAGTCAGCACTAATCAGCTTTTACATCACATTTTTTAGTTTTATTCTGTGCTTTTGTTGATGGTTGTTCCAGGATCCTTATTTTAGAATGACCCGAGATGTAGCACCTAGAATTGGACAGCCTAAACCAGCCTTACTGCACTCAATCTTCTTCCCAGCCCTGCAAGGAGCACAGACAAAAATGAGTGCTAGTGACCCAAACTCCTCCATCTTCCTCACTGATACACCCAAACAAATCAAGACAAAGGTAAGGACTTGCAAAACTTGGCAGCACAAATCTTTTTAACAAAGAGTGAGGATCCTCTCAGTTACCATGGCAATTTTTTAGTGTTTTCTTTGAATTTATCTTCATCTTTTTTCTGTATCATTACTAAACATCTTCAGGAATTGACTGAGTTATTAGCTAGACTATCAAATATAATCTTTTGCCTTGCCAACCAATCTAAGAGTACAAACATTGTCTAGAATAATGCAGAAAACATCGTGTTTGTTTATTTGATATCTGCAGAGCAGCAATGCAAGAATAAAAGCCGTGGAGGCTCATGCTCTAAAAATAAATACTATGTTGCCATAGTTTTGAAATCTGACAGTACATGATGTAAATCAAATAAACAGCTCTTTCTCTTTACTGCCTTTCCATGCTGGGAGCACCAAGCCTTGCAGATCAGACTTTTCCTGCTGCTTGGGAATCTGCTGCTGCCATGCCCTCCCCCCTCAAACTCACTAATAAGCATTATGTTGATTGGCACCTACATTTTAGAAGGAGTATTTTCTCCTATCTGAGTTACTTTCCTTTTATCTCAAAGGAAAATCCCTCTTACCCCAGTATCAGGTGATTTCATTTGGCAAAAGTTCACTTGTGGTATTAAAAAAGTAAGAAAACAAAAATCAATCTTTGGAAAAGGATTTATAGGCATGATAACTAGACATGAAATAATTGTATCAAAACAGGAAAAAAGATGTATGTTTTTTCTGCTGGATAGGCTTGGATTCTCTTACGGCTGACAAACCCATATATAGGTCAGATTCTTCTACAGTCATCTCATGATTCATTTTCTCATGTAGAAACTGATTAAATGATACTGTTCTGAAGAACTGGAATTTTTCGTGTGTTTGGATTAAAATAATTCTAATTTATTTGCACAGTTACACCGTCGTGTCTTTAAAAAAGCATATAACTTCAGAATAGGGGATATGTGGTTACTGTTAATATTGGTAATACTCTTCCATTCTTTTTCCAGGCAAGTAGGTAGTAATCTGCCAAGAGATCCAAGAAGGCTTACGTCCAATTAATAAGTCCTATTTCTGCTATCCTTAAACTAGTTGGAAAAAATAACAAAATAATTGTAGCTACCTGGAATATAAAAGCTATAAAGTTCTGAACATAATGGAAAGTATTGAATAGTAGAGGACAAACTGAGATTTATTTTGACTTCTGAAACTGATCAGCAAGTAGTCTTTATGGAAATAGAGCTTCAGTGAAAGACCAAGCATTGTTACAGCCAATAAATAAAAAAAAAAATAGAGTAGGAAAGGTGACTTGTGATGATGGGTGAAGGTTAAAAAGAGAGTGCCATTGCTGTAGAACAAAAAAAATACTGCTTACAGCATTTTTCAGATAAGTACATTGCTAAGTAATGAGGTTCAAAACTCACAGGTAGTAGAAAATGAAAAATTACTAGATATTGGGAACATCTGAGAATCTTCTGGGAAATGCAAGGAGATGAATGGCAACATTATAATAAACTATTCTTATTTCACCTGTCAGCACCAAGTTACAGGTCAATTATTTACTTGTCTTCCTAGAAAATGTTATTTCGATTCTACATCTGTACTCATTCAGGGAAAAGATCAGTGCCTTGCTATAGATAAATCATAGAAACCCTCGGTGAACAAGTAGATGCCAGAATATGTAAAAAATTAACTTGAAATTAATATTGTATAAAATCCAGTAAGGAGATAGATGAGGAGAAGTGCAAAACAATGTGTAAAACCACTTCTATAGATGCTGAGACAGCTATTCAGTCTGTCATATAGAATAATGTAATGTGACAGATGGCAGTTTATTTTCTTAAGATACTCATTGGTGGATCATTTTTGTATGTAATTCTTTGCCACAGGACATCGTCTATAACATAGTCATTAGAAAGATTCAAAGAATTAGTAGACAGTCATATGGATAATAAGAATGTTCAGAAATTGTAAATATATAACAGTTCCTAGATACCAGACCTAAAAAAAATCTACTTCACGTGCATGTGTGGCTAGTTGATGGTATCTGAAGAGGCACTAGAACCAAATGAAAGCTCAGCATATGGTTGAAAAATACTTTTTTTACCTTTTCCTGGCAGTTTATTTTCTTTAAATTTGTAAGAAGGTTAGCATCTTCTGAGAATTCCACACATGTATAAATTTTTAAAATAGGCCAGTGGCTTCTGAATTTACTGGGAATACAGATTATCAGGTAGATCTGTTCACCAGTGCAGTTCATCTTCCCATAGGAAGCTGTGATTGAGAAGAGGCGGGGGTAGTCAGCAAGTACTCCATTTGTAGACTGAATAATTGGGCATTTGTCAAGTTTCAGCCAGTCTAGCCAGAGTTTTATATTCTTTACCTTTGCTTTCTCTTCTTTTCCTTCTCCATGCAAAGAGGAGGAGACTTGATTCTCTCTAGGATTTCTTCAAAATTCTCAATGCCTTCTTCATTTCTTTCAAAATAAATTTCCTGATGAAGTGACTTATTTTTTCTTACACAAAGTACATTTCCCTTGAGTACAACAAATTCTATCCAACAGACAACAGCTTCAGCAAATGGAACTTAAAACTTTTTTTACTGAGTCTTGAATGGATTCTTTTTAATTTTTGCTTCGTTTTTGTTCTGGTTACACCAGCTGGGCAGTGTATGTATAGCCGTTTTTCCCTGCTTGATTCTGATGACCTCCTTTTGCGTCCCTGCTTCAGTCCTGAGGCTCTGCATTGACTTGCCCCCACTCACCCTTCAGCTAGTGCTTAGTAAAGAATTTGGCAGATCATGATACACCTCTGTTCACAATATAGTAATTCTTAGTAGAAATTATAGCTTAAATCATTATGTTGTTTCAGATTAACAAACATGCCTTCTCAGGAGGCAGAGATACTATTGAAGAGCACAGGAAGTATGGAGGTAACTGTGATGTTGATGTGTCTTTTATGTACCTGACTTTCTTCCTAGAAGATGATGACAAGCTTGAACAACTGAAGCAGGTAAGTAGCCAAATTGAAGATAATATTATTCCTTCCTCACTGTGAGTGTAGATTTGTAACTGAGTCCTTCTATGAACCTTCTCTAGGAAGGTAATTGTGGTGGTAGTCTTGCTCTTTCCATCCCTTACAAGTTTCAATATTAAGACCTCAGTATTTGTTGCAGTGTTCTCCTTTCTCATAGGTTATTTGGTCTCTTCTTTATTTAAAAAAAAATAATAATTTCCCTTGTATTTTCATAAGGATTTCCAATACTGTGTAGACACTATCTTGTCTATTTTTCAAATAAGGCTACTTTAGGATTAGTGTTGATTTTAATTGTATAATACACTCTGCATATTCCTTATGAGCAATGTAGCTAAATACTCCACTAAACTGTGAAAACTCTTGTCAAAAGCTTGTTAGTTTTTTGGTTTGTCTTATCATCACAAGAAATGTAATAGCTATGAGGAATTGATACACTGATCTCAAGCAATTCTGCTTTGCATAAATTACATTTTCCTTAAACCTATCTGGCAGACTTCTGTCCCAGGGATGGCAGCAAGACCTTTGGCTTCCTTCAGCTATATGACCATCATCAGTACTAGGCAGTATGCGTTCATTGGAGAAGAGCATCTGTATTTGGTAGTACCCATGTCACACTGGTTTATCAGCTTTCCCCCGTTGGGAACAGCTGCGGCCTCTTCTCCAACCTCCCACACTTTCCCCATACAGAGCAGGGCTGGATAGCTACTAATCCCCATTCACACTGTGAATTACCAACTGTGAATATGACTGCTAGTGTGAGCATAGATTCTGAGTGTCTTTGCTGTAAAAAGGATACTTTAATCACATCTAATCTCTCACCCAAATGCAATGAGAGAAAAATATGAGCACTTGTACCTCTTATTGCAAGAAAACAGCTTAGGGTGACTGTTTATTTGAACTTGGTTTCTGGGGAGAAAAATTTGCAGTTTCCTGCAAATAATTACAAGATTTCCCAATGTAATTATTGAAAATGTGGCCTATTCAGTCCTTATAACTTGTTGCATTTGAAATAGCCCAACTTCCTTAATCTTTTAAGAGGCAACAAGCAGTTTTGCAAGTTACCTTTCCAGAATGATAACACATGATTTTCTAAGGCATGTGCTTATTTTTAAGACATCCAAATCTGTGTTGCTAAGGCCAGGCTTTTAAAAGAGTGCTTGTCACTGAGTCTGTTTTTGTATAGCACTGTATATAGCAATCAACACTTTTTGACAGGCATACACAAGCGGGGCACTGCTCACGGGGGAGCTGAAGAAGGTTCTTATTGAAACATTGCAGCCCTTGATAGCAGCTCATCAAGAGAGGCGGAAACAGGTTACAGATGAAATGGTGAAGCAGTTCATGACTCCACGGAAGCTAGCTTTTGAATATTGAAGAATTGCATATGTAATTTACCACTTGATAAACCAAAACTGTTTCTGTTGTATGTCATCAATTCCCAGTTATGTACAGCCTGCAATTGGTGCTTTACAAATATTGCTTTTAATGAGTTAATTACAATGAATGTCAGAATACAGGGTTTAAAATAGGACTAGTATCTATTTAAAATCGGAATATACAAGAGGGAATTGCCCAATCTTGCAGAAAAGCATGTCTGTCAGCACACTGTATTTTATTGTATTTCATGTTGAAAATATAAATAAAACTTCCATTTTTATGATAAAGCCTAACCTGTAAATTGTTTTAGATATGTCAGTAATATTTCAAGCTAATACTTAGTGGCTCCGTTCTCTCTTGTCCTGCGTACCTTGGTTTACTGGACTGCATGTCCTTTTGGGCTACTGGGACATGCTGCATACAAAAAGATAGTGAATGTTACAAAATAGATTGCACAGTGACTTAGGCCTTGGTTCAACACAGAAAGAGTGGAGATCTGTGAGTTGAAAGTGGAAGAAAGAATATCAGGCTGGTTTTGCTATTGTCTTCCTCTTTGATCTGGGGCAAGTCACAGAAATCTCATTACTTTTGTTTCTGCAGCTGTTTAACTGGTCTGACTGCCTCTGGACAGAGGAGGTTATCACAAGGTTATGAAGTTCCTTCATGTTCTCAGGTGAAAGGTAGATAGAAGTGCAAATTTTAGTTTCTATTTATAAAAAGTACCAAGTGTTAAATCATGCTGTGAAAATGAAATTGCTGCTGGACGCAAGGAAACTTCTGGTACTGTCAGTTCTGTTTTACTGCACTAGGTCATTTAAACCAGGGGTACTTATTTTAAGATGTATTCCAGTGAGAAAATATATTTTGTTAAAATACCTCATGTAATATTTAATTATCTCCTTTCTTAATGGCCCATATATGTCTTTGCTATCATTTATGGAAGAAAAATTCAAATAATTAGCCGATTTCTTTTAATATGTACAGTCCTGAATGCAAACTATTAGATTTGTGTTGTATTTATATAGAATAGAAAGTTGCTGGCCCAGACATAGTCTTGTCAACATCAAATAAAAATACCTTTGATAACACAGGTGAGTATTGATGTGTGGTACTTGCAAATCATTTAAAATATAAGGAAGGTATTTGAATGAGGAGTGAAAGATGGAAACAAACAGCTTCTGTACTTTGGGGCCTGGTGGACATATATTGACTGTAGTGCTGGTTTGTTTTTTGATTTTTTTTTTAAAAAACACTTTTAATTTGACTGTAAACCTGCAAAGCCAGCTAATGACACTTGGGTTGAGTGAGAAGTTTGAGGAGTAAGACTTCTCGCTGACTTCAGCAACCTCGGGTGAGTATATCCGTGCATGAGAACATGCTGGGCTGTTTGTGCTGCCTGCAGCTGGTGCTGCCACCATCCCAGGAGTGATTCTGTAACACAGGGTACATATCCTCTCCAGCAGTGGCCTTGCATTTCTGAGATGGAAATGCCTGTGTGACATTGTATATGAAGTGCTATTATTTGTTCGTGTTTGTGCAAGGAATTGTGGAAAGACTGAAATGCAAGGCAAGTTTAATCTTTCTGCATGTGTTTCAAACTTGTGCTGAAAATAGCGGTGCTCGGTGTTTGTCTTTTCCTTTACAGTTTACGTGAGCTGACATCACTAATCTAATGCCATTGACTTTAATGTATTGAAGTAAATGTTTACACATAATTTTCTCTCAGTAATCCACAGACTTAGTATCTCAGTGTTAACAAGAGTTTAACAGTCAGTAGAAAGATTTGGGGTTTTTTTAAAGTGGTGGAGCAATTTTTAGAAAAGAAAAATAGCTTCTTCAACCCAGTGGTAAATAAACTAATTCTTAATTGCTGTACATTTTAATGATGACTTTTCTGTTCTTGCAGTGCACTCTTTGTCATCTTTAAGCTGTACGTAGAATATAAGACTTAAATTGGCTTTCAAAGGGCGTTTACAAACTCAGAATGCACATTTCTTCTTTAAAATACTGTATACAGACCTGTCCTGCAAGATTTATTTCATTTATTCAGGAAAGAGAAATATGCCGTAGGAGAAACAGTAGTGTGTCCTATTCTAACTAATCATATGGTTTAATTTTAGAACACAGCAATTAAAATGTGTTTTGAAAGTTCAAGAAAAAAAGTGATAGCTAAATTTTGTAGTATTTGCTTACTGAGCAAGCACCTTATTCAAGTACTCTGTGGGTTTCTTACAAACGTGCTTCTGAAATGATAGTTTCTCAGAGGAGTCTTGGCAAATTCCTAAATCTGTTGTAATTACAATTCACATCCCCGAGGTAGTTAAAAGTCAAGACAAGACAGTCATCAAAAGCACGCATTGAAATGTCCAGGAATGTTATCAGGCAATGTTCAGTACATTTTCCTCAATTTGTTTGTATTTTGCTCCTCTCACTGTAATAAAAATGTACTTAAAGGCCTGTATCAAGCTTACTTGATTATGCTCTTTTTTGATTTTTAAAGGGCTTAATTTACACTTAAGTTATTTTTGACCTCTTCCTACTCTTTTAGAAGTTGATTTAGTCATTTAATGGAATGGTCCTTGTTTTGGTGGCCTTTCGGGTAGTGAAATAAGGTGCCTTATTACACCCTCTATCCAGTTCTTCCAGGTAGACTTCAGATTGTTCCGAGACCAAGGTAACAGGGGTCAGTTTTCCAAAGATTAACTGGTTTCAAGCAAGACTGGATGTTTAATTACCCAGCGTACAGCAACCACCTCAGAAATAGGCAACAGTGAATGTGACCTGCGTACAATGACCCTTCCAGGGGTTTGTCGTAAAGACTGGTTCCTAAGTGAGAACACAAGACTTCACAATTGCTGTTGTGAGAAGAGCACAAATTCTGAATAGCTTCGTATTGCTCTTCCGCAGTCACAAATAGGCATGCTAAAACCTGCTTGGATATTCATAAACATTGTCAGAGGAAACAGGAATTATCAGCAACCTGAAGACATGAAACAGAACACCCTTTCTAAAGAAAATTTTTTTTCAAGGCCACTTTCTCACTGAAAGAAATCATCTGTGCAATGATCTGCAGTCCCTAAAGTGACGTAAACCCAATATCAGCACAGCAGGGTGGTGTCTTCATTCTGTTAGCTGGCCTTCAGCAAGCCAATTTATCAGGATAAATAGTTTTATGATTATCAGAGCAGATGAAGGTCAAGGTAATAAAAAGAAAATAGAAAATAAAACAGTCAAGATTCTGAAATCTAGAAGCCAAACACCCAGCTTGGTATGTATGAAGTACATAATAGATACAATGTGTCATGTCATCAAACAAAAACTGGTTCATATTTATGTGTGGTTTAGCTGTGACTTCTTGCTCTAAGGCAGGTTGTCACCCATACCGCGTGTACATGTTTTTTCCAGTAAAGGCTTATGAATGGGAAGGATTACAAAGCAGTTACATTCCTGAAATAAGCTGCCTGGAGATACAACTTACCTCTCATATAGCATATTTTCAGGCCACATAAGAACCTGCTTCTATATCATAGAATCATAAAACTATCTGGGTTGGAGGAGACCTCCAAGATCATCAAGTCCAACTCTTAATCCAACACTATCATGATTACTAGATCATGGCACCAAGTGCCACATCCAGTCTTATTTTAAAACCCTCCAGGGATGGTGAATCCACCACCTCTCTGGGCAGGCGATTCCAATGCCTGATTACTCGCTCTGTGAAGAACTTTTTTCTGATATCCAACCTAAACCTTCCCTGGCAGAGTCTAAGCTCGTGCCCTCTTGTTCTGTTGCTGGTCGCCTGGGAGAAGATTCCGACCCCCATCTGTCTACAACCTCCTTTCAGATAGTTGTAGAGAGTGACAAGGTCACCCCTGAGCCTCCTCTTCTCCAGGCTAAACAACCCCAGCTCCCTCAGCCTCTCTTCATAGGACTTGTGCTCAAGTCCCTTCACCTGGACCCTCTCCAGCACCTCAATATCTTTCTTGAACCGAGGGGCCCAGAACTGAACACAATACTCAAGGTGTGGCCTCACCAAGGCCGAGTACAGGGGAAGGATCACTTCCCTCGTCCTGCTGGCCACACTATTCTTGATACAGGCCAGGATGCCATTGGCCTTCTTGGCCACCTGGGCACACTGCTGGCTCATGTTTAGCCTCCTGTCAATCAGTACCCCCAGGTCCCTTTCCACCTGACTGCTCTCCAGCCACTCTGTCCCCACTGCATGGGGTTGTTGTGGCCAAAGTGCAGGATCCGGCACTTGGCCTTGTTGAACTTCATCCCGTTGGACTCAGCCCGTTTCTCCAGCCTATCAAGGTCCCTCTGCAGAGCCCTCCTGCCTTCCGGCAGGTCGACACTCCCTCCCAACTTGGTGTCATCTGCAAATTTACTTATGATGGACTCAATCCCCTCATCTAAATCATCGATGAAGATGTTAAACAGAACTGGACCCAACACTGATCCCTGAGGGACACCACTGGTGACCGGCCGCCAGCTGGACACAGCCCCGTTCACCAGCACTCTCTGGGCCCGGCCATCCAACCAGTTCTTAACGCAGCTGAGAGTGCACCTGTCTAAGCCATGGGCTACCAGTTTATCCAGGAGCATGCCATGGGAGACAGTGTCAAAGGCTTTGCTCAAGTCCAGATAGACTACATCCACAGGCTTCCCTTCATCCATCAGGTGGGTTACCTGATCATAAAAGGAGATCAGGTTGGTCATTCAGGACCTGCCCCTCATACAGCCATGCTGACTGGGTCGGATCCCATGTCCATCCTGAAGGTGTTGTGTGATTGTACTCAGGATGATCTGTTCCGTAACCTTGCCAGGCACTGAGGTCAGGCTGACAGGCCTATAGTTGCCCGGGTCCTCCTTACAGCCCTTTTTGTGGATTGGCGTGACATTTGCCAACTTCCAATCATCTGGGACCTCCCCAGAGAGCCAGGACTGTTGGTAGATGATGGAGAGTGGCTCAGCAAGCTCTTCTGCCAACTCCCTCATCACCCTAGGATGGAATCCATCAGGTCCCATTGATTTGTGTGGATCCAGGTGGCTTAGTAATTCATAGACTGTTTCCTCGTGGAACACAGGGGAGCCATTTGGTTTCCTGTCTCTGTCTGTGAGCTCTGGAGGCCAGTTATCGTGAGGGCCACCTCTCCTACTGGTGAAGACTGAGGCAAAGTAGGTGTTGAGTACCTCAGCCTTCTCCTCATCCCTGGTAACTATGTTCCCCCCCCCAAGTCCAAAAAAGAATGGAGGTTTTCCTTGCCCCTCCTTTTGTTGTTAAATGTATTTGTAGAAGCGCTGAATACCCTGAGGCTTACAGTTCATAGCCATTTGCACTGCCTTCTGCAGTTGTTCCCACTCATTTTTACAATTCATCTGTGATTCCTGTTTCTTGAAACCGGTTGTATTTCAGTTACACCCACAGGAGTAAACATTTTTTTAGTCACCTGAATATATGAGCCTATTAGGAAAGCTGAGCTACTTTATTTTCAAACCTTGGGCTGACCATAAATCATTGTTTAGTCTGATTTGCAGGTATTTTTTTACATCTATGTTCAGAGGATGTAATGCCTGAGAACATGGTCAGCTGAGAATTGGACAGCGTAAAGAAGTTTGATTACAGAAAACATCCAGGCAGAGCTGTGATAAATCACTAACCAGATGGGACAGCACTCACTCAAATGCATCCCTTGAAGAAAGAAATTAGGGTAGTAGATGCTTAAGAACCATGTTAAGAGGAATTCCAAGTCTTGACAACTTAATTAAACCTGTTGTAAGGTCTTTCTGAGTAAAGGAGGTTTGGTGCTGATGCCCCACGATGTAACTGGGGCTGAGGCTGTAAGCACTTTGGGAGAAAATCCTGTTCAGTGTTGGGTCTATCATTTCACTCTCCTTCAAAGTGGCAAAGTCTTCCTTTCTCCCTCCAAAAGTAAATGCCCTTTCAACAGAACCTGTCAGGGGCTGGACCCAGTCTGCTCCAGATGTCATCATCCAGGGATTAAAACGGAGATAAAAAACAGCTATGCTGCTCTGGAGGCAGGATGAGTAAATTAAAGTATTTTTGAAGCAATAATGTGGGTGTTGGTTTTTTTAACTGTTGTGCGAATAAACCTGTGTACTTATGTGAAAAAGAAATAGTTGTTAGGAAAGTCAGAAATCCTATCAAAGTGTGCCTTGTTTAAAGTGAAAGGAGTACGCACATTTTAGAAGTAGTAAATCTTGATTATACTCTTTATTATACTCTACATCCTTGCAATAGTCCTTTAGCCTATTTAACCCTCCCAGTGCGCAGACTTTCATGGCAGCCTTTCCTTTGAGAAGTAAAGAGGTTTTGCATCTATTCCTGTTCTCTTTCCAGGAAGAGAACAAGATTGCCTCAAAAGCTTTGCCAAGTTCCAGAGAGCCGTGATGCTGTCAGCCTCCAGAAGGGGACTGATGCTTTAGGGTTCAGGGTAGCACAGGGAGAAAATCACATGGCTTACGGGAACCCATGCCTGGTTTCACTTTCAATGAGACCATTAGCACGATTATGTAAAGAGATCGTGTTTGCTACCCATTAAATAGCGACAGGAAAAAGCAAGGAAATTAGTATTTCAGCTGCTACCAAAGGGATATAATTGTATTGTGGGAAAATTACAGCTGGGAAGGAAATGTTGCAGCCTGAAGCACAAATATGTAAGTTACTCAAGGAATGCAATACAGGCATTACATGTGAAGAGCACGCATTGGGTAGTGTTAAACATTGTGCAAACTCCCCCCCAGCTCTTGCCTTGGTTGTGAAGATCATTTTCTGTGCCAGTAGAAAACAAACAAAATCCTTTACCAAAAACCCTGCTCAGACTAGCAGCTTTTTGAAACATAAGTATCTGCAAGTGTTTCAAGGGTCTAAGCAGTGGCTACAGTCTAAATACATTAATGAGGTAGAGGGGAGGTTGTATGTAAGTCCAAGACTCTCTGATGCATTTGTAATCCTAAGAAGAATAAAACAAAGCTGTCAGTTATCCAGTTTGTGCTGAAATGCTGTCCCTCAAAGGAAGCAGTGTCTAGCAGTTGTTCATGGATGCTGTGTTACAAAAAATAATAAACGAACACACCTCTGAACAGAATGGCACAAGCTATATTTTGTTTGTATAATTTTCTGTAAATCTCAGTACAGCTTCATATGTTACAAACACAACCATGTTCACAGGAAAGGCACGGATGCAGTTCAGGCCCAGTCCTTTGAAAAGCACTTTTATACCTTCCTTTCTCACACTTTCCCTAGCACAGTGGGCAAGGCCTCTGTACTTGTGCTGGTCCGATTCATCTGTTTGCATCCGTGATTTGAGGACGTCCATTGGAGTAGCAAATCCCCAGGCCAGGACTCCAGCGAAACCACCAGAAAGCAGCACAACGAGGAAACCTGCAGGAGTGAAGGGAGGAGCAGTCAGCTCAAGCCTTGCACTAATACAGCTAAAAGTATCTGAGATTTGTTAACTAACTTGGTTAACTTTCATGTTTTTCAGCTGTTATTTTGTCCACCTCTTGCAGTTGTGAGTGTTCAGTGATCTCAAACAGTGTGGCCTCTGACTCAGCATACTCATTTTTGCATACATCATACTGGCTTGTGCAGAGGCAACATCTATTTCAACACCCCATAAACTAGATGTGATGCAACCTAAGAGCGCTCACATCCTCTTGAGCTGGGTCTGCTTCTTTTTGTAATTCTCAGGAAGATGCTCTTTGCTGAATGTCACCTATTTGATCTTTTCTCAAAGTGCATCATTTGTTTTTTGAGCTGAATCAAACCAGGCAATTAAATGTCTTCACATTCTGCACCTGGACTTTGTTTTCAAGCTCTGGAATGACCCTGATCTGTGCTCCATGATGGCTCCTGGGAGACAGGTCCATGTTTCATTTCTGGTTACATATTCTATTATGCGTTAAGAGGATTTCACATGACATTTGAGGCACCAGATCATGCCATTAACACCTCTCCTGCAGGGAGAGGAGTAGCTGCTAAGGGACAAGGTTGTGCCAATGAAGGCCTTGCACACAGGTTGCTGGCACCCGCAGTGGAAAGGCACAAATGGCCCCATGATGCCAGGAGGCAAACACACAGCAATGCCACATGAGGGCCAGATCTGGGTGACGTTTTACAGATATTGGGTGATATTTGCTGAGAGCCTTTTCGCGTGGAACTAAATAAGCCATTTTCCAGGTAGTGCCAGATGATTTCCAATACCTACCTGGTCTATTTTTCCCAGCTGGTGTGAGCCAGTCACAAAGAGTAGAATAGGTAAGGAAATATATTGCAGAAGAGGAACAATCCCTGCAGAGTAATGCAGAGCAGCCCTTGTAGAGACCTCCAAAACCTTCCTCCTTGGCAATCACCTTCAGACAATGCAGAGATCCTTGGTACTTTGGCTTGGAAACAGGCTGAGGAGATGAGACAGAAGGGTGTGGGTTCTTCTGTGTCTGCATGCGAACTTTAGCCACTTCACTAGGGTTCATCAGCATAACCTGTAATATCAGAGGATGGTATTTTAACCTTTCATATTCAAACAATGTTTTGATCCCCCTTCTACAAATTCCTTGTCTCCCACCTTTTCAGGCAGTATTATTGCCTGAAATCAGTGAGTTCCAGCTTCCTCCCCTCTGCCATTGCTAAATCCCACCCAGCAGCAGCAGGACACAAATGCAAGTTGTACTTGTGCGCAGTGGAAAGTAAGGCAGAAAACAACAGGGGATATTAAATACCCATAACAATTACTAAACTAGGTAGACATGGAAAGAAGTCCTTGGCTATAAGGTAGCATACATCAAGCCTTTTCTATGTATTTGGAATCGAGACCATAAAGACTTTAAAAAATTAACCTGTGGTTGCCTACTAGGAAACACCTGGAAACTCAACCATCTGGACTGCTGTGTAAGACAATTGCCTGTGACTGAGGATGCATTTCTTTCCAACACACCATCAGGGCACTGGAGCCAGCTCTGCTGCATTCACATCCCTGCAGATGCTCACAGAAACCCTCTGCTTGTGGGAAACTGCTGCTGGATTCAGCCTCCCCTCCCTGTCCTGGCATCACACATGATGGCCAGGCAGCATCACTTCTCAGTGATGCCTTGTTGGGTTTTGAGTCCTGACAAGGCAGTGCTGTGTACTGCCCATTTCTACAGCAACACCGTGCTGGCTCCTGCACCCGCTGTCAAACCCCTGACCTGTGCTTTAGCACACTGAGTTACATCTCCCTTACACAAACATACCATAAGAGCCACTTGGAAAGTTTGCTGCCCGGCTGTTTTTTTCATTCTTTTTTCTGCATTTTCTGCCAAGGTCCATAATATTCTTCACATTATTCTTAATATTTTTAAGTGTTTTGGCACTCTAAACTAAATCTGGCACAAGCTGCTGGGCAGGATTCGGCCATGCCATGGAGCCAACCAGCGATGGGGCAGCATGGACTGTGCATGACCCCTTGGGAAAACAAACCTGCCAGGCCTTTTGCGGGCTCCCCTGGGGCCTCCTAGATTGAAAATATTCACTGTTTTTACAGCCTCCTGTGTTTGTGAACAAGAGCTCTTGTTGTGCTTTCCCTTTCGGCTGTTTACCTACCCGGGCAGCACCAGCTGCCCCTCCGGCAAGAGAAACATCCAGCTTGGACGGTTTCGCATCTGCAGCTCCGTATCGCAGCTTGCAGAGGGTACAAAGGAAGTTTTTGTATGTGCCAAATGAAACGGAAGAAATTGCCGATACCGCAAGGACTGATGCAGACACGCCTTTGTAAAATCCCCCAACCTAGTTGGAAACAAAGGAAAAAGAACACTCTTAAGAGGGAATGGCTTGGGAAAACCTCTGTTCACAAACACTGGCATCCATTGCTGAGACAAAACTTGCTCCCACCTAAACAAACCTTTCTCCCAACAAATGGTTGTGTGAAACTACTGCCAATCCTCCCCACAGTGACAGAGGCAGCTCTGCTTCTCTGAAACAAGGCATTTATAACCGATATCAGCAATCCCATTGAAAGGTACCTACTTTTTCTGTCCTGTACGTTTCCTGAATGCAGTGCCAAATCCCATTGTAATGGCTCTCAGTCTGAATTCTCACCTGGGAATACAGGGGCAACTTTAAAATGCAGGCATTAGATTTTAAAAACTTCAAATGCCATAGCAGCAAACTAGTTAATTAGCCATAAAATAGCATCCCCAAATGGTTTACTTTTCTTTTTTTAAGATAAAAACAACACAATTAAATAAAGTGAAATATGTTTATGTAACAAAGATGAAAGCATTATCGTGGGGCTAGTTTTCTAAAAAAGGGGAGGGAAAGAGAGAAGCAAAAGGGCCTGTTTGTCTTCAGTCTGCAGTCAAGAAACAGAGCTTCAACAGGTACCTTCACTGTGTCCAGCGGATAACCCACAGCTGTGCTTAAGCCACCTGGAACAGAGTGTATTGGAGATGGTTAACAGTGCATGTCACAACATCACGGAAGTCATTAGGGGAATGGCAGAAAAATGCAGCACCAGAACCCTGCTGTGCTTGGCACCAGACCTCTCTCAAGCTCCAGCAATGACGTTTGAGCCAAGAATGACACAGCAAAATGCACATATTTCTCTGCAAGACCAAGGCATGCTTAGAAGAGGAATCTGAGTGTCACAGGAAACTTATCAGGAGGAATAACACCACAATGCAAGCAGGGACTAGGGTAAACACAGAAAGCACTGCTGCAGGAATGTTGAAGGAATGACTTGCGTGATATCAAACTGGTTTTGTTCCCCCACTCAGCTTAGACAGTAAAGCATCTCTGGAATGTGACCAAACACCCTCACATGAGATGTAGAGAATCCCCACTGACACAAGGGGGTCACTGGAGCAATTTTGGTCCTCCATGCTTGACCTGGAAAAATTAAGGAAAAAAAGTAAAAGTCAAAAGGACATCTATAAAAAAAGAGGTGGTCCTCATGCATTACAGGTTCTCAGCAATCTATCTTGAAGACAGGAGAGGTACTCCTGCTGCCTCCTGCACACCAGGAACTGGACATACCCTGGCTGAACTTTACAAAGCATATTTGGAGGCCTGGTGAGAAATTCATTGGATCCACAACACCATGCTAGAGTAAGCCCCTGAAAAGCATCTCCTGTGTACACCAAAGTGCCTCAAAAGCAGAACAAGAAGCAAAAGCAAAGGTTGCTTGGAACCCTGGGAGACTTGTGTGACACCAGGAGGCAGCAAAACCAGCAGTGCCGCTCTGGAGTGAGACCATTCGCCCTCTGCTGCTCCAGGCTCAGCAGGATTAAGGGGCAACGAGAGATTAGTGCCGGGTGTGAGCAAAGCCAGCGTGCTCAGCAGCACGCCCCGCACACCAACTGACTGCAACTCCCCACCTGCGGCAGTGACAGCATGTCCAGTGTGCTGGGGGGGGGGTCAATCCTCTATCGTCACCCAGGCTCATTTCAAGACCTTAAAATAGCCCCTGGAGTTGGAAACGCGTTAATCCTATGACACAAAGTTACTGCCTTAGTGGCAGATAAGGAGAGCAAAAGAGCTCAGACATGGGCTTGTCTTGGTCACAGTAACACATGGATCACCCGCTGTCCCTGCCCTTACCTCACCACGGTTTTCAGCTCTGATCTAAATGCAGATACAACAGATGACAAAGGGGCTGATCAGCTAACTTCCTTCCAGTACATCAACTGTCAAGTCATTGGAGAGGAACTCAGGCTGGGGGACAACAGAGCTGTATCTATGTGAGTTATTTACATAGAGATCGAGTTCATAAATGCCCTGGATGAGCCCTTCAGGAGCCAGGCAGCCATAGGTAACAGTGTATGTCTGGTGGCTCACAAGTTGGAAACTGCCTCTCATCGAGTCCTTCTTTAAAAAGAAAGTCACTTTAAATTGAATTAGTCACTGTGAGCATTTCAGTAGGTATTATCACCTGTGCTTACATGGCTACTCAGGACTTCTGGAAAGTTCTGCTGTGTTTTGGAAAAAAGGAGCAGCTGCTGGTGTGAGTCATCGGGAGACAATCCCGACATGCATTGCTCAGAAGAAAACAACAAATATCATCTCGCTTGAAGAAAAATAAGGTTTGTTCTGCAAAAATCTCTATCAAATTGCCACCAGGTGAATAGCAATGAAGATGTAAAATGGGCCAAGAAGGATTTCAAAACCAAAATGAGATCAGGTTGGAGGAGAGACAGTAAGGAGTAATACTCAGTCAGAGTAATACACCTTGAAGGAGCAATGCCTCTGGTCTAATCAGAGTGACAATGCACAAAGTCACTCAGGGCCACCTGCACTGTTCCACATTCCTGGCTACCAGCCAGAGGCAGACTACAAATACGGACTCCGTCAGCCAGGGCAGAGCAACACTTAATGTCAGTGTGACAGTGCTGACCTCAGAGGAGAGGTCTCCTGGCCCAAGCACCCCATCCCAAACAGGAGGATTTGGCATCACATCAGTTTCAGACTTCCTGAAGCTTAGAGGCAGCAGATGCTGGCTGACCAGACACTGGTGATGTAAGGACATCTCGTGCCTTGCACAGTTAAATCCTGGTTTGCTCCCCTAGCTCAGAAAGGTAGGAGCCTTGTCTCATGCATGTCATTTACCAGGGCTGGTTTGGGTCAGTGACAAGAAATGTCCTTGCTGTTTTCACAGAATAAGATGCAGAGATAACAACAACATAGACAAAATAAAGCAGATTTGCTGCAAAACAGCCTATTTCCCATTGCTTCTCAGTCCTAAAGCCTCCCACTCACCTTGGGTCAAGTAAGGACCAAACATCTCGACTTGGTAGGAAATGGGTAAATTTTTCACTGCTCCTACCCCAAACCTTCAAAACACCACAGCCAGTCATGAACTGTGCTCCTTAAGAGCCAAACACTCAGGACAATTAAGTTGTCAGAGCCAAGGAGCTCAGCCAAGTCCATCAAAGGCTGAGGAAGAAGCGCTCTGCACAATGTCATGCAATATAAATAGCCTCAGACAAAGATAGCATGACCCCCACGTGCCCTGTTTGCACAGCAGAATCACACAAGGCCAGCAATGTATAGCATGCATACAAGAGAGGGATCCTCTGGGATTCCTGCTGAGTAACACCAGCTGTGACAAAAATAAAAGGCAAACTCAAGTCCATGATCTTTGTTGGAATGTAGTGAGCCATTATTCTTGCCTATTTTATCTGAGATGTTCCAAGGTATTGTGCATAGGTTGCAGCATCCCCTGCAAACACAAGCACACATACTGCAGGGACAAAACTAGATTACTCACAGCCTCTTCACAAATTCAGCCACTTTGATCAAGAATTCAAATGAAGAGTCACGCTGGCAGGGTGACCACCACAATGGCAATCAGCAGAGAGCAAGGGGCAATTATACAGAGCCCATAGGGCTGCAACAGCTCCAAGTTGAGGGAAAACCCCTGGCTGAGACCCAGGGAGAACACTCATGGTCCATACTCTGGATGGGTAGTCAGCAACTTTCAAAGACCTTTACTTTGTGAAGATCTTGGAGCATAAGAAGTGTCCCATATTCTATACAAGTTCAACTCCATCCAATAACATGACTCTGAGAGTGGCCAGCAGGATCTGTAAGGACAAGGAGACAGTACGTTTCCTCCGTAGGTGGTTTATTTTATCTACCCTTCTGCATGTGACTGGTGTGTAATCTTGCAGCAGGATGTAGAGAAGCCTGAACAAGTTGCAGAGCCTGCTGCTCTACCACCACTGGGTGAACCTCAGCTTCCCCTTCCCAAGCCTTTGTGCCTGGCAAAAGAGTCAAGTCATCCTCTAATCATCAATAGCCCTAATTGTCAACACCTATCGCCTGCCATGGCCCAGTTTGCTGCTGTAGCAGGGCTAGAAAACACACACAGGATCACAGAAAATTCAAGTTGGAAGGAACCTCAGAAGGTCTCTAATCTGATCTCCTGCTCAGCTTTATTGGCCAGGAAGGACATTCTTATAGATGACCCGCTTTTGAGGACATCCAGTCCCATTTGGTGGTTTTTGAAAGTTTCTGCAGTCATTAAGCATGTTGCATCTCATCTGGAGTCACAGTAGGTCACTATTTCCAGAGCTGAAGTTGCTGAGCTTGTCCCACAGCCGCAGAAGAAATAACTCAGAGGAGATGCACAATATTTGTGCATATACCTGAGCCAGGCTGGATCATTCCATGGGATTTGAAAGGGCGGAATCTTTGCTGTTTTTCAGAGGTGCTTAAGCCATGCTTTCTCCAAAGCACTCCAAAAACATATCAAGGTCACAAGAATGTAATTTACTAAACAGAAACTCTTTCATTATCTGTGTTGCCTTTTGAGTTGTTTGAAGTACTTCAGCTGGGATTGCAGCCTCCTTGGGAAGGTTAAAAATTCTTTCAGATCTAACAAACACAAGCTATGAAATAAGCTCAGCACCAAAAACATCCCTGTTCTTGCAGAAAAGTTGCCTCACCCCTGGAAGTTGTCCATTGTTGGGTAGGGACTATGGCCCTGAAGTCCTGCCCAGGTACCTCACATATGTTTAAGTGCAAGCTCGCACCAGGGAACAACATGCCAGAAAACACCCTTTTCTCCCAGTGAAAAGTCGCAATGTCTTTCTTAGGAACTGTACACAAATGACCGGATGGAAAATACTACTCTCTGACACCCTGGGGTCAGTGAAGAGTGTTAAAACAAGCAAAGACATTCCTGGTCCCAGCTGGAGCTCCCCAGCCTGCATCCGTCTAGGCTGAGCCTGTTTCCAGGGGAGACACTTGCTGCATGGTGGGGGGGCACACGATGCTGGCACCTGGACAGGAAGACACTGCACAAACCACAATCTCCCATGGGAATGGGAGCAGAAGGCTGAGGAGAATGGCCTTTGAAACTGTGTTTTCAATTCTCCACATTCCCTCGCAAAAGAAGTTTATCCTTAAGTGGCTCAACTACAACTGTGTCAACAAAAGCAAAGGACTCCAAGTAGCGAACACAATTGTTGCAACCCTGCTGAGCTGAGCCCAGTCATTAACTGATGTCTGAGAGGAGGTTTGGTGAACCCTTCCAGATGGATATCCCGTTGCCAGCTCCAGCACAGGGCTGCCATTTCCACTGAGTACTTTAGAGGAGGGAAAAGTCAAGCAGCCATGAAGGGGCTGGTTATATTCCCCTCTCCCATTAAGAGTTCTTCCTAAGCAGGGCCCCCCAGCACCCTGGGAAGCACCCCAGGAAGCCCAACACCCCATGCACCAGGCATCTCCAGAGCTAGATGCTGCTGAGACACCACATCTTTTCCCACTTCCACATTTTGTGTGACCAGCAATAACAGTTGCAGAGTAAAACTCATCGCAGTCCTTCCCAGGAGATGCAAACCTGCACAAGGACCACAGGCTGCTCCTGATGAAGGAAACTGTTAAATTTCAGCTGATATTAAAGTGAGAATTGACATGGAGGTTTGGGCTGGGCCTCTCAGCCATCTGGCAGGTTTACCTGGCCTTTCTGGCAGCAGCGACACTAAGGCTCTTGTCCTGGTGTTTGATGATCTGCTGAATCTGACAAGATTTCAGAAAAGCAATGATACCAGTGGCTATATTTTGTTCTTTAAAACAAAGCTGGGTTTGAGCAGCACATGCTCTAAAAATATCTAGAATTAAATCACACTTGTCTCCTTTTACTTTTTTTATACACAGCTAACCTACTTTCTCCCAGATCAAAGCCTGCTACGTGGCACGCCTGCATTGAAATTACCATCACAGCTGCAAATACATCTTAATCTAAGAAAACTCAAAGGTCATTCATTCAGACCTTCCTCACAGTGAATATCCATACTTCTATGCCTCCCATCCCATAAATCACATCCTCAGCCCCCCAGAGACAGCCTGCCGGGACCCTCAGGCACAAAACACGTGAGGTTTTGCTGTCCGGGCAATACTAGGCAGTTTGTATCTGCAGGCAACCTATTCCAATTTGTCTCTTCCTATCAGAGTTTTGCCATGTCCTGCTGCAATCAGACTGGAAGAGACTGCAGGGCAATGACCTCAGCTGAACAAATCGCAGCGCTGCCTCTCCAGTAGCTCCGTGAACTTACTCTGAGGACATTTTCCACTTAATAAAGAAGAATACACTTAAAACAAACTGCCCCCACTGAAAGACTCTCAAATCTGCCCGATAACTGAACAAGAAGGAAACAAAGTCATTTGCTTCCATCAACAAGCACTGCTTTATGTATTTACCTCCAATGGCCCCAGCAATGAAATCCATCCGGGCTGAGACTGCTGCCTTAATTACCCTGATAAAGCGTTAGAGAGGTAGAAGAAGGGAGGATACCGATTCGGTCTCTCCAGAGCCCCACAGGTCCTTTGGAGACTGTGATTTCCAATATGAATCACCTTCCTACTGTCTTCTCTTGCCTCTGGGGATTGTGAGCGCTATTGGATACTTGATGAATTTGTACACTGGAGGCAGAGACGGGAAGCCTGGAGCTGTTCCAGGAATAGAGTGAATAAGTAATCCGATGAAGCCCTGCAATGCTGTGCCAGAGCTGTTGTTCCCACTGCCTTTCTGCTTGGGAAATTGCAGGGGGTGGTGCCTGGCAGGGTAACACTGCCTGTGAAGGAGCTATTCACTGTTGCACTTATTAACCCCAGAAGACAGCCTTGCACACTTGTTTGCCAGAGACGCTCTTGCCCTGCACCATAGAGAAGTGGCACAGGTGGCTGTATGAGATGACTCCTCCCCTCATCCCAGTCCTCCTTTCCTCTTTCCAGTGAAGCAGATCCCCTTTTTATCAAGGAAAATTCCCTCTGCCCTTCCTAAGGAATTATCCTTCGCTTTCCTAATCCATATAGATGACCCTAAACCTCTACCCAGATCCCCACGGGTTATTACCTGTTTATTATGCATGCACATAGTGAAGCCCAGAAACAAATCCAACTATGTACGAAGTGTTTGCTTCCCTTTCAGACCACAGGGCAGTTTTCCCAGCCCAAGGAGGAGTTCTGCTTATCTACTCCTTGCTCACCTTCCCAACCCCCTTTCCAATGTCAGCTCCTTGCTGAGTTCAGCAGCAGAGCAAGAATCACAATTGCTGCTGCCCATATTGCAATGTTTTGCCCCATGGGGTAGATGGGAGATGGATCTTGCTTGTTCCAGCACCTAACTTTTTCTTTCTGATTTACACCCAGCACAGGGTGGAGGTCTGCAGATAAAAGTACGGAGAACTGCTGGGAAAATAGAACCAAGAGTGCTAGAATATGCCACATTGCCTATTTCTGCACATCAGCCCCACACTGGAGGTCTGCCACATCTACGCAGGAGAGGTTAAGGTTTGCCTGGAGCAAATCTGGAAACCAAAGTCCTGATGCAGAGAAGAGTTTGCCAAGTTGTGACCTGAATTGTACTCCCCTTGAAGAGATTTCCCCAGGTCAGAGCCAAGGCACATTGGCAGCAAAGCCAAAGAAAATTTCACGGTTGCTGCCCCCCTAGGTCAGCTTCACAGAGGAGCTGAGGACTTTCGTTCCCAGTGCTAAGTCTCCTGCACATTTCCCAATAACCTATTTCTTGCTGAAATGCATATTTTGGATGGGCTGATGTGTCAATGGTGTATAAGCAGAAGTCAATGTGAGAGCTCAGAGCTCCTGGGAACTGAAAATTAAAGGATTTTTAGGAACTTGTTTCCCATAGTTCCTTACACATCCTTCCCTGAACACTTTCTGCATTGGAGAGAACAATTTATTCCAGTGTAACATCATGTAAGGACAGCAAAAACTTAAAACCAGAAGTGAAATATTATCCAGAGAGATAGCAATGTAGCTGCTAAAACTCACTGGGTTATTCAGTAGACCTTTCTTGCTACGTCTGGTGACCACAGAGGAGTTATTAACGGTTCATCAACAGCCTGTACGTGCCAAGTGCAGGGAAAGGTGCTGTTTCCACTTTTTCCACCACACCAACCTCTCCCAGCTGCTGTCCTTGTGGCTCTCTCCAGCAGCAGGACCAGGTGTGGGACCCACTGTATCAGTGACACACAGGGACAAGGGCACAGGACCCTGGCAGAGGGGCAGACCAGGCACCTGCAGCCTCCCGGTTTCTGCCAGGAGCAGGCAACCTGCCGAGCCACTCCAGCCCATGCTGCAGCAGCCACCACTGGCTTTGGGACAGCTGTTTAAGCACCACTATTTAATGCTGTTTTTCTGGTAGCTGCTTCCAGGCAATAAGAAAAAATTCATTATGTTCCCGATATGAAAGTGACACCCGTCATATGGCTGAGGTTGTCATGCGTGGAAGAGGGATTTTTCTACATATTTCAGTGACTAGTGCAATAGTAGCAAGAAAATAGAAACTGGCTGGCATGTCACACTGGTTGACTAAAGCATCAGGGTTAATAAGTTTTACCCATAAAATGGCATAAATCCACACAAAATTTCTATCTTCTTTAGCTAAGCTGAAGAACTCAAAGGGAACTTTCCACATGAAACCTTCTGAGATTCTAAAAAAAAAAATATAGAAAACCATAACCACAAAGCTTTCCCTTTGCAACAGAAAATTAATTCTTTTTTATAATTTTAACCTTCATTCACACAAACGCTTTTATCAAAATTTTATTTTGCTTTATATAGCACAAAGCTGACTCCAGGTTCAAGCATTTTGATAACCTTCTGATAATGGTTTTGATTAGGTATGCCAGGAGAAGTCAAGTTTTCCACTTGACTGGAACGGCTCTGCAAACAGAGGCTGTTTAGAAGTTGGCCATCTGGAAGAAAAAGAGGGAGAATTTAGGTAACTAACCACAGTTAAGTAACATCTTTTAGGTGATGCGAAAAAGCAGTGCATCCCTTTAGCCCTCTCCTTCTACATATCACTCCCAGGACATTACCAACTCCATCCATCCTGCAAAATAAAAGAGAAGCCTGTCCTCTCTTGCCTCTGCAACCACCTGTGAGCTCGTCAAGCGAGATTTGCTGAGAAAATGTTCCTGTCTCATTTCCTGCCATAAGATGCTCCATTTTCTATTCCACTCACACTGTGCAATATCACACTCACATGCATATCCATTAATTCCTGTCCAATTTATTTTAGAAAAATCCTTGACTGAAGAGACTGTTCAAACAGTGTTACCCCACTACGTCACTGGGCTGTTTGCACATTGCAGAACAGGAAAGAGTGACACCAGCAACACTGAGCTGGCAGAGCCTGGGTGCTTGGCTTGCGCTGTGGTGGGTGGAAAGGGGGTGGAACCTTCTGGCTACAGCTGTGTTACAGTTTTTCAAATCGAAGTGTCTCATTATTCTTTGCCTCATGCACTACGAATAAAACAATAATTCCAAGGATTCAAACATTCTTAGCAGGAGTTTCATAGCAAAACAAACAAAACCAGTAAGGAGCATTGTCAGCTGCATTGGTTTTGGTTAGGTATAAGCGGTCAGTGATTTCACCTCTGGGAAATTGATATACAGTTTTAAGTGTCTACATGGATTTCCAAGGGATTGCAGTAATTTAAGAAGTGGCACAGATTTTCTGGCTTTGGGCAAATAATTTGATCTCCCTATACCTAATCTTCTCATCAGCACAACTGGTGCTGTATGACCACTGCCATGAAGCCACTGCCATGAAGTCCCTGCAAGGATTCATAAATTTCTCAGACACCCACGAGTCTCTGTTCAGGAGTAAATCCTGGGAAAAGTTGGAAGTAATAACATTAGTTCCAAACCTACACAAACACCTATGTGGTTAAAAATCTATATATAATAAAAATGGCATAGCACTCATGATTCTTTTTAAGTGTTCAATAACTCTTCCCCCCAGACCCTGATCTTTACACTAAGAAAGAGGAAATGTGACAGTGAACTTCCTCAGGCAACTCCTGAGAAGTATTTTATGCCAGCTGACATTGCTAGTGCTTTGGAAGGGCTCCTGGCTGTGAGGGACAGAGAGGATGTCAGAACTGTTATTGACTTTCTGATTGCATTTTGAGCCTCATTCCAACCTTTTGTACATTTTCTGCACTTTTATGAACAGAAGATGTAGTCAGTGTCCTGGCAGCAGGCTTGGAGAGCCAGGAGCAGGAGGCAGACACTCACTTCCCCAGCCACCTCTTCCCCACCAAGCAATAATGTACTCTTTATTTGTTATGATGATATTAATGCACTAACCTCAACCTTTTCAGCAGGGGTAGTTCAGTTACTGGGTAGTAAAACATTGCTGTCACGGTAGGAACAGTAACAAGCCCCACATCCACTGATGACACTGTTGCAGTGCTAGTGCTCTCTATAGAGTCTGTGAGTTTGTATCTTCTCCAATATTCTCAAACTGTGTCTACCTCAGATCCCTGTTGCACACCACTGAAAAATGTATGAGATGCTACATAATTTTGTCTAGCTGGCAGCTTTCCTTCTCTTTGGAATTATCTGATTTGATGTGATTTAACAATGTCAGAGCTACTTGGGAATTTGGAAGAAAACTTGGCTCTAAAACTATAAAGCATAATTATTATTTAGGACTTTGATATCAGCTGCTAAAATCATGTGGGACAGATTGTTATAAAGATACTTAACTGGCAAACTTGGCACCAATGAGTTCAGAAAAGAACTTTTTTGAAATGCCAGTATTTTTATGAGCTTATGTTAAGCAGGGATATATACAAAAGAATTTCTTTTTTTTTTTATCTTTCATGAGTGGAAAACAGTGAAATTACACTGAATTAATTAATGCATTCAAGGAAAACCAAGGCATCTCCCTCAAAAAAATCTGCAACAAGTTTAATTCCAGTGAAAATACCCATATTTTTGTGGCCAAAGAGCCACCTACTGATATCCATGTTAGCTTCATCAATACTACCAGGGATCCCTGCCGTAAATCTTTGCAAAGAGTGTTCCGAGTCCTAGTAGAAATACAGACCCATTTCATCATCAAACATTCATTTCTGTGCCTCCAAAATTAACCTGATGTTTTCCATGGGCTCAAGCAGAGCAAAATTTGCGGTCCAAGCCAGATGTTTCTGTAACATTTTCAGTTCACCCTCAGCATTAGCAAAGAATACAGAGACATCAGGACTAACAGTACTGGTTTCTGAATATCACATGAAGTTCACAGCCTTGCTTATCACTCTGGTCTTTTCCCTGATGTTAGTTTAGGAGCAGTACAAATGCCCATCTCGCAGCGAAGTAGGGAATTTCTGCAAAGGCACATTAGTCATTCTGCTAAGCCTGTTCTTTCAGTTTCTAAGAAATGGGTGCTTTTCCAGTATGACTAATGCAACAACAACCATATTCCACATGCAAGCTGGAAGCCCAGATGTGACCCAGTAGGAATCTCCCTTGAAGACACGCCAAGATATTCAAAATACATCTGTACATGAACCTTAGTGGCCTTGCACTACAACATATTCCCACTTTTTCTGGCTATCTCTTCTCATTCATTACTGACTGGTGCATCATATTGTACATCTACATTGTTGAATAACTTAGCATTTAGATTCTGCTACAGAGCAGGTCTCCCAGTCATTGGCTTTGCATATACAAACTGTGCCAATTTCAAGTACACAAAGTGAAAGTATATTTGTATATCTGTTGGCAATGAAAATTATTTGCCTCCCAGAAATGTTCCTGTACAAACAGGGAGGCTTAAAAAAAAGGAAGTTTTCCTCCTAACTCCGTCTCCTGTTCCTCTAGAATAAATCAGTTTTATCAGTTTCCTTATCTATGAAATGGGCATAACTGCACATTTTTACTTCACAGAAACAGCCTGATGCTTAAGTTATATTGTCTGTAAGTCCAGACTGGGAGATGTTATAAAGATGCCAGCCACTGAGTGTTTATCTTCCTTTTCTGAATGGTTTAGATTTAGATTAGACTTAGGAAGAAATTTTTACTGTGAGGGTGGTGAGGCACTGGCACAAGTTGCCCAGAGAAGCTGCAGATGCCCCATCCCTGGAAGTGTTCTGCTGGAGACCTGCTCTCCATATAGCTGATTACATGTGCACACAGCCTTCTGATCTTCTCCAAAGGAGGCCAATAGCAAAGAAGCTCACTGCACCTGTGGAAAACATAGGAGGGCATAGTCCTCATAATATTTCAGGTACTTAAGTCCTTACCCAAATATACCTAAAAAATAATTATCATGTCTTAGCCACCATAGTACCAGCACAGGCCAGAGAATAAAGGTGGGAACTATGAAGAGAGAAGAAAAGACCTGTTATGGGGCTGTGTTTGTGCAGATCTGCTTAAAAGAAGCAAGACAGAAAAGGCAAAGATTTAGCAGCTTAGTTAACAGAATTCAAAGTATATATAATCTTTGAAATTAAATGTAACATGAAGAGAAGGGACTATGGACTAATACCTGCAGGCAGCTTTTTCCCATTTTTCAGTCTGTTCATTTTCCTCTGCTTCCAGGGAAGCACTCAAGGGAGTTGATATAGATTTGTCTTTCAAACAAATCACAAGACAACAGGTTATGAACATGGATTCTTCCTCAGAGTGATAACAAACATTGCTGACTGCTGTAAGTGCAGTCTATGCTTCTTCCTTTTGTCTTCTCCAACAAACCAGTATGTTTAAAAACAATAACCCAACCAAAATACTCCTCCACATACACAATATACATGGAGAAGAGTCTGAGACAAAGAACAGAAGATGCAAGTCAGAACTTGGGCACTTCTGCTTACAATAAAGATGGCCAGAATTTCCAGAAGATATGTGAGCCCAGTAATAAAAATATTTCTACTTTACCAGGATAAAGCATGGAAAGTTGGAGCTATACCAAACTTTGCAGGGCACTTTCCAACTCACAGCTTACTAAGCCACTCCTTTCCTGCAGCACCTCTCAGTCTCTGCCTCTCTCAAGCTCAGCACCTCAGATATTAGCTTAGATGGTTATTTGCCTGCCATGGAACATGAGTTTTACATCTTGGGATCCTGCCCAGGACATTTTGGGGCATCACAAAGCCCCTACCCACCAGCAGTTCTATAAGCAAAGCAGCTCATTTTAAACAGCACTTGACTCTTGTACAAATGCATCAGTTACATCTCATGCTTTGAAACACCAGCCTTATCAAGGTATTTTTTCAGGCTGGGAAGGTTCAACATTTGATATACAGTACCTTTGAAGCCAATGGGATAATAACATCAGAGAATACCCTAAAGCCACCCAAGGTCATAAAGTTAATGGATAATAAAGGCATACAAACCCCTACGAACTGTGCCTTAGCTGCTTTATCGTCAAAGACAGCTGCATCCTGAAGAGCTGGAGTACCCTAATGACCTGAATCAATAACATAACATTGGATGGGGCAATGAGTACAAGCAGAGCAATGAATACAAAAGTGTTTAGGAAAACAACAAAAATGGACTCAAATCTACACAAAGGTACTCAGCCCTGCTGCTTCTTTTACTCTCCTCTTTATTCTCTTCTCCTCTCTGCTCTCCCAGTTCCCTTTCCCAGGTTTTCATTTGGGCTCACCTTCTCCCAGATCTTCCCTGGGTGACCGACAATCACTTCTGGCCACAAGAATGAAGGGGAGCCTTCTCTCTTATTTCACCTCTTCAGCATAACCTGCAAAGCCTCTTCTACCTGAACTGCTCCCATTCAGACCTGAAAGACAGCGGGACAAAAGGAAGGGGATGACATGAAATTATAAGTTTAACGTTTTCTCTCTGACACGCGGCAGAGCTGCTGCTGTACATGCTGGTAGGTCCTATAGATTTCCCAAGCTGCTGTCAACTCTTTCTTTTCTGTTTTCTGTATTTGATAAGCCCACATTTCACTATCCAGCAGGGAAGCCAACTGCTCCCACAGAATAAGAAAGCAGAGAAAGCACAGCCCTTCACTCCAGCTCTCTAGGGGATCCTAGTCAGTTGTTTGTTATGTTTGGATCTGTCTCAGCAGAATAAAAGCCTCAGTGGTTACAGCTGAGCCGAATCTATGGAGCCTGAAGGGCACAAGAGCTCCCAACATGAGTCATGCTCTGAGCCAGAGGCATCACACACCAACAAAGCAGATGCAAGATCAGACATAGCTTTTGAATTGTCTAGATAACAGCCTAAGTGGAGAGGAGAACCATTAAATCTGTGTTTCCTTGAGTCTCAGGTTCGTTCTAAATAAAAAAAACTCTATCTGTACTGCACACATGAGGTCCTGGACCAATAGGCAAAACATTTGGCCTGAGTAATGGAATCAAATTGTAAGACCTATATGACTTCTTTCCCTTTATCACAAAGCTCTGCTGGAAGCCACACACAAATATAAACATCTATATTGACCTGCTGCCCCCCCTTCCCCGAAGCTTAATAAACACCTCTACATCCATACAATGTTGCCTCACAAATATAATCAAAAACAAAAGAAAACCCCATGCAAAAAAAAAATGAACAAAAGGGAAACTCCCTAGAGGATGAAAGCCAGGCTCATCCCTTAGTGAATCAGCCCTTGACATTTTGAACTTTATACCAATGAACCCTTGAGTTCTCTGTGCTAACTGATAAAGCAATCCTCCAGCCTCTTTGAAATATATGCCTGCTGCAGTGGGGTTCACTAGCATTGAATAAATGTTCAGTAGCATTAAATAAAACTTATCAGGAACAGCTAAAGCATGCAGGAACAAGACAGGCTTTTGGAGATTGCAGCAACTTGGGAGGGGCTGCACAAACACCAACAACAAGATTAGAATTCAAGTGATCTTGACAAACTGGAAAAACAATCTGGAAAAAGCAATTTAGCTTGGACAGCCAAGAATATGTATGTAGAAAGAAACTGCAAATAAAGACAGGGAACATTGTGGCATGCAGATGGTCTACTGAAAATGGTCTGGGGCACACAATGCATCATAGGCTGCCCAAAAGTCAACAATATTACATTATGTCATGTCATGTCATGTCTCCTTCATGTATCTGCTCTCATATTCAGGTAAGTAGATGAGTTTCTCAGGGGTATGGTTAGTAAGTGGACAGGCGCAGTTGAACTCAATGATCTCAAAGTTTTTTTTCCAACCAGATGATTCTATGATATACGAACAAGACTGCAGTCTGTAAATACCCAAGGGAATCTCCCATTACTCATTCAGCATGACCTTGGGGGTCCGGTCAAGGAATTCCAGATCAGCTGAAGAGGTGACTAACAAGAATCAGAGATCAAAAGAGAATAATCAATATAATTTAGAGGACAGAAGACTAAGATTTGAAACTTGCCTTCAGATAACCTAGAAGGTGCCTGCAAAGAGAGAGGAAATAAATCATTCTCCCTACCCATCGTGAGTGAACATTAAAATCACAAAACAATTCTGGCAGAGAAGGTAATTTCTCTGAGGCAGATTGCCTAGGAGATCAGAGGATTTGAATAACAGATTAAAACCACTTTGGCCAGGAATGTTTTAGGCCGAGCTGATTCTTCCAAGGCTTATGCTACAAGACAGGGGCATATAATATCTGGATTTTCACCTGCAGAGCTGTGTGCACGTTTGCAGTTCCTCTCAGTACACCAGACCGGAGGAGATCCCCAGAAAGCCATGTCCATCTCTATCTGGAAGAAGTGTTTAGGGAAAAATAACTGATCAGGGCTTCCTGTCTGATCTCAAGTGCTAGCTGCAGGTGTGAGTCCAGCAGTCTAAGGTCCCCATTAGGAGGCAGAACAAGTGTGATACAGCAGGACTGGGCAGCTCCCATAAACATCAGTGCCGTGGCAAAGGGTAGGGCCAGCCTGCCTACTTTCTCTTTAAAGTTGACTGTTTGTCTCCAGGTGGGACCGGTATGTGCATCAGGGAATCCAAACCATCCTGGAGATGGCTGGGTGCGTGATTCAGTTTGGCAGTGTCTACATAGGAGAAGGAACCCAAAACAGTGGCCTGCAGATTAGAAGAAGATGTGGGGAAGGTCAGACATTCACTGAATGCTTTGCATTTCCATTTTGTCTGCTTATTAACTGCAATGATAGTCCAAAGAGCTGCTAAATCTGGGACAGGTTCTCAGGATTTGTTCTGTAGTAGCATCCTTGTCAGCATCCTTGTCTTTGTTCATTTGTTCACGTGTTTTCTTTGCACAGATGGTAAAAACTAACTTGATTTTTATTACACTATTCCACTGTAAGATTGTTTTGGCTGTGTCTTGAGCTGCTACAGCTCAAAAAGCACTGCCATGCCACAGAGAGCAATCAAAAATAAAATGAAAGAAAAAAAGATTCCAGCTGCATTTCTATTCTGCTTCTGGAACTTACTCTCTAAAAGCTGACTCTGTAGACCCTGAAGAGATCATGTTACTCTAAACAAAGCTCGTATAGGCTCCTTATTGTCCTAGGCCACTAGTAGTTCCCTTTCTCGAGCTTTGCCAGCAGAAAGAAACAAAGCAGCTTAAACGGGGCTCCCTTTTGAAACTGTCAACAGCTTGAGTTTTCCATGTAAAGTCTCTGGTATCAGGGCACCTTGAAGCAAGGTAATGTTAGTAGTCAAGTAGAGTTAATACAAAACAAGAAAAGCCTGCGGGGACAGGAGAACCCTCCCCTCTTCTGCAGGGTGAAGCACAGCAGCGATGTATGAGGCTCAGATCCAGGGCTCTGTCAAGCCCCGTGGGCAGCAGGCTACTGATTTGGGGCCTTAACCGTCAGAGGTGTCTCATCCCCACAATTTCAGCTGTGCCATGGGAGGAGCAGTTTGCAGAGAACTCACATCTGCTGGTGCAACTCTTCCTCCCCTCTCTGGGACAACACTGGGTGAGGAAATCTGTTTACAGGATTGCAGAACAGCTCAAGTTGGAAGGGACATTTAAAAAACATCTAGGCCAGCCTCTCCTGGACAGGGACAGGGACACCTTACACTGTATCAGCTTGCCCTCTCCAATCCGGCTTTGAACATTTCCAGGGATAGGGCATCCATAGCTTCTCTGGGCAACCTGTTCCAGCATTTCACCAAACTCATTGTAAAGAATTTCTTCCTTATATATAATCTAAATCTGCCCTCTTCTAGTTTAAATGGTTACTCCCTGCTCTGTCACTGGTAAAAAGTCTCACTCCATCTTCATAAGCCCGCTTTAAGCATTGAAAGCAAGGTCTCCCCGAAGGCTTTTCTTCCCCAGGCTGAACAACCTCAACTCCCTCAGCCTTCACAGGAGAGGTGCTACAGGCATTTCACCTCTGTTTAAAGGAGGCACCCCCTCCAAACTCCTCACAACATCAGCTTTACAGGCTTTCTAGACAACAGCGCACAGGGGCGCCTCACATAGACAGGCAGGTGCCCCCTCGCAGTTCCCTGAACCACCCAAAACTGCACTGGAGCAACTGATGCGATGCTCCGCAGGTGGGATGCTCTGCTTCCCGCTACCATCACCTCCAAAATTTCTTTCTGCCGTTAATTCTGGCTGAGCAAACGGTTCGTTTCCCAGATACAGCTGTAAAGAAAGGAAGCGGCTGCGGGGGCGGAGCCGCCGGCGCTCGCCTCTCCCATCCCCGGTAGCCCCATCCCCGTCCCGCCCTTTGCCCGGAGCCGCCCCGGCGCGCTACCAGTGGCTGCGGGCGCCGAGGGGGAGTTGTCCCGGTGCCCGCCCCTTCGGAGCTGGGCGGGGGGACGGGCGGTAGAAAGGGCGGGCGGCGAGGGGGGAGGCAGCAGTACGGGCAGCGGCACCGCGCAAGGGCTGCGCCCCGCCGAGGACGGGAGGGCGCCAGCATGGCTCTGGATTTCCTCGCGGGATGCGTCGGAGGTGAGGAGAGGGGAGGGAGGCTGCAAAAAATAAGTTAAAAAAAAAAAATTAGAGAGGGAAGAAAAATGGGGGAAGGTGGCGGAAAGGGGTGAGAAAAATGGGAGAAAGGGGGAAGAAAAAAAAAGGCGAAAGAGAAAAAGAGAGGGTGGGGAGGGTGGGGAAGCAAAAGGGAGGGGGAAGGGAGGGAGGAAAAGGGAAGGGGAAAGACGATTTTTTTTTCATTAAAAAAGCGAACAAAAAAAAAAAGGGGGACAAAAAAAACGGGGGTGGGGCGGGGAAAGCTGGACGCAGCGCTCTTATTTGGGGAGCGGAGAATCGCTCTAGGCACGGGGGGCGATGGGAGCGGCCGCCCTGCTGCAGGTGGGGCCGGGCCGGGGGAGGTAGCGGCTGGGGGTGGGAGGGAGGTCTCCTATGGGAATTTCCCGCAGCGGTGGGGGATGCGGGTTGTCCCTCTCCGCGGCGGTGCCGCAGCGCCCGGGGTTGCCCCAAGGGGCGGCTGGTGGGGAAATCAGCAAGGGGCCGGCAGGACCCTTCTGAGCTGAAAATATTTATAGCAGAGAATTTTAACGTGAAGAGGAGGAGATGTACACTCATCTTTCTCTTCCCTGTGCAAATGCTTGTGGCCTTCCTTCTTCTATTTTTAGCTGTTGTTAAATTGTGTTCAGGAGACATTCTTGTGTCTTTTCAGTTATTTGTGTTTGCTTTTCTCCTTGCCAACCTGGCAAAGAGTGTTGGGTTTTTTACATTTTTAAGTTGGTTTTTTTTTTTTTTTTTTTGCAGCCTCTCTCTGGCTTTAGCCTAGTGATCCTTGCCTTGCCGGGGATCCCATATGGTCAGTTGTGCCACTGGTCTTTTCATGCTGAACACAGTGCACATCGCTATTTTTGTGACTTAGACTATCTTGCTGCTGTGCTGACCTTGACCAGCCTGGACTGCTTTATCCTAGAGTGGGCTTTGTATTTCTTCCACTTCTCTTCGGGGAAGAGAGAGGGATGTTATCTTTCTGCAAATCTGAGGTCATAAATTGATTGACCTTTCAGTTTTGGTTCTCAGAAGCAGGGAGCTAGAGGATCCTTTGCTTCAGCCAGTATTTGTGTTTTTCAGTGCAAAATTCGTATATTCAGATTAGGTGGTATAAATAACAGGCCTGTGTGTAATTTCCAAGAAGTCCTTCAACACTAGAATAAATCAAAAGTTGCATGGTCCTTCTACAAGTGTTACCATCACATCTGGAAAGGCTGTGGGCAGAGAGCAGGGATTTTCTTCTGCCTTTAGAGAAGCCTCCAGATTTTCTGTGCCTCCTCTGAGTGGCATGTACAGGAAATATTTTGCTTCAGAAGAAATCTGAAGTTGCCTTAGGTTAAAGCCAGGAATCACTGCTGAACATCTCGTATGATGTGACATGCTTTGTAGTCATGCACCTCGACCCCTGCCTGGGGCTCAGAAGCTTGGTGGGAGCATAAAGGCTCCTAATACAGCCCTGAAGGATGGGATTGTAGATCTTTTACCTCCTGACTTCATAGGATGCTCTTCAGCTGCCAGTAATGGTGCACACTTCCACCCTCAGGCTAGGGGTTGTGCTTGGACAACTGCAGCCCCAAACCCAGGAAGAAAACTACTGAGTCATACCCATGGCATTTGTTTTGTTTCAGGTGCTGCTGGAGTGCTGGTAGGACACCCATTTGACACTGTTAAGGTGGGTTGATTATGAAATACCTTTGTCACTAAGTAAAAATCTTTAAGATTTTCCAAGGAGTGGGAAAGGGAAGAAAAAAAAATCCCCAGATGCTGTAAAAGCACAACTTTGTGCTGGAAAGCCTAGAGCAAGCCTCCTCAATCACTGTTTATAGGTTTACTGTCCTCTGCTCTTCAGAAAAGATAAAAAATCTTTGTATGTATGATTCAATGCAGTAATATGACAAGCGTAGGCCTAAACTACAAGTTCATCAGTGTAGTAACAATGTTGTATTTGAAAATACAATCTTACATTTAACTTTAATTTGTTCCAAGTTTGCTTCTCTGCAGCTGTTGTTCACTAACTGCTAAAACTGCCGCTTGCTGCATTTGTAACTCAAACCTACTTTGTTGCTAGGTTGAAAATTTGTGTTTTGTTTCCCCCTCAGGCTCTTCTACTTACTCCTCAAGCATTGATTTGTTACACTAGCCAAAGGTGTAAGTGGATAAAAACCCACATCAGGAAGCTTGTATGGGGGCTTTTTCTTCCCTTTAGGTATTATTATATATTTTTAAAACTTTCCAAGTTAAAATTATTTTTCTGGTAGTAGCTCAGCTATATGTATTATGCATACTAAGGGTAGCTAAAGCCTGTTCAAAGATAAGATTTTAAATCTCCTGGAGGGCCCTTCAGCTGGGATTTCCAGGGGTCAAAGCCCATTTTTCAGAATGGGATGATGACTTAAGTAGCTTTTTGGCAGCTGTATCCAAAGTCTCACACTGGAAGAATAAAAGAAGAGATGCCAATATATTCCCTGCTAAATTAATACACCAGGTCACTTGACTGCAGCAGACAGCATGCCACCCGCTAGAGCTATATTTGGAATACTCCTACCTTGCAGAATTTATATATGCAAAGGGCTGGTAGTGTTACCGAGGTCATCGCATGGTTAATGCAATACAGATTTTCTTAGCTAATAAATATTAGTCCTTGCCAGTCAAGTGCAACATGCTCAAATTGTAAAAACTGTATGTGTATTTCTCAGAGCATGGTAAATTTGACTGTTGAGTAATTAGGTTGAATTCTAGTATACTTTTTAAGGAATGGTATTATCTAGACTAGCATATTTTACAGCTGGTATGGGGCCAGCTGTTGTTTCCTCTCACCCCCATTCCACCAAGTTTTACATGCCTCACTGAAGGTGCTGGGTCATTTCACTGGAGCCAGTGAAACTGCTAATATTCCACTCTGAGACTAAAGTTAAGCATGTGGTGGGTTTGGGTGTTTTTTTTTTTTTGTTGCTGTTTTGAAGTTGAACAGCTTCTAGTGCATGAAATTAGATACTTAAGTGTCTGCAAAACTGGGGCTCCTGTGCTAGTTCTAGCACATCTATTGATGCAAAATAGATGTGTTGGTTTTAGAAGTAGCATCTTGCTTTACAATAGAGCAAGAATAGTTTTTCTGGATGACTGAGAAGGTTTTATGAAAACTAGTGTGGTACAATGGATTCTAGTGGGTATATTTTCATACCCACTAGAAGGTGATATAAGAGCTTATCTATTTTTGTTAGAGATAATACTAATGTTTGTGTTACTAGTCACCACTGTATGTGGGAAAACTAACACTACAACCAATCTTCAAAAAAAAGGCATTGCATAACTTGTTTTGTATGTATATGTATTAAGAATTAACCCTTTTCATAGTTTTGCAGTGTTTTAAAGGGCTAGCTGGTAGTCACCCTAGACTGTAAGTTTCAATATAACTGAACAGTGGGAAAGCTGCTTAGATAAGCCAGGATTTTACTTCTGTCTTAGCTTTTAAGCTCTTTTTTTTGGCCAGTGATCATGTTTCAGAAAGCGGGGAGGGGGATGGTGGGACACATAGGGAGAGATTAAGCTGGTGAAGTCACCCTGTGAAACCCACAACTGAGCTAATCTCAGAACTGGCAAATTCCTTATCCCTGGTTTGTTGATGTAATGTATAAAATTGCTTTTTTGCTTTTAACTGCCTTTACTTTCTGAGCTAGGGGCTGTCTTCATTAACAGCAAAAGTGTTACTTTGTTGTAGATGACAGATAAGCCTCATCACGGGAGAGTTACCTAGTAAGTACAGCCCAGGTGAACACTTCTGTTTCTCTCAGTCTTAATTTATTCCCAAATGTATTAGTTCAAATAAAGAGCTAAAAGACTTATAAAGCTTTTTTTCCTTTTTAGTTTTAAAACTGATGTATCCCTCTTCTACAGCTATGGCATGGAGGGAGTGGGGTTTAAATATTTTTTTGTAATGTAAAGTCTTATTCTGAACTTTCTTTCTGATATGCATTTCTGACTGTATACACTTCCACACACAGTGGCAACACTGTTGTTGAGATTTTATCCACTACATATCCTTGGAGGACGTTTTCATTGCCCAAACACTTCTGAATCACTTATTTTGCACATTATTAAATATTTGGACTGTTGTGGGGGTGTGGTGGTTTGGGTTCTTTGCTTATTCTTGAGTACCTTTATGCAAGTCTTTAGTGATGAGAAACTAGTGTGTTACTATTGGAACTAAAACCTTAGTAACAGTGGTTACAAGTGAGAAGAAAGCAAGAATATCATGTAATGAATAGAACAGAGTTCAACTCTGCACATGATTCATCCTTCCCGTAGTTGTACACACTTAAGAGCTTGTTGAATGTTAATATCCATAACTAAAGTTTCATATACATTCATTGCCTGACCTGGCTGTTCACTAGTGTGGGTACTGCTATGTGGTCATCAGTATGCTCAAATAAGAGCTGTTTTTCATTTCTAGACCTGGAGTGTCAGTATTTAATACGCAAAATATTTTATGCTACAACAAGTCTCAATTGGTCAATATTTTACAAAGTATTTAGACAAAACTAGTGGGAGCTGTATGCCACTAGGATATTCAGCCTATATACAGAATATGGCAAATTCTAAACCACTAAAGACAAGCATATAGAAAAGCCAAAAAAAAGAAAGCTCCTATGCTGCAGTTCTCCCAAAGCCCCTGTGCAAGTCCCCTGACTTCAGATGGGGTTTGAAACAATAGCTGTAAAGTATAAATAGAGTAAAACCTTTGTTTTGTGCGATTCTGACAGCTTGTTAAGATTTATGACTTGGCTCGTGGGTCTGCTTCTTGAGCAGTTTTAACAATCTGCCTGCCCCCCAAATGTTGCTTTCAGTTACAAAGGATTTATTTTCTTTGAATCCTACTGTGAGCTTACTTTTAATGCTAAGAAGTTTTAAAACCCTGTTCCATCTAAAACCTCAGGGGATCTCGGCCTTTCAGCTAGAGTATAATAATGTGTATACTGGCAAGACACTGAAATCTAAAGTTTTGACTTACAAAACGTAAAATGACATGTTGTAGGAACACAAATACTGAAACTGTAAATAATTTATTTTTTGCCTCAAAGTTAACCTGAACATAGAATTCTGACAAACAATGTTCCCAAATCCGTTTCTACACCCTTCATCTTTCATTGTTGTGGTGCTGTTTATTATTACTTTAGGAAAACAAAGGACAAAAAGATTTTAGAATCAGGAATGTTTCATGCAGACCAGATAATATTTTCTTTTGTTCAGAGTAGGAGTCTTGAAGTTTTTGCCCTGGAGTTGTAGTAGCAGCATTAAATGGTTGATAAGCATCTTTTCTAAGAAAAATTGCAGCCCTCCATGCTGGAGATCAAAACCAGATTTTTAACTTCCCCAGTGCAGCAAACCCACTTCATTTGGTTTATTGCGATGCAGGGCTTTGCATGAACTAGGTAACCTTAAGATTTTTTTTGGTTTAAGTGTGCTGAGGCCAAATTAGCAGGAAAGAAAAAAAACAACTGCACTTTCCCATTAAAGGTTAAAAAACTCCTAGAAAAAGGGCCTGTCCCCTAATGTCACTAGTTACAGTAGCATCTACCTGTCCAACAGAACATACCACTTAAGTTTTGGAAGAGGAGTTAAATGATTATTAACATTAAAGGTTTGAAACAGCCACACCCTCACAAATTGTTTGCATTCAGCAGGTTAAAAAAAAGACTAAAATTTAAAAAGGACAAGGCTTTTTATTCCTTCTTTTATGCAAAGTAAGACATTTTGAGAGTCACTTCCCAGCTATCCTCTGAAACAAAATCAGGTCTCAGTGAAGGGTCTCAAGTCTGGTAGCCAGAAACACTGTGGGTGGTGTTGGTGTTGAAAGTTTCTATCCCTTTAAAATTATCCTTATTCCATGCTTGGCTTAGAATTTTATAAAAATTTATTTCCATCAGGTTTGGACAGTACTCCTTAGTGTGAACAGAAGTATTCTTGGCAGCTAAAGAAAGTACTTATTGTAGCCAGTAATGGAAAGCTTCAATCTGAAATTCTAGATGTGTTCCCTGTTGTACTTCCACATACTGTTTTTCTAATATTCACAAGGAGTTAACAGTCCTCCTCCCTTCATGTTTTCACCCCCAAAATTAATTCAAAATACTTACAGCATATTCTTAAATTACTTTGCTACATATGGCATTCCAGTGTCCAGCCTGTGCTCTTGCATATACATTGCTATAGCAAGTCTCTCTATGTGTACAAGACACTAGTTTAGCACTTAGGTGGCTCCTGAAGTACAAATCAGTATCTCATACAACTTTTTATAGGTTCGTCTACAAGTTCAAAATGTAGAGAAACCTCTCTACCGTGGGACCTTCCATTGCTTTCAGTCCATCATAAAGCAAGAATCTGTAAGTAAAAAATAAATGCTCTGCATATTTTTTATTTTCATGTATTTTGTATGAAAAGGGTAGGAAAGCTGTTAAATATACAAATAATACTGAAGATCAGATAAGCATACTCTGAATCTCACCTGACCATAGGGCATATATTGTAGTCAGAAACTTGCTAGAAACTTCATGAAGAAAGTTGCTCCATTGGAAGCTGATATTTTGAAGGTAACTTTTTTAAATAATGAGTTATTGCAATAGCTGATTTTCCAGAATCCAAGCAATCTGAGCCATGAGTGAGGAAATTGGTGAGGGTTTTCTTTTTCTGCTGAAGCTTTTAAGACTATGTCTAAAAGGATGACTTTAGGCTTTTAGTTACTTAAAACATAAAGTACAAAATCAACCAGAAAACTTTTTTCTGGATGGGCAAAGATTATTTTCTAAGTGTGTTCAAGTACATATTTGTACTGCTAAAAGATTAGATGTTTGTGGTCTAGGCAGCAATGAAACTATTATTACAAAGCTTGATGGTACTTTTGATCTGGCCACTGTTAGAAAGCTAGGGCACGAGGGAGAGCCAGAAAGGGAACATTCTGCAGAGTTTCAAGAGGTTATAAACACCACTGTTAAAGGTTTTTTTCTTGTTCCATTAGGCTTTTGGACTCTATAAAGGTATTGGGTCACCAATGATGGGACTTACCTTCATTAATGCACTTGTGTTCGGTGTACAAGGAAACACACTTCGTGCTCTTGGAAAAGACACTCCTCTAAACCAGTTCCTTGCAGGGTCAGCGGCTGGGGCTATCCAGTGCATTATCTGCTGTCCCATGGAGCTGGCAAAGACAAGAATGCAGCTTCAAGGAACAGGTGAATACAAACTAAAAACAAAAAACTACAAAAATTCTCTGGACTGTTTGATCAAAATCTATCGAAAGGAAGGGCTGAGGGGCATTAACAGGGGAATGGTCTCTACATTCATAAGAGAGACTCCAAGCTTTGGCTTTTACTTCCTGACCTATGACTGCATGACCAGGTATTTAGGCTGTGAAGCTGAAGACAGTTACGTTATTCCCAAACTTCTGTTTTCCGGGGGGATGTCAGGAATCGTGTCCTGGCTCTCAACCTATCCTGTGGATGTGATTAAATCCCGGCTTCAGGCTGATGGAGTTGGAGGCGTTACACAATACAATGGCATTTTAGACTGCATCAGAAAGAGTTACCATGAAGAAGGCTGGAGGGTGTTCACAAGAGGTCTTACTTCCACTCTTCTCCGTGCTTTTCCTGTCAATGCAGCTACCTTTGCTACTGTCACTGTGTTCCTAATGTATATGAGGTCAGAAGACAACCTTCGTGAATGTGATCCAGGTCCAGTAATCCAGCAGCCTTCTAGTTTGTGAACCTTAGCTGTTTGTTCTCCTGATCCAGTGCCCAGCTGATGGGGTTTTCTCAAATGTAAACACTTGATCCACACAAGTGGTATAAATGTATGCTCTCTGTATAAAGAATTCCTAAATGTGTTAAGTTAGGATTTCGTATCATTACTTGTATAAACAGCATATTGCCTTATTAAGGACTTCACAGTAGTATCCAAGTAAGATAGGGACCTGCCTTTAGAAAGTATGTTATGTTTATTGTTGTGGCTCCAGAAAAGGGTCTGGAGAATGACATCGTACCAGAAATCAGGTTTTCTTCTGCCACTGTTCTGAATGACTTGAGCTGAATGAAGAAATATTTTAAGAAATGTTCTTTTTGTATGCAACAGGAGTAAGTAGCATCTGCTAAGGTGAAGCAGGGAGCGGAAACGTAAGTGGTGGAGGCATTTTGCAGGTAACCCTGAATTGTTTTAAGACATGGACTAGGATTCAGCTAGCCATGTGTTTTACTGTTCCTCTGCTTTTATATGTCAATGGGTTTAGTAGCAACATTTTTTATACTGGTTTGAAAAAATATGAAAGAAAAAATATGAAAGAAAAAATATGATTCGTTCCTATGCTACTCCCTTACCTTTCAGCTTTGAATAAATATCTTAAGCACAAAGTAAGCATCTGCACTCATACGCACTTGTTCCTTTAAATCTCAAGGCTTGTAAGGATTTAGGGAACCTCAATATTAGTAAGATTGATGTTACTTGCTTTGACCTCTATTTCTTGCTTGGTGGGTGCACGGATTGTATTGACTAGATTCAGCCCAATTAGACTTTGTTCTCTGAAGTTGATGCAACTTTGCACCACTTATCCCAACATGCCCCATAGCAGCCCTTGATGTACAGAAGTCAAAGTCCTACCTGTGGTATCACATAAAATGTTTGTGGGTGCAAATGTTAGCTTAGCAGCTTGAAGTACGAAATACATATGTACAGGTTCAGAACTGGAGGTTTCAGACCATTCCAGAAAATAGGGATGGATGTGTCTAAAATGGTTGGTAGTCAATACCCTTGCATTATAGATTTGAACAATACTGATTTTTATGTATTTAGTTACAGTGCTACTGGAAAGAAAACTGAAAATGGTTTTGGACAATTTTCCTGTGACATTAATCCACTGTGCTTTTTTTATAGCAGTCTAGTCAAGAGGGATTGCTTTAGTCAAAGAGCTATAAACAATTACTTAATATTTGGAATAAGTAGTACACATATTTGGCACAAATAGCCAGGTGGGAGGAGTGCATGTGTGTGAGGAATGTTCTAAAATGTATCAAATCAGTTCAGTCAGTACAACTTGTTACACTTTTGGTTGGGACAAGTGCAATATGTGTTTAATTTATATGAATTTTTTCTAAAGAAACCTTATTTCGTAGCATTTTGCACTGTAACAAAATATGCTGGAGAAACCTGCAAAACTGGTATGCTTTTTATACCTTGGAGGTATGTTGGATGTTTTAGTGCCTACTTGCACTGAGATTCAAATTGAATGTTCAATCTAAGCTGCATATGCACAACAACTCACAGCAAAGACCATTTACACCTTTGTATAGTAGTCTGATTATTGTATATAAAATCAAGGGAATAAATTTTTTAAAAATTTTGACTTTGGGTCTTTAAAGTTTCTTATGTTTTACTCAGATGCTTCTTTGTGTTAAATCTAGCTTGGAAGAGGGTGGGGGTTCTGGCTTTTGCCTGAAGAAAATTGCTCCCCATCTGCCTTCTATGCACCACCAAGAAGGGCAGTGCCTCCCGCTGGATTAGTGCATGTAAGTTCACTAAAGCTTGCTTCTTCAAACTGATATTTTCAGCAAGTATCTTCCAGTGAGTTATTACAGCTACTAAGCGAACAATCCTGCTTTTAGAGCCAGAGAGCTGGCAGGACACTTGGACCCTTCATATTTTGTGTTTATTTGGTTTAAGCAGTGCTGATCAGCACCAAGGCTGCATGACTGTGTCCCCGCAAAGTCACACCAGAATCAAGAAGCAGGTCTGCAAACAGCTCTGTTCATACCTTACTCAGAAGAATGCTTGGCTCCAAGATGCACAAGTTTAGCAAAAGACTTTGTAGGTTGTCGGGTTTGGTTTTAGACAACACAACTTGCCCACAAAGAGCATCAATATTCCAACTACAAAGCCACAAAGGAAAAGCAGACTGTGTGGTATGACCTATGAAGATCATCTCTTTTTTTGTTTACTTCAGGTATTGGCTCTGCTAATTCATCTCCTTTAAGGGTATAGAAACCCTGTCAAGCATCAGTTTGCTAGATCAGAAAAGGAAAAGGTTATTGGAGAGCCCCTCGAGTCACAGATGTATCCTCACAGAGGTAGAGTCAGTGCTCACTTTATTGTGCTTCCACACGTTACTTTATACTCACAATCTGTGTTCACACGCTACAAGTGTACATATAATTGGCTACTACATGCTGTCCATTTGGTATATTCTCTATCTTAATTGGTTATAAGTTTCTGTCCATGCACTGTTACCTGATACCCTGCAGCCCCCCCTTCTTTTGCAGCTAAAACCTCCATTCTCTTTCTTATCTATCAGCTAACATTCCATTTTCTCATAACATGCCAAGGTCGCTCTATCTTTGCTGTTTGGCAAGTAGGCAGGGTTGTGCATACAGGCCTCAAGGATCACAAAATGCCCTGATTCTTCTAAAATATTTTCTACAAAAGGTCACTGTGACCAGGCCAGTTCCAAGTCAAGTACCTGGGCATTCTCAGCAGGAGCAACAATGTTGAATGCAGCAAAGAAACAAATACTTGGAATGAGCAAACAGTGTCTCCCTAGAAGACAGAAACATGTTAGATTCAAAAAGGACTCTTGGTATTTACCAGACAATTCTCTCCACAAATCCATCCATCTGGAACTTAAAATACTCAGTAGCAGAAACTGGACGCTACTCAACAAGTCTAAGAAAAGGGTAAAAGACAGCTTTCAACATAGCCTGATTCACTCACTTGAAATCTCTGACTCATAATTATTAAATCAGCCTCTTTAAATGTCATTCAGTTTCTTCCTGCTAGGTTTTTTGATATGCAAGGCAGTTTAGCCAGGCCAGAAAGAACTCTGCTCTGCCTACCCAGATCCTCCTTTCCACAACCATTATCAAGCATTTATGATAGCGGGTAGGAGATGCTCTATTAATACCCCAAAAACTGAAGGGAATACAAAATTCAAACTCACCAAAAGGAAAACTCACCTATTGTCAAGTTCCCATGCTCTGCTCTTGTTTTTATGACCCACCCTGTCACTGGATGGATCATACCTGCATTACAAGTTATTGCCACACAATCCTCAATTAGCACAGGAGGAAAAAAGCCACCTAGGTATGACCCTTCAAAGTCTGAAAGACATGACTACAGTAACCCCACTAGGGGGTGAAATTCAGTTCATTTATTATGTCTGCAACCATAAAATGACATGCTTCATATTTTTTTCCCTCTCTTCCTTATCTTTCCTTGCATATAGTTTTTTTTACAGTTCACATGAAGAAGCATCAAAACATTCAAGGGATGAAAGCCTGTACGCTGCAGGTGCAGGACAGGTACCATACTGGGAAAGTTACTAAGACACAAGCATAAAAAGTTGACCTTGCAGAGATGTTTGTTCTGTGATGTTAGATGTATTTACTATTAGGCTGGAAAACAGACGTTAACAGCTGTTGTTAGCCATACTTTCGATCTGTGGATAGTTAAAGAACAACTTAAAGCCCAGAAGTGTGCCAAACATTTTTAGATCAGCAAAAGGCGCAATTAAACCACTTTTCTGCCAGAAGAACAGCGAGAGAAAACAGCAGCTTACCCAGGGCAACATGCCATATCAAACACCACAGCCACAGAAACAGATGACAGATCTAAGGGACCATACGACTCTGGGAGGCACAGCAAGAGAGTAGGGAGCCAGAGAATTTGCTAGTTAACCTAATGGAGATGGGCTTTGAAACCACAAGGAAGCAACCTGCTGCTTTCAGTGTTCAGGAATTTATATATGTTCATGGGCAGTGGGGGAGGAAAGCAGAGGAAAATAAGCTATTTTCATCCTCCCCATGCAACAGCTTCCCAGTTATTTTGTACTACTGTTGTCCTCACTAATTACAACAATGGTTATCATTAACAGGAAAAAGAAACAGCGACATAATATGTACAATAATACATATGATATACAAGCTTTTACTTATAGTTTGTTATCAGTTTTAACTGATTGGACCTAGAATTTGATTTTAACCTGTACAGTTTCATCAATAAATAAATTGGAAGCAAGCAAGACAAGGTCCACAGAGAAAAATTATACGCTACACACTGATATAATTGGAAGAAAGGCAAATTCTAATGTCCACAAAATATTCCCCAGGCCTATGAAACTTTACATCTTACACAGTTAAACTGCTTCTTGGTATCATTCACTAACATTAGTTATCATTTACTATGGCTGCTTTTTCTCACTGAAAGACACCCCTCCACATTTTTTACTAAAGGTAAAAATAAGAGTTGTACCATTTCAAACATATCCCTGTGTCAATCTATAAAACACTAAAATCATGATGGAGCTTGACCTCATGGTCTGCACTGTTTGCTAAATATATAAAAATAGAACCGTCTCTAGAGTAATTTGACTTGTTTAGACTAAAGGTGGTATAGGGGAAATTTAGTGTTCTTTTTCTAGGACCTGATCTAATCATCTTAAGCAGAGATTCATCCTACACACCTTGAGGTGTACTCAAGTGTTGCAATCAACCAGGCCACATACCTTCTTCCTTGTGCACTGATGCGTTTTCACTTACAGAAACAACTACGACAGGTAATTCTCAAACAGATTAGTGATAAAAGTTCCAGCTTTTTAACTGCAATTAAAGGAGGTGAAAGTAAAAATAACTCTCTTGCCCTTAATTCCTTCAGGCAGATATCTGCTTCCCTGCCAGTTCAGAACTGACATAGTACACTTTCGTTTTCCATTCTGGAAAAAATGAGGTGGAATCCCATCCCTAACCTATTTGAGAGGAAAGAATGGAAACAAAAAATCCTCACAAGAGGAAATTATTCCCTAAAGAGCAGCAACACAGGACTTCCCTGCAACGTACGCCCTGCAGTCCAGAATCATAGAATGGTTTGGGTTGGAATGGACCTTAAAAGATCATCTACCTCCGCCCTCCCTGCCATGGTCAGGGACACCTCCCACTAGAAACACGCTCAGCAGCAACAGAGCTTGGGACTTCTTAGGGAGCTGCTGCTGCAGTGAAGCACAGGTATTTTGCACATCTACCAGCTAATCAAAATAGCCACTTCCAGCTGAAAGCATATCCATTAACACTATATGTCATCAGATTTCCATATTTCTCTTTGAAGGTATTTTATATGAATATTGGATGTATGGATCTCCTAAAATATATAATACATGTAACATTCAACAATTTTTATTTTCAGTCTTCATTTTCAGTGCCTTGCTGGTGCTCTTTTTATGAATGTACAAGAATACTTGTGACTCTCAGAAGTCAGCACAGAGCTGTACTTCTTAGAAATCTGCACTGGAGTGTGGCAAACTTGTCCTTTGACATGGGCACATTCCAAGTCTGTCCAGGCTACTGAACACCACCAGACACCCTCAAACACTCGACCTCCAAGTGGCTGTTCTGTCTGTTGGTCACGCTGTACCAACGGGTAACTCACTGCCATCTCCTGGCAAACCACGAGTACCTGTACAGAAGGAAATAAAGCCTTGATTTAGATGCTGCCTGCTATCACGTCAATTAGAAAGAAATCATACTTAAACCTACAAGAACACACATAAAAGTGGTATTAAGAGAAGCATCCAAAGTCTTTCTCCAAAAGGAAATTCATAATTTTCCAGACTACTTCCAGAGAAACAAAGGGACTGAAAAAAATTCTAGAGCAAAACTGCCTTAACAGTACAGGATAATTGTGACCACAGCCTAAGCTGGTTTAATTTAAGCAGAGACAATGAGAGTGCATACGGGATTCCTGATTAAATTGCCATATAAAACAAAGCCAGCAGCCATCCAGGTGGCATTTAAGCATTGCTATAAAGCTACCTACACACTATCAGCTCCTTGCAACTTGAAACTAGGTTAGTTCATATAATCAAACCAAATACTGTGTCTCTCCCATTCTTTTGCCCTAGGACTTCCAAATTAGGTTGATACAACAAACCTTTTCACTGTTCCCCAAAAAAAGGTGCTACTTTTTAACTATTCCATTTACACAGCTGTGAATAATTTTAATAGATTGGACAGCAACTTTTATTTTTATTCCTGCCTGCAAAATTTACACCCAACACTGAGTTTTGAAATCCACCAAAAATTCTGAAGTTTCTGAAGGACTTTTGATCTCTCCATCGCTTTAAGTAATACAGGAACATCAGTGTAGTTACTAAGTAGTCAAAACTTAATGCTGACAAACATTATTTACTTTCTTCTTCTCAAGCCACTGTATCAAAGACTTAAGAAATGTGCTGTACAGATGAAAAACTTATTATTCCAGAACAACCGGGTCAACCTGTGCCAGTACTAGTTACCTCCCGACTCGTAAGATTTCCTAGGCTGATTTGCCCAGCAGCCCTGACAAAAATACCCATTTTTCTCCATTTCTTCAAAGCTGTAAGGAATCACATTATCAAGTGGAAACACCTTTTCTCACCACTGTCATTCATCCTCATTGCTGCTTTGACATGACTAGCTTTCTTCAAACATTGTAAAGCCTCCAATAATTTTGCCATTTCTGTTAGCTATTACTTCTTTTGCTTTTTACTTACTGTGTATTAGCAGAGAAAAAGGATTTCCGTTGGCCTTTAGAAGTATTATTACTGCTGACAAGCTAGGTTGTTAAGAATGTGTTTAGTATTTGGCTTTGTTGATTGTAATTTGTGATAATTTTGTGGGGGAAGAGCATCAAATCACACCACCTCAACTCAACAGTGAACCTCTTCAAAAAGAGAATAACTAAAACCAAGCGCAAGTTCTGCTTAGGTCCTGGCAGAGAGGAAGGAGTTCTCAGCTCAGTTTCACTAATAATTTATTGATTTAGCCTTTCCAATCTCTACCTGGGCTCCTCCTATATCTTTCTCAAGAAAAACGGTCTCCAGAAATAATAGGTATGTAAGTTCAGTTTGTCCAATGTTTAAAGCAGAAATCTACTGCTATTGGCAGACCATGAACAGACACAGCTGGAAAAATAAATAGTCAGTTCTACCTTTTAAAAAATGGTCCACGTCCAAAAGATACCCAGCCACAGAATTTGTCTCCTTCCATTCTGACAGCAAGAGAACCAGATAAGGCAATAGCAAATATAATATCAAATTAACAGTAAAACAGGCATGATGAGGTAGCACTTAAATCTTTTCCTAGCTTTAAAACCACTGGGTACATTCTCCCCACCCCTCAGACACTTCTCCCATTACCTGAACTTGCTCACAAATTGGTAGTACCATGCAGGAACTTGTCAATATTAGGTTGGCAATGGTAGTTTCAAAGTCAATGCTGTTGCTATTCTCAAAGTCTGTAACATCTTCACTGAAAATCCAGAAGGAAAACTCTGGAATCCATTAAGCATGATGTTTTAAGATCAAGTTGTGCCAATTATACTTTAAAAGCTTAAATAACTTACAGAAGCTGCTCAATACAAGTATTTATTCATATCAATATGTAAATTAACTAGTTACAGAGCAAGACCTTTCATGCTACTAAGTACTGCTACTTACACTCAGGAGTGTATTGAGTGCTACTGATTTGAGGCTTAAATAAAAAATTTTCAGATGTCTCTCCTTAATCAGATGCAATATAACTAGGGGCAATATAAGTTTCAATTCCCAATTAATCCTCAAATCAATATTTAACATTAATAATTCAGTCTCACATGTATGTTCAAGGACAAAGTGCTGACACCACCAAGGAATCTCTTTATCTTGCAATTCAATAAAATGGGTACCATTAATGACATAGGAAAGGAAACTTCTGCACAAGCCTAACAGCATCATATATACGATTTAAGAAAAAAAACATAAGGTCAGTTAGAACTAGACTGAACTGATTTTATTTCCTTCCAAAAAGGACAGTAATTTAACTGTATCCCGAATTTAATTTAACTGTAACTATACAAGTTTCAGTATATTGTCCTGTTCAAGAACTGCTTATATTAAAAAAATGCTGCCAAAACTCTAATGCACACTTTACAATTAAACGTCCCATTTTTCTTTCTACCCCAACTAGCCTCAGACCAGAGCTGCAGTGTTCAGATTAACTTATGTACGGACGAAAATTCCCTTGGTCTTCAGTATAGTTTCATTAATAGCCATGGTTTTTTCTACTACCACCAAAACTGGAATCAGAAGTAAGTTTTAAAGTATTAGCCTTGAAAAATGAACTTTGTAAAACAAAATTCAGAAGATTAACAACAGTTTTTACTAGAACAAAATGTTCCAACCCTCTAAAAATACTTCTGCATTTCTGTGCACATCCTTATGTTTATTCATCTGTCACATCTTACTGTGGAATCTAAATTTCTTAATCTGAACATTTGAACAAATGAGCAGAAACCACTTTTAGTTAATCATCAAAACTTCAACAAGTTCTCTAATAACTCTAAGTTCCGTAAAAAGAGGTCCAACAAGGTTCCAAGAATTTCCACCATTACGCACAAATAAGTTTGCCAAAAGACAATTTTCTTTTTTTCTGGTATGACCACTCAAACCCTAGTGTTCCCCCACTTTCTATTGTTATTGCATTTAAACCTCCAAAACTGTTTACCTTGACTAAACAAAGGTGCCTACGTAGCTGTTTACTACACTGTTTTACCCAGTTGCTGTCCAGGCACACTGAAAACTTCCCACTACACTGTCAAGTCTCCGAGTCCACTGTTCGAGTTAATGGAAGTCTAGGTCACTCTAAAACAGAATTACAGTCACCAATCATGTGTAGGTATACACCTGATGTGGCATTATGTAATTTCATCACAAATTTCATCACTGTAATTGAATGTAAAGTAAAGGAAACTTGAGTTTATTTAGCTTCCAATTTCTGGGATGTCAAGAGGAACTAGGATTGCTCTGGACAACAAAAGAAAATAAGACTGTGCTTACAGATCATTTTCTGCCATATTCTTTCTTTAGGACCACTGTTTTATTGTTGCCCTTTCTATTACATGGGATGTACATATTATCAGGTGTTAATAAAAGGTCAGTGCCTGTACAATACATTCTACAACTGAGCACCACTTTCCGTAACTGAACAGGCAAAGAAATACACTGAACATCAGCATCTGGCAGTATTTCTCCAAAAAAAGTGACTAAAATGGGTTTAAATTGATTAACACTATTAAATCACATCTAATATTTGATACTACATGATTTCATTACAGCTATACGATACAATTATACAAAATGTGTTAACATCAAAGAATACAACCAAAATTAAGATAGCAAACAAAACCTATATAACTTTTTTTCTTTACAGGAAAATACTTTTGAAGTATGCATGTAACTGCCCATTCTCTTAAAGAAAATCTACCGCAAGCAAGTTATCAACCTCCAGAGAAATCACACATCGCATTACCACGCATATCCCCAAAAAGTGTACAATATGCACACTTGGAAAATACAAAATTAAAAAAATTGTAAGCAACAGGTGAGCTTCATATTTATAAGAATGTGAAAAGAAGTCCAATTTTAGCACTGTTGTATAAAGAATTGTCTTTTCTGATGCAAGTTCATGAACTGACCCCTCCAGCTGGGGCCACACTTTACAAAACACCGTGTTCTTGAAACAGGATAACAGATCAAGGTAGAGCATCTTAGTAATGTCACCTGAAACGGTTTTTTTGTGGGGTTTTTTGCTTTTTATTTACTACTTATCAAAACACGTCCTTTACATTTGTAGAGTTCTTTTTTTAAAATTCTTTCCTAGAAACAATATACAAAGGGGAGGCGTATTTAATTCCAATTCATACTCCTGTAAGATGCTTTGAGTTCAAGAGATATCTCCTCCAACTTTCACTGGTTGTTTTTGGCCTTAGCGTGTGTTAAGATGTGAGATTTCAGGTTAGTTGATTGCGCAAACTTCTTATTGCAGCCGTCGAATGGGCAAACATAGGGCCTGTCGCCAGTATGAATTCGCACATGTGTGCGTAAATTGAAGTCCAGTGAAAAACGCTTTCCACATCCTTCAAATGTACACTGTTGAAAGAAAAATACTCCATTAGTTACAAAACAGTACTCATTTCAATCACTGATTAGAATAATATTCTTCTTTGAATCACTAGATTGTACAAACATGAAGCCAGATCCTGAGGATTATTAGAGACGAAGCCGTGGGCATCACTTGTAAACTGCATTAAAAAATAAACTGAATGTCAGGTTGTTTTACCACAGTAATACATCTGTTCTCAAAGAGGGAAATGGCTTCCAGCTGGAAACCAAATGCTTTCACTAAAAACACCTTCTATGCATCTGAAACAGCATTCTGCTGTGCTGTACTAGAAAGCAGAAACTATGTTTCACATCATAATTTCTCCCTTTCAGAGATAATTGGCAAAGATTTGCTTATTTTATCAGTTTTACTTTTAAGATGGGCTTGGAATACAAAGGGCAGCTTATTTAGGAGTCAATATTTATATTTATCACACAGCAGATCCAGCATATGCTTTTAAGTGAATGCCTGAGGACTGCAAATCAAGTTTCTGAAATAACTTATTTAAAAAAAAAAACGCATCAAAAGAACATATCTTAATCATGTACTGGAGAACACGGATACGCTATGAATACCTGTAAAGAAGATTTATAAGGAGTATCATAGGAAGCAAGCACAGGACCTCTGGTGGCAGCAGCTCACATGACTTGATACGAACGGAAAGGGATTCAGTGATTACCATCATTCTGCTGAAAACTGATAAATACTTGCTATCGAAAATTAGTATCATGAGTCAACTGAGCAAACAGCCCCAAGTCTCAGCGGTCCACAAGTGCTAAGTTGAAAAAATGATAAGAAGAAAGAGACACTTTCCTCACTGAGTAGTAACTGTGGACTTCATTTTTAAAGTGGGTAACTAACTACACAGTGTATTTTGGAAGGTATTTCCCATGTACATACAATTTGCCATTTCTACCAAAAGCCCGAAGAAATATTTGAAAGACAGCCTAATTTGCTTATGAGGTCTTCCTGTTTTTAAGGTGACCATTCAGTGCCTCATCTGATTTTAGAAAAAACATAGCAACTCCAAAGTGATATGGAGGCTAGGTTACAGTTTACACCCAAGTACCATAATTTATTTGGTAAATATGTCTGGATGTTAACAATACCTGAAAGGGTTTCTCTCCAGTATGAACTAGTTGATGTCGCTTTAGTTTAGAGCTCTCCACAAAGGCCTTGCCACATTCTGCACATACGTGTACTCGAGGGCCATGAGTGTGCAGATGCTTCCTCATGGCAGAGTTGTCCCTGAACATCTTTGTGCAGCCCTTGAAAAGAACAGTGAAACTCAATTAGTAGATAAGCTAGTTCTGATAAAGAAACTTTTATCTGCTACAGTGCAAGCATTTAAAATGCTTTTATATCCTAAACACTTTCTTAAGGTATTTTTACAAAAGCAATACCAAGAAAACTAATCATTTGAAAAGTTGACACAAAAACCCCACACCACTACCAACAATCCCAAACACAAAAACCCTAAACACACTTCTCACTTAGTAGTATGGACCACATGCAGTCAAATGAATAATAGGACAGTCTCAAGGAGAAGATGGAGCTCTGACAGAAGCAAATGAATAATCAAAATGAAAGCACTTAGAGTTACAGGAAAAAAACAAATAAAAACATCCAAAAGATGGAATGATAGATAGTTCATGGATACCTATGGTATATTCTCCAATGTGTTATGTTCTGATCACTACAATATATGATATAGCCTCTAAAATGCCACAGATTATTCTGTAGCACCACTTTGTATGTGCACTATTCCATCTCTCAACATTCTGTCCTCTTCCTCCTCTGTCCTTGTTTCTGAGAAGAAATGAAGCAAAAGGGTTTCCAGCATGACAACTTTCAGAAAGTACCTTGTCCAAACTGGTAGCAGCAGACTTACGACTACCACCTTGAGGTATAAAGAAACTGCCACTGCTTCTAGAGTTTAACTCACAAAGTGATAATGGGCAACTAAGTGAGGTAGGAGAATCGCTGAGTTTAGGGCCAACTCAACCTAAAAGCGCAAGATACTCACATTAACTGAGGTACAGCACCAGAAGTCTTAATCTGGGGTCCATGCTGCACTGACACAGGAATACTACTTTTGATTCCAGAGTATGCTTAAGCCAGCAGCAACCTGGGGCTCTCTTTACCTAACTTTTCCATATCTTTTTTTCACCTTTTAGTGACAATCAACAGACATCTATCACACGTGTTAGAAGTGCCTTCCTCAAAGTTCAAAATCCCTCATATAAAATCCTATTAACAACTGTAAATTCTACTTGTACTCCAAGTGATGCTGTTTAAACTTACATAAAACTAGTCTACATACACCATTGTACTATAAGGCGTAAAACTCAACAACAGAAATTAAAGGAAAGTTCAATTGCTAATCTTAAATTCTACACGCTTCCTCTTTGGAAATTACTTTCTTCAAAACTATTTGCCACATTTAAGTATGCCTTATCTCATTAAAAAAAGGGAAATGCCACTTTCAAGAAAAGTTATCTCTTCAGGGACTCGAATTTCTTTGGCTAACTTAAGAAGTATTCCACCATTCACTGCACATCACAACTGTGTGGGGCAAAGCAGCACCAAGATAAACACATCAACTTTTTTTGCATTTATTTCAAAGCCTTTGCTTGCCTGTCAGAGAAATAGATACATCTACAATGTTTTTCTTTTTTTAAACTTGAAGTCATAAATGCACAAAGCCTAGAAATACTAGAAGAGAGAAAATGGAAGGACAGAATATTCTTTCCCCGCCTCCCCTGTTCATGAGGTTGAGGCTATGAAAAAGCAAATCAAAGAAATGAAGGCAGCATTCCTCGGTGTTGCAAGGAGTAATTGTTTCTGCATCTCCACACACTATACTACAATAAAACATGACATTTGTAGACTGTGAAGAACTGGAAATCCATATAAGCACGAAGAGGAATCCAACAAACTATTTAGACTACGGTTGTCAGAAGCTTTCTATTCACGCTCTCTAACGTGTACTGTTAGCTATCTGCCCTGATTATTTGCTTAGGCTTACACTTATCTAGACCAGAAGTCAGCAAGATTGCATTTGTCTTTTTTTTCATTACAGACTAAGTCAGCTTACAGGAGCTCTACAAAAGCTAGATAATACAGTAAACCTAGATGCCACCAATCCAGGTGACTGGCAACATTTATTCAAGACAGAGGCTTCCCCATTATCAGTGGATCAGAATGATATCTCCAAGATGCTTCTCAGGCCCTTTCAATATGACACACTTCCAGCTCTGTGTAATGCAATTCAAAGTCTTCCAATAATGCTGACTTTGACATCTGCACCATAAATTGCTGATTCCTGATCTAGACTCCAAATCTGTCATTGTTTCCAAGCAGAGGATATATAGATCTTAGGAACGTACTTTGAACAGCTTTCAGAACATTCTTTCAAGTATGTATTCTTGGGTGGCAGGAAATCACAACAGTAAAACCAGCATGTTAAGGACTGTGCATCATGGTTACCAGAAGATTAGGGATGCACTAACCTTAAGACAAGGAATGGGAATAATAAATTATTCAGTAAAAGGTTTTTAAGGAAGCCTCTAAAGAATGGTAACTAGAATACAGTAAACTGAATGTATTCTATTAACAGCAAGTTACTCATTCCCAAGAGAAAATATCAATACAAAATTCTAGTCTACAGATTACCACCTACTCAGAAGCCGAACATTTTACTTACTTTGTGAGGACAAGCTATCGTTCGTGGAGCATCATCTTCTTTAATTTTTCTTGGTTTCATTCTTAAAAGATAAAAAAATTAGCAGAAAAACATTAATAGACAGCTCTTCTCCCATAACTGCCTACATAACATGAACATTTATTCATTAGTCAGTTTAATACTGTCAAAACCTTCATAATATTATCAACAGTAAAATTTTTTAAATATTTAGAAACTTCAGCTTTTTCCAGAAGGACCTCTCAAATACAGAACGTGTTTAATACTACCTTCCTATTCTTATGAATATGTGGGAATACTAATTGTAGTTAGGAGGTTTTGTTCAAAAGCTCCACTTTTGCTGTCCCAGTACCCAAGTGGTCTATTTATCTTCATTTCCTCTCCAACCCTGCACCAGAATATGAAGAACAGAGTAGCCTCAATCGTTCTCTAGTATTTTCACCACATGAGACTTCAGAAATCTCTACAGAGCAGGGAAAGCAGGCAAGCTGTGAAATCTATAGACAATACAGACATTTGTTATAACCACAAAAATAGCAATTATTCTTACTTTAGGCTACTGTACACAAAGATTCTGCTCTTGGCAACCGACAAGTAATATCTTTACTCTAGCTCACTGATAGGGAAATTCACCACTACTTTATAGGCACCATTATTCTTCACTAAGGGGTAAGGAGCCCAGCAAACTACTGCTTGCATGTGTTAGGTGTTTCAAATATAGTAAGACACCCTGTAGACAACAATGTTAGACCAGTCCTTCCATAACAACCACCTGTCTGAATGCCAGAGAAGTCAGCTGCGTGGACACTATTCTGGGAAAGTGCACTGCCCTTCACCTGCCTTTATTTCTCAAACATGTAGTGCTGATCTCCACCTTACGATGGAGGTAGGTAGTCAGGTGGAAATAAATGTACCTTATACAGCTGGGGATTCACTTAGATAAGTAATGAGATTTTGAGCATTTCAAAAACTTGCTGTAGAAGGGAAGGTTAGTCTATGTGAGTTCCTGAACAACTTTTCCTGGTAATACAGTACAAGATCGTTCTGTATGGCAAGGTAGATACATATCATGGCTGTAAGTTAAATGAAAGGTTTTCTAGTGTACTTTCTATTCTCAATTAAACAGATAAGTGGCTTGAATTCCACAAAAGAACTGAAGTTATCAGATTCACTATTCTTAACATTAAGAAGCAGAGGAGTCTCTTGCTATCCAAGACAGTTTTAATTCCCAGGAGTTCAGTTCCTGGAAACAGACATGGAAGAACACTGTTGGGGGAACAGATTTCCAAGTAGAATCATAGAATCTTCTGGTTGGAAAAGACCTTCGAGATCATGGACTCCAACCGCCCAAACCGCACATGCATCCATGTACTTTTTTAACATGCATTTTTAATAACTGACCTGAGCCTGGCTAAGCAGCAACTTCCAAATGCTAAAAATAATTCCCAAGAGCTGTAAGGAAAATAAGCAAAAATCCCTCCAATTTGACCACGTAAGCCTTTGCTTCTTTACAGGCAGAGTTCAGTTTTGTTCGGTACTGTCACATTTCTATGCTTATGGCTGAAATCTGCTGTTTCGCCTGCCTCCTTCATGTGGACAGGTGAGAGAGGGCAGCAGTGGAAGGCCTTGTGAAGCTGAATAAATGCAAGAGCAGTGAAAAACCTCCTCGAGAACTCCTGAAGACTGGATCCAGAAACACTTCCTTACAGTGGAGTCACATGTGGTGGAAAAGTCTCCTATGGTTCAGTTGTCCTTCAAACAACTTGACTCCTCTCAGTATTGCAGATATAGTGCAGTTCAACTGATGACAGATTAAAGCACGTGACAGCCACTTCACAGACAAAACGTTAAAACCTCAGGATTTAGAGGCTGCAGTTTTTGTTTTCTTCAAGAGGATTCCAGCTGGCTCAGCACCTCCAGACTACACTGCATATGTACAGTGCTAACCAAAGAACACTGCAGTTTCCTGCAGAGTTCAAAATACAGATGCAAGAAAAATATGGAAGCTGGAGAGCATCATATCCAACAATATCCACATTTACAGATACTAATAGCTCCTAGAAGACAAGTGTGAGGTATTTGTGTTGACAAAGCTCCTCTTGCACCATCACCAGCAGAATAACTAAACATTTCGTCAATTTAAGGGTAGAAACATCTTTAACACAGCAAACTATATCTTTTCCTGTACACCAGCCTCTTTATTTAATCTTCCTAATAAATCTTCTTTTTCAACATTTACAGACTAACTTAAATGACTTTGTTGGTTAGACTTAATTTAGATAATCCAGTTGGAATACAGAATGATTGTGCTGTGTTTAGTTTATGCAGCCTCTTTGGTTAAAGCATTAAGTATCTAAATCCAAACAAGTGACTGGAATTAACTCACTGACTACACCCTCCAGTGAAGTTGTAGCCTAAGAGTACTACAGGTACTAAGGCTACAGGAAAACACACAGATGAGCTTTCTTATAGTACCCCTACAGAAAGTTTTTAACTACCCTTTGCATGGGATTCTCCTTATTATGTCCCTACAATTTCTACAGAAGGAAAAGACACAGAAATGAGCATCTGTTCTGCCAAAACGGACCCACATGAAAGAACATAGTGCTGTGGTTTAATGCCATTAGAAAACATACGCCCTTAGGGGACAAAGTTGGTGCCAAAACCACCTCCTTTACTTCTAACTCTTAGTTACAAGCCCCCTCCTCCCCCCAGCAAAAAACTTCAAGGCCCAAGATCTGCTTTGTCCATAACATCGTCAGAATGAGTAAAATCGCTATTGTTCTGAAGTCTTAACAGACCATCTGTAAAGGAAGAGACTGGACAGAAAAGGATGACATAACAAGGAGATGTGGTACACAGCTTTGGTGGGCAAAGCCTGCATTTTTTACACTTGGCATAAGACCCCACTGATCATCGTGTTAAATCCTATTCATAACTCTTGTGTCTTGCCTCTGGCATTAAGTAAACCTTGGAGAAAGAAATGCTGCAACAGTGTCATCTGTAACAGGCTGCTGAAGCACAGTGAGAGAGAAAACAGCCTGGCCAGTGTAGTCAGGAAGCTTCTAGATCAGCACAGTCAGGAAGCCTGAGGAACCAATCACAGCTGAACGGGACGGTCAGACATGGAACGGACTGGAGCTTCAACATGCACCTTACATTTTCAGTTCAGTGTTTCAACAACCACTTGAGTGCCCATTCTGGAATAAGGTGACATTTTAATTTTTAAGCTTGGTTTCTAAATTGAAGAGTATCAGCTCATCTGTATACTTGAAAGTAAAAACGTTTAGTCTCTATTGACTACAAAATGACAAAAAAGTTTAACTAATAAGGGGACAGATTTAAAATCTTTTTGTTTCTCCTGTAAGTATGGGAAGTGGGAAATTTGAACTTAAAATGCAGAAAAAAACCGTGTGTAAGCAAAGGGTTCCACAGACAACCAAGCTATTCAACCAAACAGAAGCTTCAGCACAGGAAGAGGCAGAAAACAGTGCCCATGTTGTATCTCGGTCCACAGATAGCAAGAAGCTGCTGGGCCCTTCACATGCTTGGATTAAAGGCATGAGGTCACATACACCATAGACACAGCCACAACAGGTCAGTTTGTCAGAAGCGTCATCTTGTTCACAAGGCTGTGGAATTCATACGGACAATCACTCAAAGACGACTTACATATTCAAACATATTAGAAAAAAGATTTTGGCCTTACGTTAAAATTAACTTTCTGCAAAAGGAGACCAGACTAGAACATGGGTTGTTGATCTTAATTACACTGTTGCAGGTAGCTCTTGCTGGTGGTTAGACCTTTGGCTCCCACCCAGTAGAGCATCCCTACCAGCACCGTCCAAATTTTCTTAGCCTGAAACATTAATCAAAAACAGACCTCTAACACATACCACTATTTAAAACAACTACAGACACACACATTAATACCTGGGTAGAACTTTTGAAATGGCTGCCTTTGCAGAAAGTCAATTTACACGGCAAGACCAGAATTTTCATTTCTGCAGCGAGTTTATGTGGGTCTTGCCTAGTAGTAGCAACTGCAGACTAGTTAACTGCAAAAAACTAGCAAGTGTACCTTTTGGATCAAGGCATCGAGACACTGTGATTAAAAGCTAAGTCTGTTAAATTGTACTGAGGTATCAGGAAGGTGAGCAACCCAACCGCCTCACAGAATGAGTTCCATAAAAAGCAAACTCTTACCCATGCATAAAGAACACTGAGTGAAATCACAGGTATTAAACCACTCAGTTCCTCAGAATGAAGAAAACAACTCTGTCACTCTGCAGTATCAGGAAATACCAGCTACCTACCTCCTGGATTCATCTACCTAGCTAAACTGTACCTTGACAGAACCAACCCCCACCCCAAACCTCTGTCAATCCATACAATCTACTATCTTGTAGATAGATCCAATTTTAAAAGTCAGCCGCAAAACCAGTGGTAAGGCTAAGAATAAAGAAAATCCATAGGTAAAAACAACGAATAGTATAGAATTTCCCCCCTGTCAGCTCCACTTTTTGCCTCTGTTAAAACTATGTTCTCATATCCTTGTTTCTCCCTCTATACATAAATCTAAACAGTACTAGTTTCTCTCAGGCAACTCCTTCGACACATCCTAGACATCACTGATGACAAACTATGACATGCACTGTGCTGGCAACCGCACCCTTAAGAGTAGTTAAAAGAGGAGGAAATTATTCTGTATCAGTTGTGTCACTGCCACTTCTAATCTGTTCCCTTGCACTGCCCTGCTCAGGCTCATGGGCCCTGCACTGCTGCAAGAAGTCATTTGTGCTGAAGGACTCCTGAAACTGGCTAGACTGGCTTTTGGATAAACAGACAAAAGAGGAGTGGTGCGAAGTGTCCTAAGAATTTATCTACACCAGTAAGCCCACAGCAGTGTCTTACCATGCCTTCAGTCACAGTTAGGTAGGAAAATATCATAAAAAGAAAAAGCTCTTTTTCACTGCAACATTCTAGCAAAAATAATTACTAGTTTTTTACCAGTCAAGAAGAATGTCATATATGTAACCAGAAAGGGGGACTGTTGCACTGTGGTACGGAGCAACAGAAGAACACCACTTTGGGTAAAGCAGTTGTCAGTTTACTGCCCTTTAAACTTTTCTTTAGCAAGAACAAAACCAGTACAAAAGTGCACTCCTCAAAGAGGCTTAAGTCATAAATCTAGGCGACCAGAATGCTTTGTCACTTTTAAGAATGGTGTCTGATTTCAAACTGTAATGCAGTTTTCTCCTCTTTGTTTTTTACCTGTTTTGGAAAGCAGATAGAAAGGAAGGATCGTTCTTACAATGACTCCCCTTCAGAAAAGGTACTATTAAGAGCAGAAGACAAAGCCATGGAAAGTAAAGGTTTTCTCACTAGGATCCATTACTGTGCCTATTTCCCACCTACAGCATCTTTCCTTTTTATTTCTTCATTTTACTGATGCGTGTGTATTCTGCCATCTTTAGCCATTTCAGTCAAGTAACTGTATAGAGGGTAAGAGGAAGAGAGTGGGGAATCAGTGACTTTTTAGTGGCTTTATTTGAGGGAAATTTGTCATAGGCACCAACTAGACATACGTCTGCTGTTTTCCCAAGCTTTTAGTACCAAGAAGCTATGACACAGCTAACTACAAAATCAGTTGTAGTCGGTTTAGAATTGGACGAAATATTTTTTCACTTGAGGGGATTTCCAGAGTCCCAGTCAAAGGTACAAAGTGGGAACATGGTAATTTATTAGGTTTTATTTCTTTCTTAGCAGAACATTCACAACTAGTGTTTCACATTCTGATATGATTGCCCAAGAGAAAGCCACTTTTTTTTCTTCTTTTTTATTGCATTTTTAAAGCATACTAGATAAAATGCATGAGCCCTACAACAGAATGAGATAGTTTGAAAGAGCTGATAAATTGCCCAATCAGGTATAATTTACGATCATTTTTCTATGCATTACTGAACATGTTTTAATGTTCTGACACAGCTGTTTATTCACAATGCTTTCAATAGTTTCAGAATGTATAAAAGCCTTTCAGGAATAACTATAACAGTTCCAGTTAAAGGATCCGGATTCCTGCTACACGACTCAATGATAAACGCACTAAAAAAGCAGTGATGGACAATTGTATCATCAGAGCCAGTACAACCACTTGCTCACTCTGCCACTGCCATCTACCTGCTGAGCGCCAGCGGTGTCCACTGCAATGCTGAATTACTACGGGTTTAATTTTATTATTTCTTTTAAGGTTGCAGAGGACTTCAAATTTCAAGTTTCACCTTGCCTTACCTCCAACTAACCAGACCACAATCAAAACTCCAGAACCTCACCTGAAATCTGTTACCACTAGAATTCAAGTTTTTGCCCCTTTTAAATCTAACCTCAAAACATTTTTCCTAAGAACCAATGTAGATGTCTCAGTCAATTCATCCTCAGCCAAAATAAGATGTATGGATACAAGCAGTGTTTCCAGCCTGGGTTGGAGCAGCTGATTTCTAGAAATCTATAGAGATTCTTCCAGATACCTTAATGAAAACAGGAAAGCAGCCCAAAGTAACTTGTTCTCAACTGCTCAGAATTTACTTAGCATACAAATCTACTACCCAATTCTATGTGAATTGTGCACCATCAAGTCATCAAAACACAAATTTAGTTACTCAAAACTGTACTCAAAACACCTGAAGCTACTCAAGTTCAAAAGTAACCGTTTTGGCTTCACGTGCTGCTGAAACTTTTCAGAATACAGCTAGTAAGAATTTCAATATTCTCAATTGCATCCAGCAATGCCTGAAAGTTTCAGAGAACTTTACACATTCTTTTAGCATGAACAACTGTATTCCTAGGGCGTCCAAATTCAATGGCAGTACAGGTAAACCCATTTTTTCTTCCAGTTTGCTAAATAAGGTTTATAGAGATACTGCACACAGCAATCTAGATCAACAAGAATAGGTCTGTAGATATCAGTGCTTGAATTCATGCTATTAGCTAGAAGGAGTCCCTTCAACACGCTTCACTGCAAGATGGTCAAGACCTTAACAAGCAGCATTCACATTCTAATACTCATTCTTCAGACTCAGCTATACACAATAATTTAAGGTTTAATATACAACTAACAGTTTTCTTTTTCGTTTTCCTTTTCTTCTTTACTGCAAGAGTAAAAATTTGACAGTCATCAATCCTGACCAAGAAATCCAAATACCTTTCTTAAAACAGAATATGCATTAAGTTTTCACGTTCTACAATTAATCTACCAGAAAAATTCTTCACAGGTTTTGGGCAACTTGGGGATACTACTAAAGGCTATGTCCCCCAGGCTGCTGACTCTACCACGATATATTTGTCTCAAGACAGAAATGGATTAAATTTTATCTGTTGTACAGAAGTATATTAACAGAAAAGTGACTTGCACACATAGAACTCAATCCTTCTACAAATTCTACCTCTAGAACTTCCTAGAACATTCCATCATGAATAAAAAAAGGCAGTAATTTTAAATTACTGCCAGCTGCCACTATTTTCCCAACAGAAAAGTAACTAAACCCCAAAGACGCAGCGCATTTTACAATATTAACAACTATGTAGACTGATTTGATGGAAGCAATCTGGTCATTTCAAGAAGCCCAAATCCTGGCAACCATTTCAAGTATTGAGATCAGTCTGGAGAAAAATATTCAGTATTCACATGGAGAGTACCCTATAATGAACTATTTAAACCTCCTAACAAAAGATTCAGTACTTAAATATTTAATGGAACCGAAAGTTTCAGCGTGCTTTAAATAACTGAAAACACCATTCTAAGGACATAAGCAGAAACGTGTACATAACAATTTAGAATTAGAATGCTATGTACACTTAAGAGTATCACTTCGCAAAAAATTGTATTAACCTTTCAGCAGATCTGGAGAAACACACAATTTTTACCAACAATAGCAAAACAAGTAACAACAGTATCAACAGCCAGAATGTCTACCACCACCACTTCAGATAAAACCCTGTTTTCAGTTGTTCGTGCTATGTATTTATAAGATTCCTGCAGCAGGGAGCAAGCCCTGCAAAACTATCTTACTAGGAGCCTCCAAAACCCACACTTGAATGGCTTTACTGAAGGTAACTGTAGAACAAGGTTGTGCTGGCACTCCTCTGGAACAAACACATTGAAGAGTAACAGAACACCCTTGTGAAAAGCACCCAAGATCAATCAGATGAAATGAAAAGAGGCACACACTGGACACCAGGATCCACTAACCAAGAAGCCAGACCAGAACTTGTCTCAACAGTCACTGCCATCTAGCAACTAGCTGGAAAACCCAGTGATAACAACAAAAAGTTCATACTTCTCCCTTTTACCAGCTGAGCCAGGAAGTCAGAGTCTCAACACATGACCCTCCACCTGCTCTAAGAGTCAGAATTATGCAGCAGAACTCTGAAGAATACCCAGCTGGTAACAAAATGAAAGCGAGTACAATACAGTTTTGCTTTCAACTTAGGGAAAAAAACAGATTATAGCAGCTGCAGAAAGCTAACATTTGTGCTCACATATTTGCAGACACCAGCGTTAACGCTGCCCATGCACTGAGTGAAGGATTATGCTTTTGGTAATTATAAGCATTACATGCAAAGAAGGGGTCCAAGTAAACGCTGCAAAGGCAACCGTAATGTCCCAGCTTTCTGGTGGCAAAGCAACTTCTCTGACGGCCACAGACTGCCATCTGGTGGCCACCGGCACCCTGGAGCGCTGGGTGCCAGAGCCTGGGCTCTGAAGAGGGAGGGGCAGAAACGCAGGACACTTTCAGTACTTCACTGAACAAAGAAGCTTCCGTCACGTGATTCGAAAGTAAAAGTCACCCCGTAACTCAGTCAATGCATTGATATGTAAACTAGCCAAAATTACGACTCACTAGAAGAAAATCCCAGCAGTACTGTTACTAATTGTGAAACTGCAAGACACAGCTCCATTAAAAAGAAGTTTAAGACCTAGAGCTCAAGAAGTGAGAAGCAGATGAAAAAGAACAGTAAGTGGCTTTACAAACTAAATATTGTAGTCTGACTTTCTTGTGGTGAACAACCTGAATGCAGCATTTTACTTCTGAGATCCTTTAGAGCCCAAGAATCTAAGACTACTCACATGAAAGATACATTGCCACGTCAAACAAAGATGCAGCTTATCAACATAATAAGGTCCAATCTTACCTGACAAAAACTAAAGACCAGAAGTCATAGAAGTCACTGCTGAATATAAAACCCAGTTATTTTAACATGGTATCAGCTACTCTGTTCTGAATTAAGTCCCTTGTTTCAGAAGATGATTAAATGGCACAATAAGCTATACTAAACCTACCTACCTCTTTTGCCTAACAGTTTCATAATTAAACCAGTGAAAAGAAAACCATCTCAGTTTAAATATCCTTTCTTCCTACTTACCTAGCAAATTCAGCCAGTTGTTTGGGGTCCGAGAGGTCAATGCCAGGGATTCCACCAGGAGGAAGTTTCTTCCCTGTCATATACTCTGAGTAATCTGGAGGAGAATTCTCTCCAATGATCTGTTCTTCCACCACTGTTTCATGGTCAATATCTTTTTTATCATCTGAAATACACAAAATACTGAATTCAATAAATACTAAAGAAAAAAACAGCATATGTTATTAGGCTGCATCTTAATATAAATTCACTATCACTATGAACTTAAAAGAATACACTGCACTTCCAGATTTCCATGACAATTGTAAAGAGTAAAAAGACATCCAAACAGTTACCACATGAAGACCACAAAAAGAACACAGTGGGCAAGAAACAAAAAGCAGAAGCTGCATATCTACTTAAACACAAACAAATAAGGAAATAAGTAGAACAACCTTATGAACGCTGGCTTCATTTGAAAGATAGTGAACTTTTCCCGAAACAACGCTTAAAATATTTAATTCCCTTAATCTGTTCAACACCAGCCACCACCATAATCACTTTGGATACCACCAGCAGACTGTAATCAAACAAGCTTCTCAGAAAAGGATGTTGAGACTACTGATGCTTACCTCAGAGTCTTCAGAACTCTTTGACCTCCAACAGAAATGCCATTGAGAGGCAAGAAACTTAAAATAACTGCTAATGGGCTTCAGCACCTGCCCATAAAATTAACTTTTTTTTTTTCAACACTTGCAGACAGGTCTGAAAGGAAGCAAAAAAACTAAAGAGTGCATTTAATCCCAAAGGGGTTCTTCCTTCTGTAGCATAGGACAGCCTAAGCTCTTTCACATTCTTACTATGAAAACAGCAGATAGGGATCATTCAGAGCTTTGACCTGCAAGCCAGTTAAGACACTGCTATTCTATCCACTCCAGAGTTCCTCCTATGGATTCGTGCTCAAGGACAACAGTGAAATCAGGTGGATGATATGCTGTTACTGTCTACTCACATTCAGAGCTTAGAATGTTCCTAGACATGATGTCTTCTCTCTCCTCCTGCTATTCTGTAACAGAAACTAGAGCAGCACAAAGAAGACAGAATGAAAACCTCCACCTATGTTCCTCACTACACTGCTGACACCAGCACAAATTGAGACACAGTAAATTTTAACCCAGGACAATAGGGGTATATACATTGGGAACTACTCAGGTAAACAATAAAACTTGTCAGTACAGTACTCCTACTCTGTGCATGGGGAGCAGATTCTGCAAATATTTTACACACAAGAGGCTTTACAAAAATAACAGGAAGTTTTATTTTACAGGTAGTGTTTAAGGAATGGAAATACAAGGTGGTAGGACAGAAATAGTATTCCCTCGATTTTATTTTTTTTGAAAAGGAAACAAGACAGAAAACAAACATGGCAATGTTTTTCTTTTTCCTAAATAGAAACACAGGAAATATCATTATTCATTACTCAGTAACTCAGGTTAGAAAAGAGAGGATAAGACATATGCAAGAAGAAATGTACTAACGACAAATTTCTATTCAACTTGTAATGCCTGCTTTTAATGTTTGCCACCAAGCTATTTCTAGAAATGTTACTGCTAGCTTGGGGTTTAATCTGATCTACCAGATCAAATAGCAGTTCACGTATACGTTCCATGGTGAAAGAGGAAAACAGACTCCAGCACTGCAAACACAGAAGCGTTAATAGGAAACTACTATCTGCAGCATTAAACTGGAAATACACTATAAAATTGCCTATTTGGACCATTTTTTAATTCTGATCTAGTTTCCCACTCTCCATAGTACCTTCCAGTATTTACTAGTGCTTTAAAGAAAGCAAATGAATTCACCTTAAGCAAGGACTATATGGTAAGCCTCACAGCACCTGTATGACTAGCAAATTCAAGTCCATATACCTTCAATTTGGCAACAAATTGTTTTTCCAAACAGAAGCTTGAGAAAACATATTTAGCAATGCACACACAAGCAGAAAAAATATTATGAAGTTCAGAAGAACACTGAACTTCTATAAAGCCAAAAGCACTGCCTTCTCTGTGATGCAGACTAGAATGAGATCAGCCACCTTCCACAGAGTCTTTTTTAACTACTATCCAGAATCTCCAGTTTCACCATTCAATGACATTCGTAACAGAAACGATTTTTCATTTTCCGCCTCAGATCAGATGTATGAATCAACAGGGAAATTCTGTATAAACTCTGTAAGATCTTCTTTCTTTCCCCAGTGTAAAGGCTTGCTATTCCACAATGTTTTCTTGCTATTTGAGGGTCAAACTGAAAGAAAGTTGGCCTTCAGTCCCTTCCCAAAGGCCTGCCAACTGAAATAAATTTCACAGCTGCTCAATTCCACAGGCTATTGGAGTGAAAAACTATGAACACATTTCTTTGTACAGTAGAAAATTAGAGAAAGTATCCTTATATATATATTGACAATAAAGTGAAAAATAAAAAACAATCAAATTTCCCTACACCAAAAAAAATACATCTCTATAGCAGTACATACCTGCAGTTTTAAAAACTGATTTAAACTAAAACAGACTAAAACAACAACATACAGAACATTTACCTTGATGTGTTATGTCAGGCTAACATTCTTCAAGACAGAAGACCTGGTTCACACCAAAAGTCACATCTTTTGAAAAAGTAGCAGCAGACTCCAGTAGCTCTTTAGTAACCAGACCATGCTGTGACACTGTCAACTCATTAGGAAAACAAAACAAAAAAACAACACACAAAACCCCACACACTCTTCTTCAGAAGTATTTTGGAAGAACTCTACTAATGTCTTCTCTGCACAAATTTATCACAAGTTTACTTGTGATGCTCTACCAACCTGGACTAAGCAGCTCAAAGTTTGGAGGCTAAAGTCCAAGCAAACTTTCACCCAGGCTGCCAAGTTAACCAATATTCTCACTGCAAACAGAGTAAGTTGACTACCTTATGTTTTCTACCTTAGAGCAAGTCCTGATGCTCACTACTTCCAAATTAGTTCCCCCCTTTCCTCTCATGAAGCATCAAAGCATCAAATACACTGCATCTAAAGCAAAGCAAAACACAGGGACGCTACCCTGAAATTCTAGTGACACCGCTGGAGAAGTACAGTACAAATAAGGCAAAGTAACTCCATGCAGTTTACACCCATGCCGAGCCAATCTGGATGCCACCCATGCAAGCTAAATACAGATAGAGCCATGGAGCCAGTCAGGAAAATGATATTAACTGCTATATACTATTTGATCTGGTTTGTTCTGTCTCTTAAAACCACTTGAGAGTACAGCAGACTCAAATACAAGGCATTCTGCTTAAATATGTATTTAGCAATTCTTGTAGATCTAATGCAGCTTTCTGAAAGGAACCTGGAATATGATTTTAGTCCTGTCTTCTGAAAGATATTGAAAAACTGAACAAATGTCAATTAATATTGCACTACCAGCCACTACAATAGCTTATGTCCAATCTTCACCCATCTTATAAAGCTGTAAAATACTGATTTGTTAGATACACCACAGACACCTCTCAGAATCCTTCTATGCCTACTTACATTAAGTATTTATCTAAATTGGGTTGCTCTATGTGCCTGTTTAGTTACACCCAAACAAATCTTCATGTTCAGTGTCCTTCCATCTGCACTCCTCTCACGCCCTATATACAGGCAATACACATCTTAAACTGAGGTCACTTCTGTACTTAAAGCAACTATGTCAAACATATTTTCTTACTAAGATGAGTGAAAGTTCAGCATTTTAGTCAATGATATCTTTCGATACATATTTCTATCTGTGAAATAACCAAAGAAGTCTTAAGAGCACTAAGTCCAAGTACCATCTGACATAGAAGAGGCCAGATTACTGGAATGAAACCACTACTTGCAGATTCCAGGTAACAGATCAATGACAAAGCACAGTAGAATCTGTTTCCGAAGAGTTTATTGATTAATTTGCTCCATCTCTTGCAGTCCTTCTGTTCCACAGAAAATCCATCCACCTCAGAACTCCATTATTTTATGCATTTTAGAATACTAGCTAGCTTCAGCTGACATCTCAGAAAACTCTTCAGCTTTATAAGATAACCCCCTTAAGTCAAGCCAAGAAGACTTCTCAGTATTTCTGCCTTGGTTATTCTTGATCTTTGCAATCATACTCTACTTCTACATCCCTAATTCTCTGAGCCATCCTCCTCCTCTGTCACGGAGCAGGGAGAACGCATTATTATTCAGTTTTTCCCTGTGGAAAGCAACAAGTGCAAAAGGGAACTCAGAAGGTGCACTTTGTAGCAAAACAATGAGACCTAATCCTATAGCTTCCTCCCCAAGGTAGCAAGTTAAAAGACAATTCTGCTTATCAACTAAATGGATGAACATCATTTAAACCTAAATTTTATTTTTATGATCACATGGTTAAAAACATTGCATTTCAGCTGCTCCTAAAAGCAAATTACATGACAAAGGATGTATTCCGCAACCGTACAGTACTGAGGCACTGTGGTAACAGCTTGGTTTTGCTACCACACTGCAATCTCCTCAGGCGAATTAGTTCATTGGCCATGTTTGGAAGCAAAGAACCATAATTAGCTTTTTAAATAATACAGTTATTTAGTAAACACTTGTGAATATTAAATTCTGTTTTGCACAGTATGTCATTTTTTAACCTAATCGGCTGCTAGGTTACTTTCCCTTTGACGTGCCTTGCACACAGATGGAGAACAGGTTCTTCTTTCCCTGTGTCACCCATCTCTTATTTCACACCGCTGAGACATGAACTGACAAAAACACTGCATATATCAATAGTTATCATCTGACCAGCATTTGTGAGACGCTGTGCTGAAGCACTACAACCTTCTGAATCATCGGCATTCAAGTGACATGGACCTCCAAGGGAAGGAATCAATACCAAGCTAGAGGATTCTATTTTGAAGGCGGGCTAAGAGACAACTTAACTGGGATATTTTAAGTGAAGAACCACATCCATGTACGTAATTTTCAAAACTGAAAAGTTATTTAAAACAGCTGCAGGAACCTTATCCTCTAAGGTTCAGTGGCAAAAATGTCAGGGTAGTCAATGCTTATAGATATCAAAAGCCTACACCGTTGTCTAAATCACTGTCAGAAACAAATTATCACCTTAATATTTTAAAAGAATCAGACAACCACTTTCTGGCTCCATTATAAAAAAAATTCACATAAAAAGCTCATTACCTACCTGTCACTGCTAAGAATTTTGGCTGCCCAGCTTTGATTCAGGCCCACAACTGAACTAAATGACACTGTTATGTAAGACAACTGGTCAGACAGCAGATGACATTTTTCTTCACCCCTACAATCTGATAAAGTCATATGAAAGCCCATCTATTTTTTAAGACATTAGAAGGTCTTTTTTTAAGAGGTTTTGAAGAACCTTCTAGAAACCCAGCACAAACACACATACCCATCCCCCTCAAGTTTCCAAATATGGGTACATAGCACAGACTTCCTGGATTATACCATATATGTTAACTTATGCACCTTTGTCTTTCCCATCTAGGAATAAGATACTGAAGTAATTCAATATTTGTGGGCAATGTTTAGTATGATCATACTATTTCAGCCCTAAGCTTGCAGATTATATGCTAAGAATAACAGCTGAAGCCAACACCTACTTCAGGTTTGAAAGCTTGATAGAGTCAAAAAGTCATTATCTAGGAGCAGGAGTAGTTACGCTAATAATTTCTCTCCCTCAAGATTAAGTCCCAGCTGCTTGAAATCCCAGCATTCGGTGGAGCCAGCATTTCAGCACCACTTTCCTAAATGCTCCTGCATGTAAGAATCAATTTGCAAGCACAATCTGACAAACTGATTTCTAATGAACCTGGAGGCAGTCCCTAAAGAGGATAATTCAAGTTGAATCTAGCAACGACACAAATTAATTCCACTTAAAAAAAACCTAAACAACTTCCCAGTACAAATTCAGGTGTCCCACTCAGAGAGCACCGTTAACAACATACGGTTTTCTACATCCATGATAGGATACCCCGATGAAAATAATGAGGATCTATAGTAGATAATACAGGAATGTGAGTCAAGTATCCACCATACACACCTCTTCAACCCTTTCAGAAAATAAGAAGGCTTTTGTTTGGTTCCTATTTTCACATGTGAAGAAAGACAAATAATTCCATTCTGAAGATCTGGAAAGCTAATCTGAACTAGAACAAAGCATTCCTGTTTCAAACGAAACACTTTAATTAAAGTAATCATGGGTCCCAAGTTTGATATCACCATAGATGCCAAGGCGATAACAGAAGTTATGGTAAATCTAAACCGTTGCCAGCAACAGTACTGCAACTTTGAAGCAACCATGTAACAAGACAAGGACTGTAGTCTTTTAACCACATAGCTATAAATTTCACAGATTATTTCTACCCATTTCAGGAGGGGCTACCAGACATGTTATACTTATTTAGGCACAAAGATTTACATTTGACTAAATGTGGTACCACCCATGTACAAGCTAATAGAGCAGCACTAGAAAACAGTAACAAGTAATTAATTCACATTGTCTTCCCACACTGTGGCGAGCAAAGTGCCCTTGTTCCCAATTCAAATACCCATGAACAATATAGGGCTCATTGTTTTATCTTGATGCATGGGCTTATTTACTATTTGTCCTTTGATAAACTTTTTGCAAAGCATTTAAACCAAACAGTCAATCACATCAGTGCGCAAGTAAGTCTTTAATTGTGCCAAAATACAGAGGCAAAACCACTATCTTTGTTCAAAATAAAGTGTGCCTGATTCTGCAGGGAAACTTTAGTACAAAAACCCTTTTGCAAGTCAGTAGTTTATTCTGGTGCTCTGTCCCCTGATCACTCCCCCCATTCCAGTTTTGCTTCTTTTGAAATTTTTCTGGCAACTGTTCCTCCTCTAAAATCTCAGAAAACAGACAATGAAGCATCAGCATTTGACCACTTCTATAACATTAAATAAGCTTTGTAAGAGGCATAAAGACCCACCCTTTATAGGGGGCAGGTAAAGGCCCACCCTTTATAGGCTCAGTAAAACTTCATAGCACTCTTAAATGATCAAGTTATTCCCAAAGGCTGTTTGAAGCTGGGGGGGAGTGTGTTGTGCGCATGCATGCATGCATGCAGGGAGGGAAGGTCAAACTTCAATACCTTTTTTCATATATATATTTTGTGACTTTGTTTTGTGGGGGCTTTTTCAGCATTAGAAGTCAAGTCAGAATAGATATTCTGGATCCTTCTGCATCATGGATATAACTGAGTTGAATGCAGCAACGCAATTCAATCTCCGGCAAGTACAAGTGGGTATCACACCCACTGAGCTTGCATGGTCATGCTGATAAACAACAAAACCACTGAAATCAATAGGGCTACCCTGATGTAAAAATTGTGTACACGGGAAGAGTATCAAAGCATATTGATTATACACATCCTTCACTTCAGTCAAGTAATGATCAGCATGCAGAAGCTCTAAGGAAGCATCATATCCAGCACTCTGAATTTCGGAGTGCAAATGCATGCTAGAAATTTGACAACTGATCTCAGTGAGGCCTGTGTCCTGCCAGCTCATGAGTCATACATCTACTTGCATTCAGCTGTCTTGGGTAGCCGCCACAAAGCAGGAGACTAAATTAGTTTCTATTATCTTTTTTCTTTGTTGGATGGTCAATTCTAAGAAAAAAATCCCCAGTAAGTAGATTTAGTCAAGTTTCACACAGTATCTGGGAAGCTCTTAAAGCAGGGAACTTTAATCAGACTCATCGTGCTGTCGACTGCCTATACACCAGAAGTGACCATATACTTTGTCAAACTTGCTAAGTAATCACCTAAATTTAAAAAAAGAGAGTAAAATCAGAATCACCTTTCTTTACATGTTTTCAGACAAATGAATTCAGCGATCAAATACACTTTTCCTTCAACACTGCCCTTTGTAACAGTTACCAGTCATTCCCAAGCTCACAGAGAGCAAACATTTGAGACTACGTCAGAAACTTAAGAGTATGTCTTTACTACTCTTTAGAAATTCAAGAGCACAAAAATTACAATACGCAAGATAGATTATTAGCCTACTATTCAAATATAACACACCAATTTAAATATTACATGAACACATACTACTTTACCACTTTTTTCCACATTTATATAACTTTAGCAAAGAACTTTGACTACACAGCCTACTTACCAGCAACACTTCTTTTTTGTAAAAAAGAAAAATGAGAGAAAAAACCCAATGCACCACAAGTAACACTTTTCTGCTGACTAAAGAGACTCTTCACACACACACAATATTTTGAAGGAAAGGAATCAAAAAATGGTTGCGGATGAAAAAAGCGGGAAGGGCAGGCACATGTCAGGTTTATTCCAAGCCCTGCAGATACTCAACACCTTCACCAGGTTTTACTCCCTTTAACAGGCACTCCCACAAAACCGCCTGCTCGTCCAAACCCTCGCACAACGCGGACTCCCTGCACCTATTTAAAGCTTTCATCCCAGCCGCGGAGCGGCGGCGCCGGACACCGCTCCTTCTCTCCCCGCGGCTCCCGGGACGCAGCTCTGCCCGCCGAGCCGCCCCTCTCAGCTCCTGACAGGGGGCTCCGCCGGGCCGCTTGTGGCCGCCCCCTCGGCGGGGGCGAAGAAGCGCTTCCCCCCGGCCGGCACCGCCCCACCCACCGCCCGCCTGGCCGTCGCGGCGGGCTGGGCCCCCATCGGGCGAACTGTGAGACGGTATTTAGGGGAGAGAAGCCATCCCGGGGCCGGGGAAGGGAAGGGCTGGCTGTTCCTCCCCCCAAGCACATAACGGGCAAGGCCCGCAGAGCGCGCTGATCCGGGGCCTCCGCCTGCATTACACTGCAGCCCTATTAGGGGCGGGGGAGGGGGAGCGGGGCCGGCGAGACAGCGCAGGGAAACGGGAGAGAAGGAGGACGGAGGGCAGCAGGCGGGACTGGGAAGGGCGAGGGACAGGCGTGGAGCGAGCGGCGGGGAGCCGCGGGGAACGGCGGGGCGGGGGGAGAAGCGAGGAGGCTGGGTTCGCCCCGCACCCTGCGCCCGCCCGCACACCCCGCCTCCCCCTGCTGCAGAAACTACGCCATTGCGGCCTAGTCCTGGAGCCAGCGGCGCGCTGCCTCCCTCCCGCCCGCACCCCCCCTCGGCCGCCGCCATCTTGGGCGGCCGCCGCCATCTTTCCTTCCCCCCGCCGGAGCCGGGCAGGAGCAGCGGCGGCAGCAGCGCAGGACCCCCGCCATCTTTTCGGGGAGGCCGCCATACTTGCCCTGGCGATGAACATGGCGGCGCCCATCACACACATCAAAACATGGCCTCCCTTCAAAAACAAAACTGTCCGAGCCGTGCCGGGCAGCCCGCCGGCGCGGCCTGGGGCGCGGGGAGGGAGGGGTCCGGCGCGCACTTACCCGAGGCCCACATGGTGACCGAGAACTCCCCCTCCAGGGTCTTGATCTGCACCTGTTTCTGCTCCCATTTCCTGCCGCCGCCGCCCCTCGGCCCCACCGCCGCCTCCCCCGCTCAGGTAACTCTTTCTTGCTGCTCTTCTTGCCGCTGCCGCCCTTCTTCACGCGGCCGCCGCCGCCGGCCGAGGAGGAGCCACCGCCGCCGCTCTTGCTGCCGGCGGCGGCCACGGTGACCAGGGTCTGCTCGATGTACTCGTCCTCCCCGGCGGGGGCCGGTACCGGGATGAGGATCTGGTCCTCTGAAGGCCGTCGTCGGCCCGCAGTCCGTCCGAGTCGTCTCCCCCCACCACCTCCTCGCGGGTCTGCACCAGGATCACCTCCTGGTGGTGGTGGTGCAGGTGGGAGCTGGCCCCCACCGCCGCCGGCCGCCCCGCCGCCCGCCCCGCTCGGGTCCCCGTCCGAGACCAGCGGCTGCAGCGCGATCATGGGCTGGTGGTGGTGGTAGTGGTGGGGCGGGTGGTGCGGCCCGCACTCCTCGCAGCACTCATCCTCGTCCTCCTCTTCCTCGTCCTCCTCGCCGCCCACCACGGTGGTCTCGATGGTCTCCACCGGGATGGTCTCCACCTCGATCTCGTGCAGCTCCACGATCTCGGCCGGCATCTCCGAGCCGTCCGTGGCGATGTACAGGGTGTCTCCCGAGGCCATGGCGGGGCGGGGGGAGGACAGAGCTCCGCGGGCAGCGAGAGGGCTCCGCTCCCCTCAGCGGATGGTGGGGCTCAGACTCTTCTGGCTTCTTCTCCTCCTCCCCCTTCCACACAAACACCAGCTCCTCACAGCCAGCAAGAGGGAGGGAGGCAGCCAGCCGCCAAATCCCGGCTACGCTCCCTCGCGAGACTTCCGCTGCTGCTGCCGCCGCGACGGACCCCAGCCCCGGGAGGCCGCTGCTGCCGCCGGGACCCGCCCCCCACCGCCCCCTGCTGCCCAATTGCGGCGTCCGCCGCGCCCACGGCATGCCGAGGGGCCAATAGGGGCGTGCCGTGCCGCAGTGGCCCGCCTCCGCGTGCTTCCGCCAGCCTATCATAGATCGCTGCGACTGCGAAGCCAATCGGCTGTGTCAGCACCGCCCCACCATGCCCCACCTCCGCTGCTCGCCCCGCCCCTCGAAAAGCACCGCCTCGACAGCGCTGCTCCTTCCTACCCTCAGCCGGGGCCAGGGGGCGCGCCGGTAGCCTGGCCGTTAACGGTGGCTGAACGCTTCTGTCAGCGACCGGCGGCTCGAGCGGCGCTCGCGCCGGGCCGAGGGGGCTCCCTGGCCAAAGTGTGGGTTGGGGGCAGCGGCCGCGTCCCGAGCGTGTCGGCCCTGGTGAGCTCGCCCCGCCAGGGCTGCCGGTGAGCTCCGGCGAAGCGTCGGGGGAGGCAGGATCACAGCTGAGCTGGTGTTGGTTTTTGCTCCTCTAGCTTCCCAGAGGGTCTTTCCCAGGCACGGAGGTGAGGCTGAGGAACCTGCGTGATGGACCTGCAGGTCGGTGGTTCCCAGGGTCCTCCTTCCTACTCTGTTTTAAAAATTGATGCAGTGTTTTGCCCTTTCCAATCCTAAAGGAGTTCACTTGACTGCTATGGCTTTTCAAATATCATGAAGAGTGGCTTGGCAACTACATCAGCCAATTCCCTTAGGACTCGTGGGTTGCACCTCATCCAGTCCCATAGACTTTTGTATGTTCAGGTTCCTCAGGTGGTCACAAACCTGTTTTTCTCTTATAGTGAGAGGGACTTCACTCCTCCAGTCCCTGTCTTACAGTCCATCCGCTTGAGAGGTAGCTGGGAAGACTAAGGCAAAAAAAAGTTGTTGAGAACCTCAGCTTTCTCCTGTCTGTCAATACAACGTCATCACTTTCACTCATCAGTGAGGGTATGCTTTTTTTTTTAATCTTCCTTTTCTGGCTGACATACCTATAGAAACCCTTGTTATTCTTTGCATCCCTTGCCCAGTTCAGTTCCAGCTGTGTCTTGACCTTCCTGACCCCCTCCCTACACAATCTGGCAGCGTCCCTATACTCTTCCCAGGATAATCGTCTCTGCTTGCACTGCCTGTGCATTTTTTTTGTGCTCTTTGATTTGACCAGCATGTCTTGACTCATCCATGCTGTTCTTATCTTCCTTTCCTGTTTCTTACAACTGGGGATCAAGAGCTCTTGTGTGCCCTGTGGAAAACGTTCTTAAAGATCTGCCAGCTCTGTTCTGCTCCCTTGTCCCTGAAGGCAGTTTCCCAGGGGGTCTTCCTAACTCCTTGAAGGGCTGGAAGTTTGCTTTCCTAAAAGCAAACTTTCAGGATCCTGCCTTTACTCTGCACCTGATCCATATCCCTCAGGAGTGCAAATTCCCATCAGTGCATGATCACTGCAGCCTGGCCTGCCTCCTATCTTTATGCCACTGATCAGCTCACTTGTGTTGATGACCATCGGAACCAGTATCGCTTCTGGTAGTGCTGTGTATTACCTGGCTTAAGTTATCTTCAATGCATGCTAGAAGTTTCTTGGATTGTTTACTGCTCGCTGTGCTATTTTTCCAGCAGATGTCAGGGACCAGAGCCTGGAAGTGCAATGCCTCCCACAGCTTGAGTAAGACGGCTATATCAATAGGCTCCCGTTGATCCGACAGCCTGTAGGATACACCAGCCACAAGGTTCCCTTTGTTGCCTTGGTCTCTAATTCTTACCCACAAGCTTTCCACCTGCTTGTGGCTATTCTTCAGAGAAAGAGAAAGAGCTGTTTCTCATTTCTATATTACTACAGAAATAATTGTTCTGGCCCTTATCTCAGCTGCATCAAGCCAAAACTTGGTAACTGTTCTTTTAAACAAGAATTACTTGTTATTTTCTGTGATCTTCCTTTTCTTAACATATAAGTTAATCTTTCACAAAGTAAGAATAATGAGCAAAGAAAGAATGAACAAGAAAACCAAACCTGGTTTTCTAAATCTTGGGTTTTTTCTTTTAGTCCTATTCCTGCTTCCTTTAGCTTATATTGAAATGAGAAAGAGGAAGAAATTTGAAATGTGAAATTTGTGAAACAAGTGAGCTTTTCACAGCTCTCATCTACAGCCTTCTCTCTTGCCTCTAGTGGAGTCAACACACCCTTTCCCCAATTTGTTTCACCTAGTCTTTCAAATTCACTAACTTGGAAACCTCTGATATCCTAATTTTTCATCCCATTCTCACACAAATTATTTGTCTAATGTTTGAGAAGAAAGATTAGCCCTCTTGCTGTGAGTCAACACCAATCACTAAACTAATAATACTGGAATGTCTAGTTAAATATATGACATGAATTGCTTTTAAGGTATTTTTGCTCTTGTTAAAGAAGACCAGATACAGAGTTACTGGAGGAAAAGGAAAACAATAGTTGATAATACAGGCTTCTCTTGTTAACACCTATTAAAGACTGATGAGTAAGTTCTACCAATTCAAGATATCAGGTCTTCCTTCTAGAATGGCATCTTCATCTAGAATGGCTTATTAGTTAATTAAAACAGAAGAAGTTAAAGAAAAAAAAATCAAAACTCAGGAAGAAATCTAAACTAGGATTAAAGCAATCCACTAAGAAAAATGTTAACTAGCTGTGCCACTGTTTTCCTAGAGTCCTTGCCCTGGCTCTTTACAGTCCTGCTGGAAGTGTGCTTTTAACTTTACCTTGATACTCCTTCATATTGAGCCTCATAGTCTCCAACTGATCTAATGTAGCTACTGCCATGCCTGGCCTTTAAGGCCCACTAGCTCCTGCAACGAATGTTGTTGTCATCTCTCCTCAGATTGAGGGAAATCCATGATCCCAATTTGTGTATGGACTCCTGCAAAACATATGTAAATGTTCATTATGACAGTATGGTTTTCCCTGCTTACCCTGACTAGGAACAAGTAATGAACTTTTTGTGCATGTCTTTTCTCTGTTTCTCTTTTCTGGTACTTTTAATAATTGTTTTATTTACTGTACTGCATCCTACTTCAGACTCTCCTCTTAAACCAGCAGCTAACTAATTAACGTGCTTAGATTTATAGTGGTCTCCCTCCATTTGTCATCTGCTTGTGTCTTTGAGACAGGCACAGTGGGGAAGGATTTTCTCTCATCTGTTATCTTGTAGAGGGAGGGAGACGGGGTGTGCACTGCCACCAGTTCAAACTGATTGCTAGGTTATGGTCACTAATCATCCAGCCTCATTAAAAGGGTGTTGCTGTAAGGACAAGATCATACAATTTGCCGTTCTTTCTGTGTGAAAGGATGCCTAATCCTTGCTTCAGAAACATTTAACCCTTTAATTGTGGATGGCAAATGCAAATAATTATTGAGCTGTAAAGCTGACCATCAAACTTGAATGTTTTTTCATCCTTTCCTGATGAATTTCATGGCTGAGAATATGAAACTACCCTTCAAAAAAACCCTCAGCCTTTACAAAGCAGTCATATTGAACCGATCAACACGGGACATTTGTGTGGACATTTGAATAGGCCATATCTTGCAAAGTACAGACAACATAAGAAGCAGAAACTTCTGGGAAATAATACATATTAGTCGAGTTGGCATGATGTGATTTCACACCTGCCAGCACAGGCAGTATATGTGAATGCATGTCCTAACTGATACTGCTCCCTGGAACTAGGAAGCAAATCTGCAGCTCCTATTCATGCCTATTGTCTCACAAATTGCAGGACTCCTTAGCCCTCCTCCTGCATATGCATGAACTTGGGTTACAGATGCCAGACCTGATGCTGGTAAGTGCTGAGCTTTCAGCTTCCCTCAGTCACCAGGTATTGATAGATCCCAGTAGCAGTAGGAAAGAAGTACACCTAGAGCCAGTATTGCTTTTTAAAAGAAAAAATAATCCCAGATTGAAATTAATAAGGCTAAATAATAAAAAAGAAGTTGTGTAAACTGATGCAGTAGCAATGAAAGGCCAAGGGCATGTATTTTTTTCTTAAACCTACTTAGCTGGGTTTCTATAAGACAATAGATATTGTGACTCTTTTCTCTAACAGTCTCCTAAAATATGAGTATAAATACTTATATCCCTTGGGCATAAGCAAAACTGATAGATACTTTTTCTAGAGTGCTTATGTTAGAAGGTTTTGTAACTCAGACGCATTGGAAGAAAAATTGTAATTTTACTTTGTGTTTTTATAGTCAAATCCTGGGCCATTGTGGAAGGACTGCATATGTTGCTACAATATAGATACTCAGTAACAATATTTCTCCAAAGCAAAAACAGAGATTGTATGGCATAATCTTTGGAATTTAACACAGTTTGTTATCAAAGTTGTTCTGCAACTCTTCCCTCAGCACAGGCATGTCCCCCCATACTCACGCATACACACAGCTACCCATTTTCAAGTGGCTTTTTTTCCACTATTCAAAGCTCGGTCTCTGACTTCAAGGGGCTGAACAAAGTACCCCTCTTAACCCTGTGTCACTCCTATTGTGAGAAGTGAGCTCAGCCACACTGAAATAAATCAGGTTTTGAGTATATCACATTGAAACCTGAGTATAGGGAAACAGGTCTGAAAAAGCAGATCTGCTGGGGTCATCTGTGGTCTAGGAAGCACTGTGTCCTAGTTTCAGCCAGTGATGAACAGTAGTGTAGGGTTTTAGAGAAGAGATCCATCAATGCTTACAGGGGTAGGACAGAAATTCCAGTTTAATCTGATGTCTTTCTTCACAGGACCCACATTTCCTCATAATCCTGACATTCTTTGTCAAAAAGTTCTCACATTTGGATAAGCAATCGCATGTTTCTCCTTCCTGCATATAACATTTTTGCTGTGGAAGGGAAGTGTAGTTAATGCACTCCATTCAGGTGTTTGGACTGTTACGCTAGTAAACTGTTCCTAAAATGCCAAGATTGCAGGGAGGATAGTTCATGGGATGAGCATGGTATGTCTCATGATAGAAAGCAATTGCAAATCCTCTGAACAATATGAAACTTGGCGTGGAATAAATTACTTTCCAGAAAGATTGTGATTCTTGGAAAAAGGTAAGATGTAGAACAGTGAAAATGTAATACACACAAAAAATACCAATGTAGGAGAGGAGACTGGTTTCATTCGAATTCAGCAGCAGTGGTCTCTCTAAATACATGCTGTGCTTGATCATAGCAGTGCCATTAATTACAGCAGGCCTGCATTTGTTAAGCTTCTAGCTAATGATCAGATCAAAATATTTTAAAGAAGGTGAGAACATTTGCGTGCTGCCAAATCAAGCCTCTCTCCCGTGAAGTTTCCCTTTCTTAACTCATAGTCTTCCTTTGGGTAGGACTCTTAGGATCATAGAATTGCTTGGTTGGAAAAGGCCTTTGAGATCATCAAGTCCAACCGTACCTGTCCACTACTAAACCATATTCCTGAGCACTTCATTTACCTATCTTTTAAACACCTCCAGGAATGGTGACTCCACCACGTCCCTGGGCAGACATTCCAGTGCCTGACAACCCTTTTGGTGAAGAAATTTTTTCTGATGTCCACTCTGAACCTCCCCTGGTGCAACTTGAGGCCATTTCCTCTTGTCCTATCATCTGTCACTTGGGAGAAGAGACCAACGCTTACCTCGCTACAACCTTTCAGGCAGCTGTAGACAGTGGTGAGGTCTCCTCTCAGCCTCCTCTAGGCTAAACAACCCCAGTGCTCTCAGCCGCTGAGGACACTCAGACTGGCTGGAATAAAAGGAAATGCATAACTTGATGAGGCAAAAGCTGTACAGAGTTCCTGATCGTGGCCCTAAAGCCGTAGGAAAGGCAGACTTGGAGAGCGGTTATTCCTAAGGGGAGCTGCCCAAGCTGTCCTAAGGTTTTCCTTCAAGGGCTCCGCCCATGCCGCCGTTCGGAGCGGCAGGGGGCGCTGTCAGGCTCTCGGGGAGCTGTGCGGGGAGGGGTGGAGCCCGCTCCCTCGACTCCCGCGGCGGGGGTGGCAGGGCCCGCGGGGCGCTGCGGCGCGGGACCGGCAGGAGTCGCCCTGCGCTGGCGGCGGGGCCGCGGCGCGGGCACCGACTACGGGTGGGGTGAGCTTCCAGGCAGAGACGCTGCGAACCAGCCGATATCCAGCAGGATTTGCTGAACCCTGGGCAAGCGCAGCTTTTGTGCTTGCTGACTCAGAAGGTCAAGCGGTGATAGGACGAGGAGGAATGACTTTAAATTGGAAGGGGCAAGATTTAGGTGAGACATTAGGAAGAAATTCTTCACGCTGAGGGTGGTGAGACACTGGCACAGGTTGCCCAGGGAAGCTGTGGATGCCCCCTCCCTGGAAGCGTTCAAGGCCAGGTTGAATGGGGCCTCGAGCAGCCTGGTCTGGTGGGAAGTGTCTTTGGCCATGGCAGGGGTGTTGGAACGGCATGAGCTTTCCAATTGAAACATTCTGTGATTCTATGACATGAAAGCACCATGTTGCACAGAGGGTGGATTACACGTAATACAACCAAATGTATTTAATGACTTAACCACTGGCAAAAGGAAGATGTCATTCTGTCCCTAAGGTTCTGTTTCACCAGCTCCTCAGCAGCTCCACTTCATCAATTCAACTCACAGCTCCGGCACATGTTAACCCAGTGGAAAGAGAAAGCCAAAATGAACCAGGGAAGGGTCAGCAGAGGTAAGAGAGCAAAACAGCTAATAGCACTTATTAGCAAATTATTTCCCCCGAGCTAACTCCAGTGGGTGTTGGGGGGCGGGGGGAAGAGTTTGATGACATGGCTCATCCACAAACTATGCTGCCTATGAAAATTTGTCTTTGTTCAATAAAGTACATCACACTGTAAGCCTAGTCACTAGTCACATCAAGGCAAAGTGTAACACCCAATTCAAAATAACTGCAAAATGTTTTCTAAACAAGCAAATATACAGCTATGTTTTCTTTAAGTAATCAACGTAATGACGCAGGAAGGTCCAGTGAAGGCAGCGAAGAAACTAGGTGACATGGGAACTGAAAATACAAGTCTGTCATGTGACATGGAACTCTTTATTCAGAGGAGAAAACACCTTATTTAGAGAGAAAATTGCTAAACAACTATTTTACTTCCAGAATATCAACTTTAACAAAGATTAGTCTTTGGAAACTAGAAGAGGAACTAAGGCCTGTACACCAGGGTAGAATTAAGATACCACAAACACCAAGCCTGCTCTTCAGGTTGGCAATAGCCACTGGGAAATGTATGCAGGTGTTCCTGCTGCACTTACTGTGTCACCTATTCTTTTAATAAGTGAATGGAGGAAGTAGCTGGGTTGCATAGCAGAAATACATTCGTGCTGGGAAGCCAGCTGGTGGAAAGGCACCTTTGGGTGGGGGAGTGTGTGTCTGCCTGGAAGAGAGGACCAATATGTCTCGTTTCAGAGCTGCATATTGTAGGTCATGCCCTCAGTGGGACAAAAGATTTTTGGTTTTTTTACTTCGGAAAGTGCCAGCTGGGATGCTGGAGGCAAACGTGATGTGTACTTAAAACTAGCCTACATAGAGTCAGCAATTGTGCTTCTCCTGTTTAGCGTTAGGAATTTTTCTCAACTCGGCTTTTTAATAGTTAGAAATCCTGAACAAATATAGGAAATTGAAGAAAGGAAGGTGACAGGTGGGACAGTTTCAATCTATGAAGCATGTTTGAATTGCCATAAAGTGTCTTGAGCATGTGAATCTGTAGAGTTGATAATGGTTACAATATTCATTAAAAGGGCTATTATTGCTGGGTGGCATTAGCATTCCTCCCCCCTGTGCCCCCCCCCCTTTTCCTTTGCTTATGATTGTAAACCTGTTTGCACTTTACTAGGGTGCTATAAAACTAAGGGTGCCAAACAGCCAGGGCTGGATTCTTCTGACGATTCTAGAAGACAGTCTAAAGCTGGCATTTCTTGTTTGTCTGGCATCCACAATTGCTCTTAAATTAGTATTATTTGTTTGGTTTATTATAGAAATATAAAGCATGAAATTCTGTCCTCAAAGAGAGATGCCAGCTCACTGGAGACAGAAAAGCTTTTTGTTCTTCTCATGTGGTAGGTAGTGTTGAGCCTATAATAATAAGTCACATGAAGACAATGCTGTTGCCTGAAAAGGAGATACTTAACTTTCCATGTGGAACTTAACCACTAGCCTATTGGATAAACTTTTAGGGATGAAGTCATATTTATTTTCTTTGCAACTGCATGGACTGCCCCACTAATTTGCCTTTTTAGTCACTTTGCACGCTCTTGAGCAGGAAGTGACAGAAGAGTATCATCATGTTCGTGTCGTCTTTGGCTTCTCTTCCAATACTGTCAACAAGCCTACGTGTTTGAGCCAATAAAGGTTTAGGCTGATATACTGATGCGTCTGCCCTCTGAACAATTCTTTCCTTATAGAAATATTTAATAACCTTCCTTGGATTAATAATACATTAACTGGGTTGGGCCCTGCAACTTCGTAGCAGAGCTTAACTCATGCTGCAGCAATGATGAAGAAACCAAGAGCTGACTTTTAAAAATGAGGTGGTTAAACTCCTGCTCCTGCTCTGGGCAAAGTTGCTTACCTTTACACCATACTCCTTTTACTCAACCTGCTTTGGACCTTTAAGCATTCAAAAGTTTAAATATAGACCACTTCAGACAGAAAAATAAAAATCAAAAAGCCTCTAAAAGCCTTCTAGCAGTCAAGTGGCAGGGGTTTGAATTTGTATGTTGTCTTGTTGTTTCTTTATTTTTTAACCTGTATAATTTCATGGAACTGTGCTACAAAGTAGTCTTAAATAGGTAGACTAAAATAAGAGGAGGTGGTACGACCAATGTTAGCAGGCAAAAATTATTGATGAAATATATTTATATTTCACATTTTCAAGGCTGCTTTTCTGCAACTTTTAATTTCCCACTGTGATAGACATTTTGAAAAGTGAGAGAGGGTGGAGGGAGCTAGGGAGATTCATATTGGGACAGAATGAAACAAAATTGTCTCCCGAGTGTGGAACTGATCCAAATGGGATGCTGTCACTGGAAGGAGTAAAGATAGTGATAGTGAACATTGAAGATGGACAGTGGGTCATTGAAGAGTATAGTGGGAAAAAGAGCAGCACTTTAATTTTGAGTTGTGTATGGAGAAACATCACTGTGCAACACATGAAGCTCTTGTTGCTGTGAGGCTAGAGAGGTTAGCGGGGTTACCTTAGTTTTGCAGTTAGCAATGTTACCTTAGTTTTGAGGTTAGCAGGCCCTTTGCCTGGCGTTATTACCAAGGGAGCAGTGCCATTTCCTGCCATTTCAGAGATGGTACTGGACCTGGGAAATGGGGTGCAGACTCTCAGGAATGAAGCATGAAGGAGCCGAGGGCTACTGGGACAGCACACACAGGACTTGTTACAGCGCCAAGGAACTGTGTGTCAGGCATTGTTCATCTTCGCACCGTTCCAGGTCTTCCATCCCTGACTGGCCTTTTTCCCAAGTCACATTCTGCATAGCGCTGTGTCACTTGATTTGTAGCGTTTGGACTACCCTTGCTTCCCAAAAGTCTTGTCTAGAAGTGCCCAGGACAGCCTGCAGCACTGGCGTGAAGCTGTCCCAGGCGGGGATGGCTGTCGTGGCTGGGTGGACCCCACTGTGATGCCAGCAGCACGATGAGGATCTCACTGCCCTGCGAACCCCTACCCGCCCCCACACGCCTCACCCGGCCACCTTCGAGGTCTCTACAGCACCACCAACCTCAGGCACGCCACTTCTTCTCACAGAGCCGTCCCTGAGGCACCCGCTGTCCCCTGTCCCCTCCTTTCAGACCCCCGAGGGGCTCCCCCAGCTCCCCGCATCCCCGCGGGAGGCGAGCGGCAGCCGGCGGGGCGGGGGCGGAGGCGGGCGGAGCTGCCTGGCACACAGTTATAAGGGCAGCGCGGAGCTAAGGGCAACGCGGAGCTGTAAGGGCAGCGCGGGGCGGTGGGGGACGCAGCGGGAGTCATGGGGAACCGCGTCACCCGGGAGGACTTCGAGTGGGTCTACACGGAGCAGCCCCACACGCAGCGCAGGAAGGAGATCCTGGGTACGTCGAGGGGTCTCGGGAGCGGCGGCCGGCGGGGCGGGCGGAACAAGGGATCCATGCCGGGTGCGCAGCTCTTGGGGCTGGGGGCGACTCGGGGCACCGGCTGGGCTGCGCAGAGCGGGGACTGCAGCTCGGTGGCGCTTGGAGGGGGTGTTCCCCGGGGGATGCTGCTCTCCCCAGCTCTCCCGGCGGGTGAGCGGAGGCCGGCTGCACCGAACTGAGCCGGGTGACAGTGCCAGGCAATACCCGCACCTGCGGCCAGGGCTGCCACCCAGCTCTGCACACCCCGCAGCTCCCGGCTGTGCGCGGGGGGCTGAGAGCCCTTCGGCAGGCATGGTTTCCCGGTGTCCAGCGCAACAAAATAAATGAGGATGTGAGTCTTTGCTAGAGAACAGCGAGTCCCCTCTCCTGGACAGGGACAAGGTGCGCTCTTGTATTTCCAGTTGTACAACGAGTGCGTTGGGTTGGGAGTTTTTTGCTTTTGGTTTGGGGGTTTGGGCTTTTGTGAAGGTAGTTTCTGAGACGACATAATAGTTCTGAATTGTTGCAGAATATTGTTACGTATCGCCTGAAAATCTTTCAAAAATGCCTTTCAAAATTATAGTAATAAATATTTTTTTGGCTGTTTTTATTTGGATTGTTTGGGGTTTTTTCCTTTCTCCCCCTCTCTCCCCCCTGCGCCCCCCCCCCCCAAGTTTTGAAATATCTCTTGCAAAGGCACTAGGACTTGTTGCTGAGCTTCTGGGGAGGGGATATGATAACTAGGTGTATTTTCTTAGTTCTTTCACAATGTGATAGATTAATTCAGAATTAATATAAATTACAAAAAACACTTCAGTTGTGATGGTGGAATATCCTGGTCCTGATTTTAATTATATCCAGGAAAATAATAATTATTTTACTATGTAATCATGATAGAAAGTCAAATGGTCTCATTATATAAAATGATGCATGCTGCTCATCCTTTCAGTTCAAGGGGACTATATTTTAGTGAGCTATGAGTAGGAGTGTGTAAGGTAAGTCTCTCCTCTTCCTTTCCTGATCTTCCTATAGAGTGAGAACTGCAAACCGCGATGAAAGTTGTATTGCAGGGTAGTACTGGAGTGTTTGGACTTCCTCATCCTTGCCACAGCAAGCTCTCTTTTTAGGTCCTTTCAACTGCTTTCTTGCAGAGGTTTTACCCCCACTTTCTTTGGGTTCAGAATGAGAAACTGGAATCAAGGTCCATCTCTGTCTCTGCAGTTCCTCCTGCCCAGCTGTGGGAGCAGAAGGAAGGGCATATAGAAATACAACACGGAGAGAGAGACATGGAAGATGTGGGCAGAACAATCTGCGGCTGTGTCTGACAGAGCAGAACTGGCCATGAAACTAGTGTCATGAATACCAAAATGTTAACAAAAGTTGTTGAAACTATCTTGATGTATCATACGATATTGTTATAATGATCATCACTGCCAACGCACACCTGGTATCTAGCGTACGTACTTGCCAAAGTGTCCATTGAGCTGGAGTGCACTGCAAGAATCTTACATATATACAAACAAATATCCATGAATATCCATAAATTTTACATTTTTGTATATAGCAATACCTTGGGGACAGTACTCCATGGTAGTAAAGGAAGTATGTACCTCCCAATAGGTTAATGATTTAGTTGCTAAGCACTGAAACTTGATTGTTCTTTGTTTAGGCTGCAGCTTTTTGAAATGTTGGTCTCTCTCAGGCATGGCTACTTGGATTTAAATGCAAATTGAAATTATCCATTAAGAAGAAAAATATGGGAAAACTGACAAACGCATAAGGCTGTTTCTTTCTACATAAGTGGTGTTCTCTTGAGCTCTCGCCCCAGTATGTTTCTATAGAGCAACTGAAAGGTAGTAATGGTCTGTCACAAATTTGTGTGTCTTGGCTTGGCTTGAGAGTTAGTAGTTCATGTGTCTGAACTTTTGTTGTCAATGATAATATGTTTGAGTGACAACTCTCTGAATCCGATCGCCTGTCATGGGCAGGGGCACCTTTCACTAGCTCAGGTTGCTCGTAGCCCTCTCCAGCCTGACCATGAACGCTTCCAGGGATGGGGCATCCACAGCTTCCCTGAGCAACCTGTTCCAGTTGAGCAGCAAAGCTATGAGCTGTGCACATCAGCTGGGCTGGCTGGAAGCTACCTTATGGCAGGATGCTGTTACACTAGGTGAACCTACTACGAATGTAATTCCTAATGGATCTCATTATACCAGCAAATAGATTAACATTTTGCACAAGGGAGAGGTGATCCTTTCTCTCTCATCTCTTTGTAGTATTTTTCTCTTAGATTCTAGGTATTAAAATGTAGCTTTTGCTTGGTACTATCTAGGAGCCATCTGCTTCTAAGTTACAGTGGAGATCTGTCGCCAAGCTGGCACTTTGACCTTGATCATGTTATTCTTGTTCCTGAACACACTTTCCAGTTTATGAAATTTAATTGTTTCGTTGCTGTTCTCTCACCCGCTTGTTTATGAAAAGCCTGTTACTGTCTTGTGTCCAGGCTGACATTTATGGAATGTTGTGGTGAGCTGTGTTAGGCAAAGACCTGGCTAAAAGCTAGCATTTAGATGTTAGATTTTATTCATCTGGATCTGCTTAGTCTTGCACTATAGTTACATGAATGCTATTGGAGGTAGGGGAGTTGACTGTGTATAACATGGAGGAGATACCTACTTCTAGTAGAAGTTGGGTTTCTACTTATTTTCAGTGGAGGTAAGGGTCTGTTACATTATAAACACTTGTAGAACTATGGTCTTACACAGTGGGAAGTGTTGGTGTTTTTTTCAGTCTTGAGAAAAGAATTAAAAATCATTGCTCATATGTTGGTAACACCATAAGCACACAATGAATGGTAATTTCACCTTCAAACAGTTTTCCAAATGCAGCGGTGAGCAATACATTGTGGCATGGAAAGAATGAGATTGTATTTGTGCTGTGGGTTGGATCTAACTTTACAAAATTACTGTAGCTTGGTCAGAAAATGTCTTGCCTCACAGGATCCTTAGTAAAGCCCCTGTTTGCTACTGAGGAAGAAGGCTGAATCAGTTTTGCTCAGAGTAGACTAGGAGCATCTGAATGTGATCTAATATCCAAGAGAAACTACTAAATGTGTAATTGTTTTTTGGCAGATTATTTTGGAGTAGAGGTGGTGCAAGTGTTTTCTATGTACCTTATCCTGTAGAAAGGCTGAGATGTTAACCTGGGTGGGGTGGGGCTAGAACGGAAAATCCAAAATCCATTTTATTTTAGCCTATTAGAGTATAATAGCTTCAAGCTCTACTCACTTATTTAGAGATTAGTCTGCTATTTCTTCCAGCTGACTCTGCTGTTTCCTTTTTAAACCTCACATTTATGAAAATTCAGATAAATTGTACCTACTAAAATGTGCAAGATGCATATCTCCTTAGTTTAAATCAAAGCTGTGAATTACATATGCTTCTGGCAAAGAAACTATGAATCTGTTTCCCCTTTGTGCTGCAGTACGTGGGCACAGTGCTGCCACTGATGTGCATGTTCTCTGAAAAGCGCATTTAGAATAGCTGCTACCTCAGTGCTCATGCCAGTTCCCTGTAGAGCTCATCTATAAAATAAATCACAAGATTAGAAAGTCACTGTTTTAAGTGCTTATGGACATCTGCTGAGGATGTATTGTGTGACTTAAGGCTTCAGTCTACTCCATGCAGATTTTTGTTTCAGAGGGATCTGGAACCCTCTTTCTGGTGTTCCTGCCTCCTTTTACTCTGAATCAGCTAATAAATAAGCATAAACAGATCATGGCTGCTGTCATAGTGGTGTGCTAGTGTCTTCCATCTCTGTCAACACTGGTAATGTGGCACCGCTGCAGTTCTTTGCTCTGGTGACCACTTCTGGGTGTCCAAACTCCCTTGGAACAACTAGCACAGAACAGTTTAGGACCTTGTGGGGAGAAAATACAAGATTAAGAACCTTGCTCTTGCGCAGTAGATATATAAAACTTCATTGTAGTTAGTTGGGCCAAAAAGGTTTCTTATTAGTTTGCATACTGGAAGGGGCAAGAGACTGTGCAAAGCCAGAAGCTTTTGTCGTGCACGTTGTCTTCTGTGTGTCCTGCCTGTGTTCTAGCTCATATATAGTTTGGATTAATCCTAGAATCATAAACTAGTTTGGGTTGGAAGGACCTTTAAAAGTCATCTAGTCCAATGCTTCCTGCAATGAGCAGGGATACCTTCAACTACATCAGGTCACTCACAGCCCCATCCAACTTGACCTTGAATGTTGCCAGGAAAGGAGCATCTGCCATCTCTTTGGGCAACCTGCTACAGTGTTTCACCACTCTCGACCTAAGAATTGTCTTCCTTACATCTAGTTTAAACCTACCCTCTTTTAGTTTAAAACCATTACCCCTTACGCTATTGCAACAGGTCCTGCCAATACGTCTGTCCCCATCTTCCTTATAAGCCCCCTTAAAGTATTGAAAACCCTCTATAAAGTCTTCCCAGAGCCTTTTCTTCTTCAGGCTGAACAGTCCCAACTCTCACAGCTTTTCCTTAGAGCAGAGGTGTTCCAGCCCTCTAATAATTTTTGCAGTCCTTCTCTGGACCAACTCCAACAGGTCCATGTCTTTCCTGTACTGAGGATTCAAGTGTGCAGAGCTCCTAAAAGGCAAAATACCATCATGTCAGCAAACCGACTTCTTTTGTTTTATTTTTTTGGTCCAAATACTAGCTCCAGCATAGGGCACAGCGTAGTACAGCTAACATCCTGTGCTTGGTGTCTCTTATTTGTTCTGGCAGAGACTCCTGATGATAGAACATAGTCCGGGACAGCGGCATTGCAGAGATATACCGCCTCCCCACCTTCAGCCCTTCCTTTTAACAGGCCTTCTAAAAGTCTTATGCTAAGTAACATTTCCACTTTGACTATACTCGTGTACTACACTTGTGGTCAAAATAAGGGAAGATGAAGAAATTGTGCTTCTCCTCTTGTTATTAGTAGCTTCTCGAGGATGTGGGCATGGCTGCTGCTCCTTTAAACCTCAGCTGCCTCTGTGTTTGTGGACAGCTCCCGCTCTTGCCCACATCTATATTCTGTGTAGGCCAAAATGTGCAAGTGCTAAGTGTGTGGTGTCACATCAATGAGAAATTGTCTGGTGTCATCACTGAGATCTAACTGTATCTATTCTGAGTCATCTAGGGATTGTTGTTAGTGGGAATAGAGGATGAATGAGAGTTCAGAGCAAGATATTTGCTGTCTCCTGAGAAGGAGAAACACCAGGATGTAGTGACTTATAGCTTCTCCAGGAACAATTACTTACTAACTGAGGATCACTGCAGGGCTAATGTAAGTGCTTCTGGATCTCCAGAGAAGAGCATCAAGGAAAAAATGTACAGTGAGAGTAATTTGTCAGTAGTGTTTCAGAATGAGGTGTGCCTCTAGCAAGATGACTGGTAGTTACACACAGCAGTGGAGTGATCTCTGAAATGTTAGTTCAGTAAATTAGTTGTTTCTGAAAATATACTTGCAGTATTTCCTCTCTCTTGACTGCTCTTCTTTCATCCACTGTTGTACAAGTGTGATATGCTGTCTTTCATTGTTGTGGTGTGGATTTCAGCTGCTCTGAGGTTATGGTATAGAGACTGCAGAGCTGTTTGGGCAGAATTATTAACTACATCTACCCACAAAAATGGATACTACTGCTACTGAAATGCTTGCATTGCATTTGTGGTGTGCTGTGACACAAAAATCATGCTTCTGCACTGCTGCACATCCACACCAGTATCCTACCCTCTGAATGGCAGTACAATGAACAAGATGGAAACAGAATGTGTGGATAAGTGGTCTGCCAGGCTGAGCTAAGAGCCTATCTAACAAGCTGGAGATTGGAGAATGTGCTGTGGAGGCAGAGTAGCTGAAGCTGTCGTGGTCCCATTGTACTCTAAAGGACATGGTCCTATGTGGCCACATAACTTCATGGGAATTTTTATCTTCCTTCCCACACCTCTACCTTTATCTAGAATGGCTGTTCTATTCCTGTGCCCTCTCCATGCCATGGTTGTGCGTAATGAAGAACTCATTACAGATTACATTTTATATCTATTGTCATGTATCAACCCTGACCCAGTGCTTGTTGGGTAGCAATGGACTTTGGCTGTATGAAAGCTGGTCATTTCAAGGCCAGGCTGAATGGGATCTTGAGCAGTCTGGTCTAGTGGGAGGTGTCCCTGCCCATGTCAGGGGGTTGGAACTAGATGATCTTTAAGGTCCCTTGCAACCCAAACCATTCTATGATTCTATGATTTTTATAATGGAGAAGTGCTAAGGAAGACCAAAAGACAAGCAATGCAGGAAACAGCAGCATGATGAAAATCTTTGGACAAATGCCTCATAGTGTGATACTCTAGCAGTCTCAAGAGTGGAGTCCGTTTACTTCTCCAAGTGCAATGCATTGGTCTTTATTGTGTGGCTGCCACAGGTCTCATAGTCCTTTATGGCTCCTGGTCAGCACTGCACAGTAATCCCATCTCTGATTCTCCTCTGCCTTTTGGAGGTGCAGAAGGCAGACAGCTGGTTCACACAGCCTTGGTTTGCACAGCCCAGCTGATCACCTACAGACACTGTCACCGCAGCCAGGTTTTTCAGCTGTAAGCACTCTATCTTGCCTTACTAGGACACCTTCAGCTAACTGCAAGGCATGAACATGAGGGAAAAATGAATACATCTTTGTGTCAGCACATTATACATAAAATGCAGGTATCAGGATTTCTTAATCTGAGATTAAATGTGTCTCACTGAAGAGTGCTTGGCCTCAAGTTTTGAAAGGGTCAACATCCAACATTTTGTGGGTGAAACACTTCCAAATCTAAAGGTCTCTGGCAGGCTGCTCCACCGACAGGGCTTTCAGCCTCCAGCAAGCCTTGTAGCCCCACCTGTCATCCTCCCCGAGGTTTCTCTATGCCATGGAAATAAGAAGGGTTTATCAGTATTAATGATAAACAGACACAGTATTCTGGTTTAACTAGTATGCAAAAATTTGCTGTTGGAGAGGAGTTAATCGTGTGTTGAATTTAATATTAAACCCTAGTTACTTAATAGCTGTCACCTGCAATAAATGCAACCTGCCTGCATTGTTGCTTGCAGACATTGTTGCTGCTGGTTGGCAGTTATTACTCTGAAATTTCTTAAATGTGACTTGAAATCCTTGTTTGCTGCAACAAAAGGAAATACGTGTAAAGCAGCGATATAAATAGGTTCCTGAACTACAATACTAAGCTTTGCTTAGAAGTTTCCCCATCCCATGAAAATTTTTTTGGTCAAAGTGACCTGAATTTGACCAGGCTGAGGAATAGGTTTGGTTGTTTTACATCTCCTCATCTCTTCCGGTGACTGCAGTAACCTGCTTCTACTAACTGCGTGACTGGAAATTTGAGGTGACTTCATTTATTAAAGGGTTTTTTGGGTTTTGGACAGATGCTCCTAATCAGGACATTAAACTATGTAAAATTATATGTCTGTTACAGGTATTCTGACCAGATCATTATATTAAGTTATTATTTAGTGTGGCTATCCCAGCACTTTATGTAAAATTTTGGTACCTCTCTAGGTACCAGAGAACCATTTCTAGCATATTAGCACTTCTAACATGAAATCTAAATACATAACCTGCAAAACCAAAACCCCAGGGCTTTCCAGAGATTTTTGTCAAAACGTTTGGCTGACTTTAGAAAGATGTGAACATTTACTAGAGCTTTCTCACCACTTAGAAAAATTTCTCCCTTTCCTGAATACTCCTCATTGGTGATTTTGCTTCCTTGTCCTCACAAGGGGAAGAACTGAGAAGATCCCTTTCCTCATCTTCTGCAAAACCTATCTAAATTTTATTGTCTCTAGGGTCTGTTAAGCTGTGCTGAAGTTGTCCAACAGGCTCAAAAGTTGTTTGAATGGTTGCAGAGCATGCTCACATCAGCCTGCTTCCTTCATGTCTCTGCACTTCTGCAAACTGTTTAGGCTTCACTTCTATGAAAGCTTTCTCTGTGTGTCCTGCACTCAGTGCCTGCTGCTGCTTTCAAGGTCACATGAAGTTTTGTGTATTGTCTCCCACACTTGTTTATAGTATATACAGCTGCATAGATGCAAATCGTTATAATCTGCTTTTATTGCATTGGTATCATACAGTGACAGGCAGATAATGTTTGCTTTTCTATTCATAAAACAGGCCTATCAAACTTACAGGGACACACTGTAACCTCAGGGTTCAGAATGTGTGACTTGACCTACAGTCTTATCTGTGTAAGCTGTAATTATTGGGAAATGCAGTGTATGAGTAAAACAAGGGAGACCGGTGGGTGGGTAAAAGCCATAAAACAGTGGAAAAATCATGTCAAGTTAATACTGGAAGTGAGAAGTGCGGATTTGTAAGGAAGAGACCTGAAGTGTTGAACAGCGCAGAGAAGATAAGCTGTACTTCTGTGTATTTTGGTTTTCTTAAAAGGACAAATAAATAGGCAGTAGAACTAAAGACCAGTAAGCTGGTCCTGTCCTGACACAGGTCAGACCTGACAATCTTAACCCGTATTTCTGTGGTGCTTCGTTGCGGTATTTGTGAGGCCACATGAAGCTGTTGTGCAGTTATTTATGTGACCAGCTAATGAATGGAAACAGAGAAAAACTTTCTGTCTCTTACACATTCCTGACAGTATTACTAACTTTCTTGTGATGTTACCACGTGCAAGGTGTTGTATGTGTTGTGGAGCACTCATGAACACTCAAATACTTAGAAGGCGGGTTTTTTTAATGCTACATTTGTCATTTAACCACAAAGCAAAACCTGGCAAACCTGTTGCTCAACCCTCTTCCTCTGCTAGTATGTCTGAAACAACAATATGAAAAGGGCTACAAAGAAGGCATTTGTAGCTCTTATGGAAAAGAGCAACAGCATCGGGCAAAATAAAAAGGGAAATTAAAAACTTGACAGAAGGTGATTCTTAGGGCTTAAATCTGGTGGGTTTTGACATAATATTGCTCATCTTTGTGAAGGCACATGATGGCGTATTGACCATCAGGGTAAATTTTGGTTTTCATATATAAATGTGTATGTGTATATATACGTGTGTGCATCACAACATGACATGATGGGAATGGAGCTCATACATTAGTAAAGCTTTCACTATAGTAGCAACCCTACTCTGGAATTGCCACTTTATAAAACCAGGGCTTGAAATGTACGGTGGTAAAAATAGAGTGCCAGTGGTGATTATATTTACTTAAATGTGATCTAATGAGATTTTCTCTGTATTTTTCCCTTTAGCAAAGTATCCAGAGATCAAGACTCTCATGGGACCAGATCCACATTTAAAGTGGATTGTATCTGGAATGGTTTTCATGCAATTTCTAGCATGCTACCTGGTGAAAGACTTATCTTGGAAATGGATTTTCTTCTGGGCTTACGCTTTTGGAGGTTGTATCAACCATTCTCTGACCTTAGCCATTCATGACATTTCGCACAATGTTGCCTTTGGAAACAAGCAGACCAGGTGGAACCGATGGTTTGCAGTCTTTGCCAACTTGCCAATTGGCATCCCTTATTCTGCCTCCTTCAAGAAATACCACATTGACCATCATCGGTACCTTGGTGGAGACGGCTTGGATGTGGATATTCCCACTGACTTTGAAGGCTGGTTCTTTTGTACGCCACTTCGAAAACTGCTTTGGCTTTTCCTCCAACCTCTGTTCTACAGTCTGAGACCACTGTATGTGAACCCCAAAGCAATTACACAGATGGAAATTTTTAATGCTTTTGTCCAGTTTTCTATAGACCTTGTAGTTCACTACCTGTGGGGTCTCAAACCTATTATTTACTTAATAGCCGGTACAATTCTTTGCATGGGTTTACATCCCATTTCTGGGCACTTCATAGCAGAACACTACATGTTCTTAAAAGGATATGAGACGTACTCTTATTATGGACCTCTGAACTGGCTCACCTTTAATGTAGGCTACCACATGGAGCATCACGACTTTCCCAGCATTCCTGGATGCAGACTGCCAATGGTAAGCAGGGCATAAGCACGAGTGAATTGGATTTTTATAAAAACTGCTAGACTGTATCAAAGAAATCCCTCTGAATCATATCAACGGATCAATTTAAAAAAAGAGGAAAAAAGAAAGCTTTTGGATTTGTTTCTAATTCTTTCATTTTAAGCAAGACATTGAGAGAAAGGGCTGCCAAAGTCCTGTAATATTTAGTTTATTTGAGGGAAACAAGAGCATCTGAGCATCAGAGGGCTTGAGGAATACTTTTTGCATGATAAAATTCTCCAACAATACTCTCAGCTTTTCCATTTCCTTCCGTCAGCCACCAGGTTTCATCTCTTTGAAATTTTAAAGTCCCATCTAAAGCGAGGCAGGTGGCAATTACTAATTGAGGTTTGTCTCATCAATCTGCTAACTATATTGCTTGATTAACATCAAATAAAAATCTTTCTATTTTTGAGATAACATAAGTATCAGGGCATGTTCCAGCCTGACACAAACAACACTAGAAAATAAAGCCCCTCTCTGTGTGACTTGTTTTAGCTCTGCTGCCCCACCCAACGAAAGTGAGGATGCCTGATCTGTCATTGGGAAAGTGCTGTGGCTTTCCTCTTTTGAAAGTCAAGTCCCGTTTTGTTTATGTTTTATCAGTTGTGGGAATCAAATTTGCAAAGCCCAGGTGTCTAGGAATGGTTTTCAGTTTCCCTCCAGGTATGTAGCTGCTGTTCTGGGTTTTAATACAAGGATTCCTCAGCAGATGCTCACAGTGTTAGAGGGACCTGAGTTCAAAGTGCTCCTACATACCAATCCTCTGACAAGGTAGGAAGGAAACAGCTTCTGTCTCTGGTCTGATGCAAACTTGGGGACTACTACTGTAGTCCTCATGAGGTGGAGGTAAAGCTGAGGAGGCTGAGGTTCAGGAGCTGTACCTTTCCCACTACTGCATAACGTGTACAACTTTTATGATGCTATATCCAGGGAAACCCTGCTTTATCGGTTACTGTTCTTCATCACTGACTGTGAGGAGAAGCAAAACAAGAGGGGGTTTTCTTGTCTTGTAGAAAAACATGGGAAGCCTCTATATAGCCTGCAGTTCTGTTTTAACACACCTCCTTCACGGCTGGAGGTCTGTCATGGAGAAGCTGGCCATTCCTTGTGGGCTTCAGAGCAGTTGATAAAGCAGCCCACACTCGCATGTGAAGTTTTCCTGTCAAGCGCTCCCATTGCTGATACACCTGATAGCTCAGCTGGGAAGTGCGTGAGCTTAGCTTGAGCTTCAAACGTTCAAACTTGTTAGATAGGCTTAGATTACTGAAATGCAAATAGAACAGAAGGAAGCCAGGTTTCTAGCTTGTACAAGTGAAGTCAGTGTCTAATTGAACTTGTTGGGACTGTTGCTCCAGACCTGACTGAGACCTGAAAAGCTCTTCCCTACCCACATCAGGAATAGTTCAGCCTGATTCCTCGAGGCACTGCAGCAGCTGGAAGTGTCTGCTCTCCCGTATAAAGAGGATAGTATATGGGCTCATGCTCGTGTATTTCTAACACATGGGCAACTGAGTCTTGCCTTGCTGGTGGAAGAGATATCAGGCTTGTCATTTGTTTTTTTCCTGACAGAACTGTATGGAAACTTTGTCTTTGAATAATCATTTACAAGTGAAAATTTATTATGAAGTGAAAATCCTTCAGCAAAACAGTTACTGTAGAAAATCCTTTGTCCATTGAAACAAATTAGTTATTTTCTGCAAACTGAGAAGAAAAAATTGTGCCTCTTTGGTGGAAGGAGACAAGGGACCATATTCTCTCTGGATGGCTTTAGTGTTTGAACTTCATAACAGGTAGGGGTAGAAACCTCCCCTTTCTCTTCTCTGCTTAACCTTCGAGCAAATTCTTCACTCAGCAAAGGTCTAGTATTTTCAGATTAGTCTCTTAGGCACTTGAACTTCTAATAGTTCAATTGTGTAGTATGGATGACCTCTCAGTATAGCTATTTTGATTTTGAATTAATGGCAAGTAGAAAGTGCAATAAAGTTCTTTATTTGATTCCTGCATGACTGAGAGCAGAGGAGAAAGAGGATCAGAGAATAACTGTTTTTAATCTTCGAAAGTAACTTGCTCTTCCACTTGCTTATCAGTAAAGTAAATTCAGCTTTGTCCTTTGTTACAGGTGTCTCATTCAGAATGTTCTGAGTAATGTGTTTGCCACTGGAAAGACCTTTGCCCTAGGAGTGTGGCGCATACTTGAAAGAGGAAGAATTAGGCGGTGCTGTATGCTTATAGATATTAAAGACAAGTGACATGAGTGTGCAATAAGGACTTGTCCCACTAGCATAGAGATTACACCGGAGAATATGAAATTCAACATTATAATGAGACCCGCTGTAAAAAAAATCCTATAGACTTATGACTAGATTAGTCTTTGCATGAAGCATTAGAAATATAAAATATTGCATTGTTTAGCAAATGAGTAATAAGATCCATTCTTCGTTATCTGAAGGTTAATATGCTTATGGTGAGAGGGGACAGGAGGAGGAGGAACTCGGTACTCTTCCTATGAACTGCAATAAAAACTGTAATGTTACCAGAGGCAAACTAGTTACTCATTAAGCTTCTGGGAAAAGGAAAAGACATGGTATGAAACCAGATTTATTAGACAGACAAGACTAGAAAACGTGGTAGATGTGCTGGTTTTGAATTGCAGATTTCATTAACCCTGTGGTGGCCAGGAGGACTAGCTTGAGTACTCCCCCCAGTCAAGAATTGTGGAGGGAACGTCTGTAATACACCTTCTAGCATTCTGAGTGTAATTTTTCTACTTGCCATAAGGATATCTAGTGTCTTATAGCCTCAGGACAAAGAATCTATAGCAGCCATGGTGAAGTATTAGGTTGCATTTAACTTTTGTGCCGATCTGATGCAATGGAGTAGGACTGGAGCGCTGTTGCTGCAGTCAACAAGCACGAAACTGGAAGCAAAGTTGCAATCTAAAAGGTGTGATTTCTTAGCAACCACCTCACTCTACTTGAAGAAAAGCCTCAATATACCAGATACCAAGTGCCTAATGAGCTTCTTGCAGACTTTGATTTCTTGCTATCCTTCCATGCTAAGTTCTGTTCACAACCTAGCAATGAGTTAAGACTTACAGCTGAGATCTGTAAGGAGGAAGGGAGGGAGGAACTGAAGCAAATGGACCATCTCTAAAGCAATATGGAGAGTTTGAGGGGGAAGTCAGGAGCAGGATTTAGGAATACTTTGCTACAGTGCCATCCTCTTTGAGATGATCTATGTTCTGGCTGCAAAACTTGCTACCTGGAAACTGCCATCCACAGGTTTTGTACTGGACGCGGAATGCGACATGGAGGATAACTCTTCCAGCCTCAATCATAATTAACAGATGTGGTTTAATGCTGTATTTAAAAGGGAATCTGCATTAAAAACCTATTACTTTCTTCCCTCCCACCTCAGATTTTCTAGTAGATAAAGAGGAGATAATTTTGGCTCACATATGGAGATGCTAGAAGAAATTACAATAGATGAGCTGGTTTTGTTGAACTTTTGCATAGATCCATTGTAAAAGAGAAACCACTTTAAAAATTCTTTCCTGCCATGTGACACCAAAATGGGAACATACACTTAACAAACTTCCTTGTCTTTTAAATAAGAAAACCCTTCAGAAGCCTTCCCTCTAACTCCTTTTGTTAAGTTTTCCCTTGACCCTATCCTTTGTCACAAATATTGTTTTGCAGTTTACCTTCTCCTCATACAGTTGTCCTGCCCAGAGCACAGGGATCTTGCCAGTGATGCAAGTGCTGCCTGCCTTCCTGCACAAGGTGCTGCTGTGCACAGAGCCAAGCAGGAGCAAAGAACTACTTTGTGTGGGCATGAGTCACTGTCCCACAGCTGATCTATAAGTAATACACTCCGGTGCAAGCTACTGGTCTTCCCTTGTGGTTTCCATACTGGCATTCTAGCAGCCACTGTACTCTGCAGGAAAGTGAGAAATGGGTATGCTTGGTGAATAGGAAACTCCTCCACTCCAGCCTGACTGGGCTGCCTGCTTCCAGAATACAATGTATATGATCTCCTCCAAAATTCACTGCTGGGTATTTTGATCAATCATCTCAATTATCCGATAGTAGTTGTATTCTAGGTGCCCCTTTTAAATCTGTAATACAACTGCAGAATATAGGAAATATATTTCGGTGCAAGTTTCCAGCCTTGCGTGTTGCGTCCACCTGAGCTGTATGCCCAGACTATACTGCTGCTCATATTTGCTGAAAGTACAGAAACCACTGAGTGGAACATAGGCAGGCTGTTCATTGGCCTCTCCTATGAGCTGTGTTTTTCCTTCGTCATCATTGGGTTCATTTTGTGGCCTTTGGTGCCAGAGGGCATAGCTGCTGCCTGGAACATTGTTCCTAGCAGCTGAATTGGTGTCTCAGATACTCCAGCCCTCCTATGTGCAAGGGGCAATGCAAAGGCTTTCTGAAGCCCTTGTAGTGGTCAGAGTCTAACATGATCAAGAGCTCTGCAGAATAATGTAACCCGCTGAGAAAACCTGTCTGGTCCAGACCATTGTCTCTGTGGGCAAGAAATACCTGGGGGTTCTGGAGCAGAGGGTAATGGTAGAGTTGCCATAAGATCTTGGCTGGTATAGATGAGAGCTGAATGACTGTTGCAAGTCAAAATTCAGAAAGAACGTCTAAGATGGAGGTGGGGAGGGAGGGTCTCTGCATTCTCTGTGCTAGGCAATGACCACGTCAGAACTGGAGTGAAGCTTTTAGGGCTGGGGATCCAAGACCCTCTTCGTGTCTGCGTAACGTCTCATTAATGGCTTTCATTCAAGAAAGTCAACAGAGGTTACAGTCTAAATAGTCCTTTCTCTCATCCTGTGACTCTCTCAGTTACCCAGCTGGGAAAAGGGAGGATGCAAAACCCAGATTAAATTATTTCTGATTGCAGTTACAGAAGGAGCACAAGGAATTAAATTTGCATCTCCAGAGATCTTACCCAAATGCCTGGAAATCGCCCTTCTTCCAGTCATTAACAAATACCTTTAAGAGGAAATACTGATGATAGTGTGTGAATCCCATTGAAAATTAACCACATTTGAAGTACAGAGCAACACTTCAAAGCGGAGGTAATCAGTGAAAGGCAGAATACAAACAGGCCTGAACTGAATCTTCCACCTCCAACATGGCACTACCATGCCACGAGCACAGGGGACACACGGGCTGAGGTATAGATATAAAAGATATTTACAAAACTTGAACATTACCCAATCTACTTCACAGGGCAGCGTCTGCCAGGAAGCTGAATTACCAAGGTAACTAGCAGTGAGCAGTACTGGCTTATAATTTAACTTTTTCTGGGATTCTTACCTCTTTGCAAGCAATCAAATACTATGTTAAGATTCCACCGTTACACCTTGGATGCTGACGATATCCTCCTGGATGACAATTTGTATGTAATACTTTTGAACTTCCATGGATGTCCTTACTCCGCTCAGTAATTCCAGACGGCTTTTTAAAGAGAAGAATCCTACTGTTGAGCAGGACAAACTGCTCTAGGATAGATTGTTTGTCTAGGAGGTGGAGCTGTAATAAAACCATGCCCAAGCAGTATGTACAATAGTTAAAAGACGCTGCTGCTTTTTAAGTTTATTCAAAAAGCAGGCCACCTGGCTGGAGCAGGGACTACGAATAACCTGGGTATTCTCATCCCCTGAATATGCAAGGTTTGTAAACCCTGTCCTCTGGTTCTGGCCTTAGTCCTACCACAGTTGCCACTCCCAATGGTGCTTGTGTGATGGCAACAGTTGTAAGACTTCGAGATTTGTAACAGGGATAAAATTTTATTAGACTGATGATCTAATAATGAATCTTGTAGCATTTTTAACACTAGACTGAGGAGAACAGACTGTCCGTCTAATCCTCCTGCCTGCTGGAGGAACCTGTCTCTCAGATTTGCATCATGGTAGCAGAACAGAGGAACCAAAACAAAATGTAGCTAAGGCTGCCTGGCATTTTTTAATTGGTATTTTCTCCTACCTCGAACCCTCAGCAGATGAGTATTGCAAGTGGTGAACAGGGCTTAAAAGACATTGTGTTGGAGTCCTGGCAATTTATAGACTGGATTAGTCATCCCACTGTGGAGATCCCTCCACCTCCAAAATGATAGAAAATAATTCTGACTGAAAACAGATATCCGTCATCTTTCAAATTCTGATGCTGTGAGGCAAAGCTCACATCATAAATCTGCTAAGAATTACCTAAATCTATTTAAGTCAGTCTCACCTGGCTGAACTTCAGAAGGTCACAAGCAATAACAAGTAACTTCAGGTTATGGTTGTGCTCTCAGATCTGAATAGGAAGAGGAGACACACCTGGCACTAACAGCAGCTAAACAGCTTGTTCTTTCTCTTCTTCTTCCAGGTGAAGAAGATTGCAGGAGAATATTATGATAACCTCCCACATCACCAGAGCTGGATTCGAGTTCTTTGGGACTTTGTTTTTGATGACACTATTGGTCCTTATTCAAGAGTTAAGAGACTATACAAGCTGGCAAAAGAAAACTAATGGACTATCTTCAGTTGCTGCATTGGTGTTTTGTTTGTTCATTTGAATGATTTGAGTCTTTGCAGAAATAGAAGGATGTGTGTGCTGAGGTAGCACTGATGTGCACTCCTTAGACCAAGCGGATGAGTATGAAAATGAAGCAACTGAATGCAGAATTTCAGACTATTGATACTTTTTAATAAATGGTATTTGCTTAAGTAACCTTGAGAAATTAGATTAGAGTGAGCTATGATTATGTGAACCTTTGGCCTAGGCTTAGAATAAGCTTCCTAGGCCATGTGTGTCTGAGTTTTGGCCTGGTCTGCAATGGAGAATGCTTGGTGCGTGTGAACATACTTGTGTGTAGTTTAGGACTGGTTTCTCTTTGTGCCAGATTAGATGTAGATGCTCTGCATGCACAGGTCTGTGGAATCAGGGAGGGCTGGCACGCAGTAGTAAATGATACTTTCTGGACAACACAAGGGTGCCTTTAGCTCAATATCTTGTCTAATCTGATATCTTTCTTCAGATCATGACTGGTAGCTGAGATTTTGTATATGCAATGAAATATGAGTGTATTTTTGTACATTTTATAATTATTTTAGTAGCTGTTGTTTGACCTTTATTCCAGGGCTTTGTCTGAACCTTTTATGTATCCATTTCTATTCTTAGGATCTAATACGTAGTGTAGCAAAGTGGGAGAACTGAACTGTGACATGGAGAAACCCTTCCTTGAGTCTTCTGCATGCTGTCTGATAAGCAGTGTGGATGTACCCCTGGAGGAACTGGGTGGTCCTTTCTCACTCATCTTTTCAACAGTGTTCATAACTTAATGTTTCTCATTCTTTCCCCCACTGTAAGTCCTTCTGAGGGTGGGAAAGTTCTAGATTTAATTGCTGCTTACCAAAGTTGTCTATATTCCTGATCATCTTTCTTGGTCTTCTCTATATTATACACCTTTCTGTGAATAGGAATTAAGAGTACATGGAATGTGCAAGAGTAAAGACATGGAGACATTATGGTGGTATTTATTCCTAACTGCTTTCAGAATAATTGTAACTTTTTCCCTTTGTCATTCAAGGGGCACTGACTTGACAGTTGGGAGGTGTGTCCAGCTACATAAAAGCCATCACTGATGGTGTTAAGGGTAAAAAAACGGAGCTGGGGTTGTTTCTTTCCCTATATGTCTTGCTCTCTACTATTGACATTAACTTTCCTATGCCATTTCTGCCCACTGGAAGTTAAATTTTTTTTGCCTGTCCTCTCCAGCTATCAGCTTCTGGCTATCCTCCATAATTCTGTATCATGAAAAACCTTAATCGATATACATTTCTCCGACTAGAGTAATATCTAGGGAATCAGGAGTTCAGCTGTTATAACTTCTCTCCACCCTGGAAAGCTGGCAACTTACTTATTTGTGTCCTTAGTAAGTGTTTAAAAGAGAATATTTCTATAAAGGTCCTCTTATATCCTAACCCTCTATAACTGTATGACTTCTTGGTTTTCTTCTGGAAATCCATGTCTGTAATAAAGAAAAGGATTATTCTGCATTCCTTTTGGTTCCTCAAAGTAGTCTATTAGACCGGGGAAGCCCAATTTCCTCAAACAGTTTCATTCCTTCCTCCTACAGCACTAGATCCAGTGAGTCGGTCTGTCCTTGTGCTAGCCTGGCACACCAGGCAGCTGAGCTTACTTGCTGCAATTTGGGTTCCTCCTCCTCCATTTCCATTTCCTCCATTTTCCTTACCTGTCTGATTTTGGCAGTTGGGTGAATACCCAGGTTTGCTCAGCAGTACAAGATCCTTTGTGATGCAGAGCCTGAATATCATTCACAGGTATTGTTTTGATCTGATTCTTTTTCTGGAAGAGGAAGAATGGGACTTTTTCTGGAAAAGAGGAGGAAAAATGGGACTACTTCTGACACTTCACTGGTTCTTCAGGTGCCTTTTTTTCTCAAAGAAAGAGGCTTTGGTGTGGGAACCTCTATTGACTTCTTTGTCTTGGTGCTCATGTCAGGTGCTTTACTTTTTTATTGATTTACTTCAGTGTTTCTGGAACTCCATGATCGCATATTCAACTTCCCATGTCCTCAGCAAATTTGGCCAACTTAGCAAGTTAATATAAAAACCACAATAAAGATTATGCTATCTTCCTCAATCTGACTGTTGTCCTTCTCCTATGGAGAGTGACCTTTCTGTAGCTCCTTTACTCAGCTGTTCCATGATCCAGTCATATATGGAGTCTAGAGCTTACTAGCCTACCCTGACACAGAAGCCTTGGTGGAAACAGAGGGTAACCAAAATTGGCAACTGCTTCTTATCCCGCATCCCATCAATATTTCCATTACGGTACCACTGTGTTTTGCCTGGGCAGCCCCACAGCCCTCCTACTCTGCATTCTCCATCTCAGCGGGAATTTGAAGTGGTTGGAAGCCTGGTGCCTGCAGATGTGCAGTTCAAGCCAAGTTTGAGTGTGTGAGTTTGAATGTGTTTGGGTGCTGCCAGAGAAGGCTGTGATCCTGTCCTCTCCATGGGCATTTGTCCTTGCCACCACCCTTGGCAGAAGGGTGGTGGTTGGTTTTTTTCATAACCACAAGGCAAATGGGTCTGGGTTAAAAGAACATTGGGGCTAGGTATAGTTTTATTCTCTTTGCTTAAAAATTAACCCAGATCCCCTTCATTGTGTGAATACAATAATGCTTGGCAAGAGGAGAGACAGGAGGGACAAATAGTTGTATGACAGGTTGGAGCGGAGTTTAATGCCCCTTTTGATTTCTGCTGATGTAAAATGTCTGTGTCCTGCCTGGTTGCAGTGGTACCCTCAATGAGCTCAGCATGAACAGACATCCTTCTGTAGAGGCAACTGGCAAAAGGAATCGGGCTCGAAGGGAATAAACCTTTAACAGTGCCACTACGGCAAATAAGCTGCCCTGTGCATCCCTGTCACTGGAGCCATAAGTTGGGAACCAGCAAAGCACCGGTGATGCCAGGACTGCTCCCCTGCCCCTATCAGCCAAGCTTCCCCTTCTGCCTCCCATGTACTTTGCTCCCACAGCCTTCTGCAAGCATCAGCTCATTACTTCTTCATTATACAAGGCCTGCAAAGGTAGAAGAAGAAGGTAAGAAACTCATTTAGAGCAGGTGGCTGATGTTAACAGAGTAGCACGCTGTATCTAGGCTGTACACTTGGCCCAAATTACAACATGGTTATTACTGACCTTAGGCATAATGCCACATTCCAAGGCAAACATGAACCATGCTGGGCCCCAACTTCCTGAAGCTTAATTAAGATTATGAGAGAGTTGCACGGAACGGTTGTGATCATCTGAGTGGCAACAGTCTGAAAAGGTCTTGCCATCGTCAGGTATGCCATTACATGGATTTGTAATTAAATGCATGAGCTACTGTATGAGATCTATCCAACAGAGCATTATAATCTTTGCTTGTCTGTGTTCTTCCTACCGGAAAGGCTCCTCTTCCTGGTCCTGGGGTTGTTGTACTGTGGTGCACAACAATGTCTGCCTGCTATATTTCCCATGTGGAATTCTTACCACACTGTTTATGTTCTGCTGGCATTAAAGAGCTAACAGACATCAGACTCTGGCGGGAGCTCATCATTGCATTAACCTCAAATTTATTCCACTTATCCTATATTTAATCTACAGCATAACCATACTGTAGAAAAGACTCTTTTCTAAAAGGCAGACTGGGCTGCTTTGAAGAGTGCTGAAGGACAACCTCATGCTCTCCAAACCAAAGCAAGTAACATCTTAAAACTAATGGCAAAGCACATTCCACCCCACCTACTCTCCCGGGTCTCCTGTTGTGGGCAGGCAGTCTCTCCTGCCTGCTGCCAGACTCCGTGATATCTGGGGGACATGAGCAAGGGGACAACCACAGACTCTCCTGGGCTGCTGCACCAGGCTCTGCTCCTCAAACCATGCCTGGGGCCTGGCTTTTAAAACAAACTCTTCAGGAAGGCCTGAAGCAAAGCAGGGGGCTTGGAAAATATTTGACAGATTTCAATAGCTGAACTCCAATCTCTTGCCTTACAAGTTATCAAGAAGATGGTGTCATGGCTACTGCCATGTAGCTCGTGCCAAACTTAGTCAAGCAGAAATTCCTAAGATTGCACTGGTGGAAAGAATGGCTCTAAAGAGAAAAAAAAATAATATAACCTGAAACATAGAACTCGAGTGGGCTGTTAAGTGTTCAGCATCCTGCACTCATATCTTTGACTTCACTCTGTGAAATAAAGCTCAACACACCTGCACAACATTAACAACTGAAATATGTGAGATAGGTAGTAAAAAAATGACCCTCCTTAAGCCTCTGGTTGAGCAGTGCTGTGCCAGTGATTTCAGCCTGCATCCTCCTAATGCCTTCAGTAGCCGTGTTCTGCATAAATACCTCCCTTTTATTTACTGGCAGCTCTTACGAATGCAGATGACTGGACCTGGAGGGTTTTTTTCAGTGACGGCAGGAGATGTTCGGGTGGCCAGAGAAGAGCCATAAGCCACTGTCCTTCGCTGACTTTGGCAAAACATTGCTGAGGTTACTGCAGCCTGACTGCAGGAGGTGGTATTCAGCCAGTGCCATGTGGAGGACTGGGCAGGTGAGAGCCACGTCTCCTTGTAAAAGAAGGCTGGGGTGTTGCCATTGCACCAGCCGTAATGCGCTCAGGCTCTCTCCTTTTTTGTTCCGCAGCTCTGTCCCATCACAGCTGCCACCCCACAGTGAGTCTCAGCCACCTTCCTTTCATTGTCAACCCAAGGCCTGAATGAAACAAAGACAGGACCATGTGGACAATAAACAGTTTATTACCAATATGAACACAGATACTGTGATGCACTGACGTACCATTTTTTTAATATTGTGATAACTCTGAGACAAAGAACTTGTTGGCTGACAACTAACATGTCTCTGTTTTTTCTGGTGATGCCACAATACATTTCTGTTGGCAAAGGATCTTCATTTACATTGCAGACTACTAGTAAAATTACTTTGAAGTCATCTATCAAAAGCAAATGGTTCACGTGTGTTCTTATCTACTACTAAAAAGAAAGGTAATACATTTAAATAAGCAAATACAAAATACAAAAAAGGCTGACAAATCCAATGTGCAGTGTCAGATGAAATCTAAAAAATCCAGAAATTTAAAATTTAATATTCTTTAGATTAAGACTTTTAAAATGAAGCGAATCCAAGGCAGCAGCAAGCTTCAAAGTGTGCTGAGTCTGCTAATAAGAAGAGTATAAGAACAAAGACAGTGCCGGTGTCCTCTCTCACCATCTTGCATGACCTTGGTACACTTAGAAATGATCCAATCTTCCTAGCACTCTTAGTACCGTCCAAAGGCTTTGCAATCATTATGTTGTACTGATTCTACTCAACTCCTGCCGTATGGCTAGAAAATGAAACCAAAAAGTTAATGCATAATGTTATACCCAGTGTGATGGAAAATGCTAAGTATAAAGGCTGCAGAAAGTAGGCGCTGGTAAAAGGATGAGTGGAGGGTAAAAGGATGAGTAAGGGTAAGCAGTCAGCTGTTTGCTTGCAAACTGCAGTTCTGATTTAAGAAGTTGCATCTGTGGTTTATGTGAATGTCTTACTTTGCACTGGAATGAACTAGGGAGGCTCTGAAGGCCAAGCTGCTGGGACCATAGTGTAAGGGCGAGGGTCTCCTCAACTGTAAACTGCCCTGTGGTTTTGTGAGCACGTGAGTTTAGGGCAAAGGGACAGGGAATGGATTTTAGCTGGTTTACAGTCTCCTCTTTTTCTCCTTCCATGTGAATCTAAGATGGGGAGTGCAAGGTTTGGACATGCATCTTCATATGCCCTAATGCGGAGTTCAAATAGTTATTTTGTGGTGCATTTCAGTAACAGCCCTGAAAACTATATTTAGTCATATATCATAGAACAACTTATAAGAAAGTACTGACACAATCAGTATAGCTGTTGCACTTTTCAATGAATTAGAAAAAAAAACATGGCTGTTTGGAAAGCTGTAATTGAGAGGAGGTCTGAAATAGCTCTTCAAGCACAGGAAGGCCGGCAGAAGATGCTCGGGAAGGATTTTCAGTTTGGTGCTGTTGTCCCCTCCTCAGACCTGTGTGGCCAGCTAGTTTAGAAGCGGTTTCATGCTGCCTGATTGTGATAAATTGATACGCCATGGACTACGGGCAGGCCCTTTCTCACTCTGCCACCTGTGAGAAACACTGACCAATGAATTTCTCACAGGCTGGGGGTGAAAACAGCATAAAAATATAAGATATAAACACAATGTCACAGTCAGAGCTCAGATAACATAGATGCTTGTTCTTCAAATATGTATATAAATCAGAGCTGCTTAGAGAAGTCTGAAAACTCCAGGGAACTCTCTGCAGTTCCTATCATCTTACCTATGGGAAATTAGTCATAAAGATGAGAAAAATAATAATTTTTCTCTTTCTTACCATCAATTATCTCCTCTTTCACTTTGTGTAACTCTCTTACAACTTCCTCCAATATTTCCTGATGAGACAAAACACAAGTCAGCTGCTCAGAATTTCCTTCTAACTGGTGGAAGAAAATGCAAGTTTAACATGGTTGTGCTGCGTCCCCCGCCTCGGCTGACAGTCAGAGCCTAGCACTACTAACAGCTATGGCTGCACTCCCAGGACAAGGACGCAGAAGGTGCTGGCATATTTATTTGTAAGTTTCTGCAGACATCTTGATCTTGCTGCCCACCAGCTAGCCCTTCTCTAAGCACCTAGTTACAGAGGAAATCAGAAGACTGAACAGCTGTTTTGCTTGTACAGCGCATGCATGGGGGAAAATGGGTAGCTCGTCAAATCTCTGTAAATGCAAAAGATTTTCACTCACCTGTTTCATTCGATCAAAATCTAAGGCATCCATAGCCACATCATTGCTGCTGCTCACTGGCTTCATCCTTGGGAAACGGAAGAAGAGGATAGAAAAGCGAGTCAGTTCCTTGCAACGCACGCTAAGCTACACCCACGTGATGGCGTGGATGACATCCACCCCAGAGCAGGAGCACCATTGTTTGAGCGCTGGATCGGGGCTCCCTCTTGTGCCACTCAGGAACATTCTGCAGCTGGAGAGCAGCACTGCTCCCGCTTGCACAGCCTGACCCTCAAAGATGCTGCTTTCTCCTACTGCAGTCGTATTGGAGGGAGCGCAAAGTCTACACTGAAACTTATTTTACTCTTGTGGTTTTTTTAGTGTTGGGAATCACAATGATTTCATAATAGAAAACGCTGAGATTTCTTCAGGGGATAATGCCTTTTTAACAATGTATTTTATTACTGCATTTGCAATTTCCAAGCTATATGTTTAGTTTTCTCTCACAGCCTGTTTTCTGTACAGCAGCCCTGTCTTGGCCACCTAGACTTCAATCAAGTGCTGAAGTAATAGTAGAATACAGGTTAGAAAAATATTAGAAAATAATAACAACTCAGTAATCCTTTCTTTGGAAGTCTTCACTGAGCTAAGTGGAGCTTGTTGATAGCAATGTGTAGCACAGACACTTTTTCTTTACCCAGGAACAAAGCCAATCTGCCCTTAATGGCTAGAACAATTGAGTGTTATCAGTCTTCCAGGATGGTTATTGATCAGTGGGCTTAACTCTGATGACGGCTGATAAAATAAACGAAGCAGAACCTGCTTGACTTTCTCTTTTAATCAGTAACTCTAAAACATTAAAAAAATTAACCATGCTATCTAATTTGTAGAAAAGGCTTCAAATAACTTTGCCATCATCTTTGGGCCCAAACTGCTGCTCCTGAGGGTACACTTGGTCTTGCAACCCTTTCTTCAGAAAGTCGTAACAGATCTCCTGCCATCTCACAGCTAGACTGGGCGTTAAGACAGATACGAATGCCATCAAACTGAACTGGAACAGAAACAGGTCATTGCTGAGAGGTTCTGAAACCTGCCCCGTTTCCCCACAGAAGTCATTCCAGCAAGCAACAAGTGAGCACTACTGCAGGTGTTAAAACTAGGAAAGGCCTTGTTACCACTGAACTCCTCCTCTTTCCAGGATGGAATGGTATTGTATAAGATAGCTGGCAAAAACTGGATGGCTGCTTTAAATAGCCCAGGTTTCATTCCCATTTGCAAGGAGAAGGAAAGGTCTTTCTAAATCTATTGGAAAAACTCTCATGTATTTGTTAGAATAGGAGAGCTAGAGAAACTATATTTTGCTCTAGTAACACTGGTGCATCCCTCAGAATGCTTGGGCAGGCACGTTGCAGCATCTTTATCACAGCAGCGAGTACATGCAGATAGTTGCCATTGGCAACTTTCTCTCTGCAGACTATCAGCACTTTTGTACAAGTAACAGTGTAAAATAAAGGACATCTCTTTGCAGTAAATGCTGAACATACATAAGTCTGTGCTCTACTTTCTTATTCAGGTTACCCATCCATCTCAGTATTTACTGCTGCAGTAACACCGGGTAGTCCTAGACCAGCACTGGAAGGAAGTCTCTCTGTAGCTGTTCAATATCAAACTTAATCTCATTCTATGTGGATAAGAACATGGGTGACACTGCAGCTGAGCTGTTCTGACAGGACTCCTGGAGTCCTATTTTCGACGTCTCAGCTTTTGACACCTGCCAGCTTTCGTACTCCATATTTCTGAATGCCCTGTCTGTGGCTGGGCCTTTTTACAGCCTGATGGTATTAACTTATTGCACCAGGCTTTGCTCTCCTTTCTCAAGTACTCACTGTGACTGCACAGATGGAGGAATAACCTCCCTTCTCCCAGGTGCAGTCTCTTCAGATAATTTCTGCCTTTTCTTTTGCATTTCTGCAGAAATCAAACAATGAAAACTTCTCCTGTTGGAAGGGTTATCCTGAAGCTGCTGTAAAAAGATGCTCCAAACCCTGCCTTCAACATGGCACTGTGCACAAGCTTTAAGCACTTGCTTAGGTGTTGACTAAAATTTGTGATGCCTGTGCCCACCTGAGCAGGGGCTGTTTCCGTGGAACAAGGCTTTGACACCACACACTCTACCTTTGCACTTTGTGCAGTGACAGACAAAGCAGATTGTAAGAGAATGAGCAAAAGGTGTGACAGAAGACAAACATTAGAGCTGAATGATGGGATTAGCCAAAGAACAAGCCAAGATGATTAAGAAGCCAGGCTGTTAGCCAGTACCTAGAAGACACGTGGGATTGTGTGGGGCTCTTAGCTTCACAGCTCTTCACCATTGATGGATTTCTACAGCAATGGAATGAAATAAGACATGAGTTGTGCACATGCCATGGGGACAGCATGACCAGCCTGACTGCTAGCCAGCCACAGGGACATCACATGAAGCTCACCTAGAAAGTAATGAAGATACAGGCTTTTCAACAGAATTGCTCCTTTCCCATGGCTTCTTCCCAGAGTCTGGAAAACAAAAATGAAATTACTGTTTGTTAGTTTTTCTCTAACAATAAATTTCTGGAAGTTGATTGTCTTACACAGCTGCTTTCATTCAGTGAGGATGAGTGACTTAAAGATCCATCAAAGCAGAAGTGCTGAATGAGGTTTTCTACACTAGAGAGAAAGCACTGGCAAAAGTCTGTTTAGTGAACCCTTTAATTAGGGACCAGATAGTGAAACAATACTGAAAAGACATGGAACTGGAACAGTAGGAGGAAAACCACAAATAACTATTAAGAAATACAGGCTAATTGCTGCAAGGCTTATTTTTATTCAGTACAGTACTTATTTATATTTTAATTTAAAAAGTCTTAGAGTTTTATTTGTCTGCAAAGTTGGCAGAAAAAGCAGGTGTATCTAAAAAAGGCAGTGAGACCCCCACTATGCAAATATCCACAGAGACTTTATTTAATGTCTACATTTCTAATTTGCAGAACATTCCCAAAAGCTGCACTACAAAACCCTTGTTGCTGAAAACACTTACTGTCATCCCAATCTTCTTGTATGAAATAGTCTAAAATAAAGTGAACTGTTTCAGAGATTTGAATAACACACAACTTTATTTATGCACAAGGGTTTGCTCCTCTGTGAGGTTCTAAAAAGCTCTTTAAAAGAATTACGGGCACTCCTATGAAATCTCTAGATCTCATTCCTTATTTACATGCACCTTTCTCCTGGCTTCTTTTCTTTCCCTTGCGAAACACACAAATCATGGCTTTGTTCCAAGAGGAAGCTGGAATGGTTAAATACTCATTCCCTTGAGAGAGATTTCTTTTAGCATGTATAAAAGCCAAGGCTGAGGCAAGGATGAATCTGACTGGCTTGCAGCTTATCTACTCAGATTCAAGTATTTCAACTTATCACAGGAAAAACATATTTGGGGGGCCCTTTAATTTCACCTAGTAAGTCTCAGGACCAGGCTTACTGCAACAAGCTACTAGGTTGAGGCAGGATAACAGTTTGAGACCCAAATCCCAACTGTATAAACCAGGACAGCTACACTACCAAAAACAGTGTAGTAGTAGTCTTCTCTCAGAAAATTCACGTGCACAATGTTGAAGACCCAAATCCTCAGCTACGTGTTTGGATCCCTTTAACTAAATTGCCTGTATTGTCATTTTCTTGGCTGTGAAGCATGTAAAATCACCATTTCTTGCTCAGTACAGCTTTTTAAAAAATAGGTATTTGGAAACTTTTCTGCTAGTTACTGCTGCTGCACTCAGAAGTCAGACTAGGAACCCAGAGTCTAGAGGTGGCGAAGAAGGGTAGATTAAGACAACAATTAAATCACTAGTAGTTTGATTTCATACCTGATGAATTTTGCTGCTGCTGGGTGGGACCTCTTGTACTGGGTGAAGGAGAGGTGCTAGCATCATCCTACAAAGAGAAAAGCAGGACATTACTTAATTCTGGAGATGAAGTGCACAGTCCTCTACTCTGGAGACAAGCTGTAACATAGGTGGTACAAAATAAGTTTCCTTTAAACATGTCCAACAGGCACTGCTGCCAAGGTACAGCTCAAGTCCATTTAAACTTTAACATTTCTCTCCCTTTACCATGGCAAAATACATCTTTTTTATTGTCTGCTAACGTGGACAGCTTTTTGTGATTCCACTGAATCACTCTCACCCCTGTATACCAACCCACACGGAATTACCACTCTGAAGTGCTGGCTGCTGTTCTCTAAATACAAATCATCCGTTTCCCAAATCTAGAAACTCTCTGATGTTGAAACTGAGCCACCTGAAGGAACACTAGATCAGATCCCAGCCTTTTAGCCCAGGACAGGCACTGATACCAGTGAGGGTAGCCCAGGTACTAACAGAATCTAACTAAGTCAGACAATATTAGAAAAATTAAACACCACATCACAGATTTGGATTTTTTTTCTGGGATTTCTGTGTGACAGATGACAGAACATTCACTCATATATTTGACATATCAATATTATTTAGCAGTCCTCAAAACACACTCAGTTTGTCAAAAGATATTCCCATCACAAAGTGTTCTCAAGATATACATTAAACAGATGTTCTCTAAAAAAACCCTTTCTAAACAGTTTGGTACTATATTATTGAAAAGTTTCATTTGGGATATAAACTAATACAAAGTTTCAAGGAGAGAGAAAGGTCAGAAAGACAGCAGAGGCTGAATAGTTAGAGGCTAAACAGCGCCCTTCATCTCTGAGCATATGGTTCAGAACCAGATTTGGGGCAAGACTAAGAGCAATGGTTGCGTAGTGCGTTCAACAAGCAAATTCTTGAAGAACATGAAAAAAATATCTGCTTTTCTCATTAAATAGTGCAAAGTGCTTATTCTTGCTCTCACTTCAAACCTTTCAGACTGGGACAAGACCTACATTTTATGAATGGATCTCCTACTGAGCAGCAGTTACTTTGTCTTTAGAAGAAATATCTCTCTATAGGGGATATGAGGCACACATGATGCTTTATGAACTTGCAGCCATGGCAGACAGCCTTCACAAGCTACTGGCTAGCAACAGGAATGCTGTATGAGCAGCAGCCCAGAAAAGCACCACATGGAAAATGACACAGAGTAAATACTGGTCTCTCTTGAATCCGGAAGGATCGTCCATGCTTTACTGGTTCAGCAATCAAAAACGTGTTTTAATCTGTATGTTGAACTCAAAATTGCTGCATTAAGTTCAGTATAAAGACTGAGTCAAATCAAATTTCTTGTTTAATTGCTTTTTTGGACAGCATACAGACAGAAATGAACCAAAGTTTCCTGAAATTGTCCAAATTCTATCTCATTTTAGTGTATTATGAACATGTCTATCAATTTTTGAATGGTGTAACGGTTAATACACTGTTTCCTCTTCAGCCCACAGATACAGGCTTTATGAGCACTCTGGGGTTTGAACTGAGCTGATTCTTGCTTTGCATAGAGGCTGGCAATCCAAAGTTACACATCCAAAGTTGATGATCCACTTCAGCTTAGCTGAAGCTGCAAATTTAAAATAAGAAACACAAACTTGATCTCAAGCTGACTTGCCAAAAGTTTCTTAAGGGCCAAGAACCTTCCATACCTTACAACATGGTCAGAACAGACCATAAGAAAGCATATGTTAACTTGGTTTGGACAATACCTCACCTACGAATAAGGTGACAATTCTTGTTTGTCACTATTCCCAGGAAAGGTGGAAGCAGTTACATTTAGCTTTTGATTGAGTGTGCAAATCTGTTCCTGGATCAACATCGCTTGTCATTGCCTGTCACACACAGCGAATGAGCACAGGACTTTGGCTTACAAGGCATCAACTTATTTGCAAGAGCATAACATTGAGGAGTCTTTCACTTACATTTTGGCTTTCCTCTTCCTTTTTGTCAGCTGGCTTGTCTGACTGCGACGCTGCTTTCCTCCTTTGTAAAGGAACAGGAGATAGGACACACAATCAATCCTCTAGAAACACATCCTCCACATGGAAAGGCTGATTCAGGCTCTGGTGGGAGTTATTATTTACTTAGTTCATCCCAGGAAATGCAACAAAGTTTGGATGTGTTTGGTTGCGTAGGATTGGGGTGGAGGTGAAGAATCCAGACCTCAGCAATATGATGGAGGGAGAGGGGCAATATTACGAGGCGGTGTTTAACAGTGGAACACAGGGTGCAGAGCATAAGAAAATGTGTCAAAGCAGAGGAAGAAAGTGCTGGGTATGAAACTGGGTGAGAAAGGGATGGTTTCTCTCTAGGACTCAGGAAGTGGTGGCTCCTCTGTCCTACGTAAGGAGGACCAACTCAAACCTCCACTGGTGTTTCTGAGGACCAACTCAACCCTCCATAGGTGGATCAGATAAGTATTGCAGTGATGACACTATGTTCGCAGCCATTTCCAATGTCATTTTTTCACCTGTCCTATATCCCCTTATCCCCATTCCCTCCATGAGAAAGGGCTGTAGCAGTGCTTCCATATGCTCGGAAGAGCCCTTCAACAGAGGTCCATCCTCACCAAGAAAAAGAGGGCCCCAATTTTGCTCAGCCAGGACCCCTGCTCCCTACAGGGTCAGAAAGCTCTTGCTAGAGGTGAGGAGTCAGAAAACACAAGTGCACCAGCCTAGCTTTTCAAGTGCCTTTAGTGAGTGGTAGGAGATTATTGCCATCTCAAATCCAATTCAAAGGCAACAGAGCTCTCGAGCCCTGCAGTCCGAGGACCAGGAAGTGTTGGTGTTGATGTCTGCAGAAGCTGAGTGAGGACTTGAAGCCCTCACACTGTTCTGGTTCCTGAGAAGAGGCAAAACTCCCTGAGAAGGAACTGGCAAAGAGCTGCAATCCACCCACTGGAGCAACTGGACATAAAAGCGAAGAAAGATGCTGGTTATTTATCGTTGAAGAATACATGGTAACAATTCTTGGATGTTAAGCCACAGTAGCTGAAGAAAAACATCCAAGTTCTTGATTTTCAAGCCCTATTTAGGTCTAAGCAGCACTCGTGTGCCAGGTACTGATTCTCTAGACATCTAGTTTCCCATTTTAGACAATTAGGGGAACTGCAGCTCTAGTCTCCACATGGGTTTTGGTTGTGATGATCCTTATCCTCACCCACCTGCAAACACTACCCTTAGCATATATTTTTTTAAAACACCAGAATCACGGGTTTTTAATTTAGTCTTGATTCTGAGATGGACAGAAATAATTTCACCAAAAAACATTAAAATACTAAGTGGCACTTAGAAAATCTTCTGAGTTTCAAAACACTGCCAGAGGTTTGTCAAAGGATTTTTTTCCATATCACTGGCAAAAGAAAAGCCTCAATAGAGTAGTAAATTGGAGGATTTGATGTAAATTTGACAAAAAAAGAAGTAAAACACATGTATGTGTTTGCAGGCCACAGTGCTCCGTGAAAATTATTTCCAGATATTCAACTGCATTAATAGTTTTATTAGATCAGTAACAATTTTTATAGACTTTCTATAATATTTAGTTTATATTTCTGAGGAAAAATGTTATAATGGTTATGAATCTGAGCCAGGGAAATATTTGCCAGGGTGAGAGACGCGTGTTAGATTTATGTCCTGCAACAAACTTAACTGAGCTCGATAGCAGGTTGCAAGATAGTTCATTAATCTGCTTGCATTTCAGTCCTGAAGCAAAGGGTTGCTCTCACGGGGCCCACTAAGTCTGGAGAGCCGTATTTTATACCACCGGAGCTCTCAGAAGTGTTCTTCTCTATTACTTCCCCAGCATTAGATACATTCCCTGTTTCTGAGCATTTGGTTTTCTGCTCAGGAAAGGGCCCCCCGAGACCCCATGCTCGCCACTCAGTTATTCCTATACTGGACATGCTCAGTTTGAAAAAATATCTTTTTTACTTCCTGTCTGTCAGCTTGGTAAGAGCAACCTGAAACACAGTGTCAGGTTCTCTTCTTTCTCTGTCATCACACCTAAACGGATTTTGCAGCCAAAAGGATCTCTGTGATTTACACTAGACAGCATTAGTTAAAAACTCAATTTCTGCGTACTACACAACAGTATCTACTCTTCCTTACATTACTCATCATTTTCTTTCACACGCATAAGTTAAAAAAAGTTTAGAGCTAAAACCAAAACACCTCTAACACTAGAAACTTGAGAGTTACAGTCTGACAGAACATTACTGATGGAATCAGGGGGAAAGGAGAAAACAAAAATAATTGGAATAATTGAGTGCCTTTAACAGCTAATAAATTGCAACTTGTTTTAGTGGGAAATAACAAGGCTAGACTGTTTGAAACACACTTAAAACACACTTAAAATCAATAATAACTTATTTGCCAAGATGTTGTCCTTTTATTGCACTTCCGTTTATATTTTTGGGTCCAGCATCCTGAATGTGGTGCATAAAGAATAATTTGCCTAAGCTCATTTCATAGTTTACTCTTTCCAGAAACAGTATCTTTGAAATAGATCTAGTAAAATGGCAAGACCACGGTAGATACATTTATCACCATCTTTGAGGGTTACCACATTGCAGGATTTGCTACAGAGCTAAAACTCTGCCAGGTATCATTACTGCAACACCTACATTTTATATTAAAGGCCAGATGATTCTGGTGATTAACACCTACGCAGGACGTGTCAAATTGCAAAGAAGCACCAATGTGACCCATTGCTAACCAAAACCAACAGCACCTTGTTCCACAACTTAGAGCAGAGCTCATGCTAATGCTTACTTGAAGTCTAAGTACAAACCTTTTTGCCAGTAATTTATTCATTTCTTCCATTAGTCCTCCTCCACCTCCTCCACTACTTGTTCGATTGGCATCGCTCTTAGAGACTCCACTGGGGCTGGACCCTCCTGAACCGTCTTCTGGCTTAAGAAAGAAATCAACATTGGAATAAATGAAAAGTTTCCTTTACAACCACACCTTCAATAATTAGTTTTCCTAATTATTAGGAATAGCAATCACAACCAGCCCAAAACCAGATCCAAAGATGTGTCTATGAGAGGCAGATACATGGGCAAATGATGAAAAAACCCACAGCATTGTTCATTCAGGATTATGTACGGTGATGTAATCCTTACCTAAGTGGACACTTCTTGACGTGAGGCCTCAGCAGTCTACACTGTTTTTTGTAAGCATAGTGCAGTTTTAACCACATGTGATGACTGAAAACACTAACAAACAGTACAATGGACTTCACAGAAGTAATGAAATCCTGGCAACATGAGAACTTGCAGGATTTGCTAATTATTTTCTGAAGAGCAGAAATACTACCAAACATTTCCTGCTCAGCTTTATTTGCACCACAAACTCACATTTACAAGTTCAACTAATGGCCAACTGAAGCATGTTTCACCATGTTTCATGCTGGATTTGCAGACCATTACACCAAGCTGCCCCCCAGACTTTCCTGCAGTGGAGAAGAGCCCATCAGGGAGTTTCAGTGCCACCTCCTTACCCGCTGAACTCTCCTTAGTTTGGCACCAGCCAGAGCCGCTGCAAGCCCTGACACTGACCCATCTTCAGTGCCAACCCCTTGGCCGGCACCTGCTGGCAGTGGGGGAGGTGGTGGGGGTGCAGCTCCCATGGGTGGCGGAGGGACTGGGGGTGGTGGTGGAGGTGGGGGCCCCCCGGATGAAGCAGGGATCACAGCAGCACCACCGGGATGACCAGTTGGAAGTGTTGGGCCTGAAATGCAGAGAATATGAATTAGATGTGAAGCATGGTCTCCTCCAGCTCCTACACAAGGTCACGGTCCTGATCCCAAGGCCATGTCCAGACTGCATGATGAGTGTGCAACACAAGGAATCTCCAAGCACGCAGAAGACTGGGATATGGTGGGAGCATCAATAGTCAATCAGCTATAGTTGTGTCCTCCTGTGAGACCGTGTCACTGATAAATAACCTTTCTCTCTCCTCTCATCCCTGGCTGGGATAGTGTTTTATTCTGTGCTGAAATGAAAACACAGACAATGTTTCCCAATTCAAAAGTGGCACCTTCTTCTGCTCCTCTCATATTTTCTACATGGAGACAATAAATTACATTAGGAACTCTGGACTTCTGTCAACATCAGCTTTTCACCAGAATCGTGGACTACAGCAACATGTCCTCCTTTCTGTTGAATGGGAAGTGTGTGGCCTCAGTTGGTCTTGCGAAGTAACAGGGAGTTTGACTCCAAGTAGCCCGAGGTTCAGCAAAGTTCCTGAAAGCAGCAGCCTGTTGGAGGGACTGATGGTGGGTAACTCCGTTGCAGTGTTTCACCTGTCTGTAATGGGTCAGCTGAACAAATCCATCTCCTTGAGGGTATTTCCTGACATTATGTTCCCTCAGAACAGGCTGTTCTTGATATATAATCACAGGTTCAATCATTCGGTAAATGTTATTTTGAAAGACAGGTGTATTTTGACTGAGGAACATTTGGAAACCGTATTTAACATCAGCAGCCTGGTTTCCTTCTTATCTAGATTTTCTTACAATACTGCCTTATTTCTGTGGTTACTTTTGCCATTATTTCACACTTCCAATTCCATTCTTGAAATGAACTGTAGCCGCTATTAGAAATACTTTAAACATTTCAAGCCCTCTTTGGTTCATGAACATAATAGCTAGTAATTCATTGTGGGTACAGTTAATTGTAATTGCAAAACTACGCCCACCTAATTAGCGGCCAGCCTGAGGCAAAAATTGAATTGAGTCAAAATAATGGACTGATGTGAGTTTAAAATAACTTTATTGAACTAAGTGGATTTCAAGGACTTATATCAGCGGAAGGACTGAGCTTCCAGTGCTTGCAATACTACTTTTAGCAGAAAGTGAAAGGAAATGTCTAAGCTTTCTTCCTTTTCTAGGCACATCATTTAAGCATTATATGTGGTTAGAAACAGGAATGGATCCAAGTCACAAAACTTATGATCTGAATTGCAAATAGTCATTACTCGTAACTGCTCTGACTCCACAAGCTTTAGATGAGCACTAGAAATCAAGACCATATGCCAAGTGGCAGACTCAAGCTTTTGATCTGCCTGCAATTAAAAAGATTTGCTGGAATAGTTACAGTGACAAGCCCTCAACTAAATACAGTTTATACCAGGAAGAGAGCTTCTAGAATGAAATAAATTACACAAGCACAGGGGATTCTGAGTAGCTATAACGAAATCTATGTTTTAGCTTTTACTGGTAACAGAAATGCCACTTAAGGAGAAAAGTGAAAATCACAACCTCTGTCAATATTGCTACACAGACAATAAGTCTACCACAGACCTGGCCTCCAGCCAGTATTGCTACACAGACAACAAGTCTACCATAGGCCTGGCCTCCAGCTTCAGAAGAGCCCATCTGCTACATTTGGACCAGCTGAATACAGGTTTTGTATGAAGCTTGCTGCCAAATGCAATTCGATTCTGCTGAATGTCAAAAATATCCTTCTGGGCTAATACAGTAAGAATATGCATTGCAACAACCCAGCAACAGGGCCTTGGTCCTGTAATTCTTGCTTTTTGCTTTTAGCTCAGATGGTCCCTGGACCAGTCCTAAGCGATTTTGATACTTTTCCACCTTTCAGAATTAGCCGTGGGTCTCTCAGTTCTTTTTTCTACCAGTCATGGGCAGTGTGAATGGGGCTCTTTAAATAGCTAAAGCTAAGGCTTTATATAGGTTGCAACTCATTCACAATCAGTACTTACTCAAGTGGGCAATGGCGGGTGATGTCATGTAAGGAGGGGTCCTCCTGGGCATAGTCACCTCAGACACAGCAGCGTAAGGGGGAGGTAATGGAAGACAATGTGACATGGGCTGGTACCACTGCTGTGGAGGACGAGAAGATGGATGGGAGGATAGGGAGGGAACCTGGCCACAGGAGCTGGGTGGGCTGGCAATGGTGGGCAGCGGGAAGGAGGGTGCAGCTCCTAGGTGTGGAAAGAAGGACCCATCCGCACTTTTCATCTGCGTCCCAGAGGGGCCAAAAGCAATATGTTCCTCAGGATTGCCATTCAGAGGTACATTTGCTGAGGTCTCCTGGCCTGCTTTATCTGTGAGACCCCTGACCCTGTCAGGTGGGACAGGAATCACAGGCAGGATGGTGGGACCACGTGGCTGCAGGACGTCACCCCTCTGCAGAGATGTTGTGTTTGTGGCGGAGGAAGCAGAAGACTGAGGAGAGTAGGAAAGAGAAGAGCGCCTGAGAGGATGGCAAGAGGCAAAGGAAAAGTGAGAAGGATGAGGAGGGGGTGGAGACAGTGAGGTTCGCCTGATGCCTGCAGTTATGATCCTGTGATTTGGGTAGGCTGGAGGGGAGGAACCTGGAGTTGTTGGCAGCTCGGAGGCCGAGTGCCTGTGCAGGAGCTGTGGGCTCTCTCTGTCTCTCCACAGGGATCTGAAAGAGGATTGTCTAGCGGGCTCAGGGACAGCGGGTGCCAAAGATACAGCCTTGGCATGAGGTGGTGGCAGGGGTGCAGCAGCAGTAGCAGGAGCACTGCAGTCACTGCAGGTGGGAGGAGGAGACTGGAGCTGAGAGGGGGGAGAGCACATGCTTGTCTGAAGTGTGGAAACTAAAAGAACAGAAAGACAAACAAAAAGAATAAAATGGGTACATGGCAAGGAACGAAACCAAGGCAAAGCAGAACAGAGAAAAAGGAACCACAAAGTAAATGCAAACAGAAACTCAACCAAACCAAAGAGGAGATGGTGCAGGTACCGGCTTGGGGGTTTCCAAACCTAGGCAGAACCAGACGGCTGTGTGGAGAAGGACCCTGGCAGCACAGGTAGGGCCGTGTGCTCTGGTGCCAGTGAGGCTCCTCCAAATCTGAGTCAGGACCATGAGCATAACCCTTGCACAAGGGGCAGCTGCAAGGGACATGCTGAACACACCTTGTGGCCAGGTAGAGGACAGCCAGAAACCCATGGGACCCACGTCCCACTTCTTATAGATGTTGAGGCAGGATTTTGGCCATGTTCCCTCTGCCAAAACAGAGTCCAACAATTTCTGTCGCTGTCTAAGGTATGTGTGAGTTGGTTTCAAGTCAAAAACCAAAAAGTTGTAACATCTGAGGAAGAATATTTCACTTATGTGGCCAGATTAGCTGGAAAAACCTCCCCAAAACAAAAGCCCAAACGCAAGATGGCCATCTTGGCTTGCTTGCTCTGTCTTCTTTCAGAGAGGCAAAGCCATACTTCGTACTCATACGCTATTCAAGTCATCTCTCCTCTCAGCTTAGCGCAACTTAATATGCTATAGAAGATTTTTGTAAGCTCATTAAATATATATATTTTTCCATTAAGCTCACAGAAGACTCCCCACTTCATGACCACAAAATCCCCAGTGATGAGCATGTAGAGCTATATTTTCCTCTGCATACAATGCTTTGTGCTACAGAGTGACAGGGAGCATCTGACCCAGAACAACCACCCCTTCATGCTGACATCCTCCGGAAACATGGAGTCACTCTTGTGGTAGCTATGCTACCTGCTCTCCTTGTGGGTGTGGAAAAAGCATGGCCAGGCCCCCTTTGTACACCACAAGTCCCGCTCAGCTGTACAGATTTTGTCAAGTGCAAAACCTGCCTAGCTGCACCTGCACACTGCAGACTCGAGCCCCTACAAAACAACACAACCATGCCCAAAAGCATGTAAATTCTCTAGCTGAAAATGCTTTAAAATCTAATCATCACTACAACCACTTTTAGCAGTCTAGCTCTTGTATAACACCATGCAAAACCCAGCTGCAGCTAGAGAAGACAAGCAGGGAGAGACTACACCTTCGTGGTTTGATACATGCCTGTGGTAGAGGTTCTTCTTTCCAGAGATTCCTGGCGCTGTTGTTGTTGCTCCATCACTTGTCTAAAAGAGCAATGAAAAAAAACAACAACAAACCCTTGGTCATGATGTATTCTTTACAGTTTTGAGTAAAAGCTTTATACACTGAGATGTTCTCAAGCTATATCCCTTGGGTGGTGTGAGCCAGTCCCTCACAGAAGTGCTGTTCCCGTGAGATGAAGGTGGGTTTGATTTTATGTGCCGGGGTGGCAGCAGTGCCACTGCATGCACTGGGAAAATGTAACCAAGACGTTGCCCTGCACCTGCTGACAGTGCAGGGGCTGCTTGATCCATTTAAGTTATCTCCTCAATGGGTTCTCTAGGAGGACTGGCCAGTGCTGCAGGTCCAGGGGAGCACAGCAACCATACACGAACATTGCAAGGGAAGAGTAAGGGGCATCTTGCATAAAAGGACACAGTCCTGAGTCTTTTATGGATCAGGATGCCAAAGGACTTGTAATTAAAATGCAAATATAAGGAACCTTGATCATCTGCATTCAGGTGCTGTTCTGTCCAGCTGCACAACCCGCTGACAGCCTCCTACCTGAGGCCCCTGCACAGCCATCCCTGTGCTGGCCAGCGTGGTCACAGGGACCTCATCCGCTGTGCTTCCTCCACAAATGCAGATCACAGCGTTGTACTGGTGCTTTTTTGGCACCTTCCTCTTCAGGAGCCACAACCTCCCATGGTACCCAGGCCTGGTGTCCCACAGGGAAGTGCACTGCCAAGGCTTTCCCCAGGGTCTGCTTTCCAGAGATGTGCAGTTCCCAGGGTCTAGCAGCAGAGGTCTTCTCTTGCACGCTGTAACACTTCGGCAGAAAGAGCTGTCGCTCTGACCCCTGCCACAAACCATCCTTGGCATTTTTCTTGTTAAAATGATTGAGAGCTAAAAACTAGACTATTTTCCAGGCTTTTTACCAGGCACATGGATTTGCACTAAAGACTTCAACAACACTAAAACACAACTCTGAAATTATCTTACTGGAGTAATTGGTAATAAGGTTTATTATAATTTACTCCATGATTCTAGGCCATGTTGGCCTTGAATTTGTTCCACATATGTTTGGGCCAGTCTTAGCTGCATAGAGATAGCTTTTTCTTACGAACTTCACTTCATGATCAGTACAGTAAGGCCAGCTTAACCCCAGGCAATACTTCTCTTTGAACTTCTTATGTAATATTTCAGAGAGATCTTCCTCTTGCATTTTCACTTGAACTTTCTGTAGTCTGCAATTTTGAATAATGCTATCTTCTTACATGCAAATAAAAGGCTTTTTAGAAAAAAGTCCAGAAAAACAAAGTTACACTATATAAGGATAAAAAAATGTCTTAATTTGCAAAATAGATTTTCCATATTTCAATCCTAATTCAATAGATGAGACAGGAAAATCCACAATTACAATTATTCGCTGTGGAAGGATCAATCCTAAGTGGTTTCGTGTTGAGAACATGCAATCCATCGAACACTGGCAATTTCTGGAAAACTATTATAGGCAGCTGAGAAAATTATTGTATGTGCAAAGGGAAAATAGTTTTGAGGAACAGCTTTAGTTGGCTGATTTAACCGGTTTCATTTAAGCTATGACACTTTAAACCAAATAAATAGAAACTTTTACTTCAGTATATACCCTGGTTCTTACTTGATAGTTATGGGCTGAACACATATGCAACAGCATCACTTGCACTGCTGAATTTTCAATTGGAAACACATGTACTAAGAATTTCCTAAGCATACAATCCCCTACCTTGGCTTGGCATTTATTAGCAGAATTTGATGATGAAGAACCACTTGACATATACATTTTCCTTGTTAAACCTGGGGGAAATTCTAAGTTTATCTGGAGGACAGACTTGGAAAGCTCCAGCCTGACAGACCAGGAAAGAAATATGGGAAACATATCCCCAAGTTGCTGAAGCCACTGCAGAGCAGATACAGGTGTGGGATGCTCCCCAAAACAAGGGTCATCCACTGCCATTTGAAGTTAGGATTCATACCAGCCCTGTCTGCCCTTGGGCGCAAACAATTTATACATGCCAAATACACCCTCCCACACGTGCTAAAAGGAGAAGTTCTTACACTCTTAGGAAGTCAAATTTATTCCAGTGGAACTAAATAAAGCCTGAGATTGGCACAAGGCTGCTTAAGGAGTATGCAAGGAGTAAAGTGCAAAAGGGGACAAATTACACTCTTCCTTAAAAATATATTCTTTTAACATTTGTGTAAAGGTCTCTAAAAAACTTTAAACAGACAAATTTGCAGGGTAGTTACCATAACTTCATTTTATTGCCTGCTTATAAGATGTGTTAAAAAAAACCCTAGGCCTAAAATAGGTCTGCTCTATGCTTAAAGAATGCATCAGCATAATTAAAGCTGAAAATCCTCTAGTGCAGATGCAGTAATATCTACATGCATCTACTGGCATAGCTTATTCCAGTTCAATAGAGCAAAAGAAGCTTTCCCAGAACCATATGCCCTGCAGCAGTGAAATAATACCTACCCAAAAGGCTTTTACAGTCTCTAAATGAAAAATAATATTTTTTTTTCTGATCTAGTTAAGCTGCTCACATTTTAAACGTACAGAGTAGACACCTAAATTCGAGGTCTGAGTAAGGGGCCTGAAGGATCAGTGATTTCCACTGGTTACATTAAAAGCTGGATCAGGTCTTTCAGCCAGACAGTGGGGACAAGCATCCCCCCCACCTCTGGGTGAGCAGCAGCAAGCTCTCCTCTGACCTTTAGGATAGCTCTGCTACCCCAAAGTAAATCTTACAAATCTCAAGACAAATATTATCACCCCATGACCCATTTAATAGTCATATGTAAATTCTTACTAAATTCCAGGCCATTCAGAGTTATTGATAAAGGTGCAGGAAACCAATTTCCCTAGAATTCCCTTAGAGTTTTGGAGGGGCAAAGAGAGAACCCTAAGAACCTACCACAGCCTGTGCCAGGGCCTTGTCTTGACTGACCTGTGCAGGGTTTTGGGTAGTCAGAACGGTAGCCCCAAAGCATGAATGCAAACAGTATATTGCAACACTTCATCTCTGCTGCTCTAGAAGTGTGTGATGTTAAGCTACATTACTCATAGAACCAGGGCGCTCCCTGGACCCTGCAAGGGGGGACCTTTGCTGCTTACAGGTTGCACCTACAAATAAAGGCACAGCCCACTGAGCCCCTTTAGGTCTGGTTCCACTAAAATTCTTACAAAGCCGTTGATTATCTGAGCCAAACATTGGGCCAGTTCCTTTGGAGGGCTCACTGCACTTGCTGATCCTCCTTTCGTTATACAAGCAAATGCAGACACCTTGTTCGAGCAATGACAGGCACCAAACTCGGAGCAATGACAGGTCCTGCTGATTTCTGTACTCTAATGCATTCCTGGTGAAGTGAGGCTCACCAGCTTATGTGTTACAGCAGAATATTCTGCAGTGTTTCTTATACAGTAGGAGAAACACACTTGCAGTGAGCAGGAATATGGGGAACAACAGTGGTTTTTTGCGTCTCCAAGCCTGTACTTCACCAGGGAGGCATAAGCGTGGCTAAGCAGTGCTGTTGGCATGGACACCACCAATGCCTGGCAGACAGATGACAGCATAGACTGACAGCATAGACTACCAGTAAGTTTAGAAAACTTCATCCAGAATGTGAGAGGCATGTCTTATACTTAGTAAAGCAAGCTGAAGGTAAAGGAATCTTGGCTGAATCAGTGAAGGTAAAAGTAGATGGGCCTCATAATTTGATTATGGAGACAGGCATGTAAGGATGGACTCCTGCCTACCTCCCCTTTGATGTCAAGACCACTCTTAGCAGGCTAGAGAAAAGGCCATGTGTAATGACAGCACTAACACTAGACATACATGTAAAGGTGAAGGGTATGAGTTTACGCTTGAATTTATTATTTATTATTTCTTAGAGCGAAACATTCATAAAAGGAACAACATATGATATAGAAAGTAGCCACACACAAAATGGCCCTGACCTATTAATGACAGGGTGTATGGTCCATCAGCCACATGACTGTCAACTGCCAGCAGGTGATCCAGAACAGGATAAGGTTTGGCCTTCTTAATGTGCTTGAGAACCATACACTATACAAAATGCTTTTTAACATGTGCTGTCTTTAACTCTGAACATCTGCATGCCCCACTCTTGCCTTTGAGAAAAGAGTTTATTTAGGGTTTCAGTTCACCCTTTAAAAAATCATTACAGAATCCTTAGCAATAATTACAGAAAACTGAATCAGCTTAAAACAGGTACAAGTAAAAAGAACAGTACTTATTGGTGAGCAAGGAACACATGTTCATCCAACCTACAAACTAGAACTCTGCCATAACTGATTAACTCCACTTACCTTCTCTGTGCTTCCATCTCATCTGGAGATGGCCCATTCTGGACCTGGCGCTGGGCAGCTGGACCTAAAGAAAAAAAGAAGAGACTACTATTAGGAAAGCAAATTTATTTTTTTCTGTTAGACAAATCATCACCTCCTATAAATCTTCAGTCCCACTGGGAGAAGTCAATGGCTAATTCAATGATGTGAGCAGATTACTCCAGATTAGTCAGCACTGCAGTAGTGCAGACTATATACTCAACCCAGGACAAGGGTGAAGACCCACAGTGTTGCACAAGATGCCGCATGGATGGATAGTCCATCACACTGGGATGCACTTCTAGCTTCTACATGACTCAGATCTAACCTCCCCTCCCTGAATTATTCTGTGCTTGCACAGTAATCCAGCCACAGTGCTGAGTTTGTGAGAGTACACGCTAGCTATCACTGCTCTGATGCTGAGTTGGCGTTAGGAAGTCACCAGAAGGAAAGAGTAAGGAGAATCAAGATTAAACAAGCCTTTTACAAAGGTGGCTTTTCTTTTTACAACATTGTCAGTCTTCTGATTTTGCAGGATCCACACCAAGCTGAGCTTTCACTGGCATTCACCATCAAAATTCAACTGCTTGTTATCACCATTTAAGTGACATCTCCTCTCGACTCTGACAATTTAATCTCTGCTATTGGACATTTAATCAAGCACACTGACACATACCATTTTTAGAAAGAAATAACTATTCTGAAAATGAAAATAATTGTTGGTAACAGAAGCTACAGTGATCATGATTTGATGAGGTGGCTTTCAACTAGGGCTAAACAAATAAGAATTTTATCAAATGAAACAGCAATTTTCCTGATAAACAGCACTGAGAAACAGATCAGTTATAAGCAGGAAATCATTATATTTCCCTTATTTCTTCATTTTCAAATGTAAAGTTTAATCCTTTTAAAAGTTATCCAACAAGAGCAAATCAGAATTAAACACTTAGAAACCCAAATATGTCACAAATCATTAAGTGTATTTTCTTTAGATGTTTCTGCCAGGCAGAATGCCATCTGAAAATGAATTTAGAAAGTATGATTGTGTGAAAATGGGAAAGATGGCAGAAATGAATTGCAGTCATAAATTCCTGACCTTGAACAATTCCAGGGACTGGGCAGCCACAGCTTCCCTGAGCAACCTGTGCCAGTGTCTCACCACCCTCAGAGTGAAAAATTTCTTTCTAATATTAAAGGTAAATCTTCTTTCAGCTTAAAACCATTCCCCCTTGCCCTATCACTACAACCTCCGATAAAGAGCCCCTCCCCATCTGTCCTGCAGGTCCCCTCTAAGTATTGGAAGGCTGCTATAAGGTCTCCCTGGAGCCTCCTCTAGGCTAAACAAGCCCAACGCTCTCAGCCTGTCTTCGCATGGAAGGTGCTCCAGCCCTCTGATCATCTTCATGGCCTCCTCTGGGCTCTCTCTAAAGTCCTTCCTGTGCTGCAGACTCCAGAACTGAACACAAAACTCCAGGTGAGTTCTCACCAGAGTGGAGTAGATGGGGAGAATCACCTCCCTCAACCTGCTGTCACACTTCTTTTGATGCAGCCAAGGACACAGTTGGCTTTCTGCGCTGCAAGTGCACACTGCTGGCTCATCCACCAGCAGCCCCAAGTTCTTCTCTTCAGGGCTAATCTCAACTCATTCTTCACTCAGCCCGTATTTGCACTTGGGATTGCTCCCACCCAGGTACAGGACCTTGCACTTAGCCTTGTTGAACTCCCTGAGGTCTACACAGTAGTGGAGACCCATGTCCTGACCCATGGCTGTCTTGAGACATATAACAATTAGTGTTTTCCAAGTAATGACTAATTCCTCTCTTTCACAGGTTTGGATTTCTTACTGAAATCAACACACTGCAGCAAAACATCATTTATTTAAATAAATCTTTTCCAAACTAATTTTTCTTCTGTTTTACTAGTGACCAGTAGTGCGACATTAAACAAATGAACCGACTTCACTTCATACCCAGTCCTAAGACATATTTAATGTCCTCTTCTGGATATTAGTTTTGTTTAGCACAATTTTCTTCTCTATGTGCATTAGAAGTGAAGAACCCTAACAAAGTTGGGAGATGAAAAAAAGGCAAGGATGAACAGAAGACGAGAATGATGCTCTAACAGGAAGCTGGTCCTCTTTCCTGTGTAAAACAAGAATCAGTGGAGTAAATGTTAAGATAATGCTACCTGACGAAAAGCTTAGAGCAGCTGCAGAGGTAAATCACAGCCCACAGAAACAGGTATACTGGCTTTGTATTCCTGCAGAGACTTCTACTGAATGGAAGTGGTAGGAAAAGAGTTTGAGAAAAGTTGTATGTGGAGTTGTCCTGGGAGAACAGGGTGTTCAGGGCAATTACACTTTTTGCTGCCAGGGGGCTTACAGATCTTGTCACCAGTGGGGAACCACACTGGTTCTGTTTGCGATTGGTTGTTGTTTTGTTTGAGTTACCCATAACCATGAATTCTGCATTCAAACAAATCATTTTCTATGAAGTTATATGAAATCTTAATTTGTAAACCATAAAGAAAAAGTTTAGATGCACCTTCTTTTGTCAATCAAGATTTTGCCTAAGGGTGGTCAATACATTTAGAAATCCAACCCAAGGCTTCAGGTCCGTTTACTTCCAGAAACATAAATTTTGCTAGATTTGCCTCTGGCCAAAATCCAGCCTTCTTGGCAGACCCAGGCACACTACCATCTAATGTAAAGTCTGCAAACAACTTCCGTCTCTGTAATGGTGGAGCTTCACATTTCTCCCATCCTTGAGTTTGCTTTCAGCATACTTGTCCAAAGCACATACAGATACTGAAGGCAGGGACTATTTTTATGCTTGGTTCCTTATGTGTATTCTCTGCAGTGTACATACACAGCAGACACCTGCATGACTGAGAGATTTTCGAATTCTAGTGGACCTTTCTAGGTTTAACGTCTCTCCACATTTTTAAATGTTTCTCAGATACATGAGCAGTTAGTGCTCTTGGTGATGGCATCCTCATTTGAACATGCTTCTTGAGTTCCTCTGTAAGCTACCTCTGGCCCTGACAGCCTTTGGGAACTGCTGCACAGAGAAAAGCACTCCTCAGTACAATAACCAGGAGAGACAGTTTTGCTACTGACCCATTTGCAGCTTTAGAGCTGTTGCAATCTACATTTTTAGCAACTAATTAATGCAGGAGATGGACACACTGTGAATGTCTGTGTTTCCTCACTTCGTTGCTTTGTAATAATTAACTGCATTTTTATATAAGCATCTTGTGATTCAGCTCAATGCAGATTTGGGGAGCACAGAGATGTTTTCTGTGTTTGCTGCTTCTCCTCCCGCTCTGTCCATCCCCAGTTACCCCTAAAGATGGCAGTGGGGAGCTCCTGGCAGCAAGGCACTGCGTGCTGGATGTGATGGTTTCCACATGCTAGTGGCTGTTCTTACTTCTGCTCGGAGATGTCCGCATTCGGACTCACAGCCAGCCACAAAAAAGCTGTCACCGAGGGAAGCTCCTGCTTTGACTTTGGTGGGAAAGCACAAGCAACAAGGACCAATGCTGTGATTTCTCTCCTGCTGGGGCAGTCCCAAGCAGTGTTTCTTTTTCTTCTTATGCTGCAACAGCAAGCATCTTGACTGATGCACTCAAGAAAACGGTAAAACTAGGCTCATTTCCCTGAACAACCAGGATTTTGTGTTTCTTCAATACAGAAGGTCTAGTCTAACTCACTTAGAGATCTGTTACTCTTTTTAAAAATTGGAAACTGAGTAGCTGCCAAGGTGTGTGTGTGGGGGGTGTTCTGAACTCCTATAGCCTCTGTGGTGCTCATGGACCAGCGTGATGAATGTGATGGGCTAAGGAGAGGTTTCTGGGTCAGAGTTGAATAAGAAACTTACCTGGGCTTTAAAGTCATGAGACTGACAATTTTTGCGCTGCACATGCACAGAACATGATGATTTTGCATGAAAAAACCCACAGCAGACTACGGGAGGATCAGAGGTGAAAGACATAAAGACAGCTCTCCCTTATTGTTCGATGGTTTCAGTACATACTTGGATTGCGGGAGACTTGGATTCAGACACCAGATTTGACCCTTCGTCATTTGTATTCTGGGAATGACAAACACTTATCCTGAATCAGGACAGAAGAAATCATTCCAGATTACAAATGCCAGCAAAGCTTTCCTTTCCCACAGAAATATATTTCAGAAAATACCAATTTATTTGACATAAAAAAAAATCAACTGTCAAAAACATTTCTGACCAATGCAAATCCCAGCACCCTCATTCAGGCACAGCCTGGGCTACCATTCCCTTGCCTTCCTGGCAAACTTGCCATCACAAGCTAGGAGTCAGTTGGACAGTGCATTTTGTTGTCTTCATCATAACTTCTCCCCTTCACTCCCACACAGTCATGGAGGTTCCTTGTTCCCCTCTGTGCTGCTGCCCATTTCCCCCCCACTGCCCACAGGCAGACCAGCCCTGCCATGTGGGTGTGAAATGAAGTGGGCTCTGGCCTTGCTCTGGCTGGAGGGGGGAAGTTATCTTCTTACACCACTGCTTCCCTCTGGTTTACAGCCTGGCTGTAATTTTAGCTCTCTTGCTGCTGTTGTTGGGCAATCATGCTGCTGCTGTCAAGACTCTGTCAGCACTTCAAACATCTGTTTCTGCCTGGAGACCTCAACCTGCTCTTGGCCCCTTTGGTCTGTCCTGATGGGGATTACACATGCCAGAGACCTCCTGGCACGGCCACATGCCATGGGGAAGTGCCATGGAAGGACCTGGCGTGGAACTGGGCACAACACTGCTGTGCTAGTGACACTGCACACGAACTCATTAGTAGAGACAATTATCCTGGACAAAGCACCGACCTAATTAGCCTAGATAAGCATGGAGATAGAGCACTGTGCCTACACTACTGGGGCCTGAGTTAGTACAGCCAGAGTTGGATGACATGGCAGGTCACATAGACCTAAGTTTCCATGGCGAGTCAAAGGACTGGGAAGGGGGATGGCCCCTTAGGTGGGCAGAGACACAGGCCCCTCACATGTGCTGCCACCTGCCAAGGTGTTTCCATGCTGAGGGTTTGGGACTCCACACATCCTGCCCCATTTGACATGGAACAGCTCACGTGTCAGGCATGCTGCAGGGAGTGGCTGGCTGACAGGGACACAGGGGCTGGAGCACAGCATGGGCAGATGGACCAATGGGGCACTAGTCGCTAAGTTTTAAAAATTTTAACACCGACAGGGTTTTGTTGTGCTGTCAGCAGGATCCTGTTGGATCGTTTGAATCATGGTAAACAAAATCACCCAGGCAGAGAGAGAGAGAAGGAGCACACTCACCAAAGGGAGGGTCTGGGTACAGTGCCACAAAGCCTGCTTTCAGGCAGCATTGCCTCATTGCTGTTAAACATTAACTTCAAGTAGAAAGAGCTTCAGAGAATCATAGAATTATCTGGGTTGGAATAGACCTCCAAGATCATCAAGTCCAACCCTTAATCCAATACTATCATGATTACTAGATCATGGTACTAAGTGCCACATCCAGTCTTATTTTAAAAATCTCCAGGAATGGTGAATTCACCACCTCTCTGGGCAGGCCATTCCAATGCCTGATTACTCGTTCTGTGAAGAACTTTTTTCTGATATCCAGCCTAAACCTTCCCTGGCAGAGTCTAAGCTCGTGCCCTCTTGTTCTATTGCTGGTTGCCTGGGAGAAGAGTCCGACTCCCACCTGTCTACAACCTCCTTTCAGATTTTATTCACAGGCTAGGTACCTTCATTAAATACCTTAAATACCCTCTGTAATGTCATTTACACACAGACCAAACCTTTCCTCTGAGAGCTGCAAAGAACTTAATCAGCCTTAATTAAGCTTTACCAATGCTGTGAGGCAGAAGTTAAGCGACTTGATTACACCCAGACCATGTCTGCACAAGTAAAATGTGTTTGCGTCAAATTATCTACAGGTGATATTTGCTACCAACAGAGTTAAAACTACACAAAAGGTCACCTAAGGCACACTTATTCTGATGCAGATCAAATTATATTGGGCTTGACTTAAGACAAGAAGAGCGCAGTGATATAACCATTTCCAGCTCTGTGGTAGAAGACTTCACCTCCCTTCCTTCTCCTTTGGTGACTGACAGTGTTGCAAGTTTGTGGCAGTGCAAAGTAAAACACATCCGCTTAAAACCACCCCCAGCAACACCCAACACCTCATTTTACCTTACACTACACTGGACAAGGAGCGCTGTGTATCCAGGGTCTAGCTCTCAGCTGAAGTATAGAAACTCCCAGCTTAGAAATTATTACAAGTGCCACTCCCAATTGCTTTATTTGTATCTTTTACTCATAGGGTTACTTTAATCTAACATGAAGCAAACCCTCCTTAAACTGAAATAAGGGTGTGAGCACACGGAGTCTGTATGAAATCTGTTTCTTAAAAGTAAAAACTGATTTAACATTCACTGCTGAATTTTTCTGATGTAGATAAGATTTAAGGACAGTGACAGAGCTGGAAAAACAAGCCCTATCTATCATTAATGCACACCTCCTGCAAGCACATACGCACGGGTGTGTGCACTATGCACAGTCCTTTTCTTTTTTTTTTTTTTTTTTTTTTTTTAAGAAAACCAACAAATGGAATTGCAGAGCTCCCTACATGCACAATCACACAGCTGTGGATGTTCACTGAGCAGGATGGAATTAGAAAGGCCATGCAAAGATCCAGGGCTGCAAGATGATTAGAAAGAAATCTTCAGTTCACCAGAATTGCTACTGAAAACAATGTGAAACCACTGTGCCTTTGATACAACTGCTAAAGCTGTTAATTCAGATATTTTGCTTAAAATATGATGGCAATTGTTTGATCCTGGCTGTTTATCTGTCATGGTACTAGCACAGAATTTGATAATTTCTCATGCTGGTGTCTTGATTGAGCTGGAGGAAAAAAACTTATTTTTTTCATTCTGAATGCAATCAAGATGAGACAGTGCTAAACCAGCTCCTGCAGTAAGCAACTGCTCTCTGACAGCAGGGATCATATTTAATATGTAAAGGACGTGGCTCAGGTGCATTCATCTCCACGTCAATGCCTCATCTCAGGAGCACAGCTTGGGTTACCGGTCACATAAAAGATAGCGCAACCAGCTTTAAAGAAATATAAAAATACACACAGGTGACAGTGCAAACAGGAAGCCTTCCACAATGAGGTGGCTCCAGAGCTGTCAGGGTCATCATCTCCTTCAGAAAGCAGCCTGGGGTGGTGGAACTGCATACCCACAGTTAGGGCATGCAACAGGGAGTGGGATATCCAAGCACCTGGTCTGGGACTGCCTGTACTTTATCCAATAACTGATTAACGTAAAATATAACAATTGCACGAGAACTGGGAATTATTTTGTTCTCAGCAGCTCAGCTCTAACAGAAAGGAAAAACTGCACACTGATCTAGAATAGCAGCCTCCTGGGGGAAGGGGAGGTGGGAAATGAAAGCTGCAGTTCCCCTGGACACAGGAGGTAGCTGAACCTTGGTCCCCCACTTCCCAGAGAAGTGCTTCAAGCACGAGATCTTCTGGATGGCAGCAAAGTGGAAGGTCATGCCTACATAGCTAACTGGATCAGGCCCCAGCGCTGCAGAGCCCAGTAAAGGTGTCAGGACAGAAAAAAGACCCCGTGCAACACCAGCTTTCCAAGAAACAGAGAGTATGGTCAGCAAGACAAGCACAAAAAAACCTCTGTGCAGTTCAGGGAAAGGTGAAACTGGAGCATCCCAGGAGGATTCCTTTCTCTGCGCTGAGCAAGAAAGAACTAATTCAGCAGCTACTCAATTATGCATTAATGAAAAAGAGGTGGATCAGGCAGCCACCTGCCATGCAGCACTGGAGCAGTGACCATTAGCACCTCTGTCCTTCACAGGGGCTCAGCTGCATTTAGAGAAGGAGCCTTGTTTCCACAGGTAGTTTCATGACAAGTAAGCATTCTATTTTGTTGTTGACTGATTGCTTTTGTTATGGGAACTGCCTCTGGCTCTAAGAAAAATGGTATGTGCAAGAAAGCTATGGGAATATGTTGATTTTGTTTGGGATTTCTTTTTGGTTTTAAGGAAAAAAGGAATTGCTGAATTTCTAAGGGTGTGAGTCCAATATTGTTTGCTTTATAAACACATACTGCGAAGATGATGGGACAAGATGCCAATCAGTGCCATAACAGAAAAAGTAATCCATAAAATTCAGGACCATGAAACCAGTTAAAAAATGGATTAAATAAAACCCAAGTAAGTCAGTTCTTTTTTTCCTCTCCTTTTTTAAATTGTTTCTTAGAATGTGCATTATGCCTACTTTCCTGCACATCCAGGTTTGAAAATTTTCAACAAAGGTTAAGATTAGCTCATAAACTCATGCCTCTAGGCAGTAATGAAGACTTTAAAAATATGCAAAATATCAGCAGAGTCTTGTTAAAATTGAAAGAATGGGCAATACTGAGAAGCTGTCACCTCCCTGCCACTGCATGGGGGTCTGGTTAATGCCAGAGCCCAGTCAGTAGATGCTCCAAAGAAGCTGAGGGTATAAATCAATACACAGCATCTACACACACGACTCATATTGCACAAATATATTTTCCTGAATTTTGTTTTAATGAGGACATGAATTGTTTCACTCTGGTGACAGCATGCCAGAAACTGTCCCAACAGAGGAGAGAGTACTGGCAGCTCTGGCCTCATGTTCTGCAGCAAGAGCGTGACCGAGCTCAGAAAACACTTTCCCGTTGACATCTCAAACCCCATGCACTTCTTCCGTAAAATATACAAACTATCTTCCTTTAGCTAAGTGTGACCATGTCTGCATTTGCACATAGGTAGCTCTTTATACCCACTTCATACTTACAATTCCCTATATCAAATAAAAAGCAGGAATTAAATCATTTTGGGGGACAAATTAAATCTCTGAAGCTGCAGGGAAAAAGAACACAGCCCCTGGCAAGTACAGGAGTTCAATCAGCTGATATTTACACACTAAGCTGGTCAAACATAATCTCCAGTTTTGTTTAACAGTAAGACTTATGACACATTAAATCAGAAAAATATATATACATAGTGTAGCCTGGTGCATCACCCAAGGCACCTAGAACACCACAGTGTATCTTGGCCCAACTGCATAGCCTTTCAAGGAAAGTCTCTCATTTTTTAAGTGTCTCCCTCATTTTTCATGCTTCAGTGAGACAGTAAACTCCTCAGGGCAGTCTTCTCCACAACATGGAGAACAGCACGGGCCCATAAGTGCATTGGAGCAACATGTACACATAGAAACACCACATTATAAACACAGTTTGCATCTAGTAAATGGTTAAGATCCAGATAAGATCCATTTCATCATGATTTAAATCCCAACACTGCTGTAAGACAATTAGGATGCGCACCTATACCCGGACAGGGTGTGGAAGGCAGAGGACTTTTCTACAAAATGTAATTAAACAGATATGTATTTGGAGGTTTAGAAAAATCATCATTAGAAATGGGTAGCACTCCTTGATAATAAACTCAGAAGTCTAATAAATTCAATAGATAAACAAAAAAATTGCACCTGATCCCATTCACACTTTTACCAAAAGCCAAGCTCTCTGCTTAAGGGAAGCAAAAGTCCAACTAAGAAGATCCATAGTAAAAACACCCACCCTTCTCAGCCTAATGGCCCAACCTTACACAACCCTGCAAGTACCCATTTCCAGAAAAGCTAACAGGAATTGATAGTCACAGGCAAGCTATTATGGAGCAAAATAATAAGTAAATATCCAGATAACTGTAGCAGGTAGAAAATGCTGCCCTTGATACGTATTTTTTAAACCAACATCTATTATGTGAATACATTAGCAAGTAAAGACAGAAGCAATCCAACACATTCATTCAGAAGTCATCATCCCATATTCTCACTGTAATCAGTACTCTGATTTAACATCCCTGAGTAATGCCAGCCTTAGCTGAACCCAATGGGTAATTTTTTTCAAATATTGCCTCAGCATCTACTGCCCACCTGCCAGAATTAAAAGCAAGCTAAAGAGAAATGATCCATCAATGAGCTACAACTGCAAGCTATTTCCCAGCACAACTGGGCACAGAACACTTCCATGCAAAAATGCCCCAGTGCAAGCATTCCTTCCCAGAATAGCTCCCACCAGAGCACAGCACGCAAGGGATGGGGCGTGCAGTGCAGCAGGGAGGTTTCCATCACCTACAAGACATACGGCACAGGACGATGCAGTCACAGTGGCAGAGGCAGAAGCAGTGCCAAATCCATTCCCTGCTGACCATAGTATGGCAGCAGCCTCCTCAGCGCACTCCTCTCTGCATCTTCCTCATGTTCAGCACTTACGGACTGCCCCACTGCAGACCAGGTTTCACCAGGTGTAATCTATCCACCACTGCAGCAGCAAAGTAGGCCCAGCCCCTTAAATATTTAATTGGACCCTCTTTCTCACCTATCACAATGCTTCAGAGTGTTTGGATGCCAGAATTCATTGTCTGAACTTCCAAACCATACCATGAAAGTCAGAAAGAAATTGCGTTTTCCTGCCCCAATTAGACCACCATATGTCTGCCTACATGCAAGTAATTACAATAAATGCAAGTGTGAATAAGCATAAAGTTAGCTTGTACCGGGGAAAAAATGACTGCAAATTATCACGCAGGATCAAGCTCACTGGTGGTGTAGCTGCTGAAGTCAAGGAGGGTACACCAGTGATGAATGTTGAGCACTAGTTTTAATATCTAAGTGTGAAAATGCTGGATTCAAAAACAAATGTGTGCCTTAAAATTCTCATTTACTCTCAGTTCTTTTCATCATATCATCATTGCTGATCTCCTCTGATCCCAACACTTTTCACCTTTTCTACTTTGTCTGCTAACAACTTTCCTCTTCTATATTTCAGTGCAACAGGTCTTGCAAAAGCTGAAGTTAAGGGAATTATTATGAGGAAGATAAGCAGAATATTCTTTCTCTGTTGGTTTTGCCTCATCACCAGTCCTTTGATCTGTTTCTTTCCCTTCTCCCCGCCTTTGTATTATTCTGCCAACTGGGAACTTCACACAGCCCAATCCTTTACTTCTCAAGCAAACTCATAGCTGGTTTAGGGGATGTACTGCCATAGCTTCAGTGACACTACTCTGATTTAGATCGATTACCTGAACTTAGCAGGTAAGCCTTTTCTCTAAAACCTAATTTCTGGAATATGCTGAATAAAAACTATAAGGCTCTTCTGATGGTTACAGCAGGTAAAACCCCAGACGGAGGCAGGTCCATGACTACCTCACAATGTGTAATATCAAACAGAGCCACTCCTATCCTTCTCAAACAGTACATATTAAGCATAACTGAGTAGTTACTCTCTGTACCTGCCTCCTACAATGTTAAAACAAACCCAGAGCATTTGAGTGATACATAGATATCCTAATAGCAAAGGTGTTTATCATATGTTTGCTAATGCTTGTTTCTAGGAACTACCATCCCTACAATATTGGTATCTCTCAGGTATTCTCCGTTATCGAATGCAGCAAAACAAGTATTAACTAATTAATATTTGAGACAGCAAAACCTCTGTTAATAGCAAACTGTCTTTTTCACTATGGCACCCAGATGGTTGCAATTCTACCTGCATATGCTCATTGTTTGCTGTTTGCTGGCTTATAAGGCCATCAGAGGCACAACAGTAAACAGGAATACTACTCAAACCTGAGTGTTAATCCAAGTTTCCATAGCCATAAATGACCACCCTCTTATGTAATTAATTTCTGAGGGTTTAAAAAAATCAAGAAGTAAATTTAGATTAATAAAATTGTTATTAAGTATCATAAAATTTAAGCTATGTTTTATCATCAGGACTCCAGTTTTTCCAGTGAAAAAGGTATGTTCAAACCATTACATTCTCAGTTTTTGAGGATGCTCCATATCCTTTTTGTTCTCCTCCTGCCTTCACAAGGGTTACAGGCCAGTTTGCCCGTGGCAGGACAGATGATTCCTGAATGAGCAGTGCATGCAGAAGTTGTGGACCTAAAGAGATTTTAAGTAACAATTCAACTGACCATCTCTTACTTCTGTATATAAAGCAATCTTGACCCTACTTTGTGCATCAGCCAACATCAGCTGGCTAGAAGGCAAACACTCCCTCAACTAACTGCTCCTTTAATCCTGGCAACAGGAAATCAATTGTGCGAACTGCATTTTCACAAATACAAATCACTACTGAGTCTATAGCAAAGGCTGTCAAATCACGCTTGATGCTCAGCTTACCTGATTGCAGCAGACCTCCGAAAGGAGTTGTGCTAGAAGAATGCTTAATTCCACAATGCACAACAGTAAAGATGAAGGACAGCTCTGATCCTGCAAGTGGCAGCAAGGCAGGCAGGAGGCTCTCCTACATGAAGCCTTTTACAGGAAGACCGTAATTATCTGTCTGAGCACCTACTGATTATATCTAGCGATTGTACGCACAGAAACCAATATGCAGCTGATACAACAAGTGTCATTTTAATTTCTGTACATTTTGCCCTTAATTGAAAAGGTTGCTTTCCTTTTTTATTCCTAATATCTATGTTTGGGAAGCACTTCCCAGCACATCAGACAGCTAAGAACCCGAAGGCCATGCCAAAACTGAAACAGCACAATAAAGTGAACTGAGTGCTTCGTTTCATGATTTTAGTAGCGTCTTAATCCAAGGGCAGTCTGAGAACATCTGTACTCCACATAGCTCTGGAAAACACCCAAGGAGACCAATGAACTTTTCTGTTCCTTAGCAGGGCAAAATATACTAAAACAGCCACCATCATGCCATTGCCCAGATCATTGTAGTCTTGAATACGGAAACCGGTTTCTTTTATTGAGGATCAGTGTCAGATGTTTTGTCCTGCCTGTAGAAGTTGCTTATACTGAACCAGCTTAGTTGTTGACATTGCCTTTCTCTGCTCTCAACTTCCATTTGCATCATCACTTCCAAAGGACTCCTGGGTAGTGTGCTGACCAGAGCTGAAGTGTTTCCCACCAGTAGATGATGCTTGCAGGATGGCTGTCAGTCTATAGACACTGCACTTACATACCCTACCAATTCACTTGGAGTAAGATTATATGGAGCAGATTTAAGATGGAGAAGAAAGCAGCCCACTCATCTCCACATTTTGTCTCTCTGGAGCTGCTCTCTATGTGTAGACCTTGGCTAAGTCTATACTGAGCTTAGACTCTTGCGTGAAGTTGAGCGATTCTCTTCCAAATTTCAGTGCCTGCAATCCTGGCATATGGGAGTGAGACCAACCTAGGAATACAGCATGTAGCCTTCATTTCTTACATGGACAGCCCAGGGTCAGGTGCTCGAACCAGGACTTGCCTACAGGGGTGAGAAGACCCACCCAGCAGAGCATCTATTTCAGAACTAGACCCTAATATATATTTCCAGTTACAAAGAATTTTAAATAGGATGTCAATTTCTGCCAAGAAAAAGAGAGCAGGAAGCATTACAGGCAGATACAAATCTCACAGGCTGAGCCCAGAAAATCCACATCAACTCAAACAATGATTGCAGCTACCAGAAATTTATCTGCATTGGAGCATCTTGTATTTATGCCATTCTCTAATAATATCCTATGATTAAATCATGTCAGTTTTTGTGGTACTAAATAGAAATTTTTTTGAAAGACATGTTTACATTTTACATATCTTTTCCTTGCAGGGTACTGCTAGGGGCAAAATAGCTGCACAGGAAACATGAAGGCTGCTAAGTAATTTTTGATGACACTTGTCTCACTTGCAAGTTATTTATCTGCTGCCTCGATAGCCCATAGTATGGTAACAATTAAATAGCCACTAGTAACATAACTGTATTACAATATATTGCTTTCTAAATGGTCTTCAACAAAAAAAATCATTTAATTTAACTGATGGGGAATTTTGAAGTTTATGATATGCAGCTATTAAGATCTTCTGGTAAAAAGGAAGTGCTGGCATGAATTAGCTGCTTCTCAGAGGGCTCAAATTTAATTAATTTAAACTTGAAAATTGATTATGATTCACTTCAAAGTGTTCAGAAGGTGCATTCTGTTCTCTGAGAGTAAGAATAGGCATTTCAGCAGACACTGTGATGTACATTTGATATGATGCAGAAAGCCTGAGGCCCAAGAAAAAGCCCCAAACACCTCCTGTAAAGAGGCTAGCAAGCACAATTCAAAAATCTGACAGCTTTGCAAACTTCTGGTTGAGTCACCAGTCTCCTAGAAGCCTCTCAGTTATCAGTGCCAATCTGAAAGAGGGAGGAATCCTCCCTGGCAGCGACTCTCCACTGATTACAGGAGGAGTCTGAGTAAGACTCCATGCCAGACTTTCTGTTCTGTAAATATATCTGGGATGAGTCTAATCCTAAGAGACTAAGCCACAAGCTCTACCAAAATACCCATGGATCCAGGGAGGGTTTAGAAAACGGAACAGCATTCTGCATCTTGGCTTACCATTCTGCTCACCACCGGTGACTGACTCACAGCAGGGTGTGCCAGAGCAAGCCTTGTGGGAAGCACAGCGTGCAAGCTCTCGCTGTAGTGAGTAATAAACACCTGCTTGGCTCTGCCTTACCATCCACAACAGGACTTCTGCTGCTGAATGAAACAGGCTTTCCCCCTCCCTGTTCATCCCCTGGAATGAGGAGAGAAGGTTTATGAATCAGTGAGCTTGGGTGACCAACTTTCTGTCTTATTATCTGGCTTTCCTTATTGAAAGAAGGCTGGTGAGGTAAGTGTTTGCGAGACAACTGTGACACATTGCACGTATCTTCCATCCCAGCACAGGGAAAAAGGACTTCCCAGAATGAGAGTTAAAAATAGCTGGTTTGCCTTAAAGGGCGTATTCACTTTGAAACACAGAAAACAAGTCTTAGCTGCCACCTCTAATATGACGAGCATCTTCAGCAGTCTGTTCGCTGTCAAAGTACCTACTGTCCTGCTCTTTCTTCTGCTTTAATTTTTGCCATTTGAAATTTTAGATGCTTTTCACCACATTATGAGAAGAGCTGGGAGAGGGCAGACACAGCCTTCTAAATTATATTAAAAACCAGCATTATTCACACCACAATGGCTCTTCAAGGTTTTTTCTTGAAATCTATTGCAGCCCTGCCTTTATTCCGACATTTATCACACCAACATTATTTCAGCTCCCCAGCATCCTCCCTTAGCCCCGCTCTGTGCATATCCATCCAGGCAATTGGCTGGCTGGACATATTCTGCCCAGTGCTGAGATGACTAGAGAGTCGGTTTTGGAAACATCAAGAAGGCAGGTGCCTGAGCTTGGTGCTCTCAAAGGCAAGGAGTATCCTTTCAGACATGGTATTTTATCAGTGATGGTAATGAGACAGTTGGGAAAATTCAGCTGGGGAAGTGGTAGATTCTCTATCACATGGAGTTATTAAATCAAGACCATGGGCTTCTAAAGTAAGTCCTTCTAGCACAAACAGGGCATTATGTACTTGGTAAAGGATGTGCAGGCAGAACAGGTTTGAACACTGAGGTTGGAGTAGATGGCTTTAATGATCTCTTCTGGCCCTACAAATCTAGGAATCATTGGTTATCATTTACTTTAAACCAATGATCTTCTTGACTCTTTTGGGAACCCATTGAAGCTTAAAAGCCTGCCAAGGTGTGCAAATTAATGTGATATTTCCAGCGGCATTCCCCAGAATTTCACATTAATCCTTCTTCCAGCCCTGAGTAAGCTTTGCCACTTCTCTTACGAGTAGCCTGAGCAAGGAGTATTCCCATGCTATTGAAGGAATTGGAAAGGTTGCCTTGCCACTCCCTGACATGAGCATAAGCATAAGGATAAGCACCACAATTCATATTGAATAAACAGTTGACATGACCAAACGGAGCCTATCAGGCCTGCAAACAGCTTGCGGATTTAAGTGATAGCCTATATAATATAATTCATAAAAAAGCCAAAAAGAAGCAATGTCCCATGCTTTTCTCACATGCAGAAGTGCCAAGAAGGAGATGGCATGTGTTATCCTGCTGCCAAGGATGGGACCTGGTTGAAGCCCCCCTCTCCACCCTCAGCACAACCCCACCTGAGCAGCCAAGAAATGTGAGCAATTCTGCATCACGTCGATGAAGTTCTTAATCTACATGTCACCCAAGCTGAACTGCAAAACACGCTGCCTGCCCTAGTTATCAAATGACCTGAAATTCAGCACGATCATCTGCTGTAACAGCTGGTTCATTGACGAAGGGAGAGAAACTCCTGCCTGGATGCTGAACCGGAGCCAGCGCTGGAAGCCTGGGGACCCAGTACGCACACCCTCCAACACTAAGATGCTGCTCCCATCTCCCTGCATGGCATGGCCTCAAAATGTCTTGTGTTCTTCAAATTCTACACACTGATTCCTTCCACTACATATTTATTTATCATCTGTATCATTAAAAAGAGATTTCAGAGACCTGGCACTTCAAAGGGAGGGAAAATAATGAAATATACTTCCCTGCGAATTAAAGTGAAGGTGAGGCTGGATCTTGTCAGTTTTCTTTCTACCTAGGGAGCTGCATAAATAATAAACAGCACTAAAAATGTACTTCTTTTTACAGAAGCAACCTATATAGGAACACAGTACAAAACATTAAAATGACTATACGAGTAAATGTTAGGCACTCAAAACAGGCCAAGTTAGGGAGCTAAGTAACTTTGACAGATGTTATGAACTTGTTTTTAAGAGTGACTCATGTTCTAACAGGGTAATACTTTCTGAGGTTGCTTTGATGTACACCAACCTATATTTTTCTGTTTCACTGACAAATAAATCTAAACTATACAGTATTATTACTGCAAAAGATAATGTTAGTGATGTTTATTACTCCTTAATAACGGAATAAGCAGAATTAAGTGTTTAGACTGTATTTTAAGACAGTTGCTTTTGTATTTCTTCTCCAAAAAGGAACGAAGAGTGGAAGTTGAATATAATATTTTATTGAAGACCAGCCCCAGCTTCTTTGAACCCAGTGTCCTTCATTTCCTGCTAAACTTGATCTAGAGTACATGTTCTCTGTGATGATCTGTCCTCTTGGGTAAATAGCATTTTCTCATTCCCTAGATGAAATGAGAAATGAGGACTGCATATGTTCTTAAGGCAATGAGTCTCAGTACAGAGAAGTCCAATAGTTTCACATTGTCACTGTCGGGCCTAAGCAGTATCTGTCCTTTGTTTTTCACATACATAGCTGGTTGTTGCTGTTGCTACAGCATCCATATGTGCACAAGCAAGAGCAAAGTTTGGGCTGAACATATGCCTTATTCTCTATGTCTATTTCAAATTAGGCTTCAGAATTGTTTATTTAGCAGAGAGAACATACTGTAAGTGAGGATATAATCATCAATATTTGATTAGGGATATATGAAAAAAATCTGAAATTGTATGGTACCAAGACTTTAGCTAAAGTATGCATGAACAAGCAATGCAACTAATAAACCTATACTTGCAATTTTCTTGTTCTGCAGTCTTGTCTACACATAAACACAAATTGAACAAATTGAAACCTCACACTGAGCAGCATCAGATCTAATTCTATGGCAAAATGCTTCCTTAATGAATTTCAGTTGCCATATTTTCTCCTACAAATAGCATTATCATGCTACTGAATAAAAGTAGATTATTAATATATAAGGGTAATTTATACTAAGCAGGTTATTTTGGCTAATTTGGGAGAAAAGACAATGAAAATAAACATTTTTATCCATAATAATAAATCTTTTACTTGTGAGCTACTGCCAGTGATGTCTTGTATTTATTTTTTGATGTTGTTTGCTAGGTGCTGACAAGTACATGCATGGAGTTACTCCCTGTACTGGAGAGATCATAATCTAGGCCAGTAAGTCTTGATCTTCTAATAATGGGATTCCCCTTTGTGAGGTAAGTACTCCTTCCAGATGGGAAGGAGTGACGCCAAGCCCCAAGCCTTGTGGTGTTCTAAGCCGTGATTTGCAAGACAGACACATACACAAAATACACTGAGGACAGCTTGGTGAAACTGGAGTCTTCCTGCTTGGAGTTGGTTCTGCTGCTTTTGCAGCCATAGGAAAATTCCCGTCTCTATCCTTGTTTTCATCTCTTGGAAGAAGGCAATGGTGAAGATATTTATACACATGTGCTTGCCTGATTTAGGACAATATGCTGAAAGTGGTAGGTCAAGACCAAATTCCGCAAAGTGCTGAGCTCTGTATATGAGCAGCCAGCACCCCAAGGCATTACGAGGAGTCAAGAGCACATTCCTGAGATGCGCTTCATTTAGCATCTTGCCACAGCAATCCTTCCACAGTTCCTCCTTGCCATTCATCTTAAGCCTATCTTGAATTGTCCTAATATCTGGAGGATGTGGTACTAAAGCCTTTTCTTAAGCCTTTTTTCATTTACTAGCTGTGCTGGAGCAGAAGTAAGAACACAGGTATTGGACAATTTAAGGTGTACTGAATGTTCACATTGCTTTTGCACCTTCTTGGGGCATTTGTTAGACCCTTCTTTACTTGGCTGAAGTCAGATCAGTTTGGTTTTATCTTACGATCTTTTTAAAAAAGGTGTGATTTTTTTTTGGCTGGTTGTAAAAATACAATTAAGTTTATCATAAAGCTTTGTACAACAAAATCTTGTTCAGTCCCCACGTGACGCAATCGTAAAGAGTTGCTCTGTAAACTACAGACAGACTACTTTGGAAATGCCAGACACGGTACTTGGCTTTCAACTCTGTCACAATGGACAGCTAATTAAATGCTTGGCTAATAATAGTATCCTATGTTTGAAGAGATAAGTGTAATTACTTGTTGAATTTCAGTGGAGTTTTGCAGACATGTCTCCATATTCCTGATAGCTAAACCAACTTTTGTTTAACAATACAATTTGCTCTTGTTTCTGTTTCTCCAGTTTAGATGTATCATTTAAAGAACATAAAATGTCACTGATTGAAAGAAATAAAGAAATCTTGCATATCTTACCTAAAACTCTGTTACTGCATAAAAACTAACTATCAAGTCAATACAATAACAGCAGACACTCAGCACACAAAACCATCAAGATAAGTCCATGGAAACCCTTCTGCTGACTTAAGGAGAAACTAGACAACGCCGAGGATTGCTGTCATTAAAATAATATGTTTGCAATTTGCATGTAATCTGTGGTCCCTGAAATACTGTGAAGTTCACTACTGTCAACAAATAATTATCAACACTTCAACAGTGATGAGGGAAACTATAAGGCTCTTCTCCTTCCAGGTTCTTTGGAAAGTATGCAGAGTTTTCCCAGTGTTGCAGCTGCTCTTAGATTGAGATACAAAATTTTTCACCCTTCATACTCCATACTCTCACAAAGCACAGCTGTGATGTGGAGTTCTAGCGCACAGCTGTGATTTGGAGCTGAAAGGCACAATCTAAATTAAAAGAAATACTTCTTGTTCAAGGAGCAATAATGCCAATTGTTTCACCTCCTTAGAGCATGCCTACCCAACACGGCAGTGCGATGCAGAGGTGGCACGGCAGCCCAGGCAAGCTACCCAGCTGCAAGACAAGGACACTGTCCCACTGGGCATGCTTTGATTCCCACACTGACTTGTGCACTGAGCCACTGACATGCTGACTCCCTCTGTGTTTAAAAAGATGGAGTGTAAGTATAGACATTCTTGTTTTCCTATTTTCACTCTGAGAAGACATTTTAAATGCTGGCCTTCAAGAATGACAGCTGAGATGAAAGGCAATGGAAGTGCTCTTTATCTAACTGGCCTTGAGTCAGCTCAGCAACTGCAACATTGCATCCATCTTCAGATGCCTAATACAAGGGAACCAGTGACAAAGTGTCGCGATGCAGTGGAGAGTTACCAAGACAGCCGCTGGCTTCAAATGGCACATGAGGAGGGGCCGGGGGAGTCACCTAGTTCGGCTCAGAAATGGGAAGGCTGAGGAGCAATCTCACTGCTGGTAGTAACGCCAAACTGGTTCATGACGGGAAAGGCACAGCCCTGGAAGAAGGTATTGCCATGTGGAGAGGTCTCCATCCTTTGCAATTCTCAAAACTCACTGGGACAAGGCCCCGAGTAACTTGATCACATTTTGAATTTAGCTTTGCTTAAGCAAGTGCCTGGACTAGATGATCTCCAGAGGTCCCTAGATAACTGTCTGAAGACACTGGGGAAATCAAGGAAGCAAGTATCACTTGCCTCCACAGTATCTGGAGAGCAAATAAAGGAACTTCATCTGACCATGTTTTTTAATTGCAAAATGAGTTACCTACCTGGAGTCAACTAAGCACCTTTTAGATCTTAATTAAGGTAGTTACTTCAAAATAATTCAGCATTGAACACCTAAGTACATTTAATATTCTCCTAAATGCTCTCCTGAATTTAAGCACTGCTGTTACCAATGACCTCATATGAAACAAGGGACCAAAAAGTACATGGATACTGACTAGTACTAAAATTACTAGCAGCATGAAACCCCTAAGAGACACAATGCCATTCTATACACTACAGCAAAGTAACCCAAGCCAAAAGACTTATTTTCATTTAATAATAAATAATTATATGAGACTGTGAGAAGTCAGGACTTTTGACCTGAATACTGTTTGCAGACTTTGAAATTCTCAAATGAGGTGATGTAAATGACGGCAGCTCTCTACTGTTTCTGTGTCAAGGAAGAGTTGTTCCAGGTTATGATTGCTCTGGTGTTTAAAAGGGATTCTGGCACAGGTAAGAGCCCACACTGCAAAACATCAATTATATTTGGAAAGGAAAAGAAAAATGTGGAACCAAAATTGATAGTGGTAAGAAATGAGATGCTGAAAACACAAAACAGCTAGTGGCTTAATTAAACTCGACTTTGAGCTGCATAAATAAACACAGCTATAGCTTCTTGCAGAATTTAGGAAAACGCCCTAAGCACATGAAATGCGGTGGTTGCCATGGCAATTCTCACACAGTCAGATATGAGACAAATCCTGTAGCTTTCTTCTAGTTTAAAGTCCCAACTGAAAATATAGGATCAGGTAAAAATGAGCAAATCTGTTGTCAGCATTGGCGAGAGATTATTCACGTGGGTACTTCCATGGGGGTCAGTCATAACCTGTAATGAGTGACCACCTTCCACAAAAGCAGGATTTTACACTCTGGGAGCAGCTGATTGCTCTATACCTCCACTCTGTCTATTATAAGAAAAGAGTGTGTGTCTGTGGATATGGCAGTACTGCATAGCAAACCTCCTTTCTAGAAGAGATGTGGCTGAATACAACACAGGGCTGCTCTTTCTACCCCGGCACCTGTTTGCATGACATCCTATTTCATGGCAACATACAGCTGCTCCTGTAAACCTTTGTATTGCACTGCTGTCTCCAGAACTCAGTGCTGCTGTAGCTGTGACCTGGTGCAGGAAAGTCAGCTGTTAATGCTTTGTGCCTGCCCGGATGGCTGGTGTGCCCAGCCTTGCCCAGGGACTGCCTTGTCTGGGGCCCAGGTGTGACCAGCTGTCAGAATACTCACATAAACACTTCTGTGCTGGCTCTAACTGGGATGGAGTTAATTTTCCTCATAGCGGCCCATAGGGCACCTTGGTTTGGATTTGTGACTACAACAGTGATGGTAACACACCAATTTGTGTTATGCTCCTTTCCAATTTCTGAAAATAAGGAATGGGGGACAGGGTAAGGGAAATTGGGAAGCAGCTGTGAAGCTGAAATGGGACAGGGACCTTCCTGTCCTTCACTTCTCCTTCTGCATGTCCTCATCAGCTGACTACAGGCAACATCGCATACTGTTCAAAAGGGTACTGAGGACCAGGCAAGCACCTGCCAGCTCACGGAGGGGATGCGGGTTCCAGGGCTAAGAATGGTGACAGCTAAGGGAGTAGGCATCCACCACCGTGACTGCCAGGTGATGCTCCACTGATTTGGGTTGCCTGGGAGCCTGCCTAGATGTGCAGTTGACAGTGCCAGAGTCCAGGTATCTCAGCCATGAATGCCCTGAGCAGCCCTGCAATAACTTCAGAGAGGGTGCGTGCAAAAGACTCTGAACCAGGGACAGCATACGAAGAAAGAGTCAATACATCTGGACATGCTCTGAAAGGATGAAAAGACAAAAAAAGATGTTATTCTAAGGTTTCTGCCCAGAGGGAAAGTAAAGGACAAAACGGTGTGGGGGTCAGGGGTCTCAGCTGCCAGGGTTGTTAACAGAGAGAGGCAACAGGATGGGTGAGGGATTGCACTGGACAGACCGCCTGGAAACTGCAGACGGGAACTGCGGTTGCAGCCAGAGAGACAGATCTCAAAATGGCTCTCTCAAGGGCATCCTTCCTTGCAATCTGCCTTCCTGATGGATAAACACATTGCGTGCAGCTGTCACGCTGGTGCATGTGGTCTTGGAGAATAAACAAAGGTACATTCGACTGAAGATGGGAACAACAAGAAATAACGAATGACAAGGAAACGCAGAACCAAAAGTTCCCCTGATGATAAAGGTCTCTGCCAGAGATCATGCTCGCCACACAACTGCTGAGTCTTCAATTTCAGTCTGAACAAAACACTTCTATAAAATACTTCTTACCTGCGATAACACAACGTTCCCTGAACAGCATAGCTCAGGGCAAGAGCACACAGTACAGACTTGCAGGAAACAAGGTCTCCTGGCCTATCTCCTTCCTGCCCCAGGGGTTTAGAAAACTTGGGAAAGAGGTTGGCAGCACAGTGAGTCCTTTCAAACCTTCTGATGCTAACCTTTTGGTCTTCTGCACTGTGATGCTACAATGCCACGTGCATCCTACCACAACACGCAGGTGAGTACATGCTTAAACATGAATCTCTGAGGAGTTGCATGGGATGACTAAAGTGGTTACTGCTTAGCACAAACAGCTGCCATCCCAAACCTGGTCTGGAGTGAATAAATAGAAGTGATGCATTTTAACAGCAGACCTGGAAGCATCGTTACATTGTGTTTCCACTTTAAGAGTCGAAAAGAGTTGATTTTCATAATATGGATATCTGAAAGATTTAACGCTGCTTCTGTGTCAATGCACAAGGTGTTCTGTCAGAATTTCTCCACCTGCTAACTATTACTGTCCTAAAAAAGAAACAAATGAAAGACAGGGAAGTATTTTTTTATCTGTCAGTCTTTTTTCAGTTCACAAGGAATCTTCCAATGTCATTTAGAAAATGAAATTATACTCTTCCCCTCATGCCTCAAATCGGGAATTTTAATTCAAATAAATACTGGCAGAATAATAAATTTATTTGAATATTTTACTTTTTTTCAAAACCTGTAATTCTTTTAGAAGAACTGAACTGAAAGTTGGAAACTAAAACCTGTCCTTTTCCCACTGAAGAAGAGGAGGCTCAGGGATGACCTCATCGCTCTCTACATCTATCTGAAAGGAGGTTGTAGACAGGTGCGGGTCGGACTCTTCTCCCAGGCAACCAGCAACAGAACAAGAGGGCACGAGCTTAGACTCTGCCAGGGAAGGTTTAGGCTGGATATCAGAAAAAGTTCTTCACAGAGAGAGTAATCAGGCATTGGAATGGCCTGCCCAGAGGTGGTGGATTCACCATCCCTGGACGTTTTTAAAATAAGACTGGATGTGGCACTTAGTGCCATGATCTAGTAATCATGATAGTGTTGGATTAAGGGTTGTACTTGATGATCTTGGAGGTCTCTTCCAACCCTGATAATTCTATGATTCTATGATTCATAGAAATTTTCTTTCCTTACCAAAGTATTGCACAAGAAGTGGTTTCCTCAAAACACTTCCTTAGGAAACCCTCCTGTGGGAGGTGGGTCTGAACTGGGGCAGGGGGCACAAAGCAGGACAGAGACAAGCGCCAGCAGGTGTGGAAGAGCAGAGGGGCTCCCCCAACCCCTGCTGCAGGGACTAGGTGAGGGATGGGGATGGAGGAATGCTGGGATCAAGATCTGGGCTCTGGGACTGAGGAAATCAGTCTGATTGATAAAGTGAGATGGAGGAGTGGCTCCATCATTTCCCCAGAGGAGAGGTCTGATGCCTATAAAGTAGCACTTGTACCTGGCATTTCGCAGCTCAATGCACTCAGTATTGGAGCAGGTTGCCTAGAGTAGTTACGGATGCCCCTTCATCGGAAATGTTCAAGGTCAGGCTGGATGGGGTTTTGAGCAACCTGAGCTAATGAAAGATCATAGAATCATACAATCGTTTAGATTGGAAAAAAACATTATGATAATCAAGCACAACTGTAAACCTAACACTGCCAAGTCCACCACTAAACCATGTCCTCAAGCGCCACTTCTACACATCCTCTAAATACATTCAGGGATGGTGACTTAACCGCTTCCCTGGGTGGCCTGTTCCAATGCTTGATGTTCCTGCCCAGGGCAGAGAGGTTGCACTACATTATCTTCAAAAAGCTTTTTCTATCCAAACTATTCTATGAGGCTATGATTAAAATCGGTGTATGCTGGAATATTGGACTGCTATATTGTAGATTTTCAGAACAATTCACCAACGTTTTGTGTACTCTTGGCACGGGTGACCAAATCTTGCAGAGAGCTGGTGTGTTGGTTTTCACTGGGACAGAGTTAATTTTCTTCACAGTTGCTAGTACGGGCCTACATTTTGGATTTGTGCTGGAAACAGTGCTGATAACTCAGGATGTTTTAGTTATTGATGTGCAGTTCTCACACAGTCTCAAGAGCTTTTCTGCTTCTCATGCTACCTGTCCAGTGAATAGTCTGGGGTTGCACAAAGAGCTGGGAGGAGACACAGCCAGGACAGCTGACCCCAACTGACCAAAGGGATATTCCATGCCATAGGACACCATGCTCAGCAATTAACTAGGGGGAAGGCTGGGGTGGAAGGGGCTCTGCTCAGGGACTGGCTGGGCATTGGTTGGTTGGTGGTGGCCAATTGTTTTCATTTGCATCACTTATTTTTCTTGGATTTTATTTCTCTCTCTTTGTTATTTTCCTTTTCATTAATTTTTAAAAATATATTATTTATGGGTTTCTTTCAATTATTAAACTGTTCTTACCTCGACCTACAAGTTTTCTCACCGTTCCAATTCTCTTCTCCCCATCCTGCTGGTGGGGGGAGTCAGCGAGAAGCTGTGTGGTGCTTAGTTGCCCTCTGGGGTTAAACCACAACAGCTAAGTAGGCCTTCGGGGGCAAGAACTTGCTCCGACTGTCCAGGTCCACCCTGCTGCTGCAGACCTATGAGGTATCAGGGCGACAGCCCTACCGGCTCATGTCACTCCAGACCTGCTCTGCCCAGAGTTGGGATGACTGCTCTAGGGGCTCCCCATGCCTCAGCAAGTCTCATAAGCTGCCGCTGTGAGTGAGAGGGCTCCACGAATACAATGTCACCCAGTCTGCATGCTGTCATTGGGGTGGTGGGGTGCCCCACAGGAATCTGGATCCACACCAACTGCTGCCTGAGTTATAGGAGATCAAGTACCATTCCCTGAAGTGATCGATAACACCAAGGATATGCATTCATGCTTTGCCTTACCAATTCTAAATTTTATTCCCTATGGAGTTAGAATGACCTTTAATGTCTTTGAAATAAAGATCCGTGTGAATACAGTGCATTATTTGCATATACAATGTCATTTCTATTTTTATATCCATTCCAAACACCAAAGGATATTAATGTAGGGGAGTGGGCCCTTTCATCTGATAATATGAGATTTCACCACAATTTAACATAGAAATCTACCAGGAAAGCTCATAACTCTAATAATGGCTATCTGTATTTAATTTACACTGGGAACGGCATAGGACCTTAATCTTACATGCAAATTAATATAAATCCTTAAATAATACTCTTCCTACATAGTCATCATTGTAAATGTGCCCTCATCTTTATTACACCAAAATAAAGATCTCTGACAAGACAAAGCCCTGCCAATAACTTCTGAAAGTCAGTTAATGAAAGGCTCTCATGAAAGACAGTCTCATGACAAAGGGCTTCATACCTTGATCTCTGCAAGGCATTTCAAGCCCACAAGGTGCAGCTGTTAGCCCTCTTTTTGAGACAGTTCCATGCCAAGGACTCCTGGCTATTAAGAGTGTTTGGTTGTATCACTATGATTTTGGGGATTTAATTCTTTTCCCATGTACTACAAGTTGTGTGCATTGAGCCCTTTAAAAACGCACCACCCAATTCCTAGTGGTGCCCAAAGCATCTCCTTCTAGGGGAACTGTGTATGCTGGGAAAAAATACCGCCCCTAAACGGGAATTTTTTTATTTTTTTTATGCTGTGCAAAGGAAGCCAGCTCAGACTCTATGCTTCACTCTATCAATAGGTGGAATTCTGGATTTGCTCTTTATTTTAAAAAAGGTCATTGACAATCCGACCAGAAAACTCAAGTAAAAGCACTGGAAGACTGTTCTACAACTGACAGAAAGGAAAAAAAGAGTGATTTAAATTTATTTGGGCCAACCACCTCTGTGGACAAACCCAATAATCTGGGTCATGATGGCAGAAGCCTCAGAGACAGTTCATCCTTAAGTGTTCTCATATTAACAGGAACTTACATGAGAGGAAGAACAAACTCCAGCTGAAGAAACTAAGGAAACTCAGGTTTCACGGTAACTTCTGTATGCACTGGACATAACTTCTGTAAAGCCCAGGAGAAAACATTTCAAAAATCTCACACTAAGGTTAAACTGAAAAAAACAAAGCCACCTTATTTTGAAGCACATATGAGCAGAAAACAGAGGCATAGTCATCCCTTTCACAGTGCTGCAGAACAAGAAAAATGGAACTATAAATCAGCTGATTAGCACAACTGCTTATAAAGAACACGGGGGAAAATAATGCAAGCAGGCCCAGAAATAATGCCTAAAAATGATGTATTTGCCTCCATGCTGTATCCAGAAATAAGGAGGCCAGAAGCAGGGACTGCCCTAGGCAGTCACATGCGAGCACAGCTGGTAGGCAAGGGCTAGGACTGCTGGCTTACACAGCTTTCTGCTGTTTACATCCACATTTCTCCTGTTTTAAGTATACATTTTCTTAATTTTATATTAGCAAACATTGAAAATTTCTCCTCAAAACCACCAATGAAAACAAGACCACTTTCAGAATCATTTTATATGATAAAAAACCCAAAACACTCTACTATTTCTGTTTCTCATGTAATATGAGAAAATATTGGCTTAATATATGCAGTGTGAAATCTGACAATATGATTTGTAGTTCTGTTTAAAGAGCTACTGTTCTCACGTTAGCTATAAACGAATCTTAACTCTAAAAATAACTCATAACAAAACCAATGTGAAATCCAGTACTTGAAAACACTGCTGACCAGGAATCATTACTGCATTACTGTTTCTACTGCAAGAATTTCAAGGTAAAATTTTGGGTTTAATGTAAATATGTAATATTAAAACAATTTGTGAATTTGCAAAGAAATCTGGGGGGATTATTCTGAATGAAAGATATTCCTTTTCTTTTAAAAAAAATCACAATGTTTCATGTCAGCTTTTCAGACATAACAGTTTCTAGTTTTTCTGTAATTTTACCTTGTATTTGAGCTTTAACATAGAAACACAAAGGAATGTTTAGTTAGAATTTCTCTTTATTTTGATTTGGAAAGTTAAATTTTTGTTATTATCTTGAAGATTAACAAATATGGTACTTCACATTACGTGCATTTGAAAACAAAAGTGAAACAAAAGGTAATACCAGAATGAAAAATACACACTTTATCTTCCCAGAAAGGTCAAAAGTTCCATTTTGTTTTAGCAAAATAAAAACTACAGACAGATGTAATGCGTTTCTGGGAAAAAGTTTTTGTTTCTGTTAAAAGAACCTTGAAAACCCTTGAAAACACTTTTCTCAGCCTTGATGAAATAGCGACTTCAGCAGCCACCTCATGCCTGGTGTAGAACTCTCAGCCAGTTCCCCAGGCTTGCTGCACCTCAAGAATGCTCCAGAAGAAACATACAGTTTGTTTGTTGCTGTAACTGTAATTTAACTTCAGAGGTTGAGTAGAAACTAGAATGAATATAAGCCATGGCAGTAAAATGCATGAGAAAACCTGCCTATTAAACAGGCTGCGGAGCAGCGCTTGCCTACTTGGCCCCCACTGATCCATCCAACGTGCTAATGATGACCTTTACAGCATGACCAAGGACACATCTCTGAGCTGTTGAGGTTTTTGCAATGGTTTCTCAATGTAGCACTGTAAAAATAGTTTCCTTGTGTATTAAGACTTGCTGACCAAACCTCCTGCCCCCAACCCAAACAGCTTAATTCAGTGGCTGGCTGCCTACAACTTTCTGCATGATTTGCAGCATCAGGAAAAACATTATTAAAAAATATGGCAGTGTTGAAAGATCTAACTGCAAAATAATGTGACCTAAGACCAGAAATATATACAGTACAACTCTAGTTGGGCAATTTCTAGACATGCCTGTAAATTCTGATAAAAAGAAGGCGGTTTGGGGGTGCACTTTCAGGCTGACAAGATAACGAAAAGCCACCCAGGGGCAATCTCATCTGTAAGAAAATCATTGCAATAACAGACAAAAAATGCAGTTACTCTGGGCTTATAGGAATGTAACAGCAGATAGCAAAAAAAAGGAATCAAATGCCAGCTTGCTTAAAGAGCGATATGTTTATTGTTCAAGCTTTAGCCTGAAGTCTAAATACTAAATTTAGAGTGATCAGAAAGGTCAGAGAGATGAGGAATGAAATAATGAACAAAAAGCACGGAGCATGCTTCCCTTTGGATCCTTGCCTTTGTTATGCTTTTCAAACCCTTCTTCCTTTCACAAACTAGGGGTAAATTCCTCCTTTATCTCAGAGTCTGACTCTACAGGGACAAGCTTTCTCCTGGTGCCTCCTACCTCCACTGCAGAGCCAGAAACCTGCCCACACATTGCAACCACAGATCTCCAGAATGCTGCAGGGAGCAGTCTGCATGTCTGCATGCTGTCACTGCCCTTTGGCTCCCTACATCCATCCACCCCTCCATCCTCACTCAAGGGTGCCCCTCCTGCAGTACTGTGCATGCTAACTCCTGCCAGTCTTTGCATTAGATGTGCCATGCTCATTAATCAGCAGCAGCACTCAGCGATTTGGCAGGCTCTGGAGGACATGCAAAGGCTCATTTCTTTTTGTTAGAGTTCAGTTAGCCTTGCTGTTTTGCTGATTCAAAACATTTTCTTTTGCATTTAGCAATGATCCCATAAGATTTTCTGGCAAAGTATCTTGAGAAGTGAAATTGAAATGTATGTATTTGTAAATAAGGCAACCAGATCCAAATGTGCAGAGTCATTTCTATTGTGGATGCCATTATTGGTTGCCTATGTTATACAAAAAAAAGAGAAAAAAACATATATTCTGTAAACTAAAACGTCTTAGGACTGAGCAGCCATTGAATTTCAGGACAATCTATATTCAAATGAATTTCTGACAATACCTTCTGAACACCCTCCTGCTCCTCTCCACAAAGCACCAGACAGGTACGCGAGTGCCTGCACTCCTGCTCCATGCTCTGCCACATTGCAGGAAATGCACCACTTCGTCAGAAGTAAGCGCAATTCACATTGAGCAAGTTCAAGCAGTCAAAAGAGGTGATAACCTCAATGACTTGTGACCACATATTTATCTTTGAAGGTGAGAAAAAAGTCAAGATACTCCTCAGTCAATGCTGAATAATGTTCTTGCTCCTACTGAACAGCCAAGTAGTGTCATTAGAAATATCTACGAACAACACAAACTTACATGCAATCATCTGCTGCACAGACACTGTCACACCATACGTTGACTTGTGAGTTGTGATAGCTACAATGACAGCACCAAGAGAAGCCACATGGACAGCTACATGTGTGTTTAAGCCTCATCCTTCCCAGAGTGATACCTCTGGGCATTATAACCTGGGAATTTTTCTACCAGGTTCCACCTCTTGTAAGTTTTAGCTTGGTATCGACAGTCTGAACTTACCATCTGAAGTCTGTGATGACAGAAGGTAAAAGTTTAAGCAAACCTGGAGCAAGATCTTTGCCTGCATTGGCCAGCAACAAGGGATTTGGAAACATTAACTTACCGTAGCTGGTTCTGGGGATCTGGGCACTTCTAAAAATACCAACAATACTCTCTAATGTCTATATGACTGGCTCCCTCCCACCTCACCCGTTCCTATCCTTCTCACTCTTTCACGAGAAACAAGACTGGAATGTCAGATCAAAAAATCCTTCTCTTTTTCCAGTTCTCCCAATGCATGCCTCTAGCTGTCAAGTGCACGGTTGATGCAGATATTGTCAGTTCAAATACTAATACAATATCAGATTTATCCCTAACAACATTTTTAGAATAATACATTGCATTTCTTGCTGAAAACCATTTGCAACATTGACACTAAATCACTTAGAAAATGTTATATAAAGGAAGACTTTCAGATGAGAAGTCATAGCTAATTGTCACCTACTACAAATAACTGATTATAAAATTTCTCCTTTACAAAACACATTGGGACTGTGCCTCTTGTGTTGTCTCCTGGACAGTATTTTAGAAGCCCACAGCCTCCATGTGAAATGCAGTTTTAGAGCTGCACTTTCTGTTTAACTCTTACAGTTGATAGTGGGGGTATGTTTTCAGAAAGCACCTCTAAGCCAGCTGCCTCTCAGCTTCCACACAGCAGCATTCTGCCAATTTGCAGAACACCACCAGAAAATGAGAACTAAATTTATAATTCCCTTGGCTTCTTCTCATGTCCTCCAAGTCTTGCATAATATCAGAATAAAAAAAAGACTTCCATATATTGAATTATGCTTTGTCTTAGAGTAAAATGCCCTCATTGTGAAAGAGTGATAGGTCCACTGATTATGTATTTAAATATAATCCTCTATGTATCTGCCTGTAATCACTGGCCTCAAATTCACAGTCTTCCTACACAGGGTTGAAACAGAACTTACTTTTCCCATAATTTGGGTACCTTTTTTGCAAAGCACAAAACTTGGTTCATTGTACTGCTGAGATAGGTTGCCATTAGTACAGAAACAGTTCTTTCATGGATGCCTCTGCTACTGCATATTCCTCTCTCTCTTACTGGACCTCCAGATTAGGAGCACTTGGTGGGTCAGGGCACTCAGTATTTACCTGCAGACCTAGGGGAATTGCCTTTTCCAGCTTGTCAGTTCTTAAGAGAAGATATTAGTGCATGTTCTTGTCTATGGAAATGCTGATGTTCTTTTGCTGTCTCCATAAAGGAGGAAGGGAGACAGACATAAGAAAGGAAGGCTTTAAAAGGACTCAGGAGGAACACCCTGGAGATGGGAGAGAAAAGGACTGAGTAGCACGACAAGAGGCTAAGCCTGCAGCTACAGTAAACTAAGCACACCAAACTAACGTCACTCTCAGAGGGTATCAGTTACTGAGTAAGAAATAACAGCTCTCCAGCCCCTGTATAAGAACTAGCTTCTAGCCAACATCTTCTAGTCTGGCAGTCACAGGTGCTTTCTCAGAGGATTCGGAAACATTTGGTTAAACCACACAGTTACTTGCACCTGTACCATACAGATTCACTTATGGTGCTCACTGCTTCACAGATGAGTGAAGAAATCAAGCACTGTTTTACAGACACACAGAGAAAGATGCTTCTTCACATGTCTAAGTGAGGGCAAAACTGCAGGTGTTGAGCATGTACTTGTGCCAGCAAAGGCAATGCTGCTGGAAGCCCATCATCTACCACGCAGCCCTTGGATCTCATCAACCAGAACTGAGAGCTAAGGGACGAGTCCTGAATTTCTTCCGCACCAAACTGTCACCTCAGTGAGCTTCTGGGGAGGTTAAGAAGACCACAGGATGGGTCCCTTATATAAGATTTGGTCAATATTGAAAACCGGGCTCACTTAAGCCCTTGAAGCTCTCTCGTAGCATACACATAGGCTTGCATCAAAATAGAGAAGAAACAGTACAGTAAGTAGCTACTGTTATTTTTCTTCTATTTAGGGCATGAAACAGTTCTTCCTTAGTTTGCTGTGCCCGCAGTATCTACCTCTGACATCGAGCAGCACTGCACAGAGCCAAGGGTACCCACAGTTTTCCAGGGGCTGCACTCACCACCAGAGGGAGCTCCTGGAAACCAGCAGTGGAGGAGACTGAATTAAAACCAATGTTTTCTTCAGAGCACTCCGGAATACTAATCAAGACCAACAGATAAAGCAATCATGCAAATCAGATTGACAGTGATTGCTTTGCAGGGTTTGGCTTTTTTATCAGTGGAACTGGAGCAGATTTTTAAATGCTCTGTCAAGACCTGAATCACACTGCCTCCCCCTCAGCTGTGCAGCTGAGCACGTACAAGTGCAAAGGCTAGGCGCTCTGTGAACTAAAAACAGTTATTAGCAGATTATTTCCTTCCTGAACTGCAGGACGACCCAAGATCGTTCCATTTTATCACAGTTGAGGTTTGCTCCCTGCTGTGTCACAGGGACTGTGCAGCTTGTTGAGCCACCAGCCAGCAGCACAGGAGTACATCCACACTCATTACCTCTAGGTGAGCTGTTCCCACTCCATGGAGCAGAAAGAAAATTATACAATTATTGTAGCCTAGGTTTCTAATATTTGCATGGCTGAAGTTCACTTAAATGAATCCCATTTTCAGCTGTATTGCTTCATTGGGATTAACTGGAGAAATCACAACAATCACTTCCATATTGGTCTGAGACTCTGCTTTCAGCATGCCACACAACTTAGAACTTTGGAGTCTCTGACTCGGTGAAAAATAAGATGCTGGATGACTGCACAAAGTCATCTAAGAAGGCAATTAATAGACTTTGTGTGAGCTCCCCAGGGATTACCAGACAGCAGTAGAAGCTGCTCTACATGCTTCGCTGGCGGCAGCATATGGTGATTCACTTGGTGGCTGGAATTAAGCAGTAGACTTTCCCCTCAGCTGAGCCTGCTGTGCCCTACCTCCCCAGCTGCACCACTGACTGTCCCTGCCCAGCTCTCTGGTCCTAAACGCTGTGTGTTTTGACCAGGAATACGCTTTATTGAATGTGAACTATGGCACATAATGAAAGCAGAATTTAAAAACAAAATTCAAAACACTACTGATTTTATTTTGATTAACTGTGAAAAATTCTCTTAGTCCAGCAACTTATTCCTGACTTTCATCTACATATGTGTGCATTTCTTCCTGAGTTCACTTCTGGTATAAAATCTAAAAATTTGCATCTAGAAAGACCATTTGTTTGCAGAGCACAGGTAGTTGAAGAAGTGATAATCTGACTTGCATTGCTTATGTGAACACACATATATGGAGGCACACAAAACCTGCATTTCTGCAGGTTCTCACTAACCTTCCTAGGGAAATCCATGGAGCACCACTAAAAATAGAGCTTATGCACATTAATTTCCAAGTTAATTTATTACTATTAAACTAGAGGTTTAATTATTATTGTAATCACTAATTAATTATAGCATAATTAGAAATAATTCATCTATTAAATAGATAGTTTGGGAGAGGATCATAGCAAAATTGTCTTCAACCAGAGAAGGGTTCATAGAATGATGGAATGGTTTGGGTTGGAAGGGACTTTAAAGATCATCCAGTTCCAATCCCCCTACCATGGGCAGGGACACCTCCCACCGGATCAGGTTGCTCAAGGCCCCATCCAAGCTGGTCTTGAATGCCTCCAGGGATGGGGCATCGACAACTTCTTTGGGCAACCTGAGCCAGTGCCTCAGAGTAAAAAATTTCTTCCTAATATTTAATGTAAATCTTCCCGCTTTCAGCTTAAAACCATTATGCACACTCCCTGACAAAGAGCCCCTCCCCATCTTTTCCGTAGGCCCCCTCTAAGTACTGGAAGCCTGCTATAAGGTCTCCCAAGAGCCTTCTCTTCTCTAGGCTAAACAAGCTCAACTCTCTCAAGCCTGTCTTTGTATGGAAGGTGCTCCAGCCCTCTCTCTGATCATCTTCGTGGCCTCCTCTGGACTCTCTCTAACAGATCCATGTCCTTTACAGTTAGCAACAAAAAAGAGAGGAAAAATAGGCTGAATTTTGCCTGAAAGTGCGTGGTGGAGACACCTACAAGATGTAACTGCCTGTCCTGGGAGCACCTCTTACTATTCTTTGACAGAGACAGCTCAGCTTGGGTAAAAAATCCTGTGTTACAGACAGCTACATTTCTACCCCTGTTAACAAGAGGATCGTGGTCACACATTTATTACTTGTTTGGACTGAGATTACAGTTAAGAGGAGTGTATGAAATATTGTGTAGAGACAAACTACTTTAAGGTCAGGCTAAGGAATCCAGAAAGTCTACTACATACAAAAAATATCTAAGTTTCTTGCCAGCTCACAAATATATCTTAATCCCTATAGATTTGTGTATCTCACCTTAAGTTAATCACTGACATGTTAGTTAGTACCCAACTATTAGCATAAGGTACCCATGAAGATTATAAGATAAGTAAGGGGGGGAGGGGGATAACACTAGAATTACACTTCATCCTTTTCAGAAGGCACCATTTCTGCAAGATGATTAAAAATGAATACAACACCTATTCTTAAGTTTATTCAGATACTTATTAATGCTGCAGAAAGCTGGAGTCATCACTTTCTGTGCAATCTCTTGGGAGTTTCTATAGTTTACTCTTCCAAAAATAAATAGAATTCGGAGGAGAACAGCACCATCACAAAAATCAATCTGGTTTGGTTGATCCAGGTTCCTCCCAGTAGTCATCACTCTTTGCAAATCCAGATCTGTGTAACTACCATCGCAGCACACTGATTGGTCATATTTTTCTTTTAAGAATGAGGGTACTCCTTACAGTATTTTAAATAGTTTATTCATTTTTTAATATTCTTTCTCCTCTTTCCTCTAGTGAGAAAAACTTCACAGAATGTTTTATTCAACTTATTCTATGACATTATTTACTATGAACTATACAAATATTTGGCTATAAAATTAGTGTGAATCAATCCAAAGAGTGGGATGAGATGTCAGTGTATGTACAGGGTTAAACAGAGTGAAATTACAGCACCTCTAGCTCATGCAGGGTCTGAAAAGGAAGACAAACTGCCTTAAAAAAGCGATTCTTGTCCTCACACGAATGAAGTCATGATGTTTTAGAGACTACCCTAGAACACCAAACATCAAGGCACTTCAAGAATGAGAGAAAATGAACACAAAACTAAAAGAAAGTTTGTTAAAAAATCAAATCTATTCCAGGGAGCAATTTCTTTTTCACTTAAAAAAAATCAGATGTCCAATCAATAAATAAATGTCCCATAGACTATTACTGTTGAGCAAAACAAAATGTGCTGAAACTCAACATTGCAAAGTACAGCACTGAGAAAGGCAAAGACAAAAATATAGTTGTCATCACAAGAAGACATTTGTTTTCCAGGTGCTTAAGATATTTGAAGAGTTGTGGACTCCAAGCACAGGGTATGAGCTTACACAGGAGGTAAAAAGGCAGACTGGAGTATAAACCCATGCCTTTGCTTATTGCCTGCCAGAGCAGAGGGGCAAAGTCAGGGCAGAGTCCAGCACTACCTGCCTGGGGAGCTGTGCCCAGAGGGCGCCAGCAACGCACTGTTGGTGTAGGCTGGTGGCAGGTGCAGCCTCCTGCCATGTCCCCAGGGAGACGAGAGCAAACAAAGAAGGGAGAGAAACCTAGAGCTCCTTCTGAGTCACAGTATCTTCTGGGGTGAGGCAGCTTTCACATTTCTGTGGCTTGAGGCTGAGCTCCACTCATTGCCATGTCTTGACACAGGACATGACAGACACCATCCAAACTAACCCCCAAAAAGGAGCTCTTGCCAGATGAAGAGGTATATTCAGGAAGCAAGCACCCTATTCTCCAAATGAATACTGTCCAAAATCTGGCCTACTAGCACACAAATTACTCGACTTTTAAATTTTGATAATTATCTTTCTTTTTCTCCTAAGCTAATAAATTCTTCTGCCACTTACTGCAGTCTAGTGAAAAAGTCACACTGCATCTCCTACCACTGAGCTATGGGAACTTTGCCAGTTTGCACCAGTTTCAGAAAAACTAGGGTTTGAGGGCAATGGTGCTAGGGAATCTCTCTAGTGTGTTTGCTCTCAACGTGCACTAGTCTCTCCTAATCGTCTCAACAATTTTCTCCCCACACAGTTTCCTTCCTGAAGTGGTTTTCATTTAGTGTAGAAGAACTCAGCGCAGCAAAAAACATCACAGAGATACTCAAGAGCCGTTAGATTTGTTACGCTCTTCAAAGAACAGAGACACCTTTTATTGTTCTAGACATGTGACAACAGCTCCAGCACTGCTGCTGCTCTAAGCAGGGATATAATAGAGTCCTGCAGAAAAGTGGCTAAGATGTGTACAAGCAATATGCCATGGATTTTGATTAGCATAAAACTGGAAGAGCACTTCACTGCCTTGGAAAACTTTCTGCCATGGCTCCCTCCCATCTAGGGGACTGAAAATCTCAATGAAAAAAAATGATGCCTACTTCTACAGAGAAGAATAATTAAATAATGGTTTGATACTTCCTGACAGATAAATAATAGCAAAGATACAGTTTTAACAGTGAAAGAAGTCAGTAATCCCAATTTATCTATTCATGAGTGAAGAAATTCCCCTCCTGTGATCCACTCAGCTGGAGCCAGGCTAACATAGAAGATGAACTCATTTTAGTCACTGCTTCATCTGGCTCAGCCAACCTTCCCGTTCTGGTTTTAAACCTGTTTCTTTTAATGTGAACTCAACTTATGAAGTGTACCCAGGTTCTTAGAAATGTCACATATTCATCTCAGGAAACCTAGGTTAACCTGAGAAGAGGATGCTTGAGCAGTTTTGTAGGCAGGAGAAACTTGCAAGGCAAGTGGCCATAATTCAGGAGAAGTGTTGATCGTATTGGAAACAAGGACAGTGGGATTCTATAAGGACTGTTATCCTCTTCAGCACAGAAAAAAGAGCAAGATACAATGAGTGCTACTACAACCCGAGCTGGTTTTCAGCTGTGGTCTCAAGGGGCTCCTGCCCTACAAGGTTCATGCAGAGATGGGACCTACTGAACACATGGAGTCGCACTGGCTGTGGAGTACCCTCCAAGGGCTGCTCAAGGAGATAAATTCACATTTAGATTGCTGGGTAACAACTCATCTCTGTCCAGTTTGCAAACGAAGGAACTTACTCCTACAGCAAGCAATACACTAAAAGTTTGTTTATAAATCAGGTGGATATTTCTGGAACAGTTACAGTGACAGAGTGATGCAGCAGACAAAAGGAAAATCTTACTCAAATTTTCCCTTCCTCTTCATTGACTTAGAAAGCACAGCAAGTTAGATCAGAAACTACCCTATCTGCAAAGCATTTCTGAGCAACTAAAGTTTATACTGAAACTGGAGTACACATGAGGCTGGAAAAATTGTGGAAACCTTTCTGTAAACCTTTCTCTGGTGCTCTTGGAAGATGCCACTCATGAAAGATTTATTCCTTTGGCAACACTTTGTTTTTTAAAGAAGCAAAAGCTTTCATATTTTTAACATGCACCCAACTAATCATTACCTGGGGGTTGCTGTTTCGGTTAGCACTAGGTTTCTGACTACACGGATCATATTTACATTAGTAAGATTAAAAGTTTGTTATTTACAAGTTCTCTATGCCTGGATTATAAATAGGAAAAACTGAGATTGTTTGGATAAAAGACTTGCAGAAAAATGGTCCCACAATGCCTACACAATATGAGATTACATGAGTCTTTAAATGTTATCAGCACACTTAAAAGTACAACGCGCACAGAATATATCATCTTAGTGGTTTATAATCTGCACCAACACTCCTGATAGCGTGGGAAACCAGTCCGCAGCAAAGCAGGTAAAGTGCCTCACATGAGACACAGATCTCTTTACACCAGCACAATTCTGGAACCAGCTGGCTGCAGGTGGGCATTGTGTTCTGTGGTGGGTCCCCTCTATTATTGATGAGTTATTTTATGTATTATGCAGTACTGTAATGAAGATGTAGTCTTTTGTCTTCCTGTGTCATCTGTGGTGCTGAGAAGTCTTGAGGCAATGTTATCAAATAAAATAGTCACTGCACTGTAGAAGAAGAATGCAGCTGACTGGCTTTCCCAGCAGTTACGCTTTAGCGCCACTGAAAAACCAAAAGCGATGCAGGACCAGTTGGAAAAATTCTAAGGAAAACATCAACTAAATATAACATTACAACTTTCTATCAAAAGAAAAATAATGCATAGCCCTTAATCTGAAATCCAGTGCAGCACAATCTTCACACGTAACTTGCACTGACAGGAACCGTACAAATACTTAAGGCATCTAACTAGGAGAGAGAATGTATGCAATATACTGTCAGTTTATCTTCTTTTAGATGAATCAGTGCTTTATTCTGCTATTTTTCTCCTTATTTTGGAGAGCTGAAAGTGTCTTCCAAGGAACTCCCACCCAGAAATATGGAAATACAGTCACTTCTGGAATGGGATAAAAGCAAAATGACTGAAAGAATGGAAAAGGATCTTGAACTCCAAAGAAGTTAATCAAATCCAACTCAAAGGAAAGGAAGCTTGAGAAATATAATAAATAATCCACAATAGTGGAAAAAAAAAGCCAATAGATCTGCTAATAAGAAGAATAGGAGTGAGGAGCAATCTTTCTAACTGCCAAAACGTTCTCTGTGCAGAGTTAAAGCTGGGTCTGTGAAGCTCCACAATGGAAGGCACAGGGCTGAACTGAACTCTGCATCCTCGGTGACCCACACATCTGTAAAGTGTGGTCCATAAGCCACTTAAGACACAGAACAAGAAAATTACTTTCTTGCAAGCAAAAAACAAAAAAAAAAATCACTACTCATTCTCTTTGAATCTTTCTCCTACTATTTTATGCTTCCCTCCAACTTCTCCCTTCTTATTCAGATAAGGCAACTGACCTCTTTAACTATGGCTAACTCTTCAACATAGCCCTCTGCATAAGACTTTCCAGCATGTAGTGTTTACATCTAGAAATATAAATTATTTTCTTGCAGCATAAGTCAAAAATAACTATTCAAGTCCCCAGGGCAAAGAGATCAAAAAGAAAAGCAATAGTCTATAGTATGTTACATTCACTATGTCACAGGCAGCATTTACCAGTAGGTTGCATGTATCAGACTTGAAATTCTTCTCCAAGTGGTACCTAGTCTTTAAACCATAGATGCCCAAGATGACCTCAGAGCTGTTAAAGCCAAGCCACAATGCCAGCCACTGTCTCCTTCTGCAGAAGGCTCTGATGGAAACATGCAGACGCTGTCAGGGACAAGCTGGGAAGCAAGGACAGTGTCAGAAGTGAGCAAATAAAGAAGGAAAGACATGAAGCCATTCCTTTGTCTGTCCCTGTCAATTAGGGGAGCAAGAAAGGAGCAAAAATAGTCTCATTCCCTCTCTCAGGGAAGTGTAGCCACTCCCTGGGAGAAGCGCTGAGCATACAGGCTCCATTTAGCCCCACAGACAGAGTTACCTTCATTAAGGGCACCACCAGCTTTCCTACAAAATTATGCAAGGGAAGAACTCTCCCATTTTAATTTACTGATATCCTCACCTTATGTCCTGCTCCAAAAACTGTGCTGTGCTGCCACAGGCCATTGCATTTGTTAAATCTAAGAGTATGTAAGCCCTGAAGAACATGAACCTTGCCTGCTTACCTCAAACAGCCTGTGGGCAGGATCCATGCAAAACACTTTTCCTGCAGTATCTCTGGGGGTGATGCTCTGTCCCCAGTGAAACTTGGCTGCAGGTGACAAGGTAAGCTGGTGACACTCCTTGCATCAGGTAATTTATGCCAGTAAAAGGTCTGGCTTCACAAACTGGACAGCAATGAAATATAAACAATTCAATGCAAAGTCATTTGCCATATTAATGGTCTTACTAAATGACACCATTAAAGCAAGAGATTGGTAATGAGCAAGTCAATGTTATCATTTGCTCTCATTTTGCAGGCTGGCTGATGACTGAACCAACACTTCATTTTTTATTGAAAAGGAGTAAGGATTAAAGACGTATAAGGAAATCAAAGTAATTAGGCATATAAACAAGCTGGCAGGTAAACAATTGTGATTCAGTGAGGTAACTGTCAACCTCTAAAGGAAGGATGGTGCATATTTGTATTATTATTTTCATTTTAGTCTTATTTTATTTCATTTCAGATTACTCCTAACCGATCATTAGCATCCTTATAAAGCACAAGACTAAGCTTGAGTATATGCTCAGCTCCTGCACTGCAAGGCTTGCTTTATCCCACCCTGAGGGTGTGCACTGGAAGAGGCTCCCATTACCACACAGAGAATTTGGCCATCTTTCACATGGTCAGTCCTTCCCCGTGGGTAACAGTTCATCTACTGTAGAAATGTGACTACATAGCAAGTTTAGAATATGTTTTTTCTCCCAACTTTTCCAAACTCTGGGACAGAATTATAGAATCACAGAATGGTCAGGGTTACAGGGGACCTCTGGAGATCTAGTCCAACCCCCCTGCTAAAGCAGGGTCATCTACAGCAGGTTGCACTGGAACACGTACAGGCAGGTTTTGAATATCTCCAGAGAATGAGATTCTACAGCCTCTCTGGCACACTATTCAGTGCTCTGGATGCTGGACTCCTGGGAATAATCCCTCCCCTGGGATGATCTTCACATGGAAAACAGTTAACACAGGCTGGGTGTAGGATCGGATTTAACCCATTTCCCTTAGACAACTAATGAAGAATTCGGTTTAGTTTTCACTAGTGCCATGTAATCAGGCATCAGCACAGGCAGTGAATGATCTCAGATCTTGCAGTCTCTCTCATGAAGAAGGTGAGCAGTACAGAAATTCCCAACTCTGGTTCATAATTGTATATTCATTTGAAGTGACACATTCATTTGAAAGTCAGTACTGCCTAAAAATTATTTCCAACTCCCCTAAATACAGACTGCTATCATTTTTAAAGCTAATTCAGCTTAATGAACCATTCAAAACCTCACACTTTCGCTTTGCAATTAAGACTAGTTATTTTCCCAAATGTTACAGTGCCCTGATTCCACGTCTCCTGAAGATACGATCCAGTCTCAGATTTTCTCCTGCAATCTCTACCATGATTCATTTTAGTCTATGCATGTGGGTGGTAGAATGAAGGGAGTAGCAGTCATGGAAGCCAGAATCTATACCCAACTATGAGAAGATCAGCAGTACCTAAACACAATAATGTTGCAGCAGGGAATAGAGGAAACAAGTAAACATTAGAAATAGCACATCCCAAGTAGAGCATGTATCCCAAACTGTGAGGCTAGCAGATAGACAGGGCATTCTGTCCTATGAATGTGCCAGAAGGAACCTCTGGGTTTTTTTAGGATTTTATTAGTGTGTGAGCAGTTCTGTGCGTACAAATGCACTTCTAAAGCTGTCATCCACTGGCATAAGCACATAAGCAACTTTAATACATGGATGCAAAGATATAATAAATACATTTTTTCCCTAATGATTTTTCCATATGAAAAAGAAAACCCTAATGCAGCACAGAGGCAGCAAAATGGATGGAGTATGCAGGCAGTGGCTGTGCCTGAAAAGATACATGAATGTGTGTGTGAATTCCTATTTGCATTAATTCATACTCACAAAAGTTATGCACTGTATGATCCTAGAAGAGCAGATCTGAAAAATATTTTATACCTTAAATCCATTATGTACTTTACTGTCAATTTGTATGCTGAGATCATTGCAATAACTGGGAAAAGTCCTCAATATAATCTATTACTAATTTGTAGCTAATACAATTTTAAAGAGAAATATTAATAGAAATTTTGTAATTAAAAATAATTTTTATAAAACTCCATATTTTGGGAATTTCTTTCATAGAAGCAGATTGTTTTTAAAAACTACAAATGCTGAAATACCCTTCAAACCAAATTTCTTTTTTTTGACAAGCTCAGCTTTAATGAATGGAACAACTGTCAAACTTTAAAACATTTAACACTTTACGTATGAGAGAAAAGGGGTTGTTGAAGATTGAATGTTCACCAGACCACTTTTTTTCTAGAAAAAAAATTAGAATTTTTTTTCATCTGCGACCCAATTCATGTCTGTCTATGTGACAATCATAAAGTTTTAATGCAAGCTCTTTGGCATGAGCTTGATCTCATGGCTGTGAAGTATCTAACACATTTTGGTGTGCTCAGTAAATGAATAAAAGGATAGCACTATAAATGCAAGTTATTATTTTCTGTATATTCATAAACAGACTCATCATAGACATTAAACCAATCACTACCTCAAGACCATAGTCAAAGTATCCAGATTTTGGAGTTTCATCTGGTGGTCTAAAAGGGTTGAGCACATATGAGCAGCCAAATAGCTCTGTACTGTTCAGACTTGCAGGAGCTTAGGACTGGTGAGTCTTGGCCAGATTTCCTCCTGAAGTCTCCCGCTGTGGCATAACTAGAGCTGAAAAAGTTAAAGCTGAAGAATGCAGAATTCAGGCCTCAGTACTTCTAACTTTAGCTCAGAATTTAAGACATCTCTTGATATTTGACGTCTTTGCCATTTGTCAGCTTAATTGGATGAATGGAAATAGCAAAAGAAAAAATATGAGCTACTATATTACAAATACACCTTTTATTAAGACATATTTATGTACTGAAGATTGTCGGGAGATCTCCTCTCTGGACAGCTGCTGTGCATTGCCAGTGAACACTGCAGTGAAACTTGAATGGCAGCAAGTGATATAAACCTTGACTCACCATGTTTTCAAAAGGAAAACAGGGCTGTGGTGTGTATTTTACAGGAGAAAAGACACCACACAAGGACTGCTTTCTGCTTCCAGGCCAGGAGCTGCAGAGAGGTCACATGCATGTAACAGAAGGCAGTACTTCATCCAGATACCACAGACCAGAAACTGCCTTCTGTTGAGAAACCACAACCTTATTTTGGGCCCTTGTCAAGCTAGTGCAATGGCAATTTCACACAACAGTAAACTTCACCACAAGCTTCAACTGCAGTCAACATAGTATTTAGGAACAACTTCATTCGGTGTCTGGAGCACCAGCCTTTGCATTTTACTTATGAAATCACCAAGGCACCACACACTCCTCTTTTTGAAAGCCAGTCCACAAAAGTCAGCGGCTGTAGCTGACACTCAACACACTGGAAATACCAGCTCCAGGTTGTGCCCCATAAAATATTGCTAATTTTACCCTAATTTCTGTTTATTTAAAGTTCTATTCTGCCATCTTACATGTAACCACAACGCATACAGACTCACATAAATCAACAGGGCTACTGACTTGCTGAGGCATTCCCAAATAAGCATTGATTTCCTATTGCGAGTTAAGGCACCATGAGAAATTAGAAAGAAGGCGAATAAAGCCTGAAAAATGTACAATTTATACCATTGCAAATGTTGATCTATAGGCTGTCTACCAGAGACCTTTTTTTATTACAATGTTTTTTATAATGGCATACTATCCAAAACAAATGCACCAGATGATTGATAACAAGCACTGTAAAATGTCACAGATTAATAAAGAGCATATTGGCTGCTAATTTACCTGCATCTTGTGAGTTCATGATATTCAGAGCAAATAGCATTGCATTGGAGAATGTGGTAGCCTCTTCTTTGCTCGCAAAATTCAAGCCATAGACCTGCCGTGCATCGCGCCATTGATGAAAGGTAGGTGTTGCTTGATTGTACTTCAGTCCTTTCACAATTGAGTAATTAATCACTACCTGTGTTTTGAAAGAGAAGAATGAAGGTTAAAAATAGCTTTGTTTTCAGCGGGAAATTTACCCCAACCATTTGGTAAAGGTTAATTAAATTGGTAGAGGCAATTCATATGGCAGCTCCTCCATGGCTGAACCATCAGGTAGTGTGTGTTTCGATGATACAAGACCCACATCTGAAGGTGAGATTTACAACAGTTCAATTCAGCCTTGGGAATTGGCAAGCTAGTTTTGCAAAATCTATTATCCGCTCGTGTTTTCTACAGCACCTCTACAGGATACAGCTGTGCAGATACTGCAGACAAGATGCCAGCAGCCAGGGACACCAGCTGTTGCCGTCTTTGTGCACGATCATAGAATGGTTTGGGTTGGGAAGGACCTTAAAGATCATCCACTTCCACCCCCCCCACCATGGGCAAGAACACCACCCACTAGACCAGGCTGCTCAAGACTCCATCCAACCTGGCCTTGAACAGTTCCAGGGAGGGGGCATCCACAGCCTCCCTGGGCACCCCGTTCCAGCGTCTCACCACATTCATCGTGAAGAATTTTTTCCTAATGTCTTATCTGAATCTTCCCCCTTCCAGTTTAAAGCACGATGATCATGCACAATTGACAAGAAAAAAGGCAGGCAGTTCTTTGCACTAACCCTGCCCTAGAGCAGATAAACGTTTGACTCATTGCACCAGCTCCGCTTTTCTCCTCCTGTGCACCTGATCACCACCAGAATCAGATAGGCAGTAACAAAACCAGACAACTTCCAAGTCCTCCCTTGCCGTATGTGCTATAATTTCCAGGTAAGGGGTGACTGCAGCAAAAGGGTGGTTTTGTATATTTTCATTTAATCTGCCAAATACAATGCCCTCTTTATCCTTGGGCAGGGCACATGAGACACCCAGTTACACAGTACGCCTGGTATCTGACCAGAAACCTCTCATGCTAAAAGAATAAGCTCAAAGTGGAGAGGCAGGAGCATCCACTGCAGCACTAATAAGCCAAACCCATGGCAGAGACAACTCAACCGAGACACCCATCTGTGGGCTGACAATCGCACTCTGTTGAGATGCAAATTTAAGAAACAAAATGCCAACAGAAAGGATCATAATTATTTGCATAAGTAGGGATGGTGTAATTAAAAAAAAGAGAAGGAGTAGGAAATGGAGGCTCCCTCTTCATCAGCCCACAGAGGCTGGGGCCAGTAGGGAACCAGTGACAGAAAAAAATATGCGTAGGGGAAGTCTGAAGTTCATTATTCAAATGTAGCAAATCTGGTTTTGAATATTCAATAGAAATGGAATAATTTTGGCTAAAGTTTTATTAAGAGTGAGAACAATCCCATAATTTCTGGTCTTTGTTGAAAGCCAGTCTATGGAAATCCTCCATCAAAGTAGTTTGTGTGACTTATCTGTAAACTAAGTGGGCTGGACACCAGTATATAGGATTTGGAAGAGGGACTTCGGTGCATACTGTCTGGAAGTTCACTGTTAGTGCAAGTCTCACCTGGAACTGGGAACAACTACTGAAGAATGGAACAGAAAGCCAGTGATGTACACAGTATTTATTGTCACAAGTGGATCCTACACACCAAAAAAACTACCAATACATCTTTTTTGCAGTCTGATTGACGAGTACTTTGGAAAGTTTTTTATTAGTACTATTGTTGCATCTAAAAAACTCTAACACATCTAATTAGATGAACAATATTTTTGCTAGACAACTCACAAATCTTATCAATTATAAAAGCAGAGTATTAAAGTTGATTTCAAAAATGAATGACTCCTAGTTTTGAGTTTTGACTTTTCAGTGGATTGTCAATTTAAATTGGCAGAAAAAACATTAGATGAGCACTTAATACATAAGGAACAAATTTCTTTTCACATATTCCTATTTCTGAAGGATGACATTTCTTAATTGATATAGATAATTAACAAATGTCTGATAACTACACTTTTTTAATATATAAAATATTATGGAAACCATCAAATAAGCCACTACTTCAGTAGATAATTACAGAATAAAAACAGAATAATATACTCTGTTTCTAGAATACATTTACTTACCTTAGCCAGCATTAAACATTGACATAGCAGATAATCTTTGAACACTTGGTCTAGCTCTAGGCATAAATTATCCTGATGGTTATTGAACATCAGATATCTAGTCCAAGTGTTGCCCTCAAACAAATATTCTTATTACGTTTCCATGTAAACGCATGGGGCAGCAATCAGACCTACACTGCTTTATTTTTTTGCCACATTTCTTAGAGAGATTCCTGACCTGTGGTCTAAAGGGAGATGCAGGGTACACAAACCTGAAGAATTGGTCCCCTTAAAATAGGGAACCACATCATCAGCGTGCTGTGCAGGAAGCCACTCACACCAACCAGAATGACATGGAAACTTCATCAGTTCACAGCAAAGCCATGAACTCACTTTCATAGCTGACAGCTTAGATAGCCTTTTTCCCTTGAAAAATGGCCCCATTCCACCACTGTGCATTGGGAGAGTCCGTACCAATGTCGCTCACACTCAAGGGGGTCTCTGGAGCATCCAGTAGGCTCAGACTTGGATTACTAACCCAATATTTTTAACATGTACCAATTTTTAAGTTTTCCAGCCACTTTGAAGCAGCTTAACAAAGGGAAGGCACAGCCAGTATTTTAGAAAATATGTTTAGAAAGATTGTGAGCTTATACCAGGCTTTTCACAGCGAGTATTTCTTACTTAAGTAGAAGAATCTTCTGTTTCAAGGAATAGCACTATTAAAGTCCAGAGAGCAGTAGAGGGTATAGTGCAGTTGTATAATGAAAGACAGAAATTGTAAAAACTCATGCCAAAAATCGTTTCATAGAAGTCAGATAAACTGATCAAAGTTTGCTTTCCCAGAACATCGACTAAAGGTACTCAGAGAATCCACTCTATTCTGAAGGTTTGACCCCTTCAGTTGAATAAAGACAGAATTTGAATGTTGACCTTCATTAATCATCAGGATGCCAACACATGTAATGCCTTGTCTTCAAATTCAAAACAGAGAGCTTAAAACTGGAAAATGAAACATAAAATAGCCAGAGTTTCATTTTATCCCCTTTGGCTGATATTTCTAGAAAACAGAAGAGGACGCTGCTGTTAAGAATGAGTGCACACAGGTATCCAACACAGATGGTGCTGAGACTCTGATGATGATAATGAAGTGCTTCAGACCTGTAACTAAAAAGAAGAAGGTCTCCCTGTTTGGAGCATAGCACTTTCTTACAGGTGTTTCTAAGGGATCATTACTCTAAAGCTTTGTATGGTCAGTAAAATAGCATATGCCATGCTGATCAGATCAATAGTTCATCTTTTAACCTTCAGTTGTTGTCTATTACAGATGAACTGGAGAAAATCACTGGAAATCTTGCAGAAGTAAGTAATGGATTTGTCCATAACAAACAGTTCTTCCTATAACTCTTTATCCCGAGTTTGTCTTAAAAGCTGAAACATGACATTTTATGTGCTTATCTTTTTCCTTTCCAAATCCTTTCAGTATTTTCTATCCTGAAACAAACTAGTCTTGTTACTGATATAAATGTCTATATTGCTTTGAACCCTATTAATTCTGGATTTCAATGGTCTCATATGGCAAAGAGTTTCACAGACCAGTTGTGCATAGTACTAATACGTTGACACATTTCAATGTTTCCATCCCTATAATGTTAAAAAAAATATTTGCTTCACTTGCTACCCAGTCCTGTCCCTCACTCTTTCAACTCGGCTCCAAGTGTAGGCTCTCTGGGGCAGGCAGATAATTCTGGAATCCATTAAAAAGCTCATAAACGAGAAGCCCTTCCCTTTGACTGCTGTCTGGAGGATGCTGAGTTATAAGATAGTCTGCAGTGATGATGGACTCACAGGAATGGGGCTACAAGGGATGAAGCGGACCTCGGAACCACATCTGAGGTGTAACACAACCAAGATCACGGGAAGACCTCCCTCACAAGTATTACAGACCATGCTCTTGCTTACTGAACCAGAAAAAAACCATTTGCTTGTTTCTCCAGAGCATGAAATGGTTCAGAAGGTTGTTATCAGCTTGCAGTCTGCCACACTGCCAGCACTCAGACTCCTCTCACAGGCAGCAGTCATATGGTTGCTAAAACAGGGAAGATATGGCATAGCAGCTAAAAACTGCTACGGTTGAAGCCAGATTCTTTGTTTCTATAAGCAGGCCCAAACCTGACCAATTTCTAATAAGTTACAGTGGTGATTAATTGTTTTTTAATTTTTAAAAAAAATGTGGTTTAGTTTATATGTCAAGAATGCTGGCCCTGTTTCAGTTCTGGCTTAGGCTCACACGTAAAATGTCCCATCTTCCCCAAGGCCCTGTTTTTACATTCACTTCTTTTCCACATCAATACACCAAACCCTCAAGAGATATGATTCACTTTTGACTTGCACCCTCCTCCCTGTCTATTTGTTCAGCACATGCCTTTTGGTGATGAGATCATGCTGACCTGAAATCACTTGATGTAAAACCATAATTTCTAAACCCTTAGTAGACTGGGACTCTGAACTCGGGAGTTAATGCGTGTCAGCTAAGCCATAGAGATGGACCATTTGTATATTTTGTGAACTTGCACGGTGACTGAAGCTAACACACTTCACCTTTACAACAATGTTACAATGACAGCTGGGAAGTCGCAACACAAGGGTAAATTGTTTGCTTGCAAACGAAGGCTGCAAGGAAACATCAAAGCTCATGATATCAAGCAATTGTAATACCGGCTTTAGCTTCAAACCAATTCTGGCCTCTGTGGCTACTTCAAAGCTTCAAAAGTTTACTTCTGGTTTTCTGAAGATTACTGCTCGTGCTGACACGAGTCTATACAAACGTGCACATCTGTGCAGAGCAGGAAGGGGAATTAATGCACTGCTGATCTGTAACTTAGCACTGCTGCTGCATGCAAGCACGCGATGAGCACGTCACCCAGGCGCACAAGGGGAACAAGAGGCTGGGTGACCACTTCCCGGTGATGACAAGGACGCTTGAGTTCTACCACTTTAAAAAACGTATTTCTTTGTGGTGAACTTTTTAGACACCATCAGCTAGAGAAGAAGATAAATATAGATAAGGTAGCAGTATGGGAAGCCAGTATCATAAATTCTACCACATGCACCAAAAAAAGGGCTAGGAAACAGAAAGGCTGCTAGACAAAGACAACAAAAGGAGCCTACAGAAGAAGATATGGGGAAAAAAAAAAAGAGAAAATTAAAGACGGATATTATTAGAGGTGTCATATAAAACACAAATTAAAAGAGAAACGTTAAAGACAGGCAGAGATGAAGTCATGAAGATTACTCTAGTCTGTGCCTTGCCAGGCAACGTAATAAAACTTAAAACTGTTCCTTTGTGGTATCATTGTGTTACGTATTTTAAAATAGCTTCTCAACTCTTGGAAATATGCATAGCTTCGTTAGCTTCATTATGTGCCAAATCACATATTAGCTGAAGATTGGTCCTTTTCTGAAAAATATGTCTTTCCTGGCAAGATGACAACCGCTTTTACTAAACCCACACTTCTAGTGTGATTTAGCACAACTTGAGAGCAAGCATGAAATGGCTTGTACAGAGAACAATTTTAACTGAAATTCATTTTTTATTCTCATTAAATGGAAACTCTTAGCAAGCACAGCAAGCTTATGACTCCATGCAAGACTCAGAAAATATACTAAATGCTGAATCTTGAGACTTTCAAAATATCTCTTTTAATACAACATTCTGTGCTGTCTTGAATTTACATTATTCATAATACTGCCTTTTTGTATTCACATTTAAGGTATTTTCTTTTAGACAGTTTTAAGTGACTAAGGTAACCTGTACTTCTTTGTTTGAGGGAAGATTTTTAGTCTTTAAACTCGATAAAAATATATTCTTCTATATGAACTGAGAAGGTTTTTAGATGGCATGCAGTCTCTTAAGTTGGAAAATTTGCAAGCAAATAGAATGTTACAGTTAATGCAAAGCACATTTAAAGTATAGATCAAGATTTGACTTTTTAATATACCCATATCTTTAAATTGTATACTCCGATTTAGACAGAACTCTGGTACATCGTCTCCCTTATTCACATACATAGACTTTATGATAGACTTCATGACTTTTGCTTGTTTTACACCAAGTATTCAGACACATTTTAGATTGTAGTCACATGAAAACCACTTACATTCACCTACCGGCTACATAAAATAAACAGCTAACATGGCCTGATTCAAAGCAGCACTGACTTTCACAGCTGATTAAGAAGCCACTTATTTATTTTCAAAAATATTTTCTATATTTGAAATGGAACTATATTAATATATTGCCTTTGCTCTACTGAGAAGGATAAAAATAGTGGCAAAAGATATGACAGATGTTTCAAAAGTGCACTGAAAGGAGCTGAAAACGGATGTGCACAAGCCACGCCTCCAGGAGCTGATGGCCGAGGAGGGTCTGATCCCAGTTCTGATTATCATCTAAATCCCATATAACTCCTTTAATACCCAAACAGGTCCTGCAGGCTTAGGCTGCTGTAAATCAGATCACAGTGTGCACCTAGGATTTTAAAATGCATTATGAGGAACTAATTACTTATCACAGCAATGTAACAATGACACTCTCTGAGATGGCCATGCCGAATGATTGATTTGGGCTGACAGTTGGACATGATTTTAAAGGCCTTTTCCAACCTTAATGAGACTATGATTTATTTTTTGTTTTCTTATATGTAGTCCTAAAAATTAACCAGTCAGTCAGGGGGAGCTGAAAGCAAAACCCACAGAATGAAATAAGATTCACTTCACAAGCAAAAAAGGAGTTTAATAACATTAAAATCTCTGTGGCATTTACCAAAAGTTCTGCTTGCAAATAGGCAGCAATGAATTATGATACATTCTGTGCACTAAAAAATTACAGAAAATCTGAATGACTATAGTAAATAGAGTCATAGGCATCCTGCAGGGAACAGGAAATGTTGCTAGACTGCATTAAGTACAGAACTGATGGTATCAAAACAGATCAAAGGTTAATTTACAGGAAACTCAATGCAGTTACTCACTTGTTGATCTTGCAGTTTAACTCCAACTACCCTGAAGGTGTTCGTGGCTGTGTTGTGGTATATGTTGATTCTGCTGAATCCCTGCTGTCCAGGTTTGATTGGCACCCATTTCTTACTGGTATCGTCATAGACCATAACTGAAGCCCGGGCTTGGCAAATACTCTGTTCACTGGAGAGGAAAACCAACAACATTAGGAAAAGAACAGTGAATTTGCTATCTACTACCAAAAACATCTAAAGGAAAAAAAAAATCAACAGAAATTATCAGAACTACTTACAGCATATGTTTTATAAGAGATTTGCTAATTCTTTGAATGCAATCTGCCAGTTAAATTAAAGCTGGCATTTATATGTTTGTACATTTAAAAAACTTCAGTATGCTGCTGGTTTGAACAGATAATCTATTTCATATAAAAATATCAGGCCCTGAGGAATAACTTGTTTCACACAACCGTTATGAAAACTGTCCAACAGTATGAATGCTCCATTTATTTTATGTACCTATTGGCAAGTGAAGCTTTTCACATTTGCATGAAAACTTACCAATATTTTATAGGTTACTGACAAAATAAACGTGTCATCCACAGCTGAGTTACACATTTAAAACTGGAAGCAAGTAGACCTTGAACAAAAAGCCACATTAGGTAAACTGAAGAAATCAATTACGTTAATCCAGCTGACCCCTAATACCCAGACCTGCTGACGCACTTAGAAGTCACAGAATACACAGCACAAAACACACAGGAGTTCTTTTTCCTTCAACCCAGCAGCAAAGTAAGTGGGAAAGGGGAATCCATGAATGTCTGCATCCCAGTGTTGAAGTACACAGACATTATTTTGTATAGCATTAATAACTACTTTTCTTCTCTAGCTTCACGGAAATCCATCAATTCTTTACCTCTTACTTGCATATTGGTGACTAATATACGTATACTAGATTTGTGCTAAAACACACCCTTCATGTGCAAGAAGGCAAATACTATTGAGGTGGCATGTCAATACAGATCAGGATTTCAATTCCTGCTCTCCTGACTTCCCATGCACTTTTCATATACCAGATGAAATAAGTTCCTTATACAAAGAAAAAATGTAATCCTCCAAATTTTGGAGGACTGAGATCTACAAACGTAACAGGGATCTTCAACCAGAAAATAGGCACTTTAGGATTAAATAAAACTCTTAAGATTTATGTCCTGAAAAAAACTTAAGCTCATGACCATCCTATTAACTTTAGACCTATATATATTTATATATACCTCCCTTCCTTAGCCCAAGCCCTATTAAACAATTTTGGCAATGCAATATCAAGTGGTAATCCATTTTGCACACAAATCCTTTTTTCCCCTCTCTTGCATATACTTCTTTGTTTTGGTTTTGCCTCAGTAATGCCTCACCAGCATACAAATAAATAAATGAGAAGCTCCTGGGTGTGTTACAGCAATATCACTGCACTGCCACCAAGCTAAATCACACCACTTGTAAATTATATCAACTGCTGCAAATCCAAACACACCCGACTCCACCACTGTCATCATTTTAATGAAAGGGAGCACAGTACTCTAAGTATTAAGAGGATTTGGGTAGATTACAGCAATAATTTTCAACCTTTTATGATATGTGGGTCTCAAGATTTACAAGGCAGATATATCTCCCCCATTGTACACTAAACCCTAGCGACTCTGGCTTGTTCTATCAGTCACTTTGCATAGCCTCCAGGTAGCACAGACTTCCCTCAGGCTGTGGGTGAGAGCCTGAAAACTCTTCACAGCATTTACAGAGGGAGCAAGGACACTGTCAGACATCTCCATAAAGAACAAAGTAAGAAAATTCAGAATAAATTGTGGGGGTTTACATAGCATGGAAACAGCTAGATTCTGTTACTGGAGCAATATATTCAGAAAAGAAAGATTAAACATTGTTATATTTACATCCTCCAGAATTTATAAAATCTAGCTCATGCATCAGTTGGTGTTGCTTTTTTTCTGTGAGATACATGGAGAACAGATGCACTTCTGCTGATTTACTTACCCAGCAAATACCTTTCCATCCCTTTTTTTAAGGTAAGCTAATGTCTCCTGGCAGCTTCTCCATACCTGACACTAGCAGCTGAGGGATTTGAGCTCACACCAGCCTGTCTAATCCACCAACTGGTGCAAGAGCCACAGACTGGCAGCAGCAGCAGCAGCACTGCCTGTATCCTCCATACCTGTCTGGAGACTCTCACTCTGCCTCAGATTCACAGCTAGGGAGGATGGGAGAGAAATGCACCAGCATAAAGGCAATATACTGGATTAGCTTTGTCATGTGGAAGCGGAATGGCTAAAACCGATATCCAGTGCGGTCCTGTGGCTGGATGGTGCCCACCTGCCTGCACTCCCAGGTGACTCGTCCCACCTCCAGCTCCAGAGGTGCAGGGAATATCAGCTGCCCAGGGCCACAGCAACCCTCTGGTCAGCAAGCCTGTGGCCTCACAGAAAACATGGTCCATGGGAGAGACACATCCAGCCAGTGTGATACAGGGTCCTCGTCCTCGAGCCTTGCCCTTCACTACAAGCCTCACTGTACTACAGGAAGCAGGAGCACACCACTGGTTTTATCACAGTAAGTCCGGGACTCAATGTTGTCTCAATTTGAGATTAATCTTGGAAATCACAATTGTCACAGGCTCCTTAATTAGTCAAAATCCATTAAATTATCTTTACTTACAACAAAGAGAATGCACCTAACCATTCAGACATTAGCATCTTACCGTGGTATTCCTCATATTTCCATACCCAGATTCCGATGGATACAGCAACTTTGCCTTCAGACTTTGCTGCCATTGAAAACTGCAGCAAGGAACTCCTCCACAACCTCGTGATTAAAATACAGATATAGACCCCAGGAATAATATTTAATGCATGACAACCAATTGTTACTGTAACACAAAGCAACACATCAAACTCAATCCCTGCTCTCCCTGCAGTCAATGGAAGTTTTTCATCATTCATTTAAATGGAAACAGGATTAAGCCTGTTATTTGGCCTCCAGTGAAATAACAGAAAGGAACATAAAACAACTACAGCACAAGGGGAATCCTTTCCTGCAAAGCACTTCATCAATCTTTCAAAACCTAAAATGCCCCCAGGGACTCGTTGCTAGCTTGGTGTCTCATCCTAAATGGAGGTGTAACTCTTTATGCCTGAAGACTCTTTAATCATCCTACCCACAAAAAGCACAATTCTCCCACTGATGCTTTAAGGGGCTTGGCTGAAGACAGTCCAGAAAATCTCCCTCTTATAAAGGTCACTGAGAACTTCTATATCACAAAAATCAAGCAACACTGGTTTCAAGAAGCTCCAGCAAAATTTTCTGTTCTTTTTGAGACCATACATCGATACTTATGTCAACTACATATAATATGTAATAAACATCAGCTTTAGTCACACTATTTTGAAGTCACATTCCTTCTCCATGAGAAGAGCCCGGCAGATATCAGTATTTATACACAAATTCATAAGTGTAGTTTCTAGAACTTGCCTTGTTTTCCTAAGAGTACACAAAAGCTACCAAAAAATGTGTATGTATTGGAGAAGATTGATCAAGTTGCACACACTTTTCCAAATGTTACTAAGTCCCCTATTGAATTTTTATGTTACATTTACATGCAAGTCAACAGAACCATCTACCTGAGTTTCCATCGTAGGCAATTAATTGCAAAAGAGATAAAAATTGCATCATAGAGGGGTCTTAATTACAACATTGTTCATGTTTTTTTAAAACATCTACTCTAATGCACTGGAATATGTTCTAGGGCAGATTAGAGACATATTATTTATATGTGGAAGGGAAGGGGTTCTCCTTAGGGACCCCTTTACACTCAATCCTGATACCCACCCCTATCTATTCTTAAAACATTTTCTCCTCAGTGCTTTACATCTGTAGTATGGCAAACCTCTGCAACACGACCACTTGTATGCCTGAAGTTAAAGCAAATCTACTTCATATTTGATAGAACTGGACTGCACTGGGAAATCCTTCATTCACAGCTGGTACCTAAAATCGAGCATTCATCGCTGAGGTTTAAAGAATACTGTTTCAATATTACAAAACCATAAATTAAACCAAAATATATATGTGTTTTCAGGCAATATCATTTGCCTCATTTTGTGCAACCCATTTTGACCCACTATCTTCCATCTCTTTATTTAGGATTTGTCTTCACACATTAGCAGATTAGCTAATTTGGAGTTAACCCTTCTTGGAAGAGTCAACTTTGATCCTTGTTGCCCAGCCCCAGTGAATGTGGGCAGCCAAGCACAGCATCTGGGCTGCGTGGTATGCTTGGCCTGGCCACAGAGATCTGCTGTATCCTCCTTGCTTTGCTAGCTATGGTGTCAGCAGCACTTCAAGCCCCAAACGAGTCATGTCAGGCTTAAAAGGTACCAGTTAAAACACAAAGACTACAGCATTCAGGGAGAGCAGTTGGGGATAGCAATGAGGCTACACTTTGAGACAGTGGTACAAGGAAGGTGGATTTATCCAGAAATATCTGTCCTCTTCTGTCTGTGAGTTGTTTCTTCCTGGGTTTTAGTAAATTTCTGATTACCAAGATCTCATAGCCAAAAAAGAGCCACAAAGGAGCATGGAAAATATAACAGAGGATGTCCTCAGGAAAATATCTGTTCTTTGTGTGAACTAAGAAAAATGGAGTAAATTATAATGTTTGGAGGCAAGTCTTTGCTGAGGATCTGAAGGGTCTCCAAGGCTTTTCTCTCCTGTCCTAAACTGAGAAAAAGATGAGAGATGAAGCAGCACTGCTCCTTCATTGACTTGTTTATTCACAAGGTATCTTCTCAACAATAAAACTTTATATAGAGTGTGGTACCGAGTCGCTGAGCCCACCTTGAAACAGCAACCCCAGGCAGAGCCTGCTGTTGCACAGGGTTATCCCAGCCCTACCCTGGACCCACCATCCAGCATCAGCCCACACAGAGGGCAATGGCAGAGGTTTAAAATACTTTCTCCTGGAGCCACAGCGATGTTACACTGCTTTTGGAGGGTCACTAAACCATGCTCAGAAAAGATGTAACAAATGATGGCAATTAACCAAACTCGGGCCTAAATACCTCATTTTGTGGGCTCTACTCCAGTGTGCCAGCTGGACCAGGAGATTTTTGCTATTTTGTATATTTACAGACAGAACTGTTTCCCTGGGACAGAAATTCACTTAGCATAAACTGTGGAAGCTTCTCTGACAGAAATCGAGCTATCGTGCTTTGAACCTATTATGGATCTACCTTGTTTCAAGCTGCTCATGATTCTCACACCTTCAGTCTTCTAGTATTCTTAGGAAACACAAACAGCTACCCTTGCAAACATTTATCTTATTTTTAATTTCCATTTCCCATCCATTCCCTCCTGTTTAAATGATTAACAATTAAAAATTATTTTTTACTGTTCTAACCATCCTTAATTGTGTCATAAATTGTTATTATTTTGCCCAAGTTTTGTCCTAACTTGGAACAAATCCTCAGCACACAGAATGTGTGCGGTCAAGCCATGTGTGAACTCAAGTCATTTAACACATCTCGCTCTGCTTGCCTAGAGAAAGTCACAGTTGTGTGGTTAAACCTGACATGCAAGAAATAGATGCTGATGTTCATTTAAGAAGCTGTCAGAATTCTCTCAATGTCAGCTTAAACAGCTAACATAAATACAAAATCCTGTATAAGAAGATTTGTGGTCTGTGTGGTACATATCTGTGTTAACCTCAAAATTAGTAAGCTAGACGTCATGTTCCTGCAGCATTTAAAGTGCACCTCAAACTCCAATGGACTAATTTGCTTCGTTTCTCTACAAGAAATATAATAATTGTTTGGATGCAGGGCAAGTATTTCAGCAGTAATCTTTATAGAAACAGGTGGACATTTCTCTCTGACAACTGGATTTATAGAACAAAAAACCTGGGAGTCCCTCTGAACACAAGTTTTTCCACCAGAGATTCACCACCAGCTTTGCTCATGACCCCATTTCTCATTGGGAGCTTCATTTCTCCAACACATCAGTCATGCTTGTGACTCCTTCTGGAATGTCCTTTTTCAAAGTCTACTTCCCTCTGCAATCAGACCCGCAGAGGAGTCTGTGTCACCATCGTTCACCCTACATCTGTCCCAGAGCACTGAAGAACTTATTTTCTCAGCAATGCAGCAAAATCTCACAGTGAAAAAAGAGCATTCAACCACTGATCACACTATAGCACAGAGGAAATCCATAGGAACGTTACATCCAGATAGTAGTTTTCAATCTTCAGCAACATGCAGAAATCCAAATATTTTCTAGCAGATGTTCAGAAAAACACCAGACAGTTTCATATCTAATACAGAGGAGACATAACCACTACCTCCAATTGCTCTTCTGAATCCCATTTCATGAGACCCCTTGAAACACCAACACATTTACCCAGTGGTCAGAAGTCCTCCATCTGCACTCACCACTGGTTGCCTGCCTGTGCAGACAGACCTCCCCCACAGCACAACCCTTGCCTCAGCCAGCCTGAAATGAAGCCCAATTCACAGAGGAGGTGCTATTTTTGGCCTCCAGCTCAGCTTGTACATACAAATGGAAGATCTGCCTATGGCTCTGGGCTATGGCTGCATCACCAGTGGGAGACAGGCCTTTTGCACTGAGCATCTGTCGCAGGTGCCTGGCCACCACCTTTCTCCTCTGTTAAACTCCAGCATTTAACAGTTTAATATTAAAGAGCTACAAGAAAATACTGCATATACCAAGCCTCCTTCATAAACAGCTCTCAAAAAACCCGACCCTAGTAAATAAAGTTATGACACACCTGCAAGACAAATACACATTTTACAGAGCAGGAAATGCAAATACTGGTGCCTACAGCATGAGCAAGAATCAGATTTACACCAGTCCACCTCCATAAGGAAGAATATTTAAGAGTTACTTTCCTTTCTGCTAGAAATAATATTCATTTTGAATTCTGCCTTATTACACTGGCATATCTAGTGGGAATTGCCAGTACCTTCAGCTGTAAACCAAAAAAAAGACAGCTCATGAGGCACCCAGGTGTCAAACTAAGCCAGGATTATGGGAAAAGAGTTGCTAAATTAGGGAACGTGCATGCAATCCTGGCATGACCAGAGAAACTCTTACAGCCTTTCATCAATCCATCAGTGCTCTTGAACATGGGAGAAGTAAATAGAAATACAAAAAATAAATAATGTATGCAAAAAGAATAATGCAGCAGAAGAGATGTTCCACCTGGGCCTGACTGTCAGTCCAGAAGAGCTCAGTCCTCACTATCGCCAGTGAAAGTATTTGATGAGCCCTGACCTCTCAGTATCCTCTGTGGCACTTAAATCACACATATGCCAAACAGTGGAGATTTAGAGCCATCAGAGTGGCCACAGATTGATGCCCTTGAAAGTTGGCACATCTGCTTAGTTTGTGTTGCTGAGATTTTGAAACTATGCAGTGGAGTTAATTTTAACCCATCACTTTCCTGGTGAGTTTTGCAAACTGAAGAATCTAAATGATTCTAAGGTGAACTCCACTCATTAGTATCTCAACACACATCTTTAAAAAATTCTTTGCAAAAGGCACTTCATAGAGGAGATGCAGTGATTCAGAGAAATGCTGTCGCTGCCGAGCAGCCAGACTCCCAGAGCCATGCTGTGCTCCAGGAAAGTTTCTCTTCAACTTCCACCTGCTCCAATAAGGTAGAGCCACTGCTGTCTCCTAATGGAGAGACATCACTGCTTCCTTAACACTTGATTCACACAATGTTTCTTTCTGCAATGAAGTGTTGTTCACTTTCAGACTTTGCGTAATACCTTGAAGATATACTTTGGGAGTTCCTAAAAATAAATATCAAGTAAATGTTTAGAAGTTCCTAAAAATAAATCAAATAAATAGCCTGGGGAAATACTATGAACCCACTTAGTCAGAAACAGTAAAAATGCAACTTGACTCGATCAGGTTGCTATTAATATAATTATTTCCCTTCACTCTTAAATTACAGAAATAAAATCAAGAAGTAACTAATTTGTTAAATACGCATTATGCAGAACACAAAACTGAACTGTCAAGTGAAAATACATGACCCAGGGCTTCTCACTCATGGGCCAGCCACAATCGTATTTCAGTAGAACAATACCTTAAACAAAGGCTTTGAAAGATTACAATCATAACTAATAATAAGGAAAGGCAGACTCGTCAGTGAAATGTGAATGAACATAAAGGTCGTTCATTAAAGCTGGCATTGCTTTCCCTTGGTTTCCCTTCAATCCCAGAAGAAATGTAAATAAACTTGAGCCAATTCCCCTGGAGCCGACTGAGGCAGACTGGGAATGAAGGAGCCTAACTCTGTCAAGTCAGCCTCTCCCTCACTGTCAGGCAATGCATATTAATGTAGTACTACCATAAAAGCTTAATTACCATTTTATACATTTATAAATTATCTTATGAGGCTATAACCAAAATGCAGACCTTCCACATTTATGACGATACATGCTCTCCTTCCCATTCAGTCAAAGTAACCCTGGTCAACAAATTCCCTGCCATCCTGCACAGTCCCCATATACTTACGTGCCTGCCATTGAGAAAGACCTGGTCAGGTAATCGCACAGGAGTGCACGCTAAAATCCAGCTCGTCCCTAAACCCAAACAGGCTCCTGCACCTGATTACAGAGCAGAAGACAAATTTGGCAAGGAGGCAAGCAGGAGCCTATATGAAGGCTTACAACCAAAACAGGAAAGGGAAGCGTTATTGAGAGAGCACAAGGGCAGGAAGTAACACTTACTTGTACGGCAGGGGCGGGGAAGGGACTTTAAAGAAGAAATGTATTCTTTCTTTCAACTGATTTACTGAACAAAAGTCCAAACAATATAGATTAAGATTAGATGCACTGCCTTTGCCTCATTGGTGACATGGATATTAAAAACATTTCACTTATTCTCTCAAGGTACAGGTTCACTGTCCAAGAAAAACAAAAAGCAAACAAACCTCAAACCCAGAAAAAAAAATATTAATATACATTTATGGCCTGGGTGTTTGCATGGTACAGAACCAAACCCAGGGGCCCCATAGGTATCGAGGGCCCTCATCCTGCCTTGCCACCAGCCTTGTATTGCCTGCTAGCTGGCTAGAAGCATGCTCCACCCCCAAACTTGAATTGGCACGGCACTGTGCTCAAGCTACTGCATGTTGACTCTCAGCTACCATGGGAAGACAGCTTTTGGATGGGAGATGGCTCACACCTGGCCGACTCGAGATCCAGCCAGAGCAAAAGCTTTTTTTTTGTTGTTCTCCGACTCCATTGTCTTATTTGGGGCACCACCACATAAACTAAAAAACACAACATCACGGAAGGAGGTGATTGATCAAGTAGCTTATAGGAGGCCATGGGAGAACTCTCCAGCACTTAAAAAAAGACAGAATTTGCTCCGTGGTGTATGTAAGCAGTGTGTGCCCTCCCTCCACCACCAGCAGCTTGGAAAGCCCATTTGGCTCAGCAGCAGACTGGTCCTTGGCCAGCTGGTACCTGGACACAGCAAAGATCAGACCATCACCTCTCCCCTGCACTCCTGCCTGCTCTGTGCTAAGCCTCCCAAAAAACAGTATGCATGATTTAGCTTTCAGTAACCACTGCAGAGATCGCAGCCATAAGCAGGAGCATACCTTATCTCTCAGCTTTTGCTGTAGGAAACATGGCATCCACTATTGTCTTTCAGACAGTTAGTTCTATGTACTGTCTATTTTTTAATTAGCATGCCTTGCAAAACTAAGCCTCCTTGACCATGTTGTGTGTGCAGGAGACCCCTGAAAGACTACAAGACTTCATTTCCATCCTGCCATGAACTGCCTATACATGTGTTTGCATGCATCCACATTCCCATTAACAGGGAGTTTTTTTCCCTGCAGTAACACTTCCACCTCCCTTGCTATCTCTGCAAGACCTCATTTGCCTGCCCTGCTGCTCCGCTAATTAGGCACTGCCATTTGGCTATGGCAGCAAGATGGCCTATTAACACAAATAGAAACTTTGCAAATTTAGGAATAATAATTGAAAATATTGCAGCAAAAAGAGTGGAGGTCTTGGAAAGCAGAACAGCAAATTAATACTTTAGCACTACCTCACCTGCAGTGGTTTTGATGGGCTACTTCTCAGAGGTGGTCCGTCTTTTCCCCCCATTCCTTGGTTTTACAAACTTGTACACATGGGTGTAAACACTCTGCAAATGCTTTCTAGTCTTCCCTGCTTTATCTCAGGGTATGTGTGCATTATGGCGTCAGGAGATTAACAGCAGAGGGAGAACTAGTGCCAGGAAAACACGACAGGGAGAACTGGATGGAACCTGCTGTGTTCTGGTTGCAGGTGGTGAAAGCTAGGGCTTTCTTCCCATTTTCACATGAAATTATCTTCAGGCCTTTTTGTCAGAGTGCTCACCATTTCTCTTAATGTGTCTAAATGTGTTATCTGTGATTGCACAAACACAGACAGTGCAAATACAAAATGCAAACAACTGCAGAATAAACCCACTGGATAGTCAGAGACCCCATCTGCCTCTCCCTAGCTCAGGCCACCACAAATACTCTCTGCCTGATGACTTTACATCCTTTAACTTAATAGCACTTTCTAACACACACTTAAGAAAATACTTTTCCCGTTACATTACTTGAGCCACTCCATGATGTTAACCCAGAAAGGCAATGCAGGATCAGCACACGGAAGGGGGAAAGAGAGTTCGCACACATTTGCGTGTCACTGTAGCTGTTTGCTGTGTCGCTTTGTGCCCTCCCGGGCTTTACACAACCAGGAACAAGCACATTACCTAATCTGAACCCAGTTCCCTATAGTGCAACGCATTGCACAAAAACTTACCCTTCTCACCTACTTTGATCCCTGTTGCCTCTCTGCCTGAACTTGATCTGGAGCTGTGGTGGCACCTAGCTAATCTCCCACAGCACCCCACAAATAGCAGAGCCACTCAGCTCTTGCAGACCTGCTGGAAACACAACAAGGGGCCTATGATCTTACCACAGAGGCAGCATGTAGTGTCCCATGCACACCGTCCTTCTCTGCACTGGAGGCTCTGAAGTCTCCACTAATGAGAGCAAAACCTGCAGAGCTCTGAGGAGAACAGTCCTCAGGAGATGACACAATCCCTCATGTCCTTGCAGTGCTTTCAGAGTGCAACATAAATTTGACTATCCTTAGATCCCTGTGTAATATAGTAAGAAGAAAGAAGCATAAGAAATAGACTGAATTATGCAAGGCATACCAGCTACATGAACACTGCAGTGCAGTTTCTGTTGGGGAGCAAGGGCTACAAACGCCACTCTACCCGAGCAAAGGAACAGAGTGCTTTTCGCATTCACTGGTTTTCCTGTTACAAAAGAATGCTTTCATGGTGCAATAGAAAGACCTGCAGAAAGTATGGGTGAAATGCACTTAGTGAAAAACATGGGTGTCAAAATCTGCTGGATCTCACAGTTGCTAACGCATCACCCACTCAGCTGCAGCTTCTGATTCCTCTGAAGTAAATCTCGGTATGACTGAAGGGTTTCAGTTTTCAACTGATGGGGAAGTTTAAGACCCAACAAGAAATAAAATTCTCACTGACCTTTAAGCAAACCTCTTCTGTTGTGGTCTTTTTAATGTCTTTTTTTTCTGTTTAATGAAACATTTTATTATCAATTTTCTGGGTTTTCAATTCAACTGCGTTTTCCTGATAGTACGCCCTTCTGCTTTGAAATCTGGGTGGATCTGAGGCACTGCCTTGTTTTATTCAAAAAGTCCTGCTTTTCGTGAATTTAAACCTTAATGTTATTTGAAGTCAAGTGGCAGTTCCTCTGTATAGCTCATACACTGCTCACACTATTGTTACAGAGCTTGCCTGTGTAAACAGTACTTTACTGCATGTATTAGAAAAGAATGATATAACAAAAATGCATCTCCAAATAACTACGGACTCAAATCAATACTTGCCCAGGTCAGCCACACTGGCTCCACTGTTCAAGGCAAAGGGGTGCAGGAAGATGCACTAAAGAAAGCTCTGAGCAGCCTTTTTAAATATCTGCTTTCATGTGTTTGGGACAGATACTGTCACTGATTTGAGGGAGAGGAGACAGCACTTAGTTCTCATAATAGTTTTCCCACTAAACCAAGCAGATATGATTCTCCTTACACACAAATATCAGCTACAATAATATCAGCTAGCTCCTGAGCTAGAATAATCTGGTTTTGAAGATTTGATTTTCCTGGATACAAATACCTTTGAGCATAACTGAAAACTCCCAGGTTCTCTCAACTCATCCTAATGCTGAGTATGATAAAAGCACAGCAAAGAGCAGGTCACTGCTGACACATCCGAAGTCACACTGGGAAATAGTGACGGCGAGTGGTGCAAAGACCAGTGCTGCCTCTCAGTGCCCCTCTCATAAGCCAAATTAATTTCATTAAGCACTACAGCATGCATTCCAGTAGAAGTGCCTCTAATCACCCCTTTGCATTGCTAAAATGCCTCTGTTGCCCTGGACTATAAAGGGAGCACTTAGGAGGAAACAGCACTCCGGGACAACTGGCAAATAACACCTAGTAGCTGATTTCTACCCAGTCCTCACAAAGGACTGTATGCTGGATAAACAGATTATTTCAGTCATGTGTTGAGATCTGTGTGAGAAGATCAGGATTCCTGAATGCAGAAGCAAGGCTTTAGTTGCAATTATGTGAATATTCCCACAGGTCTCTGAGCAGCATGCCTGCTGGCCACATACTAGGCTTTCATGTTCCAAAGATGTCCAAGTAATTCACTTGCTTTCTTTTGAAGAGCTTCATTAACAGATGAAACGTGATTTATATGAGGCAGTAATGTTACATATTTTCAATCCTTAGAGCTACAGACTGAATGCAGAAAGTTGAGCATCTCAGCCACAAAATGACTCTTCTCCAAATACAAAACCCAGTTAATTTTTAAGAATGAAGATGCACTGTAGAATGTGTTGTGTATACTCCAAAAAAACTATTACAATAATAATACAAAAATAAACTATAAGCTATTTGAAGGCAGACGTGATTAAAATACTTTTTCTTAAGTATGTATTTCCCACTTTCCAAATAACTTTTTATGCATTTATATCTGTTTTTTTTAATTCAGTGTTACTCCAAAAAGAGTATGTTATTATATTGCACAAAATTCGAAATTTGCGTATCTTTTGTTTATGACCTCATGATTAAGAAATCTGAAAGTTCACACTGAAACTGCACACTCTAATTTCATGAACTACAAGAACATTGCAGGAATATATGAACAAATGCTACATAACACTATATAAAATATGCATTTATATATTCAGATTTGCAAAACTAATTTCACAGCTATTAATAGTCTTTGAATATGACATTTTCTCATACACTGAGATTTGCAACAGCTAAACATCTTGATAAGACACAAAAAATTCCTCATCCTCAGAAAGTTTAACCCTGTATGTTAACACATCTTATTATTCTCTCAAATCTTTTGTTTATGCTCTTCACTTGTTTTAAAGGAGCAGGAGAGAACTGGATAGGAGAGTAGAATATACTTATTTAGTATTACAAGAGTTTAAAATGTGCAATAAGGTGAGGTGCTAACTGCCATTGACAGCAAAACAATTGATCCTGCTCTGAGCATATTTTACAAAGGAGAGTATTCTTGAGACTAATTAATTTAGGATGCAGTCCCATCACTGCTGTGGTCCAAGCAAGTTTTGCCATGGACTTAGAAGAGACAAGACTTAACCCTTGCTACAGATCCACTCAAGTAGTGATAAATAAACACATGACAGAAAAAAAAACCACAATCACCTAAATCTTTTAAAGGACCTGAGTTATACAAGATTTGAGCAGGCCCAATTTTTCATTCCGACAAAGCCCCGACTCTCTCATCCATGCAATGACCTTTTATCTGATGATTTCATTTCTGCCCCCTCACTCTGCAGAGAGAACAGTAAGGATTCACCTGCTTTCCAGGGGACTGTCTGGTTTGGCTGATGCAAAAAGCTTAGGTACTGCATTAAGGAACTAACTGTATTGCAGGGAATTAACTCTGTGGCTGCCTTCAATTTTCCTCTCTATAAACTGTGATGAGCAATGGGCAGTAAGCCCAGACCCCATGTTAAGCAGCATGGAACAAGTTATAGACCATATGGAGAGAAATAAACTGCCACTTCATACACAGGATATCTATAATGCTTTTTCACTTGAGTCAGCTAATTGCACATCCGCAAATCAGCACATTTATAACAAATGGAGCGTTATGATATCATGGGAAATTTATTTAATATGATCAAAGTTTGCCAGAAAACGGTTCCCTGGAAGTATGAAAGTATTTAGAAATCCTGAGTGCGTGCGACATTTTACAGTCCTTATTAAACAAACATTTCCACATCGTTTCATGGCAGTCAGTGGTGCAAAGGACCATATCTTCCAAGTCTCCATGTCAGCAATCCCACTGCAGACACCACCATGGGCATTTCCATGATGCAGACAGAAAGCACGTCCTTGCTTATAGTTAGAACCAGCCCTGCTCCAGCAGCAGGTAAAGATCAGTTACTGCTCACATCTGTAGCCACAGATGAGGCTTAGCATCTCTAGTCTTCACCAGAGGCTGAGAATTAAACCCTCTTGAGTATTGCAGATTATGAGGTGTACTTAGTTTTTTTGCATAACTTTTTATACTAAAGCAAATCAATCACCTTGATCTAAAGAGCCATTAGCAATGGTCTGAGTGTCAATATAAATCTACTTGGGGTATCAGCTGAAAAACATTCTCATACTTATGTCATCTAATATACGCTATCCCCCAACACTGCTCCACAGCAGATGTGTTTTCACATTCAGCTTGCATTTTTCCTTAGATTTTAGTAAACAGAGTATCACAAGTGGTTTCAGGAGCTGTAGGCAGTGGTCATTTGAACGATCTACATTATTTTTCATAGCTCGTAATATATGGACAGGTCATATAACTTTTTGCTATTTCAATTTGAAACAAATATCAACTCTAAAATAGTTTCAAAGACAGATCACGAGTGTCTCACTCAAAACTAGCACTTTTTCATTTCTAGTACTAGCCTTTGCTATTTAATGCTATCCACTGCTAAGTAATACAATTCAAGCATCACACTTTACTGAGCAGATAAGATACTTTCATCATGAGACACCTCTACAGCACGTTATGGGCACCGTAACTCAGTGGAAGTGTTTTTATCATACGCCTTTTAGAGGCACATGGATGGGTGAGGCACAGCCTAGCAGGTATGGAGATAAGGAGAGGCTTTGTAACATAAGCGATGCTGGAGCGAAGGTAAGTAAAAACTGCTTAAGAGACTGGAGGGGGAGAAGCTGAGAAAAAATATGAGAAATTACATTTAACTGTATTTTTACTACTTGCAGCTCTTTAAAGGCAGGTGCCTGTTTCATGTTCAGGTTGCCAGACTGAGAACACTTGATATTCACTAGAAAAACACTTTTCAAGACAAGAACACCATCCTTGAAAAGTCAGGGCCCAAAGCACAATCGTAGAGTGAAGGTCGTGCTGTGCACAGGATGGCTGCAAAAGCTGGTGAGCTCTACTGCTTAGGGAAGAAAGCTGAGCTAGGATGGCATTTGTTGAGGTTACAGAAGGACGAGAGTAGGTTCACACCGAGATGAAGAACGCCTGGCCTTGTTTCTACACTTGTTTCCGATATTTTCACTTCTAGAATAGAACAGGTTGGAAAGAACAGTTGACTTATGGACACAGGGAAACTTCAACTTGCAGAAGGATCCCTGGAGGTAGAATGAATACGGTCAGCAGTTTGTCATATCAACTCATCACTTCTTTCACTACCGTCTCACACACTGCAGAGCAAACAGACATAGAAGGTCTCTTTGTAGCAATAGCAGAGCATCACTACTCTTTCCATTTTTTCATATATTACAATAATCCTTTTTAACATCTAACGGGATGCTGAGCTGGTTTTGAATGACTTGCTACCTGCTCCATCCTTGCTGCAGTTGGTGGAAAAACTCCCATTAGCAATTTCAGTTGCAGCAGAAACTTTTATATCATCTGTGCCATTGGTAAGGCAGTAAAACAAGGTAAATGATACTGGGCTACTGGAGTCTCATTTTAAATCCTATGTCTGCGCTGATGGACAACGAATGTGGCCTTGATCCACATGTGCTTCAGCTAGGGAGAAGAACAAATTACTCCTGGGAACAAACAAAAGTCAGTACAACTGAGTCGTAGTATGTATAATAGACTAAGTATCTTAATTCTGAGAAAAAGTGAACATGGCAGGTCTAATCATTTGTAGCTTTCCATCATGGAAAAGGTACAGCCCTGTTCAAAGTGGGCATAAATCAGCACCAAATGTAAATAAACTGTACTCAAAAATCTGTATATTAACATACTGTAATCAGTAGGGGAGGCAAGGTGCAATTTCAGAAGAAGAATAAATTTCAGATTATTTCAGTAAAAGTAAAAGACTAGACCTAATGAATGGAGATGTGCAGCAAGAAAGTCCTCTGCAAATCCAAAAATTATTTTGGCATGCCATTCCCATTCCCCCCATCCATTATTTCTTTGCAAAAATTTGACCCTATTGACAGGCAGATAAAAATATTTCACAAGTTTCAAAATTAATACAGGATCCCCGAGCACATTGTGCACCTGACTTGTTTGCATGCCATTTGGGGGATTTTGCAAGATGATTGTGTATTTTTCAAAATCAAAGCAGCACATTGTTTGCAATGCACAAGACATCAAAGAAAACAGGAAAGACTATTTTGAAAAACGGCAGAAGTATTCTTGATTTCCTTTGATATGTACCCTTTTCCCCCTAACAATCTTCCTCACCTCTTCTAAAACTACGTACTTGACTTTAATAAGTCCCTTGTGACATCCCCATCATGCAGAGACACCATACAGTACTGCTCAGGAGTCGTGTCTCTATGAAATGGCCTGCTACACAACATGTGCAGGCTGGCAGCTATTCAACGAGACCATGTGCTGCCTTCACCTTGGGCTGGGCTCCAGTTTAAATCACTCTCCTCTCCATCCACTTCCTGAGTCTCCTAAACCACTGACTTTCATTCCTCTGTCAAATTAAGCTGTCACTTTTGAGTCTGCTGGTCAGCTACTGGGAGGGTGGTACAGAGAAGACAAAGGTGAAACAACTGCATAGGCTTTATTTCCTTAGGAAAACAAACTAAACAGAAGTTGGTAGTGAGAGCCACCCGAAGAATCACTGCTCACTTCCACCAGTGCCCTCACGAGCTCTTCCATCTGCAGCCAACAACTGTCAAAGCCCTGTGCAGTGGCATGCACAACCCTTTTTAAGGTCAGCTTCAGGCTATTGCCAAGTAAGTATCCTTTCACTGCTGATGTTTATATGTAATAGTATCCAGGACTAAGCTTCTACTAAAAGCACTTCAGACAATACATTTAGACATTTTGGCTACACGTAGCCTGTTGTTGATTTCATTAACTCTTATGAATGCAATCACAGAATCACAGAATCATAGAATGGTTTGGGTTGGAAGGGACCTTAAATATCATCCAGTTCCAACCTCCCTGCCATGGGCAGGGACACCTCACAACAAACCAGGCTGCTCAAGATCCCATCCAACCGGGCCTTGAACACTTTCAGGGAGGGGGGCAACCTGTGCCTGTGTCTCACCCATCCTCACTGTGAAGAATTTCTTCCTCATCTAAATCTCCCCCCTTTCAATTTAAAGCCATTCCTCCTCATCCTATCACTACAAGCCCTTGTAAAAAGTCCCTCCTCAGATTTCTTGTAGCCCCTTCATGTACTGGAAGGCTGCTACAAGGTGTCCTTCTCTTCTCAAGGCTGAACAAGCCCAGCTCTCTCAGTCTGTCCTCATAGCAGAGGTGCTCCAGCCCTCTGATCATCTCCATAGTCCTCCTCTGGACTCGTTCCTACAGTTCCATATACTTCTTATGTTGTGATTTCTAGAACTGGACACGGAACTCCAGGTGCGGTCTCACAAGAGCAGAGTAGAGGGGCAGAATTGCCTCCCTTTACCCGCTGGCCATGCTGCTTTTGAGGCAGCCCAGGACATCGTTGGCCTTCTGGGCTGTAAGTGCACATTGCTGGTTCATGTTGAGCACCCTCAAGTCATTCTCCACAGGGCTGCTCTCAATCACATCATCTGCCATCCTGTATTGAAACCGTGAATTGCCCTGACCCAGGTGCAGGACCTTGCACTTGGTCTTGTTGAACTTCAAAACCCAAAGGTGCATAAAGGCTGGAAAGCAATCATAAAAGATGCATTGGGACCAGCATGAAGAACTATCATCAACAATCTTGCAGTCCATGTCACAGGTTTTGCAGTAGCCATGAAATTACTTGTGTCCACAACATGGAGAATATGCTCCTATGATTTGTGGCAATTTTCCCAAGTCAGAGTTGCCAAAGATGCTTCCACATTTCTTGCACACGAGCTAAAAAGTCACTACAACGGTCTCAAAGCATTTTTGACTGCATACCACTATCAGTAAAAAACTTTATGCACTCCAATATATATTTTTTATAAATTATATACATGTACTACTGGAGTTCTATTATCTTCTTCCCATACACCAGTAGACTGCCACATGTACACCTCACTTTGGAGACCAAGAAGATGACAAATAATAGGGATCCTTGTCAGAGTCCCCAAAAGGAAGCAGGTCAAATAAAATGACATGATTTTGTAAAGCAGCATCCTCTCTGTCTACCAAGCCACAGTGTCCAGCAGACTGAAATGTATCACAACTAGAAAACTGTTGAGAAAAACAAACAAAAAAAAACTTAGGCAAAAAAAAATTTCAAAACCATATGCTAGAAATTTCAAGTCCTTCTGCCAATTTGGAAAGCTATAATGATTTAGAAGAAGGGGGGTGGAATGAGTATTCCACAAGTTAATGCTGATTAAGAATAATAAAGAACCAAATTACCTCTGAATAACCATGAGAAATGGATGACTCAGTGATTCTGTGGTGCTAAGCTGTAAAAAAAAGACCATGTAAGTTCCTTTGACTTCAAATTTACACTTGGTAAGTAGTAGCAAACACAGTTATAGCTCATAAGGGTGCAAGTTCTTTATAGTTCCTATATTTCCCATCCTATTCCTTCCTTCTTATTGGGAATTAGAGACTTTTTCTGAAAGTATGATTTTCTAGTTCTCTGACATTATTTTACTGCCCATATGTAGGATTCTTGTCAGCAGCACTTCAGACAGACTTCTCAAAAGATAACCCTCACACCCAGAGTTAACATGAAAGTTTAGCTCTTGAGCCATTACACAAACTGGAAGTGTTCAACAGCCTATGATGTCAAGATGTGCTTTTCACAATAGCACTCTGTTTTTATTATAACAGCCTGCTTTTATTGTAGCAGCACAGAAATATTTAGAACTGTTCTTCTGCATAACTGATACAACGTTTTGAAAAAAAAATTAAAACCAGAACCCCAAATCACTCACAAGTCAACAAATTACAGAAAAGAGAGATGGAAGCAGAGAATGGGGAAAGTTTCAAATGTAATTCAACTCTCCTTTCCCACTAATGCCTTTCTGAGATTTCCAAAGCTCCACCATCTCCCCAGATAAGAAATTCAGGAGAACTGAGACAAGGTGGTGGAGAATTTCTAAGAAGCAGCAGTAGATGACCTCCAGTACATCTTCCCCTTGGCTGGTGTTGAGGCAGCTCAGCCTCTACAGTATTGCTGACAGCCACAGCCAGGTGGGATCAAAAGGCAAATTCCTCTTTCCCGTATAGCAACCATTATTTCTCAACCCCAACAAGAGCATGGAAACCACCATCCAAAGCTGTATTATGATTAAATTATTAATTAAAAAATCCACAAAAGTTTTGAAAGATTTAATACATTGCCATAACCTCCAACCTCTTCTCCATCCACATTGGTCCCTCTACACACTGAAGAGCCTACCAAAATCAAAATTCATGCAGAAACCTTCAGGCAGTTCACAGCAGGATCTCTCACAGTTAACTTTGTAATCAGTGCGTTATCAGTTGAGAATGTTATAGCGTTATTTGGTTTGCTGAAACCAACTCCCCAAAGTGCAAACAGAATACAAATCAGGCAAAGCTCTGAATTGTCTCTTAGCTGCGTACTCAGTTTAGGCAGTTACAGCTTAATGGATAAAACACTGACCTCTGAGACCCTATTCAAATCCCGCTTGCATTCCTGTGACGGGGGCTGGAATTGGGTTAGGGAGCATTAGTTTCAAAGAACCATTTTCCTAAGTGCATTTTTTTTCTCAGGAGCCTTTTCTCTTCAATATTTCTGCCTTCCCTGCCTGTCTCATCTCTTTCTGCTTAGGCTGACTGGCTTCTAACACCCAGACAATGGTCCTTATTTACTTAATAATACAACCACAGCTGGAAATCAGACCATAGATTTGGGGAACGCTCCTCTGAAATACGTGATGTGTGAAAATAAAACTTCCCTGCTTTACTCTGAAGGTTATGGTGGACTGTGCAGTGAATGGCTTCCAGCTTGGTCTTACGCAGCTGGTGGACTCTCTATCATTTGTCTGGTTTTCTGTCCCTCCCCCATATCTTTTCTGGATAGAGGCTTTTTTTGCTCTTCAGGGATCCTCCTGCGGGTCCCAGAACAAGAGAAAAGGGAAAACAGTATAAAATAATAGCTATTAATTGGTGTGCCATATGCCTCATTGCTCTCAGTCTCTCACTTCCACTGCCACTTAAGAGTTAGTTCACAGCATTTTAAAAATGAGAATAAGAATAAAACCTGCTAATACATGAGATTTTCCATGTTTTTGGTTTCTATGCAGGCTCTCTTGGGCTGCGACATACCTGAGGCAGGTGCTGCCAGCCCTTGAGATGCATGGTGCCATGCTCACTGCTCACAAGCTCACTGCCCAGCTCTGACTTTGTAGTCTCAGGGCACTGAAGTATTTAAACAAAACACTCTAAAAACCAGGCAGAATACTTCTTGCTCAGCAGTTTGCACAGCCACTCCCAGCAAACTAGCTTTGGGAACTACCATTCCTACCAGTACCAGTACCACACCAGTACCACACTTGCTTTGCTAGCTGGTGCTGGTTGAACTAAAAAACCCTTGGGTGAGCATAAGGTTCAGAAAAGATGAAGGTTTTTTGCAAATTCCATTTTACTGGTTCCAATCCAGTCTAGTCTAGTCTACTCTGCTCTACTTTATTCTACCAGTATCCCTTCAAGACAGGCTTTGGCAATCAGTCTCTTCAAGCCTAGCATCACCCCAGGGTGATCTCAGTCACGTGCCAAAAATAAGACTCGGGCTTTACGTGCATCTGTGCTCGTCTCAGATGACAGATGCTACACAAGTTGCAACACACTGGACAGAGTTGCACTGATCAGCAGGACTCACAAGCAGAGCTGAGCTGTAGAGATCTTTGCAGACAGGCTGGAAATGGTGTAGTACCTGCTCCACCACAGCAACACCTGCATCTCCAAAGAGGGGAAGCAGACCCTGGTTTTATCAGAAGGAATTAACACTGACCTCTGGATTTAAATGGTTGCATAAACTTACAACAGGAAAAATTAGTATGATAGGAATCCTTATAGGTGTCTGGGAAGTGAGCGTGCTCTGATGGGATGGGAGCTCTCTGAAACCAAGGTATGAGGGCAAAGACCCTCTGGACAGACCACAACATCAAAGAGCCAGGAAGCAGAGGACTGTCTGAATGGTAGGAGAGCATGAGAGAGGGTTTGTAGATTAAGATTTTCCTTCACTTTATCATCTGTACGTTTCACGAACACTTGCAATTACATCATTCACTTCAGATGTTATAAATAAGTATCATTACTTACATTTTGACATAACCCAGCTTGAAATAAGGTTAGTTTACAGGTACCAGATTAATATTACAGTTTGGCTCGAGCAAAATTGCATCTCCGTTTATAACTGTGATGCTCTAATGACCACCCAGCTCAGGTAACACAGCAAGCAATGAAGTGTGCCTTCAGAGACACTGCAAGGAACAGTGTAAGAACCAGTACTGCTGGGCAATGGAGAGAAACGTCTCCTGCCAAACAGGTTTACCAGCAAACAACCAGGGTACAACCAGTGGGGGTAAACCAGTATCTTCAGTGCGAACTCACGTTTCCAAAACAGCAAAACTCCCCAGCTCACTCCTAAAAGAACTGGTCGACTCAGTAGCCAACCCACGATCCTCTCTGGGTCTTCTTTTTTCCAGGGGTGCAAGTAGCATCACTTGCCCAACACCCAGAAAAGCCTAGAAGCCCTACTCGTACTGAGCCAATATGAGCCAAACTATTTATGCAAACTAAGAAACTGTTTATACTTACGCGTATCCTTAACGGAAGTCTTATTTTACACACAAATAGCCAAAAATTATTTTATCCTTCTTATTTAAAGTATTTTGGTGCATCTATAAGGACATTCTTATTCTGAAAAAAAAAAATAAGGAAATATTATCCCTTAGTCCTTCAACTTACATTCAATGAGAATTGGAAAACCTAACTGAAAGTATTCAATTGATAGGTCTCTCCTGCAGTAATACAAGCAAATTAAAGCTAATTCAGTTATTTCGTTTCAGTTGTTCTTTAGTGGTAAGACTGGGACTTCTGAAGATCTGTTAGGTATCACTCTGAAATTCAAGGAAGACTTGGAACCTGGTATTCTCTGTCTGAGCTTCTTTATAGGAGCAGTGTTTATGTTGGAAGTGTGCTGGATGTTTAAATTCCAGCCTACTGAAGAGCAGACTACAGGTCACAGATCTGCTGCAGCTAGTTTGGCAGAAGCAACAGTGTCTCTTCAGAGAAGGGCAACATAAATCTCCAAATACAGCTTCTGTCTGGGGGAATAAACAGCTTCAATTTGCTGTAGAATGACAGTCACTGAGCAAATGCAAAAAAAACCCAAATCAAACCCTGAAAAAAAGCCACGGTAGTGAAGCACAAATCCTCTAAAAAGCAAGAGCCAGAGACAAGCAGGAGATGCCCACCAGTGCCAGCGCTTTCCAAAGCGATGGGTACACTGTGTGGCCCAGGACAGGTTAGAGAAGGGATGATGGATTACTATCCTTTGAGCTTCTCATGTTCCTCGGATTTGCTCGAGAATAGAGGTGAATGAGCATATAATCTGTAAGGAGTTACCTGCATCCACCCTGACCCATGTGGGACACATGTAATCGTAGGGAAAGGGAAATCAGCAGGAGAGAAGAAGCACGAGTGCTTGTCAAGCCATCCATTGTCCTTCTGTCCCAGGCACTGCTCTTCCACGTGCTTTTCTTTAAGGACAAAAGATGGTTGTAACCTTGTGTCTGCTGCTGGCTCTCTCCTTCCAGAGAAACAACCAGCAGGATTAAAGAGTATACAATTGTTCATGCCTGTGTTAACTCATTTGACTGTTACTTACTCTAAGGAAAAATCCTGCAGTGCTGAAATCTGAGAATTTCCACCGGAGACTCCCAACCACTTAACCACCAAAAGCCAAAATCATAAAAATATATATTTTAAAATGTTAAAAATTATTTTAAAATTTAAAAATGCTAAAAACAATGTCTAGTTTAAAATAATTTTCAATCTATTTCCACAATGCTAGACGCAATTTCCGTTAGCAAGAATTGTAGTGTACTGAAAGAAAAGCAAAGACATTGTCAGAAAAACAAATGGGATAAACTATAAACAGCAATCTCATCGTTCAGATATTCAAGATGGGCATCACTGGTTCCTTGGTCTTAAATGGAAGATTTATTATTATGAAAATAATGCTAAATCCTACTTAAAAACACATCAGAAAAGGCAAAACCAAACTGATGCCTCCAGTAGAGTACCCAAATGAGGTTACCACGGTAATTTTGCTTTGCATCAGTTAACAGAAAACAATTGTAAAAGATAGTGCTATATTTCTCAACCTTCATAAGCTTCTACAGTTTACAATACCATTATCATTTAAACTGTCTCTGGGAACACACAGTTCTTGTGTTTGAACAAAACCAAATCAACGCACCTTCTTCATACAGGTCAGACCTGCAGCAACCTGAGATTGCTGGGGAAGGTTTGCGTCGCCGCTCAGGTGTAGGGCTGAGGGAGAATCTCTTCTATCTATTCCCCTTTCTGCAGTAAGCAAAAATGCTGCACTTTTAAAACCAGCATTTGTAGGTTGTCACAGGATAAAACAAACCTTAAAAAGATAAAACAAGCTTAACAAAGGGGCTTCTTCTTAACACGACTAATGGCTCATGTTCCTTTACAGACAAAGATGCTGTTTGACCTACTGCTCTAATTAGAGGAGCAGTGATGTTGACATTTGTGTTGCATAAAGCAGACACATTAATAGCCAGAGGGAAAGCTGTCAGTGCCTCTAAAGATCACAGCATTCATGGCCATGGACGATGCAGCCTTTAAATATTCAAATAATCAATTCAATGCTTAACTTCTTTTACTGATAACAAGAAACAAGCCCCAAATCAGAAAAAAAAACCAAACAAAATCACCCCTAACTTCAGTCAGTGCTAATGCTGAAAGATTAACAGACAACACATAAATCAGTTTTATTCTGCCAAGTATAGTATTTCCTTACAGATTGTATGTCATCCAGTTTTACCATGAAGAAACACAAGCAATTTCAACTCTCTGGGTTTTCCACTTACTATTAAAATAATATCAACCACCAGAGACAGGGGTTCCTACATTCCTATGTGTCAGGTTCACCTAAGCATGAAAACAGATAACTCCTCTCATTTATAAATACATGAGGTGAGTTTTAATTTAACTCTGATCTGTTGTATCATATTCCCTTGACATAAGCTGCACCAATGCTACAGACAGGCACTTCATGTTTTACAGATCAAAATCCCTGCAGTAAATCCTCTCTCTGCAGTGCCAAAGTACCCTAGAATGACAGGGAGTCCTTAATTCTGCGGCTTAATTAGCTCCCTGCACCTCTCAGATTTTTTTCCTCAGCATGTGATGTTCTCAAGCCCACTTTTACCCAAGGCAAAGCTGAACATTAAGTACAGCAGACTGACAGGAGGATTCATACTGTAGTTCAAGACTGAAGTTCTCCATTCCCACCTCCTGTATCCTGAGGGGAAAAAGGTCTCTTACAGGCACAGAGGTGGAGAGAGGTTCAGCATCACTCATCACATCCCACAACATGTTGATAGCTTGATACAATCCATCCTGGACACTTTTAGAGCATGTTTTGTAATTAATTTCTGTAAGTGGATAATTGACTCATTAAGCTGAACTAGAACAATATTGATAATGCACAAACCAAAAATGTAACTCTTTTTTTCTCACTGCTCAGTCCAGCCTTCAAAATCACTGCAAGGCAACTGAAGGAAACAATTTACCTGGCAGGCACTGTGCTGCCCAAGCTTAAAAAAAAATTTAAAAAAAATACCTTTATAATCGTATATTTTTTGCTTATATGTAGATTGCATCACATGCTCCCATTCCATTACTAACGCTTTTATTTTTTCCCCGGCTTTTTAAGATTGTTCCCCTTCCCTTTGCATAGCATCCCATACAGCCAGCATTGTTCTGAGAAGAATTCTGTAAGGTAAAGCATGTGAAACTCATCTGCCATCCTCATACAGCCTGTGAACATGTTTGGAGGGTAGATTATGAGGAGGCACGCCCTCAGAATGGCAGCAAGTTTGGATTGCTTCAGTACAGTAAAAACTGTACCTTATTTGTCGATAATCAAGAAAAATCCAGCTTGAAATGACACTCATGTATAAAGAAGATAAGGAAGCACAGTCACAGTACACTATACATCACAGCAGGGAAGGGAAAGTTAACTTCATGTCATTCACTCTTCACTGCACAAGTGCTGTTATTCCCTATTGATCTCTACAGTAATTGTAAGTAGCCACAGAAAGCCATTTCCACTGCCAGGACAATGCTTTCCAGAAACAGTTTTGCTGTTTACAATACCTTGGGGAAAAAGATGCAAGAATGCAGAGGAAGGAAGAAAGGATATTTTTCTCCCTCAAATTCATTTTATACTGACAGAAATCCATTGATCTTGTAGGAGGTTTTTATCATTTGTAAGGATGTATCCCTCTATCCCCTGAAACTCCCTGCTCCAAAAATCAGACCGTTTAAACACAACAGGTAGATGTAACCAACACCAGAGGAAAGAAAACACATACAGACAGCAGCAACAAGACATGAGGCCATGGCAGATGGTTTACAGTTAGTACTGACTCAGCAAGTAAAGGGAGACAGGGCTGGTGATGAGCAAGGTACATCAGCATCAAAGGAAGGATGCTGTCCCATGTAAAAAGTGTGCCAAGGAGAAGGAGGTCAGAAATGCAAAGTTCCTGCTGCTCTCCATGGAGTCACTCATCTGCTCACAGAGAAAGGTCTCCTGAAGAACAGAGCTGAGAACGTCTTTGGAGAAGTGACCAAACTAAATAATTGCTTTGACGCACAGAGATAGATTTGGGTGGAAGGGTATAGATGAAAATTGCAGTAGAGAAATTAAGGATGTTGTAAACACCTTTCATGAGCATTTCTAGGAGCAGAGTGGGAGAGGAGAGAATTGCCCCATGCAATGTCATCAAGTGTGATTCAGTTAGGATATTTAGAAAACTTTTTGGTGGCAAAGTTCAAGACCCATCTCCTACCTGTCACCAATTGGATTTGTCATAGTATGGGAGATGCCTCTTGCTTTACATCACATCCTCCTTTTTTCAGGAAGAAAGCAGCTTCACCACAGTGGGCTCAGAGCTAGCAAAAGAAGAAGCTATATCTATCCCGGAACGTTTGCAACTCCTGATGGATCTAGAACATACCATGGTAAAAAGAAAGAAACACTATTTTCCAGTATTGCTGTTAGCACTTGCACAGGCCGAGTGTTATAAAACAGCATCTGACACAACAGTGCTTTACATAGTCCCAGCAGGGACAAACCACCACCTTAGAAGAAAAACATGGAGGAATCGGGTTCTTTGTTAACAGGAGGCCCAAAAGACCCATATCTCAGTGAGAAAGTATTGCAAATTCATGGTAGAAATTTGTACTCTGTCTCCTCTTTATCTGTTCGATATGGAACTGGCACGTAATTTCCAGGCATTACTATAAAGCAATTTATTTCTCCAGACAAAAGGAGAGAGCAGTAGATTCCTCCAGAGCCAGTACTGCTTTTAAGCTTGGTTAAATGCAACCATTGCAGGCTATTGCAACTGGCATGCTCAGCCACAGAGCCTGCTGTGAATTACTGTTAACAAACACATTTGGTTTTATTAAGCATTTCTTATTCCTCCAAGTGTGATGATTTCCGGAGTAATCACAGGCACTGGTTACAAACACCCTGGGAATGAGTGCTTGAAAAGCCCTCACAAGGTTCACCTTGAAGCTGTGGAGTGTAGGGGTTTACTGGCTGCACCAGAGATGTACCTGCACCTAATAGGGTCTAATGCTTCGTGGAGGGATCAGTCTCAGCTCCTCAGCTGCTTCACCCAGGATGTCCCCTTCCTTGTGAAGGTCTCCAGCCTACCTCTCTTACCCTGGCAGCAAGGCTTCCTTGACAGAAATCAGTGTTAAAATAAAGATTAGTGTATCAGGGCAGCAGCTCCTACTGTGCAACTGCAGATCAGCAATGAAGGAGGAACCACACAGGAACAGAGACTTTTCATCTGCAGTGGAGTGGAAAGGCAGTGGGGGGAATGCAGAGGAAGAAATAATTTTCAGGGTTCCAGATCCAAATTTTTGTCCAGAGGAGCTGGACCAAACCACAACCTCCCCCTAACACCAGTCACATAAATGAAGTAGTGGTGTTCGTAGCTATCAGGATTTCTACTGGGAAATGTGTGAGATCTTTTAACTTCCAGTGCTCACAAAGGGGTTGCGTCCACAGTGATGGATAGGGCTGTGAAAACGATGCTACAAGAATCCACACCTGGAAGCCAGCGGTTTGGCAGAATTGTACATTCACAATCCAGTAATGGGGTTCAGTGCCTGCCTGAGCAGAGTCACCAGCAACCGGAGCTGAGGAGAAAGGACTGGGGGTGCTGGACTGGGTGCAGGGCAAGAACAACACGCAGATTGATCAAGCTCACACTATGTTTAATTAAGGTTGGAAGCTTTCTTTTTTCTTTTTCCAAAACCCCAATACTGAATAATAAGACCCACGATTATCCAGAAAGAGAAGAATGTGCTATTGGACTGAAACCTATAATGTACCCGGAAGGTCTCAGAAGGTACCAGTCTGGGTACCAATCTAATGCAGTAGAGGAAAACAGGTAGCTGCAGGGTCGTATATTATGGAGTCAAAGGAAATCATCTGCTGCTGGTGTCTTTATAGCATTGACGCTGGGGTTGGAGGGATGGTTGCCAAATGGAAACCTGCTCAGGCTTGGGAACCAACTGATATTCCTATATCCAGGAATCATGTTGTAGATGCTCACAGCAGATGGAAATTGATGGCTGTAATCTCCAGGAAGAGGATGCTAGGTGCACTAAGACACCCCTGCTTCCCACCCCTTGTGGCATGACCATCAATCTGATGTGTGTTATTAGCACAATTCAAGGTTGCAGACCATCGCTAGAGAAAGAAATAAAAGATCCACAATGTCGAATTGCTGACAGAAGCAGAGAAAGAGGATTGCAATTTTTGTCAGTTCACTGGATGAAGATACAACCCTTGACCAGCTCTGAGGTTAACACATGGGTATTAGCAGGACACACACACGTTTCTGTTCCTACAGCTACACGGTTCAGTTCTCTGCCTGCCTGGTCACAGCATCAGTGTAATTGGTTTTCACAATGCTGGGCCACATAAAGGGAGAAGAACGATAATGGAGATGACCTTTAGTGTAGCACCAAAGGTGTATTTCGAAAAGTCACATTTCCACTGAAATATTGTTCAGCTCAGTGCAAAATCACTTCTGTGAGATATTGACGTTATGAAGAGTGATGGCTGGTGCTATGCAGGAAGTACTGTGTGCTACATCCAGCTGCAGGAGCAAGCAGAGTACACCCACGTGCCTTGCGGTTGGCACCGCCGGTTCAGGCGATTCCGGGCTGCATTCGTCTCTCTGACTTTCTAGAAAAGACAGAATCAGGGCAACTAACTTTTTGCCATGTGTCGCATTTGCTGCCAGCAGATTTTCTAGCATGTGCACAGCCACAGCAGCAGCCAGATTTTGCTCCCCCGTCCCCCCCCCCTCCCCCCCCCAATACTTGCATGGATAAATAACCTGGCATGCATTGAGATAAATTTATCTTGGGTGTAACCTCAGGAATGTCACTGTGGCAAGAACAGAAATTATGTGGGCCATAGTGCAGATGAAAGCATGTCATTGGGGATAAAAAAGTTCATATATCTTTCTCCCACAATTAGTAGCCACTAATTTTTTAGAAGAAAGAAATGGTGAGAATATTTTAATAAATGCAAGTTTAACAGAAAATATTGATTTTAGAGAATAATTTTCAAATGCTTGTAATGATAAAATATTCTTCTGATATACAGTTTGCAAAGACAACCCCAGGCTAGAGTAGGTGGAGATTAACATATTGATTTCATTGAAGCAGACAGAGTATGCATCAGTTTGAAAGCTTGAGCCAGTAGTAGACTGGCATAATATAAAAGCATTTTTAAAAATATCCACTGCGGCTGATACAGCTGAAAATACGTTCTGAAACAGCTCTGATGACATACAGAATGATAGAAAGTGGCACTTATGATACGGCATGATTTACATCTTAAGATACATTCACCCTATAATGATTTACTGCAATTTTTAAATTAGAAACAAACATGAAGACATAGTAAAACATACAGTTATGCTTGTTCTTGCATCTTGGTGTTGGTAGACACTGTTGCAGTGTGCTTCCCATCATAAGAGCATATTTTGTGTTTTCCACCAGGCCTAGCAGTAGTGGCATGTTCTCCTTTCAACAAACAGTCCTCAAAGTCTGCTTAGCTTTTCAAAAGGAATGCAAAGGCACAAGGGTAGGCCAGCTTGGCTTGTTATGAGTACTGCTTTGTTGTGAAAATCTGCCCTCCAATTTGACTGAGATGCTGTGGTTGTTCCCCTTCCAGCATCATCCTCCATAGAGCACCCTCCCTGCCAGGGCTGGACAATCTTACTTTCCATCTCCAGAACCCAGCGCAGTGTCAAACCCAACATATTATTCAGCTACCAGATTTCTCTGCAGATTTGGCAGCTTGCTAAGGTACAAAGGTTATTCAACACAAATTATTGCTTAAGAATCATTTGCCTTTTCATAGCACACCATTTACATTTTCTAGAGATTTTAGCAAGGTTGTTCAAGGCACAGTAGGTATTATAATAACATATTCAATACATATTGAAAAGTCACCAGTTGTTTTATTTTTGCAGATTGAAGAGTGAATTTCACAGGATGAAGTAGATGTGTAATTTTTTAATACCTTGTAGTGATCTCAAAAAAAGAGCAAATATCATTATTTAAATTGGACAGCAAACTCCATCAGGAAAGATCTCCCTTCTGCATCAGAGATATTTCTGAGGATTTTGCAAGATATCCCCATCTATGCCTTTCTATACCCACCACTTCTCAGAGATCCTTCTGTCCATTTCATTCATTTTTCAGCCACATCACACATCCACACCAAATCCAGTGTCTGAACCTGCACCCCACTCACCTTACCGTCAACAGAAAGGTTCTCCTCCTCCCCCAAACCAAGGGGTACTGTTTCCATCGTGCTATGTTTGTTTAAGAAGAAATTTTAGACACAAAAAGAAACAAAAAGCCCAGAAAGAAAACCACAGCAGTGTGGCATCATTATAGGTGTGCCCTAAACAGACAAAAGCTGCTGTTGTAGAGATTATGAGTAATTTTTACAGAAGAGAAAACTTCATACAACGCTACAAAAACCCCAATTCCTTCAGTCAAATCTTGGGCTTTCATGTTTGCTGTCCTCTCAGTAAGGATTCCTTTGCTGCTTTGTGTATGGGTTTACTGCTGTCAGAGTGCCCCATATTCCCAGTGGTGTAAGGACTCTGCTGCCAGCAAGCTCTTCCTAGATATGAAGCCTCTTCAAGTGTCCAATGACTTTCTGGAGCTTTTTCTTCGGAGCCAAGTTGAGTGAGAACTACTTCTGCCACACAAAACCTCGAGTTTTCAATTTTGTTTAATTTAGGACCATCATTACTACAGTCCCATAGCATCTTCCAGAAATGGGGAAAGGAACAGAGAATCCTTCCTCCTCTCCCAAACGCAGCACTGTCCAGGGACACAGTGTGGAAGTGCTGTGCTCTTCTCTGATTTGCTACAGTCTATGCTTGGGAAGAGCAGTTAATGAAGCATGGGAAGAAACTTAAGTGCCTTAGTTCTTAGCACGTTGGTTTCACTGAGGGATCTTTTTTGTTTGTTTTAATGAGTCTCTTCTGTCTGACTGTCAACTCTGAAGCAAGTCTTTCTGCACAGAAAGCCCAAATTTTCCATTGCACAGAGACAACACACTATACCACCCAAGACTAAACGCAATGTGCAGTTATTTCCAGTTGGTGATGCCAGAAAACTCACACAAAACCACTGTGCAGGTGAGTAGCAAAGCCAGAATCAGAGCCAGGAGCTCTAGACCAGGTAGTTCCTCCTCTGCTAACCCCTTTCAAACAAACCACTGGACTTATAGGAAAATTCACCCCAAGCCCTAGACAGCTACATGTGGCAGAAGAAGGGAAAAGAGAAATAACAGTAGTAATAGGAGACAACTACAATCTCTAAGTCTTCACCATCCACACGCTGTACTTCCTAACAAGGCACCTCCATAAAAAGAAAAGCCTTTTTAACAATGCTGAGGATTAAACCTCAGAGAAATATGACAAAGAAAACCTTATTCAGAAACTCTGGGGATTCTTGGGGATTAATGACACTTGAAAGCAGAATAAACAACATAACTACAACAAACAACAATAAGGAGAAATCGGCACATAATGATGATTTATTTCTCTTACAAAAAAGAGAAAAATTGAACTATTTTGGGCGAACCAATTCCAAACCATCATTTTTTGGCTATAATAAACCTTTTATTTCGGATTAAACTAGAAACTAAGTGTTGCTTTCCAATTTGGAATGCATTTAGACTCTTTCCATAAAAGCAAAGGCTAGTGTCATAAGTGGACTTCACAGTGTGATTTCACAGCCCTGCAGAAGCTGCCTTGGGTTTGCACCACAGATCTCTGTTCTGGCCAACTCTCTACCCTGGAAGTGAGAAATTCTTGCAGAGATGCACTGAGTTGGGGTGGGTGCTGCAGCCTGAGGTACCACCTCTCTCCCCACTACCCAGGCTCCTTTCAAGTCCACATTGATCTCCATGTGGGCCTGTAGGTTGATCTTACAAAAGCAGTAAGTACATCACTGCATCACTGATATTAATTATGATTTAAGTTAGTATGATTAATTAAAACAGTGTATCCTGAGCTCATCTTCCTTTTCATTTCCATTTGTGTTTTTTAAAGCTGTTTTCCCAAAGTAAGAAACTTGGTGCTTTCTTAAATGATCAGGAGAATACATTATTCAGCATCTAAACGCAATAAGCAATGACGCAGATTAAATGTACTGTTATTCAGAATTTTAATTCTTACATTAACTTAGGCAAAAGTGATTTACGTACATTTTGCATTTCATAGACTTTTTTTTCAGGTTTTAATTTGCCACGCTGTGTAGTGATGGAAATTTGAATTTTAATTCACAACATACAAAAATACGCTTACATAACTGCCTCTATCTAAAAATTAACTTTAAAAATATTACAAAAATAGAGATTAAGTATCATCTGCCCTCCCACTGAACTGACAGACTCTAAACTTGGTCTCCCTCACAGCTTCAGAGCTAGCAGGTCTCCTTGATTACATTTTTATTCATAATTAGACCACTAGGGAAAAAAACCCAAAACTTTATGCTTATTCTATTCAGTCCTCATATTTTGAAATTACACTATTCAAATGATGTAAGTGAAAGAAGAGGAATCAGTGCAGCTCTCTGCACTTCTGCAGGAAGAGGCAACAGTGGTTTAATACTTAAACGCAAACTACTTTCAGACTTCCACCTTTTTTGTGAGTAGACATTTGTTGTAACTTCCAACATCCAGCATGTAGCACTGACTAAAGTATTTAGTGAAGGTAGATTTTAACAATTCCTTTTTAAAGATATAAAACAAGAAAACAAAACCTTCAATCAGCCAAGCAATGAGCTGTAGCACACACTGACAAAGGCTCTCAGACTAAAAAATATAAAATACAGTTTATATATTATCTTTTATATAGGACTTTTAGGGCTTTTTATAAAGGACTAGAGAAGTTATCATCCCCTTATACTCGGCACCGGTCAGGCTGCACCTTGAGTACTTTGTCCAGTTCTGGGCCCCTCAGTTTAAGAGAGATGTCGAGATGCTGGAGTGTGTCCAAAGGAGAGCAACGAAGATGGTGAAGGGGCTGGAGCACAAGCCCTATGAGGAGCGACTGAGGGAGCTGGGGTTGTTTAGCCTGGAGAAGAGGAGGCTCAGGGGAGACCTTATTGCTCTCTATAACTACCTAAAAGGAGGTTGTAGGCAGGCAGGGGTTGGTCTCTTCTCTCAGGTGACCAGTGACGGAACAAGAGGACATGGTCTCAAGCTTCGTCAGGGGAGGCTTAGGAAAAAATTTTTCACTGAAAGGGTGATTGGCCATTGGAATGCGCTGCCCAGGGAGGTGGTGGAGTCATCGTCCCTGGAGGTGTTTAAAAACAGATTGGATGAGGCGCTTAATGCCATGGTTTAAATGACGAGTGGGTGCTAGTGTTGGGTCATAGGTTGGACTCGATAATCTGAGAGGTCTTTTCCAACCTTGTGATACTGTGATATAGTTATGCTTTATCAAAAGTAAAACCTAACCCCTAAATCCTTCCACTAGACTGTTTTCTTACATTGTTTTTTTCACCCCAGGTGCACTGACATGTTACTTACTATTAATAAAAGCACATTTGAAAAAAACTTTCTCTCTTGTTTCAGAACGAGACCTATACATTGATTTCATTTCCATAATTCACATTTACAAAGGTACTGATTTCTGATTTCATTCATGATTTGGCACCTGATGCTGCTTCTAACCAAGTACCAGGTAAAGAACCCAACTGCTGAAGCTGCACAGCCATAAACTGACATGTAGCTATAGAAGTATTTCAACATCCATAGCAAGACTTCAAGGAGAAAATGCATTTCTCACACCTCTCACCTATTCCAAGCAGTATTCAGAATAATGGTCACGTAATCAGATCCAGTGAAAGCAGAAAATAATCTAATAATGGCTTTCTTGGCCTACAATTCTTCCAACACCTGTTTTGCCTGCTGTGTTTCATATTTCATAGCTCCCTTAAAAGATAGTGCTATTTGCTTAGAGTTCTCAGTTTAAACAAGCCTGCTGAGTATGCCATTAATAAAGTCCCACTAACAGAGACATGGGGATAAAAACAAATAATTACAAACACACTATTCAAGATCAATTTTAATCCCCTGTTAATTCCATTACTTTTGCTATTTGTTTTACATTTAACTGTCTTTAACTGTCTGCTCATTTTTTATAAAATAAAAAAGAAAACCTTGATAATGAAGCATTTTGCTTTTTTATTTCTTAACCCAGCCAACATCAGACTGGTGATACCCTCCCATCTAAGCCTTCTCTGCTGCCTCATAAGACATCCTTCTCGCACCAATACACTTGACAGATGTTCAAGATGGTTAAGTTGCAACTAGTGCTTGGAAGAGCTCTACCAGTTCCTTCATCAGGATTGTAGATGGAGTTTCACCCTCACCATAAGAAGGCAAGTACTCAGGCAGCACATGCAGTCCAGGAATGAGACCTGCCAAAAAACTGTTCCAGGGTCTTGTGCTGCTCAAGCTCTTGCTAACATCTCCTGCAGTCCAGCTTCACGGGATCACTCCTGCAGTGCCATTCCAACACTTCTCCTATGCAACTTGCTTGCCCTAGCACTGAGATGCTATATGCACATGCCACAGAAGTTCCCCTACTTCTTGCAAGTTTTCCACCGGTCTTTTGCAAAACTGTTCTTGAGTTACTCCTGCCAAGTGACTGGCATGCTTATAGGTTTGCTCCCTGCAGCACAGAGGGAAGAGAGGTAAGATCAGGGGAAGAGAGGTGGGGAAAGATGCAGCAAGAGTGGGCAAGACAGATTGCTGAGAGACAAAAAGATGGGGACGTAGCTTGTTAGAAAGAAAACAAGTTAGTTTTTCTAGATTTTGTGTTAGTCTAGTCCTGCGTCAAATCCCGTGAAGGCTGGCCAACCTCCATTAGTGAAGCAGTCAGCCCATTGCATATTTCACTTGGGGATTGCTGTTTCATTTCTGGAGGCTTTAAAGACACCTGCTAGATCTCTCTGCTACCATGGCCAAATATTGCGTACAACTAAAAATATGCTTTGTTTATTTAAACGAAGCTTGTAACAGGCTATAGGACTTGTGGACCAATGTCAACAGCAGTGAAGCTCTGCTTACGCAGACAACAGGTGCCATGAAAGCAAGCGCGCTTCCCTCCCTCGGCACGTACCAGTACTCTGGCAGCAGAAGAAAAGGGAAAAATCCACAGGATAAGAGAGGGCAGGTCTGAAGGCTCAAGAAGGCCAAGGTTCAGAGGCTTCAGCCTCCCTTCCCCAGCACCTTGCTATCCACATTCATTCTTGACTGTGAGATAAGATGATGCTCCTTGGCACTAAGATCTTGCTAAGTGCTACATTTTTAGGAGATCTTCCAGTGTAGGAGTCTCCTTCTGGACCACACCCCAGCATTTCTCTTGCTCCATGACCCTGAACTCCAGCCATGCTGGATGGCTGGTCACACACCAGCTGCAACTATGGGATCCCAAGCTGTGAGGAGCCCTGCAACACAGCTCTGTAGGCATGTGAGATGCAGCACAGCTGCAGGAAAGTGTTAAATGAGCATCCAAAGCATGAGTCACACATTCCCCGCACAGGCTGCACGCTAGGGAGACAGGCCAGTCTAGTTTCTTCTCTTTAACCGCTGCATACACTCACTGTTGTTTTGAGCTAGCTACTCTTCCACATTTAGTCAGTACACCTTCCTACGAGATACCCTGTGCTGGTGGGCAGATGATGTTTTGGGGAGGAAGGAGCAAGAAGTCTCATCTTACAAAGATGAGACTCCCAACATGAGCATTTGGATGGAAACACAAGTCCAGAGACTCCAACCCTGGCCCTTTATAGATAAAAAGCCAAAGAGATCCTGGGAGTAAAGTGCCATGGATGGTAAATCAGAACAAGAGCTCCAGAAAGAAAAAAGAGAGGCTGTGTGAGTCTGTCCTCACAACACCAAATATAATCCACATAGGACACTAAAAGAGGTTAGAGCAAGAATATGAATAGATGTTTAAATAGACTGTTGTCATCTACTGCATCTTGCAAATCTAATCAGGAGTAACTAATACTGCAAAAAGCCTCTTTCAATGGCATCCGATGTAGCATTTAATAGTCATTTTGCAAAGGCTATCACTTTCCTGCTCCCTTTTTTGGATGTGTTTAGTTGATGTTTCACATCAGGTCCTGCTCCTGTCCCAGTGCATATTCATATCAGCTTATGACCTTCTGGACAACAGGATGTTCCTTTACTCACAGTGTTGGACTGTGGCAGATGCACATCTCTGAAAGTAAATACAAAACACCAGCAAGTATCTGGATAGGTTTACCCAGCCTTTGCCACTTAACCTCAACCTTACAGTCAGCTTCAGCAACCAGTGGGGTGGCATAATCTTCAGATCAGATTTGTGGAGCAGGATCCTGAGTTAACAAAAGTGTCCAAAAGAAAAGTAAATATGTACATTACCTAAATTCAGTTTGATAAAGCCCTGTAGATGTGTTTAGGACCTAAGCTATCACAACGCTTTGAAGCACATGTTTTGAATCAAAGCATGCACTCAAGTTCTCTATTAAACCAGCGTCCATGTCCTGATTTTAGGTCCTCTTCCTACCTAGCACTGAAGTTCATGGAGGCCACCTGATCAACTGGAGAGCTAAACTAGCAGAGTTTGCAAAATGAGGATCAGATCCTCCACTTCCCAAGGACAAAGGGGTTAAAGTCAACAGTGCAGGAGGTGCCCAAATACAAACACAATGGAGGAAATGTGAAATCTAAAAAATTATCAGTAAACAGGACAATTTGCTGACAATTCAAGAAATCTTTATCTAAACTGCTATTGTCCTTCATGAGGACACTTGCAGGCAGAATAAGGTAGTTACTTTTAAGCATGAAGACTTACAGGCAATGTTAGACACATATTTAGATGTGTATACAGTTAAGGACTTGCTTCAAAGCTGGCTAAAGCCAGTGGGCCAGAGAACAGTCTTAGAACCTCAAATTTAGGTACCTTGTAAAAATAAAAAACCCCATGTATTTGTGATTGTGACTGAATACAGCTAAAGGGATCTGTTTTTTTCTAATTATATTTATTTGGAGACTCTTTTTGATTTAAACACTCACTAGAGTAGACTGACTAAAATTAGGTTTGCAAATATGCACCAAGAGACACAAGGTTTCACATGACTCATCTAGTTCTAACAGCCTCTCTGATAGATTAATGGAGGAATCCTCAACAAGGATAATAATTTTCTCAATAAAGGCAGAAGATTTAAAGTAACCGTGTTACGAGCAATAAAAAGATACTGTATTTGCCCTGAGGCAGCACATTAATTTTCAAGGCATACAGCAATAGAAAACCTCATATCTGGAAAAAGTACTTTTTAAATATTTTCCTGGAAAGGTAGTTAAATCTGAATGAATGTGTTAAAGCCTAGATATCCTCACCTCCTGGCACAGGTGGGCTTTGCTGAGAATTCCCATCATAAAGCACTGTGACATGTAAATATACAAGCAACTTTGTCCCACAGGGGCAATCTAAAAGAAAAATGCCTAAGTAGAAGAAGTTTCTTAAAAAAGAGTGTCTCAACCTTAGCAGGTTTGCACCACGGGAGACTCTTTATCCTCATTTTGCAGGCAGTGAATTTGTTTTGCCTGAAGTCACCCCAGTGCTAGCACAAACCTAGCAAGAAACCCCACATCCACCCAGGCCCTGCTCCCAATCCACTCACCACATCCCACCATCTCCTTTCTGAAATCCACCCTGACTGTGGGTCTCATTTTAGAGATGGGAATTATAATAAATCTAACAGTGTTCTGCACTAAAATGCTGAAGTTGCTGAGATCTGTACTTTCTACCTTAGTTCTTCTAACTCGTGCCATAAACGCCTCAAGCTCTCCAAAGGCTGGACCAAGACGGAACACTGCTAGAACAATTCTCTTCATTTTAGTGCCTCCAAGATCATGCAAGCAGGCAGCAATATTACAATAATCTGAGATGCAGGGGGCTCTCTGTGATGACACATTCCAGAAAATTTGACCAGTTAATCAAAACAACACTGGGTGATGTACATCAGTGAAGGAAAGACAAGTTGTTTCACAGACAAGGATGGCTGAAGTACAAATATTGCGCCTCTCCTGCAAACAAGAAATGTGACTTTAAGTTTTGTGCTTACAACTCAGTTAAAATTTATCCCAGCAATAATAAAGCTGTGATCATGCCAATGCAGACTCTAAGTTCAGCCTAGCTGACTGCTTCCTGTCCAGATGAGTTTCACAGACTCTGCACAATCCCACGTTGCCCAGGAGCATCAGACAACAGCATACTGATACAGTGGCAGCCACACCCCCACTGACAGCTGCAGAAGGTCTTACTGGTACTTTTAGGTCAATGTTAGACAGCTAACAGGCAGGGAAGGTAGGCAGAAATTACATGCCTGGGGCTAGAACTGACAGCTGACGGAGCTCGGGAGGGGTAAAAAATGATCCATACCAAGGAAGGAAGCCTTGGAGGCTGAGACAGGGGAGGCCATGGAAGGAGATGGAATGGTTTCCTACTTTCAAAAGGATTTAGAAGTCCTGAACTTTTCACACCACTTACCTACCTATCTTCTATTTATGACTAGACTCCTGGGTCTTTAGGCCAGTAATGGCTTCAAACTGGGTAGTCAGAAGACAGAATGGCAGAACACCCGAAATTGTTCTTTGTACTGTACTCCCACAGGTGTAACTCATCTGGTACCCCTAGTCCTCCCTTCTTCCACAGGCTCTTGCGTGCCTTCTGTGAGGAGCTCTCACCTCGGGAACAAGGTGATACAAAACTACCCTGGTCTCTGAACTGTCAAGGCAGGCCAAAAACAGCTGCTGATGCTGCAGGCTGCAGAATAGAATAGGCCTGTATAAAGCAGGGTCATTGTGATAAGAGAAAGGAAAGTTACTGTTTCAATGGCTTAACTGGTGTAATTGGAGATACCACACCTCTTTTTATTGTTATAGAAATATGAAAGAGTTACATCTCATTCTATTTCCCACCTTACACCCAGAAACATAACAGCACCAACATTGCACTTACTGGGAATAACTCCATTTTCTCTGCAAACAAAAAAAAGTCAAGGAACTTTACATTCTTAAAAATGAATTGAGATTAGACTTGACATATAGAAGCTTCCAAACTGGCAGGCCCTAGGGCTGCGAACTTTGCAGTCCCAAGAGGGCATCTGTGCAAGTTCAAATAAACGAAGTACAAGGAAATTGCATAAGTTGACCTCCTCTTCTCCTCTTCCATGCTTCACTGAGCAGGCATTCATGAAGAGGAGTAAAATATTATAACCAAAAGCCCAGTCCTTTGCAAGGAAACTCACTGAGGCAGCTGGTCTCCATCCCAGCTTAAGAATTCAACTCTGTTGGCTGGACCCTGACATAAGCACATTACCTTTGTCTTTCTTTCTTTATATGACTTCATAACCCTTCACATGTCTGCAGATGAATAAAACCTCTTTGCATAGCGACTTCTCATTTCACTTGCAGACTTAGGCACCAATCTCAAAGTGGGGAACTGAGTCCAGCAAGCCAGTAAATGCATCTTTTCTTTCTTTCTTAAAGAAGTGCAACACAGCATTTTCTGCTAGAACAAAGGCACATTTGTTCTGCACCTTTTGAACAGGTGCTTCTAGAAGAAAAATATCTACCACTAAAATTAAAGGTAGCTGCTTAACTACATATCTTTTTTGTCAGCCATTCATTTCAAAATGAGAATTTGTTGCCACATGATGCCATATTAATACTGCATTGCCCTCAACCAGACCATTCGTGTACTCAACCAGCTGCTTTAAATAACTGCCTTCTTTAAAAGTAAGTCAAACAGATTATGTGTTTTATTATAGCCAAATTTCACTGTGAAGTTCATTCTCTCCCATGCCATAACTGGCAAGAACTACCAGTTCATTTCCAAATTAAATAAAAAACCCAAAACCAACCCACTCTTACTAAAGGGACAGCAACTAGAGCCTTGTAACTGTAATAATAATGTTAGCACAGTAACACTAAAATTATTTACAAATTCATCTGCTTAATAGTTGATAACACAGTTGGCAGCATGCGCCAGTAGACAGTCAAGTTGAGTCACTCTGCAGCTGGCAAGAACAGGGGAAAAAGAGATCAGCTCCTGGGACAAACAGGTAATCTTAGCCTTCAGTACAACGTAGGTTCAATTGCTGTAACTACTGGCACTTGCACTTTTAAAAACATAGCAGCATCTCTCAGAGAGAGACACAGAAGCTTAGTGAGGTATAAAAAGGGATATGAGATTTCCTCTGCCGGAGCTCAACTGTTAAAACACAAAGTTATCAGTTATCCTTGTGAGAAGGAATTAAAAATGTAGACTAGATGTAATGGGCCCATCTGCCTAAGCTCTTAGAAAGTATGAACCATGTTCAAGCTCCATGCTTAAGCTATCTGCTTTCATTATTCCTTGTTATTTCACTGGTTAATGAAATATAAGATGAATCTAGCACAGGAATAAAGTAGTACTGCATGGAGAAGATCCCTAGCTACTCTACACAAAACAAAGCAGTTTGAGACTTTGACAGGAGATGTCAACGGGAGCAGAGAGATTATTTTCTAGAAAGGAATTCCCTTTTCAATGTTTGGGAACTATTGCACCAATGAAACTGCACTGGTCTAGAACGACTTTTAAAAAAAATACTTGGGAAAAACAAGTGGTTTCAGGCAAATGTCAACTTTCACAGCCTCATTAGTTAATTGATTCAAAGCGTAAAGGTAAAAACATCCAGCTGAGATGACAAAAGTTACAGACTGAGAAGCTCAGCATACACTTTGACACATCTACTTTTATGTTTCAGTTGTTCACTACATTGGGAACCTTATTCCCTACAATTCTCTCCACAACTTCTCCAGCATCCCAACGGGCAGGTAAGTAAATCGTGAAAGAAGCTATTCTCAGTGCCTTCTTCATTTGGATAGGTTTTACTACCCAGGTATAGGTAGCTCTTTGGACTTTTAAATATGTCTTTCCCTTGGAAAGGTTTGTGACACTGCAGTATAGACATTTCAGTGGTTTAGGTGATACTATATATCCAAAATAGAGCCAAGGTACAGCAAATACTGGCAAACTACAAGACACATCATACAACTTAGCATACAGAGAGGGCTTTTATAAACAGTCTGTATGAAGTCAGAGGGATGTTCACTATTAGTTAGGATAAATTAACCTGAGAGTACTGATGTAGTAATGCTTAGAGAACCCTGGTAAAAGTGGTCTTCAGACAGCTGTTTAAGCATCACAGGCACTGAAGTAGAAAATATATATATTTTTTTTAAGGAGAATTTAAAGAAAAGTTAAAGAACAAGGACATCCTGAGAGATGCTGCAATAATCAAAGAAACAAAGAACAGAACTTCTAAATGTTCACTACCATCTTGTTTGAAGAGGTGCAATCAGAACTGTGTGAAACATGTCAAGTAACACTGAAACCATTCTGTATTTCTCTGTTTGTACCCCAATCACAAACCAAGTCCTATCTTGAGTAACAATACTATTACAAGGAAGACTATTGACTCCATTTCCTGAAATAAAAAGATGCGATCAAGCAATAAAATTAATTCAAAAACGTGATCTCGCCCAAGTCAACAAGACAGTACATGGGTCATTCCCATGTTTGTGCTCTGAAACTGTACTTAAATCTAATGGATGAAAAAACACAAGGGACAGAAGCTGAAGTAAAGATGTCAAGAAAAGGAAAATGCTACATGCAAAATCCCATTATAAAAAAAGGTAAAGTGCTGTAAGCCACAATTGAGACCAGAATGACATATTAGAGCTGTTTACACTGTCCTGAGTTCTGCTTCACTTCACCCAGCCCCAGACAACCTCTAAGTTTTAGTTCTTCATTTGGACTCCTTCAAAATCAGGAGAAATCAAAGTATTTCTAGAGGATGGTTCAGTAGGCAGCTAAAACAGGTCAGACAAATCGTGTTAGCAGCAGCTTTTTCTCTCCATGGATTACAGAAGGACCCTACAGGGGCCAGGTCAGATGTAGATGTTCAGAGTTAAGGGAAATAAAACCCATCTCAGACAGCTGCACAACTGCATCCTCTCATGGCTGAAAGTGTGGCTAATTTCCACTGCAGAAAAAAAGCCAGAAGTAGAAGACAACCAGTTTTCTCAAGACAGATCTAAAATCTGGATTTCCAACAAGGAAAGGTCTTTCTTCCCATTTCAAACATTTGTATTAAGGGTTGAATCATGTTTCCTATTTCCAGCACTACATCTAACTGGAAATCTGACCTTTGGCATGTCATTTAACCTCATTTTCCCTACTAATTACAAAGTAGAGATACTTATAAAAACTCTGCAAGAACCCTGAGTCTTAATTGATGAACATCTTTAAAATATTCTGGGATTCCAGGGCCTCTCATCAAAACCAAGATCCTATGAACTGTTATATGCACACTATAATGATTACTATTACAAAGACACCATTTATCTGATATTTACCCTTAAAAATGCTTAAATAAATCTGCATGTGCTTTTTTTGGACAGTCCTTCTCAATGGTATTCACATGACTATTTCTTGGAGATTTGTTCCTTCTGATCTGACATCTTGCAAGTTTACCACCATGTTCCCTTTTGGTTAAAATCATGTACTAATAAAAAGTCTTTTTTTCGCTTTCTGCCTAAATATGGTTATATGTAAATAGATCAATATATATAAAAGTCCACACATTCTGCCATTAAGTTTAGCAAACAAATAGATTTGAATTTCCTTAATGTAAACAAATCTGAAGCCTTTTGCTAAACCTAATGGACAAATATGAATAATTCCTGTCTAGAAGCCACACCTGAATCACTGTACAGAGTAACTTGGGCTAGAAATCAAAACAAAGTGTCATTATCTTCATCCTCTATTCTCACAACCCCAGTAAGGAAAGCTCAGGGAAAGCGCTCACATAATACAAATGCTTACATTTTAATCTGGAAACAGCTTCCATTTATAGCATGATGTAGATATACAGACACAAAAATATATAGACAAAGAAAAATGTATATGTGTATATATACACCCACACAGTGTGCAAGCTGTACAGAGAGCAAGCATCCTTGGATTAGTGAGACAAACACCTGCAGGGCCACCGGAGCCAGGACCTTCCTCACCAAGTGCCACTCTCAGAATACCCTGTACCTCCACTTCTCTGGCTTTAACACACAGATCAGTAACTGTCCTTCAATATTTATGGATGAAAACATCTTTGCTCATTTTAATTATTGTCACATAATACCTCTCACTGGAAAAAGCCATGGGAGTGATCCTGCACACGCCCCATCATCTCGCACAGAGCAAAGAGGGATGAGTTCCCATGACTTGCAGAAATCTGAGGGCATCCCACCAGCAAGGCAGGCTGCTGCCTGTACATTGCCACGTTGAGGGGAAGGAGACAACAAGGAAAACTTTTTGAGGAAGGTGAGTGTCAAGGCAGACTTCTGCAGCCACAATGATGACATAAGAGGTGCTGCAGTGAAAGCAACCCCCTGAGAGCAATGAAGATCAGTTTCAGCCTACTTACTCATCAGATGCAAATTTTCCCGTGTCCACAAAGTTGTGATCACATCACTACTGGCTACCTCTTTTTCTTTAAACTGAGACCCCTCTGTCCCATGAGAGCTTCCAGCTCTCATGCAGGGCTGTCCTCAGTGAGGAGCAGACAGAGCTCCTGGCAGGTACCGCGCTGTGATGCTTGCGGTCTAGAGCACAGCGCCCCGTGTCCACAGGCACACTTGTACCATTTCTGGTAGCATCTGCACTAAATCTCAGCATTAGAGACAAATCCTCAGTTCTCTGGCACAACCATCACTGTCAATTTTGATCCCCTCTCGAGGTTACAGAGATTTCTGGATTGAAAACTAGAATCTGCATGCTAGACACTGACTACAAAAAAACAGATGACTCCTCCAGCCCGTGTTCCTGGATGAACAGCTTTCAGTGACGCACATTTCTGGGAGCTGCAGCAAGCACTATTGTGAGACGCTGTGATTCCAGCAAAGCCAGTGCACCTGAGCCTCCTCACTTGTCCACTCACTCTGTCCCCACTTGCCATAGCTTGCTTGAACATCAAAGTAAAACATGAAGTGACAAGCAACACCTGTTTCCACAGCTATTTTCCGCGCTCAGCTACATCTAATCCTTGCTTCATTGCCTCCTTTAAAGTTTAATAATGGTTTCAGTGAGCAGTCTTAGTCAAGTTTCTGACTTTTTTTTTACTTAATGCTTCCATGGCTGAGCTCAGACATCTGAAGGAATCTGGGTTTAAGTAATCTGCTCAACACAGACAGCCCTAGAAATATGCTTTCTGCTCATCATCATCTTAAACCACGAGTGCAAAGCTGCAGTACGGTGTGTATTTTTCCACTGTGGCAATGCAATGGCAGGGTTTTGCTTCCTTTGCATTAGTTTTTATTAACAGCTCCTCTACCAGATGGACTCAGTGAAGTATAAAGCAGAATGTATGTCTCAAAATGCATTCTTAAAATTCAAGTTTCTGTTCATGGTACCCACCAAAAGACTCTGTATCGTCCTTTTAAAGGACTGAGAAACAGCTAAAAGATGTGAGTTAACAGATTAGTTGTTTTAATTTACATACATGTAATTTACAGATGTACAATTGGCAGATAAGAATTTCAAAACCTGCATCCCCAAGCTGAGGCTGCCACCCTAAAAATCACCTCAACAGCCAGAAAGACCCCAGATACTTCAGCCAGAACAAACCAAAAAAAAGCAAAGCAAAACACATTCCAGACATCAGAAGCCAAATCATGCATCTACAGGGAAAACCAGTCCATATCTGACCCCTTGCTCTCCCCTCACCCACGCACAACAGCAGCCAGCTGAAATCCCCAGCATTTTGCAATCGAGGTTACCCTGATGTAGACCCAGAGTCACACAAGCGTGGCCAGAGCTCAAAAGAGACATGGGAAGCTGCAGGGACTGAGTTCACACCCACACCCAACTCTTGTGCACTTAGAAGCATAAATGTGATCCTTCCTGGAGGGAGAAAATTATACCTGCAAGGAGTACAACTGCAGAGGGAGCTGAAGTGACGACAAGCGCATGGCGTCTCTCTCCAAACAACTTCTCCATTTCCTAAGTCCTAGTGCTAGGAAATCATGTTGTATTTCAGGATTGATTTTCTCTTACTTCAACCTTCAAAACTAGGATACTGTGACATTTTTATCAGCAACATCAGGATATTCCATAACAAATCAGACTTCTTTTTAAATATAAAATTAGCTAGCTACCTTACATGTGCTGTACCCTGTGGGTACGTAATTTTCACCTTCTTCGGTAATAGGACTTTTTTTTTCTCCTCCTTTTCACACTGTACTTTATAAATAGTTTAAATAAATGCCTAACTTTGATTAATGAGCCTGTGCTATCTGAGTTTGGAAATTACCACTGGTTATTCAGAGTAGCTAAAAATTACTATAAGGGAACTATTGACATGAATGTGTTACCTTTTATTAGCATCAATAATCTTGTCTAACAAGCCAGTACAGTCTTTAAAGGGTCATCTTCAACATTTGAGGGTGATCCTTTTCCAAAGGCAGTGGTGGGGTTTTCCCCACCCTTTGTGTTACTAAGTACTTAGGACTCCTACAGCATTTGCTGTTTCTCTTGCAACAGAAACGTCTCAATACCAAATCGAATGAGTCCAGTTGCAGCATATAGCACACCTACACTTGACTCAATGGACTGCCTAACTAATTTTAAAGCATCGTGAAGCTTGGGCTATATTCTCCATTTTCAAAGGCTATATTCTCCATTTTCAATGGTGTAATTATCTGGCTTAACTGAGACATGTACCTATTTATACCCAAGAGGTACTGTAACTGTACATGACCTAAGGCACAGGCTCTAGGCAAGAAAGTTGTTCCCTGGTGACAAGGTCCCACGAAAAATGCATTTCATTTGCTTTAACACCATCTATCTGGGTTTCTTGACTTTGTCCCTCTTGTATGTGTTTCTGAAAAGGCTTTGACCACCATTGCCTACCTATACTGCTCCATCAATTGCAAACATTTAATGATACATCTTACTGATGTTGTAAAAATCACACACAGGATATTCTAGCTTGCCAGTTTTAGTGTGTTTCTGTGGAAGAAGTCTTCATCTTTCAGTCTTATTTTCCTACAACACAATGGACAGAAAAATCATAAACTTAAGAAAACAGCAGCTTCTACAACCTAGGATCATAATGCCTGTTCCCTCCATTCTGCAATACACACAGAAAAGTTTAGCATCACATTTTCCACATTGTTTAGCACCGAAAAATAAACATAAATTTTCAAATAATTTAAATATTCCACATCTATGTAAGCCTTTAAAGACAGAGGCCAATTTTCTACATAAATAGCATCCAGCTGGTCCTCCTCTCTGGAATAATCAGAACAGATACATGCTCTTGTGAAAATCTGATCCATGTAAAACGCATTTTTCTTAATTTTTGAAATATGGTTCTTAGATTTCCATTCCCCAATTAAAAAACAAACGTGACTTTGATCTCAAATAATTTGTAATGGATGTCAAAAAGAGTCTTATCTGTTACTTCCACTTTAACTTTATAAGAAACAGCCCCTTCTAAACAGCAACAAATCTGTGCTAGCTGGGCAGAACAGTGTTAACTACATGAAATGCAGTTAGCATGAAATGACATCAGAAAGTGCTGTCTCATCAAGCAAAGACGATTTGTGGAGGCAAGGTTTGTAGGAATAGTTCTTTTATTAGACCAATTCTTACAGTCAGAAGAAAAGACAAGCTTTTTGATATAAAACCCTCCTTCAGTCTGAAACATAAGTTTTAATCATCTCTTTCCCTAAATTTTTATCTGTCTTTTTCTCCTTTTATTTCATTCAAGCTGTTGTTTCCCCCTTTTTTCTTTTCTCCCACAGACAAATTTAATGGGAAATTAGGCTGAGGCTTTATGACATTGCTAACAATTGATACTTTAATGAAAATAAAAGTAGAAGTTTTTCTTCAGAGAACTATCTGTCTTCTGGGTGACTTTGATATTTTCTTAATTTCTTTGTTTGAAACTTCCTTTTCAGATCTGTAAAGAGCTTGTGTAATCATAAGCTTGCCTGGTTTTGCCAATTATAGAAGCTGGTTTAATAAAAGATATTTTCTCTCCCTTCAAACACTGCCTCATTTATATCCCTAGACCGTGACCGCTACAACAGCACTACAATAGCATGTTTTTTGGAAATACATCAGTTTCCATAAAGACAGCACAGTCTCTTATGCCCTGTAGCTAAATGTCTAAGACACTCGCCTGGCATGTGGACAACCCAGATTTAAAAACAATTCTGTGTGATTTTAGGAATGATTTTCATCCCAAGTCATCCAGATACAGTCAAAGTAGAATTTTAAGTTAAGTCTTCATATCCCGACTCAGCACAGGGACACCACACTGCCTGACTGATCCAGGCTAAAACAATCACTACATCGGGGAGCAACAAACTGTATATTTTTACCACTGAAAAGCTGGAAAAAAATATTCTCATTCAGTTTCAGATTCAAAACCTCAACTCTATGTCTGTGAAACAGAGTCATCATCCTTGCGCCCAGCCTAGCAATCAACTTTGCTGGACCATTATCCCCCAAATTTCATGGCACTATCAATGCAATATCAAGATCATCACCTACACACTTCCTTTGCCTGCGAATGTTTTCCTCTATTTTCCTGTCACACAGGTCACTTTCTTCTTCAGAGCTCAGCTTTGCTTTCATGGCACCTAGATAGAAAGAAATAGGCTATTTCACGGACTTCAGTCTCCTCACCTTCCCCTGCTCTATATCAGCTACCGTGAAGAGCGACCAAGTATCACCTTTCTCTATCTGCTTTTGAAAGGTAATCCTACAAACACCCAATGGACAAACTTGCCTTCAAATAACCTTGCCTGAGACACACTAGTCTCTAGCAGGATGCAGCAATGATTTCCAAAGGAGAAAGAACCAGCGGTGCTATGCAGCCCAAAGCACAGAACTCAACCCAAGCCCCCCAGGTTGGCATAAGGAAGCACTCCAGCTGCTGGTCAGCTAGTAATCTGCAACTATAAATACCAATTAAGGGGAAGAAACTCTAAATATTTGATTTTAATTCTGTGTAATCTTGTGAGCCAACACAGCAGCATATTAACATGAAGAAACTTCAACATTTGTTTTTGAACTTTGCTTTTTCAACTGTACTGCCGGCTCCTTTTTCTTTTCCCCTCTCTGTATGTTTTAACCTAACCTTCAAGAAGCATGAGCCACTTAAATCACGGGGGCTTTAACCTCAGTTTAAAGGCAGCTGATCTAAAACACACAATGTTTTATGATCCCAAGCTGGGATAACTGAATGGACACACTTTGCTCAGAAGGTCTCTGAGGACGCAAAGCATCAGGCTTGTGAAAATTTTACAGCTAAAGGAGAGTTTGAGAGACAGCTCTGGGCACAGGCTCTTGTGTCGGAATGGCAGGGATCAGCTTTTCATAGTTTCTGCTTTTCTCACACAAAATCTCAATGGGAGAGTGAAAGGTTCATTCCTTAAAAGCACACTGGATGAAAAATGCTTCTAGTGCTTCTTCTTGCCAGTTTTTTCCCCCCATAAGCACCATACCTTCTTCACGTTTGGCAGTTGAACACAGAGCTTTACACCCCCATTATGAGAACGGGGTTTGAGCTGGTGCCATGCATAGTCAGCCTTTCCTAGCAGATGATTTTGTGAGATCCATCCTTCCTTCCTGTGCAAAGAGAGGCACGGGAGACCCCATCCAGGTCTGTGCTCTGATTCCTGCAAAAATCAAACCAGTTCCTGAAAGAACAAGGTTCGTAGTCCAGCCGATCTCATGCTGGAAAAAGTAGGGAAAAAGTTTTCCCCTTCAAAGTTCACAATGACCTCTAAGAACTAAAGCATATTATAGGAAGAAGCCCCCATATCCTCCAACAACCTTACAAACAGCAGAAATAGGAAGACCAGCAATTTGATCTGCTTAGCTTTGCTCCACAAGAAAAGACAAGACAGAAGTCAGACATCCACATCATCCTGTGGCTAAACTTAAGGGCAGGGACGGAGATAATCAGCATCTCTGGAAGACACCAGGATAGCAAAATCAAGCATCTACCCCTAAGAAGCTGGCACTGCAGGTAAGAAGCAGTGGGCAGCAGCTGTCTTCCATGAAAGTTAAACTACAGTGCTCCAAATCTCTTTAGACTTTACACTCAAGGCTTGGCAGAAGCAGGCAGGATTGTGAATTACTTGCTCTAATGGGTACCCATAGGTGGATTTAAGAATTATCATAAATTCTGTTCTTTAAAGAGGCCATCTGCACTCCTGTGTTTGTTTTCATTTTAAAGATTGACATCAATTTCCATGTGTCTTGATAAATAGCTGCAGTTCTGAAAAGTCTGTCCGGATCCTGAATAAACAACAGCAGCCACTTCTTGTTTGTGAATATTACTACAAGGATGGGTAAAAAAAAGATGCGGGTGGTGGTGGTATAAAGATTTATAGGAAACGAGAGAGACAACAGAAGAAGACAAAATACAGGTTATCACACCTAGAAAGTAAAGAGAACCAAGAGAAAATATCTTGGTTTATCAAATGTGTTATACTGCAGTAGATGTCGGTACCCTAACCAAGCCTTTGACACTAGTGAGACGGTTGCTTTTTAGGGTGTACAGTTGGACCATGGAAAAGATGGGAACACTTAACACTTCCACAGTCAGCTCCACATTTCAGGCACCTAAATACACACACCCCCAGAGAATTTACATTGATTTTAATGCGACTGGAATTTACCTCCTAACATATACACCACAGCTGTTCTAATCCAATGAATATCCTGGGATAAATCTCCTTTCACATTTATATCTAGGACAAGACTACACTCCCAGGCAGTAGAATATTTTCCTCTTCAAATCTGGCCAAACCTAACCCCGCAATCTCTAACAAAGTGTCTCTAGTTATTTTTCTCTTCAGCGGAAACATTACAACATAGCCACTATGAGAATAGTGTGTGCTTATCTTCATTCCCAGCAATCATATTCTCATATTACTGCCTTAGAAGTATTCCTCTCCTTATCTTTAAATATGTTTCTGTGCTAAACCACTTAAATATGTGGCAACTGCAGTGTCAGTTCTCACAGGGAAAAATATGTCAGCAAAAGCATTTGATTCAATCTGCTGTTTAAGGAAGCATCATTTCCTCAGGGCGTATGCCTTGTGTGGGTAAACAGCAACTGTCCAAAAATCAAGTATCTAGAATCAATTTCAAATATCAAAGGGCAGATTTCACTCCACTCCCCGAAACTCATTCCTTTTTCTCTTTTTTAATTTAATGCAATTTTGTTGCAGAACAAACCCATACATTTTACCCTCTCATTGACAAACTTCAGGGTGAACTTTTAATTGAAGAATGATGCAAAACGTACTATGACCTTACAGGAATCCTAACTTGCCTGCCTCAGGCACATGCATTTTCTCTGATGAGATGCATCACATGGAATATCCACATTTGCAACTTGAACAAGTAGATTTGCCAGTTCCTGCCTGTAACCAAAAGGGTCTCAACAATGTATTTTTATCAAGTTTTGTGTTCCATTTCTCCTTATCCACACAGGACAAAAAAGAGGAACATAGCCAGCTGGTTCGCTGGTGGGTGTAGAGGACCAAGCAGAGGCTCGGCAGGCCTGCAGCGTCACTTTTCTGCTGAAGCTGAACTAGCCACTTAAACCTTTTAGCTTCATACATTTGTGGGTATTTATTAAGCATCTACAACATATTTTGAACATGACAATGCAATCAGTGAGTTCAGCAATGCAAGTTAAAAGGGGCTGAGATACTACCATCCTTGGGTTTTCTCCATTTTAAACTTATTTGCTCCCTTTTATTTTAACATCTTTTGACTTTGGCAACAATTACTCCCCGATTCTTTTTCCCTCTTGTCAGAAAAGACTAACTGCACTACTTGCTGTGGTTTTCACTAGCTGCTCCATCTAACCAGGAAGGTCAGAGTCACCCGCTTGGAACAAAAATTTGTTTTATTTCTTCATAGTGCTGCAACCCCATTATCCACCACCACAAAAGCTACACTCTTATAGCAACTGAAATAGTCTTTTGGTAACTCTCAACGCTTCTTTCTCATCAGTATGGTCATTTTTCTTGCAGGAAAGAACAGCAGATCCTTTTTGGTTGGTTTTAAAGAGCAATTCGTGACACAAGCAAACCCCTGCAGGTACCTCACCTACAGCTTCCTGAAGTTGCACTTCTGAAAATTAGAATTATTTAAAAGGTCTCCTTCTTAGAAATTTTCAGGAGCAAAAGCCACAGGCTCCTCTGGAGCACCAGCCTTTTGTCCCTTCCATAAATCATCATGCTGTTTCTTTAGGGTAGGGGAAAGGAAAAGCCACCTGCCTTCAAGTTTTAATATCTTGTCCACGTTTACAAGATGATCGTGCTCACCCTTTATAGTGTTCTTTAATAAATGTGCCACCTACCCTGGAGCTATCTGAATTGTTGGCCATAGTGCAATGAATACTGCAGCCAAAGTCAGGGCAGGCATTTGTCGGGCACCTGCCAGCAGAATTAATTTTTGCAGAATCATAATAAAAACAGAATTCTTCACTAATTTGGGGTATTCACTTTTTCATTTGGTAGGAGTCAAAGGAGTCAGAAAAGGTGTCATAATTCCTGAGGTCAGTTCCAGTTCTGCAACTAATCATGAAATGCTTTTAGATAAGGTAAACTGAATACCTGTACTTTCTCAAAGAAACAAGGGATCCACCTACTCCCAGAAGGCACTGCCTGACTGCTGCTGCTGCTTTGGGGATCAGCAAGTGAAAGGTTCCACGTGCACCATTGTATCCAAATGCTTTATGTTCATTTTGAACTTTGCTTTCTATTCATCAGTGGGTTTTGTTTCCCCTTTTCATAGCCAGCTCTTTGAAAGAATCATTTTCCCTCTTGTAGCATTCTCAGTTTTTCTCAGTTGATGGGAGAATAGAAAATGCAGTTAAAAATACTGCGATGCAATGGTGGGCGGTGTATCAGAAATAGACAGACACTAGCTCACTGCGAAGAATACCAAGTAATACCACAGAAAGATAAAGGCATGGCAACAAAAGAAAAAAATGTATTTGTTTTCTGCTGCTAAAAAGCTAAATCTGGACTGAGGATACCAAATGTGGAACACCATGTGTGGCCAAGCATACCATCCTTCTGTTGGCTTCACGTGCAGCCATCTTACCACAGTGCGGTCAGCAGGAGACCATAAAAACATGGGTGATGAACAATCATACCTCCAGTTATAAACAAAATGTACGTGTGCTTGGGTTTTTATGAAGATGGTACAGAAAATCAGTAAGAAAATGGACCCAACTGGAACAATATGGTTTCACATAGAAACCAGCAGCCTGTATAAATAGAGAAGGGGCTTTGCTACTTTTACCCTCACTTTAAAAGCAATCAAAGTTTTTCAGGGAATGTTAGATCCTTCACAAGAGGAAGATAAACCAAGCCTGGAACTATGGGGTTATTTAACAGATTTGCCCTCTGTTTTTTCTGAGGCCTAAGTCTCTGTTCACCTGGCCAGTAACCACAGGGGTAGTATTTCATATCAAAAGGCTTTACAAATGCTTCACAAACAGCACACCAGAGTCACTTATAGTCCTTAAGGGAGACACTCCTGCAGAGAGATCCAGTGGCTGTTTAACACTTCACAAAAACGCCCCAGCACCATTTCACGGGGGAAGTGAAAGCTGCATCAAACTGAAACCATTGGCGGAATTCACGCAGCCAGAGTGCCACAGCCACCACCGCCTGCTCAGTGTCCTGCAGGTCTTTAAGGCACGGCCTGGAGGCAGAAAGAAATATGTAGACCAGCACATACAGAAATGACATGCACGGGTTTGCATGAGCAGGTAGGCAGTGGTGGAGTCACCATGTCTTTAGCTACTTCAATAGTCAAACCACAGAATCTTAGAGTCATTAAATTTGGAAAAGACCTCTAAGATTATCAAGATCAAGCCTAACTGTCAGCCCAGTACCACCATGCCTACTAAAACATGCCCCAAGTGCCACATCTACACATTTTTTTAACACCTCCAGAGATGGCAACTCCACAATTTCCCTGGGCAGCCTTCTTCACGTTTTCAGTAAAGAAATTTTCCATAATATCCAATCTAAACCTCCCCTGGTGCAACTTGAGGCCATTTCCTCTCATCCTATGAATAGTTACTTGGGAGAAGAGACCAACATCCACCTCACTAAAACCTCCTTTCAGGTAGTTGTAAAGAGTGATAGGGTCTCCCCTCAGCCTCCCTTTCTCCAGGCAGCCACAGTTCCCTCAGTGACTCCTCATAACACTTGTGGTCCAGACCCTTCACCAGCTTCACTGACCTTCTCTGGATGCGCTCCAGCACATCAATGTCTTTGTTGTAGTAAGGGGCCCAAAACTGAACACAGGATTTGAGGTGTGGCCTCACCAGTGCTGAGCACAGGGGCACAATCACTTCCCTACTCCTGCTGGCCACACCATTTCTGACACAAACCAGGATGCTGTTGGTCTTTTTGTCCACGTGGCCACCCTGCTGGCCCATGTTCAGCCACCTGTTGACCAACAACCCTAGGTCCTTCTTTTTGGGCAGTTTTCCAGCCACTCTTCCCCAAGTCTGTAGCATTGCATGGGGTTGTTTTGTCCCAAATGCAGGACCTGGCACTTGGCCTTGCTGAACCTCATACAATTGACGACAGCTCATTGATCCAGCCTGTCCAGACTCTTCTGTAGCGCCTTCCTTGAGCACATTGACATTCCCACCTAATTTGTTGTTATCTTCAAACTTACTGAGGGAGCACTCAAATCCCTCATCCAGATCATTGATAAAGATATTAAACAGAACTGGCCCAAACACTCAGCCCTGGTGAACACCACTTGTGACTGGCCAGCAACTTCATTTACCAGAACTCTCTGGGCTTGGCCATCAAGCCATTTTTTTTATCCAGGAAAGCATACACCTGTCTAAGCCATGGGCCATCACCTTCTCCAAGAGAATGCTGTGCGAAATGGTGTCAAAGGTATTACTAAACCATGTAGGTGCAGCTAAAGACAGAAACTGCTGTGTTTCTGCAACACGCATGCAAGCACTGGCTTGCAGATCAAAGTCAAGACATGGAATGAGTGCAAGCTTATGTTCACAGAAGAGTGCTATCTACTGCTATATCAACTTGGCTTCTAGGAGTCCAGTGGAAATCTAGTGCTCAACTAGACCCTTTTTTTCTTTTATCTTGCAAGATACGTTTTGATCCCATCAAAATGTAATATAGCCACAGGTATGAGAATAATCATATCATTAAAAAAAAATCAATATGCAGACACAAATTTAACGGAACACCACTGAAATGCCTAATAAAATAAATGCTATTTAAACACTGCTATGCAGAAACCACAGCCCTATCAGTGCAGAAGATGTAGAAGAAAAAGTCTAGCAGTCTGCACATCAAATGTTAATACTATTTTCAAAGCAAGTCTAAGAGAGGACAACAAGTAATTTAATAAGCCTAATGGGTGTGTAATCGGCATTTGACCACTCTTGCCATAAAAGTAGGTGTCTTCCTGGCACAAGATGTCTTGGACAGCCACTGAAAGGCAGCTAAGGCTTTTTTTTTAATCAAATTTTTACAACCTTTTCTTCTCCTACAGATGTATTGAGAGATTCACTCTTTTAAGAAAGGGACTCAACTAGCTGAGAGAAATACAGTAACTCTGCAGGCATAGTAAGCAGCACAGTAAGTTTGGGGCCCATTTGCAGTTTGATTTACTGCCAACAATCAGCAATCTCAAGATTTCAAGCACTTCCTGACAGCCCTGTGACAACTGCAGTTACACAGCATTATCTGCTCTTCCAGTAAAATCTTTTCCCTCAGACATTCTGCATTTCACAACAGAAGTATACATCCCCAGCCTGTTCCTCCTCAGATTTTATGGCTGAATTGGGACATGCAGAGGTAGTGGGGTGTCCTGTAGTTGATTTTACTGCTTTTGACACTGTTCACTTCCACACAGAACCAAACAGCAGAACATGAAATAAAGGAAATTGCCAATATGTTAAATGCTTTACCAAAAGGCAGAAATAATGTAACAAGTATTTTGTTTAAGGTTAGAAAGTTTAATGTGAAAATATTTAGTACAGAATGCTCATGGTGTATAGAGAGGGGACCCATCCTCTCCTCTAGTTGCATACTTGGTCAAACAATCTCTTTTTCAAATCAAAAAGAAAATGCATTTTAAAGGTAGATTATAATGATCCTCAGACAAACATACCATGAAGTGATCCCTAATGCTGTTACAACACTGTCACCATTTTATCTGGACAATTTTATAACATGAGTTATAAGAAACTGAACACACCACGGAAAGCAATTAAAAAAAAAAAAAAAAGTGAGACACCTCCTACCCCACAACTACTGACCAGATTTTTTCCAAGTCCAATACAGTTTTACTGCAGAAAAATAAGCATCTGTGAGAGAGGGAAGAAATTCAGTTTCATATCTTCAAAAATCTATTATGGTTCTAAGAGACCTCAATACTTGCACAAGGACAGAGTTATATTGGGGATGGGGATGCAGGAGGAGAGGGGGTAGAGGCAATACTGAGCAGAACCAATATCAAATAAAAGGTGCTAATTTTATAGCAATCACAGTTGCTCAAATGTTTGCAAACAACAAACCAACCCTAAAAAACTTGCCCATATTTTCATTATAAAGGTAATTCATATGGAATTCTGCAGCTACAAGATTATGAAAAACAGACATGTATATTCTGCAGCAGCATAAAATATAATCCTAAATACAATCCAAGCATCAATTTTTCTCTTCTCTATCACAATCAATGTTCTGTCTCGAAGGAGCATCTGTCAGATTCTCCGGATCCAAAAATAGCAAAGACCCTTTCAAACAGAACAGTTTCTGGTTTATATTTATAACTACACTGTACTCGCTGCTTCTGGCTGCACGCAATGAAATTTGTGCAAGATATAATCAATTATCCAGCTTTGCACTTCATCATGCAGTTAGCTACCGTTACCTGCATCTTCCCCTTTGAGCACTTCTCCCCATGCATAGAGTACAGATTTTAAAATACAAGAAATATTTGCAGATTGAAGAACTAACTGTATACCTGACTGTCATTACACAGCAAAAACCTGGCGAGAACAAAAACCAAGCACACTGATGTATAAAACAGAAAGCCTACCTGAATTCTTCAAATGCATACATGGCCTAGTAACTACACAAATGCTCTGAAATTTAAAATAATCTTCTTAACGTGCAGGAGGACCATTTAGTTTGTCAAACTGCGGCAAAATGCATAATGACGAGACAGTATATTTGAAATATTCTGAAGAGAAAGGGTATGCAGATACTGGCCTGCAGCCTACAGCTCAGCCAGCTGCTGACAAGCAGCAGCTAACAGCGAAAGGCGATAGAGTACCATGTGATCATTCCTGCAAGTCTGATTAATGCAGTATACTCCAAGAATACAGGCCTATATCTTTATTTTTCAAGCCAAATAATTCAAATACTATACACAACAGGCTCCACAGCTAAAATATAATTCACATGTTACATCAAAACCAGTAAATGCAAGCAGAGGATACTATAAAACTAAGTATATATCATAACCATAGATATTAATTAGGCCCATTCAAGCTGATTTTCTTACCTGGTAGTGATATTTTAGTCTGCATTTTTATTCATATAAACCATCAGTGATGGAACAAAAGACTGCAGCCACAAACCTCCCCTTCCATGAATGCCAGAACATTTTAAGTAGTTTATCTGCTAGAAATCATTTCCTCTGTAGTCTGTCCCCAACCACTTTAACTCCTTCAGCCCTGAATTTGTTGCCATAAATCCTATTTGCAGTGCCATGCAGGCTTTTTAGGGTTTACAGGGTTAACACCGAGAAATCGCAGCAGTGTAACTGAATGAAGCGGGATAAGAGCCAAAGGATTCATATCTGCGAAATCAAAGAAGGAAGGTAGGAATAAGGAAAGTTGAGAATTTCGTGGCATTGCAGTGTGCAAGCGCCGATGCTTCAGCTGCCTAGCAACAGCACACGCAATCTCCACGGCAACAGCGCGGCAAATGCTGGGGTCAGAGCATCACTGCTACACACACACCCTGGGGTGGCAAACTGGAGCCAGCTTCCCCCGGCCCAGTTACAGCACACCTGTGTTGGCCAAGACACACTGGTGGGATCTGCTCCAGTGCCAGTAGCTAGTGGGAAGAACCAGGAGCAATGAGGCAGCACAGGCATGGGGATGAAGTTTGTACCTATTATATATAGGGCAGTCCCGCTGAAGCAGAGCATGGAGGCACGTGGGCACTCCTGGAATATCTCAACAGTAGACAATGCATCTGCTCCTCCAAAACAGCCCACTGGCATTGCACATCCTGTTTGAATACACACAGCTAACAGCATAGGCAAATGGACCTCAAAACACTAGAAGCCAGAGTTCATCATCCCCATGGCAAGCCCACTGGAAATTATGGATGTATAAGAAACGCAGGCTGGATGATTGTCATTATTATCCATTTGCTTAGGAATTGTATGGGTCATATTCAAGGGGAGACTTCATCAAGACTCCTGAGAGCCCCAGCTGAACTCAGCAATGTGCTTGGGAAGGATGGGAGGAGGTTTTACCACAGAAGTTGTGCACACACTATGTTGGCCTCAGCATTTCTGCCACAACAGCATGCAGCCTCCTAAGGATGTCAGGATAGACCAGGGAGAAGGGGAACAGGCATTTATTGCCACTTGGCTGCTGGCTAGAGAGCAGATGAAGGGACAGGATCGCTAGAAATTATGGAGATTAAAATCCTGGGTAAACAATCCCTCACCCAAGAGGGAGAGATTACAGGGCAGTGGGAGCATGCACTGCCTGAGAAAGTCAGGAGGAAGCAGTAAATTCAAACTCACCTCCTGGGCAGCTCCCCACTTTGACCTGCCTCTTTCTTTAACCACTAGGTTTGGTTTCCAGTACAACAAAACAGTTTCTGACATGGAGGAGTCTGAAACATTCAGACCCAACTACAGCTCCTGAAGAGCCTAAGGTTCACCCCACTCCAGGGCAGCAGCTGCCCCACTGAGCTATGGGATTCAGAGACTGGAAAAGCATTTGAAGTACAGACAGCCACATCTCCTGGACACAGGGACCTGTGACAGGCCATGGTAACTGTGGCATCTGATCTCACAGCTCTGAAAAAGTATAGGCAGGAAGGGCAGGAGTGAAAGGGAAAGGCATTCATGGCAAAAAAACCCAGCACTGTAAACAAAAAAAATACACATTGATTTGGGGTATGGTGTTTTTAATGCAGTAGTGACCTTGGGTTTCATTTTCTTTCCTGTAAAACAAATGCAATGACAGTGTTAAATGACAATAAAGACACACTGTAGGAACACTATAAGACATGCAGTCGCACCATCTGACAGAAATTAATTATTCCATAAGCATCCAAAAGAGAGGGACTGTGAGGTAGGTGCTTCTGGCTAAAGACTAATAAAAGATTAAAACTAGCAGAAAGGAGAACAATAAAACAGTTAACAAAAGTCATCTTCCATATTTAGGCTGAACTTCACTAGAAGTATCCTCACTATAAACAGTACCAAATTAGCCAGGCAAGGGCGAGGCAGCCTCTTCCAAGCAAGCATTCTGCCACTGACTTGGTAGGAAACAGGTTTTTACATTCAAAGCCAGAGCCAGCCAAGATCCCCAATGGGTGAATGAAGAAAGTCTGTACTTCTCTTTCCTTGTGCATCTCAGTTTTCCTCTAATTTGAATTCAAGTAGAAGAGGGCTGTTTTTCACTTGAAATGTGTTTATTTTTCATGCTAGCTAAAATAAAAACCCCTCTACAGAGCTAACAGCTAATGCAGTGTACTGTTTTCCCTAAGTATTCATTCTCCTTGAAACAATGTTGACAAAAATCACTGTCTGCTCTTCCTATTTCTGCAACTTCTTAAGAACCACTATGCAAATAAATAGTCAACTGTTCAAGTCAAGGTTTCCCTCATGAACGAGTTCACTGTGAAGGACTCGAAAGGCAAACACCCTCCAGAAAGCTTTCCTATTCAGCTGCTGAAAGGTTCCAGTATGATAACTTTTTTTTACTTATTTTTTTTTTTAGCCAGCCCTTTCACAGTCCTCATAGCATTATGGACAGTAAGGGCAGGGCTCCCATCCTGTGAGATAACCAACAGTGTCATTCCTGGGTAATTAATCACTAAGATTCCCAGATTAGACTGTAAAATCAGAGACTATCACATCATAATGTTGACATGAATGAGGCTCAGCATGCAATTATCTAACAGGACTCGCAGGGGCTTCAGGAATTCTCCCAAGTAACCTGTGATAGGACGAGAGGAAATGGCCTCAAGTTGCACCAGTGGAAGTTTAGATGGGATATTAGGGAAAATTTCTTTACTGAAAGAGTGGTGAAGCATTGGAACAGGCTGCCCAGGGAAACAGTGGAGTCAGCATCCCTAGAGGTGTTCAAAAACGTGTAGATGTGACACTTTGGGACATGTTTTAGTAGCCATGGTGGTGTTGGGCTGAAAGTTTGACTTTATGATCTCAGAGGGCTTCTCCAACCTTAACAATTGTATGATTCTAAGTCACATGAACACATACAATGTTCAAAAACATAAATAAATGCAGGATTATAATACCTCTTTATGACATTTTAGTAAAGAAGACAGTTAACTTCTCATGCCCTGAGCCAGACTGAAGGTCTCGAGAAGGAGACAGAACGTACATCAGAAACCACAACTAGCGATTAAATTTGTTACAAGGAGTTGTTTATTCCTTGCCTGGCCCTATAATCAGTCCAGATCGCTCATGAAAAGTGTCCTGTACTTTGCCACAAAATGAAGTTACGTCATGGAAAAGAAAAATGACACTAAATACAGACAGAGTGGGACAACTAATGTGATGGAAACTGAGGGACCCACATGCCACATTCTGATCCAAGGTCAGATACAGGTGGCAATGGGGGATCCTTTCCACTGCAGATCAGTACCCTTTGGCAAAAAATTTGCAGTTTTAATTCCAGGTTCTAAGAAGCAAGTGAGAACATGACAGAAATGGTTATCCCGGATGAAAGCTTGACAAAGAAGCAAAGGATGCAAAAAAAAAGCCTTGAAATACGACAAACCAGAACAAGACAGAGGATAACGGTGACATTTCTGGCTTTAGATAGTATTTAGGTGGTGTACCAGGGTCTTCTGTTGATACCGTGTGTAACAACTTAGTCTCCTCAAGAATAACATCTTGCATTATTGGTATTCAGTATACACTGCATCAGTATTGGTCCTTTTGACCTGAGATTCCAACAAAGCCTTGGCCAGATGCTAGGTGACATTATCCAATCACAAGCAGACTGAGATATTTTAATGAGGTAACTCATTGCTGAAGCAAGGAAAAAGCCACTAACACAGCCGACTTCTGCCATTAAGCCTGTATTATCATTAGGCTGAATTGAAATTCAGACCACCAAAAAAACCCAACTGCATTGAAAAATCCAGCATTCACTGCAATTCACAAGGAAGAAAACAGAGACAGGAAATGAGCCAACAAGAGCATATATAATCAGTGTACAGCCACTGCAGCTCTAACATTTCTGCACAGTGAAGGATGTGGCAATCACAGACTGCATCCCAGAAAAATCTCCTTTCATAGGATTTTCTCTGAGTTCAAAAGTCCTTCCTGAGCTTAATAAAATAAGATTTAAAAGGATTATTGAAATAGAAGAAGGAATGGCTACCTTAGTTTGTTCAGGTACTGGGAAAATTGTGGAAATAATTACAGTGCCCTAGAGTTTACTGAACAATGGTATATTCAATATTAGAGTTTTGACTCAAACCTTCAGCTGTTAAAGGAAAGGAGGATGAGGTGGAAATCAACATTTTTTTTCCTCTTTTCATCAGTAGGATTTCTATTCTACTTGGACTTAAAACACTATGTAAATTTTGATGCACAAGAACAGTCCGATCCACATTTCAGACTGTTCCTTTCACTCTCTAGTCTTCAGTCTGGCCGTGAAAGTTTGATTTTATGAGGTTAACCTTCACTAAAAAAATCCTACCTATGTTCCCTCCTCATTTACACAGCTTGAAATTATCACAGCACATGACCATTTGCACAACAAAAATCACTTTTCTCCCCACCAGATTTAGCCTGAATACACATCATGCTTTTCCAGTCTCGAGGCTTAGCCTGACCACAGGACAGCTGATGTGAGGTTTTCACCACGATTTTCTCCTCCTTGACTTTCTTCTTATCATACCGGGAGTAGCACATACCATTTTCATTGATAGACACTCTGTACCAGGTGCAGGCAAGCAGGCAGCATCTCATAGCGCTGAAATGGCATTTTTTTCCAAAAACAGCCCCCTCTAGAATCATAGAATCATCTGGTTGGAAAAGACCTCTGAGATGATCAAGTCCAACCATATCTGTCCCCTTACTAAACCATGTCTCTAAGAAACTCATCTACCTGCCTTTTAAACATCTCCAGGGATGGTGACTCAACCGTCTCCCTGGGCAGCCGTTCCAGTGCCTGACAGCCTTTTCAGTGAAGAAACTTTTCCTAACGTCTAGTCTAAACTTCCCCTGATGCAACTTGCGGTCATTTCCTCTCGTCCTGTCTCCTGTCACTTGGGAGAAGAGACCAACACTCACCTCACCACAACCACCTTTCAGGTAGCTGTAGACAGTGATGAGGTCTCCTCTCAGCCTCCTCTTCTCCAGGCTAAACAACCCTAGTTCCCTCAGCCACTCCTCATAACACTTGTTCTCCAGCCCCTTCAACAGCCTCGTTACTCTTCTCTGGACACTCCAACACCTCAATGTCCTTCTTGTAGTGAGGGGTCCAAAACTGAACACAGCACTCGAGGTGTGGCTTCACCAGTGCTGAGTACAGGGGCAAAATCACCTCCCTTGTCCTGCTGACCACGCTGTTTCTGATTCCATTGGCTCTCTTGGCCACCTGGGCACACTTCTGGCTCATGTTCAGCCGGCTGTCAACCAACACCCCCAGGTCTTTCTCCACCAGGCAGCTCTCCAACCATTCTTTCCTAAGCCTGTAACGCTGCCTGAGGTTGTTGCGTCTCAAGCGCAGGACTCAGCACTTGGACTTGTTGAACCTCATCCCGTTGGTCTCAGCCCATCGATGCAGCCTGTCCAGATGCCTCTGCAGAGCCTCCCTTCCTTCAAGCAGATCGACACTTCCACCCAGCTTAGTGTCATCCGCAAACTTGCTAAGGGTGCACTTGATCCCTTTGTCCAGATCATCGATAAATATATTGAACAGGACTGGACCCAGCAGTGAACCCTGAGGAACACCACTCGTGACTGGTTTCCAACTGGATTTAACTCCATTTACCACAACTCTGTGGGCCCGGCCATCCAGCCAGTTTTTTCACCCAGCAGAGGGTGTGCCTATCCAGGCACACACATCTGCCATATTCCAGAGTTTAAGGGAAGATGCATTGAAGGGAACTGGAGAGAACAGGATTCTTACTGTTTTCCTAACCAGCCCTCAAGTATAGCACCAAGTTACAACTTGTAATGCAACAAAACTGAGCCAGCTGGAATGAAAACTAAAAGGTCCATACAGATTATCAAGTTACCGATCGTGGTAATAATGCATGAAATACCCAGTCAAGTTTAGGACTGTACAGTGCCAATTGCCCTACAGAGCTGAAAATAGAAAAGGTCACTAGCAGTTTTAATAGGCAAAACATAATCAGAAATAGACAAGGATATTTGAGGCCTTTCAATAATTAAAGGGGGCTTATAAGAAAGATGGGGACATCCTGTAGTGATAGAAGGGTAATGGTTTTAAAGTAAAAGAGCGTAGATTTAGACTAGATATAAGAAAGAAATTTCTTATGAAGAGGTTGGTGAAACATTGGAAACATTCAAGACCAGGTTGGTAGAGACTGTTAGCAACCTGATCTAGTTGAAGCTGTCCTTGCTCATTGCAGGGAAAGAAAACTTTTAATGATCCCTTCCAACCAAAAATATTCTATAATTCTATGATTTGAGATAAATGTCAAATTAGTAAAAGAAGAAATATGGTCACTGAACATCCAAAAAAATAAAATTCAGTCTGTATAAGTTAAAAATGTTAGTTGGGATGATCATGACTTAGGTATTCCTGCCTGAGTTTCTGTCTGCTTATGAAAATTTACTTCAAACCCTAGAAAATCTCTTTGAAGAAAAGATACAGGGCTGCACAAATTTGAAGTACAAGGCAGTAATTTATTATTTATTCCTAGATCAACAATTATCAGCCATAGCTTTTTCAGTGCAGTGCAGATCAATTTGAATCACACTGCACATGGAAGTCCTCTTAGCAATTATGAATTATGCCACCTGAATATTCACCTGACTGACACAACATCTTACACCTGCTACACCTTTGCTGATTAGTATCTCAGTTTTTACAAATATGAGCAGAAGACGTAGACAACTCCTTCAGGGAAAATAAAAGGAAGTCTAGGCTTCCATTTGGAAACTTCCTTCAGGCTAGCCATTATTAGCAAATTTGACTTTTTCAAGTTACAAGGGATTAAATGGGGAAAAAAGAAAAGCAGGAGGCTAAAACTAGACTTGCATTATCACTACTACTAAATGAAATGTCAGTGGATATGAAAAGAGGATCTGAATAAACCACAGTCATCCACTAAAGTACAAGTTGACAATAAAACATTTGGACAATTAGGTGGGGTATATATATCATATATCAACAAAAACAAATCTGTGTGCTTTAGACATGAAAACAAATAAAGGTACTCACATACCACCATAAATACCCTGACTTCTTATCATTTTCAAGGAAGCCAATGGCCTAGATCTTAATTAATTGAATTATACAGTGGCAGTCAACATGAACCAAGCAACTTCCCACACGCAGATGAGCACATTAATGCCTACTGAAGTGGAGACTCATTATCAAGTATATCGGCAGACCAAAAGTTATTCTGTGTGGAAAGTGTCTACTTGATATCTTCTCTGGTAAACATGAGAAGAGTACTCTTCATAACAACTGAGTCTTCCTCTGCCTCTGCACTCTAGTTAGATGGTAGGATGTAGACAGGAGAAAAATCGAGGCTAAGTTTTATACTTCTGCTTCTATCTGTCAAAAGTAACACTGTAGTCAATAAAACCCAATGGGTAACAAGCTCTGCAGCACAAGATCACAGAGCCAAGGTCTTAGGAGCTGTTAGTTATGGGGATTTTACATAGACATAATGTCAAAACTTGGATCAGATTGTGGCCCAGAATTTCCCCCACAACATGTAAGGATTATCTAGTGTCAGGCATTGATGGTAAAGAACTTCCCAAAACCTAGCTGCACTGCTATCACATCAGGATGTAGGCTGCCTCTGCTTCCAACAAAAAAAAGCACAAATTTTTCTTTGCCTTGCAACTGATGCAAGAAGATGTAAAAGGTGTTAGAATAAATGTGCGATGGAATTATTCATATATTGTGGAATTCTTTGTTCAGAAACAGCTTCTGACAGCAGCACCAGACGTAAGCCATGACAATTTTAGAACATGATTTGCTCAATCCCATGAGAACACAAAAAAGTTTTGTTTCCTCCAAAGCTTCAGTCAGCCAGCACCCATCAACAGTTTTACACACTAACTCGTATGACCTTACTGGATGGAGGGAGGTGGTAGTGATGTGATGACACTGGAACTATGTTTCCAGCCAGGAAAAGCTCAGGTCAACACCACACTGCCGGGTTCTGGCCTGCTCTGTACCAACAGTTCTTGACTCCAGTAAGGCTTTTGACAGTGTTTCCCATTACATCCTCATAGATGCATTCATCACTGTGTACAAATATGTGATGGGGGAGTAAAGAAGAGAGAGTCAGACTCTTCTCAGAGGTGACAGGACAGGAGGCAATGGGCACAAATTTTGAAATATAAGAAATCCCATTCAAACATAAGAAGAAACTTTTCTACCATGAGGGTGGTCAAACACTGGCATAGGTTGCCCAGAGAGGCTGTGGCATCACCACCCTTGGAAATATTGAAAACTCAACTGGACAAGGTCCTGAGCAGGGGGTTGGACTAGATGATCTCCAGACACCCCTGTTGATCTCCATGACTTTGTGTGATTCTGTGAGCAAGACCTTCCCATTCAATGGACACAGCACAGCTTGCTCCCAAAGTGTGCCTGGCTGCTACAGCAGCTGCTGCACAAGAAACACTGGATCATTCCCACAACCTTTCTCCCCCTTTTTGTTAAGTCATCTCACCTGGAATTGATTTACTTACAACATATGCTCCCTAAGTAAAATACACATACTGGAGGAAAATTATACATAACCTTTAACAAAGAAAAACCATCCATGCCTTTGTACTACAAGTCTGAGACTTCATGCTGCCTTCTTCCTATAAGGCTGGAGGAGAGTTATGAGTGTCTACAAGTATATTTGGTAACACAGGAGTGAACTTGGGGATGTCTTTCCCTGAAATGCATGCAGCTTGACAACACTGCACTCTGCAAAGGATCAGTGCAGCGAAGGTGTGAGTTTCTGCCAATTTTCAGTTTCTTCACAGAGCATCAGCAAGTCCCAATGTTTTTGAGCCATATATAGCAAGGATATATGTTGTAAGACATTTAAAGACAAATCAAAATGACATCAGGCAGTTTAAGTTACAAGGTATTGTTTTAAATATCATATTTGGATCTTTTATCTGTTCTTCATCTACAGACTGAAGATTAAAAACATGATTTTTGACATTGCTCTTTTAAGAACCTGAGAAATATAGCTGCTCCTGTAGGACTCCTTGAAGAGGATTCACTGGTTTCTTCAGTTAAACATTATTAGGTCTGACACTTAAATTAAAGGAGGTGTCAAAATGAACACAATTATCTTTTTTTACATAAGCTGTATGTTACAATTCAGAGTCAAATACATGTAAATTACAAAAACAGCATCACAGCAAAAGCCTTTACACAATCCATGAAACTAGGCAGCTTTCAGGAACCCACTTCACCTGAACATCATCATTTCTTTAGTATCCAGTGCTATTGGGGATGAGATTCAGTTTCCTAACAAAAGGACAAGCACTAACATTCATAAAGAAGCAAAACAGTAACACAGACCCCATGTCTGGGGGACCTTGCTTTGCTTTCTACATCCAGAAATTTGCATATCTCTCCTAATTTTCCTGTGAGTTCTCTAATAAATTCTGCATTTCTGAAGTGGGGGAAACTATGCTGCTTCCTTCAGGACTGTGTAGCAAAGTCACTAATGAAGTCTGAACTCTCATTTTGGCTCTGCCAAGTCCCAGACTTCTGCTCAACCCAGAGTTTGAATTTAGGAGGTCTCTGACAAATCAAACCATTACTGCAACCCACCCCAGCAGCCACCAAGCCCTCACCATCCACCAGTAGTTTAAGGCCCAGCAATGTTTCTTGCAGCCAGAAGAAGCCAGAAGTACTCAGGTGGGAGAGCAGAGTAGGAGGTCACACTCACAGGCTACTTGCCCAACTATAATTGCGTGACTTACCATTTCTCAACTGAATGATCGCATCTCCTCACTCTATCCTAAAAAAGCACCTACTTAAGTTATACAACTGTGATTAACTACCTATGGTATGGCTAGCAGCATTTTTATAGCCAAGTAAGGAGAAGTAGTACAAATTCCCCTACACTATCATGAATCGAGCTTAGCACAATACCTATTGCCTCCCTACCTGTGCTGACTGGGTCTTTTTCATCTTTAAGGCTAGACTAGCAAGCCAGCCTTGCAGAACACATTCAGTCTGTCACACAACTGGGTCACAACTTTGGAAAAAACAATGGGATATACTTTTGGCCACCCCAAAACTGCATAAAGAAAGTGTACAAGACTAGCAAAGGATAGAGCGGGGAATTGGGAGTGCCTTTTGCAATCAGAGCACTCCTGGCTCTAGATTCACTGACTGGTATTTGTACACCAAACCCAAGAGCGAACTGCAGCAATCAAAAGCTTTCCAACAGTGCTCACTCTTGAAACACTGCATAGTCTCGCTGCCATTCTGTCTGGCATTGCTTCAGGTTCAACCAGTTGCCTGAATACAAGCATGTGTACAGTGTGTGGCATCCAGCCGGGCTCTGGCTTCCCACTGATCATGGCCATCAGCCACACATCCATCACTTGCGTACTCCAGATCATTTGAAATGGAACTGGGCACTAATTCAGTTTAGGCGACTGACTCATATCTTCAAGTATTAAATTTTTATTCATGAGCCAAATCCTATTCCCTCATCTTTGGAGGCAAAGCAAGATGAGTGTGACCTGTCCTCTAGCACGAGATACATTTGTCTTTCCAAGTATGAATGACTTCCTGAAGGAAGTCGTCAGGTTGACACAATTAAGCATCCTAGTCAAATCCTGGCTTAGCTAATTTCTAATGAATGAAGCTACAGAGCAGTCAGTGCACCCCAGTGACCTTGAAAGAGAAGACAGAAGTAGCCTGGGATTCCTTATACTAATAAAATGAGAGATCATCACAAACCTCAAATACTATCCAAAACGTATACTGCTCATGAAATTCTACTAAGTTTCCAGACACAGACAGGCATCCCTGTTTTTTCCACATTTTGAACTCACATTTCTATCTCAGAGCACTGCAGATCTGCCTAACCCGATGCCTGCTCTTTCCAGCCTCACATTCCCAGTTGCATTCCCCATATCAACAGCAAATAGCTCAAGCTCTCTTAAGTCCCAAGTATCTTGCTTTCCCATCCACTGCCACGGGGCACTACCACTCTTTTCTCTGCTACCTCAGGGTGCAATTAGAGGAGCACAGTATCAAGTGAGATTAGCATTATCAGACAATGTTGGTGCCCGGGAAATACAAGGTCAGACCCTTGGGCTGTCTCAGCTCTAGGTTCACCACCTGCTCCACATGCCCATTCTCCAAAGACACACAAGCACTATTAGCTTTTACAGCTGCCTCCTCACCTACTCAGGAACAGAAAGGCACTGGGCAGAGCAGAAAAGAGCTGAAATGTATGTAGTATAAATAAAAGTGCAGGAATGGCAAGAACCCAGTGAGGACTGATGGAGGACAGGATTCCATATCCCAGGGAGCAGAATATTTTGCACCCTTTGTGGGATGTAAAATCTGAAGGATAGGTAACTAGTCCCACAACCAGGCTGTGTTGCTTCACTGACCCCTGACTTCTCAATCTCTCAAAAAACTATCATTAACAGTACTGCTGATGCTCAAGGGTGTGCTTTCTGGTATCATTGTCATGACAGATCCAAATGATCTTGCTCATTGTTGTGCCCTAGGTCTCCAATGTCAGTGTGGCCTGGAAGTCTTCTTCCCTCCACACTTCACTAAACTGTGCAGCTTAAGTCTCTGCAATATTTTTATATGCCACTGCTTTATCATAAGGACAGGGGATTCAGCAACAGCCACAGTGATTTTTTTTTTAGCTTTCTTCTCTAATCCCTCTTTCATTTTCATCTGCCTCTTCTGAAACTATTTCAAAATGTTGCTGTGAAAATCTCTCTCCTCTCTTGTTCTCCCCATACAACTCTAAGACTAAAATTTTTCTGTCTCTGACAACTTCCCTTCAGTTTGTTATTTATCTTTCTCATGCAGACTCTTTTATCCCACCACAGTTCCTACGGTGCCAGAAGTACAGGAGATGTTCCCAAGGAGTGTAAGGAACAAAAGGGTAATGGCAGACTGGGTTATTCCTAAATAATCACACAATTAAATAAACAGAAGCTAGCACTGAACAAATGAGCAGTGAAAGAAATGGGTATAGGGAATTAATTATAATAAAAACATAAGTGAATCTGCTCAGGAATACTGAAATACTAGGATTTTTCAGTTTACCTTCAAAACCAAGCTTTCTCTACATACTTTGGACCAGACAGAGGTCCAAAGTCATCTTTGGACTCTTTTGACCAACATACTGAGTTCTCCTCCAGCAAATATTCCTGGGAAGAAAAAAAAAAGCACACAACACTCGCAAGTTAACACTACACAAACACAGGAGATTCCCCGCTGAAGAACCGTATAAAGGAAACTGTCACAGAGCCAAAATACTCTCTTGTGACAGCTAAGCTTCTTGCAACTTCCCAAATAAGGCCATGACTTTAAAGAGCATGTCTTTTCAAAGCCTCATTGATTTTCATCGCCTCATGAAGAAGCACATTGTTTATGTGTCTGGATGTGCTGATATTAAAACAGGATGAGATGGGCACAGCTGAGTGGTTTCAAAGCCTGGTTTCCAGAAAGAATGAACCAAATAATCACAGGAAGCTTTCAGAGGCTGATAGAACCCCTTTGGCCAGTATTTTGAGTCACTCCCTATGCAAGCTAAAACTAGAAGGTGTGAAGATGCTACCAGGGACAGTCAGCATCCTGTAGAACTCTGGGGATAGATTTCAAGCAAATTTTGAAGTACAACATTATAGTCCTTCCAGCCTCCCAAAGCCCAGAGGCTTTGGCATCAAAGTTAGGGTTCATGTTAAAGTTCAGGCCAAGTTTCAGGTACTTTCTCGGTTTTTCAAATACTAGTTTACTCATATTCAGATAAAAGAAAAAAAAAAGCTATATAATTAGATCAACTTTGCTATCTCTAGTTCATATTTATTATCAATTCTTCTCCTGAAGCCTTTCCAATAGTTTCAGCTTGGCCAGTTGCTGAAAATGATCAGTTGCTTCAGTTCTGGTACTTATTTTACACTTGAAGCACAGCACTATAAAATTGGAATTTTTATTGCACAATCCTTTGAAAACAAAGCAAGTCCTTCAAAAACACCCTATGCAAAAACTTGCATGTCTCAGCCATTCCAGTTATTTCATCTTTGCAATTACATGTCTGTTCCTGTAATAATCATTCAGCAAAAAATACACTCACAGAACATGAAACCCATGGACAGAAGAGGAAGGAAAGCAGTAAGAAAGTGGGTCAGTAGAGCTTGTGTATATTGAAAGCAGAAGCTACTTAGGTGATGGCTATACAGAAGGTACATGCTGTAGTACTACATAGGCACAAAGGAGAGAGAAAGCTAAAGGAAAACTTTACAAGCCAGAGCCAAGGAATACATGACAGCTATACCTAAACAGTGGTGGTATCTGACTTTAAGCAACTCCAGCAAGACTCATGACTTATTCCAGTCCCTGTGCTATGTAACCCAACAGAGAACAAACTTCCAGCATATGAATAGTGAAGCAAGACGTCTCCTGCAGAAAGGGTTGGCCTGAGGTGAAATGAGTCCCCACCCTCTGAACCTTGATCACACATTCACACTCCTGCCTTTACCCAGTGAGGCGCAATGCGGACACAAACCAGGTCAAAAGCTGCCTAATCCAACAGAAAAATGATGAATTTTCTTTGACTGGATGAACAAATTAACAAAACACTCCACAACAAAATGCTCATGAAGTCCCACAGAAGGAGAGTGGTGGGAAAGTCCTTCTAGAGCCAGTAGGAATAAACAGATAATTGCACCAGTTTAGGCATAACTAACCAACTGTCCTGTAGGGTTTATCTACATGAGAAAACTCTAGAAAGGTAATCTGAATTAAGATTTCTGTAATGAATCAAACCACATTAGATCCCTGCAGACACACTCATTATTAATTAAATCAACCCTATTTCATATTTAGTGTAATTTACTTTGATGTGAATTAAGCTTAATCAAATTAAGGTCATTTGAATCACAGAATATATACAATGGTTTAATTTAGTTTACCTAATTTATTTTACATTCACATTCTAGGTGATTTGGATTAATTTTCCTACACAGCCTTGTGCAGACAGTTTTAGAACAGACATCCCCCCAAAATCAAAGTTTTGAGATGTCAATGAATTCATTCCCTAGGAAAGGGGTACTAGAAGATCTGTATCCTGCTGAGGACACACTTGCAAGGCTGCTCACACTTGCTATCCATGAAGGCTCTCCCTTATTTCTCCATCTTTGCTGAAGTTCCTCTAGAGTCCAGAGGCTTGACAGTGACAACCAAACTCTGCAAGTTTTCATCTATCCAACCTCCTGCATTTGCAGTACCTGAACAGATACTGACAGGCCATGAGAAATGCACATCCTGAAAGAAACTGAGATAGTCTTCAAGAAAGCTGTAGCATCTGATGTGGTTATTTTTTAAATACCAGGTCACTAAAATATTTTACGTGTTTTATACTACACAGCAGTTATCAAAGTTGTTTGTAATAAAATAAAAAGAATCATAAAACCTCGCTTCCTTACACACGTGTTAACTTGTCATGTTTATTCACAGCTTTAAGGTATTACTCTAATTTTACTTACACTGCTTCAACACTTAAAACATCACCACTGCATCTTCTATCAAACTCCCTTCACATTCCTCTTAAGGTCACTATGCTTCTCACCATTAAAGAGATTTTTCTGTGCACACAAATGTGTAGACAAATGCACTCTGTCGTATTTAGGGCACTAGTCATCTAATATTTTCTGTGATGCAGGTACCATCTGTGAAACTGAACTGCAGTTCAGACCTATCATACTGACATGGGTGTTGCGGAATCAGAGATGGAAATTGATATTAGATTATAATCCCACTGAATTCAAATAGAAGACAAGGACTCTAGCAAGGTCAGGCTTAACTGTTGCCTCTAATACCTAAGCATACCTCTAAAATGTTTATTCAGGGAACCTTTAGCTGTGTTGTTTGGTTTACAGTGTCCAATCAGGATTATAATCTTTTAAGGGTCACAAAATGTGTCCAAACCTCCACAGCAAAAGGATGATGAACAGACCCTGATGGCAATAATAGATGACAGCTGGTATCAGGATGTAGCTACGTCTGCAGTGACAGAGTTTGACCAAAGTGACAAAGAGATCAAAGACTGGAGACCTGTGTCAAGACTAAGAGGACACAGAAAATATTCCTGAGTATGGAAGAAATACTATTGTTTTAGCAATTTAGCATGGAAATCCTTAGCAAACTACTGAGTTAATCTGACCATGCAATCATTTCAAATTTGAGCTCCTGAAAGCATGAAGTCATCACTGAGAGAAGGGTCGGACAGGGAGCATCATTTCCACTTGGGCTGCCCTGATAAACCCTCGACTCATCACAGCTTTCCCTCCCACTCCCCGCAGCACTGCTGGCATGATGCTGATAGACATTTACACAGCTCCATGGTGAACCAGTTCAGGGGATGCAGCCAGCTGAAAACAACACTACCGTGCTTTCAGACTGGGAGCACTGACTAAACCAGACCTGCACCAGTACTGATGCCAGAGCCTCCACCACGCTCAGGCCAGTGGTGACAGCTAAATGCACGATGAAAGGCATTCACCCCACACACCTCCAAACAAACTTTGTAGCTTGAGACGTGTCCTTTTGTGCATTTATTGCTCTTACAAGCTTGTTTCCATCTTCCCTTGTTTGCTGCCTGGCTCAGTCTCCCATCTGCTATTTCTGTAACATGCTCATATTTAATACCATGAAATTTTAAAATAGTATGCTAGCTCAGGTTTTTTTGAGATCCTGCAAAGGGCTGCAGTCACGCAGTTCCGGCACTATTTTTGTTTAGCAAGAGAGGACAGAAGAGACAAGCAGACCCTTGCAGCTCATCCTTGGGCAACATCCAACTGAGGGAGCACTCCCTGAGGTCAACACAACAGGCCTAGTGGGACCCCCCCCCTCCACTACACACACATGGTCCTCAGTTATGCTAAACATCCTGTCCATCTTTCCATTCACTCCTCATTTATACTTTTGCTTGTGAACTCCCAAAAGGGAAGGACCAGCCTCACCTGCCTGACAGGGATGGCTCCACCAGTCCCAGTCCTTTCCACTGCTTCTCAGCAAACCTGCTCCTTGTACCACCCACCTGCCTCCTTCTCTCCCCCAAGTGGAGGGGTTGTTTCTGACTTACTGCCTGGGTTAGAGTTAATAATTTTTCATTTGGGGGCAGGGAAATAATTTAAACAAGAGATGCTTATCTTCCTATTTGTATATGTCCAAAGTGAGGACTTCCAGACTGAGGACAGGAATAGGGTAGCTTTTTGCTCCCTTCCTAAAAGCTACAAAATTTCCCCTGCTGAGCTCTGCCCTCAAACGAAGAAGTGAGCCTCCACTGCTCTATCAGACCCCAGTTCTGTCAATACTTGCACATGTACTTAAATTTATTACGGTCAGCGGTCTTATCACAACGGTCATTAGGTTCACAAACATCAAGGATGCTGTTCCCAGTAGTAAAGTCAAGAATGCGTGAGTCCTTTCAAGATTAGGTCCTTAATGGTGTAGCATCAGACAGCTTTCCTCCTGCCTACAGCACAAGATTTGGGCAGCTGAAATTCCTGACGATGGAGGGATATGGCCACCTCCAGGCTCACTTGCAGGTACAGTAAGGCACTGCTCTGGACTGCTCCTGTGTGTGCAATGAGCTAGACATCCCTGGGGATCGCCACGCACTACGGCAATCTTGGTGGCAGTTGTATGTGATTCACATGCTTTGAGCTCGTGTTTGACAGCTCAATGCCACTTAAAACAAATAACTACAGAGCCAAGAGCCAGCAGGCCACACCCTGGAAGGATCCATCACAATATCAGGCTACCAGTGGAGGTATAGGGAGGACCCACTGCAACACTGGGCTACCAGTGGAGTCCTAAAACAGTGTTGTGAGTTATGCACTACTTTGGTAGCAGCTGACAAAGTAGCACTTGAGTGAACTCCCCTAATGGAGAACATTGCACGCATTGAAACACAGTGAAGCGACCTAACTCCTCATTCCACCTATTCACAGACAGTTCTTACTACCAGACATTCGAAACAACAAACAGGGACAGATATAGGACATTTTATTAAGAAGACAGGTAAAACAAATACATAAGTCCATGTTCTCTCTCTTGCACTTATCTGACTCGTCAAAGAAATTTATTGCCTGATAACAGCAAGGCTGCTTTACTTGAATGATTCAAACCTTCGCTTCTCAATGTAACAGCTGTGGGATCAAAAATTGACTTACATAAACCTAGATGATGAATTTAGTTATTTAATGGAAAGATAAACATGCAAATGTACTGCAGCACTCAACACTAATTCATGGCAAAGTCAGGATATTAAAGTTACCTCATTCTGTCAAAATATGCTAGTCCGGTATTTCTCTAACTTTAAATTACAAATCCTCTTCAAAAAGAAATTCACAGATTATTTCAAATCCCAGTACTGTTTGGCAGGTGGGAACAAGAATTGACAGACAAAACAGAGTCATTTAATAAAATGATTATTTTAGTATCAAGAACATTTTCACTGGGTAACAAGAGCAGTAAGGAACTAAAGGGCCTGGGTACATACATACAAACTGCATGAAAATATGTTTATATGTGAATGATTTTTACTACCTTATTTCTAATTTTTAAAGGTTTTTGTAGGCATGTTTGAACTCCCTTTTAACATTCTCTGGAGTACAGACCACAAGTTGAGTAGTGCTACTCTATGCTGAAGGCATACTCCTGCTCATCCAGCACACGTGTTATTTCCAATTACAGCTTTTGCGCTTACTTATTTAAGCCATTTTTTTATCATGAGTGTTCAATAGACCTGGTTGTGTTTAGCTGTTCCTGCTTCAAACAAATACACACCCATGGAACATCACAACAGCCAACCTCCTGATCCGAGTACAGCTACAGAAAAAAAAGGATACAGCATGCAATTAAAGGAACTATGGCTACCATTTCTTGCAAATACCATTTCAGTGTATTTTTTAGATTGCCTCATTATGGAGGGAGTGGCTTACTAACAAGGGTTAAAGGGAGGAAGGACAGGAAGGAAGGAATGAGCATGCTAAGAAGAAGCAGCAGCAAATGATGGGAAAGGGAAAAGAAGAGGAAGGAATGAATGGACAGCAATACACAAGGAACTTTCCTATGATGCTTAGTATAAATATGCTTGTCAACTAAGAAACGCTTTTTGAACATGAAACTCCATCCCAGAAAATCAAGGACTTCAACAAGACCAAACTTAAACATATCCTTAAATCCTGTGCTAGACTGAGGCCTAGCTACTTCATCATCTTAATTCCCTTTCAGGTAAGTTTTGCCATCCTCCAGCAGATAAAGAAATGAAGCCGGTAATGTTAAGAGATTTAGTAGCAGCAGACCAGCTAAGGAAGCACAACATATCTGCAGCTTGGAGCTCACCACAACAAAAAGGACTGGGCCTGAACAGCTTCACTTTAAAGCCAGATCCAAACTGCTATGTCTTCTTTGCTGGAGGATCTATCCATGCCTGTACCTGTGGCATACTACAATTCACTGTACTATAGTAAGCCAAGTAGCTCTACACAGCTTGTTAACTTTTCTTTCCCCATAAATCACAGAAAAACATATGTATCCATCTCAGCACCTATGTGTGCTGAAAGAAAGACAGAAGAAAAGATCTCAAGTTGCAGGAATGACACCTACTGCCTGAGAAATGAACTGCTCACCTAAATAAGATCTGCATTCAACAGCAAGGGGCTTCCAGAGAACAAACCAACTAACACATGGACATGAGCTGACAATGTGCTCTCGCAGCCCAGGCGGCCAACTGTATCCTGGGCTGCATCAAAGGAAGCATGGCCAGCAGGTTGAGAAATCCAATTCTCCCCCTCTACTCCACTCTTGTGAGAATTATCTGGAGTACTACATTCAGCTCTGGGGTCCCCAGTGCAAGAAAGACATGGACCTGTTGGGGCGGGTCCAGAGAAAGTTTAGGTTAGGCATCGGGAAGAAATTTTTTACTGTGAGGGTGACGAGGCATTGGAACAGGTTGCCCAGAGAAATTGTTGAGGTCCCATCTCTGGAGGCATTCAAGGCCAGGCTGGATGAGGCTTTGAGCAATCTGATCCAGTGGAATGCATCCCTAACCAGGGCAAGGGGGTTGGACTAGATAATTTTTAAAGGTCCCTTCCAACCCAAACCATTTTGTGACTCTGTGATTCTATGAAAAAGACCCAGTTCGCTGCTGACTATCAGGGTGATAACATGAAAAAATGCAAGAAATTCAGGCAGGGATGGAGTTTTAGTGATATGAAGAAAGGTGCTGAATTCCTGGTCAACAGTTTATATAACCTGGGGAAAAAACACCTCCATCATGAACTCAGGTGAAAACCACCTTTTCTTGGACAGGGAATATGGTTAGTAATTAGAAGATGCTCATCCATACTGTCAGCTAGGCTACATACTTTGTAGTGCAGGCACTAGAGAGCCTGAGTTGGAGAGTCTGTGGTAGGTAAGAGGAAGAGCAGGAGCAGCATCTCAATAAAAGTCAAATTTTCATTTGTAGTAACAGTATTCCCTGGAGAAACAGCTTCATGAGCATTTCTGATGGTGCCAAGGAGTACTGCCTCAACCTTTCAGCCTCCTGTTTGCTTCCACCCTATATACACACTCTTTGTGTATGGAAAGTGCGAATTTTACTTTCTTCTGTCTTTGTATATAAAGACTTCAATATCTGGTTCCCCCTACCAAAACACAAACAACTAAGTTGGTACAGCTGAGGGGAGCAGGAATAAGAACTCATATGAAACCTAAGTTTAAACTAACACCGAACTTGAATGAAATGTAAGGCTTAAATGCCTACATCGAGAAGGAAAATCAAAAGTTTCTGGTCACCCCACCTCTCCCACTCCACGATTGTAAAATATCCAGCGAAATGTAATGCTTCACTAGCTGTTGTGATGTTACAGAATGGCACTTTGGATAGTGAGAAATGTGAAGGACATTTCCAGGCACAATTTTTTTAGCAAGGACTTGGCCAGTCTGTCTTCCCTGATCAATAAAAATAGATATTCTTAATGCTTTTGTAACTCTCAAGTGAAGAACAGTTTTGAAAGACTGTCAATACCATTCTGAGTGTTTGCTCAATGCAAAAATGCAAGACTCATGGGAAGAAATATTCTGCAGTGCTAAATACCCCCAGAAATGAAAAAGAAAAAAAATGACCAAATTTAAACTCTTTTTTATTTCACACAGTCACAACCCATATTGAAACACACTTTGAGTGCTCTTGGGTGATGTGCGCACACACCCGTGAACACGGAGCCACCACTGGACGACTCCTCAGGTCACTCCACTTCCTATGGCATCACCTAGAAATGACTCCGCTATCCCAGGTACTGGGAAGCCGCCTATCTTCACACTAGAAAGCTCCCCACGGGCTAATTAGCCAGGAACAAGATAGATTAAACCAGGCAAGGCTGTGTGCTGCCATGACTTACACCCCTGGGGCCTCACGGCAGCCTGTCTGGAGATCTCGTGTCTTCTCCCTGGGCTTTGTTACAGAGTACTCCTGCAGGGACCGGGGCTTTACTAGCGCAGGGTTCAAATGCATGTTGTTGGAAGCTCTGAGCTGTAGCAGGGTGGTTTCCAGTCTCTTCCCCTCATTACAGTGCATTAGATCAAAAAGCAGATGAAATGGAAGTTCTGGGTAGGTGACTGTGGATGAAATCTGCCTAAGGGCAAACAGCGAGGTCAGATGAAGAAAAGGTGGCAGAGCTAATCCACCTCTCCTCCATGCTCCTGAGAAACTGAACCAATGCACATGGCTGAAAAAAAGTGGGGAAGCACTGTGGATCCCTAGTGTTGTGCAGTGGCTGTGAAGAAAACAGAAAATATATCCTGAAACTCCCCATCTTCTTGCAGGAGCAATACCAAGGTACACTGGAGCAGTTTTTACTGCTTATGTCCTGTCATGAAAGACAATACTGAAAAATTAGCTAATATTTTACTTACATAGAAAGTGGATGAGATGATATTAAGACTCAGATTCAGCCAAGAAATCTGAATTGTCTATAGTGACCTTGTCAGATACAGGTAATCTATAGCTTATTCAATTTATTTTAGATCTGTAATTATTAGGACTGAACATTAGTGAGGATTCAGTTTATTTTGGCAGCAGTTTTAGAAATAATTTCTAAAGGGGTTCAATGCTGTTCATCTTACACAGTGCCCAGAACTGAGAGAAACTATGATGAACAGCAAGGAAAAAAGAAAAGAAATCACAAAAGTGCGACACACTTCTAATAGAGTTGTTCTCCATTAGGCTGTCTGTTGTTTAACACAGTCTGAGTGAAGTCTGGGGAAGGCTGGAAGTGAAATGCTACACAAAACTACAATCTTGAGTTAAACAGAGCTGCACACCCTCACTTGAAAGATTACCTTCAGCCTTAATTATACCATTACAAAATAAAAAGTTTCAAGAAAGAGGGAATGCAAAAAAACATGTCCAGATTTTATGCTTTATTTCAAAGAGGGGCAAACAAGTTTATGTTTTAAGTATAACAATTAGTATGAAAGAGGTGCAGCTTCCTGCCTGCTCCCATGTCCTGCTAGTAAGGGTACATTCATGGAAACTTAGCACCGCTCAGTTCCCGATGAGCCACTGCTGCTGCCTTTGCATGGCCATAGTCAGCATGGAGCAACCTTCAGCACAGGTACAAAATTTGCTGACAAAGGAGTTTGTCTGCAGCTAGAGCTAAACTGCCCCTCTAAAGATCTAAGCTGAGCTAACAGAAGCAATTTTCTGACAGCAGCATAGTATCCCCACTTGGGATTTTGCTGACGAAATCATGACAGCCAAAGGGCTGGGTGTTTCTCATCAAATGACACTGTCAGAACTGTGTAGCACAGATTCAGCTCAGAACGCTGCAAACCTAAACGTATCCAAGGCATGACTGCAGAACCAGGCTGACAACTCCCAACCGCCCCTAGAAGTCCACAGCCACACATGCTGTGATGACGAGGCACAGAGGAGTCAGAACACGGTAAGGCAGAATTTTCAAATTAAAGAAAAATTAGCTAAGTTACAAGCATATTGCCGTAGCTCACAAAACAATTACTAAGTGACAAGGTTACATGGAACTTTACAGACAACCTGATTTTGTTATCCATCTCAGGGGATGCTACTACTTTTCTGCAGGAGACAGTACACTGTGCTACACAAGTCAGTCGTCCATTGAGATCAGTAACCCCAATTCTGGTAACATTATAAATACGAGCAACATGTACTCTCTAATTTGTTACAGATGCAAACAGAAAGAAACAGTAAAGAAAAAGAAAACTTACCAAATAACACTGCATGCACACAGCTCCAGTTAACCTCAAAGCAAACTAAAAGCATTGGCAAACTCAAGTTATCTCATGAACTACTTAATGAACAGAAAACGTGGAAGACCATGAAATGCTGAATACATTGTGTTTATTGTAACAAATGTAAAGACCTTGCTTGCTTATGTCTGAAAACAAAAGGTTTAAGTAGAATGATGTCTGTATGCTTCTTGTTATTAAAACAGGTTTACAGTATAAATATTCAGTTCTCTTTCTCTCGGGGTGTTGCTCCATACCTTTTAATTAGGGCTAAATACAACAGCTTTTTAGGATTTCCAGTTGGCAGCTACACAGAAATGTCAGAATTAAAAAACTGATTTTACCTAGAGAACTCTACAAAGTTGGCCAAGGTACCAAGGGAAACCATTTTCCCCGGTAACTTCTGTACTGACTACCTCAGATTGGATTAAAGCACATGTTACCACAGAAGAGTAAGGAGGTATAGTTTTAATCTGAATAATCCTGTTTAGAGGTTTTTTTCCATCTCTGGACATTCACTGTATGTCCTGTTTAGAAAAAAACAAAGTGCTTAGAATGGGAAGCTTTACCCTCCATCACTGTCTGAGGTCCTTGGCATGGAAAGCCAACTTACACTCACCACAGTCATGGCAAGAGACAGTCAGCAAAGATTTTTTCAGGGATACACCCAAAATGCTATAGCTGGTTTTTATTTTTAGGAACAGAGATCGCTGAAACAGAGTTGCCTTATAAACTACACGTATGACTGAGAAATGTGAGGTTCCACCTCTTTTGACAGAATGTAAAATTCTTATTTTCATCTACAGCAATACTCACTGACATTTTCCCAAACATGAGCTAATTGTGTTACTTCCAAGAATAAATGAATATCCACTGTAGAACAATCTCAACATTTATTATACTAAGTCAATATTTTTATATAGTAAGAATTAATTACACTTCTGCATTTTAGCATTTTCCACCCAGGGATACTAATCCACTTCTGAGACAGAACATCTACTATAATCTGTTTCATTACTAAGACCTGTGGTACACTCACTTCATACCTTTGAAGTGAAGACAAAGAAATTATCAAAAATTGGAAACCATCACATAAACGCAATTGTGGAAAGAATAGTACTATAATGTATTAATCACAAAAAGCAATATAAATAAAACACATAGCTAAGCAAATGTTTTAGGAGAGCCTTTATTAAATGATTGTATAGCCTGCCAGGATCTTTTGGAATTATAGAGCCTATATTTATTAAACAAGAATAGTTACTGAAAAAGGTTTTAGGTGATTTGCAGACATATGTTTACTAACAAGTACAACCCATTCAGTAACATCTATATAACTGAAGGAAAAAAGCCAACAAAGAAAATCTTTAAAAACAGGAAATCATTAAAAAAAGGGAAAAAAAAGCATGTACATTAAACAGTGAAAAGATTATTTTAACTGTGATAGGCTTGGAGATGCCAAGCATTATATAAGGAAAAAAGGAAAGGCCAGCCATACAAAGTGCCCAGTAGCACACACAGATCAACTCTGGGTGCTAGCTTCCCCACCTATACCAGACGCAGCCTGGCATTAGGCATCCAATCTAAAGAAGCACCCCACCCACCACCGTCAAAAATGAGGATCTGGGGAAGTCCCAGAACCCCTCCTGGAGTTAAATTGCTTTCTCTTTCCAAAATGCCCTTTAGCACACACCTCCTCTGAGAATGCCCTAGCTGTCACTGTGGGGATTACTTTGAGTACATCATGGTACCCTAATTCAACGTCTGTCTTTGTGGGTCTCTTTTCCTGCTACCTCTTCCAATAAAAAGTACAACTACCAACTGCACAAGTGCAAGTGAAGCAGGGTACCTTCAGCGGGAAAAACTCAGACTTGCTGCAGCCTTCCAACTAGACTCGTGGTGCCTCCTTGGGGCATGCTTATGAGTCAGAAAGTCAGCTTTCCTTCTTCATGGAGGAAGAGCTCTACCAATCCTTCTTCACGGAGGAAGAGCTCTACCAATGGGGCTACTAATGGAACAGAAGGTAGCAAGGCCAAACCTCAATGCCATCTGTTGTCTTTGTTGACTTCTCTGAGCAGCATCGTGACTAGACCAGGTGAGACTGATGCAAATACACCTTTTGTGTAAAGACAAGAATGGTCTGGGCCACCACTCGCGTGACACTGCAGGTTCCTGTGCTTTTGGCCCTCCCCAATAACATAATTTTAAGCAATGAAGAAAATGAATGATAATGCAAATGACTAAACAAACTGATGCAGCTCCAAGCCTTGGACACACATGATAGTGCCAGGAGTAACTGTAAATGCAGATGTTTTTTAGACTTCCACTCTACTTCCTAAGAACAATACCAACCTTACAATTGAAGGACAACAGAAAAGGTATCTGGCATCAAACTATTTCCACTTCTGAGATTTCCCAAAGAGGTTTTACCTTGCTAAAGGTAATAATTAGGTGTAAAGAATCACTAGAATTAGAAGACGGACCAGAGGCTGGGTTGCTCCGAGATACTGACAGCTCAAGTGAGCTTTTGAATAAATGAGGAAAGAAGAGAGGTTTGAAAGAGTATGAGATAAACCAAAACAAACACCATCTTCCTTTCTTGCTTTCTTCCTTCCTTCTTTCAGACACTTATCTCGCTGCAGGAAATGTGGGAGCTTCTTCTGCTCTTCCATATTTACAATAGACAAACTGACTTCGGGAACACTGCGACTCGGAGCACTCCCTGCCCGAGGAAGGAGATGAGGCACGACCTGTGCTGGATGCTCGGGAGGAATCACACCACCCCTCCTCCCGGGAGCACTCCTCACCCCGTAAGGCACTTTGTCCGGGGCTCACCCAGCGGCATTCCCGGCTGTGCATCGCAGCGCTGCCTCCAAAGCGCTTACGAGCCTTTTGTAGCCGCCGAGATATAAATCTGTCAGATGGGATTTAGACACCGGCAGCCAAACACGCCGAAAATGTCACCACCCACTCGCGTTATCCAGCCGGCGGAGGGCTGGGAAGCGCCGCATTGCTTAACCTCTCCTCCCCCCGCTTCCTCCACCGCCCAGCTCAGGGGTCACCGCAGCCCCGGGAGCCCTGCCCGCGTCCGCTCTCACCTCATCTTCCCGGCGGGGGTGGGGGGTGCTCCGGCGGCGGCACCGCCCCGCTGGCAGCGCCGCGGCGCTACCCGGGCAGCGCGGCGCGGGGCAGCCCCTCCGCCGGCCCGGCCATGTTGCCGGCTCCCGCCCGGCCGCGCTGCGAGTGTCTCTGTGTGTGTGTGGGCAGGACAAAGCGCCGCTACCGCCCGCCCCGCGCCGCTCCCACGCGCGGAGGGGCCGCCCCGCCCCGCGCCGCCCCCGCTGGAGGGTGGGGGGAGCCGGCCCTGCCCGGCCCTGCCCGCAGCGCAGGTGAGGCGGGAGGGGGCGTGGGGAGCGGCCACGGGCTCTTCCGGGCGCCCTGGTCCCTCCCGCTCGCGGCGGGAGCAGGGGCAGTGCTGCCCTTGCAGACCACTCCTCTGCCAAGTGCTACGAGGGTCCTGTAGCAGCGTTAAAAATCGGTGCTTTTCATGTTAGCGCCTGGTTGGAAAAGACTTTCGAGATCATCGAGTCCAACCGTACCTGTCCACTACTAAATCATCCCTGAACACCTCATCTACCCGTCTTTTAAACACCTCCAGGGATGGTGACTCCGTCACCTCCCTGGGCAGCCTCTGCCAGTGCCTGAGAACCCTTTCAGTGAAGAAATTTTTCATGATGTCTACTCTGAACCTCCCCTGGCATAACTCGAGGCCATTTCCTCCAGTCCTATTACCTGTCACTTGGGAGAAGAGACCAACACGAACGTCACTACAACCTCCTTTCAGGGAGTTGTAGACAGTGATGAGGTCTCCCCTCAGTCCCCTTTTCTCCAGGCTAAACAACCCCAGTTTCCTCAGCCATTCCTCATAACACTTTTTTTCCAACCCCTGCACCAGCCTCCTTGCTCTTCTCTGGATGTACTCCAGCACCTCAATGTCCTTCTTGTACTGAGGGGCTCAAAACTGAAAACAATATTCGAGGTGGTGAGAAGAGGGGCACAATCACTTCCCTGGTCCTGCAGGCCACGCTGTTTCTGGTACAGGCCAAGATGCCATTGGCTTTCTTGGCCACCTGGGCACACTGCTGCCTCATGTTCAGCCAGCCGTTGACAACACCCACACGTCCTTCTCTGTTGGGCAGTTTTCCAAGCACTCTTCCCCAAGCCTTGAGCATTGCATGGGGTCTCAAGTGCAGGACCCAGCACATGGCCTTGTTGAACCTCATCCCAATGGTCTCAGCCCATTGATCCAGCCTGTCCAGATCCCTCTGCAGAGCTTCCGTACCCTCAAGCAGATCAACAATTCCAGTCAACATTTTTGGGGTTTTTTTTGATGGAGTCAAGGGCAGGAATTGTATTTCCAGTCGAAACTGCAGGGAAGATATGTGTTCTACTCCTTAACCTTCCCACTCACCCCAGATGAGCTTCCCTGCGAGCGCTCCACATACTCCGTATCCACCTTCCCCGCCCATCCCAGGGCATCCATCCTGGGCAGGCTTCCAGCCCTGCTGCTTCTTCCTATTCAACCCTCTTCCCTATTCCACATCCCAGTCCTATCCCTGGACCTGTGCTCTTCTTCCAGTCACCGTGGCCAGCTCCCCTGTGCAGCCCAAACCACATGGTCACAATCTCCACCAGTGGGAATAGCTTCTTTGCAGGTCAAGACCCTGGAGCTTTGTCTGCCCCTCTCCACATCTCTTTGTCCCTTCCCATGAGCCACCCACTAGAAAAGATGGGATTGCAAGTGGTATCACTTGGGTATTCTCAAGGATCTGGCATGATAAAGGACAAAATGCTGCCATTGTTTCTCAGGTCTTTCATATGTGTGTCATCATAACTTCACTGGCACTTCTCAAGAGTAAAGGCTCTTCGAGCTGACAGTCTGTGGGTCCATCTCCCACAGATCTCTCCAAGTTTTCATTATCCAATTTGGACACACAAAAAACCTCCAACACCCATGTAATCCCACAGCAAGCAGTGGGTTTCCAAGCTGCTAGGATGTGTGTGCACATTGTGTTTGGAACACAAATGGCTTCTGGCCCTCTCCCTCCCTCTGTGTGTCTGTGTCCTTATTAACACCACTCCCATCATTCCTTGAGACCCACCTCCATCTGCACCTGCTGTGACATGCAAGGGAGCTGTAGCCCTTCTGCCTGTGTGCAGAGGCAGTTTTGGGAAGGTGCAGAGACCACGGATACGACTGTGGGGCAGCATGTCTGGCTGGAAAGCTGTGTGAGGTGTAAGGGGAATGTGCCCATCATGCAGAGCAAGCAGGCTGTGGGACTGGGCTGGAGGTGATGTGGCATGGTACAGCCTGCGAAGGAGGGATGGAGCAAAACAGTGTGGGGCATTTTTAATACAAATACTTCACATTTGCATTTCTGTTTCTATGAAAAGTTAAGGTTTTCATATATCCAGGTCAATACAGCGCTTATGTTTACTGTAATAGAGGTCAATGCCACTAGAGTGTTAGAAAAATCAAGCCCATAGATTTGATGCCCTAGAGACCTATTTCACCATTGGCTTGTCAAGCCTTGCTGCTGCCTACTGCAGCTCAATATTAAATAAAAATACATTACAGTGACATCAGTACGACAGCAAGAAACCCCATTGTAGTAATAATGTATATGCCTTTTATTCAGGTCTTTACTTCTTTGGTAGCTAATGCATGTCTGATAATTGCTATTTTCAATTATCATTAAGTTGTTCAAAAACTAATTAGTGACAGAGTTACTGAAGGGCCAGAGGAGGAAGCCCCCACCCCTTCTGTCCCTCATTAGCACAGAGCTCAGCTCATGCCTTCACTGTCCCATAGTAGGTTTGTGCCACTCTCTTACCGAGTCACTACAATGATTAATCTAAGTTCATTTCAGACAGAGAAGGTCTCTCCTAAGGAAGAAGCTCCCCCTTAGTAAGGAGCCTCCTCGTTTATTTGAAACCAAAGCTTATAGTTCATTCTTATAAGCAAATATCCTAAATTTCCTAGAAGGCACAATATATGCTGTTTGCATAAAGAAACAACTGTGTCAGATCACAGATCCAATACACAGTCTCCCTTGAATGACAGTGACTTCTAGAAACTCATCCACGTAATTTGTGATGGGGTTGCTGAATGTAGCAAGCTTATGAAGAAATGGTGAGTAAAAAAAAAAACTATTTTCTTATTACTATCATCTGACTAATCCTTTAGAGTGCGGGTCACTGACCAGCACATGCAACATATGGGAGACAGCAGAAAGCAAGAAGGATGCTTATTAAACTAGTAAGTTTCATGGTAATTGTCCTAGAACCAAAAACATGATCAAAAGAGCAAACCCATATGTAAATTCATTGATAATCTCTTTTTTTTTAAATGTAGTTTTCTTAAGATAGGTTTGTAACAGGAAATAGGATACAATAATAGGAAATAAATTAAACAAGAAAAACAAATAATAGGAAAAAAATTATATAAATCACGGTATGTTTCAGATATAAAACTAGAGCAAGCAAAAACATCTTCTGCAAAAACTTTTATCTGGGCAGATACACTGTACAGCATAAAAGGGCACCTGATGTTACAGAGAGACTCATGAGTCTTACAAGTCTGCATGCCCCATCATTGACACACCGAGCCCCCAGTCGCTGCCCAGAAGGGACTGCAAACAATCGGGCAGGGCACAAGGGTGGTTTCCTCCACTTGTGGCTCTGTGCTGCCTCCTGAGAAGAGGCACAGGCCTTGGTAAGTTGCAACACCTCACTGGGTATAACCCCGTGCAACCTCTACCCTTGCAAAGGGTTGGGAGGCTTAACAGAAATTTGAGAACTAATGCAGAAATGCGGAATATGTGAGGTTACTGATCAATTATACTGACCATTTTATTTATTCTTAAATAAAGAATCAAGAGGCGAAAGGAGAAGAAATTTTATGTATTGTTGCACATGCCAACCTTGATGGCCACTATGGGCACAGAAATAGGAGGGCAGTGCTAAAAATCTTTACTCTATCACAATCCATGAGGATTCTTCATCAGCTATCATGGGTTCAAATGTCCACTGAAAGACGTGACTGAACCACGTAAAAATTGTTTTGCTGGGACAAATCTTACACTATGTTGTTATCAGAACTGCACATCTTCTAAGAGATTAAGAGCAACTTATTTGTACGGACACACATATAATCTTATACTGTAGTCTTGTCACTTCACCCTCTCTGCCCAGTTTGAAATCCTGACCCATCAGGGTGTATGTCCACCCTGATGGCCTCGCTGGCCTTCCTGCTCCCCCTTGCACCTCTCCCTAATGGCAAATCCTCCCACAGAGCCCAACAAAGACCTGCACAAGGAGACTGCTGTCCCCAGGGTCACATCTTTCCTGGCAGTGACCTCCTGTACGGCAGACCCTGATGGGTCTATCCCCTCTGGGTCTTGCTGCGACAACTGCCTGGAGGCTGGCTCTGTTTGTCACTTTGGAGATTTCATATTAGGAAGAGGACGACACCCTCCTTAAACAGTCACAGAGCCCAAGGCAACACTCTCTGTGAATATCCTCATATCAGGAGAGGTCATCCAGTTGTTTTTCTCAGTAAGTCAATGCCACATCCAGACCTACCAGTCAGTGCAGCAAGAGTCTCGTGGTGATATTTTTTCCCCACTGAATTTGTCCAGATCAGAGCTTCTGCTTGAAAATCTCCAGTTTTCCCACAGGCTTGTCCACAAAAATACCTAGCTCTTTTCAAAGAGAACAGATGTCCACAATAGCTTGGTTTACACACTTCCTTATTTGAAAGGTTTTTTTCCTGAGGATTTTTCCTGGAGGATTTAGCCTTCTGAAAGTCACCCTTGACAGGAATCCATGACATCAATTCATTGTACTGTGTCCAGTAATACACACATGCACATATTTCTAAAAAAAATTGTTCTTTAGAGAGCAATGTGACTCATGACTTTAGCAAAGCTGAAGCTGGATTGCAGTTGTTCAATTTCATGGACACCTTGCTGGGGCAAAGAGACTGTGATTACCAAATTCGGGTGCAAATAGAGATCCAAAGGTTCCCAAAACTCAGATGGGTTCAGTCCTGTTTCGCCCATCACCATGCCTGTTTTCTTGGCCACTTAAACACTCCTGATGATCTTCAGCACTGTTTGCCAAAGGTCTAGGTACCCTCTCTGGGAATTTCTTATGGCAGCCCAAAAGACAGCCCTGGTAAGGCACTGGTGGTGAAGGAATCCACTTCATTCACCACCCACATGTGTAGCCACAGTGGTCCACGCTGCAGGGAGACCAAGAGAAAGCAGCTGCAGCAGGGCTGTAACCAGAGAGTCCCCAGAATCTGGATTTCTTTAGCAAAGCTTCATCCAGTCTTGGGGTGAGGAAGAAAGAACAAGAAGAGGCTGGAACAAAGGATCAAGTGGCAGAAGGGTTTGGCAGGAGCTAAAGAGAACTAAAGAAAATGATGGACATACAGAAATTTGGGATTGTTTTGAACAAGAAAAGGAGAGAAAAACAAATCAGATGAAAAAGGTAAAAATGAGAAGAATGAATGAAGAGGTGAAAGAAGACAGGAAGTATGGGAAAAGGTAGAGAGTACGTTGGCAAAAATACAACATTGATATACTTTAATTCTATGTTTTATCATACTTCCTCAAGTGATATTGGGAACCAAGGAAAGGAATACAAATACACTGTCAGGACAGCTGGGCTGGGAAGTCAGTACCTTCTCTCGGAAAGGGAGGAGCACACTGGCACTTTTATTTTTCCTGTTGCTCCTCAGGAGAGCAAGGTTTACAATCACTAGGAAGGCTGAAGCAGGAAGCTGTAGCATTCCAGGAAGTCACGAGAAACACTGCTTTGCAGGCCAGCCCGGGGAACTGTTATGGTCTTATCCGTTCAAAGCCATTAGTGATTTTTCCTTAAGAAATTTTACACACAACTTAAGGAAAAGACATCAGCAAACCACAAGCGCGTAGGTGCCCAGTGTGCAAAAACCTCGAATCTAACAGTGGTCCAAATTCCCCAGCAGCATCCCCAGAGATGTGTTTTCATGCTAGAGCGAGGGCAGAAGGGCAGGAATGGGAAATATAAACACATCTGACAATTTCAGTTTTTCTTTTAACAAATAACTTTGCCTTCTTTGAAGAAATGCTGCCTCAGCATACAGTTTAGCCCTAACAGCACATTGCCAACGCCTGTGTTTTGGTACAGCATATCCCACGTCAGGGGATAATGTAGTGCTCTGAGAGGACAGTCTGCATCTTTGCTGTTTCTTGGAGGGAAGGCTGTGCTCAGCCAGGCAAGGAGCTGCTTCATTTTGTTTTGTTTTTTCATTATTAAAATCCCCTTGGTCTCGCCCTTAGAAGGTCAAGATTGTCTAGGCTTGAGCTTTTTAGAAAGTGGTCAGGCTCGTCATGACAGGGTAAGAAAAGCAGCAGCCTTCTCGCCCAAAACTAATCTGAAAGATCTCAGATGCTGAGCTCATGAACTCAAGACACAGTCAGGACTCTCCAGGCTGCTGAACTGCGTGTGGCCAGATTTTCTGCTGAACAGGAGCTGTGCATACGGGAAATGCCAGAGGGCTTTTCACTTAAACTGAGCCTCCTGTCAGCTTGCTTTGCAACTGTTCAAGCTGTAGACAGAGACTCTCAGAGCTCAGCTTCTGCTCTTTTTAGGTGTTGTAACGAGGCCAAAACACTTGAACCTCTGGCATAATAACCTCCCCTGTGGTTATAAACTGATGTCATAAATTCAGAATTATGATGTCAATGAAAGCTGATGAAAAGGAGAAACTGGGCAGGAAGGAAGGAGCCCTAAAATGTTGACATTTATCTTAATGAGAAACTGAATCCAGAATGAATAGCCAAGGCAATTGATTTTTTAGAGAGACGCGTTCTCTTCAGGCTGCCTCAAGCAGACGGTTCCTTCTTCAGCTTGGCTCTGCGGTGCGAGGGCAATGCAAGGCAATGACAAATCACAATAATCTAACATGGCTGCAGAACTCATCCAGCCTTTTTAAGAGTTGCTTCCTAACCATAATGACTGAACAGCCTGAAGCAAATTTCTTTAGCCTACAACCTGGAATCTGAAGCAAACAGCTCATGTAGCACTGATAGCCCGAATCCACAGAGCAGCTGAATTTGCTTCCCTCTGGCTAAATGTTTATTATAGGTAAATCCACAAGACAGATTTAAAAAGTGTTCATATATTAGAAGCTCCTGCTAAAAACTCATTCACTTGCATGAAGGCCCAGAAAACAGGTCATTTTTCTCAGGGTTATAACCTCAGCACCTCAGAGTAGACTCAAACAGGCAGCTTTTAAGGTACAGATATATCTAGTACAAATGAATGGAAATGTCTAAATTAATTTCACACAGTTTTTAGATACCCAAAAGATGGTAAAAACAAACCTGTGCTAAGCTGGGACTGTGGACCTGGAGGAAGTATCACTTTTCATTGAGTATAAGACCTCAAGCTTTCACAAAAACACAGTCAAAATGCAAGGTCCAAAGGAAGCACCAACAAACTCTGGTGGCACCAACAGCATCGCAGCTCTGTCCAAAGGAGGCACTTTCTTACTCTTCCATATTTGGCCGGAGACTGGGGGGAACTCACAGACCTGTGAGACATCTTCATTGACAATCTGTCCCCAATGGCTTTCACAGATGAGTCCATGGGATCACAACTGACTCAAAAAAGGTGTCCCAAACTTAGTGCTGGATGGCATCTTTGGCTGAAACATCAATACCTCCACACAAATTGTCACTTAGTCTTCTACAATTATTTAATGAATCCAGGGGCCAAAGTTGTTCCAGTAAGTAAAATGAAATTGCCACAGAACTGCATGACTAAGGGGAAACAAAAATCTCGTCCAGCAAAAGGGTGAACTGTTAAATGTACTCACTCATTGGCAGCCAGCAGCCTCCATCTAGGAGAAGACTGGAGTTGGTTCCTCATCCCTCATATTTTGGGCTAGGAGATGCTCTGGCTTGGAACATCTCTTCTGAAGCGCAGGCTGCTGCAGCCAGAGCACCGTGGCAGCAATCAGACTGCTCCAGTGTGGCTATGAATCCCAGCCAGTAATGGAAGAAAAAGACTTCTGTTTAGGCTTCTCCTAAGTCTGTTCCTTTTACTGGTAATTAAAATGACATTTTCCCTGCCATCTGTAGGATTTCTGAGGATGCAATCGAGTGATCTGTCAACAGCTGTAGTTGCAGGGATTGAGGAGAAAACGCAACAAAAAGACCACTTGCTTCTCTGAGCAGAACCCGAAGAAATAAAACCACCAACCTCTGCAAAAAAAAGGGTCTGTTTGCCCTTGCAAGCTCTTGTCACATGAGCAATTTTGAAAGGAAATGCATCTTCTAAAATTATTACTTTTGAAGAGCAAATTCCATCAAAACATTTCACATAGGACATTATAACCTTGTCTTAAGAATAATGAAAAATCCATTCTGCAAAAATTCTCCGCTTTCTGAAAGGATGTTTAAAAATAATTTGAAATGCTAGGTGTAAGGGTCCCAGGTGCTGCTAAGGGAAAGAAATACACAAAGGTCAGGAATAACTCTTTCTTTACTGTTTGGGGTGTTTTTAATCAAAAAAAGACGGCACTCCTGAGAAAACAAAGAAATGCAAGAGCCAGGGAACAAGGGTGGAAGTGTGGAGAGCTGAAGATTATCTATAACAATAGTGAAATTGTGTAGAATTTCCTGGATAAAGAAAGAAGAATCACTTTAACAGTAATCAAACAGGTATTTGGCTCAAGACGTTACCCACCATTTGCCAATTCAGCTAATACGCTTATCAGGTTTTCACAGAGGAACAAAGACACATTTAACAGCAAAGGTTAGAAACAGAGGAGCAGCAAAGGCACAGATGGGATGGGATTGCTGAAAAATCCCCTTTGATCAGTAACCCTAGGGATGAACTCACAGGATTCCTCATCTATTTCTTGTAAGGGATAATAGTTTAAAATGAAGGAGGGGATCCCAAGAGCAGCAACGTGGGAGAAGGATGAAAAGGGAATGACCCAACTCAATTTGCAGCTCCTGTTTTCTCTATTGCAAGTAATGACAAATCAACTACAATTCTGAAAGCATAGAACCTGAAAGCACCCCATCCGCAACAGCCAAAAAAAATAATAAACAGAAGGCATTGTGCGATACTCAACAAGTATCCAGATAAGATCAGAACCTGCCACTTGAGTATTCTGTCCTCTTAGGGTTGGATTAACCCAAGAAAGGGTAGGGATATCATGCCTTAGTTTCACACAGTTCCAGCAGAGGAATATTGACATCAGCATCAAAAGAAGTTGTTCTAGTGCTTCTCTCTCCATTTACTTCTTCTCCACATTGCTCCTGCCTCTGTATAAGCTCAGTACAAGCATTCATACAGCTGCACAGTTAAACCAGGTGAGAAACAGAGGAAAAGGGTTTACTGCTTTGTTGTAGCTGTTTGCTTGCTTGGCCTTTATTTTTAACCTTGGTCCATGATACAGTTTGAGTTAACTGGTGTCTGTTTCCTGACTCTGGCTCTGCCTTAGTCTGAAGTTACTTCATTTTTCTGAAAGCTAACTGCCTGCTTTTCAGACTTCTCTCTAGAAGTGAAGACACGGGGCATTGGTATGCAGAAAGGCCAATATTTATCCTTATTCCCCTAGTAACCAAGGCCATCCTTGAGCTGGCAAAAAAGGCCACACCTGTAGGGAGTAGTGGACAGGACAGGTGACCCCAAACTGACCAACAGAGTATTCCATCCCATATACGTCATACTCAGTATAAAGGTGAGAGACCACGAGGGTCTCACTCTCTTCTGCGATGTTTGATGTCCAGTGAGGACCTCATCTGTTTGGTTGCTCCTGATTCCGGATCCGTGTGTGAACCCAGTTCCCGAGCTCAGCTTCCTTCTAGCTGAAGGCCCATTCCCCCGTGTCTGCTCCACAGCATTTGTGGTGACGTACAGTCATCGAGGGGTGGATCTTGGATATGTGTACATATTTCATTACTGTCTAATTATTTTAATCATTATTACTATCATTATCATAATTTCATTAAAGTTGTAGTTTTAGTTCCCAATCTGCAAGTCTTTTTCCTCTCATTCTCCTCTCTCCTTCCTCTGGGGATCAGGGGGTGGAATTTGGGAGCCCAACTGCATGATTTTAGCTGCCGAAAATTAGCCGGGTCAGGGCTAAATCATGACAGTCCATCTCCCAGTTGGGTACTCCCTATGGCCACAATATCTCTTGTGCTGCTGCATGGGATGGGAATAAGCAGCTGGGGGTAAGACGTTTCCTTTCAGTAACAGTGCTAGGTAACATCAGGTTAAATTGACCCCGAAACCCTGGCATCCAAAAGTCTTGCTGAGGACAAGTTCCTAGCACAAGCATAACGCTGTGGCACTCCTCCACCTCCTGAGAGCTCAGAAGCAAGTGATGTGTACTAGGAGACAGAACCAAGGCAGTTTGTAGGTGACAGCATGTGGCTTGTCCTTATTCCATTTTGTGAAGGAACCCTACATCAGAGATCACATTCCCAGGGTAAAGGTCATGCATGAAATTATGTACCCCAAAATCCAGATTTTTTTGCCAAATATTTTCAAGTGTAGCTCTGATCAACAAATCTCAAATGTGTGTCATTAAGTAAAAGCCTGTCTCTTCTGTAAGTATTTCACACTGAAATAAAAATATTTTGTCAAAAAGGAAGAATGCACTGAAAATTCACTTTAATACATGTTTATTGGTGTCCTGCACTTTCAGTGTAGGAGGCTGGAGATGTAATAAAAAAAAAGTTTCAAAATTTATTGATTCCATTTCATTTAAATTGCTCTAAACAACCAGTGCTTTAGAGTTCAGAGAATTAAACATTTACTGTCCATTACAAGCAAAATTTTAATATTACCTTTTTCGAGTCTGCTTAAGACTCCTCTCTTTTAAAATTCTCCAGATACATTCCTCAAAGTAAACAATACATTTCAATCTGTGTCACAATCAACATTGATAAGGCCTTCTTAACCATTTTTATGCCACCTCCACTATTACTTCATTGCAAAACACAATCTTATTTCATACTATAAATATCCATCCATGCACAAAACACAGGGGCCAGAAGTTACACATTAATATCTCATGTAGGCTTCCAAGACTTCTATACCCTCTGCAGGTTTATGGTACACTTAAAAAGATATCTTTAGGCTTGGTCTACTTGGTCTTAAAATACAAATATACAATATCCATAAGCATAAAAAAGTAAAGCTAGATTGCCTTACCATTTGTTATGAACTGCTAAAATCTTATACATGTACAATATAGCATCATGCTGATTAATATACATATTAGTTAAATATATCAACCAATAATGGGGATGTGGCCAAGCTTTTTTTGTTGTGTTTCCAAAAGAAATCACATACAAGTAAAAAGATTTTTAATTTAAACTCATATGGAATACCTGAACCACACAGACATCTTGTAAACCCTGCTGAGATATTCAGGTCAAACTGGGGCATAACCTGCTGATTCACTTGAAAGGAAACACAGCTCCTCACGGGTGATATCCAAGGTGTGTGATTCCCAAGAGAATGCAAATTTACCAGCATTCACATTTTCAGGTCTAGAACACTAATTTTTGCATCTCGCATCTCAGTTTATGCTTTTTGTATCTATTCATCATCCTCTATCAGAAACAATTCAGTACCTCGACATTGTCATAGATTTTTCTAAATGAGTAGATATACAGTACAAAGTGTAGATAATGAAACCAGTAAGCACATATATACAGTCTTTGAAAGGCATTTTTGTGACCATTTTAGCAGTGTTTATAGAAAACATTTAAGATAGATAGTCACATTTCGCTTATACCACTGTATTGCAAACTGTCAAGCCACATTTCTTATATTCAACTTGTACTGCATTGTATATTGTACAACAGAAAACAATCATTCTTAAGGTGTGACACGATGAAAAGAAAAATCACTAGACTGAGTAAGGTAACCAGCACAGGGCTTAATTTTCCTGAGGTTTGTAAGAATTTTTTAAACAAAAATCACAGTGACCAGGCTAAACTGCAAACACACTCTTAAGTTTTAAATATACAGTTTATTCAGAAGTTCTGTGCATGGTCGACTCAATTGTGTGCGTTCACGGTGATGTTTCCTCTAAATGACTCGCCACTGCATAATACTTGTATCTTTTCCGCCTGTGGAGATGAGATGGGAGTCCTCACAGAGAAAATCTACATTAGTTACATGACTACTATGTCCACCGTACACATGGCTTGGAGCCTAGAAAACACCATAATAGTGAGAATATAAACTGTCATTAAAACATATCATTAGAACAACATTTACACAACAATGAAACCAAGGCATCACATCATTCCCTTTAAGTATTTCAATATTAAATTAAATTTTAAATGTAATTTTAGTCTAAATCAACCTTAACTGAATCCCCTAAGCATATACGTATTCCCAATCCATTTTTTTGTAGATAGAACAATAACATTTAATGCATTTATGCAAGTTACAAGAGTAAATTTTTTTTAAATATCTTACCCTGAACTGTGAACATGGATATGAAAATAGATGTACTTTGCCAAAATCATCCCCTGTTGATAGCAATTTTCTCCCATGCGATCGACAGACAGCATTGATATCTGTTCCATCTGAACCTTCAGGCCATACACCTGAAACAGAGGGACTGCTTAGTTTTTATAATGGAAATAAAAGTGACAGCTTAAGTTTTTGCTATACAATTAATAATTACTTGTTTAAAAAAAGAAAACAGATAAAACTATAAAAATAACCGCAGCTGCATCAGTATGACTACTTCAGAACCAGCAAAAGATGAGATTCTAATAGGAAATCAAGCACATAAACACTTTATTTCCTCTAGTTAGCAAAGTGCTCTTTTATTCTGAAAAGAAGAATTCTGCTGAATTACAGATCGAGCCTAAAAGAATTTTTGTATGATTATGTAGGAAAATAACGGTTACTGCTTTTATTTTCCCTTCTCCTTATGTATGAGCTAACATACTTCCTTCATACTACTGTAGTCTAACAAACTACTTATGTATGATTCAACATACTTTTTCGTATTACTGAAGTCTAAAACCCATGCAAAAAGAAATTATATGGTTTAAAATGTTATTTAGTAATTGTTAGATGCCTTGAAAAGAAGACCATTTTTAAAATGCTTTTTTTTTACTCTAAGTAATTCTCTGCCTTCCTCACGTACTTTACTCCTTGCTGCTCTTGCACAAAGTGGTGTTCTAAAATTAAACTGTTGGCTCATCAATGCAAGGACGACATCTATGCAGCATATCTTTAAAGTCTCTGAACATTTGTCTGTAATAAATTGTAATTCTAATTTCTTTTTTTTTTTGTATGCAGTACTGTGGGGTTTTTTATGATTTTCATAATTCAGATTTTATCTAATCTGTACTCGGCATAACTTTCCGAGAGCACTGACATAATCAGTTATAATGTGTCTTCTGCCATTATGATTTGGCAAAAATCCCCACCTTGTCTCAGCATTATGATTTCCCAAGACTGTCCCTATTCCACACATCCTATGCAGTGTCCCTGCTGCAGTCCCACCAAAGTGCATGCTCTTCCTTCGTTGTTATTACAGGTTAGGATGAAACAGTTGCTACTCCCCCTGCTTGTGTTTCCATCTCCTGGAAGGATGCCTGTGCCTGCAGGCAGGGCAGACACACTCCAGCTCCCCTTCTTTGGGTTACTGGTAGCATCAAAGTGGGCACTTGCCTGCGCTGTGAAAACATTGAGCTTTTGATCTGCTTGTAATTCTTCCCAAATACAGTCTTTGCATCATTGCACAGCAATTCAAAAGCAACAAGAGGAAGTGATTCCATGTCTTTATAAGGAATTACAAATTGTTGTAAATAAAATGAAACACAAAGCACTGATTTGAGGACTGCTCCTAACTCTCCTGATGTGTGTGGAAATGCATCTTTGCTACATCAAGGACAATAAAAAAGAGGCTTAAAGGAAAGGAAGGTGCAAAGAAGAAACATAGTAACTGCTACTTATGGCATTATGAGACACAGAAAAGTTGTTTTATACAACTGTTTTGACAAAAAAGAAAGAGGCTGTATGAACAGCAAATGCCAGCTGAAAAGAGGCAGGAGTTTTTTCACTATGACAAGCTGGAGAGTACCCATAAATGAAATGTTTTAAGAAACAAGATTGCTATTCTAAAATGAGAGAAGCCATTTAAACCATCATGTTGGGATTTTCTTTGAGACTGTGCTTTTTCAAAATTTATTCCAGTGTCTCCCTGTCAGTTTTTCTAAATATATAAATTGAATACCCTTTGCCCATCCTCTGCAGACATGGAAAGAGATAATTTCCTCTCTCTCACAGTGAAGATTGATGCTATGCTTTTTTCCTCCTCCTCGTCTCTAAAATTCATTCATTACATCTCTTCTCCCAGAAAAATATTTAGATGGATAACTATTCTTGGTAGTCAGCACATTATCTGTTGGTCCAATGTGCAAAAACCAGAAGCAGCTATTTCAGCTGTGACTGAAGCAGATACTGATAAACGGACGATTACTTCACATTTTGCATGGTGTCCTTTTCATTACATATCCCACTAATGCATCTGCCTTTCCTACAACAGCATAATGCTGTTGACTCACATTCAGTTTGTATGCAAGAGTAATCTGATCTTTCTGTGCAGATCTGCTCTCTTGCCAGCTCCCCTCCATTCTGTATTTGTACAACTGTGTTCTGCCGTTCAAGTCTGTAACCTCTTATTTGTCTCTATTTTATTGCCTCCTTTTTTCATATTATTCCTTTACTTCTCAAGACGACTTGCTAATCCTGCACCTTCACACCACCTATAAATTATACACACTAATTTATTACCCATGCTATTCATAAATATATTCAAACATAATATTCAGTGTACAATCTTCTAGTCAGTTTTTAACCCACCTAGACTGATCTCCTTGTTGCTTGCAATGTTGTCAGGCTTTGCACAGCATCTTAGATTTCTTTGTTTCCCATCCCACACTTCACATAGTAATTTTTCCAAAACTGGGCATGTGATACGAACTCATACCTTCGTTGCATATCCAGCAGCATGTGGGTCTTGCAAGAGCATGCTGATGACTGTTCTAAAGCCTTTAGTCCTTCACATTTATGTGTGTTTGTATCGCTAAAATATCCTCCCTTGAACACACATCTTTGCGTGTTGTTGATTTTCAGTTGGATCATCTCTAAACATTTCCAGGCTGACTAATCTGTTACCATGCTTGAAGACAGGTGTTCAGCAGATTAATGTTCATTTCCCCCCCTGCACTGGTTACGCTGATCTGCGAGTACCATGCACACTATTTGTGATTTTTATGTGGTTCTGCTAGAGTGACAGAATATCCCTACTTTCAGTTAGCCAGGAGCAACTGAAGAATCAATTCTCTAGAAGCCTTGTGTCCTTGATCGTTGCTTCTATGTCCAGTGAGGCAATCCTGGCAGGCATCTGAAGACTGTTCATATTGGCTGCTCTGGGCATCCAAGTACTGAACGGCGGAGTGACTTCCACCATTACCGGATTGGTTTCCAATTTATAATTTATGAAGTTCTTCAATTTATTATTCTAGCCACTAACTTTACACTTTATCCTCTCCATATGAGCTCTTAAGGCAAATATATGAGTCCACAGATACTGCCTTAATTATTCTCCATTTTTCCAGTACTTTGCTTGTTCTCTGTGAGGTCCTGAAAATAAGTATTAACGGTCTCGAGGTTATGCTAACCAGTTGTTTTTACAGATACAAAGTTGATCACACTCAGATACTTTTTTTTTGGGTTTTGCATAGTACACAAATATTGTTGCTGGCCCTTCTATTATTTCTGTATTTGTCACAAGTATGCATTTATGTTTAGGCTTAGCTTATCTGTCTTCTTGGTCCTCCAACAGTTTCTACTTTCCGTATTTCTCTTCCTTGTATGAGAGCTCAACAACAGTTTAACCAAATCTGTGTCTTGCTGCCACACAAATCTTTCCTCTAGCCTAGCAGAGTTTGTGCACTTCATGCCATCTAAGGAACTACCACATCTTGCCTTTTTTCCAGCTTCAGATCTTCCCTAACAGGACTTTGGATTTTTGCAGTTTGCCTCTCTGAAGTCTACGGAAGTTGTAATTTAATATTTATACTTGAAGCTAGCAAGAATATTAAATCAGAATCTTTCTGGATCGAAATAAGAGGACAGATTGTAATAAAAATGGCATAACAGAAGTTCTGTATTTTTCCCTGGAATATGAGTAGTCATGTTTCATAAGAAAAAGTTGGTGATCCAAGTGTTTGTTAATAATGAGAATGTTAGAGCTTGAAAGAGGAAAGACACTTACCAAAAACATGGAATCCTAAAGTACAGGTGTAAGTGGCCCATTCTATATCTCTAGTTGTTTCAACACTCACGACTTGTTTACAAGCAGAGGGGACCCCTATAGAAGGAAAAAACCAACCACATGATAATGCTTTTCATTCTCAAATTGTATAGATTTTTTTATTCCAACAGATTAATTAAAACATATGGTCTGGCTTGGCAGTTACATGGTCTCATTTAAATTTTAAATCCATATTAGACTGCCTGAACTTTGTACAAAAAGACTAAATATAATTCTTACTCACAGTATAAGATTTCATAGTCTCCTGAGTTAGACACAAGATATTGTGAATTAACAGACCAATCCAGATGAGTAATGAAGCTGGAATGACCCTACAAAGAGAAAAGTATTGTATTAACTGCACTAACAGTATCTCTCAATATGACAGTATTAATACAGTGCTACAAAACATAGTTGTCAATACTGAACCAAGAGAAGAAAAGGTTACTTACTGAACACTTGCCAATTCTAGCGTACTTTCTTCCATTTTCACTTACGCCATAGATATAAATACAGTTGTCATGGGAACCTATTGCCAAGAAGTTTCCATCTATAAACAGAAAAGTGAACTGTAATTATTCCTGTAGGAAAAAAAACTTAGGCTGATTTTGAAAAGTTGCTGTGTCACAGACAAGTGGAACTGTTTTCAAAAGGCCTTAATATCAAAAAATGGAAAAAAAAATCTATTTTTTCTTTTTCAATTGCATTGACGCATGTTTCAAGATTACAAACCAGCAACTTTATGCAATGAATATTACTGTTAAAACACGACACTTCCGGAAGCAGCTACAGTCCATTCAGGTCTATTCTAATTGAAACAATCTGCACAACTAAGCCATATTTGTTGTTTTCTTCCCAGTGAAGCTATATTGAACATGTAGGGTAGAGGGAAAGGGAAAAGAAAACTAGAGCTTAAGACACAACCCATTCACTGTTGCCAATGTTTTATGGCATATTTCTTTTCAATTTCAGCGTGGCAATTGGGCAATTATTTTAAAACAAAGCAACTCCAAATTTAATTAAAAAACTCAATTTTTTTTAATCCTTAAGTAAAAACTCTCAAACCTGGTGAGTAACGCATTACGGACAGTTGTTCATTTCCATCTGTGTGTACAGTGACCAAGTCTTTTGTTTCTGTGTCAAACACAAACCACCTGTTGTAAATACAGAAAGAGGCCAATAAATCATTCCATAAGGAATTTAAATCTACTGTAATCTTGACCAACTTTTCTCCTGTCAAAATAGTGTAAGTTTTACACCAAAAAACCAGCAACTGCTACTCAGTTTGGCTTATTTTTACTTTAACACAAGGATACTTTCTTTCCCATGTTTTTTAACCAGAAAAATGAGTCTTCAGATTTTAGTCTATTTTACTATGCATCATGCATTAGAAGCAAGTATAGTTACATATAATCACCCTTCTCCTTTAGTGACCCTCCTCCATAATATGCTGATGTTTAAATTGATTGCCGACATTAAATCCTAGAGCAAAGGAAAATACAAGCAAAAACCAGGACCATTCTCTTCTAAAAGAAGGATTAGCTTAAGTAAATTTAAAATTATTTAATAAATTTATTCATCTTTTAATAAATTTAATCAATTTTAATGAACAAAAAAAGAATCTGTGGAAATATCTAGAAAGGAAAAAGATAAGATTTGTATTGCAATACTTGCATCAAATTATTAAACCTAAAGTAAAGATTCCTTTCAAACCTTCTCCCTTCAATTTATTTTATTTAGTAAATAAGTAACTAAAGTAAATCCTTTATTCAGGATTGATATACAATCTGAAATCCTCTTGCCTCATAATGTATAAGCATTCTATATGTTCTCAGTTAAGTGGAACTGTTTTCAATACTAACAGCAAAGTCTGCCCTCAAGTGACACTAAAGGGGAAGATGAAATTATGGCGAGAGACGATCAGGGTTAAACCCAGGGTCTGCCATTGACCTATTATGTGACCAAGGGCTCAATCTGCCATACAAAATGGAGATACCTTTCACCTTGACTTTGTCGGTTCTGTTTATGCCTTACACTCTTCAAGCAAAAGTAGTATCTTAATATGCATTTTTACACTCTGTCTAGCACAGTGGAATATTCGCCAAATTTTTGTTAAAGCCTCTGCCTGTCACTGCATTAGAGAAAAAAATACTTGCTATATTTTCCAACAAGCAACTTTTTTCCATGTGTTTTTATCTATGCTGCCCCACAGGCCTCAGAGAAGATCTCTGTGCATGATGGCAAAGTTAATTTATTATCTCAGACTCCTCCTTAAACCTCTCCTTTGTCATGATGGACACAAAGTTTTAACATTCAGGTCACTGGTCCGGTGACAGCACCTCCCACGCACAGTCTCACTGCTAATCTAAACTTCCTGCCCTGTCCAAATCCATCTCCTCCCACTAATCTCAGATTGCCGCTCTCCCACGAAAACTATCTTTTTGTTCTGTGCAGAAATCATCTCTTCGCTCTATGTTCATGCAACACTCAAACACTGGTCCAAGACTAGGGTTTCTAGGCACTGAGGCAACACAACTAAATTTCACTCTGAAATTCAGCAGCAATCAATAGGGGGTCAATAAGCCATGCATACATCTGCACAGCAAGGTAGTGAACTTGGAGATGAGAATCATGCAGTGTTTTTTAGTGACCAAGGCGCAGCTCTGCTCATCCTACCTTCCGGTCAGCGTCCCAACTGCGACCACAGATGCTGAAGGATGAAAACCTGAAGACTGTGCTGGATCCTAAAATGTTTCAGAAGGAAGCACGCTTTTTATCAGTCCAAGTTATAACAAAAACACAGTTCAGTTATCTGCCTTAGGAACACGGTAAGTCTCTCTTGCTAATTTTTTTTTAGGTTTTGTTTTCAGAGTTTTTTTTTTAAACACAAATATGAGGGAAGAAAAGCATTTTTAACTGAATGAAATATTACCCAATAAATTTTTCCCCTCTGTACAAGGCCACTGTTTTCTTTTCCTTAACACCTAAAAATAACTTTGCAAGTGATTTCATAACAATAACATTGCCTTGCCAATTTTTCAACAAGCCACAAACAAGACAGACATAAAAATAACTTATTAAACTAGAGCTGACCTAAGAATTAAGTATCAAAGCTGCACTCTACCCACTGTCTAAAGGACAAGCAAGTACCTTTTTCAACAAAGGTATGTATCACTTTGCATGGAGGGATAAAGCCTCTACACACACCAACACCTTTTTCAGCACCTGCCATGTGCAGCTTAGTGGGAGATTATGTGCATAAATTGGGTTTCTTATTTTGATATGTAATTTTAAAACATTTTATTTTGTACAGTCTATTATTATGGAGACAGGCAGAACTGCAGTGTCTTCCTACAATGCCCAAAAAACAAGGTATTTTCTTTCTGATACTTTTTCAGATACAAAGAATGAGCTTCAGAACTCTTCAGGTTCTAGTAGAAAGTCTCAAAATAAACAGCTGATTTTTTCTGACACCTGCCAAAATTAATTTTAAAATGCAAGCAAAAAAAATTAGTAACACATCTCACAGAAATGCTTCTGTCCTCCCTTTTCTATATTCTAAAATATTATCACATGGTAGCCACTTTAGTAAACCTGCTTACATTTTTAGCAATTCATAATCACTAGCTCTAGAGGCTAGGTGTAAGCATATTTTCATTAATGTTAAACAAGCGCCTAATTCCAAAGAGGTTACTAATCCTAAAGCAATTTCAGAGAAATGTTGAGATTCTGGATTTCTATAGGTACCTTCTAAACCACTAGAGTAGTCCAGAAAGGACAATTTGCTGATTGTTTTAAAGTATATTTTAGCATTTACTATGAAATTATTCTCTTGAATAAACCAGAGGTTCAAATAGTGATTTTAATCTGAGCAGTATCTTAGAACTACATTAAAAAGCTTTTACTTAGATCTCTGACAAAAAGAGGATAACATGATATGATTTATTTACTCTAGATAATCAGTCACTGATTTATGAAAGTCTCAGACATTTCAAATGGTTAATAAGGAGATTATTGTCAAGACAGATAATAGAAATCTTGTCTTAATGAAGCAGTGTGTACCTAGAGGGGAAAAGAAATAAATCTAAATCTAGTTTAACAGTCTTACTGCTGTTGCCATCAGCCTTTGCAAAAGTATCCAGGTTAAATAACGTAGTTTCTTAAATGTTTCAATAACAACAATAAAATGTAATGGTAAAACAACATCTAAATATCAATTGAAGCTCACTTTAAGTCATAGTCACCTGAACTCCAGTTCTGTTTTTCAGAGGATATAAAGGATAAAGCAGAGGAAACTATGTCCTTTTTCAAGTCAACAATTACTTAAGTAACTATTTATGCAATATCAACTTATCTGATGAATAGATTTGTTCCTGTTACACATATTGTATTTATCTGCACTAATGATGTTTCACTATCAACTGAAACTTCTAAATGCTCTTTTCTTTAGATTGAAAAACTGCAAAGTGACAGATCTTCCCCTTCTCTTCATGACTATAGGCCCTCTTCAGTAATGAGAAATACGTCAGAAGTACTAACTTCTTATTCTCCTAGTGTTTTTGAAAGTGTATGCAAGTATACAAAAATACACACCTTTAGACTGCACAAAGGACCACATTAGTACCTACAATTATATGATTTTTTCCAACAAAAAAGAAATTTATTAGGAAAGCATAAAAAATGGTACCAATGATTTTACTCTCCATTTCAAGATATTTATAAATAAGAAAAAAAGCTATGCTGAGGACCAGAAAGGTCTATGTAAAAGTTTGCAGTTCTGCCATTGTGCGAGTCACTCTGAATTGCACGTGAATTATTTCTGTAACCTAGTGTTCATACTCCATGCCATACAATACAGTACACTGCTATTTCTGCATTTCAAACCAAAAAAAGGCACAAGTTTATCTTTTCTTAAAGAGTCTACCAAGACAGATTCGGGAAAATTTGATTTATAACTGCTCACTGATTTTTAAAAATAAATTTTATATTCAAGTTGGTAGCCTAAGTGTGCTGGTATTCATTTACTCTTTCATTTGGCATCTTGGTAGCAGTTGAAGGGATTTGCAACCATATTGAAACCCATGAAAATCTCAAGGTTTGACCTTGAGGCCCAACTGCAGTATTGCTGAAGACTGAGGAGGGGAGAGCTTATTTCTAAACACAAATCATAGTAACACATCTTAAACCCCCAAATGATTAGGAGGTATGAAAATGCAATTATCTGCCTGCTTCTCAGGCTAAACCTTTAGTATGATTGATCTCCATTTTTTATGATTAAAAGAACTACTTTTATTTTCCTTTCTTTTAATTTCTTATACTACAGACCAATCTGTATCACAGTATAACAGTATCACAAGGTTGGAAAAGACCTCTGAGATCATCTAGTCCAACCTATGACCCAACACCAACACCCACTCGTCATTTAAACCATGGCATTAAGCGCCTCATCCAATCTGTTTTTAAACACCTCCAGAGACGATGACTCCACCACCTCCCTGGGCAGTGCATTCCATTGGCAAATCAACCTTTCAGTGAAAAATTTTTTTCCTAATATCAAGCCTAAACCTCTCCTGACGAAGCTTGAGACCATGTCCTCTTGTTCTGTCACTGATTGCCTGAGAGAAGAGACCAACCCCTGCCTGCCTACAATCTCCTTTTAGGTAATGATAGAGAGCAATAAGGTCTCCCCTGAGCCTCCTCTTCTCCCGGTTAAACAACCCCAGCTCCCTCAGTCGCTCTTCATAGGGCTTGTGCTTCAGCCCCTTCACCATCTTTGTTGCTCTCCTCTGACTTTATAACAGAAACACTGAATGGTGAAAATACAGCTCTGTCTCTGGGGCAGTGGAACTGTTGACTTCGTCTCTCTAATTAATTTAGAAGTCAACAAAAATATGGAACTTAGAACATATGATCTTTGGTTCAACAGACTAAAGTCCACTTTTCAAATTCCCCAATCTTGCATGATTTAACAAGTGTATACAACTGGAGCAGGATACTAGGAAAGCGTTTGGCAAATGCTTTTCTGTTGACTGCTTCAACTTGATGCAACAGCATACACTTAACTGCAGATGTATTGTATTCAAGAAGTCTTATCAATACCAGCTTTAAGTGTTATGTAGGCCTGAAAATGAACAATTTTTTGATGAAAAATGTTACACAATAAATATTTTCAAAACCTCCTGTAACTAGTAAAGGATTATTTGCTATATTATACAGAAAACACTTTAGTCAGCAACAAGAGGGTCATCCAAAAGTTATGGGCTACAATTTGGTTTGCAAAACCTGGGTATTTGATATATATCTACATCAGGCGCTGTTTTCTTTTTCCTGAAGGAATTTTTGACCTTTTCCACTGTACAAAGGGCAAATAAAAAGATAATTTGGTTATTGTGATCAGTATATGTATCTCCAAAAAGCATACTCACACATCTATTAAAAAACACAAAGAAAAGAGTATTTGAAAAAAATGTGATAGTGGCATCTCAAAATAGAGAGTTAAAAGCACTACTACTGTCTCTAGGAGACAAGACAATGTCTTCTTATGGTAAAAAGTGATAAGGTGTCCAAAAACTTACTTTAAAAAATCTGTTCCCAGCCACGCATGCAGTAATTATCATGTCACCAAAAAGCCATTAGAAGTCTCCAGATACACAACTGAGTGCTTATGTACAGTATAAAACTGAGCCTCCCCTAAGTTTTCCTTCACCAAGTTTCATAACAGAGACAGGAAGTGGAATTCTAAAAACCACATTGTTTATTTGTTAACAGGATGTATAAAAATACTAATACATTACAAAAAACAAATTAAGAAGGCTAAAAAAACTGTTACCAAAAATATATTTTTCTTCTGAATTCTGACTATTCTATACTATTCCTGATCAGAACTACTTTAAAACGATAAGTATTTCTTAGCTTTATATTTGTGGCTCTCTTCCTAGTAAAAAAAAATGTCAGCAGCACTGTACTCTTCTATGTGATACAGCATCACTTCTGTATGACACAGTAGAGAGATCCATAGAACAAAGGATTTAAAATGCTTCTAACAGTTCTACATCCATTTTCAGAAACACAAATTTTATGACACTCTCAATTTGTCGAGTTAAGATATTCTTTAAAAACTTATTAAAAACTCAAACTACTTGAGAAGTTCTATAAGAGGACTAGAGTTGTACTTAATAAATTTATACCTCTATAATCTTGTTCCAGATAGGACGATGAGTGGTAGCATCCCAGAGGGTAATGTGTTTGTCATGTCCACAAGTGAAGAACTGAGGTTTAGAGGAATGGACGGCAAGTCCCCAAAGCTCATCAGTGTGACCCTACACAAGCAGAAATGTTTCTTGACAAGGACAGTACCATCATCACTAAACATGTTTAAAAAGGATTAAAATGACCAAACTATATTTTAAAGCATTTAAAACCATTGGCTTAGATAGATGCATATTTACAATGTTACTTGTTGCCAACAGTACTGTAATAATAAATTGGGTAAATGGCATATTTAGCATATCAAATAGCATATTTATGAAACAACTTCATGCAATACCTTTAATGCTATCATAGTCTTAGAAATGTTCTTGTAAGGTAACAGCTTACCTGCGTAATTGGGAAAAAATCTCCTGATAGCGTGCCCTGAAGGACGAAGTTTCTAGTGGTTCCTATTAATACAACGTCCCCTTTTCCCTCTGCTATTGTTCTTATTGGGCCAAACTGCTCTGGAATCTGTGGTCGTAACAGGCAAACAGGTAAGTTGGACAATTTGTCATGCATTGCTATTTTTAGACAGATGGCCTAGCAAATGTATTTGCATAAATGCTGCACAGAGAAGAACTTAAATGGATGAATATATTTGCCTGACTTTCAAAACAACTCACATCAGATCAGTAGTTGTCTTTATAATGCTATAAGAAAACATATCCTCATCTACAGAACACTCCATTTGTACAGATTAAAATTGAGAATTGTATTTCAACAAACAGAAAAGGCTCCTTCATGCTGTGTTAACTCAATCACATTTTAATTGCAGCTGTGATATTGGACTAAGCATGTCTACTCAGAGATAGTGTCAGGCCACAAGTACCTCCTTGAAAGGAATTTCTTTAATTGCAGCCTAGGTTCTGAAAGAGTCAGTGCAAATCTCCAATATAAAGTTCAAGGGAAGATGTAAAATTTAAAAAAACAAGTGATACCACTGTATGAACAAGTAACAGAAAAAGAAGGATGCTATGGTTAGAAAGAGTACAACAAGCATGTATCTCCTGCTGTGTTAAAAACTAATTTACCAAAGCAGACATGCCATTTCAGTTGAATATTTTTTTGCAATCTTTAATAACATGAGGTCTGATATAAAAAAAGGAGACTCTGCCTGTAACTTTTTATTTAACAAATGAAGAAAATCAACTACGATCACCTTCAAAATAGTTCCCTTCTGAATTGACACACAGCTGCACACGATGCTGCCAATGTTGAAAGTAATTCCACAGATCTTTTGATGAAAGACTGTTGAGGATTTCTGTTGGTTTTGCTTTCACAACTTCTACCAACAAAAATTGTGTTCCTTTGAGCACTGACTTGATTTTTGGGAAGAGGGTTTGAGGCCTGGTGAATGGGGTGGGTGTTCAAGCACAATGATGTTGTTACTAGCTAAAAATAGCTTCACAGACAAAGTGTTGTGGGCTGGTGGATACTGACATTAAGAAAACATCTGAGAGTTAGAAAATGTCTCTATTTGAACACACGTCCACTTGTACTGAGTGAAGTGATTGCGTTGACCCTTGTCTCACTGTGACAGGTTAGAACATGTTCTATAGCCATCTCTCTGATTCTCCTCCCACTCTTGATTCCTGAGTTACAGGGTTAGCCTCACTTTTTTTGTGTCAGACCTCATATACAGTAAGAGTTGAAAACCCTCCTCAGAGTTTTATGCTGATTGTTCTCTTACATTCAGTCTGTAAAGTCACGTAGTTCTGTCCAAACACATTCTGCTTTAATCTTTCAAGTTCCCACACAGCAACTGAACTCATTTTTAGAATTTTTTTTCAAATTAAGAGCAATGCTAATCAAAAGATTAATGGAAAAATATAAGTACCCCTCAGATCATTTTGCAAAAGAGGAAAGTACAAGAACATTTTAATACTGTAATACTCTGAAGTAAAAAATGACCTCACATTATTAATTGCAACGAAAGGAAGAAATAATACAAAAAAGTACAAATATAAGATTTGTTTTACAATTACTATAGATCTTAAACATGGAATAGTATGTTAATGAATAGGCTATCATAGGAACTAACTGATTACTCAAATGATATTACATTTTACCACTGATTTGCTTTCCTACAGATACACGCCCATAAGAAAAAACAACATTTAAAAAGTTCTTTTCAGCAGAAAGCTAAAATTTAATTTTGAGTAATTTGAAGATAGGTGATATCACCTCAGTTTTTTGAATTTTTTGGTAGTTTCCATTCCAAGATATCAGCTTTCGGTCTTTTCCACCTCCTGATACTAATGTGCCATCTCGCAGCATACACAGCGCAAATATTCCACCCTCATGTGCCCCTTGAATTGCGTGGCTTATTCTGTTGGTACCTAGATAGAAGGAGACAAGACTTTACTCCTGAAATGCTCAGCTTAATAGTTCATTTTTCTCAAAAATGAAAAATATACATACTGACTCAGTCTAGTTCAAATACAAAGTAACACAGGTTCATTTAAACCTTTCATGGGGGTTTAAGCTAAACCATTTGACATCACAGTTTACCTCCAATGCACTTTATCAACAAAGAAACCACAACCCAGTCACTTGTTATCCTTGAAGGATAACCCACAATCTCCAGGCACCTAAGTTGCTACAAAACCCAACTAAGCTAGAGGTCTTTGTACATTTGGCAGAAGCTGCTGAATAACTCTTCAAAAGAGCCCATACCCCTTTAATTGATGAATTTGGCTTGTTCAAGTATCTTCTTAGACACAAAACACCTTCCAACCGACTATGCAGGATTAACTATCTCTAATTTGATGAACCACTACTATTATGAAATATAAAGCAACCACTATAGTGACTCTACTACTGAAATGTGCACCTTGCATCAAAGCTTGTATAACTTGAGCACAAATGAGGAGCTACTGCAAGTGAGGAAGAAACAACTGCTTTTTCCTTTATAAATCCCATTTGCTTCTATCAAAGTGTATGGATATAATGTGTCAGGTACAAGTGATTTGTATTAAGAGAAGTTTTTCCTAAGCGTACTCCAACACGGTTGAAAGCACCCCTGGCTTGAACATAGAGCTCAGAGTCAAAAGAAGTAAACACATAGAAATTACTCTCTACTAAGACAGAAAAACAACAACATTTTTGTCCAATCCAAAAGAATCAACAGAGGTGAGGAGATCTTCCTACTGGCATGAAGGCAAACCAGCCCCTGAGCTCCACACTGACCCTCCTGTGCCAGCAGCTGCCACTACCATCATTCTCTGTAAGCAGCTCAAAATAACAACCAGGAACAGAGAAGAGATGTAACTATGCAATTTCTAAACTCTGGAAAGAAAAGGGTTCAAGCGTCTTGCTTAAACTATCACAGGAAAAAGAAAAGGGAAATAAAAGATGAGTTGAGTTACAAATACCACATCCACTCTTTTCCTCAATAGCAACATACTGGTCAAAAGCACAAGGAGAAAATCAGCTGATAGTCCTTGGATGAAAAACAATAGTCTACAAAACCAGCTCAGTAATGTTCAACTCTGTAACCGATTCATCGCGTCACTCCCCGTGTCTTATGTCCTTCAAGTATCTTGGGAGAAGGCACTGAGTAAATAAGAAGCAGCTGTCATCCATATCACTTCTTCCTTTTCTAATAAGGTCTCCTTTAGGGGATTCTCCTTATTCCTATGCATGGCATCTCATGCACTAAGTAAACAGTCAGGATGTCACTGCTGTTTGCCTTCCAGCACGCATTGCCTTCTGTGGCTTAACAAAAGTATTTTCTTACAAGAAAATGCTTTTTAAGAAGTTTGTCCTATCCATCTGTTCTTTTGAAATAAAGCCGAGCAATTCAATTAGATCTGCACATATTTTAGCTTGACTTCATAGAACACAAATAAAGCTATTTGTTTTCTTTTTTAAAGTGTGTGTCAATACAGATAGGTTTTGCAAACACTACAGAGTAACAGTATGGGAGAAAGGAAATAATAATTTACATTAACAGTGTTTCTTACTACCACATCAATAAGGAAAAGAACTTTTCCTGCCATTTCTTATGTCAGTAAAAGCCATACATGCTGGTGCATTTCTATGATATAACATTTGACCACAGGGAACACATTCTACAGAATTTTGTGCTCTAGCCATGAGGTATATTTGTTCTTGAGGTGCTCACAAAGGAGAATCCAGACATAATCTGCTGCACTGGTCTTGGGAAAGAACTCAAGATAAACAAAATTTATTCTTCTTAAAATGAGGCTATGCTCACATAAAAATTCACTTTTACATGAAAATTTCACTATTAATTTCAATCTTATCTTACCTTTCCCCCAAACCAAAATGTTTCCGCTTGAGTCTCCTGTAATAGTATCACCATTTTCAGAAAAGGTCACACACAGGACAAACTTTGGCTTCTCTTGTTTCTGCATGGTCATGAAAAACACACTCACAGCAACACACAACCCATTCATTTTAACTGTATGCATTTAAGTAATTTAGTTTAGTCTTACACAACTTTTATTATTGATTACATATCTACACAGGAGACAGATAAACACATCCCTACAGTCTAAATGGTTAATCTTGCAAGGGAAAAATATGCATTAGTTGAGGTGATGGCCCAATCCTGCACGCTTTAATTATAAGTTGTGGATAGAGCGAGTGAGAAGGTCTGGCAATACAAGACCAGGAATGCTCTGAGATAAATCACATCTCCCCGAAGCCTGCATAATCTCAAAAGCTTTAAGTATTTAGAAATGGCCAAAGATGCAAACAATCTTTATTATTGTAACTTTTAACTCAAAAGTTTCTAGGAGAAAAATATCACTAGAGCGTCTGGCTGTTGTACAAGAATGAAGAAATCATCTCTTGAAAGAATCCTAAGGTTCAATAACGGAAATGTTGCTTTGAGGCCTTGCATTTAAGATACAGAGAGTAATAAAACAGTGAAATGTATGAGGGGACAAAAAAAATTCAGTAGCTAATAGCTTCTAAGGACATTGTAAATAATGTTTGTTGACTACCAGTGTGTATGGCCTCTTTCTCTCTCAAACTAAGAACTGTTCTCAACTAGGGCTACCACACTTTTCCATCTGCAACAACTACCAAGAATAATAGAGCCATAACAGAGGCAGAAATCTGCCCAAGTGCCTTAGGAGTTAAAAATGAATGGGAAAAAATCCCACATAATAAAATTTAAATACCTTATCTCAGCATCTCCTCCTGATTTCACACAAAGTGTATTAATTGACATTGCAAAATAGTTGTTTTGACTATGCTTGCAAGCCACAACTCCACAAGCATTTAACTAAGCCCTACTGGAGTTATCTGCAGTCACCATAAACACCCCTCATTTGTGCATGCAACTGCTGTAGAGTTTAGTCTGTATTTCAGAAAAAAACTAAATCAAGGCCTGGAACTGAAAATTACAATTTCCAGACAATGGCCAGCTCAAATTGTATTTGAATTACGTAAGTATCTGAACAGAACAGGGGAAAAGGGAAGAATATTCATATTCATGTAATTTATGGAGTTTTGCAAGTCTTTCCTCTGACAAAATTTAAAAAAACAGCATATATCGTCAGTTTTTTAACCTGTTTTAAGTATAGAGAGTTTTAAAGCAATTGCACTTTGCCTGCATAAAGAATGTAGGGAAAAGAATGCAAGCAATAAAACAGTAATTGCATTTCAAAACTTCATTGTGGAAGTTTTACTCATGAAAAAGTTCTCTCGGCCATACCATGAGTGCTATCTGAGTTTCTGCAGAATTTCAAGTTTTACGACAACCAGTTGTTTCGATCAACCTTTATTAACACTTACTTCTATAAGATTGCACCATTATTACAAACCTAAAATTAAGGAAAAATTTTATTTTACCTCAAATAATCCTTGCTTTTTAATAAGGGAATTCCCTTCTAGCGTCCAAAAATAAAGGTGTGATTTTCCACAAGTAACTATTATATTTGTATCAGTAGGGTGAAAATCTGCAGCAAATACAGCCTCATTAGAGCACTTGGAAGAAAAAAAGAAAAACATTGTATCAAAATTTAAAATTCAAAAAACCCAAAACAATATGAAATGGTTCTCTAGTTAGATTAACTGATCAACTCCTGATCTAAGAAAAAAATCTGAGCTATTATTTTTTAAGAGTAGACTGGAATACTTTGCGAGAATACTTTGAAGTCAAAAGATTTTGGTTTTATAAGTTAGTATTAAAATTTATCCTTCAAAACTAGGTCAAATAATGAGAAGTTCTACACAAAATATTAAAGATGCTTCTTTTCCACTCATGCTCCTACCATTGCTGCCTAGACTTTTCTAATCAATTCTAGAATGACTACAATAGCAAAATTAAAAAAAAAACAATCCATACTACCGGGATAATCTCAACAGTGAGAGAATATATTCCCTTTCTTCCTGTTCTTTGCCTTTTATAAAATGAGTGTTAAAAAGGCACAAGGTGTTAAATATAGAAAGACGTTTTATGACAAGAAATCTAATCTACATACAAGCAAGTAGTACAAAATAGCTTATTGCAACACCTTGACATCTGCCAGCTTTTCTTCTTTCTGCCAGTCCCACACAGAAAGCACATGGTCATTTGAGTCATCCACGGAGCACAGGCAACTTCCTCCATTCTGAGGTAAAACATGGAAAAAATTAATGTCTCCCAACCAAGATTAGAAACATGTAAGTATACAACCAAAATAACACTTCTTTCTATGTGAAAATATTTATACATATTTATGCTTTAACTGTTATACTTTCAGTTATCCCATAGATCTCCATGAAAAACAGTAATTTATAGGATTATTTAAAAATAGGGCTAAAAAGGAATCTAGAAGGGGAAGTCTCGCAAACTGCAGACAGATACCTTCCTCATTCCTGACAAAATCTTTTTTCCAAACACTCAGTGATAGATATTCTCAAGGCAAACTAAACATAATTATCTCTACTGTTAAAATTGCTTTTCCTGGTGATTATCTTGAGTTTATTTCTTCACAATTTAAACCAATTACTTCTTGTCAGAGTTTCTATGGAGAGGGGGAACAATTTTACCCTTCCTATAGGAACAATGGATCAAAATCAGGGAATGTAGTAAGAAATTAAAAAACAATTTATTCCCACAGGTATCTTTTTTACAGGTGTATCTTCTATCAGTATCTATAATCTTATTGACCCTAATTCCTTTAGTCTTTCTTCATGCATCGTATTAGCTAGAAATTCTCCACTTGGTACCCATATTTCTTAAGTATGAAGCCAAAACTGGATGAGGAACTTCAACCAAGACTCTACTTGAACAGAGGGCAGCTGACTTACATTGGTCTTGCTAGTGATGGGAACTGCTGTTCAACTACTAGATCTTTTTCCAAACAGTAGCTATCTGAAAGGTACTTTTTGGACCATTTTTGCTGGTTTCTTTGGTGTTCATTCCTATCTGTGTGTCTACAGTGGAATAAAACATCAAGTAATGTCTACTTGTTTTCCAGTTCATTCAAATATGATTGTCGTATCTTGTTGCTGCTGGCATCAGCTATGTTAGCTTTGATTGCAGATGAGCTTGCTGGAACAGAATGAGCCTGTGGTTATACAAGCACTGCTTTGGCAGCAACACTGACACAAACAATTCTTCTGCCACCCACAGCAAGGACACTTTTGCTGCCTCTTGAGCTGACCCACTGCAAAAATATCTGAACTATCATAGAGAGAGCCTGTTTGGGGAATGGATCAGTTTGGCAGGTGTGTGTGGAAGACTCAAGCAAACTCTGCTTCATTTTGTTTATATGTAAGGATGCATGGTTGTTCTCCTGATGAATCACGCTCCTAATACACATTTTAGATGCAGCGACAAAAGTGACAACACAAGTCAAGAGGTGGGACAGAGTCAGGACTGAGTAGCCTGAAGAGAGGGCTGTCTAAAATAAGATAAGCAGTGCTGTTATTGGATGGGACGTGGTGCTCAAAACAGGCCAAGCCATGACTGTGAAATCACAGAATAAAGTAAACATATCAAACACTCACTTTCTCATGGCATCTGCCAAAAACAATCCTCTGTAACTGAGTACAAATTTCTTTCTCCAGCGAGTTATTTACAGAGTATTTGCTTGCTATTCACTTTATTTATTTTCTGACAGAGATTTTGAACTGCACTGTCTTTCACATTTGTATTCTTAATCAGCTCTCCCAATTCACTCCTCTCTTTTCTATTTTCTATAAAACACTGTCACCAGCAGGCTTCAAGTACTTGTGGAAGCTTTCACTGAAGTACATTTTGCCTATGGAATACACTGTTTAGCCCTCTCCTTTTAAGAATGCTGATGAGACAACCAGGCAGCACCACATACACCTCTTACGGAAGGTTTCTAGACTTGCACATGTCAGGTTACAAAGTCATGTTCTCAGATGGCACTTGAACGCTGCCTATGTCATTGTTTTCTTTTAGCTCCCTGAAAATTCAAAGGACGGTGCCAAGTGGCTAACAACAGGATTCTAATTCTTTACAATCCTTTACCCATATCATTTGCTGCTTTTAAGCAACAGATTTTGCTTCTCCTATGGGAACTCTCGTTTTCCAAATCCAAAATCAGAGGTACGGGCCATTGTAAAGTCTTTCTTTAGTCATTCTCAGACACAGCGTATGAGGCTAAAAGCTGCTGAGAAAATAACAGGTTTTATAGAGGGAGGATCACAATGGGATGATTAAAGAGAAGTAAGAATAATGAAATTTTGAGAACATAAGTCCTTCTGCAACTGCTTGTCCCCAAAGACATTAACTGCATTTTATGATATTCATAAGGTAGACCTCAGATTGTTGAGGTACTGCTGACCTTAATAACGACATAAACTGTTGGAAACAATTGGGTTGCAGAACTACCTCCTCTAAACAGGAAGCTGAGAGCAAAGAAGCTTGGAAGTTTGTTTTGCTCAATGAAGCTAGATTTAAAATAACTTCAAGGACCTGTTGAGCAAACAGGCTTAATATGACAATTCATTTACTTTACTTACAGATTTAGAAAATGCGATGCAAGTGACAGCTCGGTCAAAATACCCCATTCCAATGACGTGCAGTGTATTCAGAGTTACAGAATCCCAGACACGTACATGTGGTGGCAATTGCTGTATAACAGGCACAGAAATAACAGCTGAAACAATGGTGGCAAAAAAACCCCAAACAAACAGGGGGTTAAAAAATGAAAATGCATCAAAAAAAATTTTAACACAGTTTAAGGTACGAAAATTATCAGAACTTCACAAGAGTCACTCATGTAAGCACAGAAATGCTACAAATGATTTGTTGATTACTGTGCTGAGAATGAATATCTGGGACTGACTATCCAGAGTGTACAGCATGTCAGGTCTCACTGAAGTTAATGGACATCGAGACATTCTTAATTAAGTGAAAACTGGTGATGAACTTGCAACATGGGACTTACTGGTAGGTCCAGGATCATCAGTTTAAACAGTAGGAACTGAGATAATTTGGGTCAACATCAAATAACAAGTGCAAAAAGTAGCTTAAGAATTTACAAAATGTAATTAATATCAATGTCACAAAAATGGCTGCAGAGAAGAACTGCATCTTCAGACTCTTCTTTACAACTGTTATCAGAAGTAGATTGCTTTTTGTACATAAAATTCAAGTTATACATAATGGCCCAAGATCAACTCCCTGTGAAAGCTAAATGGCTCCCCCTTGCTCCCCTCTGCCTTTGCTTTCTGCACCACGGGGAGAACTCTGCGCAGGCTCAATACCAAGGAGACAGAAATGCCTTTCAAAGCCACTAGAGGGCAACCCCAGGAAGGACTTGCTGGTTAGGTTTTATTTTAAAATTAGTTAGTTTAGTATAGTATCTTCAACCTTTGCAGGAAGACAGTAAGAGCCATGTTTTATTTCACTTTTTCCCTATGCCCTGACAAATGAGATTAATATTTTTTATTACAATATCAGGAAAAAAGCAAGAGCCATCAGTCTTTCTTGCTTATAAGTAGCAAAATTGCCTTTAGCATAAACAAATATATATATATACATAAAAAGGCCACCCGAGTACCTCAGTTATACACATGGCTTTTATAGAAATCTACCTATATAGCCAAATCCCCCTCAAGCACAAATATCAAACCTTTTTATTTGTGAAATAAAATCTAATGGTAAGTAATTGCATTTATGAAGTTAAAAAAAGATACCAATGATCTCTCCAAGAGAAAATAAAAGTTAATAGTTTATATTACTCAACTAAGTTATCTTTAAATAAACCCTATATTGCATAACTGGGATTTTGTTTTCCTCATTTACTTAAAGTAGTTAGTATATTGATAATCTGCTTTTATCCTCAAATTCTTCTTTGAAATCTACCAAAACTTTTGCAATACTTTGCCTGTAACATCATCTGCATACTCTGCTGAACAACTTTTTCCTCATGCTCTTCCTGTCTCTTCTTGTATCCATTCTTTCTCACTTGTCTTAGCTATTTGGAGCAAGGTTCATCTTACGCTGTTTAAGTAAACTCCTAGCCTACAGCTAAGTTTTACAATAATACAGGTAATAATAGAAAGAAAAATATTCTTGCCTAGATGATGGCAAGAATAAGAATTTTTTTTTTTCAGTAAGAAACCCAAAACTATTCTTATTTGTACTTTGGTTTTGATAGCTGTGGTCAGAAATGAAATTGTATACCATACAATTTAATCTCCGTTGCTTAACCTCCTTTTCCCCACATCCATGTGCCTTGTCAGGTGTCCTTTGCAGCCTCATCCTTTCCTGTCTCTTCTGGAGACTAGCTCCAAATCTACCTTCAGTCTGTGGAAGTAATGGAACCAGAAACCACTGACCAGAAACCACTGACCAATCTTGAAAATGGAACTAGGTAACTTTGATAATGTCCAATAGGCACTCTCAAATTAAGTTTTGATTGCATTCAGTCCCAAATTGTAAGTCCAATTTAACTGCAATGTGAAAAGAATCTAGCATGTGTGTTCTCAACATACTGTTATGAAATATAAGCAACTGTATGTCAGCAAAGGGGTCACTCACTTTTCCATCCTTGGATGTCCCTGCAACTTGACCTGTTGCTATAGTGATCCTACCAGGATGGACAGCCAGGCTAAAAAAGAAAAGAAAGAGAGGTCAAACTTGTAGCCATTGATTGCTTATTTCATCAAACTTTTATACAGGTTTGTAATAAATTGCCCTACTTTAGTCATATAAAGCGCATAGTATACATGTAAATATTTTTAAAAAAAACATAAAAACAACTGACAAAACAATTTTCATGCTCTTTTATTCAAAATACTCTTCTTCCGTTATAAACAAGGCAGTAATTTGCTCTAAGTCCTAATACCTCAAAGCATGTTTCAAATAAGCCCCAGTCTCACTCATGTTGAAATTCATCTCACTTAGGTTTAAATGATTGCAGAGCATGAGGAGTTTACAGTTTGAGCTAGTTATCTCACTCCAATTATCTCTGATCAGAGGCCACAGAGACATTGTCAGTACAGTCAATGCTGTGTAGTGGCAATCATCCACAGTAAACAGATACATTCACTCAAACATTGCTCTTCAGACTGTATTGACCAGATATTCAGTGATTTTTATAGGAGATACCAAATATTTTTCATAAAGTAAAAGAAATCCTTTAGTAAGAACAGGATACAGAAATTAGGAATTTTGATTCTAAAATTAAAACTGAGATTTTAAAAACTGTGATCAATGTTTGCTAATGTCTCTAAGAAAAAGCAACCTAAAATTTCTATTAAAACCCAGAGTACAGTCTATTTTTGTCCTAAATTCTCTCTTAATTCTTTTTTCACTGCAGCTGCTTTGCATACAATTCTAGAGGCCAAGTGCCCTGCAAAATGAACTGTGGCAATAATTCATTCAGCTTTACAATGCAGAAAAGCATCCTTTTCCAATAAACCTGAAAGCTCTGAAATATCCAGAGAGTCAGAAAATTTGAAAGCAAGAAATGAGATGGAACAGGTCCAACCTAAGAAACTCCTTGTAAAAAGACTAGATTATATAAATAATTCAATTTTATGAAACATGCTCACAAAGCAACCAGACTTGGTTCTCAGGCCTGGATTTGGCTTTCAGGGTAACAGGTGTTTCATAATGCCTAATCTGAGGAAAGAATGTCAAAATCATTTCATGTATTAGGGCCCATCAGATAATCCTGGTGTTCCTTTTCAGCTACACTCAGCAAGCAGACAGATACCGTCAAGATAAACCATATGTTTATTTAGATATCAGTTTAACAATCCTGATATTTCCTGATATCTGGTATCATCTAAGCTTGAACTCAGCTAAATCACTTTGAAGCCCAAGCTGGCACGCCTGCACAGCAGGAGACAGTGCGGGCTGCTCAGGACTGGTTTACAGGCTACCTGCCATGACCTAGAGATGCCTGAAGACTGTCAGGAAGGGCACAGATGAGATTAAAACTGTTCTGTTGGTTAGACTGAGCCTAAAGGATCCTTTATCTGGCACCTAGGTCAAGGGGAAGATAAGTAATTCAACCCACTTAAAAACAGAAGGAGAAGAGTCTGAAGAAGTAGTTAACGTTAAATCATTCTAAAAACAGAGTAATGAAAGTGAGTAGCTTTATAGGTAGTCACATTCTACTTTTCTGTGTTCTAAATGTAAAAAATATATTAGTTATAGAAAATAAATTCTCAAGTAAATATAAGAAGGAATTGTTTGCAACTGAGAGAGAAAAAAAAAGCAGAAGCTTGGAGAACATCAATGCAGCAACTGCATTTAGACACATCCAGACAAGGCAGCACAGCACATACGGCAGCAGAGACTTCAAAGTAGGTTTCACAAGCAAACTCAGGCTCTGTTAGGGACATATTTGGATATTGTCAGGTGTGTGCCATCATATCCTGATAGCAGTTGCTTCATGTGCTGCTAACAGACATTTGATATGCTTACCATGACTACAGTCAGACCTTTATTTGAGTGTGCAAATGCACTGTCAGGCAGAAGGATCCAACCTATGCAAGACTTAAGGGTTAAATAATTTGAATTTTCAAAACTTTAATAAAAGAACAAAACACTACTTCCTAAATACTGTGTTATAATATGAAGAAAAAAAATGGCTATTAGGTGACTTACCACTTCACATCATCATTATGACCAGTGTAATGTCTCTGAAGTTGTTCTTCAACATTGAATAACACAACTACAGACGCGATGAAATACACTGTTTCGCCCGTTGGAAGAAGATATAGGTTACTGCGACAGTCTCGACCCCTATATCCATAGCTAGCATGCTGGTCAAGCTGCAATAACATTATCTATCAATGAGGAAGGTTAAAAATAAGAAAAAACGAAATGGATTCTCTGCCCCTCTATTTTCTGAAGATGGCATCTCTTGGCTTGAGCACAGCTTTATCATTTCACAACCTTCAAAACTCCTCCTTTACTAAAGTAAACAGAGCTAAAGCGTTTCACAAACTGAGTGACTAAAAATCTACACATCCTACAGAAAATATATGGTAAATTGGTCAGGATTTTGTGACATACTATGCTTTTAGTATCCTCTGTAATTCGCTAAATGCCACACTAAAGCAATATTAATTTTGTCCCAAGTGTATTTACTATTTACATTGGTTAACTAATTAAAATAAAAATTTAGACTTGATGGAAATGCTAATAAGTCATTCAGTACATCACCCTGCATTACATTAGGATTGATTGCATTATCTTCTGTGCAGTTGGATTGATTTAATTATTCTGGGCACTACCAGTCAGATGGATATGAAACTGTAAAAGGGTGACATCACCCGTTCTAATTTATTTTTGTAGTGTCTAAAAAGCAGTGGCCCAGATTCTGATGCTAGTCATATCAACACTTATCTAAAATTAATCCAATGAGATAACTGGAATTAATCCAGAAGTAATGTCATTTAGACTGAATGTTAATTCAGCCAGATTATGTAGTTTTATTCTTCTGAAGAGTCATTAGGGACTACAACTATTTTGGCTTTCCTTTTTTTTATGGGAACAGAGAGAAACAGCATTAGCAGAATCTTGGCAAAAAGAATTGCATTCTATTTCAGTCAATATGGAGAATCTGGCTGTGATAAATAAATGGAGAGGTACTGAAGCCCCAATCATACGATATTACAAGATACTTGTGCACGATTCTCTATGGTCAATGATAACCCAGTGAAACTAAAATACTCCTGTTAACATCATCCAGCAAGTATCAACCCTGCTGATATTTTCTAATAAAGGCGACAGAAGTAGTGCTGCATACCCAAACATCCAAATGTGCATTCAAAAACACAGCTTTTGTACTCCCAAACTGAAATATTTCCCCCAATGTCCTTTAAGTTGAAGATATCCAAATTTGAAAACATGAAAACACACAGTATCTTCAAGTTAGAAAGCATTTACTATCAATTTTTAATCTGTCTTTAAAGGCTAGAGGTACTACTCTAGATTGCTGGACAATGCTTTATTTGTTTAAATTTATTTTTCTTTATAAGGCCAGATTTCATTACCAACTGAAGCCAACATAAAATTTCCCTAGTTCAACAACATATAATCAAGTTTACTATAAACAACCAGTTGAAGTTAGCGCAAGGAAGCAAACTATTAAAAGACTTTATATAGACATTCATAAAGGAATCGCTGCGCATAAAAATAGCTATTAAATGGGAAGGATTACACTCTTTATGGAAAATCTCCTTTCTTTACAATTCCTCCTGGGGGGAAAAATGCTGCATTCAACCCTTCACATGATTGCTGTTGTCAAACACTCAGATTCTTTCTATGAATCAGCTTTTTTTCTCAGATGTAAACTCCTGAGGCTGATCTCTCCTTTTCGTCGCTGTTTCCCACACTCGGATTTTGTGGCTTCAATTTGGATTGGTGAGTTGGCACTTCAGGGAATGTTATCTTGACCTTTTTGTTTCATTTGGCCTGCAGCTTTTGCTTCAAACCTCTGCTTGCCAAGTGAGCTGGTCTCACAGATCTGTGCAGATCACCGCTCCCATCCTGCTGACCCCTGTGCTGATTTCTCGCTCGGACTTTACCACCTCTGCTCCAGTCCCCCCTCACACTTCATCACTCAACATTTCTTGAACACATATGACGCGGTCTGAACTTTTTTTGGCTTACCCAGATACCTGCTACCTGGTTCAGGTATGCCCTGAAATTTACACACATTAGACTTTCTTCATTCTGTTTCTCATCATAGCTCCTTTGCCCTTTCCATTGTCCATCTGGCTTCCCACTATCTCGCTTCTCTATCCGCACTCTTACGTTACAAAGCATTTCTGGCTCTAATCCCACAGCCAGGCCAATTTGTCCCCTACAAACATCTTTTCTCCTACTCCAGTTCCGTTACCCTTCAAGCAAACAGCTGAGCTTCTCCAACTTAACTGGAATGAATGTATGCAGTATTAGTTGGTATTCTGTTGTCTTTGTCTTTCTCCTTAGATTATTTTACACTCCTGCCTTCATCTTTTCTTCTCATCATTATAGTCTGTAAATTGAACATTATCCTCTCTCATGAGTTGTTCTTGTTTGGAGGTTGGTTTTGTTTTGTTTTGTTTCATTTTTAAAGAAGTCTTTCATATACCCAGTCATTGGTGTAAATTCTAAGTATGTATATGATGATTGGGTTTAACCACAAAGAAATTAAAGGCTGGGAAATAAAATAGCACAGCATTTTTTGGAAAAAATATGCTTCCTCCTCAGTAAGCACTCAGTTACTTAGACGATTTTATAAATTTATTTATTTTCTATTCCTAGACAACCTTTATATATAGGATTCTGCTGGGTATACAGACACACACATGGAAGGACATATGAATATTCAAACTAAAAATAATACACCATCTGGCAAACAGTCATTTAAGTAAGCTTAAGTGAGAAACTAATGAGACTCAATTGATAATAATGGAGAATTACCACTTATTATAAGTCTGAAATATTAACTTCAGCTTCCATCTATACACTGCTAATGACAAATCTGTTGTGTTTTCTGGTTGAGGTTTTTTGTTGTTTCAGCAAGCGTCCTAACACTTTCTCCCACACCATTCTCAGGCCCCCTAAGCAAGGGGCACCTTACAAGAATAAAAAGACATCATTCAAGCCTGTCGTGATATAGGGTGACAGCCTGTACAACAATTAGATGGTAAAATGCTGCAAGCAGTATTCATCACTCTAATCTCAGTTGGTTTATTACTTTTGTGGATTTTTTTGGTTTTAACCCATCTTCAGTTATTTCTGTATGCATTATCTATGCAGTTCCAGCAGAGCAGGGTAGAACCTACAGGCTCAGCTGCAATAGGAATAACAAGAATGGTTACTAAATCTGTCATTAATCTCATGTGAATACAATAGCTCTTTTGGAAACAGTCTCTGTGCACTCTGAAACCACATGCAGTTCTATTTATACAACTTTGAAAAAGACCATTTGCAGCTTGTCTTCTTTTTTACAAAGACAAAGCAACTTCCTATTTGCATTGTTGGAGACTAAAAAATGTATTTTTCTTAAAACAGAAAACCTTACGAAGACTTAATCTCTGCAAAGACAGTAGATATTACAAAAAGAATAAAAATTCCAGATCTGAATCTATCTTGAGTCATCTATTACATAGACTAAGGTTACACAAAAATGAAATGTCATTTCTTTTTTCAATGAAGAATATATTTTCTCATATTTAAAAGTGAAATGTGAAAATTTCTTTCAAGTTAGAATTCTGTAATTAAACCCACTCATAGAAGTCAGTGGAAAATTTTGTTTGTTCAGTATCCATGGTGCTTACACAGAGTTTAAAATTTAAATTCAAACAGTATTTTATATACGATATGTTATGAATTTTATTGCTAATCGCCTTTGCAAAGTGATATTCATTGGAGGCCTTATTCAAGGACTGAAGCTGATGACAGCATCCTCTAATGGACAATGGTGCACATTTTATAAGACAGTTTAAAATGATAAATTACTGTTGAGAAGCTGCAAAAAAACCTGAGCTTGTTTTATGCATACAATAATTAATAATCACAGCTTACTACATTCTTACAATACACCTAGTTTAATCTTTAGCTAATTAGCGTGCTTCAGACTTAACCTTCAGGCAACGTTTAAGCAAAATCTTTAAGCTGCCATGCTGTACTTCACAAGGAGCAGAACAGCAGCCTCAAGAAGTTAACACCTATTTCAATGGAAGGCTGCTTCACTAATAAAAGAAAACCTATTAATAAAGCTTAATTTTGCTATATTTTAGCTCAAAAAAAATTTTTTTGAAACAAGGTATTAAGCAAGCAATGATTGATTTCCAGTAGTCTTCTAGCAGAGAAAGGATACACCCATTCCAGTTTAAGCCTCTTGGCTGGTAGTTCTACTTTTGCTTCCAAATTGTAAGATTCCACTTGCTCTTTGGGCATGTACATGGTAACAGGACGTCCACGAAGAAACATTTTTACATATCCTTCCTCTACAAAAGGCCAGAAATGTTTAGTGTTACACAAAAAGACCACCAGTGGAGAACTCCAGTGCTCCTCCATCCCTTCCCACTTAACAGTATGGTGCTTTACAATTACAGAATGACATGCAATCTCAAACTTGGGGAAAAAAACCCCTGCTTAATTTCTACATTACAATTGCTAACCAGATCTTTTTCTTAAACATAAAAAGTCTCTTTTTCCTCTAAATATTTTGAGCAGCAAAATTAGAACTAAACAATGTCATGAAGAACTACAAAGTGGAAAGCCTGAAATGAAAACTTTTTTTTGTGAAAAATGCTACATTACGTTTTTTAAAATACTAAAAATGAAGGGGAAAACAAAGATTACAATTAACGCAGAAATGCCACTTAAAATTAATTTTATTTTTTAATCAATATTTACAGTAGAGCATCAGCATCTAAAGTATTTTCCAACACTCAGTTGCATTCTTTGCATCTCAGTGTAAAGATATGCTTTACACTTGATACAGTGTTAGAGATACATTCAAAATAAGGAACACAAACAGTAAAAGGAATCATGCTGATGTACATGCAGAAAAGATACGTGCTTTAAGAATTACTAAACATTGAAAAAGGAATGACAACATTGACAGCACATTAAAAGAAAGGAAAATGACAAACAGGAGAGATGCTACAAAAACTGTATTGGCTGACAGAAGTAAACATTTCTAGAAGAAAACACTAGAAGTAATGTGTTGAACTGGTAAGAAATATTTTTGGGGGAGAGAAGGAGGGATTAATAACAGATCTGGAAGTACTGACTTGGGGACTTCATGGGGCTTATAAAACTAGGAGATCTGGGAAATGCCATGAAGGTCTGACTAGGACTTTTGGGAACTGGCAAGGCCAAAGTGGGTGTCCTGTGAACTTCTTGTGAAGTTTGTCCAGATTCAAAACGTGCTGGCTCTTGCTGCTCCATCGGCAGATCAAGGGGTTCAGCCTTGTTCTCATGCGAATCAAGCAGTTTTGGAGTCAGTGACATCTGTAGAGTTACTAGACAGAATAATCACGGGCACAGAGGAAATGGGAGGGCAAAAGTAACAAAATCATGTAAATGAAAAAAAAATTATACAATTTAGGTCTGTTAAAATAATGCTATGAATTGTTAAGTATCATTACAACTATACTATTATTTTTTAGTTTGAAAACTAAGGCTTTATTTTAATTGGAAATATGCATACCTACAAATCCTGACTTAATGAATAAAAATTATTGGTTCAACACATAACACCATAGCTATGCTGCATTACCTAAATATATGCCTTTAGGAGTAAATCATCTGGGAAAGAAATCTACCTGATCTGTCACAGTAAAATTACAGCTAGGGCTCTCTAAAATCCCCTTATTTACAGAATTCATACATACAATGAAAACAACAGAAAACAGAATGGTAAAAAGAAGCAATAATAATGGAGAAATAATGGCGACAGATGGTTGAAGCTTAAAATGCCTGTTAAAATGCTAGAATACTGGAATAGTTTTTTTAAAATCTACTCTAATAGATCTGTATTGGAAAATAAACCATAGAGAGTAGAGCATTAAATAGCAAAGCATTACAAGACTATTTGTATGCACATGCAGCATCTATTTAATGAGCTCAAAACACATGCCAGTGCTACTGATACTGGTGCACTTGAAGTCAATAGATTTTCAGCAGTGACAGCCTCCGATTGAGCTTATCAAAGGCTGGGGACGAATGCAAGTTTAACTCATTGAACTGATTTTCTCACCTGAAACTTATGGGACTCCTAAAACTTGTGTTTAGCCATCTACAGTGCAAGTATTTGACCTAGGCACTCAAAAACTCCTTTTTAGAGTAAACAAGGAGAAACAGGTACTTTTGGACATATTAATCACATGTTAAGGCAGATGTCCAAAAGCAAGCGCAGTAAATTAGACCAGGTATATTATATCAAGTACAATACATTATGCCTTCAGAATGCCTCTCTCTTTCAATTATAAAGAGGAACTGAGGATGACTAGGTCAGGCACAGAAATCCATACTGCGTTATTTATTTCAGCCTTATCACAGTACTAATTCCATCTCTACTGTTTCTTGTTTACAATCCAAACATCATTTACATAATCAATCTACATTCCTTTTGTTGTATTTTTCATAACTGAGTTTAAGATAGCAGAGTTGTCTGTGAAGATACAGATGTAAAGACAGACAATCAAACAACAAAGACAGACCAATGGTGAAACTTTTAGACAAATGTATCTTTTACACTTGCAAGTTTGTAAATAACTGTAAAAATTAACAGTTACTGAACTAAATAAGAAGGCACGTGAATGCCAGTGGGATCTGCAAAGGAGACCACTACTGATTGCAGGCATAAAATTGTACGAAGAATACACAGAGGTAGAGACTCTTTCTAAAAGACTTTGCCTTGAGAACAAACATTCTTTGCTTTGTGAAATTTTAGATTGATTGCAAAGCTGGAAGATGCTAATTAGTGAAGAAACTGTTAGGGTTTAGCTACCTCTAAAAAGCAAGACAAATCTGTGATTATATCACAGACATAAACATGCATCAAAAATGTGCATATTTACACTACAGTTCAGCTAAAGCTTTAGAAAACAATGGTTTGTTTACCAAATGTAACTCTGCTTTACCACATTGAGCAAAAAGCACTGATAAATTAGTTGGAAGCCTCGGTCTGCTTATTTAACATTCAGAAAAAAATCTAGTCTACTCAGTAAGAAAAAGCAAGGGAAAAAAAACAATGCTTCTATAATCATGTTAGGCTAACAGAGAAACAGCCAAAGGGGCAAATTCTATATGAATTTCAGCAGAAGTGCAGAACACCATTTCAAACACAGTGAACATCCACATGTTGCCATATAGCTCTCTCAACGTATTTTTTCAAATTCAAATTCTTCTGAAAAATGCCATAGGAATCTAAATTATAACCCATTATTATTATTAAAGTGCGTCTGAGGGTTACAATTCAGTAGACTGTATAACAGATGGTATAATATTTTTTTGCATTCAGAAGAACTAGGAAAGTTTCAACGTTGCAAAATGCACGCAAGGTAGAAAAGAGCTGTTTATATATTAAGCCTTTATCCCACCAGTACCATTTTGCTTCGAGAGCTATGAGGTTTTGGAAGTGAAGCCTACCTTTGCAGTGTGTCACACGGCGCTTCCCTTGTGATTACAGAGACAGAGACAGAAGGGCTAGATAAAGATGTGTTTGAATACAATAAACTCACTAAATGCTTGCTCTACAGGCTGACCAGTCATATTCTGCTGGAGGCTAACCTGGTGCTTGACAAAACACCGAGTCATATTCTAACCCCTCTTTTCCTCCAGCTAGGGGCTCTGTTTAGTTCTTCAATCATTAAAATACTAAGCATAAAGCTGCATAATGGAGCTTAAGCTAAAGTAAGTAAAATACCAAATATAAAACTTTCTTAGAAAAAGTAATTAATTTCAGTAGGGATTTTGTCCAGATAAGAAGGCTAAAAGTAGTGTCACCTCTGTTCAATTTCTGATCTTTATCCGGGGGAGAGTCTCAGAAGAAAAATTATTCCAAATACTTTTGCTTACATGGTACAAAAGATGGAGAAATGTTACACAAGAAAAGTATAATCTGTGTGAAACCAGTTTTCATTACAGGGACATGAACTCTGATTGTATTGCCACAAAATACTTGACCATTTACTTAGTTTTACACATTATTGTGTTCAAAATCATTTACGCTAAACTCTGAAGTACGGCTAAGAGCTTTGTTGGATGTTGATCAATCAACTCAGATAACAAAGTATTTTCTGTTTTTTACAGCTTAATGTATGATTAGTGTTACAGAACTACATCATATTCTTTTTATGCATATCTGATAAATTAACAGGCTTTTTTCCTTTTGTTATTTTGTTAAAAGAAAGCTTCTATTTTAGTTGCCCTTTCTTTTTCAGAACAAAAATAACTTACATATATTATTCCACTTTGTATCTTTGAGATTGTTCAAAAGTTTGTAGCTGTCTAATGATAAGGAAAACTTCTGCTTTCGCTTATAGCTAATATTTCGCTTTTGAGATCTTTTTATCAGGACGATGTAGAAGCCGGAAAAATTAAAGAGATTTTCAAATTAAAGATGAACATCCAAAACTGTAGTAACAACTTTTTATTTGTAATTTGACAAATTTTATTATAAGGCATTAGGACAGAAGTTGCACTCCTTAACAGTAGCTGAGGGCTCCCTTTTATGACTAAATTAACCTGACAGCATCATAGCTGGAACTTGGCATATGCCTTAATTAACAAAACCTTAATGCTGCTCTGAAAGGGAAGACATTTTGGGTAAGACGACACAGCCTTTTTCTTCTTTGTCTTCTTACAAAGAATCCTAACTGTAAAATAAACCTATCGGGCCAATAAAAAACAGAGCAAACTGATCAGGTTTTTTTAAACATATGTCATCAGTAGCCTGTAATTATCATGTTGATTTTCCCAATACCAGTTCCTAGACAACCACAGGGTGGAAAGCAACAACAACAACAAAAATTTGTTATTACAGTTGTCCGCTTAAAAAAATTAAAAGTTCCTACCTGCACTGAACATCGGTTCCTTGGGTTTGCTGTGAAAATAATGAAGAAATTCCTATTTAAAAAGCATGCCCATGCAGTCTGCACATACAAAGATATCTCTACAATATAAAAATAAAGTATAATATAGAAGATGTTACATACTTTTTGTGTGTGTACATATAAATAAAGATATTTTCTATGCAATTAATTACAAGGCAGACACAAAACCAGCATACATTGTGGCTCCTTGATGACAGGTTAATTTAGTCATCCTCTCCCTTACTCTTTCACACATACAGTTAGCTTTAGGAGAACAGCCTTAGCCCTCAGCATACAGAATCGTGTTCATTTTTCTTCCAGTCCTGTCACTCTTGCTTTATATTTTGTACAGCAGCCCAGCTTCAACAGTGGGCACGAGGTAAGATTTTACACTGGCTAAATTCTTACTTTGTGTAAATATTATATCTTCCTTGGCTACACTTTTATAACTTTCCCGTGAGGTATTCTTAATTTTTCATTGTTCCCATAATTTCCTACGCCTCGCACAAGTTTCACAAACTTTGCGCATGTGCTCTCTAGCTTCATAGTTGAAAATGTAACACGGGTAACAAAATCATTAATAATTTCACCACCCATATTTAGGCTGTCAATTAGTACACAACAACCTCAGTCACTCCTTACACCAAGCAAAGATGCTCAAGGGATAAAAAGGAAGGGATGTTTAGTGCTGAACCATCAGCTCATGAGCAACCCAGCAATTCCTGTGATGGCACTGATGCCCATTCAGTGCAAGTAAATTATGTTATTATGTGATTTTCACTAACATTCTGTTTCTATGGTCACATCATCTGTGAGATAGTGAAAGAGCACCATCAACACCACTTTTTACTGGTGGGAAACTCGAACAGCACAGGTGAGGAGAAATGTCCAAGATTAAAATTTTCCTGGAAAATATGGGAAAGAAGCAGTTGAGCAATATAGTGACTTCACCATAAGCATCAACGAATCAGCTATTTTTTCAAGACCATCTTGAGTCTGAAACTGTTGGACAAGACACGCTCTTTTTCTTGTACTGTCAACTATATAGAGAAGCATCATCGGAGATGATGCTTATTATTCAGCTTTGTACTGGATAGCACTGGCATGTAAGTTCTTCCATTTCTCATTAATCTGACCCTTCGACTGAGATAGTCTTTAGAGAATGGCTGGGCATCAGTCTGCATGAGGAAAGTGGTGAATGATTGCTTTTCCATCACTGTTTTTTTCTTCCTCTTTCCTTTGCTTAAACTGCCTTTATCTTGACCTATGAGTTTTCTCACTTTTGCTCTTCCTATCCTCTTTCCCCATCTTACTGGTGGAGAGGAAGTGAGTGGCTGTATGTGGTGCTTAGCTGCCAGCTAACATAACACAACCAGGAACTTGTGAAGACCAAGGGAAACCACTAAGGTAACAGAAAAGCACATTTAATATTTATTAACTACTTTGGGCATCTCAAGGCTCTCACATAGTTCATGGTTTGGGAATAAGGCAAATAAATGTCATCTAAATTTGAAAAACTGTTTAAAACGTTTTAAAATATATTTTTGTCCAACTGCTGGACCTTCTAAAAAAGCTTCCAATATTTGCTAAAGAAACTAATTTCACTAAAGAAACTATTTTCACTGTTAGGACAGCAGGCAGAGAAAGGGGAAGACAAATATTTAGTTTACATTACCTTTCACTGTTCTTTTTACCACTAGATGAGCTGCTGGTGGACCCAGTGCGGTTGCGACTCCCCTTGGAATCTCCATAACTTTCTCTCCGACCGCCTGGAGACACACGCTCAGTTGAACTGGTTCTTTTAACAGTGCTAACAAAAAAAAAGGAGCAAGGTTTGCAGCAGCACTTGTAAAAGCATATGTCTCTAGGACAAATATTTTTGAGAAATGCACCAAGTAGAATGCTGACCCTAAAAATAACTACAACTTTGTTTTTAATCAAAACTTAATTTGTTAAAGAGCCTACACAAGGGTTTTGCTGAGTACCTGGTGCAACACAGACAAATATACTGCTTTTTCCATGATCATAAAATAGGAGATGGTCTAAACCAGTATCACAGTCTAAGCTTCAATATCTACTTTCAAAGTCATATTTCAAAACTGACTACCACTCCACACTTCTGGAGATTTTCAAGTCTTAAGAGAATTCAAGATTTAAAGAGAAAGCGAATTATCTGACACCTCCAGCCAGACTACAGAGAATGTCAAAAGTAGGTTAAAATTTAAGCACCAGCAAGCTAACTTTGTGTCTTCATTCAATATCAATTACTCTGTAGTTCAAAGCTAGGTTTAATACAACTCTAAGTGAAATTAATGGCAAGCTAGCCTGCATTTTTTCATTAGCTTGTCAAAAAATGTATGGTTCCTACTTATGTATGAATAGACCAGATACCCCACATCCCTTGACAAGGCACTTCTCAGAGTCTTAAAGCTTGCCTTACTCTCTCACTCTTCAACATCATTCCTGCCAAGAGAGCTACCAGTGGGCTCTTGTATGACTTTATGGCAATTCTTAGTCACCCAGCTTTCTCTGATGTAAAACAAGAGCTAAAACACAAGTAGTATCACTCAGTAAGTTAAGAGAAGTCCACCCAGAGATTATACATAATAGGAGACAATTTATTTTGGTTACGCATCAATCCAAAAAACTTCTCCCTAAAGAAGCGCTTCATAGCAGGAGACAGCAGGTAAAAGTGAGGTGCTGAGCTGGGTGATGTTTCTCACTTCGCTGCACTCCCTGTGCAGCAGAGTTGCAGGCACCGTTACCCAGACCAAGGCAGGAACTGCCCCTGTGGCAGCGGCTGAACAGCAGGACTCTGAGTCAGGGTCTCTTTTCCCTCCATCCCAGTCCTGTGCTGTTTTCTTCCCTCCAAAAAGAAGAACAGAAATGTCTGCTTCACCCATAACATACCCATAACTAAACCTTCAGCAGCGTTCTCACCCAGAAGCCATAGACACCAATGACTGCTTGCACACTCACACCCCTCTACCCAAATCCCAACCACAACCTTATGAAAAGTTCAGTATTTTCTGTTCTTGCTCCTTCAAGGACCAGTCTCATCCCAGTCACCTCCTACCATCCCCAGCCACCTCCCCCTTGATCTCTGCACATGCCCATGGATGCTGTGCTTACCTTAAGGCTCATGTCAAGCATCCTTGAGGACTATTCCAAACCTTGCCACCAGCCCTTAACAACTATCCCTACCCTGTTACCTGAGTCATCTCCTCGGGTTCTGTCTCACTTTTTGTGTGGTGTAAGAATGAGAGGCATTGGCTCTTCATAGCAAGACAGACTTTTCCATCTAGTCAAAATCCATTCAACTTATTAACTATACACCACTAGGGACACACCTTTTAGAAAAAATAATTGCTATTCATCAGGAACATTTCAACACCTCAGTTGAGGCTCAGTTACAGAAATGATGGGAACAACTGAATCAGAGCCTTTCTGCAAAGCAACTGCTCTTCCGAAAAGAAGGAAGTTTCCATCCAGGGTGAACTCCACAGAGCAGATGCACGTTAAAATGCATCTCATGCAGTTTAACAAAAAACTTTTCGGAACATGCAATGGTAGGACAAGTGATCACTGCTGCATTTTTGTATGAAAAGCAAGAACAATTCAAAAGATTAAGCTGAAATAAAAAAAAATACTGTTTCTGTGGAGAGCGCAATGTAAGAGAGCAAGCAGAATATGATGTTACAGGCAGGCACAGAACAAAATACATTGAGAAGAAGGCAAAAGGCAGTAAGAAGAACTTAATTCTGTCTTAGTTTCAGAAATAGGTGTCTCCTACAGTAGCGTAATATTATCCCAGTCATCTCAATGCTGAATGTATCAAAAAAATCTCCTCTAATAAATAAAATAATATACTGTCAACATTTAACTGTTTTCCCTGCATCTTGTAATATCATCTGATTAATACTACCTAAGTTAAAAAAATAAAGCATTGATGCTGAAAAAAATGACTGCACTTAAAATATCTTTAATAGCATGAGATCTTCCACTACTTTATGTACAGCAGTTGCAAAAACTTCCTCTCTGTGTGATTTTGCAGGATCAAGCCTTTATTTCGGTATCTTTTCCTGATTGAGGAAGAAAAGAGGCAATAACAGTCTGCACTGAAATTAAATTACGGAAATCACCAAATTATGCTAATGTTAGAGAAAATGTAAGTTACAGAAGCAATTCTAAACTAATTTTAATATTGCTTGGGGTTTTATTTTTACAGCTATCAACATTCAGAAGATGAGCTGGTGGACAAAAAACAAATGGGTGGGACTAAAGCTTGAAAGTGTAATGTTATCTTCTTTCTGAATAACAAAGTCTCATTATCAGTAGAAAAGCTACTTTTACCACAAGAACAAAATTCTTTAAAACTCTTTTGGCTTACATCCATTACAGTTTAAATTAATTAGCAATGCTATCTTCTGACAAATTTTCTTTTAAACTAACAACAACAACAAAAGCCTACTGAGAAGTATTAGCAGGTGGTTGGAAAAGAGGATTATAACTCCATTATATTAACTCAATTTTGGTCTATACACATTTAGGTTACTACAGAATTAAATACCAGTGATTGTATCTACTTTAGCCATGGGATATACAGACACCTGAACAGGAATTCAAAATGACAGAAAATATTTAACTTAGAGGTTTGTGAGAGTATAACTGGACTCCAGAATTTGCCTTCCACATTAGTGATATGAAAGGAGAGCATTTTCAATTACTTAAAAAGATAATATTTGGTAACACGATTTTTAATTTAAGACATCAATGTGGCCTAATGAAACATCCCTATAATAAAAACTGTTTTAGGATGAGGTAATGCAGATAGGTAATAATAATTTCAGTCATGGTAAGTGTTGCAATGCATTTATCAATGAGAAAGTTTTAAGCATGTACTTCTGAAAATGTTAAAAATGGGAATAATACAGTTCTACCATGTTATTGCCTGTACTTAAACAGTCACTTTTGAGTTGAACCAAAACAGAAAGGAAAAACAGCTTCAACACTACAAAGCTATTAAGGAACCCTCACCTTAGAGCAGGCTTTTTCAGTTTGCATGCATTGAGAAGATTCACAGACCTGCTTAATCCAGATTGAGAGGTGCGTAAACAAAGCAGAATAAAAAGTGAATGCAACAATAAAACAAAGAAACAAGACATTTAAAACAAACTTACACTAAAGACAAAATTGCATGCTTTCAAGATATGAAGTCATGCGCAAGAGTAAACAACATAGAGCTCATTGACTCAGATAGATGTTTGATCATTTCAAACCACACATTTAAGAACACCAATGTATCTTTGAATGACAAAATTGCAGCAAAGCTCCAACAGGCTGACCATTTGTAAAGCAACTCAGAAAAAATAAAAAAGAAAATCAAAGAGGCTATCAGAAGAAACAAGACAGATGATCCAGCTAGAAGACAAAGACAATTAAAAAGCAACAATAAAGACAAGAAAATAAATCCTCGTATATATATATATACATATATCACTGCATAGCACAAATGTTTCTGATGTTTGCATTACTGAATTGTGGTGAACAAATTTGATCAAAATTTTTTACAAATATATACTTAATCACAAAATTATCTGGGGAAACTATAAAAGCTCTTTAACAAAAGAAATAAAAAACAGTATACAACGCTTTTACGACAGTAACCAATGAGATTAGTAATATTTTGAAACTTGTCTAGCACTCTTTCTGACCCTCATTTAGAGCTATTAGAATAAATTCAAGAATAACATATGACTTTAATTTCACTATGCCTTTGAGCAAAATGCACTAATAACTTTAATTGTTAGAGATATACTGAAGTGGCATAATAGTTTTGCCATTCAAAGTTCAATGGAGAGGGATTTCTTTTTAATTTATATTCTGTTTCTTCTAAAACATTTTCTTTGAGAGTCAAATGTTAAATAGAAGACTTAACTGAAGGTTTGATACAGAGTGTGAGTGTGTGCCAGTTACAAACCATCACTGCCCCGAGAACAGAACACAGAACATTAATTCCAGGCGACTGAACAATTTCCTAGGGGCCATGTGTTCAGAGTTTAGAAGAACAGGAATTTATCATATTAAAGTATTTTATTCTCCCTACAAACAAAGCTCTTTATGTTTCTTTGTTCCAGCTTCTTCCTTTTGATCTCTATTGTCAAAGTTTTGCACCATTGTAATACTTTGCAATCTGCTGGGGGAGAAAGAATGCCTGATTGTCTCCTTTTGAAAGGCAAAGTATGTGCTAGTCTGCAGCCTGCAGCAGCATCCCTACTGGGAAAGGTACTGTCTGCATTCTCCTCCCTTACATTTTCTTTTTTTTCCTTTTTCCCCCTGAACTCTTGAAAACAAAGGTATCCTAGATGAGTCACAAACCCCTAGATTTTAATGGGGAACACAAAACATTACTATTGTGCCCTGGACAAATTCCAAAGACAAATTTACAGTTATGCAGTGAACTTCAAGCCACATTACATGCAAAAGGAAGAGTGCAGGGGGAAAGGAAAGTTCTGCTCATGACCAAGTAAACTAATCTTACTCTGAATGAAAACTTCAAATAATTACTCTAAGCACAAAATCACACACATTTCTACAGCATAAAAAGTAGTAAATATACTTAACTCAAAATCAATTCCCTTGAGCAAAGGCTTTTGTTAAGACTACTTGGAAACACTTTTAAAAAACCCCCCACATTATCTGTGTCAGGCGATTACTCAGCCCTTTGCAAAATCACTTCAGGTCTGCATTAGCTGGCTTGCAGCTGGCAACTGCCCAGCTGTGTTCACGTGGCACCCCATCACCTGAGCACAAGAGCACCTGTTGGTGCAGGACCAGAATTTTTGATCCCAGTATCACTAGGTTTTATTTTTCATTGTATTACCACCATATACTTTTATAATCCAACTGACAAATATTTTGAATTTGTGCTTTTGCTCTATTCATGCTATTCCATTTCTTCCTCAACTTGGATAATTGGGTGTTGACTATATGAGCTCTGACTACTGAAAGGGGGTTTGGTGCGCACAATTCTAATTGAAGTCAGAGTCAGTCGAGGTTACTCAACACTTTGCAAGATCTGGATATAATTATCACATTAGGCCCTACGACATCCTACTGATATCCAGAGATACACATTTTATATATGGAAAACCAATATGCATAGAGGTTAAATGATTTGCATAAGGTCATTGAGAGAATATATGGCAAAACTCAAATAAAAGCCTGCTGGTTCCACCCTTTCAGCCTCGAGCCTTTTTTATTACACCTAATTTTATATTCCTGTTAGAAGTCATTTCCATTTCAAATATTAAATGGAAAATCAGAAAATATGGTGAACTCTGCACTGCATCTCCTTGGTAATCCAGCAAGGCAGATAAGCTCTATACCAACCTGTGGGTTCAAAGGAGTTAACCAACACATTTAAATTCAGCTACGGTATGAAATGAGATTGTGTCCGCAAACGTACAAGTAAGTACATTTATTTCTAAGCAGTGGAATGTATGGATGCACATTTGGTCCCCATGGAGATTATTTGCATATATTAATGTAAATTTGCATGACGTACTGTTTCAAGGAACAGACTGATATTATTTCAATTGGACATCATACACTTCTTAACCTAAATGGTGGAAGTATCAGAGAACCGAAGAATCGAAAGTTATTTGTTTGTAATCCTCCTCTCCTCCTGCTCAGTAAAACATTTGGGAAGGACTCCACTCACCTGGATGTTTGCCTATCTTTAAAATATGGTCACCATTAAGAAAAAGATGGTCACCATTAAGAAAAGAATCAAAGATCATATTTTATGCTATAGTAATCCTAGCAGATATTTTTAATTCCTAGCAGTAGACCAAAGGTTTAGAAGATGATTCCAGATACAATTTTTTTCTTACTTTTTTTTAATCTTCTCTTTCACTTTTCAAATATTACCTTTCTCATATTTTGAAAAGTTTCAGCTTTTTCAGTTCTACACCTATGTTGCATAGGAAAACTATTAGAATTATCCAAGCAGAAATGAAGTTTTAAGACATCTAATAACACTTCATACTATTTAGAGTTGTGATGGTACATTACCATATTTTGGACTATCCACACTACAAAGTGGCAGTAGTTTTAGAACCAGTCTATATGAAAAGGGCACCATAAGAACATGACTGCTTAGCAGAAATCAGAACTAAAACCCAAATATTTAAAATTACACACCATCTAAAACCTGTTCAACACTGAGTGAAGCTTCTAACAGAAATAAACAAGACCTACGCCTTATAAGAAAGGAAGCTGATTCATCTTGCTCATGTATTTCTATTACTGGTTTATGCATACACACATTTAGTTCCTGAAGTAAAGTGGTCCAGTATAAATACAAAGCATGAATGAATTCATCTTAATGAATGCATAATGAATTAATCTGCTTGACTATTTGCAAGAAAGCTATTTGGAACAGTTAATAAGTCATCTTTGAACACCGAATATCTACAGCACAATTTACTATAAAAGCATGAAATCCCATCAGTTATTTTAAGATTCATTATCAAATGATAAGAGAATAATTTACCAAAAAAAAGTTTTGTACAGTAATTCATTGGTGAGGTCCTTACCATTCCTTTTTCTTCCTCTTGAAGTATATTTGTAGGCAAGGCACATAAATTAACTTTAACATAATTTAATGAAAAATAAAAGTGAAGAACAAAACTTGCAGATTAAAGTCAATACAGAATTTCAGAGCATTCAAGGGAACAGGAATTTCACAGCACCTAGATTTACAACTGTTTTTTTCAGGACATGGAATAACCCTGCTCTCCTAAGCACTTTTAATAATTGTCCATCTTTTTCAGCAAAACTGCCCACATGTATTTTTGTTCCAAAACTGAATATACATTTTCATATTGTGTCATTAAAGCACCTTCATCATAGCCTCTTCAGCAAAGAAAGTGGATAAAGCATAATAAAAGGACACTAAAATTTTACCCTATGGAAGACTCACTGAGACAGGAGCCAAGAGAGTCCAAAAATGTTTCCTAAGGACTCTCCCACTCGCACTCCAGGTATCCAGACTGCAGATGGATCAGGTGGAAGGGCTGCAAGGTATCACTTATCTATAGGGATCCTGAATTAGGATAATGCCTCCAGGCTGCAGGCAATACCTGATGGACCACCAGAATTATGCAAAGGACTCTCAGAAAAGAGAAAGCACGAGTAGGATCGTGACCTCCATTTCACCCATTCTATTCTGGGACAGAAAACTCCTATGCTGAATCTACACTGATGGAGTGTAGAAACTCAGGAATAACACCCTCTCTTCACAAGTGAAGCCTGTGAATGCTCATGCTCTCTTGTGTTTCATAATTACCAATTGAAACTATTAGTGGAAATTTAAGAGAATTAAGAAAAAATAATTTGTAAAGAACAAATTTCTTTAAAACTTGAGCATGTACCAAATAGTACACCTTTTCAAATGCTAATATATTTTCTTTTTTACAAGTTGTTTCACTCATTTTCAAAATTCTGACAATATAATTCTGATAACAGAACACTTTATACAGTGTTTCCCTTCTTCCTCTTTTCTCAAGTGCTGATTCAGAACAACCTGTCAAAACCTACAGCTGCAGCAAGCTCCAGTTCATAGGAGCTCAGAGGAGTTCATTTGTACAACACAAACAAATGCAGTATCTTAATTTTAATTGTGCACAGCGTAGCTTCTCTCTTCTCAACAATAACAATGCCTGGAGGTTCCTAGAAAACCAGTCCCCTTCAGCACAGTAACAAAGAGTGGCACATCCTTAGTCACCATCTCCCCTTTAAGGAAAAATTCTCTTTACAAAAGACATCTCAGATCTTAGGAGGCTAATGCTCTCATCTCCATAACGTGCCCTCCTCAGAGTTGACAGCATCACCACTATAAAAAGCAGAGAATAACACACAACAAAAAAAATGTTAAAAACCCCTACACTATTATTTTTTACAGGCAAACCATACAGGAGATTAGCATCACAGAAATAACTGTTGTGTGTAACTTGAACTTGCATTCCTTATAACCTAGACACATAAAACACGTAGGCCACTTAATAACAACTACATATACACACAAAGAAAATTGAGACAGCGTAGTAATTTTTAAAAGGACTTAAATATATGCTAATGATACGATATCTAGTCATGGATTTTTTTCATTCGCATAAATATGCTGGGCATAGAATTTTCCTCCTCCAAGTTGCTTTTTAGAGAGAGAAAACCAAAGGTAGCATGCTGATTTGTAAAGATAGTGCGGTTTCTCTACAATGTATTTTCTACTAGCTACTAAAAGAATTCTTGCACTACTTTTCATATCATGTTGTGTAACAGCATAGTAGAAATCCTTTATTCTCTATATGCTAGACTGTCGTAACAAGAAAACAAAACAAACCAGTAGATCAAGCTTTGTGCACTCTTTCAACATTCATGGTAATAACCTTAATTCTAATCAGACCAAATAAGTTTAAAGCCTCTTAGAATGAAATCCATCTCTCCTTTTCTTTCCAAACTAAATATTTAGACCTTTGCTTTGCAAGTAAGACAAGCTACATATCTAGAAGCTTAAAAGAGGAAACATACTATGCTTTCAATTTCACAATTGCAAGGTTTCTGTTAGATGTGTACCTTTTTGCTGCTGGTGTTACAGTCTCCTTTCTGGTTCCTGATGGGGAAGGTAAAGAGCCACTTGGTTTCTTTGGTAACACAGTTCCATTATTAACAGTAGTCCTTAAAGGCAGGGTTTGTACCAGCGGTCTTGCTGTAAAACAAGCAGAAGATGCAATCATTGTTTTCAATTTTTTTGCTTTTTTTCCCCCAGCAAACCACATTAGAATATTTTAAAATATCTGTGTAGTATGCCATTTTTATTTCACTATTGCCAAATTCACCACAGATGAGGGATTTAACAGGGAGGAATTTTTTTTTTTTAATTTATTATCATAACAAGCAAATCACCCGTATACGGCTTAAGCACACAATTCTATAACCTGCCTCACCAGTAAAACTCCATCCTAGTTCAAGAAGGTTACTGGTAAGTGCAAAGGTAGTCACTGCCTCCCAAACCAATGCTGCTCTCTTAAGAGTATCTGTCTCTTGCCCAGCTGGCATTCAGAGGAGTGCTAGAAATGCAGACAGGCTGCTATCTCAGAAACTCCTGCTCTTTACCCCTCAATGTTCTTGCAGATTTTCAGCAAGCAAATGATCTATTAAGAAATTATTATTTCCCAAAAAGCCTCTTACTTTAAAGACTATGGGCGTACATTTGACTAAAAGGACTTTTACCCTTTAGTCAGAAAAAGCAATTGAAATCAGCAAGACAGTGGACTTAATAGGTTGACATTATCTACCTATGTTCTTCTGATCAAACATTGGCTCAAAAAGTGATATACATGACATACCTCCAATTAATATTAGAATAATGGAAAAAGTTCACTCAAGTACATTAGAAATTAGGTGCAAAAAACAAACAGTGGTTAAAACTGCAAGTAATGAGTACAAACATGAAAACTATAGAGGACCATGCCGTGCAACACAGACATGAGCACGACTAGTGCTCTCCCTAAGCCAGAGAAGAAAGCTTTGTACACCACTTGAAATCTGAGAGAACTTTGTATCACAAACTGTCTTTGTAAAGATGCCAAAAGCCTCTGGGTTCAGAGAAACAACACCTTGAGAGAAGGCAGCAGTCACAAGTCACTTAAGGAACACAAGAACAAATTTCATTGAAATTGACAGAGCACAGCATAGAGCATATCTACAAAGTGATCTTCAAAAAAAAAGACTGCTGAAGATAAATGATCTAAAAAGCAAAAGAAGTCTAAAAATTAATAATTGTATACAGTCCTAGGTTACCTTATGATAGCATCTTATTGTAGCAGTGACAGCAAGCTTCTGTTGACTTACTCACCCAAGGTTTTCGTATATTGAATAACAGAAGATAAATGTGAAAGCCTGTGTCTTGAGAATATTTCAGAAAATACCGTCTACTCAGGACTGCAAGTTTCAAGAGAAACCTGGTCTTGAAACTTCGTTACAATATATACTTGCTTGTCATGCATATATCACTTGTTCAGAGGGAAGAATTTAGAAACAACCCATAAGGAAATATTGAAGGAATGAAGCTTATTTGGTTTAGAAGACAGAAAAATGACATGAAAACTACTCAATAAAGAATAAAAGTCTTCTCCACAGTCACTGAGGATCCCAGAGCCTGTAACTGCAGATGGCTAACAGGTTGAGACAGTATCATTTTTATCAAATATAGGAAGAGCAAGGGGTCTTTTGATTTTACAGGAAAATAGGGAAGGCTAAAGAAGACTTAAATGAATTCATGGTGCCTTCCAGCCCTGGCTTCCACAATCTAACGCTGCTTTTAAAGCTTATACAAAACATCTAAAACTTACTGCACTTTGGCTTCGCGTGCTTCTGGCTTTTTTGTAATTAAGGGATTCAGATATCAGAATCCTACTTACTGCCACAGTATTCATTCTTCCAAATTAAATTCCTTCTACAGTTTCATGCTGATTATTTTACTGCTTCTTTCCTAAGTGCTGCAGTGCCATCATAAATCTATATGTAAAAATCTGATTCTGTAGCATCTTACAGAAACAGATAGCTACAGCTGAGAAGCTGTAGGCTTGTTTCCTGACGAGGTTTCTGTAGCTCACAAAACGTTAATGAGATTACAAATCAGAAGAACAATTAAAAGTTAAGTAAAGAAATAAATAAAATCTTTTCCTTCTTTATAGTTATATAAAAAATGCTTATTAAAAAGTAGCTGGAGTGAAGTAGCTGGAGTCTGTTTACTCTCCTAAACTTATGAAATCATATCTAGCAGCTAGGAGTAATCCCTACAACCTTTAACGGAAGTTTTGCTTCAAATTCAATGCCAACCCAGAGCACACACATCTGGAGCTGCAGACTTAAAGATCTAGTCCCACAGTCAGCTAGGGTGGAATGCAATACCACAGAAGTCTTAAACAACACATGGGAAAACTACACAAGATTCAATTTTTTCTAGAGTTACTTAGTTTTATTTACAACAGCTATTTCACACCAGTGGTAACTGACATAACCAATCCCAAATACATCATTGCCGTTAGAAGTCAGTAACTCAAACACATTGGTATTATTGCTTTGTCAGTAATGTTGATTTCAGAAGTTATGTTGCTTCAAGATCTTACCTGTGGTAGCAGGACTGACATGTTTATCAGCCTCAGCAGCAGCTTTTTTAATCATACTCTGATCTATGGATTAATAGGGCTGTTAAACTTACAAACAAACAAAAAATGCAAAAGGAAAGAACAGCAAACACAAGTAAAACAAAGGCAGGAAGCCATACTGAACTCCACCAAGTAGCTGAATTAAATAAGGAAGGGGAAAAAAAAACCCAAAACACCATTAGTGAAGGAACTCCACAAATGGACAAGATAAGCAGCTCACTTTCTATGATGCAGGCTGCATTTAAGCTGCCTGTCTCAAGTCTAGAACAAGAACACACCCAAAGCCCGAAAACAAACAAGCTTTTTTCCATTACAAGTTTGAAAACCTGAAATTTGAACTCTTTAAACCCATTTTAAGTTTAAAGTACTTAGACAAAGTTGTCTTCTGTCCCATGAAGCTTCTTGTTCCATATTTTAAACAGTACACGGGGATCCTGTTTTCCAAAAGCATGAACCTCCCCTCAACACACATACGCTTTTAATCCTAATCTACTTCATCTACAGATCAAACAAAAGAAGCAGCATAAAATATATTTCAAACCTAACTTTGCATGGATGAGATTATTGTGACACTTTGTGAGCTCAAGTTCTACTTTTAACAATTCTGACTGTGGAATTAGTCATTAAATGATCAACGGAAAGAAAACTGATCAAGTCCTCTGCAGCCTAAATGGCAAAACACGAGAAGCCACCGCTCCAGTTTCACTCCTGTCTAAGCCAAACCCCTACTAACAGTCTCCATCAGGAGCCTCCGTAATGCTATTCCAATACTGAAAGTCAATGTAGTCTTAATGCTAAGTAATTGCATGCAATCCATTATAAAGTAGTTGTGCCTACTTCAGGAAAAACAGGCCATCGTGTGAAATATGTTGTATGCAAGAAAACAGCTGGAAGAAACAAACGATCAGGATACATCAGATTCTGTTTTATGTTACAGGGTAAGTTTAATAAGGCTGACCATACACTAATGATACAGCTATCATATAGTAAAATTAAAAGTTCTTTACAGAAATTGTTACATAGTAATTATTTCCAGAAATTTGTTGGATTTAGTTTGCAATTATCAGAACTCAATTAATTTGTAATGGATGAGCAAGTGGCTTTGTAGTCCTCCATTTGCAATATCACAGTAGAACTTCTTACAGTGTCATTTCACACACACATTAAGAAGTATCCATGCTACACACACATTTAAACAAAACAAAAAACACCAAAACCCAGCCACAGAAGGCAGAAAGACTTAGAGCAGCTTTTCTTCAATGTACATTGAACTATGGCTTTAACAAGCTGCCACAACCAAGAAAGCATCTCCTGATTTAGAGTTCAATTCTACTCGCAGAATCCATGAAAATCTGGTCTGTATTTTGCTAAGTAAAGCCAGCAGGCAAAAAGAACTGGTTTGGTTACAACTCAGTAATAATTACTAGACTGTATGTCCTCCATGCATCAGATGATAATATCTATTTTACAGGCAGCACAAAGTCTCTTAATACCTTGTACAACCAGATTTGGTGGAACATTTTATCGTAGTGGAGACCATTTTTAGTAACATTTAACTTATCTGAAATTTTAATTATTTTTTTTTGCAATCAAACAGAAAAAGACAGAATGAGGAGAATACAACAGAAATGAAAAGAGAACAGGAAAGCAAGATCACAGACACTTACTATATATCATGCCAGCTGTTGGACAGAATATACAATCAACTAATTTGGCTTTGTAATTCTGTCCCTTTCTCCTTTCCTTGTCTCCAGACACAAAATACTATAACAAACACAATGTCTCAGTTCAGTATATTAAGTAGTTCCTTACCTATTCTGTTAAAGCAATGCCTGAAGATAAATATCTATCACAAAGTCACAAATACAGCCAAGATGAAAGGACGTCCTAATTTCCAGCTGAGAAAATTATAACTCCACAATTACATATCATACTTCCAATACGAATGACATTTTTTATTTATTTTTTTAATGTATATCAATACATCTCAGGGCCCTAAATGAAACAATTTCTTAATATAGACAACAGAGAGCCTGTGAAGTCAGCCATACTTTCTTTCCATACCTAGATTGCCATCACTTTTACTCAAGACTACTCCAAAACAACTCATGCATTTCTGCTAAGCTGCTAAGTCTGCAGAAATCAGCATCACAGACTACAATAAATCACACTAGATGGGTTCTCATAAATCTTTACTAACAAAAAGTACTGGATGTTCAACTCCGGCTTTTCTGATTTGGGTACAGACAAACTCATTCTTGCAGAAAACAAACCAAGAGAGCACACTGCAATGCATGGGTGTAGCACAGTGTACTGCTGAGTGGCAACGTCTGCCACACTGGTCACCTCGGTGGCTCGGGATCTGCTGCACTGCAACAGGGTCAGGCACCAACCGCAGCTCTACCTTTCCTTCATAGCTGAGCAGCTGGTATTGCACCACCTTATTGGTCATGTCACCTCTGTGCTAGCTCTGAACTGTCTTTGGATGGTGCAGGCAAAGCCAAAGACCCCTAAGACATTTTTAACTAAATGAAAACTACATTTTACTTAAAATTAATGAATGTTTTCTATCAGAAAAAAAAACCTCTGAGTAGTTTTTCATCTAAAGACAATACATTCCCCAGAGAGTTTAAAAGATAATCTTGATCAAAAGGCATGAAGTGGTATCCATAGTTAAATGTAAGGAGTGGACTAAGCAGCAAGAACATGGAAATGTTCTGCTGGTTCATGGGAACTTCTGAAGCCTCACAGATTTAACCAGCTGGATTTTCATGTGCTCTTTTTAAGAGGTTAAATTTCAAAATTATTTTTTCTTTAGTTTGATTTGTTGATTTTGAGCATTTCAAAGACCTAGAGAATAAGCTATTTTAATACATGTAAGATGCTCATCGAATTGCTCTACCTATTTCAGACATATCTGAAATGCAAACCTTTGGTAGGTCCTTTCTTGTTCTGCATGGCCTGCTGTTCCTCTGTAATATTCAAGCGTCGAACCACGTCAGCAAGGGCAGATTTAAGCAGCTGGATGTCATCTTCCTGCATCTGGACACGTTGCTCCAGAGAGGCAATGCGATCTGTTACCTCCATACTGCTTGCAGCAGAGGCACTGTCATCTAAGGAGAAAAGCAGAAAAAGATGCATTATCAGCAACGTGTAACCACCAAGGAATACCTTATATAACTGGCTGCAGGTAGTAACAAGGTTTCTCTCAGACCCGATGACCTCTTGAGGAAGAAAGTTTATAAGTGATCAAAAGGAAGAGACAGAAATAAAATAAATAAGCAAATAAGACAAGTAACTAAGTAAGATGTAATAATGACTTTGGCTTCAGGGCTACTTAATGTTAATTGGACCCCACTATCAATCATCCACATGTCTTGAGATGGAGCGATCAACCATCTCCTTTCACTGTTCTGCTCTACGCAACATTCTGGCACTGGCAGGCATTCAGGTAGAGAGCTATACTTTCCGATATGCCACGCATCCTTCCAGATTATTCTTTCTCACATATGTGACAGTATACTTTTTCAAGTTATTGTCCACAGATTGGAGAATAGATATTAACCCCCTCTGCTAACTCCTAATTTATACCAGCAGCTTTGAGAACATTCCCTCTAACGGAAATAGAAACACTAAACAAAATCAGAATTGCTCAGTAATTTTACTCATAGCCTGCAAATACTTAAAAGGGTCATTACTTTGCACACAATTCACCCATTATTTGGAAATAACCCACAGAGGCTTAAAGCCTGCAACTCCCTGATGGGGACTACACATTCTTTCCACCTAAAACAAGTAATAAGAATATTTTTCCTAAATGAGCACTTTAGTTCCCCTCCAGTTCCTATGACATAGAAACACTGTAATTTCTTACAATACTGTTAGGAGAAAGAAGAAGAAATGAAGACAAAAGCAATGCCAAGGATGTCAATGTCAGTATCTATTAGGGAAAAAAAATGTGCAGTTTTAAAGGAGAATCACAAGTTTTTACTTAACTAAGTGGATTTGAAACCTAAGAAACATTGGGTATTAATTTACTGGATCATTTTAAGTAATATTAGTCAAGTGATGATTGGATTATGGCTTTCATTTCAAGACTTAGTAAGTTACACTTTGACAAAAATGGATATTTTATGCTCCTAGTTACAATCACAACTGTTTTCTCCCTCATTCCTAATATGAGCTCACAGCACATATTTCTTCCATTAAAAGTTGATCTCTCTTTGTGAAGAGCCTGGTATTTGTTTTAATTTCTTGTGTACTTAATCCACCTTCATTCCAAACCAGAGTTTGCCACTTCTTTTGTAAAAGAGCATACAATGAAAGTTAAATGGCTTGTACTTAATGATAACTAGTGCTGAATTTTAAAATTAAGTGTTTCAAATAGGAAAACAACAAGTGCATTTAAAAGTATATCCAAAAATGTTAATACATACAAACTTTTAATCAGAAGGGTCTAGGGGAAGATTGCATTTAAAATTAAAAAAATACATATTTATCTCCAAATCGCCCCAATACAAACTGGTTTTGAAATCTGTTCATAAGATGCGTTTTGGCCTCTGTCCCTCCCACCCCAACAGCTATCTGCAGTAACCAAAAGCTGAATTAGAAACAATTCAGAAACAATGACTACAACAATATTGACAGTCCGTAAATAGCTACAGGCTAATATAGTCTAAACCGCTTGTGAATTCTGTTAAAGGATTTTCAGGGCATATTTAAAATATGAACATTAGGATATTATTAGGCTGAACATAGTGTTGATTTAAGTATCCGGTTCTGAATAAGCTAAACCAAAGCTGAAGTTCCTGAAAAAAAGCTGAAAAACCTTTCCCCATGACAATGCTTTCCAAACTTTGGCCTAATCAGAGCTCTGCTCAGCACAGGACTCTGTCCTGCAGCTGTTACAGGTAATTAATCCCCAAACTCACTTTAGCAGCTATGCTGGCAGCAGTATGAGCTGCCTCCAGAACTTAACCTTTCCTTGTACAAACAAAAGGCCCATGCTGCTCTAATGACTTTACACTTTAACTCAGCTGGAAATAACTAGGATTAGCATACTGGACAATAGGCAACCAAATCAAAAGCCTGATTTAACCAATACAAGCCAAATTCAAACTTCAGCCATTCTGCCAAATTCAATACAACAGGGCATAGTTTTCTTCTCAATTCAGTCAACAAGGAATAGGCAATTCCTAAACTCAGGGCAGAGAAGGAAAACCAGTTAGCAATCAGTCCGTATTAAAATGGTGTAGCCCTTGTTAAAAAAAATCCTCATTAAAGTATCAATTTCAGTAATTTATAAGTGTGTAGAAACAGTAATTTTGTCCAAACATAAATCTCCAAGTAGTAAATCATTGGCACTGGTTTATTTAAAATCCTGTAAGAAATCACTCCCATCAATAACTATTAAGATGTACATCTCTCTCTTCTTCCTCCTTCTCCCAGCTGCCACTCTGACTCCTCCCCTTGCATCCTTGCTGACCAACAGCCACCAACAAATCCTTCCTCTGGACACGCCACATCTGTGCCTTCCACCAACACCATTCTTCTTGGTCCTTGGGAACATAACACTCATCCCTGCTGCAACCTACCATTTGATTTTTTATGGTGGTTACCTTGCTAGATGCTGTTACTTTCCAAGGATGCAGGAAAGAAGAAAATTAGTAACAACTTTGAGTGAAATTGCAATTGAAGATAAGATTTCTTACAGTCTAGTCACACTTCACTATACCTTCCTTTTGCATATAAACCTAGGCTAGAAAAGAGACATAGTATAATAAAACTATGTTTTCTGAAGAACGTGAAGCATAATGTATTTGTTATGCAAGTACAGGATGGAATGTTCTTGCCATTGGGATCATTGCATCCGAGTATGTTGAGCAACAAACTTGCAAATTCAACACAACCAAATAAGCCAAGTGTATAAGAAAAGAAAAAAAGACTTAATGATGTAAACTAACCAAACAACAAAAAGTTGCAAAAGCTCTATCGTTAGCCTAACTTGTAATGCATCTCCACTGTGCACAGCTCAACCTCACAGCAAAGAACATGCACAAGGAAATTTTTATCACAAATTTGTAATGCTATTTAAACTCTGATCAGAGCCACCTTATTATTACTCTTCCCAAGCCAATATTAAAGTGATTATACATTTCATAGCAGCTAGTTCCACATTTTCCCGTGGGTAAAGCATATCCTCAAGAAACTTGCACAGAGTTGGCTGACAGGGGAGGTACAGGGGTCTTGGAGGAAGGCAGCTGTGGGGTGCCAAGAGGTCTTGGGGTGGTTCAGCCTGGGGCTACATTTTCCCTCCTGGGGTTCACACATGCACTGACATGGCAGCTGGGTTATAAATACGCCTGGTCTGTACAGTTACAGTAAGGGAGAGAAAAACACTTCACAGTAATCATGTAAAGAACCTAAAAACACTTCAGGTGAATCCAAGGAAATAAACATCATGCTTTTAAATGAAATCCACGGATAGAAATTTGCAGTAATAATACACAAACATTACTGCAGTTTTACAGTACAATAAGAGCACCACTATATCAATACAGGTTAGTTTTTGTGACACTGAAGTCACTAATCATTGAATGGTTTGGGTTGGAAGGTACCTTAAAGATCAGCCAAACCCCCTGCCATGGGCAGGGACATCTTCCACTGGACCAGGCTGCTCAAAGCATCATGCAATCTGGCCTTGAACACTTCCAGGGATGGAACATTCACAGCCTCTTTGGGCCTGTTCCAGTGCCTCACCACCCTCACAGTAAAAAGTTTACTTCTTTAATCTAAGTCTACGCTCTTTCAGTTTAAAACCATTACCCCTTGCCCTATCACTACATGCCCTTGTAAACTGCCCCTCCCCAGATTTGCCCTCTAAGTTCTAGAAGGCTGCTATATGGTCTGCCCAGAACTTTCTCTTCTCCAAGCTGAACAAGCCTAACTCTCTCAACCTGTCCTTGTATGGGAGGTGTTCCAGCCCTCTGATCATCTTCATGGCCCTCCTCTGGATCTGCTCCAACAGGTCCATGTCCTTCTTATATTGATGGCCCCAGAAATGAACACAGCTCTCCAGGCTGGGTCTCACAAGGGCGTAGTAGACGGGGAGATTCACCTCCCTCAACCTACTGTCACACTTCTTTTGATGCAGCCTGGGATATGGATGGCTTTCTGGGCTGCAAGCGCACGTTTCCAGCTCATGTTGAGCTTCTCATCAGCCAACACCCCCAAGTCCTTCTCCTCAGGGCTACTCTCAATCTATTCTACATTCGGCCTGGATTTGTGCTTGGGATTGCCCAACCCAAGTGCAGGACTCTGCAATATAACATTAACTCTTTAACAGTGTCAGTATACTTAAATTTGGTGACCTGTTTGCAATCTAGTAGCCACAAACCCCACAGATATTCACTTTCATGAAAGCCATATGAAGGAGACTACAAATCCAAATAAATTGCCTTGAAGAATTAGGTCTGCTTACGAGTCATTACCACCATTTTTCCCCACAGACAGAACAGACATTCTATCACCTACACGGGTAGCATGTCGGAATCAATCAGTGCCTCATTTTCATCAATGGGAAAAGTACCTTGAAAGTTAAATTTATGCAACCTATATTTAGAAATCTAAAGTGAATCACTTTCTACAAGTGTTCATTCATAATGCAAGTCTAAGTCACTGTCTCAAACATGTAAATTTACATTTCATGAGATAAATGCCACCTACAATGCCCAAAATTGGATAAAGTGAAGAGGTATCAATTCAGACGCCTGACTTTTCATCATTTAAGCTTTGCTGAGATTTTTCAGGTTTCAAAGACAAGGCAGCAAAAAAAAAGGGTATGTTCTTTATGCCTCTCTTTAAATTTTCCAACCAGCTAATCTATGATCTCATAGATTGGAAAGATTCTTTGTGGCACACTGAAAGACAGTACTGAGTCAGACGATTAATGTACTTCCAGAGCATCTTCCAGTTTTTCAGCAATTTATTACCTGAACTTTGCCAAATGTGAAGAAACATCTGAAGCAAAGCCAACAACATGACATGTATGCTGTTTACAAGAATGATTTCAATATTATTTCATTGTAGGCTAAAACAAAATTACATAGTTTAGAAGTTAGAGGGAAGCATATAAAAATGCATACTCTTTTCTATAGATTTTTACGTGCTGGAAAACCTAAATTTAAACTGTATACTAATGGTGTAAAACATAATTAAAATTAAAACAGACAGCATTTTCCCTGCAGAAGAACTACTGCATTAAACATCTTTGCCTTATGCAGACATTAATTTTGAGGCTATCGTGTCCAGGTCAGACCAAGGCAGCTGATTAAGCAGTCAAAACATTAGGTACTCTCTCAAAAGTCTGGCAAAAAATTTGAGTTTATTTGATCTACACGGTCTCCTTGGAGCACCAATTAACAGGATCAAATTGTGTGCAAAGTACTTTCAAAATTTTTCAGGATATATTCTGTGCACTACATGCTTATAAAATACCTAGCACAGTCAGGGTCTGGTTGCTACATGCTATTATAATACACTTTAAAAGCAGCATCTTAAAGTCTTTGCCAGAGCTGTCCCTGAAATTAGACACTCACAGGATATTAGAAAAGAAAATCTAAGCCTTCTGGGGATAGCAAATTCCAGTAGTGATTTCAATCAAAAACCAAAGGCAATCCACATGATGGAAAACATGGCAAAGGATGGCAGTGAAAAGGCAGTATCACCTGTACTCAGAGATGCCCTTCTTCTAGCATAAAGATACAGATTGTGCCAACAAGCCTGAATTGAGTGTAATTGGTTGGAATACTGTCCATCATTGAGAGACACTGTTAAGTGTATCACACTCTGCAATTCTACCGAAATTAACTGGTACAAGTATTTACATTCCTTGCAAATGCTATGAACTTCAGGACCACTACTAGAGCCTCATGAAACATGCACACGGAGAGAAAGGAATTCTCCATGCCCAGCACTCAGCCAGCTGCATGGTGGAACATATTAGCTGCTGAGAAAGCCCTAACAGCAAAAGGAGAGAAAGTTAAGAATAGCATTTATTTAAAAATAAGCAAACAAAAAAGCACAATCCCACAGCTGAATTTAGCTAGGGAGAACTACAGACTGGATTTGACCCAGCATACTAGCAAGCAGGTAAGAACAATGGAGATGTTACAATTCCAGAGACATTTTTCCATTCATAAAGGCCCACATTTTTCAGACTCTACTAACACTGCACAATTGTCAGATATGGCACGTGTCACTTGGAACGTATTTGGCAGCCTCTCATTCTCCTGCCCACACCATCACTGAGATCCCATGCAAGTAATTGAGTCATTTAAACTATTTACTTCAAGCTCTCTGGGAGTCACAGTAACACTAACTTTCAAATGGCCTCTCCGTTTCACCTCTCTCCATTGATGTCATTTGTTTAGCCTGAAACTCTAACAGTGCAGAAAAAAGCCCCTGTGTGGCAAGTATCTCCTACACCTTCAAATTCCTGTCCTCCCTTTTATGGTTTATTTCATGCATCTTTGAGCGTGGGGCACAAATCAGCCAGACAACCTGTTTGATAGATACAGTCTGTCTGAACTGACAGCAACAGAGAAGAAAAGGATAATCACGAAGAGATACAACCATTCAAGGTTTAGAATGAAAACATCTCTCAAAATTAATGCAAGCAATTCAGTGAGGCAAATAAACATGGGGACGTAGCCACAACACTGTTGCCATGCTTAGATGCACGATCTGGGAAGCACCAAGTATTCTCCTTGTAGCAATTCCTGTGGCATAATGTCAGCAGCCCTTCACAGAGCAAAAGACTCTGTGCAAGAAAACAACGGCAAAACAAAACAGCAAGTTTAGTTTCCCTTGACAACACTACACCAAGCTCAATTGTTTTAAAGATTAGTGTTGACATTATTGCACAGACTAAATATCTTTCCTCTATCCGCTTTCCTAATGCAAAACATTGTACGTACCTGAAACAGCAGCCGCTTTCCAGGTTTGTCTCATGGGGACAATGACAACACATATGGGTAACAGCTTATCATAAAACACTGGTACATACTGGACTAGTCTGCTAGACCCTGATTTGACCAGATTAGAGCTTTCCACTGTGAGAAGCAAGTGGATTTAAAGCCCCAAATAATGTTATCCTATTTAATCTTGTTATTTTGTGTAGTTAGGGAAAAAACAGAGAGAAATCTTGAACTACAGTTAAAATGGTAAAACCATGTTGTTTTACATGAAGTTTTTGGAAGCAAAACTGATGGCCAGCAGAACACTAAATGAATGGCCTTTATTATGTCAAATCTCCTAACTACATTTTGTAATAAAATTTTTATAATAGGATAAAAGTGCAAGCACAATGTATGTTTTTTTAAACTGGAAAGCTTTGATTGAGACGAATAAGAAATCACACCTAATCTTTCAACCAAATACCTACAGGAACAATACCACACCTATCTATTACATAAGCTGATATATAGTCTCTGAACAGGTAGAACAACTTTTCAATTCAATCTTTATTCTAATGTATGTACTTAAGATAAGAGTGATTAACATTGCAAGGAGATGCACTAGTCAGGTACAATCAGGTACATCTCACAGTAAATAATCTGAACAGACCAGATTAGTTTTTCCATGTCCTCACAATGTGTGTATGTGTAGGAGGAAACAGGAAGACAACTCTATCCCACATAGCTGCCTAATGCCATACTTGGACTGCGCTGGGAACCTGAGAGACAGATGATCTAAATGAAACCACAGTAGCAGTAATGTAAAGTATCATCTTGTGAGAACAGATCACTTCTAAACCATTCTAATAAAAAAACCTAATCCAAATATTTGTTCATCTACTATATATGGCCTACAGATGGTTATTTTTGAAAACAGTATTTCCCCTCCTCTAATATAGCTAGCTATTGTAATCCAGTATTTATAAAATCTTATTGTACTTCCCAACATTCAGTGAGGAATAACTTGTCCTTTTACAGTTTTACCACCAGAAACCTAAAGATGAGGAATAGAACTTCCTAAAATTAGAAGCAGAATTTGAAAGGATAAAACCATAACAGCAATCATCACTTAGAGACTCACAACTGGGTGTACAGTATTCATTAACAAAATGGGAGAGAAGAAAATACTCCTAACAGAAAATTCTCAGAAAATTCCTTGTGGCTAATTAGTCAGCAACCACTGTAGCTAAATTATAATCACATGCCCTTTACCTGCCTATAGGTGTCGAGTTATAACCAGCAGCTTACTGCTTTTTCAGATGAGCTTCTATTTGGAAATCAACGAGTTAAAAATTATCTTCTCCAATAGTGCTTAAGTGGAAGATGGAAGAAATTTTTGACACATCAATAAATCAGAGGAATCTTACCCAGAAGAAGGATATTAGTGTAAATGCTTTACAGTTCAGAGTTACTGTGCTGGCTCTGTTGGGCACAGAAATCAATAGAAAACCTTTTAACAAATTATCAATCCTCCACATTACACTCTGATCAGTCCATACCATAAAAACCCCCAACGCACCGTGAACAAAACCAGGAGAATAAAGACAACCTTCTGTAGCAAAATACTAACACAAGGACAGCAGTTTGAGAGGAGTGAAAACCATGGGATCCTGCCTAGGTAAGAAACTGAAGATACAACCTAAAACAAACTTGTAACAAAAAGCATGGGTAGAGTAATAAACCAAGGTATATCAGGGCAGAAGAGCCTAGTGGTGTATCACCACAGTATTTCCTCGGTGATGTGCTGAGGATGTACCTGTATCACACACTTAAGAACAAGAGAAGTAAAGCAGATTGTAGATCGTGAGAGAACATTTACAGTGAGTTTCATCTCCACACCAGAGCTATAGCTCACAATTCAAGTCATCCTATAAGAGCTAGCAAAGGGATGAAATCGAATTCATCATATGATGAATAAGACTTTAGCGTTTGTTTGGCACTGTTAGACCAAAAGAACTGAGATGTAAGATTTGCTTCTGCTAAATATGTTTTCAATCACGTGCAAACAACTCCGTGCACTGGTACACACAAAATGTTTTCTTAGAACCTATGTCAGTACTTAGTTCAATGTACTTTCGCCGCCTTTAAAAAAAAAAACTGGATGCCTCCACTGAATTCTTCAACTATGCTATACGCAAGTAAAGCATAAGGATGTACTTTCACTTGCAGTCAGGACAGACTGAAAGGGCAAGAAAAGTGATTTTAAAAATTTCTAAAAATTACTGATGTCAGCCTGTAATAATGCATTACAAATTAACTTTATCATGTTTGTTGTGTACTTCTTAAATTATTTTCCTAAAGTTGATCCACACTAGCAAGAAATCTCTAAGACATATCAGCCACTAGTTGATCTGCAATTAAATGTTACTTTAGGGACAGCACTGTATAAACACATAAGAAATTACTTATGTTAGCATACTTTTCTTCACATTTATATTCAATATTATAACAGCAATTGATACCCATATTTACTTGGACCATTAACTTTTTACCTCTGATTTCTTATAATGCATAAGGTTTTAAAAACCAAATTGAAAACACTATTAAACTTCAAAATACGTAAGCAAATACAACACTTTTTCCATTCAAGAAATTAAAAAACTAAAACTGAGAAACTGAGACTAGATAAATAGCAAGAAATCCATAGTTATCAATTAAAAATAGCATGTATTTGTCTGATTTCATAAACGTATCCTTTGACAATTAAGAATCAGAAAATCTCGGCCTCTAATTATTATCATTTATTTCTAAGATATAATCCCCTCAAAAATATTCTGCATTAAGATTTCTTAAGGCTTACTGGCTTCTCAAATTGTTTTCTGTAAAAAAAATAAACATTCCTCCTGCACCTGCAGAAGGGGTTATTGATGTCAAAAGCAGATTTATCACTTTTGCAAACTCTGACTACTTGTTCTCAGCTAATGGCTTCAATTCCAGCAGTGGTCTGACTTTTTTCCAGAACTCTGTACCTCGTGAATATTTTAGTTCCTGAAATTAATGCCGTATAACATTAGGTTTCATTACAGGTTGTCACAAAGACTAATGACCATCTAAATATTTAAAGGGAAAAATTCTTTCAAATTCAGAAAACTATTTTAAGTCTTCTTTTAAAATCTTGTTCAGCACTGTCTTTCACAGTAAAATCTTCTTCACCATTGCCAGTTAATCTAGTGCTCATGAGAAGTACTTGAATTAACTATTGACAGCCTTGCTTGGACGGGAGAGGAAAAAGGGACACAGGATACCCACAACAGACTCAAATTTTTCCCACATTGTCCATCTTCATATGGAATTAGGGTTAAGTCTTCTGTTCATTTAATTTTTGACAGACATCGAATAATTTAAAATGGTAGTTTTGATACATAGTAAACCAATAATTTATTTTTTTACTGTAAAATCTTCATAACACGCATTCCCACTCTCTGGCAAAGAATCTTTACCGACTTTAATTCAGAAAGAACAAACAGCCCTTGCCAATGACTCAAAAACAGCCAGAGACACTGCATTTGATAGTGTTAGATATCTTGGTACTAACCAGGAATATGATTGCTTTAGGACATTTTAGGATACAGAGAAGGAAGAAAATCCTTTTATTCTCTATCTTTAAAAAAAAAAATTAAAAATCGGGTTTATTTCGGGAAACAGAGAAAAACAAATAACATGAAAAATTATTTGATTTAAAATGCAATTCCTCTAATTGAAAGCAACTTGCATTCTTTTTCTTTTTAACTGGATTCCTTAGCATGAGATCATACTCTTATTTTTACCACAGTGGGATGCATAGTATTGTCACAGATTTCACCCAGCTGCAATGCCATTCCCAATACATTATGCAAGTGTGGTCCTGTCACCCTGTGAGAGTGGAGGAGTTGTATTCCAAGGCTTGCCCAATACTCTGCAGCATTTGGCAATGCTACAGCAACATGCGCATAGCCTATTTTTAAAAGAAGTTCAGGTTTTCATGGAGGAGGAGGAGAAGGAGGAGGCAAAGATAATCTATTTTATAGCTTTCATGTTTGTCAAAAAGTTTACAAATATGCTTTGATCATCTAATGCAGTATTATATCTCCCCAAGGCTACACAGAGAAGCCTCAGTGAAAGTGAAAGAGCCAGCAGATGCCTGATCCGCCCTTGGCTGGGAACAAGCCCCAGGCCAAGGTCCAAGCAGGGTGGCTCATGACTGTTCCTCTCCCTCAAGGATTTTCTGAGATTGATTTCCTTCTGGAGGCAGTCAGTACTTCTCCCATGAGAGTTTCACCTGAGATTAGATGGACAAGGGCTGTGCAAAGCAAATCATTTTACAAAAGCCATCTCCTAATGGCACTGAGTTGAGGTACTAGTACAAACAAACGCTGGCTGATAAAGCTCTTGTCGCCCCTTGATTACCATTCAAACTTCAGGATAAGTGAGTCGGAGCCTACCAGCAGAGACAAACATTGAAGGCCAATATGGCCACACAGCTTTCCTGGCTCTGGATGTGGGTGGATCTCCCACAGGTCAGATTCTTGTATTCAAGTGTACAGACACAAGGTAGGGCAAGTATAACCACTTGAACTGAGTTAATTTCATATTTTCAGGGTCCTTACTGGTGAACCTGGAATTTATTTACTTATCTTTCCCTATGGCTTTTTTCTTTGTTTGTTGTTATTGTTGTTGTTTTTTCTAGGCTACAACTTCAGTAGTCAAATTCAATACACATCAGGACACCATTTAACATTATAATTTTTATTTATGATTCAAACAAGTCCATTTTTAAAAGCAGTCCTGAACACAGATTAGCAGTCTCCAAGTATGTAAAGATTATTTCAGTGATAAGATTTGCCCAAAACAGAACCCAGGTATAATAAACTTCCTTGACACAGATAGAGCAGTGATTTCCATCGACAGTGAGCCAAGCAACATAGTGAACTCAGAAATCACTAGATTCAGGAGAGGTGGGAAAAAGGCCGAAACTGATTGGAAAACATTTCTCCCTACTGCACTGAAAAGATAGTTCAGAAAACAGTATATGCTCTCAGCACATCAATTTCGTAAGCCAGACAAGGCAGGCAGGAGATGCCTTTTTCAAAATACCATTCAGTTTTAGCAGAAGTAAAAAATTTTCAGCATGAAAATACTTAGTTACATAAAAGACACCATCATAATAAACAATCTCATAGTAAGATACACAGATCAGAAGGTCATATTCCCAATATTTAATATGACCATTTAAGAAACCCCTCAGACATCAGGCTCTGTCTATAGCAGAGAGGTCTCACCAACAGAGCTACAGCTTCCCCAGGTCCACGACCCAACTCCTCATGCTCAGTGGTCTTATTTGTAACAGTTTCCAAATTTTGAATCTTCACCCAAACCAGGCACTTTATATTTGCAAAGTCAAAATTTCAAGAGAAATGAAAAATGATCTGGTTGATCAAGCATCCCCAGTTACACTCAAGCCAACAAGCAACAGCTGTAGCAGTGACAGCCTCCAAGGCAAAAGAGTCACACACCTAAGCAACTATATTTTATCCACACTTGCCTTTTTTTTTAATGGAAACATGACAGCTTCAAAGGACTCTATCAAGTGAAAAAAACCAAACATGCACAAGTATTTTACTGAAAAAAAACATTCTGAGCAGTCATTCAAAAAGTGATTGTTCCTATTCCCTATTGGTTAAAAAAGAAAAATTCACAGAAAAATATCATTAATTTATACATATTTTTACTGTATTGCAAGTACTTCAAAGCCTTACTAGCTCTCTTTGCCAGAGAAAGTGGCTTTTGAATTGGATGTCAAAGTTACAGGCTTTATATTTACTGGATTCCAACTTTACATTAAACACATTTACTGGATTATTTGGAATCAAGGAAAGTCTGTTTTGTGAAAAGAAGAAGGCATAATTCCTATGAAAATTATAGGGGGTGATGAAATAATTTAAAAATCTTGCAACACACAAATAAAGCAGTCATGTTTTAATCTTCAATACACAGCCTTATTTCTAACATTTTATAACTTCCCAGAGCTTAAAAATCCAAGCTTAATAATGTTCCTGATTTTTCCAGAGATGTTGGAACTTTATCTGCTTGCTACTTCATCCACAGCAAAAACAGAGAGCAAGGAGAGTCTATTAGCACCTGTGGATCTGTACCAGAAGGTAAAAAGCCATTTGGTTTCACAGACAGCTGCCTACAGCAGAGTAAAGCCAAGACCCAAGAAATCCACATTCTGCAAGGGACAACACTCTCATGCTGCAGGTTCTGGAGGCTTCCGCTCTTCAACCTGCTCTGGGTCTGGTATGACACTGGAACAAACTGCCCAGAGAAGCTGTGGATGTCTCTTCAATTAGCAGTGCCGAAGGTCAGGATGGATAGGGCTTTCAGTGGAAGATGTCCCTGCCTCCATCATAGGTAAAATCTATCCAGCCCTACATCTGCTGACCTCAGTCAGGGTCTCTTTACCTGTTCCGTGGGGCTGAAGACTACACAGTCAGGTGGGACAAGGGCTGGAGGACAGTCAGTTTTGCTGCTGAGATCTGTACGGGCAGCCTGATAAACAAAAGTGCTATGAGAGACTACAGCATATACAGCAGAAACTATTTTGGTAGCTCACATCTTATTTCTGAAAGACTCGCAGCCTGGCAAATGGGACAGAGCAGTGGTGTGGTGGGAAATGGGTCCCCCTAACAGTGCTGAGTCCTCCAGAACTCAGCCTGACCTTCTTTCAAGAAACCAAAATGGTGTTAAAATTTGCAGAGAAAATGGTACTTAAGAACTGGCAGTACGACCCAGGCTCTCACAATTGATTCCTGACTGCACATGGGCAAGTCCCTGCAACACAGGCAGCTGTTGCTGCTACTAACTGTATGGAAGAGCTTGTCCCACATCTCAAACCAGCACAGGCAGGGACACAATCACCTCTGTCTGCCGCATTCAGGAGCTACAGTCACAGGGCATGGGGCAAGTGCCTCCCACCAGTAGTTACTGCAGAGAGCTCACAGCATTGCCAGGCTGGGAGCTCAGGGGGCTTCAGCAAATAGGAGTGGGGCTCTGTTTGTCATGGGAAGGAGCTGGGGTCTAGTGTAAAGGTGGAAAGTATGGAATTAGGCTCTGATCAGGCACAGCACTCAGAACATGCACAAAACCCAAAGCATGCAGCCAGAAACATGGCAGAAGAGGGGGCAGTTGCAATTACTTGAACCCAATTCCGCTGCCACCACTACCTTTGAACTACGGATGATACCCTGCCAAATTAAGTTGGATGCCCCAAAATCCCACGGGAACACTAAATGCCAACTATTTTTCTTCTGTTTGTACACATCTCCCCATAAACCATTTTCCTCTGGACTAATTAGAAAATTCATGCACTATAGCTGCATCAAGGCCCTGTTTCTTCTTCCCTCCCTCTGTCCATTCTTCTTCCTTCTTGATAACACACTAAAAAATCCATCTTTACCTTCAGCTGCTCCTTTCTGAACCCTCAACATGATACAAAGTTAGGAAGGGTAACGCTCAGAATACACAGAGCAGGAAAAAGGCTATTATTCCACAAAGTTAATTTGAAAGTGAATAAGACACTGGGTAAAACCGGAAGCTAATGCACACAGTTCTGAAATTATACACATAATATGCTGTATTAAGAACTTCTTACCTGAACAAAGAAGTTATTCAGAAATAGAAATGAGAATGCCAGTAGATTTCTCCAGCTTCTCTTGGATTATTTCAAATGGATATAACTCACTTTCACTTAAAAACCTCTGCTTTACACAACTGCTCAGAGAGCTTCATCTTCCGTGCAATGTTGCTTAAAGAAAAATGCATACTTGCATATTATTCATATCTAATGCTTTGCCAACCCACACCTTTTTACTATGTAATTATCATGTGGAAGCCTGTCAAAAGCTCTTTTTTTTTTAAGCTGCTACTTTTATCATTAAAAAAAACAAAAAAAGAATGAAAAATTCTGAAAGATGCAGTTACTTAACAATGCTTATTTGTTTACCGAGGTTTGTATCTACAAAAGGTTGGAAAAGAATCTCCTGGACTTCACTGCTCTCTGCATCAGCCACCTTGGGAGGAGCCTTGAAGGACTAAGCTTATTTGACTGCCTCGTATTTCCACTCCCACAGCCATGGAAGTGAGAATTCAGCTCATACAGATTGCAAAACATGATAACTGCGGTTTAGTATGCAGCTCTTAACCATACCTCACTAAAGGACAGGTAACAGGGACTTATAAGAACAACAACATGTCAATTCTTCCCAGTCCTAACAGGAAAAAAGAGGAAAGATTTCACAACCACGCAATTAGCTGGCTTATTAAAGGAGTCACAGAATTACTGTTTCCAGCACAGAATTATTTTAAATTTTTATACAGGTCTAATGTTTAATTTAAGTATAACAAGTGGTTATGCACAAATAGAAACTGAATATCTATGTAGCACAACAAAATGCATTACAATAAACTGCAAGTAAAAGTATATCATTTACACTATTCAGATAAACAAAGTTTCTACTAAAAAACTTACCATCACATTTACAGAATGATAAAGCTTCCACAGTGCACAGAAGTCATGACAACAAAGACAGTTATTTTTCCTTGGCTTACAAAATGAAGTTTCACTCTGTTGAACATCAAGGATCAGCAAGGACCAATTAAAGAAATTTGATCCAAAAACCCAGTAAGCTGCCTTGCTGAACCTGGAACCAAATGGTTCAAACTGATTAAATAAGCTAAGGTCTGAAAAACATTGGTGCTTCTACAAGGTGCCACGTGGCATGTCTCCTTGCTCTCCTAGGGTCTGTGCCAGACAAACCCAGACAGCCTTGTAAACTGACCAATGGGTGCATAACATTAATTGTTTTAAACCCACTTTATATATTTTAGGCAATACTAAACCTGGTAATCTTAGTTAATACTAAGCTGTGTAGCGCAGGAAGTGTTCCGTCCCACAGCGGGGAACAGCCAAACAGAAAGGCCTTCATGCTGTCACAGTCAAGTTGTTTGAAATGGCTTCTTTTCCCTCCCTGAGGAATTTGTCCTACTTCTAATCCACTCCCTCAAGACACTTCTTTTTAAGGCCACCTGACTGGAAAAAGTTAGGGATAGCCAAAAGAAGGTGGTCCATATGCATTTTATTACTGGGGGAAGTACATGAACAGTGCTGATATCACATCTGAAGAGCTCTGCCAGGAAAGGTGAAGGCAGATTTTTCCCATGCTTGCTGTTGAGATATAGATGGCCAAGGACTTTGCAAATTTTTTTCACTGAGCAGAGTATGGGACTGGCAGACACTAGATAGAACTGGAATTACAAAGATCTACAAGCTTGTGTTTACACAAATATCTTTCCTCATCTTTTCTGGTACTTGTCAGTGGTGCATGGTGCATCATCTAAGAAAACTGGACTGTAACAAAGTATCTCCCCCTTGAATCTCATGTTCCACTTCTTAACGGACTAAACAGTTCCTCATGCCAGATATTAAAAATCTGACAAAAATAAATGTGGTTTTCCCCACTATTGATTTTAGCGATTGTTCCAAATTAAAAACAAACCACAAAAGATACACAGTCTTTAACTCTGTAATTTTAGGGTCTTTACTAAAAATCAGCCATTTCACTTACTCTTGTGTTAAAATATCTGCATGCTGGAAAGAAAGAAAATGTCAAAAGTACAAATTTTATTATCCTTCTCCCTGTCCCCAGGGAGGCTTCAGCCAGGCAGCAGCTACTTCAAAGCTTCACATTGCACATGCCTAGAGACTTAAACTGAGAGAAGCAACTGCCAAATTCAGGAGGCAGGGAAAGGCTTAGATTTAGAGGGCTCCCTGAGGCTAAACATTTTTTTAAATTAAAAGCTCACAAATAAAAACTAGAAAGGAGTAAAAACCCTGAAGTTACACCCTCCTGGAACAATATGCACACAAATCTCTCATAACCTTCTGAGTCGCAGTTACCATGGTTAATAACCCAGCATCAACTAAATGGTTTCTGGGCTTTGCAAAATTCCACTGAGCCTTGCAGGAATCACTGGAGCTGCTTCAGGCTTACTTAAACAAGACAGGGAAACAAACAGGACACACAAGTGCTCTCTCTAGTGCAGGGCTCTTAATCCAGGCCTTAACTATATGTCCTGGATTCAGTCATCACTGAAGATGACTGCCGGCTCCTGCAACAGTACTTTTGTTCAAATTCCTCACTGCACAGACCTTGTGGATGTGGATGATCATATTTTCCTTTTGCCAAGTCTGCTGTAATTAAGAGAAATCATTTGCTCACAGCTATCCAGAATTGATTCTGAGAACTGAGTGGCAGCATCACACCAATGATGTTTGTTACCAATTAAGTCACATCATTTTCAAGGTATGCTTTATCTTGCGAAATTGTGGAATAATCTGATCAATGTGCCTGTGATATCAGTACTTTCCCAAGAAAGGTGATATAACAAAGAAGAGATTATGGTTCTTTTGATAGAAATTATACTTCTCTCTCAAAAGTACAAAAGAAAATTCTAAGAAATACATAGTTGCAAAGTTTGAAAAAGCAAGAAAAAAGTAGATTATATGCTATTAGGAATTAGAATTTCTGTGTATAAAAATATTGTGAGTACACCTGTGCACCTGGGGCTATTATATTTTTTGAATCAAATGTGATTTCATATTCTGCAAAGAATTATTACAAAAAAACAGATTCATAGCTTCCAGGGAGAAAAAACACCACAGTAAAACATACAGAGGCACACATGAAAGCGACCACAAAAGCTAAACATTCAAAGGAATGCAGGAATTTCAATGGTAAAAAATTTGTTAGCCCACTGTGCTTTGAATGGGTTACTAGACTGAAAATTAAATTTATGATGCATATGTAGTTTTCCCACCTATATGAACTTTTAATTCAATTACAAATCACACAGCAGTCAAATCACTTTTCCCCTTTATTACAGACTGTTAGAGGCTGCCTGCCTCTCCCTGTATTGTCTTACACATGGTTTTAAAACTTTGCCTACTACCTCTACGCCTGGCACAATACACAAAAAAGAAGGGGATCACTTCTACCTGCTACAACACAAAACAGATGGGGATCACTTCTAACTTGGATTAATTTATTGATGCTGTGCAACAAGCAGCTGCAATGACAAAAGCAAGGGTCCAGTTCCACAAGACACAATGGCCAATACAGAAGTCTCCAATCTGCCTGCAGCACTCACTACTCCTATAATTTATTGTCTGCTGCGCTTGGAAGTTGATTTAGTTTTTCAACTTAGCAGAAAACTAACCCAGTAAAAGCAAAACTGAAGCACCACACAAACACTATGTAGAATTTTTTTTTCTTCTGTTGTGTTAGCATGTAAAATTAACTCTGACAAATCAGTCTGTCAAGTGCTGAGTGGATAAAACCACAGCAAGCAAGAGAGGGAAGGGGATGTGGGACCTTCCTCCCCAGCAGCCATACAGTGTATGTTAGCTTATCTGCTATTAGCTTGTCTGAGCTACTGTAGCCTGAAAATGCGAATGAATGGTGAAGGGGAGAAGGGGCAGTTCATCAGGTTTGCCCCCAAAACCAGAATGCACTTAACCTGAATATCCTGAATTTTATACTACTATCTTCAGCTCCCACAGTTCTCTGGTATGTTAACCTTTATTCCTAATCAACCCTACATACCCTTTTACCATGTAATATCTGAAGGACCAAGCCCGGCATCTTTAACATTCCTTATTTACCCTCCCCACTACGTCACATTGTATTCTTCCCGTTAATTCAAACATGAAACATTATCACAGTGTTACCCATCTTCAAAGTCAGTAGGTAGAACAATTTTATGACATCAATAAGCATCAGAAACAAGGTAGATTTTATGAAAAGAAGCAGATAAAATAAAAAAGAGGTCTTTCAATTCAGCTTTGTGGGGGGAAGTAGCAGGTTGCCCTGGTTCATGTAGTGACCAAGTCCTGGAAGTGCACTTCCAAGTAGCACACCAGGAGGCTCAAGTGCTGATGCGTTTGGCTCATGGCATCAGATTAGAGCTAGTCTATGCTAAATGCAGAGGTGTTAGGATACCTGAGACTTCATCACAAAGTGGTTTGCTTTACAGATTTCTTCCTTTCTAATTAGCATATTTCTTAGCATATTTCTTGCTATTGTACACATAGTGCTAAAATACAATATTTCAGAGCTAGTGCATCTTACACACACCTCTTTTAAAGCATTCTTCCCTTCAGCTGCAGATCCTGCAGCACACCATTTCAGAAAAGGTTTAACTGGATGCCATCGAGAGCTGACCCTAGCCTACACATCTGTCAGACCACACATCATAACACCAAATTTTAAAAACATATTTTCTCATTTCTCAGTAAAGAAAGGCCTTGAACCTTGCAAAACGTATAATGCTTAACTTAAAAATTGTATGTTTAAAATCTTTTGTCCCAAAGGATCCCTAATTAGTTCATTAAAACATCTGAACACAGACAAAATTATAGCTTATTTCCAATCTGAACTACAGCCATCACAGGGATCTCACACACATAGTCTAGCATAAAAGGGTGAAAAAGAAAAAAATCTACCTTCACACCTCCCTCTGTACATGGCAGTTAGAATATAGAATTAGCTAAATTACAGTGGTGCGTATTTTTCACTATGAGAGACAAATTACTAAGAATGCTCATTTTCTTATACACTACTGGAGTTTGCAATGAGCGTTTTCAGATTTCAAAATTGCAGTTCTACTGAAGTCCCCAGCCAAACTCCTACTCAAGATTTTGTCTCTTACTCCAAATCACATCAGTAATTGTTTACTGCATTACACTGAGATATTTTAAATATGCTTTATATCCATGCCTCATATTATCCATGGATATGAACTCCTTAAAATCAATTTTAAAATTCAATTAAAAATTCAGTTTTTAGGTTGATAGTTAGGAACCTAAAAAAGATGGCCTAATTTTTCAGATTGCTTGAGCACAGTTCTGGCTGTCACTGCCCTATTATTTTGGCCTATATTTAGAAGACGTAAAGCAAAAAGGTAAAAGTGCAGACACTGGTTTGAATAAAGAGTGGCCTGAATCTCCAGATATGCTAATGCCTGTCAGGTTTTTATCAGTTCAGATAAAGATCCCATTGCCCCTGCAGCCCAGCCAGCCTCACTATACCTCCCATCTAGCTGCAGACCACACTCATCTCCAAGAAGCTGTCCTCTGCCTGTGTGCAATTCATCAGACTTTGCACAGTAGGACCACGTCACGTAACATATTAAGTCTGACATGCTTACTTCAGGGTCAGGAGGAGGATGGACCCACCTGCTGGACCCTGCAAGCTGTTTAATATATCCAGTTGGGAGTTGGAAGGATGCTTTTGTAGTACGAATAGGTCTGTGTAAAACGGTTTGGGAAACGCTGGACAGGGAAGGGGAAAAGAAAGCAAGTGTGGTAATTGGTTTTAGTAAACATAAAATAAATACAAAACTGCCTGTTTGTCAATATCTTCTTTAGGTTTCAGGATGATCCCCACCACCACCCTGGGGAAAAACATTAAAAAACCTCCTGCTCCTAATGCTGCTGACTTCAGGGTACAAAAACCTTCCACAGCTTCAGGGAAGTGCTAGACACCAGTGCCCAGCCATCTCCACTTGAGCATATAGGAGCTGCAGCGGGAAATCTCAAAATCTGTTTCTGTTCTTGTGGTTTTCACCGCAGTTGTAAGAAAAAGAAATATCAAGATTTTTTCATGAAATACAAGGTTCTTTACAAAGTTTTCATTAAAAAAATATTTGCCTTTTGGTTTGAAACAATGACTTTTCTACTTGTATACTGAAACCATAAAATTATAGACTCATTTAGATCAGAAAAGACCTTTAAGATCAAGTCCAACCCTTAAACCAGCGTTGCCAAGCCACCACCAAACCATTGCTCTAAGTGCCACATCTACACATCTTTTAAATACCTCCAGGAGCAGTGACTCAATCACTTCTCTGCACAGCCTGTTCCAATGCTTGACAACCCTTTTGGTGAAGAAATTTTTCCTAATATACAGCCTAAATGTCTCCTGGTGCAATGTGAAGCTCTTTCCTCCAAGTGCTATTACTTGTTATTTGGGAGAAAAGACCAACACCCACCCCGCTAAAACCTCCATTCAGGTAGTTGTAGGGAGTAGTAAGATCTCCTCTCAGCCTCCTTTTCTCTGGACTAAATGACCCCATTTTCCTTATCTGCTCCTCATAAGCCTTCTTCACCAGCTTCGCCTACGAGGTCTGACACAAAAAAAAAACAACCCAAGATTGCGCCTGTAACGCTTTTTATTTAACAAATTAAGATAATCAACTACACACGAAGCTGCCATCGTCAAAAACAATTCCGCAGATCATTTTCTGAAAGGCTGATGAAAGGATGATCTCTGTCGTTTTTGCTTTCTACCAACAAAAAATGGGTTCCTTTGAGCACTAATCTTTAGGAAGAGGCAGTAATCTCAGGGACTCAGGCCTGGCAAAGAGGGTGAGTGCTCAAGCACAGTGATGTTGTTATCAGCTAAAAACTGCTCCACAGACAAAGCATTGTGAGCTGGTGCACACCGAATTTTCGAACCACGGGTAAGAAAACATCTCTATTTGAACACACATCCACTCGTGCTGAGTGAAGCAATCTGGTTGAGCCTTGTCTCACTGTGACAGGTTAGAATATGTTCTATAGCCATCTCTTTTTCTCCTCCCACTCTTGGTCCTCAATCTATAGGGTTAAACTTGGGGGGGGGGGTTGTGAGACCTTGTATTCTCTACCTTAGGAATCTCACTTAAGCTTAGTATAGGCACCTGTTCACACACAATTCTCAGATGACTACAAGCCAGCAGCAATGTTCCATATATGTATGATCTGAAATGGATTACAGAAGTTATACTTAAACCTAGAAATTACTTATTCTATCCTGTTTTATGGAAACAACACAAGTTGACAAATCAGGGTCTATACTATTAAGAAATGCAAACTGCTTTTATCACAATGAGGTGCTTATTTCAGATTTTAAATCCAAAAAGGTAATTCTTTTCTACGTTCCACAATATCTAAAAGCACTGCTAGGGACCTCCAATACTAGTTTTCAAATGAGTATATTATATTTATTCAATAATCAGTCATTTCAAAGCAAGACAAGAAAATGATGGACCATGTCAGATTTTACTCTTTGGAAGTAATGAAGTGTGGACAATCTCACTTAATTACTTTCCAAAGAATTAATTTAGTGAAATCATGTTAAAATATTATTATCCCCACCCCATCTCCCTAAAAACCTCAGGGAGCTACTTACACATTTAAATTACGTAATGGATGAACATTTAAATTCATTTTCATGGAAGAGCAGCAGCATCCATAGTTCCTTCTGCACTCCCTCTAAGCTTTCTCAGTTCCTTATGGCTGCCCAATTAGTGTCATTTGTGAACAGCAAGCATCCCACAAAAATAATACAGTCATTATACCGGTTCACACAACCTTCCTACTTATTCACTCACATCTTCCTCAATATTTTAATGATCAAAAGACAGGTTCTTCACTACAGCTTTGCAAAATTTCTCTTAACAAAAGAACTGCAGTATCAACTTTAAAATCTTCCAACTTAAATTTCTAAGGAAAGGAGAAACAGGAGGGAAGCCATGATAAAACCTATTGAAATGTATGTCACTGACTGGCATACTCCCTCACTGCCTGCTCACACATTCACTTTTTAATAATGTACTTCTAATATAATTTTAATCCTTATTTGAATTGTTTGCACATGGTTTAAGCTTGAATAAAAGAATGTGAGATCTGTTATTCTTAATTAAAACTTAAAGCACATTTTATCAGCTCTGTAAAGTACTATTCAATTTTTTAAAAACTCCTTAAAGATCCCTTAAAGCATATTTCTGCTCAGAGCCCAATGCTTTAATTTGCAATTCTGTATGTTGTTTTATTCATGACAAAATACTTGATACTTATAGTTTCTCTCCACACTTCTAACACTGACACAGATTCTTTGTTGAGGTCTGACTGTCACACAAGGGCTCTCACGCGACTGGTCTATACTTTCTTTTTTTTTTTTAAAGTTTAGTTCAAAAAAAAGCCATCCCCAAAATTAAATGCCAGTAACTACAATTAATGCCATTCATGACTAAAACGAGCTTTAATAATTCATGATTTGGAAATACATGGCTAATTAAAGGGTAACAAATTCATTTTAGTTATATAGCGTCTTATTAGAAATAATAGTTTGAGCTTTAATAGGCTAACAATATATATTGTTAGTGTCCATTACAGCAAGTTATTTTTATTTCATATTGTACTGATTAATTGTGCATTCAATTACCACACATGCAAAAAAGATGTGTTTGTGTATGCCACTTCTCCCCCTTATTCCAGTATAGAAGAAAATAAGTTCTAGAAGCAAGCTGATCAAAAAATCAACTTATATTCTATATATCTCCAAAATTCATGAAACAGATGCTTAATGTAGACTCCACTCCAGCATTACTTTTAAGGGTTTGATTGCAAAAGCCAGAACAAATCTCAATGGAAGGAAAATAAGAAAATGGTCTCCAAGCAATTTAAGGGCAATAAAACTGACTACCGTCCCACAAGACTGATAGAAGTTTCACGTAGGGTTATCTCGTTGGGTCCTGAGTTCAAAATATGCTGCTGTCCTGGACAGAACAGGTCTAGAGATGAAACACAAGAAAGCTCAGTTTGTCTGTCTCTGCTGTTATAGGCTTTTGAGAAAAGAAAAAAAAAAATGAGCAATGCTATTAACCTGTTTGCAACATCTTTTTCAATATGCTTGCAACATCTTTTCATATGCACAGTGCATGAATCTGCCCAATGACCACCACATAAAATGCAATTTTGCTTGGCATTGTTCCTAGGAAGTGATCACAGTAAAACAAATCACTGTCTCCTCCAGTCCCTGACAGATTTGAACTAGTGACCTGAAAGCTATAAGGCTCAACTTCCCATTGTTCCTTCCCTAACCCACACTACACTGTGCAATTTTGGTGCAGCTGTAGGAAAAGAGTAACTGGCTGTATTTTGGAAGGTTAGGGAGAGGAAGTGAGAAGAGTCAAATGGGAAAGAAGAGTTGATTGCCAGAGTAATACTGTCCATAGAGGTTTCCTGTTTGTAGCGTTCACTTCCTCACCAACAGGGCATCGCTCCACTTGTAGATAAGCGAGCCAGAGAGAAAAAGTACATATGTTCAATTTATTTTCAATAACGGTGTATAATTACAGAAGTAGAAGATTCAAGCTGGAAATAAACTGACCAAAACTAGAATATTAACTGATTGACACAATTTATTTTCCATGACTTAAAAGAAATAGTGACTGACACACTATCAAGCTGTTACCTGTCAAAAATCTTAATAGCATGATTTAGTTATCCTGGGGGGAAGGAGCAAGCAAAAAGGAACTGTTACTTTTTAAGAGGGTTTTTAAATTATTCCACTGCCTTTTCTTAAGAAATGTTAATACAATTGGTATTACTTCAAAATTTTGTCAATCTCTAAGTTTGCCTACTAGCAATTACACTTCAGATAATTAGTTAAACAGAACTGTAATTAATATTATGGAATCCTTTGCCAAAGAAATCAATTTCATTAAGAAAGAATTTGGTTTACACTTTTATTACTGCTTTACTCAGATACTCTTAATTCGAAGTTTCTGTCAAACAAGGCCTCTGTGGTTGCAGAAACGGCCATTTTCCCAGCTACCATTTGCCCACTAGGCTAGTGAAGAATATTAAAAAGATGCTACAATTTGCAAAAATCAAGGATAAATTCTCACTTCCTTCTCTAAGCCCACACAGGCACTTAGCAGAGCACAAGAATAACAGATTTTACCTTTACATGCTACATGCCTAATAATCCTGCACACAGCCTTTAGTACGGTGCAGGCCATGTTCATAGGTCATCGTTACAGCTTAAATGGATAGAGAACTGTGGTCAGAGGACCCACAAACCTCTGGCCACAAACTATATGACTCCCCTACTGCCTGTAATCACTACTGATCACTCTTGCAACTCAATAAATCAGCTGGAGAAGAGATGAGCACTGTCTATAATTCCAGCATGTGCCTTGCTTGGTAGAGTTTCATGTCCAGCGTGGTCCTCTCCATTAATTTTTAAGCAGGCCGCTAAAAACCTCAACACTAACTTGCCTTATCAGTATTCTACCACTTTTACCTTCAGCTTCAACAACACATTATCAACATCCTGACTGACTGTAGATCAACATAATGGCTTTCTACCCAAGAGCTACATAAAAGGCACATCAATACCAAGGCAGGTATCTATAACCAGGCATGGTTAATATTATCCAAGCTTTAACTTCCAATATATGAAATAAACCAAGTGTTCTTCATTACCTCAAAAGTGAGATATAAGTTGAGTACTGTCCTTAGACAGGCATTAAGAGGAGTTATGTTAGTGTCTTTCTTAAAAATAAACAAACAGAATAGGAAGAGCAACCAGCAAACTTTTCTGCATCTGAAGAGATCACCCTCTGAAAATCAGGAGGGAGATATCAAAGGAACGCAATAAACTTCTCTGAAGTAGGTATGTACTTTCCTCTGAGTTTACAACTAAGGAAACTAAGGCAACAATAATGAAATAATTTGCCTAAAATCATATTGCGAGTTTGTATTTCTTGCTTTGATGCTATCTCAGTCTGACATTTGCGTTCATTAACACTTTTCTCAAACGCCAACCCTACCCTTACTGTTCTGTAGAACAGAGTTGAAGAAAGTAGGTGTTTTTGAACTAGCTGTGCTAAATATTTGCCCCAGATTTTAGACGTGCAGATCAAAATGAATAGATTTTCCTCACCTCTTTCTTCTTTTCCTTCCATCTCCATTTACCATACTTTTTATGCATTGCAAGCCATAAAAATGTGTTACAAGACAATCATGCAGACTAGACCTGCATATGAGTGAAAAAGAAAAAAATAACCCAAATTCTTCTCCTGAATCCAGAACTCTTTCTAGAGAGAAAGGTAGGCTTGAGGTCAGTTTCCCTTTACACTACTCCTTTCCTCTCTGACCAGTTCCTCCAACAGCCTGCTCCCTCCTGCCCATCACAACCTCCCACCCACCACCCCTCCCCTTCTCCTCCCTTCCCTCCCGAGACTGCCAATCGCCCTGGTATGAAGAAGTGACTAGGAAGCAGAAGAAGATGCAGCCATCCTTGGGTGCTGGCCAGAGCTCAGTTGTTACCCCACAGGTGATCTGCAGCTATTTTTAGAGGAGTTCAGGCTTTGTATCCTCATCTTTCCAAATGCAATAAGTACAGGCAGTCTCTTTATAATTTTTTTAAGTTTTTAATTTTTTTAAGTTGGAGACTATCAGAAAATTACATCAAATCTTTACCTGTAAACGAAAATGAATCCTTTTTTCTATGTTCAGAACAGAAAACCTCTCAACATATGGCAATGATCATTTTGAATGCTTCTGTACTCTGCTTTATACCAAAATCACATTTTCTTCCACGTCTCCACCACTTGCTTGCTCTCTTTGCTTCTTCTTTATGCCTGCCCCAGTCCAACCTCACACTGTCTTTCAAACTACCCATTATACTCACAAGAGCTTTCCACTTCCCTGCAAAGTAATTTTATTTTCCTCTTTCAACCTCAAAACCCTCATTTGCATCCTCCATCTGTATTTTTTCCCTCATGGGTCATTTGAGTATGTGTGAAACATCTGATCACCTCAAGGTAGTACTCAAAGGCCCAATTCTCTTGTTCTTCCTCATCCAATCTAATAGAGTCTCACTGAAGGCTAACTCATAAAAGGAAAGGCTTCTGAATTCAATGTCTTTCTTTTACAAGCACAGAATAATACAAGTTTACAACAGCCCTTCAGCTCACTATCTACAATGAGATGACAGCTAGGCAAGCGATCTCATCATTAACACATTCTAGATAATAAGACTTAAGGATTAACTAAGATTTTTAAAACCTACATACAGCATAAATGCACACTGCTTATTTCCCTCACGTATAATAGGTGCTCGGAGCTACAAAAACAACACAAGTGACAGTTCTCAGAAATAAGCTTATTCAAACTATTTGGAAAGTGCAGCTACTCCTACTGCTCCCAAATATGCCCTACTCTCATGAACAATATAAAAGCAAAGCCCAGGGATTTTTGTTAGGAAGACAGCTTGCTTCTAAATGGATTAGAGTATAAACTTTGAAATACATTGCTGTATGTTTTATCTTTAAAAATACTTAAAATGAAATATTTCTTAAGTTTGGGCAAAACAGGCATCTGCTACTAGCGTACAATGCTCGTACACAGTCATAGTTTTCTCTGCTGAAGAGCTCTGAGAATACACACAATGCACAGCCCACGCACAACTCATCATGCCCTGAAAAACTGCTCCCTCAATCTCAAGGTCCACACGTATCAGTTTTCTGCTAACCTGTCCCTTTATTACACCACACCACAAAGAAAATAATGTAACATTTATCATTCTCATTTATTCCACAAGAAGAGGCAGATATGTTTGTTGCAGTTGCTGTTATGAAGCAATTTAATACAAACCTGACTCCAGCTGTTCAGATAGGAGTAGAAAGCCAGACAACTAGTAAGGTTTGGAGGAATAAGAGAAGCCCAAAACAGTTTTAAATTAAACAAGAGATCGTGATTGCTTGCAATTTTGCTGCTAGAAGGCAATAAATAGAAGCAAAATAAAGTATTTTGAGCTCAAAGTTTACCATGAAGAACTCCTTGTAACATTTAGGATACTGGACTTATTTCCCCCAAAATAACAGTAAATACCAGGTAGTTGAGTAATCCCAAATTCTCTGCAGACCAATCTCCAAATCCTTCCTCTGAGGATACTGGCAGATCCTCACCTCCTCCTTCCTTCTTTACTGTCACTGCAGCCCAGCAGCCCCTCTGTCACACCCTGCAACACAGGTGACACCTCCACCCCAACAACCCCTACCTTAAAAAAAACCAAACAAAACAAGACATCAGAATTGAAAAACCAGTGACTGCAGGCCAACACCGCACTGGCACCTACAGACTGTCCTTGGCCGGTGCTGGAGTGCAGCCGCCTTTGGGTGGGCGCTCCGGGGCGGCAGCGAAGTGGGATGTGGGGATGCACAGAGTCGGGGGCGGGTGAGGGGACTGGGGCGCGGCGGAGCGGAGCGGAAGGACACCTGCCCCGGCCGTACCGCAACGCGCCACCACCGCGCGCCACTTGCACGCCGCAGGGTCACCGCCACGCGCTCGCGGCTCGGCCGGGTACGGATGGATACACAGAGAGATGAAGGTGTGTGCGCGGGCAGACGAGTGGCGGGGACACGCAGCAGTGGGGACCCGGTCTGCCTCTGAGGCAGACACACACACTTATCTGTAATATATCCATACACTATGGTCGTATATATGTACACACATACACACACACACACACATACATACACACATATACACGCACACATACATACACACACACTCACATACACGCATACATAAATACACATATATGCACATACACGCATACACATACATACACATACATATCCATACATATTCACGTGAACGAGACGCAGGAGAAGTTCTTCACTGAGGCACCCGGCGCCGAGGTCTCCCGCTGCATAAACCGGGGAGGCTGAAGCGATGAAGTTGCTTCCTTCCACCTCCTCCTCCTCCTCTCCCCAAGTTGCGCCGCAGCCCCGGGCGGCGGGGCCGCCGCCGGCAGCCCCAGGCAGGCCCCGCTCTCCTACCCGCGCCGGCCTCCGCCCCGCCGGGACCCCGCCGCTCCCCGGGGGCAGCCGCGGGAGGCGGCCCCCGCCCTCACCGTTGCAGAACTGTAGCAGCGAGGAGGTGTCGTAGAGGCTGCTGTAGCTGGAGAAGCCGTCCTCCATCCTGCCACGGCGCTCCCGGCCTCCCCTCGGCTGTCCCGGCGGCCGCCCCGCTGCTGCTCGCCCACACGCTGAGCGGCGGAGGCGGTCGGGGCCGCGGCGGCCTCGCTGTCTGCCTCACTCAGTTACCATGGCAACACATTCACTCCGCCGCGGATGGGGCGCGGCCGCTCCGCCGCCGAGGGGAGGGCGGGGACGCGAGGGGCGGGGCGGAGCCGCGGGGGGAGCCTGGCGGGGAGGGTGGAGCGGGGTCGCTCACATCACCGGCTGTGGGGCTGATACGCTCACGCGGAGCGGGGCTACTCCCCTCACGAGCGGGTGGCGCAGCTCCGCCCGGAGGTCACGCCGCGGAGCGCAGGCGTGTCAGAGCGCGGCCGGCGGGATCCTGCGGGGAGGAACCCGGCGGGCGCGGGAGGCCCGGGGGAGACCGCGGGGCGGGAGGAGCCGCGAGGAGCCGCGTCTGGGTCCGCGCCGCCATTTCTTCTCCGCGGCCTCGCCGAGTCCCCCGCGCCATCAAACGCGGCCCCGCCTGGAAGAAGGGCAGCCCCGGCCGCCCGTGCCGCGGCGAGGGGGCCCTACCCTGCCTGTGCGCGTGAGGCGGCGAGACGGGGTGTCTCATTGCGCAGAGGTGGAGCAGGGGCCTCCCGTCCTTGCACCCGCCGAGGGGTCGGGGGGCTCGGCCAGGGGTAACAGAGCTGCAGTTCCGAGCGTCCCTGAGTTCCAGGCAGAAGTTCTGCAGTAACTCGGGGCAGGCTGACAGCTGGGAACAGCGGCAGCATCCCTCCTGGCTGCAGGAACACTGCTTACACTGCTTATTGCTGGTGGTTCTGAAGCTGCCCTTGCGGCTTCCACTGAAGCTGCAGACTGCGTGTGATGGCACCCGTGGCCTCCACTGATGCCAGTGGCGAGGCGGGACTGAGTAGTCAAGATAATACTGTAATTGATACAACTACGTGGTGTAAGTCGTTATGCGCTTTTATACAGTTTTAACTGGTTTGATGAATATTGCACACTTTTCCAATATAGGATACTAAAATAATTTCAATGGTTTTTAGTATTTTTCTTTATCAAGAGTTTGGAGAGAAGTTTGAAAGGTTTAGGTCCAAAATCCCCTCACAAATCCATAGACACTATTTCCCAAACTTGGCATTTCACATAGTTCTCATCTATTTTGCAGATCATAGAACTGTAGAATCATTAAGGCTGGAATCAAGTCAAACTGTCAGCCCAACACCACTTTGCCCGCTAAACCGTATCCCTAAGTTCCATGTCTACACATCTTTTTAACGCTTCCAGGGATGATGACTCCAGCACGTCCCTGGGCAGCCTGTTCCAGTACTTCACTACTTTTTCAGTGAAGAAATTTTTCCTCATTTCCAGTCTAAACCTCCTCTGGTGCAATTTGAGGCTGTTTACTCATCGTATCACTTGTTACTTGGGAGAAGAGACCAACAACCACCTCACTACAACCTCCTCTCAGGTAGTTGCAGAGAGCGATCAGGTCTCCCCTCAGCCTCCTCCAGACTAAACAATCCCAGTTCCTTCAGTGCCTCCTAATAAGACTTATGTTCCAGAGCCCTCATCAGCTTCATTGATGAGGGTAGTGGTACAAACCTGGTGGTTACATTACAGGCTTCAGTTTCTGTGCTAGGGGATCTTGAAGTGTCCAGTGACTGAAAGATATTTTTACTTCAAGCTCCTCGAGGGACACAAGAAAAATAGTGCATGCACCTTTCATCTTGAAAAATGCCAAAGCACTTAATAATGCTTGTCTTCAGGCCTCAGTCCTTTCAGGAGCTTTTTGCAGTGCAGCTCCATCATGTGGATCCATTTACAGGCATAGGTTTGGTATATGTGAGTCTTTTCAGTAATCACTAAACCATGGTAGTGCTAACACAAAAATACGCTATAAAATTAGACAGAGATATCAGTTCCGTATAAAAGAAGAATGGAAAGTTATCTCTCCTGAATTGCCAATATCGGTAGAGTTAAAGTCATCTCCAGCACCTGTACTAACCCAGCCTTATGGTGCTTAACTTGTATCTGACAAAGACAATTGCATTTTACATCTGTGAGCTATAAAATAACATCAAATTGTGGTAGTTTACTTACGGGGGGAAAAAAAGCATGAAAGAGGAAGCCACTTCAAAAATACTAAAGACAATAGATTTTCTTAATGTTTAAATGAGCCATGATTCTTTCTCATCTATAAAATTAACACACAGACCTTTTAGGTTTTCTCATGACCTTTTCATTCATAGGGCATCAAAAGTTTTTAAGATGCCATATTGTTCTAAAAACCTGTACACACCAAAGTGTATATGCATGGGATTTTTGGCAGTTACAGTAATAGAAAGGTAAAGCTCATTTTTATTACAAATTTTAATTAAGAACTTCCTTTGGTTTTAATTGTTATTGCTATGATAAGATTCTTTTTCAGGTTGAGAAGTGTGTTAATATGCTAATCTTCCATCAGCAAGGGACACTGAGAACAAATAGCATTCTCTCCATAAGATGCCAATGTCAATTTAACCTATACCTCCTTCAGATGGCCAGGTTTTGGCAAAAATGTCTATTAAAACTACGCTATCTAAAAGTATTATGTCTGTAGTAATAATTATCCTGTCAGCAAGACTGCTACAAAAGTAAGAGAAGCAAACACCTAAGAACTTTTATAATATCTACCAAAGCAGAAGAAAGGACAAAAAGGGGCAATGCAGCTCCATTTTGGATAGCAGAAATTAAAGGTCACTTAGAAACTCAAATCCAAACCTGACCTGCACCCCACATCATTAAAGGAAGATACAACAGCAAAAACCTTACAATAGAATTCCCACCAAAATTAGTTGTGAAGGTGTCAGTGAAGCCTATCACCTCACTGCACTGCAAATCAGCTCAGTGATGTGACAGAAAATTATCTTGGCTCCAGCCTCTAGATGCTGTTATGATACCATTATATTCTAAGGGCAAGGGTTAGAAAAGGAAAAGAATTTTATAATTTAATTCCAATGATTTCAAGACCTGTTACAATCTCATTACACTGAGCTGCACCACAAGGCACAAAATGAAAAAGAAATTCTGTGTGGCTTTGGGAACAATGGGACAATGGTTCTGAGGGATGCTTTAATGTGTCTCTGGAAATTCTGCTGGTACTGCAAAACAATGAAGACACTTCTTTTTATTGTCCATTTTTCAGTAAACTAAGGCTGTAATCATTTGTACAGATCAAGGCTAGTGTATTGGAAAAAGAGAGAATATATAGGTGAGAATGTGGCATCCCAACCAGTATAGTAGTACTGATGTTTGTGCACACTTATTGTTGGCAGTGTCAGAAACTCTGTATGATGCTACATTTTTGAAAGCTATATTTTGTAACTAATTATTTAAGTTTCATTTGTATTTGCTAAGTGAGAACAAAAGAGCTTTTACCCATCTCTAGATGAATTTTCAGGAGTTAATTCTCCTACTTTAGGACAAAACAGCCTTGCTTTCATTCCCTGTTAATAAGCTATAGTTAAATAATATTGATGTTCAAGCCAAGAGAGAGTTGTCCCAGTCACCATGTCAATATGAACTGAAGAAGTCTGAGTTACAGTGTCCTTTTAAAATCCACTAAAATAGCAGACACTGGTTATATTAATCTTACCTCTGTACCGTTCTCATTTAGCAATAATGTTGAGAGAAAAAGCCCAATACAAGCACATTTAGCCTTGGTGATAGACTTTTGAAGGGGGACTTTTGCTTCTGTTTCCTTGCTGTGGCGCTGTCAGTTGACGGCATTGGGCTGTCTCACCATTTGGTGATAGCTTAGACAGTCTGCCCTTCATACCTGACACCTGGGTCTGTGCTCAGTACTGTTGCCTTCAGCTGGCTTGTTCAGAGAATGAGATGATGGCACTTGGTAAGGGAAGGACATCGATATTTGGATGTCAGTGGCAAAGACTGTTGTGCAGAGCTGCTGATGGCATCAGGTTTAATGGGCCCTTCTTTCAGAGTTTACAGGAGGTGAAGACTTGGTTCACCACAGAGGCTTCTTCTTTTAGGTCAGTGCAATGCACGTCTGCTGAACAGTTCGGGAAAGCTTGGATGGCCACTGTGCACACTGAACATATTTTGTAACTGGAGAAATTTTCGTTGGGCAAAGCATCTATCACCATCAGCAAATGTGCTGCTTTCCCTAACATTTATCAGTGGATATTTTTATAGCATCTATTTTACTGTGACTAACTTTTGAAGAGCCCCTCGAGCTCTTTGGCAATCATTTGATAGGTCGTGTGTGCTGCAGCATGATCAAAGGGAGCTGAGCTCAGTTCTGTACGTCACTGTGTTTCCATTTAAGTCCTAAATGTGCATGTCACCATTTACAGTCTTAGTTAATGCAACAGTCAGTCTCTGCTCAAGCCTGGAAGGTTTTAAACAGCTTGTTTGTTCAAGTTTTGCTTTTCCTCTGTGAGTCAGTTTTCATCCATTAAAAACAGAAGCACTCCAATGCTTACTTCCTGTCTCCAGACTACAACACAAAGCACAAGGTACTAGGTGTGTGCTTCTCCCTGAATAATCTGTCACTCATTTAAAGCACAAGAAATGGGCACCTCTTCCAGTTGTTCATCACCAACGCTGGAAGTTAGGTGGTCTGAAAACTGGCATTAGAACACAGATGCCAGACACGGTGCGTTGGAGGCCGCCGTGCTTTGGCAGGAGCCAGGGAGCCGGTGCTGGGCAGCCGCCATGGCCAAAAGCAGCAGGCTACGTGCAGCAGGAACCCTGGGGAAGGAAGAACCAGTGTCTGGGGTTTGGGCTTTTGCAGGATGAGATTGGCATTTAGCAGAGGGAGGCACTGGGGTTAAGGTTTGCATTTAGCTGCCTAAAGTCTGCTGAAATCCTGATTTAGGTAGATTTTTTTTTTTTTAATTTGCCCTTTCTCTTCAGCCAGGAGCAGCAGAGAGGTTTTGTGTGTAGTTTTTTTTTAAGAGAATTTCAAGTGGTGAATAAATTGTCTTCATTCTTCAGAAGTGGCTTTTCCTCGCAGCTAGACTATCTCCAGATATTAGAGTGGAGTTCTCTGTCAGGGTCCTATCACAGGCTCAAATAAGGATTTCCTCTCCTACTGTGGGGTAGGAAAGGAAGAAGCCTTTGCCGCCCAGTCTTCTTTGTGATAACAATTCAACTGCTGGAATAATCGTTCATTCTAAATAGCAGAACTCCAGCATTTCAGCCACAGCAGGGGTCTTCATGAATGTCACTACAAAGCACGCTTCATGCATTTGGGAAAGATCGGGTATAAGGGGAAGATCACCATTATGCCAGCACAGTCTGAGCACATTAAAAATACAATAAAACAAATGTGGGATGAAACCATCAAAGGTGTGGATGTTTTACAATCCAAATGAAAAGATGTTGCAATATGTCTGTATACATCATGTTGTTTTGAATGACATACATTGGAATTGTAGAATTTTCGCTATAATTTGTAAGAATATTCTTAATCATGCTACCCTGGGAAAAAAAAATATTGGTTTGAGGATTGGTTAATTTGTAAATACAAAGAGAAGACTTTGAAGATGTAAAGAATAATGCTTTGCACATCCATGACTCTTCCCACTCAAAGATGGGAGGCTGCTCAGCAAACAGGAGAGTTTTCAGACTTGCACCACCTTTTTGAACTAAATGTTGCCTTTATTTTACTTATTTGGAAAATGAGAGGGAAAACATGACACAGCCAAAGTCATGCTGGGAAGTCAGTGATGGAATCAAACCAGAATGACTACCAGCTGAGTGCACTAACCATTAGACTACCCTGCCTACAAATGCTGAAGACTCTACTTGGACAGTTTATTATGAAATGCTTTCAAGCAGAGTGCCTGCAGTGGAAGTACCCCTATTTTTGTAAGGTCCCCTAACAAGCTGGGTCAATACATTTTAGTGTATTTAATAGCCAACTGCAGACTTGTTACACCCACAGATATAGCATTATGATACTAAACCGATAGAAACAAAACACGACAGATATACAGGAATGCAACTCCTTTTTCTACCTTCTGTGCAATCTGTGCTGTTGGGAACAGCATTTCTGAGATATTAATACTCTGTAAGATTGATGTGGAGAGGCACAATGCTGTATGGCGTTGAAGGAAGAAATGATCCACCCGCTCTTCAAAATTACTCCTTAGAAGTTTGAATTTCTAGCTAAGCTCTGCAACCTTATTTTTGCTGGCTTCAGTCCTAAATGGGGACTGAAATCTTCCAGTAGCAGGGGCTCTTTTTGAAATCTCTGTGTTAAAGGACACGAATGGTACCTCCTGGTAGAGTTGTTTCTCTGGTTTCTCGTACAATTGTTTTGGCACAGGTTCACCAGCTCACCAGGGCACGGGAGGGTTATCCCTACAGGTCTGTATCACTCCCCATGGAGAATTCCCTCCCAGCAGAAGAAGCTTCCCTGCACCCACTGAAACCTTGGGGAGCCCCAGGCACCTAGGTACTGAGAAATGCTTTCAGCGCAAGTTTTTTAAAAAACGTTTGTGTTATGAATATAAAGATGTTACTATGACAATAAATGTTCCAAGGGTGTATTTTATGCATATATTTAAGTCACATTTTGTCACAATTTATACAAAGCCACAACTATATAAATATGTGCCTTCTCAATTATATTACAGAAGAATAAGACTAGAGCACACTATAATGTCGATATATTTTTTAAATGGTACTTGAATAACAGCATAGCAAATTGATTATTTCTACACAAAAATTGCCATTTTTTAAGCAAGTGGTACTAAAATAGAACGAGCATTTCAACAATATGCAAGAATGCATAAAACCCAGAAGCAGAAAACGGGATACATAGGATACATATATCCGAAGGATATATGTCAGCTACATTGTGAAAGAGAAGATACCCACAGTGCTTGTGAACAAAGGGAGGTATCCTGGCACTATTTCTTACATTCCCCAGTCAATAGGATGATGGTTTAAACTTGTGCCTTATCAGTTCTGATATTCATAACTTCCCACCTTCCCAAGTCACTGCTTCACTGTTTTCAAGATCCAGCATGATTAAGGGCGTCTCATGGGAACTGATGCATACTAGGAAAATTTATTGTTAGCTATGTATATAATAAAGGACATATGAAAATGTGAGGTGAAGCACCATATCCGCTCAATATATTAGTGTTAGAAGGGGCTAGCCCATCTCATTTGTGTCACTTTCTACATTTGCTATAAGAGCTAGAATTGGTAATTTTATGTTACTGGAAATTTGCCCAGATATGGAAAATGAACTATGAAAAGTGTCTTCTGAGAAGCAGTCAGAAAAAAATACTGCATTTCTTTCAGTGATTTCATATGTTATGTTTGCTTTTAGTTAACAGTTTATTGGAAAAGAAAATGTGTGCTTCTAAACAAGTCATAGAAAGTAATTGCAGAGAGTTTAGCTGTAGTCTTAACTCCTGCCATCACAGAGGCCTGTTTACCCTTCAACTAACCTAGCTTAATGTTTTTCATGTCTGTCTCCTCTATCTTTCATTAAATACAGTGTTAATTATACCAAAAGAGGTAAGGGAAGAAAGAAGACAATACCCTGGTTGTACCATGTGCGTTATTTCTGCAGGGGTCAATAGAAAGTCCACTGGTTCAAAGTCGTTGAATTTCCATGAGCTTTTCCCGAATGGGTGGAGGAGCAAGAGGGTGGTGGGCAGGATGACCTACAAAGGATAGGCAGGAAATTCAGCCTACTACTCTCATAGATTCCTTTGGTATCTACCAGAGTCCAAGACCACCTGCATTAAGACCTTACATGCCTCCAGTGTCTTTGCTGTCTCAGCCCTTTTCTGCTTTCCCAGTACAAGATCCCAAGACACAACCTGGAGATGGAAGGAAACAGTGAAATCATGAGCTAATCAAAACTTGGCTGACTCAAGAAGAAAGCAATAGGGAACAAACCTTTCCTGCAGTATTCAGCATTACTTTACACCAATTTCCAGCATGTACTGTAGCTTTTATTTTTGTGGGTAATTATAGTTTTGCTTTGAAGTGTTTTATTTACTTCGGAATAGAATTTGACTTGGAAGAAATATTTTTATTCTGGTCTGCAGAATCACCCAAGGCCTCAATGTGATCAAAGCAATTTTGTGTTACGAGTGTTTTTTCAGAGTAGTTTTTTCCTAAAGTTTCATAGCAAGCATATCAAAAAATTTAGATAAATTCCACTTTTCATCTACTTTCGACATATAAAACTTAAGAAATAAAATGTAACAATGTAAGTAGTTGAACCAAAGAAGCCTCCACTGAATTGCCCAGGAAAGTGAATCGACGTTGAAGTTTAAATTGCAGGATCAGGTCCATGTAATACTGAAATATTTGGCTATTGGGGAAAGAATGCTGGTTGTTCTTAAAACGCCTGTACTAGCCAGCACAAGGTGTAGGATTACTAATCCTCCTCAGGGGAAGCCATGCGTGGCATTCTTCACTTTGATGGTGGCATTCAAGAGAGTCCTGGACAGAGGAAAAAGTAATAGGGGCATTAGTGACAGTCTCTGAATGAAGCCCTGAGAAACAGCCTAGGCCATGCCGCCTGGCTGCCAGCCATCTGAGCATGAAGAACAGTCATGCATTTGTTTCGAATACCAAGTCACCTAATTTTAAAAACACTTCCTGATGCAGCCCTTTAAGTATTTCACCACCTGATGTTTTGCTCAAGCTTTCAAAGAAGCAAGAGCAAACCAGAGCTGGAGATAAGAAAAAGGAGAGAAACTGAAAGGATTTTGTCATTAGCACAGCCATAATTCAAGAAGAAAAGGGCAAGAACGCAAGTTCTTTTCAATTTTTTGATGCCCAATAACCCCTCCTTGTCTTACTACTTTCCGACAGAATAAATGCTGGAATAAAGAATAGAATTAATTTCAAAAGAAAAATATGTATTGTGTGCCATAAATTATACAAGCAGATGCAGCCATGAATGAAAGAATTAAGAACATAAAACCCCTGCAGTGTGCACTGACTGATGAAGGGCTGGAGGTTGCCAAGGGACACTGCATGACGACCATGCAGTCCAAGCTGGGATCTTGCTGTAAATGTCAGCCTGGAGCCCTGTCATATAGGAAGCCCTGTCAAATAACCTAGCCAGCTGCTTAATGCTTCTAAGAGACTTCATTCAACTGAATAGTTTTTTAGCAAAGTTAGAACTCTGGATCTAGATTTTTCAGATTCACACATCTCTAATGTCTCCCCATTCCTTCATGACATCTTGTATGTCAATCAGATATTTTCTTATTCAGAATAATTTCAACAGAGGAAAAAAAAAGCTTATCAATATTTATGCTATTCAGTATCATATGACCAATTAAGAAAAAAGTACATTTCAAAGAAGTTGATGGCATTCATTTATCAGTTAGATGTTTTAAAGAAACCTTATGTAAGACTGTGTAAAAGGACATTTTGCCAACTTCACTCTTTTAAATGTCATTTGGTGACCATTCAAGAATAAGGAATAAATAATACTTTATGCTGAAAAAGAATACATAAGACTCATGACTTTCAGCTGTCATACATGTGAACTTGTGGAAAATGATGCAATTAGAGATCAGAAGCAAAGCAAAATACCTGTTTAGATCCAGCTCTGCCAAGCAGATCAGAACTGCCGGAGGCCTGCAGAAATCATGTCTTTTTCTCTCTTGCTCATGACCTCCACGGGCTATATCTTGCTTGGAGTTACATAGCATTCAACCAGTACAGTTAAGGGAGAGTCTTGATATGATTCAGCATTTTGTATTTTTTCCATTCATCTGATAAAAGCTGTTTGCTCTGTCGTTCATCCACCATTTCTTTCCATGTGAAATTAGGAAACATGGCATAGAAAGACTGAAACCCAGGATTTTTCCATCCCTCTATGTTTTCCCTTGGAGCTCAGAAAATCAAGCTATCCCAGTGTAGAGGAAGAAGAGGAAATGTAGTAATAAATTCCCTGGCTTCATCACAAGCCTCTTTCTGACCTGGCCAAAAGAAACTATATGGAAAGGGACTGAACCATTTAGGGTAAGTAAAGATGAGCAGCAAAAGTATATTGAGGTAAAATCAGAAATATAAAAGCACAGAATTGGACACAAGCAGGGACAGTGAGGTAACAATGTGTCATTCTATAGATGCATATGAAGGACAGCAGAGTGATGACCCTCTACTCAGGGTTACAAGACAGCTATCGATAGATGACATGGGGAAGGTATAAGAGATAAATGGCTTTTTTGTGTCTGTCTTCATTAGATCTGTTTTTCAACAAATTTGTTAAGCCAGTGCTGTTGCTGAAAAATGTAGTTACATCCTCCCTGCTCCACTCCTTTCCCACCTCCTCACTGCCCTCCTGCCTCCTGCTGTCACAATGATTTTTAAGGGCGTACAGGAATCTGGGTGGGTGAACTGATGCAGCTGAAAATTAACCTAGCAAATAGATGATTGTTTCTAGGATCAATTCATTCTGCAGTTTCATTCATCTCGTGGCCGCACTGTATTCAGATTTTTTTTTCAAATTAGGTAGACTTGTTAACTTCATCCTATGATTCTTAAAGGGCAGAGTAATTCCATGAAAGTTAGTTACTGCCTCTGAGTGACTAGATGTATAAAGTGTCATTGGATCAGAAATAGGAAAGCACGGTGCTTGTCTTTAAAATGGGGAAAAAAGAAGTTAGGAGATTATTGATCAGTCTGGTTAAATTCAATCCTTGCCCCAAAATCTAGCATTTTTGAAACAAATTATTTGTAAGTGCCTCGAAGATAAAGAGGAAGTGAGTAGCATTCAGCTTCAGTTGTAAGAACAAAGTTTGTCAAACCAGTCTAGTTCTTTCCATGACTGTGTTGTGCTTTGGAGAGGAGAAAAGCAGTTGGTGTCATATAACTCAACTTCAAGATGGCTTTTTGCACACTCATGACATTCTCATAAGCAAACAAGGAAGTGCAGTCATGCTGACCCTGCTACACCTGTTCTAACAGGTGTAAGGTTGTTCAGGTATTTATACCTAAAAAGTGACATAAAGACATAAAATGGATGGATGCATGAAATATGATCCTGGGCAGTTTTATCCTTTGTCCCATTCTAGTCCATATTTTCTTTAGTGCCTGAAAAAGGGAGCAGAAGTAAATGTGCAGGTCTGACTTCAGAGCTCTGCAAGTGGACTAGACAACTGGCTGATTAAAATTAAAAAAAAATAAAACATCTTGGCAGCTTGAAGGAACTATCTGTAAAAGCAAGATAAAATGTACTAAGGACCAGTACAAGGGACTACATTTAGACAGGAATTGTCTGCTGGAAGGTGCATAATAACTAGTTAGGAAATAGCTTGGCCAAGTGTAGACTGCAAACCAAACATTGAGTCAGCTCTGTTGGGCAGAGTGGAAAAGGCAAGCATCATACTGCAATGGATAAATAATCCTGAAAATGTATTAAGAAATTCTTCCACTCTGTCCATCATTGATAATGCCTCAGTTGGGGCATTAAGTCTAGTTTAAATTGTATCAAGAAAGATTCTCATCCATTTATATTTTAATATAAAAAAATCTTTCCAACCATAAGGACAATAAAGCACTGTTATAAGTTGCCTGGGGAAGTTACAGTGCATCCACAGAACATGTCTAAGATAATTTTAGACAAATATATGTCCTGTTTGATGTGATATAGCTGGTCCTGCCTTGAGTCAGATTGACTAGATGAACTCTGAAGGTCTTTTTCCAGCCTGGGTTTCCTGAGATCCTCCTTACCAAGTTATTGTTCTGGAGAACAAGATTAGGCTTTCGGGAGAACAGTAGCTGCAGGCCCACCTCCAGGAGCATTTTGCTGTTGTTCTCACATGCAGTTCACAAGTAATTGGCTGGAGTGCCTCAGATGTGGACTTGATGATCTTAAAGATCTTTTCCAACCTAAACAATTCTATGATTCTATGAAATAATCCCAGTTTACTTATAAAATCTCTCCTAGTTGCTATCAAGCTGGAATAATGTAAATTAGGGAATTGCTCCATGTTTCTGTTCTGACATCATATCTTTTCGCCGTTTAAGTCATTGGCAACACAGTCCTACCACCTCCAAGAGCAGCTAATGAAGAGAACAGTTTAGTTAATGTCATAACAGAAGATAAAGTTGATTGATATACCAAAAAATCAAGTCCCTTTTCTGAGCTCTTGCATATGGTGCTCCTATTCTAGGGGCTAGTGATGGAGAATCAGCCTTTCTTCTGAATATCACTGGTGTGTGTCAGGTCAGGTCAACACAAAGCAATCACAGTCCACTAGTGCTCGTTATAAAATGAGCTAATGCCCCTTTCCCTCTTATGAGAAGGTACAAAGCAGTCAAATCTTGGAAAAAAAAAGCACTATCGTAGTTCCAGTAGTGAAATGCCACAAGCCTGAGTAGGCATTAGGACTGAGGTGCCCTCACTGTCTGCTTCCAAAACAATACATGGGATGTCTGAGATTTCGCAGTATCACAGTATCACAAGGTTGGAAAAGACCTCTGAGATCATCCAGTCCAATCTATGACCCAACACTAGCACCCACTCGTCATTTAAACCATGGCACTAAGTGCCACATCCAATCTGCTTTTAAACACCTCCAGGGACGATGACTCCACCACCTCCCTGGGCAGTGCATTCCATTGGTGAATCACCCTTTCAGTGAAAAATTTTTTCCTAATATCAAGCCTAAACCTCTCCTGACGAAGCTTGAGACCATGTCCTCTTGTTCTGTCACTGGTCGCCTGAGAGAAGAGACCAACCCCTGCCTGCCTACAACCTCCTTTTAGGTAGTCATAGAGAGCAATAAGGTCTCCCCTGAGCTTCCTCTTCTCCAGGCTAAAAAACCCCAGCTCCCTCAGTCGCTCTTCATAGGGCTTGTGCTCCAGCCCCTTCACCATCTTCATTGCTCTTCACCATCTTCGTTTCATTTTTCTACTCTGCTCCCTTTTTTTGGATTCACTCCTATAGTGCTCACATGGACAAGCTGATGAAGTGAAAAGGCTATTGACACTAACTGCAGTATTTGCTTTCAGTTAAAAGTGTCTAACTGCTGCTTAGCAGGCACCTACAGAAAGGAGAGCTCTCTCTGGATTTGGTGCTCCTGAACATCTGTAATCAGCACATCTGAAAATATTTGAAAGTAAGCTTAGCTTGTGTTTGTCTTCATATCACAAAGTACTGCTAGGGGCAGAACTGAATGTTTGAATGTGTTTCTGTTATTCCCTTGTATGAGATTAAGGGCATTTATGCCTCTTTCTTCTCTGCATTCATAGACAGCTACACATACAGGCGTTCTGTACAAACTGTCCTCCTTCCTCTCATAAAGAGTGATAATCTGATATGATTTATTTCTTAGCAGCAAAATCTCCAAAACAGGCATTGAAAATGATCATTTCCTTGAAGACTAGACTATCTATTTTCTGGACTTGCCCTTTGCAGTGCTAACGAAAGTAGTTTCTGCATGAGAAATTTAATTTTTACATTAACTAAGATGCACATTTAAATTCATAAAATGCATTAATCTTATGCATATTCCAGAACCTAAACCACAAAGTTTAAAATTATATATTCACACTTATGAAACTCAGGTTTGCCATTCTGCTTAGGTGTAAGAGTGTGACATTTGAGAAAGCTGTGACATTTGGATCTGTGTCCAACAGAGGGAGGTGTTCAGAAACACAGTTTTGGCCCAAACTCTTTCTAGGTATAAGGAACTCAACCTGGGGGGGGGGGGGCATGCAGAAATGCAAGTGCGCAACACATACTTTACTATTGTCATTCAATTCATTTAGTCAATAGAGAGATTTGTTGGGAGGAATTTTAGATCAGACTGCTGACAATACCACTTCTGTGTCAGAAAGGAACAATCATTTTCTTAAAAAAACCCAGCACTATTTAGTTCATGTCTCCTGCTTGATATAAGACAAGCAGAGGTCCAGTCTAGTAGGCAATTTGGGCTCAGTAAAAACCTGAAGTTATTCAGCTATGCCGTCCTCCCAGGCAGTCACTATGGCAATGGGAAAATATTGTGAGGTATAGGAATGATGGGAATATGACTCAGAGTGTACAGAAAAAGGAATGTTCAAAAACATAATTCCCAGCAGGCACAGAGTACACTTTTCAAAACTACACACAAATTGAGGATGATAATCTGGTAGTGTTTTGCACCAATGTGTTTATTGTGGAATGCAGTTAATAAATAAGGAGCTGTAGTGCTCCATATTTTCAACTTCTCTATTATCGGGGGAAACAGAAGCCAGGCAGTGAAGGAAACGGCAGTGCTCTGCTTTGCTCCTTCCAGCCCTGCACCTTTCCCTGCAGGAGCGCCGTGTGGCTGGAACTGCATTTATCAGTAAGGCCCATGTTTGGACAGGCTCAGTCAAGTCAGCATGTGACTTCCGTGGCCTTTCCAAGTGGAAAGGCTTCTCCTTTTTCTTGTGAAGCCACAGAGGCTTGTGGGAGCCCCTGTATGAACTCTCCCGTCTCACTGACCCAGGTACCATTGAATTGGGATTTGGACTAAATAAAAAGGAAGTAGCTCAAGGCAAGAGCCAGCCAACGGGGTTTCATATCTACAGGGCTTAATACAGAGAACTACCAGGCTAACCCACACCTGTGCTTTGGCTGGCCCAGACCTAGATGGGCTTCAGAGTGCCACACAAAGGGCATTATAAAATAGCTTGTCTTCAAGAGAATTTTCTCCCCGGATTTGCTGTTTATTCCCAGGAAGCATAAAGTTATATGTATGTATGTATGCATGCATGTTATGTGTCTATCTATCTATCTGTTCCTTGTTTAAAAAAAATTCTCCTCATGCAGCTAATGATAATTGCTAATGAATGATTAGTGCTACGCTTTTGGCCTCAGTTGCACTCTGGCGTAGTCAGTCCCACAGATTGATCATGCATTGTGCAAAAGCTTTTCTTTTAATTGAATTTATCTTCAGCCTTTTGCCTTGCTTAATGTCTCTTTGTCCTTGAACATTGAGAAATGCCAGATTAATTACACTCTCTATAGCGCTCAAATTTTTCCTACATCCCTCTCAAGCTTCCCCGTCAATTTACTCAAATTCTTCAATTGTTTCTGCCCTCCTTCCGTCCCCATGGGTTTCTGGGACCTGTGGAGTTTAAGGGCTGTCCCCAGGCTTCCCTTCCTGACCTGCAAGCCACTGGTTCTTCATGAGAAATTCAGTGAGTTGAAGCAGTACGCTGTGCCCTTTGATTCTTCTCCCCTGAATTTTACTCTGGGAGGTACAACGGAGCCCTGAGGCATCAACATGATTATACTGTATTCTTTTACCTTAAAAATCCTGGCCACCAGTATTGTTGCTCAGCAACACGAAACTGTGTATCACAGCTGGCTTCATTAAACTTTAAAAATATTTTTCCTTGCCAACACAAATAAATAATTGAGGATGATTTCAGTGTGTATTTAGCATGTCTGTTGGAATTCCAGTAAGTAGGTAAAACAGTTTTTATATGTATAGAATTAAGAAGAAACAACTAATACTGGCTGTAAAATAAAAAAAAAGCTGAAAAATACCTGCTTGTACAAAGCAATTTGTAAATCGCTCAAAGAAGCTGTACCAAATAAATGTCAAAACACTATAATTATTTCTTTACTGAACACAGTGTACTTTCTTTTTTGCAAAGGTTATTAAATCTTATTGTATAGTTTCCCACCAGAAAAGACTACAACGACTGACCTTTATTATACATATATCCGCTAATATAGGCAATTTAACATATTAAAGATGCATAAATAGAGAAGAACAGATTTCAGCATATATGTATTCTGGTGGAATAATAGTGCCTGGGGTTATAAAAGGGAATGGGTTGTAGAATTCAAGTGTACTTTTTGTCATCTAATTGATGGATTGGTTGTTATTCACCTCTAGCATGTTTCCCTGCTAAAATAAATTGCTGCAATCCTTATCAGCAGATCCTTTTCTGTTATCTGTCTGAAGTCTCATTTTTATCTAATTGGTAGCATTACCAGAACATTTTTCTGCAAATAGAGAAGTCTCTTGGTAAATGCAATTGCTACTTTAATCTATGGGAGGAGCGTTTAGATGAGTATCTGTGAGCAGAATGGAGAGAACCTGAGCTAGGACTGCCAAAATAAACATGAGTAGAGATAGAAGGATTAATCCTGTAATCCTTACTTAAGCAAAATTCCTGCTATCTTCAGTGAGATTCTCACTGGGGAACAGCTGTAGAAATTGGCCTAAACGAAGCAGAAATGTGAAAGGCCAAATTCTGCCTCTGGGTGTGCGCGTGTGACCTCTAAAACCTGAAGTGTGACACCCCAGGCCTGGGATAATCAGCACATAAATTCTTACTGAGCTCTACAGTGCCAAGATTTTACTTGGCATAAATACCAGGCACATCCGTATACCCATGGGGAAACATTTCTATCCGAGCTTCACTAAGAAGTGAGAAAATGTGCAAACTGAAACTAACACTCAGAAATAAAATGTGCATTTTATTAAGAAGTGTCTTCCATTTTAAGCAATCCTAGGAGTGTCTGAAGCATTTGTCTCACTGAACTCAGAGTTATTGCCCCCATTTTCCAGATGGGATGGAAAACCAACATGCAAAGTTAAGTGATTTTCCACAGACCACACAACAAGTGATTAGTATCATGGGGACAAATTAATCTTGGGTGTAAATCCATAAAGATTAATGGAGCTTCAGCAGGGATTAATTTGGCCCATCATCTCTAAGGATAGCAAAACCAATTAGGTGATGTCATTAATCTTCTGGTTAGTAGAGGACTGTTTCTTAAGCAATACTGAAAGAAAGGCAATAGAACAGGAATTACCAAAGGATCCACTAAAACAGATGAATTGGCCATTCCTTGGCAGGGGATTCACAGTTGGAGGCTTACATAGTTCCAGTAACCTTGATGATTCCTCAGGCTCCCATCCCAACTGAGATGCTCTATGACAATCATTTGTTTGAGGCTTGGAGAGTCAGCCCACATTTCAGTCACTGATTAGATTTACATCTTTTCTTAGGGCAAGACCTCCATGAAATTGATTTGGAGTCAAATGTATTTAATATTATTGCTCTGGGATCTTCGAATCTTTGAAAAATACAAAGTGGTTAATGCCTTATGGAAAGTAGCACTTGAAAAAATCATAAGTTTTAAAACTTCCACTTTTGACCTAATAAAATGTGAATTACCCCATTATAAATAAGTTTATAAGAAGAAATTATTGCAAAATCTGTATAATTTACATGTTTTGAGATTTGCAAAAAAAATATTTCCTTATTTGTTGGTTGGGACAATACAAGATTTCCCATCTTAAATGCTGAAGATGTTCCTGATGCCTACAAAAGGGTCAAAACTGGCCCACAGCAGAGAATGATATTCCTTCTGCTTGACTCAAAAATTTTATCTTAAAAAGAAGCTAAATTAGACAGAAAGTTTTTTGTTAAAAGATAATGACAAGCTATACAAATGCATACAAAGCAGAGATGAACAGTCCAACAAAAACTATGGCTTCCAGACCATGGTTGACAGAATTTATGGAAAAAGAACATCTGTGTCATTGACAAGGTCTAGTGTCTAGTGTGAGGACATTGAATAGGAGATAGTTGTGTGCGTTACCTAATAGGCCTGGTAAAAACATTCCATTGGGATTTTGAAAGCAAAACTTGGCAACAGTGAGATCATTAAAACCCCACTGCATTAGAAGACCTCATTAAAAACGTAATAATATGTAGTGAGGTTTTCATTGTTATTAGGAGGAAAATTACTCTAGCTGTAATAAGGATCTTCCCATCAATAGTTCTGCCTGAATAAGAGTTTCATGGCTGAGATTTCATAATCGGTGAAATGACTTAAAACTTTTTTCATGAGGTTATTCTTGGATAAATTAAAACCTCTTTCCTCATTTTATATAATGTAGGAGTTCAAATGAGGTGACATGCTCAGGCTGACAGTATGGGTCAGGAGGAAGGACGTCAGGATGCTATCTTGCACTGCGGTAGAGAAGCAAGACTTCGCGGGGCAGGGTTTTCCAACTTCCTTCCCACCCCAGTCAACTGAGCACTTTTTAGGAATGTTACGACACACTGCCGCATCCATCTATGAACAAAGGATGCTAAAAAGAGACATAGAGTAAGCACCTAATCAGAATATGAAAGAAACTTGAATTTTGGCAGGGTGACTTGAGTATAGAAGATTGAGTGGGGTGGAAATGTTTCTGAGTGGGTGCTGATAATATGTCAGCATAAAGATATTTAGGAGTCAGTACTTCTGAATACTGATGCTCATAAGCCTAGAAATTGTGATGTAGAAAACTTCGTCAGCCAAAAGCAGAAAATAAATGTACCAGGCAGTGTTCCTACATGGTATCATCTATATTTCAGAAGGGCAATGAAAACAACAGGAAAGAAAAAACTGCCAAACTAGGCCCATAATATATAAAAAGACAAAAGATTGTTCATTTTAATATCTTCCTTTGACACATGGATCTAAACAAATATTCTGAGAAATGCTCCAACACAAACCCATGCTTCCAGAAGGCTTTTCAGACTACAAAACAAAAACGTTTCTGTGTCACTGTTTCCTTCTGACAAACATATTTGGTGATTATTAAAGGAAAAAATGGTAAAAATATATTGAACATTATAATTTCTAGGAAAAAATAAAATTCTGAATATAAACAGTTGCATTGCAGTAGAAATGCAATAGTGGTTTTCCTTTCAAAAAAAACCCAAACAGCTTTATCATTAGCGTGTGGGGCAAATGGGTAGTGGCCATGTCACCATTTATCCAGCCTTTCTAATGTTCAAAAAATACCTGCAGCACAGTGCTGCAAGTGCAGGGCTATGTAAAACCAGACAGTAAATGTAAAATGGCAGAAGCTATGCAAAACAAGTACATCGAATAAAAGAGTTCATGCTTTCAGCTCTGGTATGATAAGAGTAGGAGCTGGGTACAGGTACCTTATCTCACCTTCTGCAGCTCATGTTTGTTGTAGAAACAATATAGCAACCAACAGAACATCACAGATATTAGTTCCATGTGGACAAACTTAGATTAAAAATGGGTATTGAGCGTTCAGGGGGACAAAATCAAATTTTAGTGCTGTAGTGGATGCAACAGTAAAAATGCCTCAAGTTACTTCAGAAAAAATAACAATTACAGCCTGTCTAGTTCATATATCTTTGCTGCCCTACTTAAAACACGTGTCAGAAATAATTTATGAGGGAAGATATATGCGTATTCATATTAATTACTGCTTCACAATCCAGCTGCAGTAAATCTGGAAAATCTTGGAGAATAACAGTAAGAAAAGTAGTGATGACAAGTGCTTCTCATCACTGCGGAGCACAGCAAAGCCCAGACTTTGTCCTGTAAACACAGTGTTAGCTGTTTGCTGGTCATCTGATTGGTATGGTTACTGCTGATTACATTGGCAATTAGTTCTGGTTCTGTAGTAACAGGCATCCCAAAATGCATGTATTTAAAGCCTTTTATGTTCTAGTTTGGATGTATTTGATGCTATTCAGAGATATACTGTGTTCTTTTTCCAGAAACACAGTAAGGGAACATCTATTCGTTGGCTTGCGTACACTTTTATTCTATATATGGATTGTGGACACCAACGAAAGCATTGGCTTACATCACTGGAGACAGGTCATCTTAACAGAGTGAGAACAGAATCCATGCAGCATTTGAAATCTTCATCACTGTTTTCATATGCCCATTTTACTTCATATTTACATCAAATTAGTAACAAATTAGCTCCTCACCATATCCTTGCTAAAAGCAGGAGCTTCAGATGTGGTGGCAGCTTGCCCTCTTCAGAGATACCAACTCAATCACTTGCTACCATCCCACAGTGCCCAATGTCACTCTTCAGGACATAAAACCCCTGCATTTCTACCAGGAAGCATCCCTCAAAATATTTTGGAAGGTGATACCAGTCCAGAGCAGACGGTACAGCTGTGTCCTGCCACCTCCCTAGGGAATGGAATTTCAAGTACCATTTTGGAGGCAACACAGGTACAGCATGGCATGTCCAAGGGGACTAAAAGGGTGCCTCTCACAGAAAACAGACTATAGTTGCCCCAGCACGTCAAGCTGGACACAATCCCCTTGCTCTGAGCACACAACTGTCGAGAGGGTAAATATGAAGTCAAGACAGACCAAGGGCTGAAGTACATCCCACAAATTCAGTGTCCTGTGAGCATGAGCAGCTTGTTAATCTGATTAAAGAAGATGGAAAAACATCTTGAGGATAACATGGTCCCAGAGAGAAGATCAGTGTGCATTAAAAGCCAGAGAAGTGCCCCAGCACACATCGAGCTCAGTGTCAATATCAGAATACATCCAGAAGTCAGCCCAACATGACTGTTCCCTGTATAGCTTTGTGGTATCCACCAAAAGTCACCATCCCCATCTCCCCTGGATACCTAACATGCTGATCCTTCCCTCACTGCACATGTTGGGCAACGTGAACTCCAAGGTATGATTAAAAGTAGTATCATTTATCCACCTCTAGCTATCTTATCTCTTAATTTGGAACAAAGAACCCATGTGGATGGATTCCTCATTCAATCTATTATAGGCTACAGGCAGCACATGACCCAGGTTCTTCTCAAATATTTTTGTTAGAAAGGAAACATATCTGGTTTTCCACAAATCCTGGCATTCAACCTCCTAGTCTGAGAGTTTCAGATACCTTCAGAGATCTCACTGTACTTCTGCCTTTCAACAGCTCCTGAATGCCAAACACAGCCCAACACTTGGCTCCTTAACATATCTCCTCCATCTTCAGTGTGCCTGACCCTATTCCACAAGAACAAAGCAACTAGCTCCAAAAGCATCCTTCTTCTTGGGCTGTCACAGCTGCTCACAGTTAATGAGTCACATGCTATGTAATACAGTGATGGGCTTGTTAGAAGGGGGGTTTGAACCTGTTCTCACTGTGCAGAGCCCAGGTTTGATGCATCCATAATTGCCAGACTCGGGCATCTTTGTAGCATCAAGCACTGTCAGGCAAAGCACTGCTGAGGCATTGGCAGTTTGTACCAACAACTGACAGCACCTCCCGGGATTATTCCTGCAGACCACAAAGTCACTGCCATGTGCAAACAGCAGTGCCTGTGCCTTGGTACAGCAGAGCTGGTATTTCTGGGGCTGCGGAGAAATGGAACACAGTCTTCTCTTTTAAATCTGGTTTTGGTGTATGCTGACAAGCTGTACAAAGCAGGGAGAAATACAATACAGCTATTTAATCTACATAGATTAGTTTCTGCATGAACTCCAATCCTGGATTTTCTTGGCTGGATCTCAGGATGGGGATTTCCTTTGTTAGCTAATGAATAATGTAGAAAGATCTTCAAGTCTACCACTTAGGAAAGTGAAATATATTTAAAAACAAGCATTTTGATTGCTTAACTTGTTTTTTTCCTTACTGGCTGAAAGTACAGTTATGTATAATCTCAAGTTAGTAAGCAACAAATCCCTTCTTATTAAAGTAAGTTAAACCATTAATGGAATTACAGCTTGCTTTAGACTTACAGTCCTTTTTTTACTGCCACCTGTCTACTTTTCAGACTGTCTTGAAGGATAAGGAAAGCTGCTTTCTGTTCTAAACTCACACTAAAACACTCAGTCTGAACAGTTAGTAGTTAAAAAGAAACAAATCTATGTGCTCTTCAGAGAACATTTTTTCTTGCTGTATTTAAAATCAGACAATCCAGAAACTGATGCTATCTTACAGTATCTTATCCAGACTAAACATCATTGCAGTAACCCTGCCTACTTACTACCTAACAATGAGTCACCGTCACAGTTAAGGAAAATTAATTACTTTGTAGATGGAGTTAAAATCCCAGCTGTTATAAAAGACAAGGTAATCCTCACTTTAACGGCAATGCGGAATTAAGTTATGGAAGAAACGAGTGACCTGCACAGAACTCCGGTGCTCCACTGGGATCTGCCTGGGCTGGTTCCTCGGGGATGGACTTCATGTTCCTCAGCGATGCCCCTGGAGCAGCTGGTGGGCTATGTCCGGGACTCAAAGGGCTCTGCATGAGAGGCAGTTGAGTGCCTTATCTTCTTTTTATTTATGTGAAGGTTACAATGGCAGCAGACAGCGATGCATAGACACTAAATTAATTAAGCTGTTTTTAAGCCACAGCATTAAGGTGATGTCATAAGAACCCGCTTAGGATGGCAAGGTCACTGGAAAGGGAGAGTACATGTCTTGCAATAAAAGAATTTGTAGTTTGGAAGGCTTGTGTTGGATGTCTTGTGTGGACTTGTCAAACTGCTTGTTTTTCAAACCTGGCACCACCTGCAGAAGTACTTTTTCTATTTATTTAAATATCCAACAGCGTTTCTGATTTAAATAGGAGAAGAGCCGATACACCTGCTTCAGCTGTGAGCAACACATATTATAAGCTCTAAAATGCATAAATTAGATGTATTCAGAAATACATGAAATTGGCAAAATATTTTGATGCAAGATAACATATTTCATATCATTTGTGCCAGGTTGAGTTTGTGTTTGTATACAAGCATGCTCAGCTAGGTACACGTCAGGTAATCAGAAATCTGCTCAGTTTACCACTTGCATTGACATAGTATTACGTTGCCATTTTGTATTGATATTTTGTGTTGTACAACTGAGCCTGAGATTTTTTTCTCTTTCTTAAGCAGCTAGTCTTGCAAAAATCAAGAACAGCAGCAATTGGTTTTGAGTTTCTTCATAGCCTTAAAAAGAAAAATAAAATCAAGGGGACTCCAATAGAAGAAATAAAGCAGATACTGATGCATTGCAGACTCTTAAGGATGCTATTGCTTCATTGTGAAACATTTCTACTAGGAAATGTTCAGCATCTGAACTGTAACTGTACAGCTTGTACAGAGTAAATGCAAGCCTGTGTTTTCAGCATTAATGGAATCAGCTAAAATGAGTAATGCTTTGGGTATCCTAAGACTGTAATCCTGAAAACATGGTAAAAAGGTGGCAGCATTGTTTTTTCGAAACAGTCAGTCCCACATGAGGTGAAGTGAGTCAGAGCATTCAAGATGGATGGGCAGCTCAAAAGGAGCTTTTGTTCCTCATCTCCAGTCTCTAACAGTCACAGGGAAAACATCTCTACCATCTACCTATTAGCATCAGCACCACTGGGGCTGTTTGTGTGAGAAACACTTATGAATATAAGCAGAGGTCACAGAAAGAGACCCTTAATTCAGGATAATTTTTATTAATTTTTTTTACCAAGCTTAAAATGACCATACTGGTGACCCACCACTGCTTCTCATAAGGAAAATCTAGAGGACTGCTTAGAGACATAGATGGGGATCAATTTGCCACTAAGAGCTTTGTTTATCCTTGTCTGCAGTATTCATGCAAACAATAGAAAGAAATATTTTTATTCATTACATGGCGGTCTCCTATCCTTTGTTTTCCTGATAGCTGTTACTTGTAATTGCAGCGATAATATCCTGAGGGCTTTATGCTGATCTGCTGGATTTGAGCATCAGCCTCTCAACTTACAGCCTCCATATCCCCCACTGCCAGAAGAGTACACACTGTTTCTGCTATCTGACAAAAGCTTAGGAAACAAGCTCAGGCCTGTGTAAATTTTACCACCAATTTCATACAAGGAATTGAATGTAAAATCTACTTGGTAATCATGCAAAACCAGAAGGCAGATGAAACAACTCTGTTCCGCTCTTGATGCCACGGGGTACATTTTGTCCCGATTTGTGCATGATACGTCAGCACTGCAGGCACTGAGCCGTACGGGTCTGAAGCCGGGCAGCGCCTGCCAAAAACCAGATGCCCTCTCTTAAGCCTTCCTTCTTGTAGCATCTCTGCATTTCTGAGTTATATACCAGATATGCTTCAATGGTGCAGAAAAGCACTTTCCATTCAAAGTGAATATTCATCAAAGTATTAGAGAAAATTTTTAAGTGCTGTCAATACAGAAAATCTTTGCTTTTTTTATAGATGTGTTAATGGAATGCCCTGCCACAAATCATAAGGGGCTTGCAGTCCGTTACTTCCAAATGGTGAGTATAATGATAACAAATATTGTGTTAGCCACTGGTTTCCATAATTGGGCTAAATTATTGGATTAAATCATGATCTCCAGAGCTGAAGTCAAAGGATTATGCCCAGAGCAACGATTAGGACATCAGAAGACTCAATCTCCCTGATCCCTGCGCAAGAGCTAAAGTGAAGCATGGGAGCAGGAAGTTGGCAGCAGAAAAGGTGCCCGAGCACCCCCATTCTCTCTACCACGTGAGGATGAATGTTGGGAGAATGAACTAGTTCTGTATGCACACATACACACACATTTATATATGTCTGTGGAACCTGTTGCACAGGCAAGCCAAAGGTGTTCTGAGCAGTGCCCATCCGTACAAGGAAGCCCAGTATTGCTCCATGTGGATTGTTCCATATTGCTCCCGTATAATGCTTCACAGTTGTCTCAAGGTAAAAGGCAAAAGAAACATAGGCATTGCTGCTAAAAATAGCCAGTTATGCCCTGGACAATACATTTGTTGGTGGGGAGTACCCATAAGAGCCTCTACCTAAACAGTCTGTTCTCTGGCTCAGGGTCTCCTGTGCCAGCTTGTGTACGTCTCTCCAGTCTTGCTCAGTCTGTTTTCCCATGGGTTGTATGTTCTTTAGCTAAATATATTAGGACAGTCTATCAAACCCCCTCCATAGCAGCAAGGCCCAGGTATGACTTCCTCCTGCCCTAGGAATTTCATAAATAAATCACTGTCTATTATTTCTCTGTGAGCATATAGTCTTACAAAAAAACAAACACAGACAAACAAACATAAAATATGATAAACAAAACCAAGGAATCATCCCTTTCTCAGGTTAGATATGTTGCAACAATAACAGAAAGAGGAATAAGCTGTTAAACTTTAGTGGCAGACCTCTTGCATTGCTCTGATTTGTAGAAGTGATAAATAATTGCACTGCGACTTTTCAAGGTACAGATAGTACTATGAGAGAGAAAGAAGACTTCATGTGATTTAACTTTCCTTCCCTAAAGAGTGTGTGCTCAGGGTGATGACCAGGATTTAAATCACAGTCCTGTAAACAGCTGTGGACTGGGAGAAAATTAAATCAGGCCCTTTGGTGACATCCTGATAGAGCAAGTAAGTGACTGTTTATGAATGTGTAACTGAGCCTATTGATAGGCATCTTGAAACTGAAATGGGCTCTGTTTGGAACTGCTGAATTTTTTATTACCTGTTACAATGTCATCGTATTGCTGGAACTATCTTATGGTTTTTGTAAACAAGCTCTACCCGTTACTAACAACCCCTGGAAAGAATGTGGGGTCAAGATACTTCTTCAGTTGCACTGTGGGCTTCTTTATGTCCGCTCCAATGCAAAGGGCAGGTAAATCTGAGGTGGTTTAGCCGAGAGAGCAGGGCAATGAGTGTATATTGATGTTACTGACCTGAGTTCCAAACACAGAGGAGCCAAAACCTGCTTGTCCCCGAGAATATCCCTTCAGTTGTGTACAGTTGAGCCAGGCCTTTCCTGGGATTGAAACCATCACTCATTACCCAGTGTGCCCACGAATGCTGTTCCAGAAGGAATGAACCTGGGACGCTGCGTTTAATGTCTCTCTCTTTCTTTCTTTCTTTCTTTCTTTCTTTCTTTCTTTCTTTCTTTCTTTCTTTCTTTCTTCTTCTTTCTTTCTTTCTTTCTTTCTTTCTTTCTTTTCTTTCTTTCTTTCTTTCTTTCTTTCTTTCTTTCTTTCTTTCTTTCTTTCTTTCTTTCTTTCTTTCTTTCTTTCTTTCTTTCTTTCTTTCTTTCTTTCTTTCTTTCTTTCTTTCTTTCTTTCTTTCCCTCCCTTCCTTCCTTCCTTCCTTCCTTCCTTCCTTCCTTCCTTCCTTCCTTCCTTCCTTCCTTCCTTCCTTCCTTCCTTCCTTCCTTCCTTCCTTCCTTCCTTCCTTCCTTCCTTCCTTCCTTCCTTTCTTTCTTTCTTCTAATGGGATCTCATTGGCATTTTTTGTCTTTTGATGTGGGGTCTTGCTCATAATAAAATGAACCTGGTTTTAATTTTTACGGCTAAGGGTCATTTTGTGAAGTATTTAAGTTGCAGTAGGATAACTGGGGAATAATAAACAAATCCTTTGGGTAGTGATACTAAGCTACTGAATATTTAGTTTTCTCAGTTCAGACAAGCCATGTAACCACATTTTAATGTCATTCTTTTTTTTTTTTGTAATGAAATAGTATTTTCTTGATGTATTCACTGATACTATTTATCGGTTACCTTTCTTATTTTTCTCTGTAGACACAACCTGTCTTTGTTAGGAAACGTTACCGCTGATAAAGGCAGATATTTCTTTAGGCAGTCTGCTCATAATACTATATGTCCTTATTGAATCACAACAAAAGATATCAGCATATTTGTCTTCCCATTTGTAAAATTTTCCCCAAGCCCCCTTTCAACAGCATATTCATGATCCGTACTGCACATGCTTAGACTATACACATCATATTAGCTAGACAACATCAGCAAACTTGTGATTTATCCCTACTTTCCCTCAAGAGCCAGATTTGCACAGTTCTGCACTCAAAGAGGAAAGCTGTTGGCTCCCAGCAGCCAAAAAGCACAGCGAGAGTCATTCTGTGGCTCCCTCTGAATGAGTAAGCAGCTGAAAATAATAGCACTTACATTTTCTTTGGCAACGAGGTTTATAGACAATATTTATCCTCCTTTTCAAATTTTCTGTGAACCAAGTGCACGATCACAGCTAACATAACTGGAATAGAGACTCTAATTTGTAGTGCTGTAGCTGGCTTCATCTCTGATGAAACAGCTTTGAAATACTGATAAATTCATCCATGAGATATTCTGCTCTTTTCTGTGTAGCAGTGGATTTTACGACTAGTGTTTCTTTTTTTGTGTAATCTGACCCTGTCTTGGTCCCACTCTTAATGCTCCTCACTATCAGCCAAAGCATTAGTTTCTAGACTGTGTCTTAAATCCATTCCTGGAAAGGCAAATATCAATGGTATTTTTCAATCCAGCCACTACATGCCGTAAAGATTACATGTGTGCAAGACACAACAGGATAAAGATATGCTTCAGTTGATGCATGTTTGGATAAAACAATTTAAAAGAAAGATTATAGATGAGGTCTTGAGATTTTAGGAACCTAAACTTAGTCGTAAGAGAAACCCAATCTATGCTGCCTGAAATAAATTAAAAGATTCAAACGAGGAATGAGACAGACTCAGAGTATTTCCAGACAGGATGGCAAGCTACCTGTAGGCATCTTGCAGCTTTTAATTTCTGCTTGTAGCAATGACATGTAGCATTGTTCAATGGCCTTCAGGGGGTTCATGCTTATTCAGTGCACTTGGAGTACATCTCCTGCAAGAAAAACTCTGGGATTAACTTCCATGTGGTGGAGTAGCCAGCTGTCCCACTGGAGGGCATTAGAAGGAATGGGCATCAGCTGGGAAAAGAAACAGAGACCCAAGCAACTCCAATAGAAAAGAACTAGAAAACATCTGTGAATTAGGTCTTTAAATCTAGCTGCTGAATGGGTCTCCTTTAAACATGGACCTTCATTGCTAAAGTCCCCAAAATGAACTCTCTAAACTCTGATCTCTGAACCTTATGTGGCAGTTTTTATATTTACGGTAAATAAAAAAGCATTTTTCTGCTTGCTGCTCCATGTTTGGCACTTGTGCAGTAAGTTTTTGCAAATAAAGAAGATAGATAATGATTGGATGCATTTTCATATAATTTTTAAGTGAATGAGTGAGCTTCACAAGCACATCTATTTCCACCCTTTCCAGAAAAAGAAAAAAACTCTGACAAAACTTGGGTAAAACTCAGACTTTTTTCCAGCTATCAGCAAGCACAGGCAGTGCAGGCTGGCACGCAGGGCAGAAGGAGCACTGACGTCTAACGCTGAAAACAAGCCAAGTATGGCTGGAGCTTGGCAGAGGACCAGCACCCTTCCCCTGCACAGCCACATGGCACCGCTAGGGAAAAGGTCGAGGTCTCTCCTAGAAGGTCTAGCAGTGATTCCTACCTAAATGCTTCTCCACACCATCTGTTCACAACATCCCAGCCCAGTTAGTTAGGATGCCCTCTGCTAGACGATTTGAATCCTCCCAAGAAGCTGCAGGATAAGTACCTGTGTTTATCTGCTCTGCAATGTCAGGGCTCAGGCATTTGTGGGAACACACAGAAGTGGTAAGTTGAGTTGAAAGGTCTGAGCTGGCACCGATGCCGTCAATCTAGTACTCATGAAAGAATTTGAGACTCGGGTACCCAAACCTTAGCTCCTTCCTGGGAATCTGAGCTCTTTGTGGGCTTGAAGTGGCTTAGCAGCCTGTGATTCACTCATAAACCATGAAAGACCTCAGAAGCTAAATTCCAGCCACTCTGTGAGATCCGGGTTGGGATGTGGATCAGCTGGGCCACCCTTTGCCACTGACTGGAGCAACGTCTAAGTATCTCTAGAAATGGGCCTCTGTATTTATTCAGGAAAACTTCCTTTTCATTTCACGCAGTTTATATCTGAGTAAGGGCTCAAAAACCCTGAAACAAAACCAAAATAAGGATTGGATTCATTAACTATTAATACTATTCATTACTAGTATTTCTACAGTAGCATTTGCATGCATGAAACTTCAGTTCAAATGAAAATATATCCTTCCTTCATGTATCTTACGAGTTCATTTATATGCAATGTAGCTTGTCAAAAGATGGCAAACAAAAGACCTGGGAGGAAGAGGATTTACTCTGAATAAGCCGATAGCTACAAATGATTCTGAATCATATCGGTATTAAGTGACTTAGTACCACTAATGCCACTGGCACTGCTGCTAGCCTTGACACTAGTGAGGGACTTAATGTAAGAGGCTCTTTTAATTTCTCAGTGCCTCCTAATGGTTAATTTTCTATTCCTTTTCCTTTTTTTTATTTCTCCTTCTTTAGGACTTGTCAGGCATAAAGGCTGATGTGTGAAAGGATCTAATCTAGGCTATGCTTAGGTTATGACAGCCAGGAGATGGAGGAACAAAAGAAGAGCAGGACAGAAAAAATATCATGCAGTTCAGCTGAGCCACTAATGTTTGCTAATTGCAATAAATATGATACTGCACAGAAGATCCTAATGAGCTTATATAAAGCATTTTAATGTGACACTGACAGGTTAAACATTGTGTTTAAAAATATAAATTTCCTTAATAATTCCAGATTAAAACAGCATGAAGTTTGAATACCCAATTAATTTTTCCCTCTTTGTGCCAGGGTTTGAACTGTATTTTACACAACTCAGCCACCAAAACCAGATGGGGTTTATTATGCTGCTTTCAGGCTGGAGCACACCTACAACATAGGAGGGAGGACAGTGTACACATACTCTGGGCAGTGCTAGAAACACAGCTGCAGAGATGCAGCAGAGCCACATTATGCCCTGGTTCGCCAGGCTGCTGGGTAACTCTTGTTATTTTTGACCCAGGCTTGGGCTTCCAGGGGGCCAGTAGTTCTGGGGCTGGCATAAGGGGTTTGTCCCCAGCATGGCAGCTCTGGGGCTGGCATGTCCTCATCCAAGGACAGCAGCTCTGGGGCTTTCCAGACGGTTTCCTTACCAAGGATGTCGGCTCTGGGGCTTGCACAAAAATTTCCTCTGGACAGCAGCTCTCAGGCTTGCACAAGGGTTTCCCTGGGTGTTGCTCTATGCAATGGGGCCATTGCAACTCCATCAGGACCAGCCTTGGGGTCCTCTCACAGCACTGGATCACACCATGCAGCTTCACGTTCTTGTTTTAGAGCATGAGTTAAACATTTCCATGTTTAGATTACAGGCCTTTCAGAGCAGAGTTTAAATCCGGACCAGTGACAATGTAGAGTTCAACCAAAACTGAAGGAAAGAGCCTGTGGAAACTTCTCTACAAAGAAGTTTTGTAAATAGTGGTTTGATACTATGGTGATGGATCCTTAGTACAGCTGACTTCATTTTTCTTTCTATTTAATCCCTAAGTTTTCTTCCAAACATGCAGATCTTATTCCTGTCCTACATGGCAGTGTTGATGATTGTGAATTTTATGCCAAGCAAATCATACTTAGAGAACAGTGATGCTGGATCTACTTCCCAGCCAAGCCTCTCACAGGAAGTGTGGGAGGGGGCCAAATGCATTTCCCTGCGTCGGTCTCTCCAGGGGCCTCTGAATGTACTCGTTTACTCTGAGTTTTGGTAAACCACAAAGGATGGTTCAAATCTGAAAATGGTGTCAGTGCAATGGGTCTTGCCCAAATGAAAAAATCCATTCACAAACTCTGCTAAATTGCCACGTGGAAGCAATGCCAAGGATATGCCTGAGGTTTTGTCTTCTGCTGTCTCCATCATCCACCTGCTGGAGCCTTTCTTGCTGCTGGCCCTGCAGCCCCACAGTCCACCCTCCCACGAGGGTGAGCCCAAGGATGGCCCTGCTGCTGCCTGCTGTAAGAGAAACTGGACCATATTTGCAGCCTGAGCTTGGCCTGTGGATTACAGGTTGTCTGATCCCAAAAGCCCCTGGGCTCCAGGCCACAGTCACCAGGGGTATCTTCTGGTAGGCGCAGCGTCTCTCTAGCATTTGAAACATCCAAGTATTTTTGTTCCCACTTACCAGAAAGATACTGCAGCAAATTTAGTGGGCTTCTGCATTTGCTATCTAGCAAGTTCTCCTCTCCCAGGTGGAAAGGTCTTTTGCTTCTTTTATACTGAAGAAGCAGAGAAAATAAATGCTTCAATGCTTCTGAATAACTTACAGTCTGGATGACTTCAACAGCAGCAAGAACAAGCACTTAGAGCGTGATAGAAGGATTACTGTCGCTACGTATCATTGTCGGGGGAGGACAAGACCGATGTGCTGGAAGCTTTGTAAAGATTTCAGACTACTCAGGGAATCTGCAACACAAGCTGAAATGTTTGAAAATATATTTTTCCTGAACCGTGCATTTCCCAAATGAGTATGGACAAATTCGGGTCTGAGCATGATGAACTACCACTGGGAAAGGCAATTGTTTTGCATAACCTGCTCCCTCCCATAATGATGCAATAGCTCTTAAATTCAGTGGGAGGAAAAATAAAAGAAAGCTTATGCAATGTAAAAAGGCCAAAAGTTTCTTGTGATTTCCTCAGCCTCCAAGGCTGCTGGGCACAAGTTTGTGTTCACTATATAAAGCAGCCTCACGGCCCAGCAGATTGAGTGATTGATTGTGTTTTGTTTACTTCTTTTTCCAATCTCTTCCATAAGCCAAAGATAAAGCCAGTACAGCTCCAGCTGTACTTTTGAACCCATGTTTAAATGAGGTGGAAATAAATCTTAATGAGATTGCCCAGCCCTATTACCTTAAGTAGTATACCTCAAATGAACCCTGCTAAAGGCTGTAATTCCCTTCTGAGATTTCAGCGACATGAGCAAGAGGTTCATATTTCACTATTGTGGTTTGGGTCATCACCAGATTCTTGGTAGGATCCCACATTTATTGCATACGGATTGGAGAAATCTCCCTTTATTAAAGATGTGTGAATAGTAGAAGATGCTTTCCTCTAATGAAATCAAAGAAATTTCTCCTCATCTTCACACCAAGCAGAAAATTACATTTTCATTTCTACTTCGTGAGTATTCAGGTACAAAACCTTCACTCACATAAATTCTTATTATTGGTATTTTGATGATTTCTATTCCATATCTGGATAAACATAAAGTGTTTTCCTGGACTTGCTACTGGGCAGAGCAAGGAAGGCAGCAGCAGATGGGCAGGACTGAAAGAAGAGAGGAAAGGCCAGAGAGGTCTCAGACTGGGAGTCTCTGGGGAGCACCCTACTGTGGCAGAGACATTTATTTACAATCTCTAGAGAACTACATGTGCAGTTGAAAAGAGACAATTTTTAAGAAGTTCTTGCCTAAGTTAGTATCTAAGAAAGGAAGAGGCTGTCCTAACCCTTTGCAAACGCGCAGCAGCATCCTTCAGGGCACAGGGCATGTGCCCTTCACCTGAAGGACATGCGGAGCTCTAGTAGGTAGCAAGAAGAAATCAGTCTTCCTAGCCCCGGCCCACTCAGCTGTGCAGTGAGTGGGAATTTTAGATTACATTGTGCCCACAGTAGTCAACATGTAACCCACAAAATAATGGTCCAGAGGAGAAATTTCTCCTTGTCTAAATTTAGAAGAAGGCCTTGAAAATACGGAGAAAGCAGCCAAGCATCATCAGCAGCCAGAGAATTTAGACAAGGAAGATAACTCAACTCTCCTATGTGGATTTTGGGAAATAATGAAAGCAGAAATTAGGATCTAATAATCTTTTTCTGAACTAAAGGTGACTACCAGCTCCAGGCAGAAACCTAAGCCTATCCCTGACCACAGACAGAGCTCTGTGAAGAATTAACCTTCCAGCTGTATTTTTACACCTTTTATAGATGTCTAAAATCTGAGCACATAAGGATCTCCATGGGCTTATCAGATGCTATTAACTGTTGAGAGGAGAGGTCTGGGACTAATTGCTAGTGAAGAGTGATTTGGCACAGAGGAACAAGACCAAGCCTAGAAAAGCTTTATCAGAGGGTGTCTGTCCAGCTGCATTCACTCGTCATTATTCTTCAGGAGCTGACTTTTAAACAGGCTGGCCTGTGGCAAGGCACTGCATTGAGTAGTGGAAAGTGAATTTGATCTCCTTGTGCTGGCTCCTCATTCCAAACAACTCTGAAAGCTGCTTGAGTTCGTTCCCAAGAACACATACACTCCAAGTGGCAAAGATACAGTTGTTTTGGCGGACTTGGAGCCATTCTGGGATAGACTCACACTACAGCCTTGTCTCACCCTTCACATCAACTCATTAAATTGTCCAGTTGCCTCCAGTTCTCCTCTCTCCCTGAAGGCAACTTAATTAACCAGGCAGATTGTCATTTGAGCAATCACCTCAGAACAAGGAAATCTTTAAAAATTTGGCTAACCCAGCTTCTGAACTTCATTAGTAAAAGGAATTAAATGTTAAACATGCACACAACTTTGAGGCACTTTTATACAGGAGAACCTAAAAACTATTCAGGAAAATTGAGTATTTTTTTAAGCCTGTATCTCCCCCTTAGACAAAAATAAGACATTCGGCTTCTGACTACAATTGTGTCTCATAGCCATGGAGTAGTGAGTTTTCTTGTGCACCTTGGGGTGCTCTTCTGTCTCCTCTCCCTTGCAAAGATACCAGATGTTGAGAGTGAGGGATGTGACATGGGAGAGATGTTCTCTGGGAACTGGCTGTGTCCTGCTGAGGTCCTGATGGCAACACGAAGCAGGGAGTTGCTCACACTCAGGGTATGATGGTCATTCTGCATCCCCAGAGTACAAAACAGTGCTGGTGTCGATTATATTTTGATTGATCTGAGCAGTGAGACTCCTTTGGTAGGGAGGGGAGACTCATCAGACCTTAACAAAAATGTGTCATCTGGCCTCATTTCAGCAATGGTCTCCTTCCAGTGCAGTGGGAGAAGAGTGAAGAGCTGTCTTCTTACTCCCTCCACTTTATAGGACATCAGCGTAGGCAGGGAGTAGTAAAGGAACCACTCTTCAGATACTTTATTCGTGGGGAGGATCCTCAAAGTTCTAAAGAAACTAAATAATTGTAGAAGAGGTGTTTGCTGAGAAAATAAACACTCCTCCTGTAAAAAAAGTGAGCAGATTGAATGCTTTCCCTGAAGTTTTCCAATTTTTTCTTTAAATGACTCAAAATGAAAATACGCAAAAATGTGGTTGGTGTTTAAAAAGACAGGTTTTGTTAGGGAAATATTATTCTCCAGCCTACACATGTGAGCTCTGTGTGCTTCAGCTTGCCGTATCAGTTCCATGCACTGCACATTCTCTCACGCTTTCCCACATGATGCTTTGCCTATGCCTTAGACGTTCAAATACCTGAAAAAAAATCTTTGAAAAAAATTCCTCACTTTCCGGTGGCAAAAGACTCCCCATATGTTGCTGACTGGGTGAAAACAGAGGGTACATAGACATCTTGACAACCCCCAAAACCTCATGATCCAAGAAACCTGGCTTCAGGAAAAACAAAACAAAACAAAACAAATCTTAAGAGGCTGATGATAAATATCAAAGAGTTGGCAGCACTAAGACAAATCAAACACTTCAGGTGAAATTTCCTGGAGAAACTGGTTCCATTTCATCAATGTCCTGCCTGTTCTCAAAGAGTTATGCCTGAATATACCATTTGGAATTTATGATAGATGCAGGAAATAATAGATTCCTTCTCAAAATCCTTTCCACATGCAGCTCATATACCTGCAACATGAATGGATTGTAATCTTCTGCCTAGGTCAGATGGGTGTGAGAAGGCCACCTGTAGCAACAGGACAAAGCTGGCAGCCTCTGATCTGGGGTAGAAGAGCTATAGAAAGTGACAGATTTAGTGTCCCAGGGACAAGCTGCCTGTACCAGAGGTGCTTGTGTGCGGGGCTATCGACACTGTAGAATATCTCCAAACAATAGGTAAAGTATCAAGTTATTATTCTAACGAGTATACTTGTTGCTAGAGATTTATGAAGTGTCAGAGTATTTTTTATTTTATGGCATATGTGTTTCCAATATGCTGTTTATTGTAACATCACAGCTTCACCTCTTGAAGATATTGAATATGCTGAGGAATGTGATTCCAGGAAGATCAAGGATGGTTTCAGGCTAAGTCATCTTTAAAAATATTGCTGGAAACTGGACCGCATCTGTGCCTCAGCTGCAGAGCAGATCCTAAAGGGAGAAGTGCTGCTCTGTGGAAACCAAGCTTTTCATAAATGGCCACTGATGGTGCTTTCCTCATCTCCTTGTGAGGGACCTATGACCGTGGCTCTGACTTACAGACACGCCCAACACTCACAACCGCAGGTGAAGTTTGAACTTATGAAATACAGCGCTGTACTGAGTGCTCTGAAAGAAGAGTACCTCAGCATCTTGGATTAGACAACCATATCAGTGAGAACTGGTCTTGGCTTAATCTTGCTAAGCCATATCTAGCAATGTTTCAGCGGGGGAAGTACAAAATATTCACTGAGTTTTAATTAGGTGCAAATATAAATACATTTCTCTGAGAAATCACAGTGGGATGAAGAATGACAAATACACAGTGCTTCCCACACACTGAAAGAGTGCTTACTGGTGAAGTCTCACCCAGCAAACCTCACCAGTCACACAGCACAGGGCTCCGGCTTTCTGTCTTAAGAAGAACAGAGCTGGCTCAGCCATAGTCTGTACCTACGGGTCAGATGAATAAAAGTATTTCTGAGATTTTAAGAGTGCCATGATCCAAATTCACTGGAATGAATGGAAAGGCTCCTCTTGGCTCCAATGGGTCTGAATCAGGCTCCTAAAGCTCTTCCTTCCCCCAGAGAGCAGGAGATGCCCACATTTTAAGTTTAACCTTAAGATAGGTCCTTCTTAATTCCTGTGATGTGATCAAGCACAATCTGAGATCCTCAGCTTGTTGTCACCTTTGTAGATTTTTTCGTATCTGTGGATAATACTTAGGTGTTCAGATGTTGCACGTGGGTCCTTTTCTGTGTGCTTTTACTCCTTTGTTGTGTCAGCAGGACCTCTTCAGGTAAGTTGTCTAGCTACAGGGTTTTTTCATCCAATCCTAGTTCCAGGCTGAAGACCCCTTGCCTGGGTAGATGGCTGTGTACTGGGGTCTGAGACATTTTTACAACACATGGACCTGCTGAAGTGCAGGTTTATTCTCCCACTGGAGCTTCTTGCGAGAAGCAGGTATGACCATGCTCATCTGAGTGAATTAGGAGAACTCCTACTCACACAAATAAATACACCCCAACCAACAGCCCTGGGGCTCCTGTCCCACGACTAGTTGCAGCAGCAAGGATTTCATTGTTTTCACAGTAGTTTTATTAGTTAATGGGAAGTTTTCTGGGTGTGATGTGTGATTGATGGTTACTAGCAAAGCCATAGCATATCCTGCAGCTTCACAAAGAGCACGTCATAAGGATAAGTGTGCACAAATACTGTGAGAGCAGAAAGAAAATATATTTATCTACATATTTATATTAGATTGGATATTAGGAAAACTCCCTTTACTGAAAGAGTGGTGAAGCACTGGAACAGGCTGCCCAGGAAAGTGGTGGAGGCACCATCCCTGGAGGTGTTAAAAAAGCATGTAGACATGGCACTTCAGAATATTGTTTAGTGGTTGGTGGTGTTGGGCTGAGGGTTGGGCTTGACTATCTTAGAGGTCCTTTCCAGCCTTAATGATTTTATAATTCTATGATCTGCAAATTAGATGAGAACTATGTGAAATGCTAGGTTTGGCAAATAGTGTCTATGGATTTATGAGGGGATTTTGGACCTAAACCTTCCAAACATCTCTCCAGACTATTCACTCCATGCTCTCACCATATCTAATGTGGGTGAAAGCCTTTACTCTCTCAAGGAGCACTGAAGTGATGGAAACATGAGCCACACAAACCATGTCAGCATGGGGCTGAGATGTGATGGGGCTCTGGGAGGTTCCTGTCTGGGCCGTTGGAAGGAGCTGTCAGAGATGAAGCCATTGGCACCTCTCTGAAATGTCTCATGTGATGGGGATAACATTGTACTTTCCTAAACCTTCTTGGAATGTGTTGTGACTCTTCAAGGGCCACAGTCAGTTTACTGAGCCCCGTTTGTAGTCATTTGAGTGAGGGTTTGCAGAGACAGGCTTTTCCTCCAAAAGCAATTTCTGTGATTGACAGACCATGTGCAGAACCAAAGAGTAGCTCTGACCAATCCCCATGTGCTCTGCTGACTCATCAGTGACTTCAGCTGCTCCATGAAACCCAGGAGTCCTTTGGGGAGCTGATCCTGGGCACTATCAACTGGTCCATGCCTCACACTTGACATTTGTCATGAGTCCATTCCCATACCCTAGAGTTTGCTCCTCACAAGGAAGAAAGCATTTGGGGGATTTTGCCAGTCTTTTAGGTGAGTTTTAGAGAAAGTTTGAGATCTGAGGGAATCCTGCATGCTACAGATTTAACTGTGGAAATCATTAGAGCGTGGTGAGGGAGATGATCGCAGACAGTAAGGAAAGAAATGACAGAGACAGAGAAGCAACTCAATATGTAGATGAAAGACTGGGCCCACACCAGGTTGGTGGGATAGCAAACTTGGGAGTTTGAATGGCAAAACAACAGGAAGTTGCCCCACCCTCTAAATTACTGCCTGTGAAACAGGTCTGTGGCAAGAGAGGGTTATGGACAGCAAGAAGCAAAAGTTAAATGCAATTACAGCTTCTAAATGCCGATGGCTTAACATAGACTATGTTGGAAATACTGCAGACGTTGTGAGGCATGGAGGAGAGAAGGACAAAAAACATATCAGTTGTTTTTGCATGCCTTAAGTTACTGTAAACATCATGGAATAAGACTGTTCAGAAATGTACTGTACAGCCTTGTGCAATGCTCTTGCTCACAAACCCCGGGACAAGATGCAGCTTCCAAGTATTTCTACAGATAGATAAGCAAAGTCCTCCTGTCAGTGTGGTGATGCAGAGAGGAGGAGCACTTGGGAACTATGTAGCATCTTCTGTGTTTCCTTAGCTAGATCCTTAAACAGCATCCCAGCTGCAAATGACTGCCTGAAAGATCTCTCCTTTTTCAGCGCTCCCTCCTCACACATACACACAAAAAAGAAAAGAAACTGAAATAAATTAATAAAAAAAAATCCTCTCTTACTGTCCCAGGTATGATTTCACTATATTTATGTAAACTTTGACTTCTGAAAATGGACATTAATGTCTCTGCTAGCTCAAATACCTCCCACTTGGAGCCTCGTAAAAGCATAGCACAGATACTCACATTTTGCTTTAGAAAAGCAGGGAGCAGGCACAGCCCTTGCCTGCTGCCAGCCAAATATTTAGCCTAGTTCACAGAAGGACATGTCACCTGCTGCACTTCAAATGCGGATGCTGAAGATACAGTCTAACTCTGTGCCTTTGCTCAGGACACTCCTGGAACATAGTCAGTTCCCACCTAACCATGCCATGCCCCCAGGACAGGAAACCCATGTCCCACTGCTCCCACGCTGCCTGCAGTAAACCTCTAAAATGAAGTGTATGGACTCTCATAGGCCACACCACTCATTGTCACCTGGCCAAAATCACATGGAGCTGGTGCAGAAGCACCTGGCCGGGCTGCCACATCAGTGGGACAGGGTTGGGGCTCCTAGGTCTGTGCTTACTCCTAAGCAAAACACCTGAAAAGAAAAAGAGAGTCAGCAGCAGAGATTGTCTTTTTCCTGTTTTCAGAGGTTGCAAAACTTGAACCTCGTTTTAAGAAATAACTTTACAAGTTGTGGATGGATCTTGTACTACCAAGCTATGTATGGATACACTGTGTTTGGCTGGGATGGGCTAAACCCCTGTTGAGAATGAGCCTGACTGCAGCAGAGAGCAGCTTCTTTCATCTTGGCTTTTGATGACAAAGAACCAGCTTTGCCATCTGTGGCATTTCACACCAAGTGGAAGAGAGGTGTTGCTCTGAGCCCTCCAACTCTCTCCCTTTGCCAGCACTGAAGCAATTGCTGCACGGATTTGGGAGGCCTCAGATTTCTCCCAAATGCAAAAGTACAAATTTCGCCAACAAAAGATCTGAGAAGGTGGATGAGAAGAGCCTACGGCTGGCGGTTGGTCCACTGCAGCCTGGTGCCTTTGAAAGCTGTACATGTTCCCCCTCCTCAAGAGAGAGTGTTTAGCCAGGGCTCAGCCCTCACCAGCCTGTGAAGCAGGTGAAGGCTGCACTAAGTCAATGTTAACGCTTTATGGACCATTGGCTGAATATTTTGGATCATGGGGCTGTCTTTAAATGCCTCATGCAAGTGTGCCTCTGGCAGGCTCCCACCTCTATGTCTCATCAGGACTCCCTTGTCATCTTAGATCTATTTCTGGGGTTTTTCTTGCAAAACATGGATTCCTGGGGCATCCCAAGTCACTCTTTTTATCTTGGGTGTTTGCCTGATCCACATGTTCCAAAAAACTCTTTAAAACCTTAAAAAATTATGATTGCTTCATTATCATTGGTGTTTGCCTCCTCAATTCACAGCCTCCATTGTTTGAGGCATTGCTCAGACAGATTGGGGACCCACAGATTTTCCAGTAGGAGCAACAGAATGGGTCAGCAGGAGGATTCCCAGCTGCCAAGAAAATTCTGGGATTTCAATTTCATTTGCATAAAACTGGGCCAAGGAACCCAGATACTATATTTAGGTTTATTTTACCCAAGCATTCCAAGAATTTTTGTCTTCCCACTCAATTTCAGTTTTCAAAATGTAGACTTTAGAATTGTATTAATGCATTGAAACTGTGGACAAAAATGTTGCTTTTTCATTTGGTGACCTCTGTATTTTCTGATGGAAGGACACTCTAGTAGAAAATTTGTGACTGGATCTAGCAGTTAACGTTCATCTTCTGACCTGACTTCCCAAATGCAAAAGGAACTGGGTTTTCCAGGAGGCGTGTACAACAAGATAGGAGTTTTTGTGAGGTCTTCATCGCTTACAAACACTTTTAAAAATTAGTGTTCTGTGTTCTCATCGTTTTGTAAATATAATCTATTATTGCTTAATACTGCTATGATGGTGATAACCTCCCTGTACTCAGCACTGAGGAGGCCGCACCTCGAATACTGCATTCAGTTTTGGGCCCCTCACTACAAGAAAGATATTGAGCTGCTGAAGTGTATGCAAAGAAGGGCAACAAAGATGGAGAAGGGTCCAGAGCACAAGTCTTATGAGGAGCGGCTGAGGGAACCGGAATTGCTTAGTCTGGAGGAAAGGACGCTGAGAGGAAATCGTCTCGCTTTCCATAATGGCCTGAACAGAGGTTGTAGCGAGTTGTTGGTCTCTTCTCCCGAGTAACAAGGGATTAGGACAAGAGAAAATGGACTCAAGTTGTGTCAGGGCAGGTTTAGATTGGATATTAGAAAAAAATTCTTTACCAAAAGTGCTGTCAAGCACTGGAACAGACTGCCCAGTGAAGTGGTTGAGTCACCATCCCTGGCATTTAAAAGACACGTAGATGTGGCAATTAGGGACATGGTTTAGTTATGGCTTGGCAGTGCAAGGTTAAGGGTTTGGACTCTAACACCTTAGAGGCCTTTTCCAACCTAAATGATTCTATGATTCTATAATTCTATGTGGATCTGGAGCAAGTAGAGCTCCTGAAAGAGAGGGCAGGAGCTGGTGGGGATTACCTTCCCATCGCTCTCTGTGGCAAGGCATCCCCCAAGCCTGTGTAGGAGGAAGACAGGCTGCTCTCCCTGGTGAGCACAGCAGAGAGCTCTTGGAAAAAGAAGGGGGAGCAGCAGAGAGCCACATGGGCTACAGGAAATCCCCTGGGATTTTAGCCAATCCAGATGAAAATTCTTCATGGATAGGATGCTCTCACATGGAAAGTGGTGTGCAGAGGGGTTTTCCCCAGTGAGCCTGCGCCAAAGCAAGAGCACAACCCACTAAATGGGGTAAAGGCTGGTATTTGGAAATACTTCTCTCTTGAGGCCTTGTCAGGCATTTTTACCTTCCCTCTTTAAGATGTTTGATTCAGCCATGTCCACTGCAGCTGAAGAGAGCACCTTTAAGTGGCTTGGCCATGGCATGTAGCAAGTTGGACAACAGCAAGGCTGGACTTGCAGACCTTAAAATCAAATCTCTAGGCAGACTTCATGTAATCCACAGTGGTGTCTAAGTCCAGTGTCCTGAGCAAGGCTGCACAGTTTCAATGCCAGTGCTATAGCTATAGCCATTCACAGCCACTCTTCATTTGGGCTTCACCCCATTCTTTCCTGAAGACTTAAGTTTCATATAATTTGTTTCCAAGAGTGCTGACTGCAAGATTGCTGGTGCCTTGTTGTGCAAGACCTTGATAGCTGGGTCTGCAGGCGTGGGAGCCCCAGCCTCACCCTCCCCTGACTGGGAGATGCTCCCAGGGAGCTCTGAGTGTGCAAGCCAGAATTCCACAAAGTGCCAGGCAGTTTTAGTGGGGTCAGGAACTGTTGTTCATCCTGCAGACCGCTCTCTTGAGATGCTTAAGATGTGATAGCACATTTCTAACCTGCAGTAGGTAGCTGGGTTGATATGCTGAAAAAAACTTGCCACTTCCCTACTTATCCCAGAGCACTAAATGCAGTCTGTACAGCAGTTCTGCAAGGTGATTTCAGTGTGATGCCCTTCATCTAATGTCTCACCCTGCAAAGAGTAGTATTAAGTGGGACTGCTTGCATGGCAACATTAGTGTCTGAGTCAGACCTTTTATCTAAGGTCTAGACTGCAAAGCAGAACTGGTGCTCCAGCCCAGAGGGGAACACAGAGTTATCTGCAAAAAAGATAGACTTTTTAACCAAATCTTATGAAATATTAATTTAAAGTATACTCTTATTCTAATATGAGTTTGTGAAAGTGGCGCAATTTTATTTGACAGGAGTACTGCTCATGCATGTGCTGAGTCATCTCTAATGATTTTTCATTACAAAAATATATTTGTGTCATATTTTATTCCCAGTAGCTGTTCAGAGACAGCCAAGCGTGGGAGATGGAGGTCTCGCTCACTAGCAGTCTCTCTGACTAAGCTAAATGGACTCCCCATGACAGTGCAGAATATGTGCTCAATTTCATGAAATCTAAATTCTGATAGGTTTCTGGGATACCCTGATTCTGAAAACACCAATTTTAGCAAATTGGCTCCAGTCTGTCTTAAAGACATGTTTGAAATATGTAATTTTAGCTTTGAAAGGAAGTATTTAGCTAAAGAGTCAGGAACATGCTTCAGATGAAAGGTCTTGTTTCCTCCTCTATTGAAGTGAGGTCAATAATAGTTTGGGAGGAATTTTAAGAAAATTCAGCTACATTTGCATGCCACCTGCTGCAGAACAACCTACATAAGTTCTGTTTCTTCCCTTCTCAGCCCTGTTTTAGTAAATAACAGAAAGCATGTACGTATTGAACTCCCAGCTTCTGAATAACTCCTTCTTCATAAATATAATCTTTATCTCTTAGAGCTGAATACCTTGTATTACTGCAACAGTGATGTTATTCACAAAAAGTTACCCGAGCTGTTCAAAGTCAGTCTGTGCTTTGAAATAAGAAAGAAGTAAATAAGGAAAGAGGCACTTTAAGAAACTTTGCGTGACTTCAGAGGTTTTTCTGAAATCAAAAGGATTGTGTTAAGAACCAGAACCATCATGACTCATATATTCCTAATCAAAATGCTGGGTGTGTGAAAAGCTGTTCAGTGGTACAGAGACTGAACTATGTCTCCTTACAAGAGAAAAATAATACACACAAGAGGAAGCACTTAAATAATTGATGTGCTTTTCTTTCATCTGCATGTAGGAATGACAGCAAATCTATGTAGCTGGCACTAATGGATAGCATCAGTATGTCAATAATTGCTAATGAGAAAGAAATAGGAGTGCATTTGTCCTGGAGTGACTGATCTTTCTTTCGTCTTTATCTCCCCATGTTACAATGGGAAATTGATAGCATAAATTTTAGAATTCTGTTCAGTAACAGATTATTTTAATAGCAATGCTTTCAAGTGCCTTTTTTGGTATTAATTCAGTCCAAAATGATGGTACACTTGCTTGCATTTAATCTGCAATCTGATGGCTAGCATCCCTTTTTTTATGTATTCTGTGCTACATTCAAAGACAAAATAAAACTTTGTTTGTATCAAATGTTTAATTTTCCATTCCACAGCAGCAAAAGGGTGCAGCCATGCTGGAATTGAACATAAACCAGAGATTTAAAAAAAAACAATGCTTTCATCCCGAAAAGCTGCATAACCGTTTCCAGCACAGAAGTAGGATACTCTTACTGAATAAAGCTTCTTGTTGAAAAATTATTTATATATCGACCCGTTTATATCCAGCTATTTAATTCAAAGATTGTATTCATCACTCCCTTCTGGGTTGCTTGTCCGAGGGAACAATTATGCAGCTGTTCTTGCTGCATTCTTGTGTAGGCTGAAAGCAGGCTAAAAATTCTGGCATTAATTTATTGTAATTACAAATTACAATTCTCCAGGTTGTCCCTTTGTGAGGAGCCTGCTGGTGAAGCAATACATACATTTAACACTAATATTGTGCTTTCACTAAACTTATTTATAGCTGTGTGCATGTGTATACACAGACACATGCAAATGTCTGTAGGTTTTGTGTTATAAGCAGGGCTTTGGATTGTAGCCACATTGTGGTGCTAGTGATATCTGTCACTGCAGTAACTTTTTGCAGCTATATTATCTAGCCACATTCAAAACCAAGGATTTTAAAAGTACAATGCCACTCTTGCTACTCTTATTGGATTTAGCAAAATGGTATTTCTGCACTAGTGGACACTGGTCTTTTTCTAGAAAGTTTGATGCTGATTTTTTGCAACCCTTTTTATGAGGTTTTTACTGCTGAAGTTTTAACCTCTGAACTAGCTAGTAAAAGGGAAATAATCACAAAAAAATAACTATTTGGTTTCAAAATACCTTGACGTGAAAATCAAGCTGTCGTCAACTGGCTCACTAAAATTGCTTAATAACTGTACAGAAGTGCCACCATATGATCCCCAGTGGTGGTTTTGTGTGTATTTATACATATATATATATATATATATATGCACACGCACAGCTCTACACACATGACCCAGAAAACTCTTCAAGGTGTGTGCAGCGGGTGACTGCTGGGCTGTGACTGGTTGTCTGTGCCCTCACGGTGTGGGGCAGAGCAGCAGGAGGCTGAGCCCTGCTGCCAGGGAGGCAGGGCCAGCTTCAGCTGGGGAGCATGGGAGGGTTATTGGGGGAGCAGAGAGAAACAAACCTTTCCTCTGCATATCCTGGCACGTTCCAATCCACATCTATATCTAAACATCACCTCATCTTTACTTTTCAGTCCTGCCCTTAAGAAACTGCTTTCTTCCCTCAAATCATGTATTTACGAATGGTTTTCTAGAGGAAACCTCCGAAGCCCTTTCAGCAGCAGAGGTAATTGAGATATCAGTAACTTCTGCACACAACATGCCGTGCATGCTCAATATCAGTTTCATCATTAATATCAGATGCCAGCTAAATACTGTCACTGTCACCCTGAAATATCCCACCAACAACTTAAGAGTGCTTAACAAGCAAACTGAGGTCAGGCCCTTAAAATCAAAGCCTGAAGAAGGAAAGCTTTGCTGGTTAACAGATCAGCCCTTTGAGAAGGTAAGCAGGAGATATTCATCTTTGCCCTCTTTAGAAGATAGCAATGGCACAGGGAATTGCGCATGGTGCAGTTCACTCTGCACCATATACATAATTTATGTTTTTCCACTCTGGTTTTCAATGTGCATTTTTGGACTTGGTGTTGTTTTTGTAAGATAGAAGCAGAGAGGGGAGTGAAAAAACTGCAGCAGTCTCCTTCTCCAGCTCCAATTTTCAGTCCAGACCCTCATCTCTGATGCACAGCCTTCACAGTCGCATGAAACATAAGTGCTATGCAGTAAGTGTACATATTTATGTATAGATACATGTGTAAAAAGGGAAATGTTTGTCGTAGCAAAAGGCAAAACGAATTAAAAATATGTTTTCCATGGTCCATCTCTTTACTAGTAAAATGCCTCAGCAGAGAATTATTCTAGCAATTTCACAAGAGTTTCCTTTTGTGCAGACAGACTAGTGAGTGTTTACAATTTCTATAGAAATTTAAAAAAAACAGCTGAGAAACATGCTTCTTGCTGATGTCCTGTCCTGCTTAGTGAACACAACCATAAGCACCAGTAAAGGACCCCTTTCCAGTTATAAGCAAAACACTTAAGGCACTTATTTTGAAAATAAGTTACATTTCTATTTCCTCTCAATAAAAAAACCTTTCACATTACATTTATCTGCCCTTGCTGTGTTCATTACCAGCTGAGAAGGTTTATCAAAGCAGAAACAGAACACGTACACAGCGCGCTTGGTCCTGCAGGACCCCAGAAACTCTTCTTTGTAAGCTTAAGCCAATGCCTGCCGATACCATCACTCCTCAAGACACAGACACTTAAGACCATCTGCCTGAATTACCAAACCCTTCTTCCTATCTAGTCCCTGTGCCTTTAGAGAAAATCCAGGCATTATCACCCACTTCAGCCCTCGACATGGACTCATACGGAACTGCACCAGGATCTGCAGTGGTTGCAGGGAGTTTCTCCTCTGTCAGCCACGGCTACGGCTCCCTCCAAAAGCAAGCAGCTTCAAGCGTGACTTTGCAATCTGAGAACATGAACTAGTCGGCAGGACACTGGGATAAATATAAATCTGGCGCTTACCCACAGGCAGTCCCTCGCAGTCAGACATCGTGCAAGAAGTCCTCCTCACCAGGAGCTTAGGAAAACACAGCAAGAACGCAAGCAGGGGTCCTTCTGCTTGGAAAGACGGGGAGCGGGGGGGGAATATCTAACAATTTACAGCCACCCTTCTCTTACACTGTACATCTACCCACCCAGAGAGCTGTAGCAACAGTCCCGTCCCTGCCTTCTCATTATGGGATGTAAAGATAAGAATGTGCTTTTGTGCCAAAAGAGTGTGCTATTGGTGGATAAATTTGTTGTCATCCCTCCCCTTCACAGAGTTTCCTCTTTAATGTCACAGAGGCACATTACCCTGTCGGAAAGGCCATCGAATATTTATGAAACGGCTTTTAAGAGCTAAGCCACAAATCTGCGCTGGAGAACTGGGCTAATTGCTGTGCGGTGGGGTTGGCGGTGAGAGCTGCACCACAGGGGCACTCCTGCTTCCTGGGGTGCTGGAAGGGGGGAAGGTGGGGGTTGCTGGGGGACATTGTGCTCTATAGCTTCTTGGTCTGCAGGTTAAACAAGTGTCCAAGCAGAAAAACTCATGGCTGAAGAGGTGGCAGAATCCATGGTGTATCTGTTTAAGGGGGTAGGGGAAAAAAAGGTCTTCTGGCTACATTCTAATATCTGAGAAATAGTTTTTGCAACACTATTACTAAAGGCTTATTCATGGTATATAATATTATTGTCACAGCAGATTTCTCTGTAACTTCATGACTTTCGCTTGCTTAAAGTATGCTGCTTTAATGCTGTCTGAATGAAGATTTTGTGGGTGCTCCAATAATTTATTTTTTTCAGTCTTTGGTAATGTTTACATGGGATTTGCTTGGTGTGAGATTTCCAGATCGTGTCCAGTCAGTAGAGAGTACCCCTGCACACTGGTGTGTTCATTAGGCACCTTAATGAAGTGCAAGCAGAGGCTCTCGCACTGTTAAAGCCATGGTAGGCTTGGCAGAGAGATGGGCAGGACCTGGCAGATACCCTCAGCACCCAGCAGGAGGTGGTTTGCTGCCACTTTTTTCCACAGGAACACAGAACTGACACAGAACTTCAGTGTCTGAACCCTTCACAAATGTCAGGGGTTTGGACCCAGAGCTGGTGTGAGGGCTGGAAGGAGAGGGAGGCAAGAAGGGGCTCGGGACGAGGCGGGAGGGGGGAGAAGGAGGAAGGAGGGAAGGCCAGATACAGCCCCTTGGAGAAGTGAGCCTTCAGAGATCCCACGGCACATCTTTCTTCAAAATGCATTGAAGAAAAAAGGTTTATTTTCTATGAAGTATATTAGGAGTTTAGGGTGCTCAGCACCTCCGAAAAATTTGGGCTTGTTCTACTTCAGTGCTTTAGTCTAAGGCTGACACTGCTGGTTCTACTTGTTTTTCTCTGGAGAGAAGCTTTTTAATACTCTGCTGGTTACTCAGCAGCATAGCTGGCCATGGATTCAATTCAGGATATCTGGCCAGTGACTAAGAAGCTAAATTAGCTGCAAATGCAAATACTTACATGTTCCCAAAACCACATCTCGTGTTGCCTGCACCAGGTTAGGCGAGCAGGTCTTGGGGTGTTCAGCATGTAGATCTGCTGGAATCACTATCAGGGACAGCCCTTGTTGATGGCAGTTCTGGGTTTGCTCATGCAACAGCACACGGATATTCACTGCTGACCTGTATAGTGGCTCTTGGGAGAAACACGCTTAGGCTATGCTCTTCACCAAAGAGGCTGTACCAGAAAAGCAGGGCATTGTGCTTATCCTCTCCATCCTGCTGACATCCACAGTCTAAAGGAGTAGTCTCTATCTATTCTGGAAGATAGGGAGACATGGTGATGTCTTTTAATCTCAGTATGCATCTGGGAAGGAAAGAAGGTCCAAACCAGACTGAGGACATTTCCTTCCAGTGCAAAAACATATTGCTACAACACATATGAACCAAAGCTTTCTTAGCTCGGCCCTGTACAAACACAGACTCTAAGTTCTGCGAGCATTTACTTGCCAACTTAACTTCAAGCCCCACTAAAGTTCCTGGAACTACTCACAGTTATGAAGCTGGACACACAAGTATTTGCAGGATCAAGGGCTCACCATGCTGACTTACAGAGCAAACAGCTGCAGCTGATTTTGAAGTTACCTCTCACAGCTGTGTGCTGGTGCTCCTCCTCTGAAGGTTAGAGCCCTCCAGCAGAGCTGGACAAGTGCCTGCAGTGAAGGCATGCCAAATCACAGATTGGTGTCTTTAGCTTTAACTCATCTTCAAAAGCAATTTAAGAAACCTATGCCTCAGTTACCTCACTATGCCATCCTTGGCCAAGTCTGCTACAGTGGGTCCACATCTTCTGGAAGAGGAGCAGAGAAGCCAGCAAAGAAGATTGAAGGGGAGGTCAAATATATCTTAATCTATTACAGCAAAGTTGGCAAGAGCTTGTCTGCCAGAGCCTTTATTAGGATTTGGCGTTGGGAGAGCTCTTCAGTGAAACACGAAAGTATGAATTTATCCGAAGGGTCAAAAGTTGAACAAATCAGACCTAATTCTTACAGTGATATTCAGAAACACTTTCTTTACATAATAACTGCTCCAATTATAAAATTAGCTTTAATCTCTGGATACTGTAGTTATAATGTTGTGGTTTGAGAGGTTATAAGATTCTTTTTTTTCCGAGTAAAACCTAGCATTTCTTTTAACTTCCCCTGTTGCTCAGTTTGAAAAGAGCCATGCTTGCTTCTGGAGAAAGGCCAAGCCTGGAAATTTTAAGTCTGAACGGAGGGAAGTTTTGGGAATTTATGAACATGCTTGGTGTCTGTATGGCAAAAAATGCAAAAGTCAAAAACTGAACTAAATTATAAAAGGTGAGGGGTAAAGCACATATTATTTTAAGAGGTATTTAGTGTGGGAAATGTGCTAAATATCTGTCAGTGCTCTCACTTGGGCTTTCCAAGGAAGCTGGAGGATGCTTATCCCTCAACATACAGTGAGAACCGATGATGAATCTGACTGCTTCATACTACTACCCAACAGATACAGCCCTGCATAAAATCTGTGACAAATACCACAAATGGAGTGGTAAATGTAATGTATGAAAAGAAGCCACTGGAGTATAAAGAAGGTTTGCCTGGACTAATTTGGTGACAGTTGCGTCACCCTGATGCATCTTGAAATACTTAAGCACTTGCTAGAGTGGCCATACTTCTCTCTGGAGCTTTCCAGGAAGAAACATAAATGTTGTTTGTGCCACAAATCTTGCAAATAACCCACAGTGTGAGCTATGAAAAGGACTTCTGAAATACCAAGAACCTGGAGCTAAGCTAATATGCTTGAGGAAAGAGGACATATGTGGAAAAACCCGCATGCAGGACACTCACAATTGTACAAGTACACACTCACCTTAGTGAGCAAACATTACCTTTCACCTTAATGTCTAAGACACGTATCAAGACTTAGTTTCTAGCCTAGATGTTTGCACATTCCATTATGCTCCTGATCTCAGTGCCTTGGAAAATCTGGTCTTTAAGATCTTAAATCCCATGGGGGTGTCATAACGATTTTCCCAGCAGCCTGACAGGCTCAGCCATCTGACTGTGCAAAGAGACAGAACCATCTGAAAGCTTCCCAGCTGGACCAGGACTTTTGCTGTCACTGACTTGCCTTTCACTCAGCCACAGATGGAGCTGGTCTCATCCAAACTTCGTAGGAAAATCAGGGAGCTGCAATTCTCACTGTGGGTTCTCAGGCCCTGCCAAACACTGACCGCCTGCTGACTTTACTGGTGGAAGGGCTTTGCTAAGCTCATCACCGCTATAGGATGATGGGTGAATTGTGCTTCCTTCTGCCTTTCTCTGCTGGCAGAGGGAAACGATGATGAGAAAGAGCAATTTCTATAGCTAATCAAGTCAGATCTGATTATTACATCTGCAATTTTCCCTGAGCTTGAAAGAAGTGCCTTAATGCCCACTTTGGCAGGCATTTATATCTCCCACATCAGCATGATTTCCATGCAGTTTAAACAGAGAATGGCTAAAATGTGCTTCTCCCTTCTAATTTATGCAAATTCCCTTGGGTTTTTCCCTACAATGTGAAGGGATTTCTGCCTGTTGGGTGTGGGAAGATTCACAGCTTGGGCAGTGGGAGGGGAAGAATGGGTCTAGAAAAGAAACTGCAAGCTGATATAAGCAGGTTGCCTTCAGGATATGGGTGACTTTATAGCAGAGAACTGAAGAGCCCAAAACACAGTCCTTCAGGTGGGAATGGTCCCTAGGTTGGTCCCGGAGCACAACCCATGCTCAGACAAGTTAAACATTCCTGCCAGCACAGACAGATGGGCTGAATAAATTCAGCACGTGCTTTAAGTCATTTGCTCCTACTGATGTTTTTCCCTGGAAATCACATTTAGGAACTTGTTAGCAAAGACAGGGTTTTCCCGCTTGAAAAGCCATGTGGTTGGTGGGAAGAGCCTTCCTGTCCACTTGCGTAAGGAGTAAAAATAATCACAGCTTTTAAATTTCACCCAGATGAAGTGCAGAGAAGCAAGAGGGGACTGTGCTGGCCACACACCACCTGCCTCCCTGACAGCCTTGCATCTCCTGAGCCACTGGTGGAGTCTTGGTGTCATCCTGGCCGTACCTATGGGACCAGTGGGCCAAATCCAGAGTCCACGGGATGCTCTGCCACACATGGAGCAGAGAAATTACTCCAGAGTTGCTGCTCAGACAGTCCTGAGCCTTTGCACAGCACCCAGCAGAAGCCTGCCCTGAGCCTGCCAGGCTTCGACTAAAATCCAAGCACCCAGAAAATTCCAATAATTGGGATTTGACTTCATTTTTGTTTTCTGACATTCTGTTCACATTTTAACTCGATGGACAGGGAGCATAATAACGCAATCATGAGAGAAACTGATGCACTGACAAGATCTCATGTGGGTGCATACAGTGAAGGAAAATTGAGTGAAAAAAGGCAAGATATAACTGACAGCTAAAAGAGTCCTCTAGGAAACAACAAGTATCAAATAAAAGCAGCCCCCAAAATATGGGGGCATATGGTATACCATATGATGGTATACCATCATTTTCCATTAATCTGCCTTTTTTTTTTTTATTAACAAGATTTTCACAATTGAATCTGAGCTCTGTATTCAAGAAAGGAAATGTCTCCATCATCTCCTCCGATGTCACCCCAGAGAGAAGATTAGAAGATTAACTCTGTCAGGTGATGCCAATCCAATGGCAAGGATAATAATTTTGCACATTGTAAGAGAAAATGGGGGAGAAATTCCAGCTATCTCCAAGAAATGTGAACCTTGCCAGTGATAATTGCTGGCTCTCAGAGAAAACATTTTATGCAAACGTGCAGATACACAGTAAATAAAATAAGAAGATCAAAGACTTGGAGGAGGATTTATCTTAAAGAAGGGAGTAGATAGTCTGAATCTCGATGGCATTTTATTCTCATCTAATTTATACGCAGCTGCATTCTCTGGGGATGACTTATGAAAGGCCATTGAAAGTATGTGAGGAAATAGAAAAAGTACATCTGAAATACAAAATTGGATTCTCAGCTGTCACGGTTGTTGCTGGCAATGTCTCCTGACACACTGGGTACCAAAAATGCATCTTCCCTAGCACTCAAGTGAAATGTATTTACATAAGAATGGAAAGAAGGTGAGCATGACTTCGAGAGCCCAGCTTTCGGCATCTACTAATAAAAGCAAGTGGCTCTTTGCTGGCAGGCTCTGCAGGAGTCACCCAGCACAAGGGGACAGAGACTGAAGCTGTTTTCCTATCAGTACAATGTAGATTTTCATGCACAGCTGCAAATAGTGTTAATGGGAATTCCCTCTGCTAATGTTCCAGGTGTTACTGAGTAGTCTCCTGGTGAACTTAAAAAGCCAAGAAAAATTATGCAATTCAATCTGGTATTGCTGCTTCTGGTTTTAAGTGCATTATTGCTGTTTATTTCAGTGAGATTAAGACTGAGTCTTGCACAGCTGAGTGTAGCTGCGTTTGCTCTGCACAGATCTGGTGGAAAAAAAAAAGAGTGTCAAGCCCTGAATGTAAATATTACGGTATCAAATGGTGGGTTTGAGGAGAAAGTGAGAGGCTTGCAAACCTGACTTGGCAGCTGCAAAAATAACACTCAGACAAACAGATGGTCTCTGCAATGAGGGAATTCTTTAAAAGATGCACAAATTAATGAGCACTGCAATGTTTTTAGTGGTTCCTACAAAAATTCCTATAAATCAGCCTAACTGGGCAGGGAGGTGGAAACAAAAGGAATTAGTAACTTCCCTAGACGGCTTGTACATCCAAGGTTAGCAGATACAGGCTTCAAAGCTGGAAAATCCCAAGAGGAATTACGGAGGAACAGTATTGTCCTTTTGGAAGACAAAAGCCACAGTGTTCATCATGTACTATCAGTGTTCTGGGGCCTAATTGCAGCCATCCATGATCAAGGATATCAGTTCAGTGGTAGAGGAAGGTGAAGTGTCAGACACTCTGAATTATTGGTTCTTCCTGAGAACACTGAAACGCGTTTTGAGGGAGTGAAAGCCTCCTCCTTCATCCACAGCTCAGAGAGAGACCACACCTTCACCCACCTTCAGTCTTTATTAAAACCTTGCCCAATTAGCACATTACCAATGCAGAATATTTACAACAGCCAAACACGGTCCTGCCTTCAAATAAGTGACTTCTCATTTCTATCTCTTCCCTAAGACTTTCTAATTGCTCAGTGCTATGTCAAGCACAGCCAGATGCTTTCATCAAGGTGAAGATACCTCATTAAAATTGTCACTGGCCAAGATTAGCCACAACAAGTAACCAAAAGATCGAGGTTTCATCCCAAACTTGGAACAGGAGCAAACTGTGCTTTCAGGAGCAACCAGGAGCAGAAAGAGCACCAGAGAGGTCCCATAACCCTGCAGCTGATCTCCTCTACCAAAGCAACTGCTGTCTCCAAAGCACTGAGCGAAGGTCTGCTGTGCTAGGAGGGAGAATTAATTAAGGAATTACTAAGGGACTCGAGTAAGACAGCTAGAGAAATTATTCATTATGGTATCTATGAAGTTTGTAATGTGGTGCACTTTAAAACCCACTTTCATTTGCTTCTTTGCAAACGTTTGTCACTGGTGTTTGATAACAGGAATAATCTAGGAGGAGTTTGCTTTCTTAGTCATTTGGAACTGCCTCTGTTTTACAATAAACAAAGTCACAATTAACGGAAGTGTTGATCTCGTTGGCAATTTCTGCAAAGAGGCCAAGATTCCTCGGAATAGTGAGTAAAGCAGATTATTGCCACGTAAGTGACCTCTATAAGTCACACTGGGGTGAGGCCTATTGCCGGGGCAACAGGAAAGCTTGCTTCTGAGAGTTTTAATAGCACATAAGTAGCATTTCCAAGCAGTTTTCATTGAGAACAGGTTTGACTTTGGCTTAGGTTCTCTGATACTGATATTTTTCACTGCACACAGCTCCAGCTGCCTGAAGGAGACATTCAAGACTGCCTTGGTGTGGTTATACTCTCAGCTCCTCGCGTGGGAAGCCTGGGGTGGACACACGGCAGGGGCTGCAGAGCCTCAGTGCTGAGCCAGGCAGTGTCAGGCAACAGACACTCAGACCCCTGGAGAGAAGAACACCTAGGAAGGGGGTGAAGTGGTTTTCCTAGGGTCATCCCATGAGGCTGAGACACACTGGCAGGGAAGCCTGATCCCTGCTCCACTGTGAGGAAGGGTAAACAGGGGAATTCACTAAATCAGGCTGTAAAATTGGAGTGCTGCTTGCAAACAACGAAGTCTCAATAAAGCTGATTTGTTTGATGTTATCAAAGAAAGGAAAGAGAAAAAAAAAGTCTGCATTTCCATTCAAGGCTCATGAAAAATGTGAGAATCTTTATTTTCTTTCTTATTAAAAGTCTCAGTGAATGGAAAAATATTTTTAGCTGGCAGGCTGATGATGTGCCTGGCACATGATGTGTCTTGGGGTTTTCATTAGAAACAACTGCTGCAAGACTGCTGGATAAGGAGCTTTCACTTAACCAAAACCACTGCACTGATGTACTGAAGTGATGCAGTTGCTTCAGGACACCCCTTTGTAATGGTGCTCTCACGGGCCTGGCTGCAGCTGGCTGCTTTGCCACAGAGCTGGGACAGCTTGGTGACTTGCTTGGTGTCCACCTGGATGGGGTTGCTCTGTCATAAGCTGTAGTCACTTCTGTGACTTAAATACCTTACAATTGCTCTTGAAATACTCTCTAGTCCTGCAACAAGTGCTTCTTTCAGTATATGAGCAGATCTCCCTGCCTGTCCTGGAAACTGTAGGCCTTCAGGAAGCACAGATCAAACATATTTTGAAACTGTAGGGATAACTTTCCTTGCAAATGCTTAATTTGATGCAAGAAGCTGCTTCTTCCTTCTCACTCTGTTGTTCTCATCCAGAGCTTATCTGGGGACTGAACTTCTGCTGCTGCCATTTCTGCCCACAGGCATCAGCTCCTCACTGGAGTGGAGCAGTTGGGGAAATCCCAGCATTTTCACATGCAGTTAAACAGACTCAGGAACTTCGGTCTGATGGCAGAGCCAGTGTTGCTGCTGCCTCTGAACATTCCCCAGGGCTGCCTCTTACAGCTCTCAGTGATGCCTTTTTCACACTGCACCTATTCTCCCCTTTGGGGCAAACCCAGGCAGGTATTCTTGCTGTATCCTGGATCCATTCCTCACCTAGCATTTTAGTAATTTGTAGAAATGACAGAAAATTATTGGAAGCAGGCAAATTCTAGCCTCTGAAACCCTGGGACACTGATAACCAGCAGGGCCTGCACATAAATCATCATTATGTTGTACAGAGCAGTGTCAAATGTGCTGAAATTCCATCCCCAGACCATCACTGCAGAAGCTAATGAAGACTAATCAGGGATCTTGGCATTCTTGAAGTACAGTACCAGTATGTAGTTAGTTATGTTTTATCACAGAAGTATACTTAACAGTTACAAAACCTTATTAATGAGATGAGACGTTAAACTTGCAAGGAATAGACCGGAGAATCCCAAAGGCTGCAGAGATGAGAATTAATCACCATTGATATTATTTTTCTTTTAATTTAGAAAGCAGCAGAAGCCTAAGAGAAATCTGTCTCACAGCAGAACCCACGTCTAAGGAAATTCCACGTATGGTCAAATGTCAAGTTGTTTCTTTCACAAAGGGCAGTGTGGTAATTGTATTGCCATTTGGAGATAAGTTTTTCCTTCAGGCCAAGTTTTTCTGTATTCAGAAACCTGGCTCCTTGTTTTTAAAAGGTTACAGCTCCCTTCCTCACTCCTCCTCATGGGCACCGTCTGGCCAGCCACACATTCACCTTCCTTCGGTCCCTCCTCTTCTGGGAGGCTCCTCAGATTAAAGTGAGCCCTTGGAAAGGCACACACAGCTGGCACTGAAATAACTGAGGCTCCCATCTACCCGTTTACAGGCAGAATTTGGACTAGCGCTTTCTTGCCAATTTAGTGTTCTTTTTCATTGCTGTTCCTCAAGAAACAAGATTTGCACAGTCCCTTCAGTAATAAATCCTCAACCCACGGGCCAGTCCCAAACAACAATGAGATCTGAAAGGTGTTGAAGTTTCTTCAGTTTCCAGAAAACATCTTGAATTGTTAAAGAGGAGAGAATGGAGTAAATTAAGGCTGCCTGACTAGAGACAGGCTGGCACCTTGAACCACAGTCAATGTGTGTGGCCAGACTGGCTACACAGCATACACAGAGCCCTGACGCTGGCCATGTATGTGTCATCTCCATCCTTGCCAGCAGCACAGACCGAGTTATGGGGACATAGGATAAAGGTGAGTATCTGAAAGGGAAGGCTGGGGTGTCAGGCAGTGCTGCAGCGAGGGCTGATGGGGTAGTGGGGAGGGATTGCTGTGTTGTGGTGGGGATGCTACAGGTAACACAAGGAGAAAATGGGCGTCACTGCAGTTAGAAAAATAAGGCACAAAGGGAGGAAAAAAATTCATAGCAAGTCAGTGTTCATTAGCGCTGCCGCTGGGGCAGGGGTTCGTCCCATCCCAGCAGGCAGTCTGCCCAGGGCCCACTGACTCCCTGCACCCAACAGGGCTGTATTTGGCCTCCAACCCATCCCCACAGGGCTCAGCCCTTTCACATCTTTTTTTCTGGAAGTCACCTTCATCACCTTCACCTTCCTCCCTGACCTTCCTGCCTCCACTGCCCACCCTCCTGGTCTGTTCAGAGGCAGGAGGCACAGCTCTCCCAGCTGCAAATCCTTCTCCCCAGCCATGCCACTGCTTCGCCAGGTCACCACCAACCTCAGTGGAGAACCCCCAGCTCTCCTTTCTATTTCCCCCATTCGCTGCTATTTATTGCTCGGTGGTATTCAGGAGAGGAATGCAGCCTGTCCCGGGGAAAGGGCTGCTGCTGAGGACTCAGCAGGCTAAGTTTAGTTCCTGGCTCTGCCAGGGATCGTCTCTGTGACACTAATCAAAAGGTTAAATTTCTCCCTGCCTCAGTTTCCCTCTGTAGATAGCAAAATTTCCCTTAGTAACCTGTCTGGGGTAAGAGATGGTTTATACTGCTTTATTGCACTGTGCCTATCGCTGGAGCTCCTGTCCTGGCTGAGGTCTCAGTATACTATAATTAGTACACTTGTATTGTGTTTTCATTAAAGGTCTACTCTTTTGATACGAAATACAAAAGTACTAGCTAATGCTGAATTATAATTCCTCACATTATGCCTTTTTATTTGGCATGCAGTTCCATTTATGTCTTAATTCCCTAACAAATAAAAATGACTTCAGGATTGCTTTTGCAATTCTAGATAATGATGTAAGCTCTAATGTGGCCACAGGCACTCTGACAGTTTTTCTTCCCACAGGTTCCCCAGGAAGAAGTCAGCCTTTGGAGATGTAAACAGAGCTACTGTCTGTGTTTTGGGAATGAAATGACAAGAGTCTATGAGCAACAAGAGAAGAAAACCTGCTATTTATGGGATGAGGACTTGGCTTAATGCCGTCTATTTAAAAAAATCACTTGAAAAATACATTATGAAGCAAACATCTTCTATCACATCTATATTACATCTGCACCTTGGAACTGTAATTAATGGCACAGGAGGCTTCATTTGACAAGCTGTCCTCAGGGCAGCCTTTTTACTTCTATCTACAAAAGTGCTTGCTGCTGCTGTTTCCCTTGGCAAAACTCCTTCTTCACTTCGTCCTGCTTCTCAGTGGAGAGGAGAGCAGATGTGGGACTGATCCATGTTTCTCTTTCCATTGATGAATACTTCCCTCAGACACAGTAGGACTAAAGAGAATAATTTTCCAAAGGTGGAAGAAGATGCACTGGGACACACACAGAGCAGAAGGTGAAGAGAAAACTGTTCGTAAAGCCTGCCCGCTGTGTGAAATAACCAATGCTAATTCAAACTGAATACAATCGAAATCAAACACCATGGGTAAAATTAGTCGCTGGTGCAGCACCAGTCACCCAAAGGCAGATGATTTGATTTCACTGAACTTATGCCAGGAACGAACTTGGCCCACAGCATTATGTGGCATCTAACGACGGCCAGGAAACCTGAAATACATCACGCATCCAAACACGGGTGTTCTGGTTGTGGCTGGTGCCCTAGCGCGTGCAGCTAGTTGTTAGCTCCTGAGCCCCTGTCATCACCGATAAATATTTCCGGTGGTCATTTACCTCCATCCTTTTCAAAATAATGGTGGTAATTTACCTTCATCTTTATGAAAAGGTTATGGAGGCTCACTAAAAATATGAGTAACAATAAAGAAATTGGATTTATGTAGCTACAAAATATTGGATGAGCTGTCTTTTTTCTAACCAATTCAAATGGGAAAAAGAGAGAAGAAAAAAGGAAAAAAAAAAAGTGGTAACCCTTATGCAAGATCTGCTCAGTGTAACACATGCTCAAACGATGTGTACTGAATCCATCACAAAGTAAATCAGCGTGCAGCAGGATGGAGATGCCCGGAGATTAATTCCAAGAAGAACTGAGGTGGTATGAAACATAGGATCCCAAAGGCTTTCAGACACTGAGTTACGGATCTTAGGCAATTTAGGTTATGCTCCTTCCTTGAGCTTTGTAGCAGGTCAAGGCTGAGGCTGCTGAGCCTGGTTTCTCTGTTCAAGGGGAGATGTGGCACAGTGATGTTATCCAGTAGCCCTCCACAGGGGCATGTGCCATCGTGGCAGGGACCATTGGTTTTCACAGAGACTGCTCCTGCTCACCCAGGGGCTGGGCAGTTGCACAGCACCTGTTCCTGCAGCGTTGAAGTCAATGGGAACTTTGCCATCAGTTCTCAGGGTACTGGGCAATACCCAGAAGTAGGTAATACTTACAACTTTGTTATAGATCTCATACATTCCCCTGAGTGCTTTTAATACCCAAAAGCAGAACTTAATGTTTGGTGTTCAAGTAGAACTTGATGTTTGGTGTTCTGGCTGTAAGTTTACTCTGCTGATCATCTGCATTTGCTGTATATTTAAGTATTTCATCTGGAATCTGGTAATAGTTAACACTGTTAGCTCTTCTTATCAGTGACTCAGATATATGAAATGTCAGAGGTGGGATGGCTCTGCAAACCAAATCTATTGGATGAAGTTTTTATAAAAGCACAGCAAAAACTTGGCTTTTTATCTATGTTTCTAGATAGCATCTGGGTTTAATTTGGCTTTTGAATCTTCCAAACAAGAATTTCATTCTTTTAGGTAATCTAACTAAAGCTCATTATCCACTACCTACATCTCTCTAGCTATATAATAGAATATTGCAAAATACTGTTCCATGCTTATATCTACATCCCTAAAACCAGTCCTTTCATGAGTAGCAACACTGAATCTATCAGTATTAAATGTTACAAGATGAGTAATACACAGGAATGAGAAAAACTATAAACCTTGAAATTCTGACGCTTGATGTTTCCAAAATGACTCCCAAAACATGGGCACTAATACAGCTGGTGAGGTGACAGAAGTTATTAAATTAGTGATGAAGAACACATAAACAAAACAGACACATCGATATTAGACATGAGGGCCTCATGAAGAGGACAGAGAAGCAGCAAGACAACAGAAAACCATGATTTCAAGCCAGAAAAAGCTGTTCGGGCTTGGTCCCCAAAAGCTGCAAGAACTAACAGAGTTGTCCTTCTAGTTAGCCACTTCCTGCTGGCAAGAGAGGAAGATGTAGGAAAATAATGAACTGGAGGCAGTTGCAAGCTATAAAGATTTTCTTAAGGATTCAAAGTCTTAGAGTTTTATAGCGGTTGCTGGCTTTGGTCAGTGTGGGGATGCTGACCTTGCCGCTGGACGGGCACAGAGGTCCTTTGCATGGTGCAGAGAGGGAAAGAGCCCCCTTAGACTGCTCTAGAGCCTCCAGAGTCCCCCTGCCACCCCCCCAGCACTGCCATTGCCTCCCCAGGGCTGTCACTTTTGAGTGTTTTAGGCACAGGTTCTGCTTTCGGACACACCGCAGGTGTTCATACCCAGGAGCATGCTGCTCACTGCAAGCCTGGAGAGAGCTGGGAAGGAGACCCAGTTCCTTTTGCCCCAGCTGGCTCTTACAAAGGCAATTAATCATTTTGCAACCATGTATTAGGATCTGAGCATCCCTATGAGTGCAGTGTCACCAGTAAAGTCATCAAAGCCTTGCAATGATGAAGTTGGTGAAGGAGGGCCAGGATCCACCTTCCTGGAGGCAGCATGGCCCCACACATGCTTCTGGAGCACGTTCACCATTTAGCCCAACACTGCTGCAGCACAGGCTGCTGAAATGGCAAGACAAGAGCTGAATTGTTCATCCGGTGAGTACCAGTGGTGTTGCATGTGGATCTGGTGACAAGGCTCAGCTCTCTCCAACAGGCATGGGAGTTTTCTCCTCTCTCATGCTCCCCTTGCTGTGCTCACTCCACCTGCAGTGGATGCCACCACACGTGCTTACTCAGTCCCCCTATCACGGCGCTGGAGAAGAACAGCAATGTCGGTGTGATTAAAGATAATGAGCTGCTGATTAGCACTGGAGAACACAACTGAAAACATTTCATTTCAATTGCCTTCCTTGTTGAGTTAATTAAAATAAAACACAAAGCTTCTCAGCTGAATGACAATGCCTGCTTCGTTCAAAGCACTTTGACTGAACAGGTTTGCAATTAATATTTGTGTTAACTTCCACCTGGTATTAGCATAACAAAAGAGACTAATAGCACCCTTCAGATGATTTCCAGTGATGTAGCTGCTATTTGGACTGTTACCAACTTGCTGCTGGGATGCAACACAGTGCAACACGGTCTTTCCTCCACAGTCACCAATGCAGATTTCCCAAAGAATCATGCTAATGGGAAATGTTCACTGACCACCTCCTCCACGATATTTATATTGAGCTTTATACAGTGCTTTAATACCTGTCAGCTGCTTAACGAGACTTTGTTCAGGAAGCCTGTGTCTGTGTAAACTTCAACTACAGTATTAGAGAGAGTATTTTTGATGCCAGATTGGTGATTCAGAAAGTCTGGGGAAGTGTTTTAGTCTGAGAGCAGCACTGCAATCAGTAAGGACGTAAAACCAGAAATAAATATTCATTTTTTTTTAAGATGACACGTGTGTCTGCATTTGCTCTGAGTTTATAAACCGCTTACAAACCCTGAGGACATATATGACTGCCCTCTCCTGGCAGATGATGGAGTTGCTAGTGCATGCATTCTTCCAACCAGAGGAACATTACACCTACGGAAATTACACTTTTTGCCATTTTAGAGTCACACCATGTATATTATATTTATATAAATCACGTGTTTGATCTATATCCTATGTATATAACACACAAATATAATCTATATGCTATGTATTTAACATACAAATGCATACATATATATGACCCAAAGGCACATATACCTGAATTTTCTGCAACTCTTAAGTGCATGGCTGTAATTGATTTGCCTCTTCTTCATGGAGTAGCTTATAAACACATCTACTCTTTTTTTTTTCCCAGCTACCAATATTATCATCTTACTACATTTGCTGAAAAGGATTTTAGTAACCAGTGCAGGCATACCTATCTGTAAGCTACATTCCCTCTCTCACCTATACATTAATTATGGTGGTGAATCCATTGAGTTTAAATTAAGGGTTACACATAGATTTCTCATGTTTTTGCAAATTAACACCTACTTTTTTTTAGCCATTCTATCATAAAGCATAAATAGAATTTGACCATTTATGAAGAATTAAGTAATTAATACAGGGTGTTTTAACAAACATAAGAGTAATGTTTTTATAAATTCTAATTGAGTGGAGAAAATCATAATACTTTCGGTCTAATTTCATATTTAAAGTGTTCCTTATAGCCAGATGGTAAGAGATCGCCACGAACAGTGAAGTCTCATACTGACATTAATAGGTGTTATTGTTTCTCATAGGTAGGAGCTTTTCTTCTGGGCAACTCCAAAAGCTCTCATCTGAAAATTTCATTTACCAATGCAGATTTCAAATACAACCCGTAGCACATAGATAAATCTTCGCTGAAGTTGCTGCCTGGGCTGCACAGACCTTGCCCAGAAGAGATTAAATGGGGGCTGGTACAGCTGGGGTGGGTGAACTGCAGGCTCAGTCTCCTGCTTGACAGTGACCAATGCTGCACTGACCCACGTTACTGCCACTGTGCCGTGCATTACAGTGCAGAGGAATAGACGTAGCAGCTACCCACTGTAAAACGGGACTGGTACCATGTGCCAGAGGAGCGGGATAAAGGCTGAGGTATAGCATCTCACAGCAGCACACCTCACTTACTCACAGCCATGGAGCAGAAAGGTCAGGTTTATACCTCAGATCAAAATGTCTGACCTAGTTCTGATTACCCTATGAAAATATCTGCCATCGCTAATTAGTCTCCAGTGTGGTAAAGAGGATGTGTACTTAATCATTTAAGAAGATCATTAGGTTTGCCCCATATTCAGTACTACGTTTGCTGAGGTCTTTATGTGCATGCAAGTGTCTTACAACACCTCCTGCAAACAGGTTGGCAGATTTCAGTAACACCAGGGGAAAAAAAATAATCAAATTCATTATCCCTCCTTTACGCTGGTATTACTTCATTAATTTTAACAGCCTCTCTTGACATATGCATGTATAAAGGAATTCCAGACACCTGCTTTGCTATTTCTGGAAGCTGACTTCAATCCAGAAAGGTCAGAAAAGCACCTGTGGGTTTATTTAAATGTTCTTTTTTTTTACCCTTCCAAAATTATTTTACAATAATTAATGTTGTAATTTTACTGAAGAAAGAACCTAAAGCAGACGGATTAGATTTAACGCCAAAGGAGCAGCATATTTTAAAATTCATACTAAAAAGTATTGAATTCAGTGACAGTTATGGGCCTGTATGTGTCTGGTTTAAAAAAAAAATGGTGTTGGTACTACAGGTACTACCACAAGGACAAATTCACTAGAAGAGGCAAGGATGAGCTGCAGTGCTGTCATCATTCATTCCCCGTTGGGGAGGTGGGAGTGCTGCAGTTGATGGGATAGGAGAGCAGATGCAGCCCTTGCCTTGCATTCATCCACACTATGGCTGTGCTAGGAAAACCCCTTGGTGGGGGCTGATGGTGTGAATATTAGAGGGCTGGGAAGGGGCAGGTCACCATGACCATGCTCCAAGAGCCTGATGGCTGTGTTACAGAGTCATCCTCACAGAAAAAAAACCCAACAACTCTCAACTGTGTGAACATGTTCTAAGTAGAATACTTTAAGCAAAAGAGCCTGTGTGACTGTGTCAGCTCATGTGGTCACATCAGGGATGGTTGGTCAAGGTAATGTGAGCAATCACCATAGTCACACATGCTGATGTCCAGCTTTTCGTTCTCCAGGTCCCGGAAGACTGAAAAAAATCCCATGCCCTACCTCATGAAAAAGCCAGCACCAAGTCTCCTGCCAAGGAGATGCAGATGGTCACCAAACAACAGCATTCTACTGCGGGTGCGAGGAGCTACTCTGCAAGGAGATGCTGGAGTGAAATGGGGCATTTGCCTTTTTTGGGACAATGTCACTGGAATCAGCAGGGGAAAAAAGGGAACAACAGGTGTAAATGCACAGAAAGAGCAAACCATGAGAGGAGACAGATGTAAGCTCCATTAGCTCATTAAGTGTGGAGATGTTGGCCTGCTGGGAAATTATTGTCCATTTTATGTCTTGATATTGGAAAGAAATTAACTAAAAGAACCAAGGCAGTAACAGCACTTGAGCTACTTAATTATGCCTTTTAAAGTTGTCTTTGAAGCCACAAAGAGAAGGATAAGTGAAACGCTCTATGAAGGTCCTTATTAGTCATTCCCTTCTCTGATGGCAATAATAATTACACCATCCTACATTGGAAGGCATGTTCCCAGTGAATTCCCATACTCCTTGACATTTCCAGCAAGGCAGGGTGAGATAATGATGTGGGTAATTAGAGCTCTCGTTGCAGCCACTGAGGTCAGCCATGAATGCGTCCCCCCGCCGCCCCCGGCAGAGCATCCCAGTCTCACCTTCAGAGGTGCAGGCCAGATTGAGGGAAAATCCAGCTCATGTGGTTTGACTCCTGCTCCTCTCTATGTAGACTCCAAGGGAATTTCCTTCCTTATTGCTGGCTGCAGGCAGAATGATAGGTGAGACCTTTGTTAGATTTTAACCACTAGAAAACATCATTATCATCCTTCAAGTTTTCTCCCTCCATAATAGGCTGCATGACGTACAACTCAGTCCACAATTACTTGATTACCGAATATCCATTAAACTTTGAAACCTATCTACTAATGGCCCATGACAAAAAAGACCCGTAAAAAGGCAGTGGTGTCTCAGCAGCCCTTTTGAGACATTTGATACCTCATCTGGTATTTGGCAAATCAACACTGCAGGAAAACTGCATCCCGTGAGCACCTGTATGTGTGGCAGCAGCCCTGGCAAGGCAGCACACGGGCCACAGCAGATTGCAATGTGACTTTCCCTGGCAGTGGCAGCACATGACACAGGCATGAATAATGTAGGGATTCATTAATCATTTACAGAATTGCTGTCCTGTGGATTCATTGGTATTAAAGAATCACACTGTCTCTTTTGATCCCACTGAGAATTTGCTTTCTCTGCTCAGCAACGTCACACTGTCCGTAGGATGGAGAAGGTCTCATCAGAGAGACGGCAGAGGTTTTGCAGCCCACAGCCCAGCTATTTTGGCATCCCTGCCTTAGCTTGCAAATCACAGCATTGGTTCAAGTACAGACTGCCCATGAATTCAAACGGACGTTCCCTCTTCAAGTAACAGAAGGATATGGGAAAAGATATAAAAATAAACAAAACTCGCATTTAAAAATATGATTGTCCACAGCCTCTCAGTGCTCTGTCTCCTCAGCTAAACCCTCCTGACCGCATCCCCCAAGCACCTTGTCTTCCTCCCTCCACCCCCCCATCCTTCTTCTCCACCCGCAGAGTAGGGCAAGACTTCCCAGGCCCCACAGGACCCCCCAGCTCCATCTTATTCCTCCTTCCCGTTCTGCCCTGGGGACTAGACTGGCCTCCTGCAAATACTCGCAACTACCCCGCCTGCCTGCCCTGCCCGCGCTTCCTGCCCGCACTGCTCAGAGCTGCCCTGCCCGCATTCCCCGCCCACACTACTGTGAAAACAGCTCTGCCTGCACCGGCCAGTCCCGGCCACAGGAGGGGAACACTGCAGCACGCAGCAAGCCCTTTCCCCAGTTACTCTTTACGGAAAGCAGAGACGTTGCCGGAGGCCCTTCCCCGCGGTAGGGACACGGCACGAGGCTAGGGCTGCGCCAGTGGTGGCAGGGTCCGGTGTGGAGGGCATCCTCCACCCTCCCTCCCCGATAGCACACCGGTAACGATCCTCACAGCTCAATCGTGTAAAAGATTTGAATAAACGCAGGCAACCCACCACTATTATTCCGAGCAAGAGGAGTGTGTATAATCAGATCAGCGGTGGGTGTCATACATAGCACGAGACCATGAGCCGGTTAAATGTTTCAGATGCCCAAACATGCCACAAATTCAGTCACGGTGTGTTAGTGATAATGCGTGCAACATCGGGGAAAGGAAAATGTGCTGCGATATAAGCGCTCCTGGAGCATTTATCTAGCTAAAACCCTTCTCCACAGTATCTAAAAAAATGTTCCCTCATTAGTGTAAATAAAGCTGTTTGTTTGTCCTTTTCTTTGGTAGCCATTTCTAGATACTTTCTTTCTATCTCAGTTTTCCATCCATAGCTGAAGCACAGGCATAGTGTCTGCTCTGCGTACTGCCTGGCCTACATGTATCTTTCAGTAGCCTAAACAAAGACTGGGAACCACTGCTTCAAAGCAAATATTGCCTGGATTTGAAGCTTGCTGAAGTCAACAGGGCTCCCACTGGGGTTTTTAATCAGGCCTATCATTAATTCCCTAATGAAGTTATCTATTTATCTTTATTAGATGGACTCTCCAGTGAATTGATTTAATCTAGATGACTTCTCCTCCATGACAGATTTTCAGAGCCCCATACAATCCTGCCTCTGCAAGGAGCCCAGCCTGCCCTTTGCCAAGCGTGCTCTGCTTCCCAAGGAGCTAATCAGCTGGCCCATCTCCTCTCAATCAATAAGCATTTATTCTAATTGAAACCAGCGTCAACTGGATACCAACCAGGAATGTGAAATGCTTTATAAATAATATGAATGAGCTGGATTCTGAGAGCAGGCAGTGGCAGGACTGTCAATGGGAGCGCTAACGGGGAAGGGGGGCAGAGGTGGAGACGCGGGGCGGGGGGGGGGGCGCGGACGACACGGACATGCCACCCAGCACTCTGTCACTCTCCCAATTTACGGCTCTCAGCAGGGAGCTCCCTGTCTCACTTTGATGATGAATTAATTTCCTCTGACGGATCAACCCCCCAGTACCTCATTGCAACACCTTGCAGAATGCATTGCCTAACGAGAATTGCTCATTAGCATATAAATCATGATGTATTTCTTTTTGGCACCCTAGGCAAAACAATGGGCTGAGTGCTCCCCCTTGTCAAGGTTTTCCCTGGAGGGAGAACTTTCATTGATTGCTAAATGGGAGGTGGAAAGACTGAAACCATTTAATTGTGTGACTCCTCTCACGTGCTATTGCATAGGCTTTAAGTAAGCGTATGACTCCCCCAGTGTGTATGCTGTCTTCATATTTTATTGCAGGATAAGGTGTAATTCTTCTCTATCATAACCAGTTACAATAGTACATGTTCAAGTATTAAGTCTTCTGGACGCCCCACCTGCAATGGGGATAATGCCTAAATTAACAGAGAAGGTTAAATTAATTTAGACCAGAAATCTGTTTTGTTTGTCCAATCGTTTGTAGATGGATCTGTTTTCTCCGTGCCATGGGGATATACCCAAGCTGTATGGATACAAAGTGGCTCAGAGTTAAGAACTGAGCAGCCAGCACTAGCACTGCTCTGTGCTGAAGTTAATAAACATTTTTCATAGCCAGCTTGGGAAACACCAGCAAAAATACCTATAGGCATTTAATGTTTTATATCTAGCTCTGCTACAAACTCAGTGGGTGATAGCAGGTGGCTGCCTCAGCTTTTCTACCTGGATAGATGAATTTGGATCATTTGAACTACTACATTTTCATTTCTTGTATTTCACTCACCATAGCAATTAAAGGAAGTGCCCCAAAGTCCTTTTGGTTGAACTATGGAGCAACTCTTTTCATATAGGTATGTCATGGGCTAATAGCAATGTGGCAGCTATATCTGCCAAATCTGACTTGACAATAAGGATAGGAAGCATCAGATTGTCCACTGAATCAGATGAGGCTTATCTTGGTGAGAGATACACACTGTAGTTCCACCTCAGGCCTTAGTAACATGGCCATGCAATGGACTATGCTGGCACCACCCTCAGCAGCAGAAGGAAGGAACTGTTGAGCACTAGGAGCCTGCAGTGCAGCTCCCTTGGATCATCCCCTTCCTCATCTGGAGCTGCACCACAGAGACAGCATTTGGGAGCCAGCAAACCCAGCATCAGTACCTGAAGAAGTAATGAGCACTATGAATTAGTCCTTTTCGATGAACGGCAAGGAACTCTGTCTTTTTTTGGTAAAAAAGACTCAACCTATCCTAGATGGTCCTCCGACTTCCACATCAGTGACACAGCCCTCATAATATGTCCTTCCCAGCATTTGCAGGGAAGCCTGTTCCTGCAGCCTCTGCAATTCCCTAGCATATCTGGTCAGTGAATCGAACTTCCATATGGTGCTTTTGGCACGAGGAGCCTGTCTGGAGAACATGACAGATGGTCTTTGAGGGACAAAATGTGGTTGCTTCCTACAATAACCCATTCCAACAGTGCAGCACAAAGTCTGCAAGTGTCCACATCGCATTTCTGTGCATGCATTTTTTACTGGAGCTGCTGTGGTCTCAGGGAAGCTGCAGAGAGGGATGTCACATACGCAAAATATTCACCTAGCCCAGCACTCAAGGCCAAGAAGAGAAGCATTTCCAAGAATCCAACCAGCCTGCGGTGGATCTATGACAGCATTCCCACCACATCCTTAGAGCTGGCAATATACCACACTCTGAGCTCAGGTAGCTCAACTTCTCCCCGAAGTATTGCTAGTACTGCCCGGTTGCTGCCTCTCCTGCCTCCCCTCATCCCTAGCTCCTGCTCCACGGTAGTTCTCCTTCCACAGGCTTCCTCCTGCGCCACCCTACCTATGCTCCTCAGATAGAGGATAAATGCAGTTAAATCGGCACGGGTACTGTCTTTTATTCTCCCACTTTTTCCAGGTAACTTTCTGATTTTACACTAAAATTCATTGAGAATTTATTTTCTGCCAGTTTTAACAGAAAAAATAACATTTTCACTAGTGCATATTTCCCTTTTTGCTGTCCTACTTTCTGTCAACGCTATGCAGCACCTTATGTTGCCTGCCTTTACATTAAACACTAAATGCAGCCTCTGAAGTTAGACACAGACAAACCAGTCAGTCCTCCATTCCTAAACCTTCTGTTTACCATCCATTTTCTCCCTTACACAGGATTTAAAGCAGGGATAATTTTTTTTCTTGGTTCCTGTTTACATTAGCATGATTAGTGTCAGTTTAATTAAATCAGCTTAAAATCACTTCATAGCAGGCACTGTTTTCCTTGTGTAGACAACAGCAGAGGACGGAGTCAGTGTAGCTCCATCCAGCTCTGCCACGGTGGGGCTGAGCCAGCTGGGCAAGGAGGGAAGCTCCCAGTGACGCAGCTCAAGGTGATCACCTCTGCCAGGAGAGCATGGAAATCCAGTAAGTCTTGGAAGTTATCCCAAAAGGTGTCCTTTGTAAACATGAAGGAAACGTTATAATTTTTCATCACCACTGAAGGGAATCCTGGTGTCCTCAATGCAAGATAGGCTGTGAAGCAGGGCATGCAAGGCAAGTTCTTCCTAAATCCCAGTGCCTTTTCCTCTTATAAGCATCACCATCACTCATTTCTTCCATTTGCGCTATATTCCGAGAGCTATTTTCGGTTTTACAACTTTTTTGAGGTACTGTTTGCTGACCAGCCAGGTCCACAGCTGTCCTGACACCACCTGGTGATCTGGTCCTCCTTTATTTTCTTCTTCTTTTGTTTTTCAGAAAATACTAGAAAGACCTGGAGTCCTGCCTATTTAAACTGCTGAATATTTCCTTCACAATTTTTAGCTGTGGGCTTGAGTCATGGCAGTGGTTTCTCTTCTACTGACTCAGATGAGGGGAAAAAATCATCTCTGGTAGACGGCTGGGTGATCAAAATTATTTATACCCTTCATGCATTTATTTATCCCTTTAAAATGTACGGTTTGTCACACAGACCCAATATGTGAATGTCTTGAGAAGAAATTAAATTCATTGTGAGTGACTTCGAGCATGCCAGTTCTCTGGGGAGCCTTAGCCACCCTTATCCATGGGACCAGCTTTTGGAAAAAGCCTCATGGTGCCAAAGATGCCCACCAGCTCAGCTGATCTAGTCCAGGGCCACATGGAGGACAGTGTTTGACAGCCCCTTCCCCAACAGTCAACACCTTAGCCTGACAGAGCCCCTGCGCAGCAGGGGAAGCTGAGGAAGAGCATCTCTGCCTTTGCTGCTGTTGTGGGAGAATAGGTTGTTGCCATCAGTAACCAGATGATGAGTCAATACAGAAAAGATGCATGCAACCTCTCACAGTTAGGGTCATGCAAAATATTTAGCACTTCCATCATGCTGCCATTCTTCACTGTACTTTCAAAATACAAGTTAATGTGTCTGCAGAATCCCTTCGTGTAGTATTATATCTAGTGATTTGGGGCTTTCTGAAGCTGAGAGCTTTATTAGTAGTCACTTGAACATCATAAGCTGGGGTTACCCAATACTTAAGCGTCCCTACCCGGGTGTTTCAGCTGGTTTGCTTTCCCAGTCCCTCCTGCATGCCTGGTTGCTGGCACTGATGCTTATCTGACCATGGGGTAAGACAGCTCAGGAGACTAAACTGTCAGAAAACTGACCTGGCAAAAAAAGAGAATTGCTTTCTGCTAGGTAAGCTCCTGTGATGGCTCATTGCAGAGTCAGGGAGATGGGAGTGCCCATCAGGGTGTAGAGGAGGTATCTTCATTTGGGGAGAGATTGGCTGTACCAGCACTTTCTGAGATCATCTTAAAATGATGTGGCGGAGCAGGCTCTGTGCCTTATGATATAAAGGGACAGCTAGATACAGGAGTCTAGGCATTGTGATGAAATGGAGTATCACATGTTAAAATTTGAGGCTGTCCCTGAAATACCTTGTAGAAAAGACTTTGCAAGTGCACTTGTGTTGTTCACATTGTGTTTGCCAATAGGTTGTCTGGGGAGGTTGTGAAGTTTCTCTGCTTGGGGATATTAAAAAAAAATATAGATATGATCTTGTGCAACTGGCTGTAGATGGCCTTGGTTGAGCACGATGACCTCCAGAGCTCACTTCCAAGCTCAGCCATCCTGTGATTCTGGGTTGAAGTCCCATTAAATATAGCTCAGAAGCAGCAGTAAGCACAGCAGCTTCAGGATGGAAGGCCCCAGCCACCACGGTGGAGAGCCAGAGTGCAATTTCTTAATTAAGGTGAGTCAGCCTCAGTTTGCACTGGTGATGGATGAAAAAGAGGGTTTTGTGGAGCTCCCTGCTTCTCAGCCACGTTCTCAGTGCCTCCCTACATCCTGACCACACTCGTGCAACCACATAAGGGAGATTCCCTAACTTAACAATAATACGTTTCTCAAGTTAGTTTCTGGCACTCCAATGCCTGTTGATCTGTATGGCTATGAAGCGGCCCTGCTGTAGGGGATGGTGCAAAGGAACCGTTGGGAAAGCTTTTCCAGAAATACAGATTCACATTTGCTGTAGTAGTGGAGTACGAAACTACACGGCCAATGTGCCCTAAGCCACCCCTGCTGCAGCTCTGCCCTTCCTCCTGTCCTTTCCATGCCCTCCTGCCTCTTCTGCAGCCTTTCTTTGCTAATATATGCTAACTATTCAGCAACTGCTGCTGTCCACTGGCACTTATCTAGCCAGCATTTTCTTGCTAACCTCACATAATTATTTTGATTTCTTTGTTTGGAAAGTTTTCTACCATTTCAGTGGGTGAAATCAGTTTTCCAGGTAGCAGGAGCTCAAGGTACCTGGCAGAAGCACAGAGACAAGGGCAGGGAAGGAGATCATGAGATCCTTTGGCAATGGTGAGGTGCTGCTTTGGCTTGGCAGAACCAGAATCAGACACTCTTGTTTGTTCTCCCTCTCCGATTAATTATTTGTGGTTTTTCCTGCACTTTACTGACAAAAATGGAGGTTTTTAAAAAGGTATGTGAACTCCACTTGTAAATGTGATCACATATATATTTTCTTTTTACTAGCCATTGAGCCAATCCATTTAACAGCTCACTAGCCCAAAAGGAAAGCTATTATATGGTTGAAGCATGGATAAATAGTGAGTTGATAATGCGGTTGAGATGCAAATCTGCAGATAACGTTTGACTTCAGGGGAGCTGGTTGTGGGAAAGAGGCTTTCAGAAGTCCTAACACCCTGCTGCAGGGTATCTCAGGAGCAACCCTGGAGCAGCAGAGAGAAGAGCCAGCAGGCTGACAGGCAGCTCCCATCGCAGTCCTCATGTTTAAATGCAAACAAATGCTGAGAACAGAAAACAGAGAATTATTGATATATATATTCCTGCCATTTTCTGCACATGATTAATCCTCTTTTCTTCTACCAGAGAATATATTAGTGAAAGCAGACCTGTAATACAGAGGCATCTGGCTGAGACTAGAAAGAGCACTATGCTTATGCATTATTAATGCTTTAGAATAAACAGAATTCCATTGCCTGACTGTATATATTGGATTAGTATGGAATGGACTTTATAGGATAATTAGCACTGATAACTGGCCCATTTTGCTTATCTTTTGCAATACAACATTCTCCAAGGTGAGGCGTGTTTATTTTGTCAAAGAGTGAAAGAGATTTTGTTTTGAAATAGTTTTCATGAGCAGTTAGTGCTCAATGCTACTTTATTCTTAACAGACAGAATGTGATTTGGGAAGTAGCACAGGGGAAGCATAATAGGAAAATGCAAATCTCCACCTTACCATATCTGTTATCATAAACTGGGTCTTTAGGGATCCTTGGAAGAGCAGCAGTGCTGCAGTCTTGCCAGTCAAACAGGAAACATCTGAGGGGCACACAAAATTGTAGTGGGGATTCCTAAGCCAAAGCTTTGGCACAGACGAGCTGCATTTCCTTAACTGGTCTATGTCTTGACGAATAAAATACGACATAAGAAGGCTGAAAACCCAAAGCTGGTGCAGTAGAGCAGGGGGCCATGGGGGCTGCCCAGATATGAGACATAATAATTAGGTAAATCTGCCAACTTTGTTTTCCATTGATTTATCCATTGGAAGATGGTTAAACCAGCAAGAACCTGGAGGAGGCCCTACTCTCGAGAAGACAAAGCTACCATCATTCATGTGCTGCTCCTTTTCAAAGAATGAAGTGACTCCATAAGAATCTAGCTCATAAATCAGAGGGGCGAGGAGACAGCCTGGCTCCACTCTCCCTGGTCTCTAACATGAAGACTTTGACTTAGCAGAAGGGTACAGTCACATTTCCAGCAGCACATCAGCCATATCTCTTAGCTTACGCAGATGACTATTGACACCAGACTCCTTTAGTAGGATTCATTTCACATGTCTGTGTCTGAAATGGTCACCCTGGGCTGTTTCTATAGTCAATAGATGCTCTGAGGATGTAATTCATCCCATGCAGGAGTAGATATTTAATAGAGGGCAAATGTATTCCCCCAAAAAGGGCCTGTTTCTCTCTATTGATGACAAAGAGAACCGAGGCTCCTGCTTCTGCTCTAGCTACCCACAAAATGCTGGGAGAGACCTTGCACCTTTGACTGAGGTGGCTGTGCACAACATCTCCCATATGCCAGTGGCTTGGCACTGCTGCAGTAGGGGGCCAGAGCCATGGGGTCACAGAGAACTGCAGCTCCATAGCATAGGTGCCAGCGCCCCAGGGCATGGTGTGGTGGAACCCCCCCCACCTTTGCCCCTCAAAAAGCAGGCTTGTGGGAGCCCCGTGGTGGAGCCAGGGCACACGTGGTGCCTTGGGACAGGGTGTTTCTTCAAGGAACCTGCTGTCTGTCTGGGTGGCACAGGTAGTCAGTGCATATCTGAGTCATCTTGAAATCACAGCTGGGGCTCTGCTGAAGCAATAGGAGGACATGCATGAAAGACAATTTCTTGACTAGGTTACAGCAAGATGTAACCTTCCAGCACAAATAACTACCTGGCCAGCTTAAGAAACAGCCTTCTCTGGAGATGACGGAAGCACAGCACTGATCTGCCATACACAGCACTTTGAGGCAGCACAGAGCTACTGTGCTCATCCAAGGGATGTGCAGGTGTGCAGTGATTCCAGCTGGGCTGTGGACAGGCTGAGGTGTATGTGCAAACACTGGCTCACTCCCAGGACTGTATGGGATAGCTGTGCCATGCTTCATTGTGGAGCTAAAAAAATGACCAAATCTTTGTCTTTTGGAAAGCCTTGCCTTTCTGGAAAGCTATGAAACAAAAGTAAAACAAGTTACTCAGAAGCCTGCCACTTTTCAAGTCCCCAGGCACAGTGCAGCTTGACAGTGGCTTCTAGGCAGAGCCAAGCAATCGCATCCACCATGCTGAGCCCAGGCATAGGGGAGAGGCTCGGGGGAAGGCTCATGACCCAGCCATTGCTGCAGAAGACATTAAGGCAAAAACTCAGAGTGCGAGATTCACACCCAGCGTGTGAGACTTGACAGGTCTGTCACTTTGCAGAGCCAGGCTCTGTGCCCTGGCAAATATAGATGACAAAAGGATGGACACTGCCAGACTGTTTGGTCTTGCTGTTACTGCAACGGCAATGACACTCAGCTTGAAACTCAGCAGCTCTGGAAGAGGCTCTCCCTCGAATGCATGAGACCATCTGGGTTTCCCAATCATGTTTCTTGTTCCAAAGAAAAGAAGAAGCCTTAGAGATCCTGTTTTCACAACACATTTTTAAACAAGTTAACACCTCTCTGGTCAGGACAATCTGAATATTCAGGCCACCCTTCTGAAGTGTGTGACTCCCCCTCTCACCTGGTCCTACCTACCTCCTTCCACCCTTCAGAGCCCTCTTTTTCTCAGAGGGAGGAAGAAAAGCAGTTTGCCTTCACAAATAGCTTGCTATGAAAATGATGAATTCAAGAGCACAGGGAGCTTGTGGTTGAAAAGAAACCGTCTGATCAGCAGAACTCTTCTCCCTCAGCTTGTAAGGGCAGATTCAGTCTCAAGGCTGAGCTGCCATGTGGTTATGAAATAGAAGCAGGCCTTGTAAGAACTGTTCTAACTTTCTTCAGTTGTCTGCGCATCTTTAATCATGTTCACCACTTAAAAAGCAGCGGAGCTGGCAGCTGATAATTAGGCTGAGCCTGCAGCAGCATGGCCAGTGGCCAGATCACATGGCTCCTTTCATCTGCATATTTATGCATTTAAAGGAGAGGAAAACTTTCATAACATTTTAATAACTATGTTCTTCTGAATCCATAAATCCAGTCCTCCAGGCTTAGCCTACACTCTCTTTCTGATCTTACATAAATGGAAGAGGGTGGAATGTCTCATTTGTTCTCCCCATTCTTTTCCTGTGTGCGAACGTGCAAAGCTCATCCTCTCAAGTTCAGGGTCCTCCAGAGGATGGGAGGGTCAGGCAAGGTAAAATTGCACATCTAAGGATGTAAATACAACTTTGATTTGGTTCCTGGCATGGGAACAATTCCCTTTTCCCAAGATAGCTCATCTACACACTGGCAGGACTGAAGCTTCTTTGCTAAACAATGACTCCAAACAAAGAATCTGTGATATCTGTATTTAAAACAGGAGTCACAGTGCACACTGGCCATTGCACTTCCTAGCAAATCACTGTCAGAAACAGCCCGGGATGGCAATACTTCAGATCGTGGTCTGAAAGATGTCAAAACGTAGGGAGCTGGTCCCAGCCTTGGTCTGTCACTGCTGGAGCTCTGTCTCCACGCACACTGACAGAGACAGCAATGATGGGCAGACTCCCTTCATGCAGTGCCTCCAACCTCCTCCCGCAGGCAGACACAGTCTAGCAGTGTCCAGCTGCTGTCACCCTGCTGCATAGCTCTGTACTAGCCACTGGCCACTGCCCCAGCCACTGCCTTATCTCCTGGTGGGGCAGTGTCAGGGTGATGCGGTGAGGGGCTGTGACAAGGTGGATGCCATCTCCATCTCCTCTGTCTACAGGTGGCAGCTCCCCTGACAGCTTTGGTGACATCCTGCAGGATCCTTTGCAGTGAAGCTTTGCAGACCACCCTCTCTCTCCTGGCGGCATTGCCCACCATGTGCACATAGGCTTTTCCATTAGTGCTGAATGACAGCTGCTATCAGCAGAGAAAGAGAGAACGTGAGGATGAAGGACTAATCTTTGTGCTCCTGTGTTATCTCAGTAAGATGAAAACTGTTAAATAACACAACACGTCACTGATTTCTTTCAAAGATGAAGCACTCAGTTAAAATAAAATAAAAACTATTTAATGAGATGCAGTTCTTAAACACCATTGCTTTCTTTTTTAAAGTAAAATTAGTTTTTCTGTCCTGGAAGATTCCCTGGGTGAAGCAAAGAATATTTGGCTGATTTATAAGGGTCTCATTAGAATCTTTAATTGTTGTTACCATACAGCAAGTGAACAAACAAGCCAATTGCCATGATTAGGCAATTTCCAGAGCACTTCTTGAATTGGCCTTTAGCTGTGCTGATAAAACTTCAGATTTGATGCTGTAGAAGTGAATTTAGGCTGGTGCAGATGCTTTGTTTCAGAGGTAATGTTAATAATCATCATCATGTAACAATAGTTTCGCTCGACAAGGTACAATAGTCACACCCTGAAAAATGCAAACCATGGCATTAATTTCACTGTGAGGGACCATGAATTGTTTCTTGTGTATTTAAAGTATCAGAAGAAACAAACAAGAATGAAATTCGTTAGGAGTGGGACTCCCTTGCCATGAATGAGGAACAACACTGGAGATGTAGCAGCGATGCTGAAATATTTCTTGGCATTTTCCTTCTGAGGTCTGAGAAAACTTGCTTTGCACTCTATTGTCCCCAAGACACTCATAAACCACCTCTCTGGCTACCCAATGTGATGATTAACTTGTGTTCCCAGGTTTCATTATCAAGCTTTTAATCTAAGCCTGAACTCTCTGATCTGTCATCTGAAGCAGCAAGGGAATCTGCAGTGGGTTTTTTCCCAACAGAGAAAAACATTCATTTGCTAAAGACATTATGTGGGAGGTATAACTTAAAGATATGAGAATTTGGAAATTTGGGTGTTTATTTTGTAGCTTTGGGGGGTGGCTGATGTTTTGCTTTGTTTTCAAGTTGGATCTTACATTTTTCAGTATTGCAAGTAGGGCAACAGATTTCAGCCAAAAAAGTTCACCAGAGACTTCCATTGATTTTCGTGGGGTTTGAGAGTGAACACTGATAAACATAATACAATGTAGGTATTTGCCTTTTCTAGAGCCTTGTCTAGACTTGGATTAGTAAGGTGGGGTGCACCATGTGAATGACACAGTATGGTTAAGGTATTGTGGTTTTAATGCACAGCTTTAAACGTGGTTGGTTGCAGGCAGTTATTATTACTTTGTATTTAGCACTTGATAATCTAGAAATCATTGATGGCAAATGAAAAGAGAAAGAGACAGGCTTATGTTGTGGTTATGCCTTTCAGATGTGGCTTCTTACTACACACAAGGCTACTTCACCTTTGACAGTATGGAAATTGTGGCTCCCCAGCCATGCCACCACCTCTGTGTTGGCTGTGAAGGACAGAGGCTGTGGGGCGGTGCATGAATATTGAAGGGATGTGTCTACACGACTTGGTGGGCTGGGATGGCACATGGAAAGTGAGGGGTCACATATAGATTTGGAGGTGGAGGGCATAGTGGTTATGGTAGTTGGGAGTAAATGAAGATAAGGCATTTGTGGGAGTGGATGCAGTGCAGGGACATATCTTGGTGCCCAGAAAGGCCAAGTATATCTGTCTTTAAAAGCCATAAGCATCTCCATCTCCTCCAAAGCTATGCACAGAAGTCTTCTCTACCAGTAAACCCAGCATTCTTGCCATCTGTGTTGGCCAGTCAGGATGGCTGAAGGTCCAAAGACTCCACAGCATAAACCATTGACTGGAGATCTCACACAAAGCCAGGAGCTGAATTTCAAGCAGAGGACTATCTGGCTATCACCCCTCTTTGCTGCACCTGAACCCATTTGGTGTAATCTGATACATTTTTCTATTAGCCAAAAACTATCTTTCAGGACAAATCCACCATCCCGGACTAAGTACATGCTACAGGGGAGGCAAAAGAACTCAGGGTTGTTGTCCAATATTAAAATTCTCTTCTGTGCATTTTCCTTTACCACCATCATCTCCACACTGTTGTCGGTGGTACTTTGGTACACTGAGACAATGGAATCAAGAGGAAGATTGCTGTTAGTGCTATAGTTGGAAGGGAAGATTCACTCTGAAGACCTACCAAGCCATCATGATGGGCTATTCTGGAATCTGGAGTTACACTTCACCAATTCTTCAAACTGGACCCCAAAACAGGTGCTTCATCTCAGTAGGACCAAAGTGCTGTCTGACTTCTAGCCGTGAAGATCAGTGCTTGGTACATGAATTTATAGGAGACCTTACAGAAATTCATGTTAATCCAACTATGCAATCTGGGGCTACAGCTGTTTTCTGTTCTTATCAAATGCTCCAAACCAGCTTGAAAGTTCATCTATTTGAATGCTGCTTAAAGCATCACCGAAGTTTATAAAATATGCCATGTAAGAATTTGTTACAATGCGGGTCATGAAACCCTGGAACACATTGCCCAGAGAGGTGGTAGATGTCCCAACCTTGGAAACGTTCCCTTGAGTTTTGGTCAAGTTGGATGGGGCTGTGAGCAAGCGGATCTAATTGAAGATGTCCCTGCTTATTTCAGGGGCATTGAGCTAGATGACCTTTAAAGGTCCCTTCCAACCCAAAGTATTCTATGATTCTATGAATACAGGTATGACTTCCATTGTTATTTGAACCTTGTGTGATGCACCTGGAGCTGCTTTTTCTTTCCTAGGCTGTGTCCCCCTTGCTCTGTTCCTCAGTTTGTTGGGAAGTCACCAGCCATGTAAATGCCTGCGCAAACACACTGAACATGAGTCATGCTGCATGTGTTGCTATTTTTTAAACTGTGGTTTATATCTGTGGAGTACATGGTATTATCCTTCATGGGTATGTCTTTATCTCTGTTATTACAATATGGAATTAATTAAGAATATTAAAGTTTGTGTTTAAAAAAAATATATTCCTTACTTTCATCTATGGAGTCCACATTTTCAAATCCATTCTCTCCCAATGGCAGCATCCTTTGGGAAGATATGATGGACACATTTGGGTAAATGTTATTCCTCCAACACACATGGTTTCTGTTGCAATCAGTCCCCTGCTGTTTCCTTCCAAGCACTTTCTTCTGTTACATATTCCACAATGGTGGCTGAAATACTGATCAGTGATAGCAGAAACAAATTGACTCCAGCAACTGCGAGTTTTAAGGGCAACAAATGTTTTTATCTGGCTTTCGCACATACTGTAGTTACTGGAAAACAGTTTTTAGGCGTGCACTGCAATTTTCACTGGCATTGAAAGTCTAAAGTTGCTTGAGGCAGTTGTACATTAATAAAAGGGTAGAATGAATAAAGACTGATCGAGTGAGATGAGACATAAAGATAGTGAACTATGAAACAGCCACATGGGCACAAAAGCTGTACAGACACTGCTTTCTCCTGTAACCTCTCATACAGGCTGTGAGCAGCCTGGGTGCTCCATGCAGACCTGGCGCAGAAGCTGTATGTGAGCCACTCATGAGCTGCCTGCAGCTTGGGGGTCACAAGTTGCTCACTGCAGGCTAGCAGAGAATTGATTCTATATGCTTTTAGACTGACACAGCCACTGGAAAAGGCTTCTTAGCAAATGATAACAGCAAGAAGCTGTGAAAAAGCAAGGTGAGAGCTATTTTTTTCCAGTGCCTGTGTTTCCTCAAACGCTTGTCAAACTATAGCTCAAGGTGCAGTGGGGTGATGGAACATTTTCCCTTACCCAGCATTCACTGAGAATCATTGGGCTGCAGTGGGATGTCACCCCAAATCAGACCGAAGCTGGCATGTCCAACAGGTGTTACGTGCCACGTGGAACTGCACATAGGTATGAGGAGAATTGGTGCCTACCTTTTTACCAGCATATTTACAGCATCTTCTAAGCCTCTAGCACAGGCACAGAATTGGACATGAATATATGCTTCTGCCCTAGCAACTTGTCTGTGCTAGCGTAATGAATGTACTCACCGCGTCCAGGCTCTATGAATGCACCTACTTATTTGCAGGTGGTGAAATAAATGTCTTAAACATCCTACAAAAGCCACTTGCTGTGGCATCAACAGATCAAGCATTAGGATTCTTTGATGCTTGGCTTCCCTTTTTATTTACTTTTTATTATTATTTGTTTAGGGCTGTGTGTTCAAAACTTTCAAGGCAGGATGATATGGTCTATGCTCCCAGGCTCTAACTGCAGATTTGATGCTGGAACCTACATTTATGCAAATGACACTGCCATACCCTGCAGCATCTGCTGAGGGTCTGGACCTGACTGCCTGGCAGGCAATCACACAAGGAAAATTTAATGGAAAATCTGCAACATGAAAGGAGCATCATATGACTAAAATATACAATGTTTTTTTACCAGGAGAGATTTTTTTAAAATGGGAAGAACTTTCTAATACGAACTGGAATCATTTCAACTTTTGCATTTTCTTTTTGTTTCTTCCTCTCTGAAATGACCCCAGGTTGGCCCTTGCCCTTGCTTTGGGGAACGTATTTCCAATTTGTATCTTGGGAGGCTGAGAGATACGGAATAAACTCTCATTACCTCTTGCTAATGTAAAGGACCACACAGCAGATGCCTGAAGCCCTGCTCAGTGGGGTCAATGTGAAAACAATAGTGGATCCCTGGCAGGACCTTTCCTTCAACTTCCACTGGGCCTGCTGTAATGGAGAGAGCTCTGGGCCTGTCCATTTAAAAAGCCTTGCCTTCACAAAGCCTGCAGCAATGTGGCCTTCCCTAAGAAGATGCTTCTTGTTGTGCTAACTAGGAATTCTCATTAATAGATACCATTATCAGCGTCCTCCAGCCTCAGTGGAAGCAGCAGGGGTTATACTGCATGAGAAAGCCCCCATGTAATGGCACTGCTCTGGGTTAATAGAGTACTAACGACCCGAAAGGTGAACACCTGCAAAAGAAACAGGACCAGATCATGAAAAACACAGCACAATCCCAGGGAAGAGCTCAGACATCTTTAGTGTGGGGGCTTCCTGCTGCTACGGGGGCCCACATGGGAATAGCCACACCGTGGCAGGCTACAAGGGAGTCAGTGGCAATGTCCTGAGAGCCATCACTTCCACCCAGCAGCATGGGCTAAGAAGAAAACTCGATGTGGCATCACACAGCGGCTGCAGCATGGTTCTCCTGTACAGCTAGGAACCTTCCCTTTCAGGGGTTGAGGTCAGTAGTGATTTGGGCTTTTCCCAGCTGCGCTACAAGAAGAATAGTTACCGTACGGTCACTGCTTTCAGACACTGCCAGGAGTGGTACATTACACTGCCATCTCTTACAGTCTTAAATTATAGTAACTCCCATCTATTTTTCAGAGGCCACATTTTTAGTGAAGAGCAGATTCAAGAGGCTCTTGAAACCAGACTGTCTCTTCTACACCTGTAAGCCTGCAAGTGGAACCACAGAACATCCTCCAAGATGTAAGCGCTCAAGAGGTTCAGGTGCATTACACTGCAGAGGTCACTCACAGGTTGCCCTCAGTAGGTGAGCTGAAGGTGAGGAACACTTGCATTTGTTCATTTCTTTGCAGCAAAGACTCAGACAATTAAAAACTTCTCAGAGCATGCTTAGAATAAACATAGTCATCCTTTATCATACAGAGTAACGCCTTATACATAAATAATTTGAATGTCTCGCTCTTTCACGGAAAGTAACAGAGAAAAACCTTCAAGGTTGATACATGAGAAGCTGGCATTACAAATCACATAGGGTCAAAGCCAAATCCTGCATCCGAACATCCAGATATTTGGTTCCAGAGTTGTCCTATACGCTGCCTCTCTCCTCTGCCCTGGAAGAAACCAAATCAGGATCCTCCTTGGAAGACCAACCCCATCATCAACCTCTGGTGATGAATTTCCAACCCTGCAACCTCGGCCCCATGGCTGAAATCCAGTCCTTTACATTTGCAGTGGCATGAAATATTGGTTGGCAGCTGCAGAAGGAGCTGTTGGCTTCTCCAAGGTGCATTATTCATAGTTTTTTGGAGGCATCTGAACTAAGTCTACCCAAGCCAGATCCCTTGCAGCTATTTCTATTTCTTGGCTGAGAAGCTGGTTACAAAAGCAGCAAAGCTAGGTATTGCACAGTTTAGTGACTTTTGACTAAAACTGGGAGCATTATGTGGAATAGTTGTGTGGGAACAGATAAAGAAGCTAGTGGGGCTGCAATGAGAAATTTGAGCTTTGATCAAGGAGAGAGAAGCATTTGACTCTATCTGAGCTGGCAAGAAGATCCCATCCCAAAGCAAAATAAAATATGTCATTCTTTTCAGCAGATGAAATTCTCCCCAGTGGTTTGTTCCTCCCAGGATCATATTATGTGATCTCATTGTCTTTAAAGTCTTTCCTGTGAGGAAGCCGATCGTTTAATATAGACTACAGCGTTAGCATCTGGTATTAAATCAGTCGGGCTACTCTGAAACGAGGCAAGTGGGCGTCCTGGAAAGGAAATAAAAATGCAAGTTTAATAGAGCAGATGACAGGTTCACCTTGACCCATGCTATTTATTGCAAAGACACAGGAACACAGTGCCTGCTCAGTGCAAGGCTGCTCCACCCTGCCATAGATGTGTTTTACACTCCCAGCAAAATTCAGATGCTCACTGAGTGTGTGGAAGGAATGCACAATCAGGCCCCAAAGGCTTTTATGTCTTGCTTTGCTTTACCACGCTGCCCTAAGAAGGACTAGCATGTTCCCACAGCTCTCATTAATCCAACTGGCAAAGCTAGGCACTCAGCATTTCAGCCACACACTTTTGGCAACTCTGGCTGCAAAGATGAGCTGTGAAAATGTGAGCAAGAAAGGAAACGTTAACAGGCTGGAGACATGGTGTGGGATGGCAGGGATCAGTACCCAAGCCAGGAAGTGCAGGAAGGGTCTTCCGTCCTGTCCGTTTCTTTTTATATCCCCATGGCTGTTTTAAGCAGGCTTCTTTCTAGTCAGGCACTGAACACAGCAACTAACAACTGTCCTGTGAGGAAGCCAGATGTGATGTGTTAGGCTCAGCTCACATAATCCATTGCTGGTGTGAAACCAGCTCAAAGAGATTTATGTTGCATCAGTGTAAGCATTCTTATGTCACTAACTTGCAACATGCCAGCTGCACACAAGCCCACAGAAGAGCTGTGGTTTTGGTAGTTTTGGGGCCTTTTTTAAATGTCATGTGAGCCGACAAGACATGATTCTTCAGCACCATTGCTGAAAGCACTCATTTACCGCATTAGTGTTTCACTTCATAAGTAACAATTAAGCTCAGAACTGGGGTATCAGTTAAATAAGGTAATTTATAATAATTCCGAAAACATACTAACCGTAAGAGGCTGTAATTGGAGCTAATTACAGGGACATTTTGGAAATACATTGGTTTGAAGCTTTACTTTTGATAAAGCTATACCTTTTGTAAGCTATGATTCTTTAAATGATAACAATAGTAACCACTTTCTTCTACACAACTTCATTCATGTCTAAAAATGGCACAGCTTTTTGCAAAGTACACATACAGGATTTGTTCAGCTGAACACCAAAGGAAAGCCCTCTCTGCATGAAATAAGTAACTGCGTAACAATATCTAGCAGTCCTGTGCAAAATTTGTAGAGGAAAGATGGTGGCAGAAGGAGAACATAATTTCTCTTGTGCTCCTTACAAATACCCAGGGCATCCTTGGATGCCCACTGCGACAGCCATCTGATCTTGAGAATAGAGAATGCAGCTTTTATACCTGCCTGTAGGCTCAGGGCACTACAGAGGAGGGCAGCAGCATCATCCCCACTCGTGCCTGAGGAAGCAGAGGCACCAAGTGGTAGTATCCTGTCACATCTGTCCAAGCTCACCTGTCCATGTCCTCTGCTGGGTGATGATAAAACTTTTACACTGTGATTGGGAGTTACAAAGAGCAGCGGCTTCCTCGGCACTGTGAACGGACAGCAGACAGCCCAGGTGGCTGTAGGAGGGCCAGCACTTGTAGGCCTCCTGTTCCACCATTCGGAAGCCCTTTAGGGAGATGTAGTCTGGGAACAAAAAGAGCATGTTCAGGGAAACTCTTTAAGTGCGCTTTCAGAGAGTACTTACACTACACACTTAGAATGCTGCACTTCAGTGAAACTCTTAAAGGAAATTTAACGGTGGTAGGTTGAACTAACCTACTTAGATGGAGTGGGTGGAGCTGCAAAGTTAAAAGAAATATAAATCCTTACTTCTGGTTCTGCTATGGAGCACAGAACAGAAATTCCCCCAAGGATATAAGAGAGGGGGTAGAGCTCTCAAGAGTGAAGGGGAGGGGAGTTACTGCAGGGGCGGGCGAGAGGGACAGACTGCCATGCAGCCCCAGAGATGCTCTGCTTCTTCTCTGGAGAAGACTTGCAATGGCCTCTCCTACACCTCAGCCTCAACAGCAAAACCAGCTCATTACACATCCAGCACCTAGCTATGTGGGGCACGTGCTGACTCACCCATCATGGTGCCACCCACAGGTACAGGAGATTTAGGAATCTCAGTGGGGGAAAGGGAGGCCAGATCCTGCTCCTGTGGAATACAAAAGACCTGAAAAGCCTGAGCGCGTGATGTTCAGGCAATTGTTCATTGACTGCTACACGTTTCTCCCCACCTTCCCACACCTCTAGGATGGTGATCATTTTGGCACATTGCTGCTGGGCCAGCTGCAAAGCCAAAGGTAGGTGGTGTTGTTGGAAAACACTAGTAATTTCCATGAAAGCTGTCAATCTTTCAGTACAAATGATGGGGTATCTTTGTTCATAATGGTACAAATGCCAGCTCTTCCACAGGTAAAGGGTTTTCCTTGCACAAGCCATCATCACCACTCCATGTGAATGCTCAAGTGAATGCTCAGCAAAATGTAAGCCTCAGTAAGCACTGGACTTTTGAAGCCTTCCTTTTAATTAGCCTCATCTCTACCACCGAACAGGTCCTATTCGGAGGAATTCACCACATAAAGGCTCATTTATCCATCTGCAGGTCCAATAGGACCTTCAGCACAAAGAAATTTAGAGGGCACCAAGGCCCCAGCTACTCTGCCATTCTTCATCTCAGTGTTGTCACCTCCCCACTGCACGTTCCCATAATAACCTGTGCTCAGCAGTCAAAAGCAACCAAGCAAAACACAAAGTTTCAGTATCAACTGGAAAACTGACCTCTTGGTTCACAGGATAAAATAAACCCAGAGAGAGATAGAAAGCACTCAGTTTGCTACTCTGGTCTAGTTGCTTAAGCTATCCTAAATATTTTCACTTGAAACACTGATGCACATTATGAGAAGAGTACTTAGAAGCAGTGCAAACAGATGTCCATATGTGGGCCAGATTGTCTGCACTGCGTTTACTTTGCAAAACAAAGCAATCATGCATAGCTCCCATGAAAAAACAAAAGGCTGCTCAAAAAAGATACTTGTGCTTTTCCTAGTGATTACACACTGCTTGGATGTATTGGGAGATCAGAATTTGACCAGTTATGAAATTCCCCACTCTCTCAGTAGTTATGTTCCTTAAAGCATTCAAAAACATGTACCTTTTAAAAGAAGAGGTCTTTTCTGCAGATAGAGGCCAGACTTGTACAGATGTAAAACCTTTTCAAAAGCTTTCAGGGTTTCATTTATTCCATATTGTAAATCACCTACATTTAAAGAAAAAGATGACAAAGTTGAAATACCATGAAATACCATTTAGAGACTTCTAATAAAGAAGTTTATGAATATTTGCTGGTACCTGTTGCATTCAGAATATCACTCAAAAAGGGCCGCAAAGCCGGTGGTGCAGAGTGTGGTAAAAGATAGGTGAAAAAGTACCTGCAAAAAAATCCCACAGACTGATTAGAATACAGTTGCTTAATTTCCCTAGTGATTAAGTTATCTTCATTTTCCTGTATCCATATGCAAGTAGTAAGTCCGTTTTGGTTATTAAGTTCTATTGGAGCACTTCATTGGAATCTCACAGACTGCTCCTATGAGTTGGGCTGAAAGCTTGGTCCTTGCAGCATGTAGCCAAGTGCTGCATTAAATCTACCTTGCAAAGGCTCACTCAGTGGAGCTTTCCCTCATTCCCCAAGGGCATTTTCATGCACTAAGCAATGCAATTCCCATCAAAGAAAGACCTACATTAAACATGACTCATGCAAGACCTTTCACCTTGCCCTGAAAAGGTTTGGCATTCTTATTACAGCGGAAAGGCAGGACTACTCATTCCCTGAATCTTTTAGAAAGCCCCTGTTCTACAAGAGGTAAGAGTGTTATTGCAAGAATCCAACAATCTATGCAGGGATTTGCCCTTTAACAGCAAGTCCTGCAAATTCAGGCTCCCTTACCAAGTTCTTCTATGTATATTTACAGCTGCCAAGACTTCCACCAATACATAACCTTCCAAGTATCAACTGTGAGTGGAAATCATCATGGTTTCAGCTGGTGGCCTACACAAAGTTCACAAGTTCAGGGAGAGCACTAATCAGCCTATTTTCAACAACGAGGCTCAAAGCTGGTGGGCTTTGGTGGGTAGCTCGTGCTGCCACTGTTTTCAGCAAACAAAGCCCATGGATGTCAAGTGCCAGGGCTTGTTTGGCAAACAATAAATTCACTGTGCAACTTTTGGGGCAAGTTTTTAGAGGGGAAAGGGAGCAGCAGAAGAACAATGCTTGCATTCTCACTAGACAACTACACTATTTTCCTGCCTTATTAGGAAAACAAACTTGCTTCAAAGCTATCCTTAACTACCCTTTAACAGAGGTGAAGGGGAATCACTGCACGGAAGAAATACAAGATACTAGAGGCTCCATGGCAATGTGCAAGCTCAGCCACCCCAGATTTTCCTCCTATCTTGCTGGACATACCGATATGCATTAAAAAGATTCTTCTTTTCATTTATTCCTTCACATTTCCCAACTGCAGAGCATTTGAGAGGGAAGCTTTTTGTAGGAAACTCAAGTGTGCAGTCATTATCTTCCTTGCATGACAGTTCCTCAATGCTGGCATCATCCATGTCTGTCACTTTTAGGTTTCCATCCACCATAACAAACTGCCTCGGCTGGAAATCCAAGAGGACTATTGAACCCAGGGGGGAATGTGCCAAGTAAAACAGCAGTTTCACAAGACTCAGGCAAATCTGAGAAAGAGAAGATGAATATGCATGGGAAAAACAGATGAAAAATAAGCTATTAAATTGGAAGTAGAACAAAGGGAAGGGCATTCAATGAAATTAAACACACCAAAAAAAACCCCCACATATAGTACTTAAAGGGTAATTATATGTACGCTACAAAACTTATTATCAACATTGCCACAAGATTTGACTGGTAAGTAGTTAAGCAACATTTTTTAAAAACCTTCTTATAAAAAAAAGAGACATTTGTAGTTAGAGGAACTAGAGGAGAAATCTGTGAGGAAAACAATGTTTCAGGAGCTATATTGGTTTGATAGCTGAAATTAGAAGGGGTTTTTGCCATTCTGGCATAGAATTCTACATTCCACTCCCTTCCCCCAAGCTGCTCCATACAGACTGAGGCTCCATGGTCATTAATACCAGATTCATGCCTTGCTGCATCACTCAACAGTATGAGTGATATGGGCACACAATCATGCTTCTGAAAAATCAGCCAAAGCTTGCAACATATTTATTGACAGCTTTTTGGTTTTATGTCAATTTTCTAGCAGCAGAGAAAGGTCAAACAACACCTGAACCAGCAGAAAGCTTGGTAAATGGTTTTTGAACAAACTAAACATAGAAGAGTACATTTATACTGCACCAGCACTTTGTTCAAGTAGCTTTTTGCAACAGTTTTCATTCAGTAGCAGAAGTCCTGGCATCAGATGAACTATATCATCAGCTAGGTGTGCCAGGCAGACCCACGCCACCCCTTGCTGCCTCCGATACCAATCTGTGCAGGCGCAAGGGTTTGTTCACTTGGAACAGCTCACAGAATCACTGGTATCTGGTATCTGATGTGGCTCATCACAGGGGAATCCCATCCATTTAGATGTCCTAATTAGGAAACATGACTAGACAGTGCCAGCGTAAGTTCTGAATTAGTATATTCATCAATCAAAAGATTATGTAAATCTGAATGCCACTACACCAGACCTCACCACCAGCTAATCCAGCCACATGGGTTTCTAGCTCTACAGAGACTTTGGCACGTTTGAGAAGATGTGGTGCTAGGAAAGCTATGTAGAAGCCCGTTTGAAATAGTTTGTAAGCAAAAGCGTAACTCCCTAGGCTAAGAAAAATGACCCTGGAAGGTCTGACACCATTCTAACTTGATTAGTCAAGCAATCATAAGAGTCCCAGCTTCACATCCCACAGCTCAGTGAGCATGGTTGCCACACTCTTGCTTGGATGGCAAGGCTCCTTTTCAACATCATGCAATGCATGTAGGCAGGGATTTTGAGACTTTTCTTGTGTTTAATTTTGCCCAAAGCATTTCTTATTGACAGTAAAGTACCCATGCTTCTACTTGATCCTCTCTTTTCTCCTGGGAACACGTAGTAGCGAGACTCCTAACTGAGATCTTGAGGCAAACTGTAATATAAGCTACAACCAAAATAAGTGCCATGTCATAAGTCATTTATGTTCCTGAGGAGCTTTAGAGTCCCTTTGTGGGATGCTTAAGCGACGAGGCAGATCTCACTAACAGGGATGCAATCCTAGCACCTATAGCAAGAGGAAAGCAATTTAGTACTGTTTATAGTGCAGCAATACCTAAAAGAAATACCATACAAACACATGGTGAGAGACAGGCTGCTCAGCTTGCTGCCAGAACAGACAACACACAGAAAACAACAGACTCATAGCGAGACGAGGTAGTTTTCCTGAGTTAGACCCAGCCTGCTGGGGGATCTCACTACGAAAGCCCCTCTGTGGAGTGGAACAATATAGAGGGAAAACCCACAATACAGTTGGGTGTTAAACACCACCCCAACCTGAGCAGCATTTTGTGATCATTTCCTCCCAGACGCAGCTCTTTTAACACTGCTTTAGTGAGAAGGGATGTAACAGCCCGATATCAGGCTAGGGCTATTTTAAAGTGATTTAAAAGCAGTGAAAGCAAAATGATTAAAGGACAATTTACAGGAGCAAACAGTGTCAGCATAACAAGTCCGTTTGCCCCAGCAGTCACCGCGGGCTCTTCCCATTTACGCAGTTTGAGGTCTCAAAGCAGCTGATAAGAACTCCCTTTGTTTCGTTTCCTTACTTTAAATCTCTCCTCCCAGGGGGTCTGCAGAAGCTGAATCATCTCCAGGGGCGATCCCAACTCCAGCATAGCGGTCACCCGTATTTCAGCATCTCCGCTATCATCATAGCATTGACCGTACAGCTGCCAGGAGGGAAGGATTATCAGCTCGGGGACGCCGGGGGACAGGTCACGGAGGACAACACGGGAGGATCAACTCAGGCACGGTACCGAGCCGAGAACTTCCCGTACAGAGGAAGAGCATCCCGCAGCTGCATCCCCGCCCCCAAAAACTCCCGTACGGAGACAGAGCATCCCGCATCCCCTCCCCGAGAAACTCCAGCGCAGAAGCAGCGCATCCCGCAGCCACATCCCCTCCTCCAAAAACTCCCGCATGGAGGCAGCGCGCCCTCCTGCCGTACCTGGACGATGCCCGGGTGCCGCAGTCGCTGCAGCAGCGTCACCTCCTTCAGCAGTTTGTACGCGGCCAGGCGGCGGCAGCCGGCGGGCGCCCCGTAGCGCTGCTCGCACTGCCGCACCTCCCGGCCCGCCCCGTGCACCGACTTGAGCGCCACGGCGCCGCCGCCCGCCAGCGCCGCCCGCCACACCGCCTTGGTGAAGCCCCAGCCCAGCACGCTGACGCCCGTCGCCGCGCTCAGGTCGCCGCAGCCCAGCCCGCCCGCCTCCTCCTCCCCGCCGCCACCCGCCGCCGCTGTCAGGCGCCGCAAGTCGCGCCGCCGCTGCCGCAGCTCCTCCCGCAAACCCGGCGGCAGCGGGAGCTGCGGAGAGCGGAGCTGCCCTTCGCCGCCGCCGCCGCCGCCGCGCCTGGCCAGCAGCACCAGCAGCGCCAGCAGCGCCAGCAGCGCCGCCGCGCCCAGCCCCGCGCCTCGCGCCGCCGCTGCCATGGAGAGCAGCGGCCGCTCTGCCGCCCGCGCGCCGGGGCAGGCGAGCGCGGCCGAGGGGGCGGGGCGGGCGGGCGGTGCCCACAGCCCCGCCCGGCCCTGGGGGCGCTGCCCGAGGGGCGCGCGGGGCGGAGGCGGCAGCGCCCGCACGGGGCGGGGGTGCGGGGGGCGCTGCGGCGGCGGAGCGGTGCTGGGGCAGGTGGCGCGGGGTGGGAGCAGGAGGTCATAGAAACGTAGAATCGCTTGGTGGGAAAAGGCGTTTGAGATCATCGAGTCCAACTGTACTTGTCCGCTACTAAACCATATCCCTAAGCGCTTCATCGACTCATCTTCTAAACACCGACGGAGACGGGGACGGGGACTCCACCACCTCCCTGGACAGCCGTTCCAGTGCCTGATAAGGTTTTCAGCGAAGAAATTTTTTCCTGATGTCCAATCTGAACCTCCCCTGGTGCAACTGGAAACCATTTCGTATCGTCCTGTTGCCTGTCACTTGGGAGAAGAGAACGACACTCACCTTGCCTACAATCTCCTTTCGGGGAGTTGTAGAGATGCCGGAGTGAGGGGTGCATCCGAACAGGTGCCCACCCTACCCTTCCAGCAGAGGCTGCTTATAGCAAAACACGTGGATTTCATGGGTATGAACTTCATAAGTGCCACTGGAGCTACTGTAGAATGCAGCAAGGGATGTAAGCCAGATAAAAATTAGTAAAAACTGAGATCATATAATGTTTTTGATTGGATGGGATCTTATAAATATCATCCAGTCCCACCCTCCCCACAACTAGCCATGGGCAGGAACACCTTCCACTGGATCAGGTTACTCAAAGCCCTATTGGGGCACCGTTCCCATGTCTTTGAAAACTCTCAGGTTTATAAGAAAAACAAGAACTGACAGTCTCTCTTATTGGAAGGATAAACACTGTTAGGTTGAAAGAGCAACACATTGGGCTAAAGCACAGAATTGTAATTGTTTCCAGAAAAAAATAAAAAAAACACTAAATCCTCCTTCATCAAAACCAGCCAATCCAGGCAGAAAACGTAAATTTATAATTTATTTGTGAGGAAATCGGTCAGTCTGGTGACGCACAGCCTTCTGTGACACATGTGCCTGCACAGAAGAGGAGAGCATTGGCGAGATGGCTGCATGGAAGCAGGACAGGGTGCCTGTCTCAGCTCTGTCTCTGGTTGTAGACACGTGTCTGCACCAGGCGCTGCTGTGCAGAAAGTCAGTTGAGTTACCTCAGGGCAAAGACAGATGCAGTTTATTTGCTTCTAATGTAGGCAATCTGCAGTCAACTCTCCTCACTGAGTGGCCTGAAATACCAGCGCAATGCGGTTGATTCACTTTGCACTTTACCGTTACACTGCTGGAGTAGAAATTAAAATTATATTCCACTTCTCTGCCTGTTTTGCTTCAGTTTCTGCCGTCATTTCTTCAGTGACGTAACCAGCCTGGGAGATCCTCCCCAGAAAGGGAGAAGGGTGATGCTCAGCCTGGTGTGGTAACCTCTTGACAGCACACCTGGGTCTGGAGGATGCACGTCTCACTTTTCCTCTGCTATCTGGGGCAGCTGCTCTTTCCCAAACACTGTCCTGTCCCTAAGGGACCCAGCTTTGCTGAGAGCCTGCAGTTTCTGCCTGCATCAGGAGGATACCAGTGAGACACGATGGGTGAGGTCTCAAAGGGTTTGTCCCCACCGTGACCAAGCAGTGGGAGCGCTAGGTCCTGCAGTGTTGCCACCACCCTTGGACACGTCTGTTCCTCCTTGCCTCCCTCTGTACAACAGTGCTGTTGCCTCTCTTCTGACTCGCTTATAACACAAGAGCACACACTGCTCAAGCCATCCCTACAAAGGAATGTTTGTGAAAGCTCCCTGAGAAACCTGACTTTAACTCACAGCCTGGAGGATGGAGATTTTCAGAGATGACAGCAGAGCAGCTATCATGACCAGTGATTCCCAGACTATTTTAAGAGAAATAATGAATATAAGTGATAGATTATAAATATCTTCCTTCCCAAAAGCCTGCAGAACATTTCCCCTCTATTTCTTGTTGGTTCAATGTCAATGAGGCAGCATGTGAGATAGGGTGCAGCAGCACCACAGTGGAGTACAGGTGCTCTGTAAGACAGTAGGAAAAATGAACTCTGAATTCATCAGGACATTTCCAGACAACAGAGTTTGGGGAGGGAAGGCAGCACCTACAGAGCACCAATATGTAAAATGAAGAACATCTGGGCTGATCCTAAGAACAGCTCTTTCAGCAGCTGAATTTCCTTTGTTCCTTTTTAACCTTAATAGCTCTTTAATTACTGTCCTTATTTTCAAATCAAGTATATGCCTGTGTCATATTAATGAATATTCATTGTCACTGGAGAGCTATTAAATACATTTTCACCTGTGTTTCCAAGGGAATAGATGCCAGCTGAGTGTAGTATTATCTAATTTCAGCCTGTTCTTTACACTGTAATAATATCAAGACCTATTAGAGGAGACTCACAGATACATAAAAATAATAATGATGACTGATTATTTATTTGCTTTATAGTAGCACTTAAGGATTCCTGCCAAGAGCATGGCTCTGCTGCACAAGGCTTCTTGCAGACAACAAGAGGTGGCCTTTCTTGATAGAGCTGACACCTTGAATGGGAAACTCAGCACAGCACTGCAGCAAGGATGTAACAGAGAAAATGTGGTCATTTGAGTGTCCTTTAATTCCTTGGAGGATTTGTGCAAATAAAAGAAGGGAGAGGAGGTAACGACGAAAGAGATGGAAGGTGACAGTGAGCAAGACAAAGATCAGCCTTTACCAGAATAGCTGAAAAGACCTCACAGATCTGAAGTCTTCCCCAGTGCTTGGCACCAGTATCCCCTGCTAGGGTCCTCAGGGTGGATGCTGCTGATATTTCAGGCAGTGGAGATGCTCCAGTGTTTGCTTGTAGCTTACAGTGCTGTGATCTTCTGAGGAAATGGAGTGAGAGCAAAGCTAATTAAATAAAGTCCATTTGAAAAGAAGGAAGAAGTTCCTGAATTATTTTACAATGAGTCTATACAGGAGGAACAACTTCCGCACTTGTTGAGTGAGGACACTGGCATGGAATAAAGAGTCCAAGACCCTCCAGCTGGACTTCAGTGTGCGGGCACATTAGACAGGTAGCAAACCCTATAGATGGAACAAAGAGAAGGACAACTAGAGTGTGAGACGTTCCCAGGCACTGGCACTTTCTCTTTCCCTTTAGAGCAGCCGTTGGCTGCTAGCACTCTCTGGATGATTCCTAGTATGATCTGGGAGTCAAAATGCACCAGACCATTCCTGACATGCAGGTTGCACATGACCACCATATGTTCAAGGATAAGAAAGCTCAATAGACACAGCTATTCCATGCCAGTCCACCTTAGTGCCAGAGAAACCTCTGGGACATATTTCCTTTGCTAATATAGATGTCACCTAAGTGTTCTGAACAGAAAAAGAGGGGACAGTAAACAGTTCTTGAGAAAAGGAAGATGTCCTGCTCTTGGGCACTATCTCACTCCCCGGAGCACTGGGGTGGGGGCTGTGCAGGCTGAACCAGAAGAACGATCAAAAGATGGTTTGTTCTGAGAGTACAAAACCATTAGAGAAGACCAGAGCAGAGCTCATGTGTGTTGTAGCCTCTGGGAGGGAGAAGAGAAGTGCCAAACATAGATAGAGCAAACTCCTGGCAGGGAGGAGTCTAGCTGCTCACCACAGCAGAAGACACTTTGACCATGTGCACCCCAGAGCTTGCTGAGACAGTGGAGCAGAACAAGGCCAGGAGACACTTCAGGGCTTGAACAAGAAATACCTGACTCTGAGATGGAGCAGAAGGCTGTCCATTGTTCAGAAAATACAAGGCTATGCTGTAAGTTCAATGAATGTGATTCAATCCAGTTCTTCTGAGCTTCTGCTGGCTTCCTGCAAGGAAGGATGAAATTCCTCTCATGCAAAACTGTGGTGATTTTTCCCATTTTCTTTACAGGCAATAATTCTAGCTGGGCTCCTTTTTGGAAATGGAGATGAGTCTGTACATGAGGTATAGATGTAAAACGGGGAGTCTCCTGTGCTCCAGACTAGCTCGGGTGAGAAAGCATCACCTTCTCCCACACCAGCAGTGAAGGGGTTTGCCTTCCTGTGAAAAATAGAGGCTTCCCTGTGTGCATGTCTCCTAACTGGTTCCCTCCTGTCTTAAGAGGTCTAGGCAGCAGCACTTTCCTCTTTTCTTGTCTATGACACTGATCTAAACAGAATAAGAACAAACTCTGGGGTGAGCATTAAAAAAACGGGGGAGAAATCCATGGTAGGGAGTTCTGACTCTAAGCATGTACATGAAAGTCCTGGGTATCAGTCCAGAAGAGGGATGCAAACACCTTATAAGTCTGGGAGAGGGATCAAAGAAACCTCCAGCAGCCATCTGTCAGAACAGGAGGAAGACCAGGACACCTCCGATAAAGACTCTTGGGAGTGTCACCACTGGCACCCTCAACTCTGGGGGCAGCCGCTTACTTTACAAGGCGTAATGGGTGCAAGTTGCTCCTGGGAAGATTCTGATTGGATTCCAGAAAAAAAATTTTCACCATGAGAACAGTAATAAACATTGGAATAACCTCCCCAGGGAAGCAGTAGGTTCCTCTGCACTGGACAATTTAAGGCCGAGCTTGACAAGGTGCTGGGCCATCTCATTTAAACTACGTATCACCTAAGACAGGTTGGACCAGGTGATCCTTGAGGTTCCTTCCAACCTGGCATTCTATGATTCTATGATTACCTTGACTCCTGCCAGTTGAGCTTCTTGCTGCCTCCAGACAGTTCCTGTCCGTCCGCAAGTATGCACATCTAGGACAGTGTGAAAGCAAGAGGAGCTGCTGGAGGGCAGGCTCTTACATGCAGGGTGCAGGGGGCAGAAGCCATCCTGCACAGCCTGGCTTTGCACTTCCATGTCTACTGAGAAACCTTTTTTGCATCCAGCCTCTAGGCATGCCACACAGGGCTGTGCTGGGACCACATGGGTGGTACACAGGGAAAAATCACCCCATTGGCCATTTACAAATTTTTCTTTCCTTTGCCCAAGAGCCAGGAAAAGGTTGAAAAGAAAATTAGCTACAGGTATGATACTTTCCTACAAGCAGCTGGGAAGAGCACTGGAGAGACAGACTTTGCTCTGCTTTTTTGCCTTATTGGCCACAATACCTAGCAGAATGCTTGGTGCAGATAATGATTGCATGTCCAAGAAGTGAAATAATGTGTTTCTCTTTCCCAGAATACAGGGAAAATGTCCTTTTTTGTGGTGTCAAGAAAGCTGCAACCCCTAGGTCTTTTTATAGCCCCTAGCAGGCACAGCTGTGTTTCCCTTGGCACTTCTGGCCTGAAGTTTCTGTACGGGGTTTGTCAAAGCCGCTGCCAGGACCTGGTTGGCATACAGGGCCTCAGTGAGCAGGTTTCCCAAAATCGCTCCTTTCTTTTTGGTGGGCAAGAATCACCTCTTGGCTAAGGATGCAAGATGAAACTGAGAGAACACTGCAGGACATTTACACATCACAGAGCATCATCTACTCCTGTAGTATGATACCCTGGAGAAGCTGTCTTTTAAGAGAAGCAGCTGTCAAAGCTGAGGAACGCTGCTGCTGTTGGGAGAGCTTGCCATCTGCTGGAAGGCTATCAGCATTGGCAGGTGACAGTCTGGCAGTAAGTAGGAACAGAAGAAAGGCCTGTGTCAGCAGTCCCTGGAGAAGTGGATAGCATTTAGGCTTGCGGAGAGCAGGATCCTCTGAAGGAAGAAAGAACTGATCTCACACAGATGAGGTATGAAAAAACTCACTACAGCGTTTATAACATGCTACCACTCCCCTTGAGTCCTCTTTGGATGTGCCCATCCCCATTGTAGAGGTAGCAGAAGGGAATACGTGTTTGTGCAACTAATACATCTTGACTCATTCGTTAGTAAGGCAGAGCAGAGAGCTGGCATCTGACATCTCCACAGCAGTTTGCATTGTGTCTGTCAAGGTGTCTGCGTGCTATTCACAGCTTCCCCACCACTCCTTGCACTGCTGAGATACTTCCCACCCTTTGACATATTCTCAGGCTTCCACCTTTTGCTACAGCACTAGCACATCTAGCCTGATTGGCACTGAGCATCCTGCTCTGGACCACCTCAGCCCCCAGGAACACACAACCAGCTGGAGAGTCCTCAGTTTTCCCAATCAGATTTTATTAATGTCTAAGAGGATATAAGCAGATCTCCAGCACAAGGGATTGAACAGCTGATCTACTAAGAGATGGCCTATATATTCCCTGGCAATGTAGGTATAAGTCATATTAATACATTGTGTAGCATTGCTTACATTATCAAAAGCCACATCAACCTTATTGGCCTGTTATAACACTGCTGCACTGAGTGAGGTGGTGCACAACAATAGTAGCACCAGGGAGCGCTGAGACATTACGCTTCTGGTGTGGAAACCACCACAAGAACTTTACAGTTTACAGACCAAGTTCTTGCCATTTTGGTGGCAGTACCAAATGTCTTGAAGTCTCTCTGTTTCAGGGCCCAAGCTCATATTAAATATCCACTTATTTCTAGAAGGTGGTATTTTCACGACCATTTTTTCTCCAGCAGAGCAGGCTTCAAGCCTGCACACAGCTAGCAATTTTGGCACAGCTGCAGAAAAAGGGTGTGCAGGACCTTCTCCTGCCTCTGGCTCAAGTTGCACAGGCATTTCTTCAGCAGCAATATAATTTTAAGCAGCATTTCATTCCAGGCACTTACTTCCAACTCCGCCGTACCTACTAGACAACATGGTCTAAGTGTTCATATAGCTTTGTGATGAGCCAGATGGGGAAAATGAACCAGGCTAAACTGAACCCAGCAAGACCCCCTAAAAGAACAGCTTCACAAGAGAATGAGCATGGGCTGTGGGGAGGGGCAGGAGGCCCCTTTCTACAGCACAGATTGGGAATCTACACTGTGAAAAATACTGGAAATAGGAGAACTGAAGAAAAATGAGACAGAGGCAACATGGGAAAGTAGTGGCTATGATCTCTGATTTTTTCTTCAAATTGCTCCTATCAATTGTTCTTCTCATTTAGAGGAAGGATGGGACAATTGCTTTGACCAAGAGAATAGCTCTAAACTTCTCTTCCCAGATTAAAATCTTGAGCTTTGCTATGAAATTTTAAGCAGTAAACAAGGGTTTACTTAGACCATGTTGTCTTAAAAGTTAAGTTAGTGCAAAATATGAGCTGGGATTTAAGTTTAAGTTTCTGTGGAGTGCCAGGATGCTCCAGTGAAAGGATATTCTTCTCCAAGTCTGGTCAGAACCAAATAGTCTCCCCAGGAAACTAACAGTCTTTGCAACTCCAGGTATGCTTCCAGATTGAAGATACTCAAACATATCTAGAGTGGTTCTCCTAAAGTTTTCTTCAGTAAATTATGAAGAAGGCTATCAAAACCTTCGGTCTAGTAATCCTCTAAAGAAGTCTGCAAAATCTAACCTTTGATTAGTATGAAGATCTTAAAAATCGGTAAAACTCTAACATTACCACGTCGTGCTCCTTTCCTGCGTATTCATGCCTGGCAGACTCTTGCCAAGCTCCTTGGCTTTAATTTACACATTACTCCATCTAGTGGTCTAATGGTTCCAGCATCCAAGAGTTTAAAACTCTGCCCTGGTACCAGCTGGAATTCAAACCTCTGCAGCAGTTTTGCCATCACCACTTTTGCCTCCATCTGTTAAGAAAAAAGCAAACTTATCATCAGTGACAGCAAATACAGCTTGGACTGCAGCTACTTAAATGCCTCTGCTTACCTGTGCAAACACCTGCCCAATGCAGGATCGGGGTCCCAGAGAGAATGGAAAATAGCAATAGTATGGCCTGCAAAGAAAAATGTTCAAAACTGTCATTCTGATGACTTAGTTGTAAAGAAATAAGCAAAGATTTCATCATCGCAGCAAGTCTGAATACCACCTTGCCCAGCTGACTTGTAAAGATAATCTCCAAATTAGCATTTTTTTTTGTTCAGAGCAGCAATACAACTCTGAAGCAAGTTTTCTTGTTGTCTTTTCTATATGGCTCAGCTCACTGAGCTATTTTGATGCGTGAAAATCTTATTTGAAAGCTGAATGCCAAGCATGCTCTAAACACTCTCCAGCCAATCATGAAGACATAATGATCCACCCAATTATTGCTTCTTTGGACAGCTTTGAACCATGTGAGTGAGGGGGCTTTTTGTTCAGGAGATGAGACTTCAGGCTGAAGTAAACCCCTTGACTCATAAAGTATTACAATTCAATGCAGGGACCTCAGCACCACCTGTTTACGTCACTGGTCTCTCCTATTGTACTCCTGCCTACTGCCTAGGCTTAGGCTGCCTGCCCACACAACTGAATAGACTCTTCTGTCCTTCATACTCTTGCCCCCTTTCTAATATTGAGACATTTCAAGCATCCTGGACCATAGGCTGCCATACTTAAATGTCTGCATTGCATTAAGGCAAATATTCAACTTGGTTTTGGCCCAAGGCTTTAACCTCAATACAAACATTAATTAACATTGGTCTTCTTTTTTTGTAAGGTATTGCATGGTATAAACAACTTCTGAACAAAAGCTGCATATTACCACTCTCTATTTGCATTTGGATAAGATTTTATCCTTAGTCACAGTGGAATGGAAAAATAGCTTTAGCCTACTTTCTTCCCCTTGAAATCTCTTCCTGTAATGGTTCTGTATTACATATTTAATAACCTGGGAGTAAAAAGAAACTCACTTCGGTGCATCTTGGCTAAATCGGTCTGGATTGAAAACGAGTGGATCCTTGAAATACCTTTCCATCCTTCCCATTATATAAGTGCTGAACTGTCAAGAAAGGGTTCATTTCCATTAGTCAGGAGCAACACACTGAAAATGCATCTTCGCTGTCACAGGTATAAAATTGTAACTGCCTTCCACTCCCCAGGCAAAACTGATCCAGAGTCCCAATTCACACCACAGTTTTGGCCAACACTTCATAGAGGCCAAGAGAAATAGCCCTGGGGAGGATTTTGTTCCTGTGATACACAATTCCATCATATAAGGACTGACTGCAGCAGCTAAAAGCTGCTGCTCATGAATGAGACTCACAATGAGTGTTGTGCTTGCAGGAATTCTGACACCATTGATGATGTGCTCCTTCTCCAACCAGCGTACTGTCCCCGGGACAGGTGGGTACAGCCGCAGCGATTCCTTCAAAACCTGTGTCAGCAAAAAGCACAGTAGGTCGGTTAGTTAATACAGCGTAGAAGGCAGAAATAAAATTAATTACCTCCCTATGGCCTTTTGCTTTGGCTAAATGGGAGCTTTTGACTTGTGGAACAGATGCTGGTGTATCTGCCTATGGCTAAGTTAGCTCCTTCAGGCCTGGTTCTCTTTTATGACTGGTAAAACGCAGAAAAAAAGAACAAAGCCCCGAAGAGATCCCATGCACGGAACAGATCGAACACCTCAAGTCAGGTCAACAACTAAGTGAAAAAGTACTGGGCAACACATTCAAAGGGTATATCTGAGAATGAAGTCTCATGCCCCCGATGAGCTGTTCTTGCCAGCTGCCACGAGGATGGGTGGTTGTTCCCATCTCCTTTTCACTCTCAGTACTGCCCTCCCAATCCTGCCTTTGTCCTGCTTCTGCTGCTCAGGGAACTGAGCCAGTTTAGAGCACCAAAATGACAAAAGACAACCTGGAAAAGGAAAATGAATAGGGAACTGTCAAGAAAAAAATGGAATGAGACCATTTCTTTTGGTGGCAGTGAGCTGTAAGAATGGCTTATTTCATCAAAATGAAACCTAATTAACAGTGCACATTAGCATCGCAGTAAAATGCAATTAACGGTGCGTACGCACAACTGGATTAATGACAAAAAAGCACAAACAAAAGGATTCAGAATTGCCTGAGTGACAGTAGAGGAGTCCCATGGTCTCTGATACTCCAGTGATGGACTGGTTGTGACCAAGGGTGACTGTGATTTTGGTTGTACAAATCCAAGCTTGTTCTGGTAAATAAATGGTCTGCTTTGAGAGGCTCTCATGTGATCTGTCTTAAAATTGAAAAGCTTAGATATCTCATCCTAATTGGAATGTTATAATTGTGATGGTGTTGGAGACGCCTAAGGAAACCTGCTGATCTCTGTAATCACACAGAGAAGCTTTTGCCTCATGAGAAACAGCTTTGAAATCTATCCAGTGTCAAAGCACAGTAATTTGTGGGATGGGATATGGCAAATGGTAAAAAACCACCACCCACCTTGACAGGGCAGTTTAAGAGAACAGTGACCATGGCAGACTACTAAAGTCACAGACAATTTAAGCAGGGATAATAGCTGCCAGGACTGCAATTTGGCCTCTCCTGAGGGCTACTGGTGTCCCTCAGCTTGTAAAAAAAAAAAAAAAAAGACACACAACACAAATGCTGGTGAGTAATCAAGTCCTGGATTTTCAGTTCATTCCCCGCCAGCATCTCTATACACAAGACCTCTTTTAGGACCAAACTTTTTTCCCCTCTTTAGTGACTGAAGAGGGTTTCAAGGCCGAATAATAAAAAAAAATGATATTGCATAAAATAGCCATTATTTTGGATGTCCTCAAATCCCACTGAGTTTATGGCGCATGGTGAGATCATAGCTGGAAATGCTTTAACAATAATCACACAAAAACAGAGTTGTGAGTTTGGGAAGTGTTTGGGACTCACGCACAGGCTAGGCTTGAAGTTGCAAACCCTTCTAAAAATAGATCGATGGTTTCCTCTTAAACAGGTAAGGATAAAGCAACTCCAATCTAGCTTCCAGCTTGGTAATAATTAAAGAAAGCAATGAAGGAATTTTGTGGGATTTTAGAAAGAAATTTGAGGAGCATCCTTCCCAACAAGGCTGGGCTGCTGCAAACGGCTCATGCTACCTGCTTTCTGACTCTCTGGAGACAAACACTGTTAGGATCAAATACTGGCATCGCTCTTAAAATTTTAAAAGTGCAGGGCGCCTCTTGGCATTCCCAGAAGATTGCAGCAGTGCTACTGAACAGCTCTGACTGGTATTTTACCTCACTCCTAGAGTACCTGTGATAAGTACGTGAGTTTGCCAAGATCCTCATAGTCAATGTCTCTCTTGGCACCAAGAACATCATCCACTTCGGCCTGCACCCTGCAGTTAAATTAAAAAATGTTAGTTGCAGATGCCCATTTCTTGCTAGGCAAGTTGACAAATTACATTTTTTACTTTCCAGACACTGAGTTGGACTTTGACTCCCATCCTTAGGCAAAATGCCTACTGACTCCCAGCCAGCCTGCCTGAACCTGTGCCTCATATCAGCATGAAGCAATGTGCATACAGTCCAGCCAAATCATGCAGGACTCGGAACCAGCTTTGTATAAAGCTTGGGAAAAAAAATCACTTAGACTTCAAGTAATTCCTATTAAGCTTTTTTAAAATTTAAAATATATTGGAAATATGAAAACTTTCATTTGGAAGGGAGGCTAGAATTTACTGGGAATTAATCCTAGATTTTTAATAATCCTTATAATAAAATTAATTTTGAAGTTAAGAAGAAGCTGGGTTTGCAAACTAGAGTGCCCGTACCTTTCCAATATTTCAGGATGCTGAGCCAGTGCCATTACTGTAAATGACAACTGATTGGCAGTGGTTTCATGACCTAATGACAAAAAAAAAAAGTTTTAAGTTTAATATGAAATAATAACACAATACAAAGATGGTCTACTAGTATGACTGTGAACAGGAAACTTTAAACGTCAGGCCCAGAATATTTTAATTCCAAGTATGCTAGAAATTAAAAGAAACACTAAAAAGGATGTGAATTCTACATAAGGAGCTTTCAAGAATCATAGAATGATTTGAGTTGGAAGGGACCTTAAAGAACATCTAGATCCAAACCCTCTGCCATGGGCAGGGACATCTCCCATTGGATCAGGTTGCTCAGGGCCCCATCCAACCAGGCCTTGAACACTTCCAGGGAGGGGGCATCCGCAACTTCTCTGGGCAACCTATGCCAGTGCCTCACTTCTCTCACAGTAAAAAAATGTCTTCCTAATATCTAACCTAAATCTACCCTCTTTCGGCTTAAAACTATTACCCCTTGTCCTACCACTGCACTCCCTGATAGAACAAGATATAGCTGGCAAAGATATGAGCTGTCTTGCTCAACTCAGAGCTGTGGTGGCTGCATACAGCTCCTACTGATTATGAGCTCCCCAACAGGACAGCCACGGTTCAATATTTGTCTTGCCATATTATGGGACACACAATCCTGCCAAGAAGGATTTACTGGTTTTGATGAAAAACAGAGCTTCTAAAGCAGTCATTTCAAAGAAAGACCACTATGATGATTTTTTTTTCACAGATTGGCATATGTATTAATTTGAAGCACTACAGAAAACAAACTTCTGCAAAGATATATACGTTGCAATAACATCTTTCTTGTGAAAGAACAGTGTTTTGACCTCACTTTCTTAGGAAGCGAAAACCTACTGACTTGTAAGATTGGTCTTTCTACATTGTTTACCTCATGTATCATCTCAGTCCCTGATTTTTCTGATAGGCTTGACAGTGCCCTCTCCCACCAACCGTTGAATAATGCTCTTAAGGCAAGAATGGCATTTAAGTGTGTGGGTGAGGTGACCCAAAGACACATGGAATATGTTAAAGATGCTTTCAGTGGGGTTTAGCAGGATCTGGGAGGAAGGGACAGAGTCCCGTGAGGGATACCCTTGCACCCCAGCAGCAGTGCTGACCTCTGCACTGCAGGTTGGAAACCACTCGCCTGGCATTATTTGCTGTGTTGATATGACTGAAGGGGGATAACGTATCCTTTGCCTATGAAGAGCTCTCTTCAGACCTCACCCAGCTGGTTCTACGTCAGTCTAATACTGCTGTCTTCTAACCAAGTGACTCCTGGTTACAACAGCACCACACAGAGCGAACAAGGACAATAATCATAACTCTGTGGATGATCCAAAAATGAGCACAGCTTCCCACGACATATTCAAATGTTAAAATAGCTACCAACCTGCAACAAAGAAAGTGATGAAGTTATCCAGAATGCTTTCATCATCTGTAGTTTTCTCCAGAGCTATCAAGAGAGAAGAACAAACAAAATTAGGAAATGTCCCCGTGCCTCAGCTGGAACAGCCAGAATGCTCTGCCCTGTTTTGCCCCTTTTGCCTGAGATGGCAGCAGAAGGGCATCCTAAGCGGGCAACTCAGTGGTGACTTGTGACCAATATTTGATCCAACAATATTTGATCTCACTATCTTCAGTGAGAAAAAGTCCTCCTGAAGACATTAGGGGATAAAATTCCAGAACCTTAAAATAAGCCTCCCCAAATCTCATGGCAAAACATGCCATGGACAAATTAACTGCAACAGCAATGTGTACCCTACCATCTCCTTTCAGTATCTGCGTAAGAATATCCAGAGGGGCTTCCTTCCCATTCCGGATGGCCTCTCTCCTCTGGTCCATGCACTCCTTCCCCACACGCCGCAGCAGCCTCACGCTCTCCTTGACCTCCTTTATCAGCTTCTGTTTCCATGGCATGTACTGAATACAGAATTTCATTTTGTCATTTTGTTGCTTTTGCTAGTAAGAATTATTGCCTAGTGTTATTTTTCAAGTAAGCACCTTGTTTTCTGCTAAATAATGTTTGTCACAAACGTCTGCTCTCCATGGAAAAAAATGAACCTTCTCAAGGTGAAGGGTTTGGACTGAAATGAGAAATATTCCAATCTGGGAATGCTAATGTCCTGCCTTCTTAGAGCTGATATTTTGAGCACTGTGAGCAAAATTCCTCACCTCTCCATGGAGACAAACTGCAGCATGCAATACAGAACCTCACCTCTGGGTCCAAAAAGAAAAATAGGAGTTCTAGAAGCCTAACTACAGCTTTCATGAGAAACTGTGGAATGATTTTTAACTTAAATATGTCAGATTACATCCATACTTTCCTAGCATAGGAATTTTGGACAAAAAAAATATGTTTTTACGGTAAGAAAGTTCCAATTTCTTTCACCTTGAGTGAAGGCTGCCATCCTTTTTGGACAAATGACAAAAGTCAGTATCAGCAGTGATGGGTGTGAAGTGTAAAACCTTACAAGAAGCAGACAAATACACAGGGAAAGATAAGCCAGAAAGACAGAAAGGAAGCATTAAATGCTCATGGTAATTTTGCTAGTGTTTTAAAGCACTAATAAACTTTATCTCAATGCACATTGGAGGGAAAGAGCTACTGATGACTCTTTCCTTGTTGTATATGGAGCTTGCACAGCTGCGGTCCACTCATGCAGATGAAAGGAGAGCGGACTAAAGTGGGGTGCATACAGACCTGAATGAAGGGCAGGCGTGCCTTGGTCATTCCCTCCAAAATCACGGTCACAGCGTGCGGGAAGTGTGTCTGGTCATCATTCAGTGCATTTAATTCTAAGCCAAAGGCTACCTAAGGAGCAAGAAAGAAAAATGCAGCAAGCTGCTGCATCCTCCTGGCTTCCTAGGGCTGGAGTGAAAGAGGAGAACAGCCTCACACCACCACCTTTTCCTCTAAAAATACCTCAGGCTAGATCCTGCCTTGCAGGAGGCTATGAGGGAAGGGTAATATTTACATTATACGTACTCCTTAATTAGGGAGATTAATAATTTACTATTACTCTCCATTCACCTCTAACTGTTTTGCACAGAGAAGGGAAAAGTCAGCATAAGGGTTCATGCTGACATATAATAACACAATATCCAGACATGAACAAGCACTGGTGTGTCCCTTTTGGCACAGAGGGGTGGGAGGTATGAAGCTGTAAGGGCTTTTGCAAAGGGTCCCCACCCTGCAGGCTACACCTAGGCTGTGAAAACCCGTCCCTAACTGCCCCTTGCTTTGGCTCATCCTGAATGGAAGTGGCAGTATTAGTCCTTCAGCTCTTCAGCCTCTGCTGGGTAAAGGTCTTGTTCCCGGGCTCTGGCTCCTGATCCCTTCCTGCTGCTGGTACCTGTTACTTCCATTCCTTCCTGCCAGTTGCAGAGGAAACAAGAAAGTAGACAGCTGGTACCTTTGCAATGATATCCATAGTCACCCGGTTCATCATGGTCAGCATGCTAAACTCTTTTTTTCCATCTGCTTTTTCCTCTAGCTTCTCCATCAGCTCCTCTGCTTTTTCATTAAAAGCTTCCATCAGACCAATCAGGTAGCTGAACAATCAATAAAGATGACTGATAGGGGCTCTGGAGAAGACCTCTACTCAGGCAAAATTACCTTCATTATTTTCCACAGGAAACTGTAAAGCTTTTTTTTATTTATATTAAATTTGCCTTAATACTTTAAAAAGCAAACAGATAAAATGAGCTAAATTGTTCTTATAGCAGCCCCATTCTGTTCTGCTAAGTAAACAGTGACTGTCATGGTAAAGGGCTTTGGCCTGTGCACACCAAAGCAAATGGACTTTATCTTCAGACCTTAAATGCAACGCATCAAGGCACACACAAGCAAACCAGACCAACCCCCTGCTTATCAATCACACCATATCTCCCACAGGGAATCACTCAGGTGAATGAAAGGCTTGCCCACATCAAATCTCTGAGGCCTGTCTTCAGACAGCATAAGGGCAGCCATCACCACACTCCTAGATACGTAACCCTTTCTGCCATCGCTGAGCTCATATAGGTGCAACGGCCCCATGGGAAGTCTGGTCAAATTATACTTGTTGTGGACTCCTAAATAAAACATGATTTTGGCACTAAATGGTTTTCTCTTTCTTAATTTTAAATAATGAATCAATGGCAAGGAGAATCACAAAAACACAGTACAAATAACAGCTAGATTATTCCAGAGATATTTTTCTTACGTTCGGCTGAAAGCTGGATCCATAATCTTTCGCTGCTTGTGCCAATGCTCATGGTTGTAAATGGTTACCAAGCCATTCCCTAGAAACCTAGTATTTAGGAAAGCAGGGAAAGGAACTGTTTTGAGCAAGGGAGCCAGCCAAACCCTGTGCAGTCACAGGGACAGCTCTTCCACATCTTTCTTGTACATCTTCCCATGTGTATGGAGCACTATGCTGCTTTGAGTACACAATCACTGTAGACAATGACTGAACTTCAAATACGTTATGCCTGGTAGGTGTGGACTGCTGAGTCAAATAAGACACTGGTTCATTACAGCTGTTACGCAAATAATTAATATAATAACTAGATTATTATATTTTTTAAAGCTTTGGGCTAAGAGAGAAAAATCCCCTTTCTTGTTGTTGAATTTAGAAGCTAGAAATTCCCATGTATTAAGGTATAATTCAGTGCTCTAAAATCTAAGAGAGAAGTTTGAAGATGGTCTTGACCAAACTATTCAGAGACTAACCAAACATGCACAGAGGAAAAAACTACGACCAAAGTGAAAAAAAATCCAAAATAACCTTCTCCCTGACTGGGAAGACATTTGACTTGACACATAATTTAATGGGTACATGCTGCCTATATATGTCTGGAATTAGTCATTCATTCCCACACTAAGGTAAACAGTCTGCGTCAATACTGGTGATGTTATTAATCTTTCACTTGTTTTCAGACCACAATGGCTTTAGATGGGTTTTACTTACCTCTCACCAAATAAGTTGAAGATACGACCGTACACCAGTGGATCCTTTGGGTACTGTGGTGACATCAAGAACTCCTAAAATCAAATGTTAGGTCAGCGAATACCGAATGTTATCCGTTTCCCAGACAAAATATAAAAAGCCACTCAAATGTTCACTCTTTTCCTCCTGCAGCAATAGTCTGAGGGCTAGATGAATTATTTGGTGTGTCCTGGTTCCCCAGTTCCCATGCTGCTAGCTTGTTTTGCAAACCTCTAGCACTTCTTGCCCAGTGACCCAAAATCTCACTCTGTCGTTATTGCAAAGATTTAGAGGAAGAAATTCAGTCTCTTCTGCCTTGTTTATTTAAGATATTAAAGTCTTGCAGAGAGACTGCTTTTCAGAAATGGTGGATGCTTGTTCTAATTGCTGTTTAAATAAAGGTAAGAAAATAAATTGACTGATCAAGAAAGAAAATAAGTAAGGACAGCCCACGGAAAGAACACCTCATCCTTCTAAGTGTCTCTCTCTGCAGGCATAGACTGGCTGCATCGTGCTGCCATGAACATCAAGAACCACCTCTCTCTTTCTGGAGGGACAGGTTGATTCCCACTGTCAACTTGGCTTTATTTTGCAGTACCTTCACTCCTTCAGGACTCAGAATCATTACTGAGACTCTGTGAAAGGCATTAAGCCGTACAATTGGTCCATATTTCTCTGCCCTACAAGAAGAGAAGGGGAAGAAAAAGAGAATAATGGTACAAACCACCAAGAAGTAACAGTTCAGACCTAATAATCTGAAACGACCAAAGCAGTATGTACTGGAAACTACTACAGTTTACAGTGAATAAAGCCATTAACAGAAAGATTAACACACACTCTCTACCTCCTCTAGTGTCCTTCTGAATAATGCCAAGTATGTAACTCAGGGCCTCTGTGTCTGGATTTCCCAACTTGTGCTACAGGGCTACTCCACCTGATGTTACTGATGTGTCTCAACTTACCACTGCAGGAAGAAATCGTGCATAAATTCCTGTTTCCTCAGCATTCTCCACAAGATCGGCAGATGTCCAAATAAAAAGCTGCAGAAAATGAATGTTAAGAGTGTTACAAGAATGCCAGCACAGGGTTTCGTATGGATTGCAATACTTGTAGCTCATCAATACAAGTGTTGCTCATGCTTTCCTCTTGGTAAGGAAAGATAAAACTAATATGTAGCTGTACCAATGCCCAGCCCTCATGAGGGTAAGCTGGGGACCGTGGTAAGGCTGGCACATTCCTGCAGCCAGGAAGACCAGTGCAGATATGCAGGACAAGGTCTTGTTTGCTGCTGTATTACAGGAGATGTTTGGGTCTGGGTGGGAGCTCCCAGCGAACTGCTTCGCTCTGCCTAGCTGACTGAATCACTGCTGCAACTATGATGTTTATGTGTAACAGACATTTGCATTAAATATGATTTGCTCATTCATGCTCAGCCCTAATAAGCAAACTTCAGTTCTGTTAGTGGAGTTAAATATATTAAAATTAGGAATGATCTCCTTGTGCCTAAAACCATGTCACCTCAAATGTTGAAAAAACTATGGCAACTTAGAAGGATAATTACTGGTTAACATGGAAATTGCAGAAATTAATAAAAAAGGTTAACTCTTCAACTACAATAGCTATATTAAAAACCTAGAGATAACTTCCTTCCTTTTGCTGTGAGTGGTGAATTCACACTGGCTTTGCATACATCTGAAGGAAGATCTGGTCAAGCTCCTCTCTAAATGAAACAAGCTGCATCTGTTTTCCATTTGAAAGCCATGCTATCAGCCTTCTCAGTACAAACAAGCAATAGGAGAAAAACAGGCTCTTCTTTTATTTCTTTTGGAACTGGGAGGCACTTGAAATAACAAGCACTCAACAAAGTTATCCAAAATCTACAGAAACTTTTAACCCTTCACTTGTTTGCCTCCTCCATTGTAAATGGACTCCAAAAAGATGTGAAACCCCCAATATGAGAGATGAGTCCTTCGTTAGCTAAAGCTCTGGAAACTGTTCTATCTGCAGCACACAAAGCAAGGTTCCATTCATGGTTCCCCTTCTGTGACACATGAATCCTCAGAGATATTTTTTATCCCCTGTCCCATCACTAACTTATTAAGTCAGGCGTTACAACAGGCCTATAAACATTCATCTGCTAATGAGAAGTCCCAGTTCCTTACTGCCTGCCATGAAAAAAAAAACAATGCAAAGCTTGGTTTGGGATATGTAACTGTGACACTATCATCTGAAAACATATATTTGCAAAGAAATCCCTTTTGCCAATTTCTTGCTATTGGATCTTTAATATGAAGCAAACCTTTGAAGACAATCTCCACTGTTCACAGGTGAGCCATTCTCGTAGTAAAAACAACACAAAGCCACTAGGACTCACTTTTCCAGCCTGCCCTACACAAGTCTCCTTTAGAGATGTGCTGTGTTAGTTGTGATAAAATAAATCAGCCCAGGACATCAAGGACATTAGCGTAATCTTGTCATCGTGCAGCCATAAGACCTGAGATAAAGTCTCAGGTTTTGATTAGATTCTGTTGTACTTCATCTTAAAACAAGGCTTCCTTTATCAAAGGCAAAGAGCAAAGGGCAAAGGCACTCATCTAGGACAGAGTAACACCTTCAAATAACACAGGCTGTGAGCTGGTTGTCTGGGGAGCAGATCTGCTGACCACGACTTGGGGGTGGTCCTAGTAAGTAGCAAGTAGGAACCAAGCCAGCGTTTGCTTCTGATGCTGCTTGTCTCCAGTTTGCCAGAGACAGACTCAGATGACAAGTGTTCAGATTGGGACAAACCTCGTTTCAGAGTAATATGGGTTTCTGAGCACCTCTGGAGGCCACTGGTCCAGACCCCTGTTCCAGACCAATGTCAGAGCTATGTTACATGGCTCAAGGCCTCACCCTGTCACTTGTGCCAGCATTTGAACACCCTCGTGGTCAAAGTACTTTGCTTTACTGGGCTTTTCCTTCAGACAATTTGTGCCTGTTGCCCTTTGTCCTTCATTTTGCAACTCCAAGGAGAGCCTGCCTCTGCCTTCTTGTAAACATCCATTAGGTTTGGCTGAAACAGCCAGTGGAATCCCTCCACCCTTCAGCAGCTGCTTCTCCACCCAAAGCAAGTCCAGCTTCCAGCCTCCCAGGCACCCTGGCCACCCTCAGCTGGACTCACCCCAGTCTGTCAATGTTTTTTTTTGTACTGGGGAGAAGAACACCAGATCTCTTTTTGTGTGTTTAATAAATGATTGGAGGTATTTGATTTTCCTTACCTTGAACATTTAGGAGTGAACGTGCTTGTGCAACAAGTACTGAAATAGGGTATTTGGACTGTCCTTGTCAATTTATGCTTTTGAAAAGCTATCAAGTACTGTGGGCTCACATGACGTAGAAGTTTCCATGTAGACATACCAGTACTAGAAACCTTCCTGGGAAGGATCTTAGGCTGATCATCAGCATCAAGCCTCAAACCCTGAAGAAGGGACAGAAAAGCAGCCACAGGATGTCTCAAGCTGCCATTTCCTCTAGAGAGTTACTTCACACCTCAAAATGAACCTAAGGACAATGACACTCAGGTATGACAAGATTCATCCTGTCTCTAATATCTGACCCTCTTAGTATCTGACCCTGATTACACAAGTAGGCTGGAACTTGAAGTTAGGCAGCCAAGCTTGGTGTCCCTGTAGGACTGTTTGTGTAAGAGAATGCTGGCGTGGTGTCTCTTCTCGTGGCATGTTATGGAGGACATGTGCATCCACTGGTTAGGCTGAATGGAAAGCCCACACACTCCTGCAGGAACAGTGTCTCCTTGCAACAGCACTGCCACTGCCTTGCTGGCTGCCTTCTCACTGCCCTTTATTAACTTATGACATTTTTATTTTTGGCAGAAACTAAACACCTAGCTCATGAGGGAGAGCAGGGAAGGTGCCTGGCGGAATTAGTGTCCATGTGGAGCTGTGTGAGATGGCAGGCTCTACTGGCCCAGCGCACAGAGCTCCTCCTGCATGGCTAGTGCTGCCCCTCAGGCCCCTTTGGTGTCATAAGCAAACACACAGCTTGGATAACAGAATCCTAGAATCATAGAATGGTTTGGGTTGCAAGAGACCATAAAGATCACCTAGTTCCAACCCCCCTTTCATGGGCAGTGACATCTCCCACCAGACCAGGCTGCTCAAGATCCCATCCAACCTGGGCTTGAACGCCTCCAGGGATGGGACATCGACAGCTTCCCTGGGCAACCTGTGCCAGTGTCTCACCACTCTCATTGTGAAGAATTTCTTTCTAATGTCTCATCTAAATCTTCCCCTGTCCAATTTAAACCATTCTCCCTCTTTCTATCACTACTTCCTATTGAAAAAAGTCCCTCCCCAGCTTTCTTGTAGGCCCCCTTCAGATACAAGAAGGCCGCTATAAGGTGTCCCTGAAATCTGCTCTTCTCCAGGCTGAACAACCCCAATACTCTCAGCCTGTCCTCATAGCAGAGATGCTCAGACCCAAAGATCATTGAGTCCAACCACACCTGTCTGCTACAAAACCATATCCCTAAGACATCTACCCATCTTTTCAAACATCTTCAGGGAAGGTGACACAACCACTTCCCCAGGCAGCCATCTCAGTGCCTGAAAACCATTTCAGTGAAGAAATTTTTCCTGATGGGCAACTCTAACTCACTCGTTTCATGCTGCTGTGGCCAGCTGGGGTGACCAGCCAGGGAGGTAACAAAATCATAGAATGACTTGAGTTGGAAGGAACCTACAACGGTCATAAAGCCCAACTCCTGTCCCTGCACAGGACAACCCCAACACTCACACCGTGTGTCTGAGTGCATTGTCCAAATGCTTCTTGAATATGGTCGGGCTTGGCGCCGTGACTGCTTCCCTGGGAAGCTGTTCCAGTGCTCCAGCACCCTCTGGGTGAAGAGCCTTTTCCTAATATCCAACCTAAGCCTCCCCCGGTAGATCTTCCTGCCATTCCTTCGGGGCCTGTCAATAGTCACCAGAGAGAACAGATCAGCGGCCGCTCCTCCTCCTTCCCTTGTGAGGAAGCAGGAAACCGCTACGAGGTCCCCCCTCAGTCTTCTCCGGGCTGCACAGACCGCCCCGCCAGCCCCCGCCAGCCCGGCAGTGGTGGCGATGCCCGCCGGCCCCGGCCTTTCCCGGGAAGCGGGCGCTGCTCCAAGCCCGCCTGCCCTTCAGGGCGCTGCGCTTGCCCGCAGCGGCAAGGTGGAAGCCGCCCCGCAGGGGCCTGGAACCACCCCCTCCCGCTTCCCATCCCCTCACCTCTCCCGCGGGGCGCTGGGAATGTGGTCGTACTTGGCGTGGATGTGTTTCACGTAGCAGCAGTACAGGCCGAAAGCCAGGAGGGAGAGGGCGAACAGCAGCCCCGCGACGGCCCCCAACCCCTCCATGGCCCGCGGGGCACCTACCAGCACCGCTCGTACCCCGGGCACCGAGCGGCAGAGCCCCGGCTGTGGGCGGGGAGCGGCTTCGGGCGGAGCCGGCCCCGCTTAAAGAGCCCGGCGGGGCGGGGAGGTGGGAACGTACGGACACACAACACACTCCTCTGCTGTGAGGGCAGGCTGGGAGAGACGGGGTTCAGCCTGGAGAAGAGAAGGCTCCGGGGGACCTCCTAGCAGCCTTCCGGTACCTGAAGGTACTTGAAAGCTGGGGAGAAACTTTTTACAAGGGCAAGTAGTGATAGAATGGAGGGGAATAGCTTTAAACTGGAAGGGGAAGATTTGAATTAGATGTAGGAGGAAATTCTTCATGCTGAGGGTGGTGAGACATTGGCACAGGCTGCCCAGGGAAGTTGTGGATGCCCCATCACTGGAAGCATTGAAGGCCAGGTTGGATGGAGCCTTGAGCAGCGTGGTCTGGTGTGAGGTGTCCATGCCCATGGCAGAGGGGTTGGAACTGGATGAGCTTCAAGGTCCCCAACCAAAACCATTCTATGATTCTATGATATATGTAGCCTGGAAAAGAGAAGGCTGAGGAGAGACCTTGTCACTCTCTACAACTACCTGAAAGGAGATTGTGGCGAGGCGGGTGCCGGTCTCTTCTCCCAGGTAAGAAGTGATAGGATAAGAGGAAATTGCCTCAAGTTGCACCAGGGGAGGTTTAGATTTAATATTAGGAAAAAATTCTTTACTGAAAGAGTGGTGAATCACTGGAACAGGCTGCCCAGGAAAGTGAGGAGTCACCATCACTGGAGGTGTTAAAAAACATGTAGACATGGCACTTTGTGACATGGCTTAGTAGGCATGGTGGTGTTGGGATGACAATTGGACTGGATGTTCATAGAGGTCTTTTCCAACCTTAATGATGCTAAGATTCTGTATACCTCACCCTGCTTTTTTCTTCTCCCTCTGAGACCTGCTGCATGTACCCAAGGCCCCTTCCTTGTGCAACAGCCCCTGCCTGCTGGATGCTGTGCCCACCGAATCCTTTTGAAGGTTGCCCACCTTCCATGCAGAGTGGCAGACGTGGATCTGACTGCAGCAGGAGAAGGAGAAGCAGGACACCGTGCTGCCCTTGTGCACACCATTTGCATTCACACACTATATCTCCATACAAGTTTTACTCAACTGGCTGGAGGCAGGGTACTAAGCTAGCTGCATTTTTTTCATGTCTGTTTTGCTGCCCGTGGGTCTCTTGACATTTCTCAGCACCGTATGAGGCTACTGTAGGAGTTTTCATCCTTATCATTTCCAATGGGGTGCCTTTCCCCTGCTTGCCTCCCACAGCAGCTCCGATATGGCCGTGCTTCTCTGCAGCAGGAGGGAGAGGATGTAACTCATGCCCTCCCGTGGTTTTGTCCATCTGATGCAGGAATTATCTGCCAGGCACCTCCAAGAGTCAGCTCACTTAGGTTTTCCTTGGTTTTCTTCTGTCATTGCTGCTTGTGTTTGAGACTAGCAGATGAGAGAACACAGCGAAAGACTATCGAGGCAACAACAGCACATGCTGGTGTAAGGTGAGAGATGTGAGAGATTTCATTTGAGTTCCAAAACATGATCTGAATGAGCTGTTAGTGACAGAGGGGCAGCAGGGAGTCATTGGTGAGGGGGAATTTAAGGAGCACCAGTGGCAGGTATATATCTGTGTTATTTGTGCTGCTTTTCCTGTGTGTATTCATGCCCACATATCCCCCACTAGCAACTTAGAAGCTAGCATCTGCTGGCCAGCTTCCAACTGCACTTGGCATGGAAACATAGTTCACAAAATGCTTGAAAAACAGGGAGATGAAAGAAATTGCACTGGCTTTGGAGTGTGAACTAAGCTAAAGAAAGGTTTAGTATTGTAGACCTCGAAGGATGGCAGGGATTTTCTTTTAAAGTCCCCAGGAGCCAGCCAAACCTTGCCTGCATTTGAGTTTCTTGGCCTGGGCAGGGCAGGAGTTGGGTGACTTTGACCCAGAAGGTCCCTGGGGAGGGAAAAAGATCAGAGACTCATCATAAAACTGTGAAAGCCATGAAAACCTGTCAGGAGCCGCTGGGCTTTTCCTTTTGGTTGGTCAACATGCTCAGCAGAGGGGAGGAAGGACACTCAAAGTGCCCTATGAAAACAAATACACCTGATCACATCATCCATGGACTTCCAGATTGTGGGTGGCAAAAGCTGCTCCACTGAACATGCTTGGTGGCCAGCATTGCTTTTCTGGCTTCATATTGCATAGCACAAGAGTTTGGTAATAATGTCACGTTACTGCCTTAGAGAAACACTGACTCGTGGTAACAGTCAAATGGTACGAAATGTTAAAACACTATTTATAAGGATGGAGCAAAAGCTGGTTGTATATTTTAAAATATCGTTTGGATTTATATTACATTTAATCTTAATATTGATTTTTTTCTTGAACTGGTAGTTCCTTCTTTGGTCTGAAATAATTGCAACAACCCTAGAATGGTCTTCTGTTCCGGTTTGAGTATAGATGCTTTCACACAGATTATTTTTTTTTAATCTGGAAATTATGTTGTCATTATATTCTCAAAGACCAACAATATTGTCTACCTACGGTTTCTGTTTATCTTAATTAAAATTAGATATTTTTTTTTACCTGTTAAGGCTGGAGTTCTGTAAGCTCTTGTTTTCAGGAAAGCAGCTAACATTCTTTCCTAGATGGTCACGCTATATATATATATATATATAATGATCTTGAATACTCATCACTAGGGAATATATAGCTAATCACAAGAATGGCATCACTCAGAGATAGTGCTTAAAAACTAAAGCTAGCTAATGGAACCATATCTTTAAAGACACTCATTGAACTTCCTGATGAAATATTGATTTGCTGAGTTTCATCAATGTTTTTTTTCAGCATACTTCAAGGATAGATCATAAGTATCTGTAAGGTGTTCTTTCATTTGAAATCACTCTCAGAATAATTCCTGTGGAAAAATTCTGCTTGTACCTTGTTTGTGAGCAGCTCACAGGCAAGTGATAAAATATTTGGCGTTTTATACATTTTGATGAGATAGAGAGGCCATGTAATATATCTCTGATCCCTATCTAAAACAGGCAAGCTCTCAGAATAATTCTGTCTTCTCATGCAGATGTAAATATCAGCTGATAACTCCCCTTCCATAAGTATGCAGCCTGGGTAGACTGCAGAAATCACCTTATATTCCAGGCTTTAAATATAAGCTTTAATAAAACTTTGTATTTTTGTTTGTATTCTAACGTGTTTCAATACCCTTGAGTGAAGGACACAATAGCGAGGGACTGTCATGTTTGCTGTCTGCCTGGGAGCCACACGCGGCACTAAGGAAAGAGCGCAAGCTTGGACACACTGGGCTTCCCCGTCTGTCACCTTTCTGCTGGGGACTGAACTGCCACCGCGTGGACATTTTGACAACTTGCACATTCCCACAAACAAAGAGTACGAGAGACTTGGGATCCAAACGGAAGAGTAAAGAGAAGTGTGAAGTTACAAGATGAATTTGAAAAATTGATGGGACATAGGGAGAGTCCAAACTCCTGCCCTTTTTTGCTTGGTTTTTTTTTCACAGCTATTTGGGTTTTAAAACATTTACTGCTCTAGAGAGGTCCAGCATTGTGTAGGCTGTAAGTGAGGATAGCCAGGAGAAGGCACAGCATAGGCATCTCCAGTGTTGCCCTTCAGCAGCATGCAGTAAGGCTGGGTATCCTGGGGTAGTCTGGCTTTACTAATAAAATACATTTCTAAGTAAAGAGCTTTTAATTTTATTGTTAAATGTCTCCATTTGTTGTGTGCTACTGGTTAAGTGCAGACGGTGATTAAATTAGTACCTTTCCTGGAGAATTTATTGCCTAAAACCTCACATCCTTGCCTAAGGGTCCATATGGAACTAATGGAGGTTTGGTACTGGCGTAAGCACTGCACTTCATCCTTCTCCAGCAGAAATGCAAACTTCAGGACTGGTTTTACTAGGCATCTCCTCCTTTCCTAGGCAGAAACGCTATCCAGGTGGAACCAGAGGACCAATTGCTATTTAGGGATTAGGGTCCTTCTGCCTGGCTCTGGTGGCTCTGCCACACACGCACATTGCCATGTGAAGAACTCATGAACACCTAGGCACTCATCCATGAAAACTTGAGGATTTATCCATGTCTGAGACATGGGGTCCCTAATGTACATGGTCATGCAGATATTATGGAGGGATGCAGATTTTTGTAGATGGGTTGTGAAACATCTGTGAACATTTTGTTTATCTGAAGGCAAGTAACATTCATGGTGTCTGCCTTCACCTTTCTCCATCTGATCATCTCGCATAGTCCCTATGTTGTGGCAGATAACCATTTGTTTTTAATAGCATACAAAAATAAAGTTCTCTGATGCAAGGATTTGAAAATTCATGACAGAAAACATATATTCTCAAGCTTTTTTGTTGTATGATTGCAGCTCAGCATATTACGGAATCTAACATAGCCTGAAAGTTCAGAGATTCATGTTTTATGTCTCTTTGAACTCAGGATACAAACACTGTGATGCTGGCAGGCAGTCATCTGGCTCAGAGCAACACCAAGTGAGAAATATAACCAGATTTCAAAATATCCAAAACCCACTTAGTTCTTCTGATGGCCAAGTAAGAATATCTGATTTTCCTGGTTTTTTTTTTTTACTATTATTATGACAGTCAATCTGAAAAGTAGTGAGGCAGATGAACTTATTTAGAGTAAGACCATAAAGAATTTTTTACCAGTTATAGGTGAGACATTTACCTTAACCTCCCTCCCCTTAAACAGCTAGTGATTGCTCTTCTGTTACTAGTCATTTGCAATGTATGTTGAGATATTTGCTGCTGTGTGCTTACATTTACATTCATTCATACACCAGCTTAAAGCAAAAAATAAAATGCATACTTTAATATAAACATTTGGTTATTTTTATTATATAAAGCAAATTGCAATATAATAACTACAAAATATGGACTTTATTTGGGTTACCAGCACAATTCAATGCATGACCCTATTTTAAATCCAGTTTTTAAAAAATTTTAAAAAAAGTTACTTCTGTTCAAAGCTAAGTACATAACTTTCCTCAGCATATTTTTAAATATATATATGGATATAAAATGTAAAGCAATAGGCCAATTCTGCTATTATTTGTATCAGTGTAAATAATAGTTAAATCCAGCCAGGCCAGAGCTAGAGTAGGCTTTTATAATGTTTTTGGAAACAGAAAATGATCCAGTATTTTAACCTAATTATCAAGGAACAGGGAGTAGAAAAGTGGCATCAAGTTAGTAAGAAAAGCTTGACTTTCTGTCTTATACTGGGAAAATCAGCTCCCCAACCACAGAGTCCCAAGTCACAAAACCTGCTGGGGAAGACCAGAGCGTCTTCACTGCTGACCCAGCAACAGCTGCTGGGGAGTGAGGACTGCAACCAGACAGACTGAAGGACATTGCCATCCAACAGAACTCTGTCAGGTGAGTCTGCATGACAGCAGGCTGTGGCACGCCACAAGCTATGCCATGCAGGAAGAGGCAGATGAAAAACTGAAGCGAGATCTTTCTTTTATGATAAAGTCTTAAGAGTAATTTCCTTTCCCATTGCTCTTCCAAAATAAAACCTTGGGTGATGCAAGATCTTCTCAACCTGCCTATGCCTATGCAGAACTGCAGATGTTCTGAAAGACCTTCACAGTTCAGGACTTTCCCTATTGCCCTGTGCATGGTATGAGCCTCTGGGACCACAGCTCCCAAAACAGCTTTGCTGTTTCCTCCAGAAGTTCCTTTTCTCTCTAAGGTGCCTTTAAGTGCCATACTAGAAAGGTGGGCACAGCACAAATGGTCTCAAAAATCTTGTTTTAAAGAACTGCTACATGCATAGGAATAAAATACCTCACAGTCTGTAACTCATCTGGCATCTCCCTAAAACCACAATACACCATATGCGGTAAAAATAAAGGGGAAAAAACCCAAGTGAGTAGTCCAAATGCTAGTGATATACTGTGTTCAAATGCAGCTGCAAATAAAGTAAGTCATCCTTTTTTCTCCCTATACTTTGGATCAGCTCCAAAGAAATTTCGGTTTCTGTACTATCCAGAAAGCAAATTATTAAAACGCCTACATCATCTTGCAATGGGAAGTTCTGTCCTTAAGAAAAAACAGCGTTTAAATTTCACAAAAGCTTCTTCTACACAAGTAAATGAAACAGAGTCATTCTTTGGTTATAAGGCCAGCTCCTGACCTAGCCCTGGGTGATCTGGGAGAGGGTAGGTTAGCCTGTGCCACAGGCGTGCTGGGAACTACACAGCTCATTGCCTCCTAGGGCCAGAAAATGTTTCCTGGTGCCCCTTAATTTACTGGGCAAAAACCCGATCCTTCTTTGTGGATACTGACAACCAAATGTGCTCCAGCCTTTTCTGGCTTTGGGGCATTACATCCTGACTTGATCAGGATAAAACCTTTTGCTGTATGGAAAGAAGGCGCTAGACCTTGGCACCTTTCAAGGCCATCAAAAGTACCTTGCTCAAGTTTGACAGGCACTGTTGTACTGTTGTCTCCAGTCCAGCCTGACAGATGCGGACAGGAAAACTCTCAGAAAAAGTAACTGCTCAGAAAAAATGAGCTGACCTAAAATGAGACCTCTTGCCACAGATTAAACTATGCAGGATATACGAGTCAACTGTGCCTTTCCAAAACAAAATCCACAGTGGGCTTAGAAGTTACTTATCCGACTTTGCCTAATACAGAGCTTTGCAGTGATTTTCATCCTGAGTCAGTTGTCCCCTAGCTCAAACATACTGAGGTCCATAAGGACTAGAGGAAGAAAGCTGATCCTTCTCAGTCAATAAAAATTCCAGCAAGGAATAGGCAAATAATTGGCAAGATGGCTAATAATAATGAAAATAGTCGAAGTGTTTAGTCATCACCAACAGCTAGTGCCCCTGAGGAACAAGCTAACTGATGTCAGTGCTTACTGCTGGCTGAACACTAGAGATATTTTTCTTCTTTAAAAATAGCTTCCCTACTTATCCCATTATTATTAAAGAATGATTGCCATTTACATCGTAACTGCTTTTATGACTACATTAAAAAATATTCTCAAGGCAGCTCTATAGCTGCACCTGTGCCCCAGGGTAAAGTCTAGACATGAAAACCTTGGGAAATTCATGTACAAGGCAGCAAAATATTGACACATGTCAAATGGGTTTGCGGTCTTGTTTGTATACAGAGGAAAAACTAAATTCTTAAAACTTAAATTTGGAATGCAGATCTCAGTTCTCAAACAATGTTTGCATTTCTTTTCATATAGAAAAAAAAGTGTTTTTCTGTCGGAAAGTATCTAAGGGGGCTGATGTGTCTCACATGCCAGGCTGACCTTTGAAAGAGGTCTATTGGCATCTTTCTGTGAGGACAAGCAGGCTTGGATATTAATATGTTGTGACCGGTTTTCTCGTCTACATTTCTGAACTTCTATGTTGACAATAACTAAACAGTGCCAGGCTGAGTTCACACACACTGGGTTGGATTTGTACTGGATAACCCCCATACAACCATATTCATGCTAATAGGTTAATGAAGAGGCAGATTCTGCTCCGTGCATTCCTGGAGGTGTTTTGCTGGGTTTGGGCTGTGGGCCAGCAGTACCTAAGCCCCTCACAAAGGTGCCGACTGGGGAGAGGTCAGGGGGAGGCCCGTAGGAGTTTGAACGCAGGAGAAACACCATGGCATCATGTGAAGTTGGGGCCCCAGACTCACCTCTGCACCTGGTGTCAGTTTTGCCCACAGTGTCTACTGAGCTTTCTGAACTTCAGTGATGGCTCCGGTGTTACCTAATTACAGGCTTCGTAATGTGATACATGGGCCTCATGCTATTCATACCCTGCAACCTGACACAGAGAAGCTGGGCAAAGCCCACAATTCTCTGCGTGGGAGTTGCCCTCACTGCATACTTCATCCAGGGCTCAGTATCTAGAAGGGTTTTGCCAGCATTTGGGTGAGCAACCCCTGCAATACCCTACCTATTTCACTCTCTCCCCGTTGCTTTGGCAGCACGCTCTAATTTTTTTTTTCTAGACACTTGTGGGAGACTTTATCTATCAGATGCCTTGGAAAGAATGTGGCAAGTTCAAATTATTTTGACCTGAATATAGTGTCTAAACCATAGACTGCAACCCAGGGTGCAGTGCTCAGGCTGGCTGCTGAGTACCAGAAGCAATGTAAGTGAAAAAAAAAAAAAAGAGGTCTGCACAGAGTTATTCTGCCTTGGAGGTAGAGAAAAAAGGCTGGGACTACGCTGTTCCATTTGAGATATACTGGGTCCTCCCAGTGATACAGCTGTGCTGTAAGGACAGGAATTATGTGTAAGGAAAATGCAGATGCTCCAGTCTCATTCACAGAGGTGAATTAGGAGAGAAGGCAATAAACCATACTGCTACTGGACGAAAGCCTGGGACTGCCACATAGCACCTACAGAAGAGCAACTACAGTGGGGTACCAGCTTTATTCTAGGCTATCTTAAGACCTTTATCCTGAATCAGCATCCAAGTGGTATACTGGCATGTTCAAAGGTAGCAGCAGGGCTTATCAGTTTATCTAAAGTTCAGTTTGTGTGACATCCTGGCATATAAATGCATTTTTAAATTAAGAAACATGCTAGCAATAAGAATCCTAATAAACAGCCGATGATATATCAAGTATGTAAATGTGCTCGTATTTCTGTGCTTTGAATACTACAGGCTCACTATTTAAATACCAGGGAACTAGACTTACAAATACTAGAATTTAGAGTAGGTATGTTTTAAGCTTTGAAAGGACCATGATAGTCACGCATAGCATCGTAACAGTGTACTGAGCTGGCAGGCACAGACAAGCACATGTACTGAGCTGGCCTTCCCAGCTGAATGCCTTCCCCGCTTAGCGCAGGCTGGGAGAAAGGATAAGGGGGTGGGTGTGTGAAATTACTTGCAAGTCTTGTCTCCTCCTCTGCTGATAAATATTTCCCCTGTGAAGCCAGCAGCACCCACGGAATGCCAGCAGCAAGCACTGGGAGTGTAGGGCTCTACGTTTGCTGTCAGCCAAGCCATGGCACAGCTTGCTCTTACTGATGGTTGCTCCTCGTGGGATCATTTCCATATGCCTTCAGCTGCCATCAGAAACCGCCTGCCACTGAGTGACTGCCAGCCAGGGGTTGATGACAGTCACCACCACCAATATGCAAGGTGGAGGTGGCTTCTGCCTATCCTCAGGAGGTTCAAATGAGCTAAAGCAGATTTAACTAGCAGTTAAATTAGAAAAAGAATACTTAAGTACCTGGAAAATGATGCTGAAATTCCTGTCTGACTGGTCTATGCCAGACACCCTTGAATCATTTCAATTCCTTTAGAGTAACTTCTGTTGTGCAGGTCTTTTTTTTACCCAGAGGTTTTTAAGCACAGCTACGACCCAGATCCTCCTTAAAATCTCAAAGCTAGAGTTAGCTGAAATTCGGCTAAGGAGCCAAAAGAAGCAGAAGAGGAACTTGGAAGAAGAAAAATTGTATCTCTACTTTCTGTTTTCTTCCAGTCCTCTAGTCCAATCAGCTCAACAGGTGCCAACTCTTTTAACAGAAGAATTTACAAAGGACTCTCTTGTTCCCTGAATGTTTTGATGTGCCTGAAGTGAATTTCTATACTTTAAACAAATTCGTTTACACCTTCACTGCAATGGAAAAAGCCTAATGACAGTCTGGTCCCTGATGGCATTTGTAAGTTTTCCAATGAAATGAGAGTAATATTTTGCAAAAGGCACTTTAGATGTCTGTACTCCCCTTTATACTTCATAAGAAGTAAGGAGTGCTGTTTTTCTGGTTTTGGATAGTGAAGGTGTTCTTTAATATCAGAAAGTACCAGAAATTTGAGGAAAAATATTTAAAACATTCAATTACTATATACATCGACGTTTTAGACTTAAGAAGACACCGTCAACTTGAAATTGGGGAATTAAAATAAGCATCCACAGTAAGAGCTTTAGATACAAGGTTTGGCTTGTGAACTTTTCTGGATGTACTAGTCATTTTACATTTGTTTCACTTTGTCTTTCTAATAGTCTTGTGTAAGCAGCAAGATAAAACCTATCTTGAGTATCTCAGGGAAAATCATAACCAGGCAAAATACTACCAAATGCAGAGAGACAACAAGAGAAGAACATGTGTCTCCAATCACCACTCAGGTGAAAGACACATTTCAGAAAAAAATAAGGTTTTGGGTTTTTTTAAATATCCTTTAAAAGGTGGCAAATATTACAGGATTGTTACCCCACTACATTACCTCTTGTCCAGTCATTCACACCCGTGAAAACTGAATGCAAAAAACACATGTGCCTTCACAACTTTTGGGAAAGTGGAGAAATATGTACAAAGTATCTTCAGGGTTAAACTGGATAACCATCCTGTTCATGTAAAACAGGACACATTTCCTTATGACTTAGGCTAGTGTAAACTGCAGAAATATTTTCCAGGCATTATGCTAATTTTTCCTAATTTATCTGATTTTGCTTAGACACAGTTATCTTTAATAACCAATGGGTTTATACCAATAAAAAACATTACAGAACAATCATTTTCCTTTAACTAAATGCATGGAAAATAAAAAAAAAATCTACTTTTGTACTCTGCAAAGAAAGGCACAGATTTACGTATACCTAGAAACCACCATTCAGAGCTGCAGGTGGTAACAAGCCAAACAACATAAACACTTCCATAAGCAAGAGCAAACTGTAGTCATTTGGGAATTCATATTTTTGTCAAAACACTGTGAAGCATGACTGGGGAATGCTATATTTTGAAAGGTGAAAGGGCAACAGGATGCATATTTTTTCTCATCTATAGATGCTGATATTTGGGGGATTCTTATATGAAAACTCCACACAAACACAGTCCCTGCCCACAAAGCATGAGGATGAACACAAAGAAACTAGCAAGGCCCCTTGGAACAAACGCAGCATCCTCATGGCAGAACTCACCCTCCTCAATACTGCTGCTGGTTTAGGGGTTTGGCAAGAAGGGGTTGTGCTTAGCTGCTGTGTTACCAGTCTGCCACCTCCTCCCGGCTGCACACCACGCCAGCATCCTCCTCGTGGGAGCAGTTGTGCGTGCCAATGTCAGCATGGGCACACTCCAGCAGTGTCTTCTCCTGCCCCGAGCACTGGACATCATCCAGGAGAATGCGAAGGGAGGTCCCTTCCCCAAATTCTGCCTTCTTGCTCGCCTGCACCACGTAGGGGAAGCCCAGCTGGCGGCACACCACAGCGGCGGCAGGTGAGCCCCAGCCATCGTCACACACCGTGCCCCACTCGCCATCGATGTAAACCTCCACCCGGCCACGGCTCCGGCCACGGCTCTGCTGCTCCATCAGTCGCACGGCACCATTTTGCAGTGATGGGGTTGTGGTTGGGGGTTTCTTCTTCCTGCGCTGCCCCCTCCTCTCTCCTCCCTTCCTGGGCTTCGGGGTCCTGCCGCTGGGTGCTGGCGTGGTGGGTGTTCTGCTTCGGTTCCCTGGTGGTGGAGGGGCTTGGCCCACCCAGTCCACAGCTGGTGCGTGATGGATTTCAGGGTCTGGCCTGCCTCCCCGTGGGGCCTCGGTTGTGGCCTTCAGTCGAGGACGTGGTGTTGTTGTTTTCACAATGAGCTCTGTTTGGGTAAAAACCCAGGAAACTATGCGTATATTGCTCTATGGACACTCCTTAAAGATACCTATGTGAAACCAGTGCTAATTTTTGACTTATTTAACTCATTTCTTGGAATTCACTTACTTGATCCTGTTGAGAAGCAACAAAGCTCCTGGTGAGCCAAGATTTCCTCAGAGAAAAATGTTGGCTGCTTTTAGCTAGCAGAGAGGACTGCAGGGCTTAATGTCAACTAGTAAGCCTCTTCCAAGAAAGAAACTCCAAGCAGTTTATTGGCAAAATTTCAGCCTGGCCATTAAAGGGTGGGCACTGGAGTTTCAGGGTTGGAAAGGGAGTTCTCTTCACTACCCCTCTCCCCCACTGAAAGCGTTTTAAAGACAGGCACTATTTCTGCTCTTCTCTTTACTATTAATGATTGGATCTTTACCAGAGGGAGAGTGCTGGCGTCCCCACTGGGCCAGATGCTTTATTCAGAGGAGCTGAAATCAGGAACATTCAAAATCAATTCTCTCTGGCAACTGGAATGTGCAAAAGGAAAGGAGTTGCTAGGACAACACATAAAACAGGATTTGGGGTGGGTTTTTTTCTTCCTTATGAAAAAAATAAAAGAGCCTTGAACTCTGAAGAGCTGAAAATTCTTTGCTGTCACAGTTTCCAGGCGTTACTGGACTTGCTTATTAACATGTGCTCTATTTTTAGCTTAAAAATAAGTTTTAGCTTGTCAGAAGGAAGCAATTCAGAATTGCTCAGAATAACAATCAACTGAGCTGGGACAGTCCACAGACATCTGCAAAGACATCCTGACTTTTTTAATTATATCCTAGATTTATCCATTCTCATTTGTAATTTGCTTTGTAGCACAGAGATGAGGAAAAATATGATTCTTATTTGTGCTTAATATCTATTGTCCCCAAAAGACAATCCTTTGCAGCAGTCCGATTTTTTTTCTGAATAATGCTCTTTGGAGTGCAATTGTATTTGTGGCATGAAAATGTTTCCCTTTTTTTGGAAGATGAGGTTCTGAAGGCAAGAAACAAACATGAAAGCCCTACCTGTGCACACCTCAGTTGCTGGAGCCTGATCTGGCAAAGCACTTTTAAAAATCCTGAAACTCATAAAATGATATGTAAGACTGCATAAAAGCTAATGGTCACCTGAGAGTGCTTTTCACCTCACTGAGTCAAGTTGTTATTATATATTACTCTTTGTCAAGCTATTTATTAAACACACTTCCAACAAATGCACTCATCCAGCTAATGCAAGCCGCATGCCTTGGCAATTCTGTTACAGTCACACTAAACACTAACCAAAGGAGCAAAATATTTACAGCTACACATCCTGTTTGCATCCTTCTGATCAAATCTTCATGCCTGGTTTTCATCTACATATGAATTCAGCTCTTGAGAGACTTAGCAGAATCTCTCCCATTCTCTCTAAGTTTTATTTTATGATGAAAACTACCTTGTAAATAAACCAAAAAGTTTAGTTACTTGTGTAGTTCAAAAATCTGAACTTTGGACTTGCATAGAGAATAATGCACAAGCAGAAAAAAAACCAAAGCTGGCTGATACAAACTAAGTTAATAATATTTGCATACTGCTGCACAGCTTACAAAGGAGAATGTTCTCGAAGATGTGCTGAGTGCTCAGGCATGTCAACAGTTAATAATTAGCCTTAGATTTTGTTCCACCTTAAAGACTCAATTGTGCAAGATGCTGGGTACCCTCATTCCTTCCTGAACTGTCAGAACCCAAATGCAGTATAACATGATTAATGTATTTAAAAATTAAATAAAAGAGTTCTGACATTAGAGATCCTATAGTAATACTAACTTCATGACAAAGCTGTTAGAGGACTGCCTAGGTACTTACATATGTAAACAAAATGCACAGGGGAAAAGAAAGGCAATGCTGTCTAAGCTAATTTTGAGATCCTAATCATGCATTTAGGGGTTTGCACTTAACGTAAATAATATTTAGTTTGCTGCAGATGCAACTACATCATTGACTACCCCGGCCTTAGCAGTACAATACTTCATTTAGTATGAAGTAATCAAAAAGCCCTGGAGGGTTTGAATAAGCAAAAAGTTCACCTAAAAGGCTGATCACACCAATTCTTTTGGGAGTATTTTCTCATCCCATATCCTCTCACTTTTACCTAACAATGACTCAGGTCTTGCTCAATGACTTATTTATCAACCCTTCAGCCATCATCTCCTTCCTTCCTGAAGTGCTCCTCACTACTTGAAGGCACTGCAAAAAATCACTTAACACTGAAAAGCAACATCAGGCACAGAATCTCAGTACAGAAACAGTTATGGGGAAACCAAGTTGGTGGTAATGAAACAAGCACAATGTATAATGGAAAAGGGAAGCTGTACGGAGGCAGAAACTACAGAGAAGATTTCACATGACCAGGCGAGGGGAAATACCTTATGCCTTATTTGAATCAACTCTTCAGAGCCAAAGCAGCTGGTAAGAATTAATTTTGAGGATACTCTGAGGAGTAAAGTTCTGGGTGGTCTCGCATACAGAGATAGTGAGAGCCTGGAGTTTGTACTTACTGCCAGCTAACATGTGCCAATAATAAACAGCAACAGTGACACTTACTCTCCTTTGGCACAAACTGGATGCGCTTGCTTTTTACTTTCACTGGCGACGGCTCAACTCGGCATTTTCCTGGTGGTGCTCTCCTGCAAAAAAAGGAACACGTACAGCAAACAATTAATTCCTTTCCCCTGTCATCATGAGCCTTCGCTTCCCATTGTTTTTCGATGAATGTAATGCTCATTGGAAAAACAATGTCTTTTAAAATGATCCAATTAAGCTCTTACAAATAGAAAACATAATTAAACAATCACATATCTCAGTTGATCGAAGTCCAAATATTCACAAGGCAGTGGAGTCCTCTGGCTGTGTTTTCTCTTGCTATTGCTGAATCCATTAAGGAAATAAAACTTTGGCAGGTTCAAGCATTATGGATAAAGATTAATCAAACTGAAAATACAGATCACAAAACTAGATAGTATATGTTGAACATCTGACATAAAGGTCAATGTGTATGCATGTTTTCAGGCTGTCTTCACAGAAGCAAAATAATACACTATTATTCACACATAAAACCCAAACAAAAGACTAACTGTTACAAAAGTACTTCCAAAAATGCATTATTTCCAAACAAGAGCTCTGTATCCCCTACAGAGGCTGCCTCTTAGTATGACACATTATTTTGACATAAATTTTTTTGCCGTGGAGCTATATCTCACTTCTGAGAAGTTACAGCCAGTACATCATGACTTTTTCCTATGCCAGCTGGCTCATTAACTGGCACCTTCTTCAGAGGTTTCAAAATTGGTTCAAAAATGCTTGATGATTGCATTTGGAGGGTATAATTCGTTTGCAATTAGGATTGTTAGCATTTTGCATTTCTGTGGAAGGCAAAGAGCTCCTCTCTCAACTGCTGCCACAGAGATGTTCTTTACTTTTATGAATTTTCCTGCAAGTTTTATTCTATACTCTACAAATAAAGAAACTTCTCTTTAATTTTAAACTTCTGACTGACTTTTTACTTCAGCTTGCTTTATTTTTTAAAAGGTTGCATAAGAGCAAGCTCTTAATACACAGTTTACAGGAACTCCTCCACTATATTAGATAATGGAAAATGTTCCTGACAGAGGAGAGTCAGAGAAAAACACATAGCAGCTCTGGGGGCTGTTTAACTTTGGGGCCTCATCCAACATAAAACAGAAAAGTGGTTTGGTTTGAGATGCTCAGATAGCTAAAGCTGTAAATTCAATCCATTTAAAAAAAATACAAAAGTCTCAGTCTACAAGTCTGGCTGGAAGTATTTTGGTATTTAGCGAGTAAGATTAACGCTTAAAAAACAGGAAGATGGAAAAAACAAGTCCTCCCATAAAACACAGCTATTCCCTGCCTTGCCCAGTCTGAAGATACATGTGGGATACAGAAGGTGTAACAATGGTTTCAGTTCTTTGTCCATGCGATTTCTGTCTTTAAAACAGCACAAAAAAATACAATGTACTTTTTTACATTCATTTCTGCTTTGCTGGAGGAAGAACTGCTGGTCACACCGAGTCAGCTTCAGCCACCTGGGCACAGCAGATGCAGCTGGCTATGAGAGACAGAGCTGGGAATAAACACCTTGAGAAAAACTGCCTCCTTCTTGGGCAGGAATCTAAATAAACTTTAGATTCCTGAGAATCTAAACTGAGAAAGATAAGCCATCCATAAAATAATCCTCTAGCTTTAAGGAACAAAGTTTTCAAGCTGCATAACACAAATAGGCTCCATAACGAACATGTTGGTGGTCACCAGGCAGTGTAGACTGTGATGACTGCTGGAGCAAAGTAGACCCACAATGAGTATCTCCAGCCATTCCTTGATCAAGTGCCACAGAAGGGCCCAGCATGGAAGAACCAGTTAGTTGGTCAGCATCATTCATCACATCCACATCTGGATACACTACACCATGCTTAGGCTTTGCAACAAGAACATCTCATACCTAGAGGTGTCCACCACTTTGTACACCACTCCATGGGGAGCTGTGGCACTTGGTATGCCAGTAGACATGAAGTAAAGTTCCCCTGGGGAAAAAAAAAACAAACACAGCCATGAAAACTCTCCATGGCACTTCTGTTCTGTACAGCACATTGGCATGAATTCTGCATCACAAGTCAGAGGGCATCAGGAAACCTGGGACTGACATGGAGATCTCGCTACTGGAGGAAACAAAGCAAGTTTCTATCTGGGTTTGTAGTGAGTCTTCAACTGCAGTCCAGTGGCATAGAATACTCTTAGTGAGTGGGAGCTTTTACATATTGTCATAAAATATTATTTTGACAAATTTTTACTGTATGCTCAGCTGTCCAGACTTCAGCTGTTGTCTCAGTCAGATCTGCGTCCTTTAACTTCACTAGTGCAAAACAGTCAAACCCCGAATTCTCTCCGTCAAAACAAAATTAAAGGAAATTAAGACTGCTCACACCATCTTCTGCTCTCTTGGACGAAGGACTCCTTTGGGTGAATTACAGACCAAGATTCTGCTTTTGCTTTCTCTAGCACACTCAAAGTGAGATGTATCTCACAAGAACGGCATTTGGTTTGTCACAGCTCTGTCAGGTCACATGGGTAGGGCTCAACCTTCAGCCAAACAATTTCCATCACTATTTATTCAACATATTTTCTCTTAACTGTATTTCCATTCCTCTCTTTCTGTTGTGCAGGCTGGGATAAGAAGTCCCTCTGGCACTCTTTCTTTTGAAAAAAGAAAAAGATCAGAGAGAAAGACTAGATTTGCAATATTAAAAAAAAAAAAAGAAGGAAAAGAGGCAACTGATAACTGCTTGGTGAATAAGGCAGGATCTTATTGGTACCCCAAAGGAAAGAGAGGTTCAAGTGAGCAAAGGAAGATGTGGGCAGTTGGTAGCAGCTCCTTCTGCCTGCTGAATCTCCCACTTCCTCCCTGCTGAATCTCCCTCTTCCTCCCTGCTCTCCTGTGCTGTCACAGGCCAAGCTCCACCGGATGCTCCCAGGGCAGAAGGCAGCCACCCTTGGCCACCCCCGGTTTGTTTCTTCCTTTTTCTGCTGGGCTCCATTAACCACAGGCCAGAGTAGTCTTGATCCAAACAGGGATGGAAACCACCTGGCACTGTGTCTTGCTGTGCAGTGATGCGTGGTCTACATCCCACCCCTTTTTCCCAGAAATTATCACACAGAAATCTGAATGCTCTGGCTGTGAAGCCCACAGGCTGTATCACACGTGCGCCCACAGACACAGCAGAGTGCCTGGGGTGTCCTCAAATGTTCAGCTGCCAGGGGACAGCGCTGCTGGCTTTATAATGGCTGTGCAATGAGTCAAAACTACAGGTGTCCCTACTGCACAAACATCCACTGCATCAGCTGGATTAACATCAGAGTAACAACACCCAAAACCAAATGCTTCTGTGAAGAAAAGCTTATTACAATAAACTGTGTGACAAACTTACAAAAAACCAGACTCCCAGCACACCAAAAAATGCAAGAGAAGACTGTTCTCTGCAGATAAAGAAAACTCAACAAACTGTCATCAACGGATTTCTTTCCATTATAATAAAGCAAATACAAGGCAAATAATACCTCTGAGAACAGACTCCAGCCCAGATTTCCACCCAGCTCTATTATACTTATGCAGGGTGAAAAGCACAGGGCAGAAGGGCAGCAGCGTTTCACCCCTCCTTTGCAAAGACTCTGCCCACAGGTGCAGGGCAAGGGAGATGCTGTTCCCCAGGTGCATACGCAAGGGCTGCAACTAACAGCTCATTACTGCACTTGGCAGTCCTCTGCCTTGGCATAAAGTGATTGAAACCACATTATTCTGATTTTAGGGTAAGATATCCTTCTTGCCACAGCACTGTGAAAGCAGCTCTACTGTCCAGAAACATTAACCATTAAAGAAAATGGATTTTAACTCCAAAAAAGATAAAATACTGAAGTCAAACTTTTGAGCTAATGCTTAATTTGGATGATTTATATTTCCATGTTATGTAACACATATTGTATTTGTGCAACATCCACAACTGACATAATCTGAAGGAAAAACATAAATTTAAAAACTGGGGTATTCTGGAGGCAGGTGCTTGTGACCACAATCAGGACCTCCCTGCAACAGGGCAGAACACAAACTCCTGCATTGCCCAGTTGCAATGGGGCTACCTTAGCAAGGGTCATCCTCTCCCTATCCCCAGTCAGGAGCTGCACACTCTGCCACCAGGCTGGAAAACTAACCGTATACTTCCACGAACAAAGGTAGCAACCACCAGCTTTCACTCCAGGACTCTTTATTTCCTCCTTTTGAAATCACAGCACCTCCCTCCTAGAAAACAAAATGTCTCCAGTCTTAAAAATGCAGCTATGCAAAGCTACACTGAGACTACACCCTTAAGTCCTACACAAGGCAAAATCCCAGCTAGCAGTAATAAAATATGGACTTAAGCAGCCTTTTGCCAATATCTCACTGAAGATATAAAATAGGGCTGTCATTCTGCTTCACCTCGAGAGGTTTTCCTGTATTCATTAATAACATCAACAGCCTTCTTGACTAGCCAAGAGCATAGACTTGCTCTCACTTGGGTATCAGCTTCTCAGCCTCACAGGGCCTACATTTCCCATGGCACGGCAATGTGAAGAATGAGATTTCTTTTCTAAGCTGTGTTTTATTGTATTTGTTCCCCTGCTGTTCCCTGTCCCTCCAGAGGGTAGGTGTGTGGGCAGCAGCATACCCAGGCCCAGTCCTGCAGTGAACTGTGTATCCAATGCCCCCTGCAGTCACTGTGTGGCACACTGGCCTCAAAATTACGATTCAAACTTTTGTTTGATGTTTGGGAGATGCTGGGAAAATCACCCACTGGCATTTCAAAGACTGACAGGCTTATGCCCTGCCTCCCCACCACCTGCTGCCTTCCACGAGCCCTCTCTGACCTGTTCTCAGGTGTTTTACTCCTAATGGAAACCACAAACAATGCCATTCAGCGTGCCATTAAGTTAAAAGATCACCTGCTTCATCTTCAGCAAAGGAGATGATGTATTGATAATAGTTATTGATAAGCCCAGGAAACATGCACGTTTGTCCTGTCCCCATGCAGATTTCACTGTACTGCCACTCTCCGGTAGCACGATCCTCCTTCAAAGACATCAGGCGCCTGCAAGGCAAAAGAACACTTGCACTAAGCAACCATGAAGGCCGTTTATGAACATTAATCCAGATACCTGGAAGGACATTTAATGCTTCCTATCCTATGAACAGTAACTCCTCTGAGAAATAAAAGACTACTAATATTAAAACACATATATTATACACTCCTGCAACACTTTGTTTTTCATGGGCAACACAAACACAAGAAATAATGATATTGGAGGGTTTAAGGGATGTCAGATTGTTTAGGGGGGATCCTGCCAGAGACACAGAGCACTTGGCTTCCTTGCAGCTCTGTGGCCTCCATCCGGCACCCAAAATCTCCAAATGCTGCTGGCCACTGGATCAGATGGGGCAGGTGGTGCGGGGGCTGCATGCCAGAAAGACCTGTGAGATGCAGATATAGGAAAGGCAGAGGAGGTGGGGGGAAAACAAAACAATCTCATGTCTGCCTCTCCACAGGTTTGCAGCAACTTACTATTGGACCATTTTTTTTCTTTTAATATCTTTGGTGTCCGGAAATGTTGCATCGGAAGGTTTTTTTAAGATGCATTCAAATGCTTTTTTACACCCCTTTCAGGACTTTAAATTGCCCCTTTATTTGTACTGGCATGATGTGAATCAGCAACCTCGATGGCTGCTGGAATGCAAAGACTGCAATCCTGCACAGCGCCACAGACTAAAAAACATACCACATGAGCCCTCTGTAATGAGCAGTCAGGCTTTGAACAGTGCTTGCAACCAGCAAGTAGCAGTGTATCCTCAGTGGTTTGACCACATCAGAATTCACAAGCAGGCATTGCATCACTGGAGGACCTTGGCTGTGGGTACAGCTTCGCGAGTATCTGAAGTATTTACTTACCCACTCATAAAATCACCAAATATGTACAGGCCATTCAAGTTTGGAGACTCACAGCCCCGATAGACATAACCTCCTGTAACAGATTTCCCCATTTGGTGTGAATACGCATAAATTGGAAGCACATCATCTGTAGAGAAGGAAAGATCTGTGACTTGCCTTGTTCTATGCATGATGAAGAACAGTTGTTTATCTAGTTATTATAGTTCTGAGACAAGTACAATACGATCAGGTTCATTTGAGCAACTTAATCAAATTAACTGCCAATGGAGTCACATCTAGTTTGATTTTCACCTTCTCAGAACCATGTTTGATACTGCTGTCTAGCTGGCTGTGCTAACCAAGGACAACCTACCTCAGAAAGACTGGCTACTGTTTCACTTGCAGTATAAGCAGAATCTCTGATAAGCCTGAGTGCACTCTTATCACCTCACCGCTCCCCTGGGCCCTTCTCCTCATACAACCCAACTCTGTTAGTGCCACTTCTGGCCAACTTCTGCACATATCTCCATCTCCTCATTTATCAAGCAGGGGAACAGCCTGGTCAGGGAAGTGGTTGAGTCACCTTTACATCTCTGAAGGTATTTAAAAGACATGTAGACGTGGCCCTTAGGGATGTAGTTTAGTGGCAGACTTGGCAGTGCTAGGTTAAGAGTTGGACTCGATGATCTTAAAGGTCTTTTCCAACCTAAAAGATTCTAAGAGTCTACACAGCCTGGCTGCTTCTGCTATGAATTTGCAGGTTACTCTTAGAGTCACTGCACCTATGCAGGAGATGTTTGCCCAATGCAGCTTTTTTTTGGAGGTGAAAATGAAAAAAGAGATGGGCAGCTCCAGACTGTAGGGCCTGTTGAAAAGATGTGACAGTGTAAATAGCTTCTGTTTCTCTGAAACACGGGAGCTTAACATAAAAGAGTCATCAAATATTTATGGTATGGCACAGGCAAGATGTAATACTGGCATATTAACTGTAAAATGTAAATTAAACCACAGGACAGTGGCAAAACAGAAGGAGATTTTGAGGATCCTACCCTTTCTTTAGAAACTCTTGAGTTAGAGGTATCTCCTTGTGGTACCCACCCTCCTCTTCCTCACAGCCTTTCTCCCTGCCCGCATAGCAGATACCTCAAGTAGCAAAGCCAGCAGCTCTGCCAGCAAGGAACTTGCACCTAGGACATTTAATCTAAAGTACGTGTTCTCTACACTCCAGTCACACTTATAATTTTAAGGGGGCTGTGACATATCACTGTTCTAACAAAAGGCTAAAAACATCAGAAATTGTTCCGAACCCCCACAGACCTCAGTAAATGCTTGCCATGAACGCTCATGCAGGTGTTGTTACACAGGAGAGCACTGAACAGGCTCTCTGATAACTGCTTCAGCAAAGGGAGGGCAAAAGATCTGCTCCCTGCTCTTGAAATTTTTATAAAAAACACTTTATCATTGCCACTGTACTTCTAGCTACGTTAATAAAAGGAAGGAAGTTAAACTAAGTTAATAACAGGAAGTTAAACAATGCCACAGAGCACATGGAAGAGAAAAAAATTCAGAATTTCAGTTAGTACAAATGAATGCCAGTCCAATGCCCCCCTGGATCTCTGGGGAGAAGCTCCTGCACAAGATCCCACATCAGACCTTGCAACATAATACACTCTGACTTCACATGTGTACTGGATTTTATCCAGACTGCTAATAACCTGAACCTAGTTTTGAAAAGTTAAAAAAAAAAAATAAGGTTTTCCTTTTTGGCATATCTAAAAGAAACAAAACCACATTGTACATTCAGCAAAGCAGGCAGTGTGTATACTGGCTGGCCACCTTACACAATGTTTCTTTCTTCTTAATTACTGACACTACTTGTGAGTTATGAAGAAAAACACAATTGCTCCAAATTTTTCTCACTTCTGCAGGAAAATTTAATTTATGTCGGAAAGATTAAATTGTCCCCCCAAATGACAGAATCACCAGACAATTTGACTAACAACACAGATCGTCTTGAAAAACAACAGCTAGCACATTTCATTTTCCTCAGTACTTAAAAATGGTAACATGGGGACTTTCAATATGTATCTCCAAGTCAGCACCCTTCTAGATGGAGACTGCACAGATTTACATCTCAGAAATCTGTGTTTGCCACCAAGCAGCTGGGCTTTGAAGATGGGAATTAAAAACGATGGTGCAGAAAACTCCAGGGTGTGAGACTCGGGTAATTTAGAGAGAACATCTATTTACCCATTGAAGAATTGGTGCAAAGTTTTTTATCATAACAGCTGAAGCCTTCCCTCGCCCTCCAGCCGTAATTTTTCCCTTTCTCAACAATGTCAATTTCTTCGTATTTATTCTGTCCCACATCTCCACAGAAGAGCCGCCCTTTCCCTTCCTTGGTGCGAGGATCGCCCCTATCGAAAGAGCAGCGCCACATGTTTCTCACTCCATATGCATAGATTTCAGGGCGAGCCTTAGGGTCGCTGAGAAAAGGGTTGTCTGGAGGGATTCGGTACAGAGGACCGCGGTCGTTGTTGTTCACGTCGATCCGCAGCACTTTGCCCAGCAAGGCTGATCTGTATTGGGAGAAGAAAGGAAAGAAAAAAATAAACAAATAAGACTAGACCTTGATTAAACATCAGAGTTTTTTTGAAAGTCTAGGATTTCATACCTTCTGGCTTGGAAAAGATAAGTCTTTCAATATCTCTGAGAAAAACAACCATTTCATGACCATTTCACTTGTTCCAGGCCACCAAACAGCCTTCAGGTGGCACTAACTTCCCACCACCTGCTGCCCCATGCATGCATACTGGTGGCTTGGAGCTGCAATAGGGATGGGTCCGCTCTTCTCACATCACAGGTTCCTGCCTCTGAGCAGACAGCTGGAAAGCTGCTCATAGGAGAAAAAGACATATCTCGATAACCTCCCCTAAGGAAACTGGGCTTACACAGGAGGTCTATATGCCCACGTGTGTGCACAAACATCAGTGCGGGCATTAGGGAAAAAGTAAACCCGAGACAGAAAATTCCACCCCCAGTTTACCTCATCCACCTTCTGTTCTCAACTCAAGGGTGACAGGAGGGACACAGGGCACACACAAGGTTTTAGAGGCTCTCACTTGTTCTGGGCATTTCCAAAGGTCCCAAAGGGATCCCCAGCCATGCCTCCATCTCCGGTAAATATATAGAGATAACCATCATCTCCAAAGAGCAGCTCTCCTCCGTTATGGTTGGAAGCGGGTTCTTCTATTTCCAGGATTATCCTAAGCAAAACCAGGGAAGAGGCATTACCTACTGCAGAAGCCCTAAGTAAACGGCAGAGCAACATCATTCCAATGTTGCCTTTGACACATGGAAATGGCTACAGATCAGTTTTGATGCAAACTACTCCATATCCATGTTACTGAATTTTACTTGTGTATAACTGATTTTCTAACCTTAAATAATTCCAACATATTTTCCAGATTAAAAACCCACCAAATTGTGTAATAAGGAAAATCTGGGAAACCACATGACTAATTATACTTTTCTTCCATATTAAACCTCTTTTTTTTATTTTTTCTTTTTAAGAAAAGACATCTCAGCTTAAATCTGATAATAAACTGCAAGAGAAAAGGCTCCATGTGTGCCTCTGTGCAGCATTTGGCAAAATCCTGACAGGTATTTTCAAGGTGAACTTAAAACTTTTTAAACATTAAGTAATGGTTAAATTCTTAAAGGGAGAAGAATCCTTACATATTAATTACATACACATGACTTTATGAGCTTAATGAGTGGTTAAAAGCAGCCCCACCAACAAATTAACATTTCGACAAAGGTTGTTCAAAGCAGTACCAACAATCTTTACCTTAATTTTAAAACCTAACTCTCTCCTACTTTTATCTTTATTTTACACACCCGTCATCCCTTTCCTAGTAAAAAAAAGTAAAATATATAAAAGTGTAACTTTGCAGAAAGGCAAAGCCACAAATATATGCAGTGAAGGTTCCCAAGTACAATAATTGAAGTTTATTTTATTCCAGCTACCAAAATAGTCCAGATTTCATGCTGACAGTGCCTCTTAATAGCTGCCAAAAAAAAGGATAATAATCACTGATACTACCTCATTTTTAGCACATTTTTTGCCTTCTGAAATTACTAATAGTTTTTGATCAGACTGCAAATTGTGGGAAGGAACCCAGCTATGCAATTATTCTGTCACCAGTTGCTAAACATCACCACCTCTGAGAGAAGGTAAATGCACCAGCACACAGACTCCAACTGGCAGCAGGAGTGAGGGAGGATCCTGTATGGACACAAAGGTGAATACCTCTCAACCTCTTAAAGAAGGCAGAAGAAAACAAAACATATTGAGCAAAAATCTGCTGGCAAACAGACAGATGCCTTCCCACTAAGGCAATGCACACTACATGTCAGCTGAAGCTCCCTGTTGGGCAGCACCTCAAGATGAAGTCAGTGGGAGCTGCGCCTACACAAGCACAACAGGGCCACAATTTTGTTTTCTTAAGGTTTTGCTGTACTATCAGCTAAATAAACACAAAAAAATGTTACAAATGTAGAGCCACAGGATTTTTAAACAAGACAACTAATGGGCTTTGACATCTACAGGTTTAAGCTCCTGACTCGCTTTCCAGGGGACCACACTTCAATTCCCCTTACCTGTTGCACACAGTGCTGCTTATACTGAATTGCTGTCATTGGTTTACAAACCAGCATTCCCTCACTATCATTAGGCTACGTGCATTTTGGTCAACAGGAAAGATGGGGAGGGGCTCTTTCTCAAGGAGTGCAGGGGCAGGATCAGGGGGAACAGTTTTAAGCTGAAAGAGGGGAGATTTAGATTAGATATTAGGAAGACATTTTTTACTGTGAGGGTGGTGAGGCACTGGCACAGGTTGCCCAGAGAAGTTGTGGATGCCCCATCACCGGAAGTGTTCGAGGCCAGGCTGGATAAGGCTTCAAGCAACTTGATCCAGTGGAGTGTCCCTGCCATAGGCAGGGGTGTCCCTGCCATAGGCAGGGAGGTTGGATCCAGACATTCTTTAAGGTCCCTTCCAACCCAAACCATTCTATGATTATACTATTTTTGAGCTAGAATTATTTGCTGGTGACAATTTTGAAAGTCCCTAATATGTCCCACGTAACAAAGCAAGAATCATAACAAGATTCAAGGGTCTCTTAAAACAGTGGTTCTATTAAGTAGTTATGCCACGTTATAAATCTATAGACTGACTCTACAAACAAACTTCTCATTATCTGTGCATATTAATGTGGATCATCTGCAGGATTGGACTCAAACAAATGAATTTCCAACCAAAATGTATGCAGTAATAGCACAGTGTTTTGCATTTTATTCAATTTGATATTAAATTTGTGATATCACAGGGCTGAGCTGTCATTAGATAAAGAAATGTGGGGCCAAATCCATATTTGGTCTGATATCACTGAGTTTGTTTGGAAACTTTTGGCTTTGGAATGAACTTCACTCATGCTTTGCAGAAGTCTATTTTAAACAATAATCATTAAAATACAAAAAAAACCCCAACCAAAACCCAAACCTCAAAATAATAACTGTAATTAATGTTTAATCAATGTTCAGTTAAATAATCTGACATACCAGAACTAAGAAACATCAGACAATTTATCCCTGAGCACTTGCAGTTCATCCACAGAAGACAGGCAAGTTCTGTACTTTCATAGAATCATAGAATCATAGAATTATCTGAGTTGGAAGAGATCTCCAAGATCATCAAGTCCAACCCTTAATCCAACATTATCATGATTACTAGATCATGGCACTAAGTGCCACATCCAGTCTTATTTTAAAAACCTCCAGGGATGGTGAATCCACCACCTCTGGGCAGGCCATTCCAATGCCTGATTACTCTCTCTGTGAAGAACTTTTTTCTGATATCCAACCTAAACCTTCCCTGGCAGAGTCTAAGCTCGTGCCCTCTTGTTCTGTTGCTGGTTGCCTGGGAGAAGAGTCTGACCCCCACCTGTCTACAACCTCCTTTCAGATGGTTGTAGAGAGTGATGAGGTCACCCCTGAGCCTCCTCTTCTCCAGGCTAAACAACCCCAGCTCCCTCAGCCTCTCTTCACAGGACTTGTGCTCAAGTCCTTTCACCAGTTTTGTTGCTCTTCTCTGGACCCTCTCCAGCACCTCAATATCTTTCTTGAACCGAGGGGCCCAGAACTGAACACAATACTCAAGGTGTGGCCTCACCAAGGCCGAGTACAGGGGAAGGATCACTTCCCTCGTCCTGCTGGCCACACTATTCTTGATATAGGCCAGGATGCCACTGGCCTTCTTGGCCACGTGGGCACACTGCTGGCTCATGTTTAGCTTCCTGTCAATCAGTACCCCCAGGTCCCTTTCCACCTGACTGCTCTTCAGCCACTCTGTCCCCAGCCTGCAGCACTGCATGGGGTTGTTGTGGCCAAAGTGCAGGACCCGGCACTTGGCCTTGTTGAACTTCATCCCGTTGGACTCAGTCCATCTCTCCAGCCTATCAAGGTCCCTCTGCAGAGCCCTCCTGCCTTCCGGCAGGTCAACACTCCCTCCCAACTTTAATAGGTTAGAGATAAGCCTCGGACTAACTTGCTACCATACTGGAATGCAAGAACAACATTAAGCTAAGTAAGTCTCATTCATTAATAGCCTTTAAAGATCTAAAAGCTGCCCTCTGAGATCTTAAATACATTTGCCAGAGAAAGGAGCGTACAATACCTTTCAGAACCATGATCCAAAGCATTCATGTCAGCAGGAGAAATTCTGAACTCACTGATTCGGATTCTCTCTTCATAACGAACTTCAACTGAATAGTAGACATACACTTTACCATTAGATTTGAATTTAGGATGGAAGACAATACCTAGGAAACCTCTCTCGTCTCCTTCCCAAGGTGAGGTAAGAACAGCTTCGCTGATGTTGAGAAATGGTTTTTCAAGCCTCGATCGATCGGGGAGGTAAGTCCACACCAGGCCAACCTGCTCTGCAATGAAGAACCTGTGGGTGCCATCGTTGGCGTGCACCATTGCAACAGGATTGCGTAGCCCATTGGCAACCTCCACGAGGCAGAGCTGGAGACAGCCCTCTGCATCTGCAGTCACTAACCCCAGGTTTTGGTTAAGGTTCTGGTTAGTCAGCAGGTGTGGAAAGCAGTAGTCCGTGTCCTCCAAGGACAGGTAGCGGCAGAATTTTGCCACGTTGTTCTCCAGTGCAATTAAGTATTTGTCTGCAGAGAGATAGCGAAAAATGGAGCGGCATTTTTGCCACACTTGCTGGCAATAGTCTTGGCAAAGTCCTGGTATCGTTCGCACAGGGGTGGAGGGATCCTCGGCATCGTACAAGTGAGCTGCATATGGAGAACATTCCTAGAAGGACAGAGAAAAAGCCTCAAGTCATTTTCTGGACCAGATCTGAAACAGCTGATCAGCAATCCTAATTGGAGAAATTTCACTTGATTACAACATATGTTGTGGTTTATTCTGAAATTATATTAACAGAGGAAAAGATCTTAGAAAGCAGGTTTATCTCAGCATTCACGGACATGATCTTCAATATTCCTGGTGAAAGCTGCCTTTTTCATGCTGTTACTCATTTATTCCAACCATAGCACTAACATAAGAAAACCAGTGATGACGTGTCTTGCTACATCACCCTAGTAGACTGTACAGGGGAAAAAGAGATTTTCTGTCTTGGATGCTCTGACTTTTATCTATGAAATAGTGAGCAGATTTGTTACAGCACAGAAACGAAAACAAGGAGTTACCTGAGAAGATTCCAGTTTTGGACCTATAGGTTGAGAAGGGAAAGGGAAACGTTGGTAGGGTGAAAGCCTGTGACTTCCATACCTCATCTGATAATCTAGGCACATAATCCTACAGTTGAGAAGGAGTGAAATGAGAAAGCGTAGGAGGAGAGGACAAAGATACCCATCTTTCATACCATGCAGCATACCCAGCCTTGGGATGCTATGATTGCATGCATCACCCTTGCTCAGGGCCAGCTGCCTTTGCTGGTGGATCCTTACTTTACAGACACTTTATATACCTGATAAGAAGTGGTGCAACGACCACTGGACATGACACTGGGCACCAAGTTCTGTGGTGTATTGGTCAGGCTACAGGATTTCAGACAGTAAGCACCAAATGGCCATAAACCAGGCAAGGTCCATTGGCAGCAGCTTCAGCTTAATCCTCATTTATGGAAGGTGTAGCCTTGGAAATCTCCTAAGGACTCCATCAAGTTCACATAGTTCACTGTGTTTTCCACTACAAGACCTCCTACAAGCACATTTTCTTTATGTAAAAAGCCACTGTAATCCATTGAAAGTGTCTGTAAATTACAAGATGACCAAAGTGACTCAATTCTGCTTTGCAAAAGCTTTTCATTGTAATAAACACACACGATTTTCCAGCTGTAATGCATCTTCACAACAAGCATCTCAAAAGTGCTCTCCAAATAACGTAACATGACTCAGTGAAGGCTCGGTTATTTTCACAGGGTAGATAAGTAAGTGAAGCAAGAAAGGTAGGAAGAGAAAGTATCCTTCATGAATAAATTCTGTGTTTTTACTTCTTAGATGGCATTTCTCCCAAGCAAAACTAGCTTAGTTAAAGAAAAATGGGGAGCTATTTCTAAACCTATAGGGAGCTATTCTTAATGCATAATATGGCACTATTCAACAGCTGAAAAGATATATCTGAGATACTGAAGTATTTAAATTAGCTGATAAGTACACACAATATTTATTTTATTTTCCATTACCTACCATAATAAACAGACAGGCCACATAACAGAACATTAGTGCACAACAAGCTTTCCTCCTGGAATGTCAAGCCATTCATTGCAAAATGAAGGTTATTATGCCTTCAAATGAGAAGCAATTAATGTGGTAAAAAGGAGCTCCTGAGTGACACAAAACACTGAAATTACACAGGCAGGCCGGGTAATGGCACTCGGCTGGGTTACACAAGGTGTGCCAGGGACAGAATGAGCTGGAGCATTTGCTGATGCAATTGTTATGACTGAAAATTTGGTCTTAGAAAACAAATTGAAATGAGATGGAACAGGAACATGAAGACAGGGCTGGATGTGAGATCAGTCTGTTGCTGCCTATGGAGGTTTCACATTCAGAGAGGGGAAGACTACCACTGAGTACTGAGGTGCATCTGGTTCTCTGAAAGCCTCCTTCAAAGCAAGCAGGGATCTTAGGCATTATAAAGCAATTTCCTATCTTCAGCATCAAAACTAAAACCAGCATAGTTATGGTTTCTCTGTGCCTTTGCCACTGCGAGCTGTTCACTCCAGCTTCGGGTGTGTTTGAATAGCAGAGGCAGTTGTGGTGCCCTCCTTACCTTCACTCCTTACCACGTTCCTGGCGGCATATGGCTATTTACAGCGGCATTACAGTGCTGGCGATGTACAGAGATCTACCACCAGCCAGACAGTACCCAAGTATGTGTTTAGGGTATTTTCTAGACACATTTGGAATATTTTCCAACTTTTATTCCACAACAGATGGGGCCTGACACCCGATCCTGAATTCCCCCATTTCTGAATCAAGTGTCATGGTCCTTCACCCTGTTCATGGTCTTGTCATGTTCACTAACTCAAAACACCATGAAACTCTACACTTGGTCAAAGCCCAGCACCACTAATAGATCTAAATTCTCATTTCCAAATGACATGCTCTGTTCATTCATTTTAAACCATGATGTGGTCCAAAGACTAAGGAAACTAATGGACTAATGATATGTCACTTCAGTAGGACTCAGACAAGCTCCCAGTATCAAAATAACGCATCAGAAAATAAAACAACTGACATTAAGACAAGTTAGCCAAATCCAGCCTGTCTGTTCCAGGAATTCAGAGGCAGCAATTTATCTGAGGAACTGCAACAGTGTGAATTTGGATGAACACCCACCTGAAACAATGGCTTATTTACTGCTGCTATGTGCGTAGAGGAAGCAACGTGACTCCTCCTTTCGTGTAATCCCTGACATTCCCTGTCTACCTCCATCTGGAAACTCAAGCATTTAAGCAAGCTGTTCCCCAAGAAGCAGAATAAGGCACCTGCTCTCCTGCCACTTGGTGTCCTGTATACCACCACACAATAATCCACATCCATACATGTCCCTGAGACCTGCTGCCCCCATCAAATCACCCTGGGTGTTGAGGCTGTGGGACAGGCATGGGGATGCCCTACTGCAGTCCTCCTCTCCCCCATGGACAAAAACATCCTCTCATCCTCTCATTCTGGGTGGGGACAAACACTGCGGTGGGGCTGGGGAATCGTGCAGTACGGATGGAAGGATGTTGCTGCTCTTCCACAAGGAACAGAAACAGCACCACATAGCAAATCAGTTTAAGAGGAGGTAGGAACCCTCACCACAAGTACGAGCTGAGACACTTGTAAAAATAATTTGATCACATTCAAGAGAAATCATGAATTGCAAGCAGAAAGAGAAGGAAATATGCTGAATAAGTCACAGAAACCCACTTATTAATTCAAGTCTGGAATATAAATTGTATATATCACAAATGAATGGAAGCAGAGTGTTCTGAAGTGTTTGCAATGTCTGAACTGCCATTTCATGCTTGCGTGGTCAGAGGCGGTGGTTTGTAGCCACATCTGGGCTGGTGATGCACTGATCTCATCAGAAGATTACAGTGAATCATTTTTCCCACATTGAAATATTTCACTGCTTCTGAACAAGTTTTCAACTGTCGAGTTTCTGGTGTACCCAGGAGACTTACTTATGGCTTCCAGAAGCAGAAGGAGGCCTTAGCAGGCACCGCTACACGATTTCCAATCTGCAAATGGACTTTTGGGCAGCAATATAGTCTATTTTTTTTTTACTTCTAGTACAATGTGAGATGAAATAAAAGTCAAATCTCTAGAAGGTATTGTGGAAAAGGGTTGTCTTTCTCTTCAAACTTTCAGGAACACAAGAGGTACCTTGCAAAATGCTAAGGGCAGGATTTCTGAAAAGCTACTTTGATCCCATCTGAGCAGAGCAGACAAGACTCCACTGTCTGAATTAATTTAAGATTTACACTTGCACAGCACAGAGCTGCCACTGCTGTGTCTCAGGAGCATTTTCATATATATGAGGCCACCGCTGATGATAGGGTCAGACGCTGTGCTCTGCACAGACTGTGATCATCCAGTTATTGCATCTGGCCACAGAAAATCAACCCTGAACAGAAATTTCCCCCATCACAGAGTTTTCTAGGCCACATCCTCAGGCATTACTCTGCACCCATCATCAGGACTGTTAGCACCTGGCACAGGCTAGAAACATCTCAGGACTCTGTAAACCAAACCAAAAAAATATCTAATCCCATGAGTTGGGCACAATAAAGAGCATGTTTTGTGCAGGCTGGTCCCATCCTGAGTGTCTTCACCAGATTCAGTGATCCAGCCTTGGGAGGGTGAGGGGAGTCTGCTAATTTTAACCCCCACATACCCATCTCAGAGCACAATTGCACCTAAATTAGAGCAGAGCAACATCCCTGTTCCTCTTTCAGACACCTGCTAAAGGACAAAAAGTTCACTGGGACACCTGATGACCGACAGTCGCTCCTGACAGTGCCAGGGAGCACATGCCTAGGCTGCTGCACTAATTCCTCATGCACCCATATGTGGACCAATGCACCCATGCTATGGCTAACACACCTGTGGGTGGTCCATGTACCCCTGTCGGGGCCTGGGAACTAATGCCACAGCTCACACACCCCTGGCTCATGCAAAACCCCTGTGCCAGCGCTGACACAGCCCTGCGCGGTGGATTCCTGGGCTGATGTGCTCGTGTCATGGCTCATGGACCCCTATGAGGTCCAAAGTACCTGTGCCTGGACCAGTGCACCCCTCACAGACCAATGCACCCGTGCTTAGATTGAAGCAGCTATACCTGGGCTTGATGCACAGGTGGATGCACCCACATCTGGTCCAAAGCACTGTGATGGGGCTGAAGCACCCATGCCTGGGCCAAAGCACCCTGTGTAGCCAAAGCACTGTGCAGGGGCTGAAGCCGCTGTGCAGCTGATGCCCCTTGCACAGTGAAAGCCCTACAAGCAGCGGAAGCCCCCAGCGTGGCCACTGTCTTCTGCTTATTGGAAGCCCCCCATGCAGCACAAGGCCCCTGTGTGGCCAAAGCCCCTTGCACAGTGGAAGCCCTCTATGCAGCTGAAGCCCCCTGTGTGGCTAATGCCTTCTCTGTGGCAAATGCCCTCCGTGCAGCAGGAGCCCCCTGTAAGGCTGATGCCTCTTGCACAGTGGCAGCACCCCGTGCAGCAGGACCCCCTGGTGCGGCAAGAACCCCTGTGCAGCAGGAGCCTCGGTGCAGCGGGACCCCGTGCAGCGGGTGCCCCCGGTGCAGTGGGATCCCCCGTGCAGCGGGAGCCCCCGGTGCAGCAGGAGTCCCTAGTGCAGCGGGAGCCCCCGGTGCAGCGGGACCCCCCGGTGCAGCAGGACCGCCCGGTGCAGCAGAAGTCCCCATGCAGAGGGACCTCCAGGGCAGCAGGAGCTCCCGTGCAGCAGGACCCCTCGGTGCAGCAGGGGCCCTGTGCAGCAGGAGCCCCCGGTGCAGCGGAACAGCGGACCCCCCCGGTGCAGCGGGACGGCCGGGATCCTGGACTGCAGGCGGGGGGAGCTGGGACGCCTCACCTGGCAGAGCAGATCCTGCAGGTGCCCGGCGCAGGCGCTGTAGGTTGGCCCGTCGAGGCGGGCGCTGAGACGGTAGAAGCGCTGGAGCAGGGCGCGGTCGCGGCGCCGGTCGCAGCAGCCGAAGTCTGCGTAGCGGCGGCAGAAGGCGAGGTCCCGCGGCGGCCGGAACGGCGGCTTGAAGTCCAGGCACTGCGGGTGCGGCCGCGCCGGCCCCGGCGCCAGCGCCGCCGCCAGTAGCAGCGCCAGCGCCGCTCGCGCCGCCCCGCACGGGCCCTGCATGGCCGGGCGCGGAGCCGGCACCGCGCGGCGCTGCTGCCCGGGCGGCGGGGAGGGCTGAGTGGGGAGCGCAGCGCTGGGCGCGCCGGGACGCAGCTTCGCTCGCAGCACGCTTACGTTTCGGTGATGGTTTTTGGAAAGGCGTTTTTGGTTTGATTCCACCCAGCCCGCAACCTGGCTGTGTGGGCAGCGCAGGGTGTCATCCTGGGGAATGGAACGCTGTAACATAGAATCACAGAACTGCTTGGTTGGAAAAAACCTTTGAGATCACTGAGTCCAACCGCAACCGTCCACTAGGAAACCAGATTCCTAAGAAACTCATCTACCCGCCTTTTAAACACCTCCAAGGATGGGGACTCAACCACCTCCCTGGGCAAATGCCATAATGGAAACAAGTTCTTAGAGTGGCTCCACGAGTGTGGGCTTGGTTCCGTTGTTGAATATTTTGTATGACCAAAATACGACAGTTTGTATGACTTATGGTTTTGATTAGACAAGGAATTAGGGAGAATTAGGAAGAAATTTTTCATGTTAAGGGAGGTGGGACAATGGAACACGTCTCCCAGGGAAGTTGTGGATGCCCCTCCCTGCAAATGTTCAAGGCCAGTTTGGAAGAGACTTAGAGCAGCCTGGTCTAGTGGGAAGTATCTCTGCCCATGGCACAGGGGTTGGAACTGGATGAGCTTTAAAATCCCTTCCAAACAAAACCATTCCATGATTCTAGGACTGATGGATATATTTAAAACCAATAAAATTTAGCTTTGATAAAATGAGCACTTCTACATCCTTTGGCAATCTCATCCTGGGATGAGGTTCTGGTTTGATTCATCTTTGAGGCTGGAAAGGAGAGGTCTGGTGTAGTCTTTACACCATGTGGCGTAGATAGCTCAGGTCGCAGCAGCCGAAGTCAGCGTTGCGGCGGTGCTTCCTCCATGCTGTCCAGATACTCCCAATAAAATTGCTGATGATACTTTCCTTACCTTAAAGTGCTTCATAGCATATCCTGGGAAAATATTTACTCCAAATACTGTTTTTTTCATATCATAGATCATAGCTGATGTTATCAGCTAGTAAGACCAAGTCCCATGCAGATGACATTTATCTTTTTTTGCTGTTAAATGCAGGTAGCCACAGTGTATTATGTATTTCAATACTAACATGCAGACTGCTCATAAAAGATAAAAAATGTGGAGCTCATGCTGATATGCTATTTTTGACTCCTTCCTGAAGACCAGAGAACTGATATACAGTGCATATGGACTGTAAAATCACTGCATGGCTTGGAACATCCTGTCAGGAGACCATATGTGTAACAGCATTTAATACGGTTTGTTTTTCTCTCTCCATATGCTTATGTAACTGCTGCTAAGGTCACTAAAAGCTTTGCGTATGTGCAGGGAACCTGAATACCTGATGTTCTCACTTGAGAATTCTCTGCCCTTTTATTTTTGGTCATATAAACCCACTTTTTCATGGATGACCTTGGTAAATGCATCAGAAAGCATATAATCTAGCTGCTGCCCCTGAACACTTCATATGCCATGCAAATAATGAATATGTGGTTATGCAATCCCATATTTGTGTAAAAAGAACTGATGTAAAGCATCTCCCTCTTCATCCCAGTGAACATTTTATTCCTGTGGTGAACACTTGCTGTTGTCTCAATGTTTGTAGCAATTTTTAGCCATTGCTAATTAACATCACAACAATGCTTAATATACAAAGAACGCATCGCAGTACCCAAACATATACTGTGATAATGAGATTTATTCTATATCCTCTTGATTTGCTATTACAGCTCTTTATTATTTTGGCATCTGTGCAACATTTCAGAAATAAAAAGAAAATTAAATGTGCATATTTAGCAGTGAGCTGTAGAACAGGAACTATAGATTTGATCAGGTCCTCGCTGCAAAATGACATCAAATACCTTTGGAGGTCTTCTGTGTGCATTTACAATATGTGTCCCCATGCCAGAGCTTCCACACTTTTGTTCATTCAGACAGGGCAATTTTTTGGTTACCCCTCAGGCTGACTGTGGACAAGGCACTGCTTAAACACAGGCTGTAGCTGCCTTGTCCTCAATAATAGGCTAGTTCTGTCAAGGATGGCTTAGTTTACATCTTGTTGTGAGCTATGTTTTGAGGCTTCCCAGGCCACAGGTAGGAGCTCATGGGCTGTGTTTGAGGGATGTGTGCTGCAGTGGATAGGAGCACACAGCTCTGGCTTTTCTTTCCAGCTCAGCCTGGAGACTTAATTTACTGTATTCCCAGGTTACTATCTTTCTGCCTGGATTCTCCCATTCGTAAAATGAGGGTAGTCAGTGCTCACCCACCCTGTGGTAATCTTTCAAGGTGTAATTTACTGATATTTTTAATCACTGTTTTGTTATTCTTTATGAGTTCTCTGCCAAGCAATGGCTGGAGACTAAGCTCAGGAGGGGAACTATTGCCTCCACCTGACATGTTAAATTTGAAGTTGTCCTTGTTGCTGCCTGATAGCAATGATATGCATCTGTGCAGCAATGACAAAACGGGGATGAGGTTTGATTTATGCAGTATTCACCAAGATCACATGTTAGTTCGAGAACTTGCCACTTGGGAAGTTTCATATTAAAATGACTCATTTTCAATTTGGATAATTTGAACACATCTTTATGCTTAATGACCTTAATCAATCAATTTAATATTTTGTACTGTATCTCAGCTATTGGAGGCATATATTTTTGATTTGGTTTTGGTTTTGTTTTTCTTAAGATATTGGATTGCTCCTATTCCCACCAAGGTCCATGAGAGTTTTACTAGTTGACTTCAATTAATTCTCTTTTGTATTGAAGGATGAAATTGAAGAAGCCAGGTGTGAAGATGCAGTACTTGCTTGCAAACAACACATTAAGGCACAAAAAGTCTACATTTAAAAAACGTCTGTCATTTTGGGTTATCAAACCTGACATCCTTAGAGACAATTAAAGCAACTGATAGTTGTAAACACTCTGCAGCTTAAAAACACAGTCTTACATTTCTCAAGCTGAGCTCCTTGAGTGTTCAACTTCCAGATTTTTTCACTCTTTCTACATATGTTAGAATTTGTTAGTGTTCATGGACAGAGGGAATGTGGGCACATAGCTTAGAAATGTAATCATACCACATTTGATCAATGACCAGTGTTTGACCCAGTGTCTGGAACTCCATACTTAAGAGGAGTTTAATGTTCTACGCTTTAATAGCCAAAGGACACACCACTTATAGCCAAGCCAGCTGTGAACACCATCCCTAAAAACAATCAGAAATTAAATATAGGGCTATAACTCTTTGTAGAGGAAATTAGGCTTTACTTTCTCATTATGTATGTGATTGCAAAACCCTTCTGTTCCTTATTTGTCTTCTCAGTGGTTTTTTTTTTCCTTACTAGTGGAGACACTGAGAAGATTATTATTATGAAAACAAAAGAAAGATGTGTGTGTGCACATGCATCACATGTATACACAAACCCACAGATGCAAGCAAGGTAATGCCTGTCTTTCAGCAAATGGAATCCACACCAGGCAGTGTGGAAGTGATCTGCTGGCATGGAGACTGCTTGTTCACACAGCTTTTAGTGTTCTACATAGAATAATTCTACAGCATAGTCAAAACCAAATGGTCATGTCATCTGCTCATTAAAGGTGATTTGTTGAGGACCACAAGCATGTGCCAGCCAGTAGCTGAAGTCATGCTGGCTGTAACAGAGCTGCCAGCACATTCTGATATTAAGGGAGTGTTTAATGTGAGAACTCGAGGAGCCAGCCCAGTGCAGGCGATATCACATGCTATATTGAGAATATTGTCAGAAGATTCGATAAGCGGAAATCCCGCTGCCTCTAGATGTGCTGGGGTGACTCAGATGTGGAATGAAATGTACTACTGAAGCATCAAAGACCTAATTTCTCCTGGTAATGGAACTGCACAAGTCCTTCATATCCTTTAATCCTGTTGTGATGAAGCACCTCCTCCTGCTTCAGCAATAGCCTCTGCTGCACATTCGTAGGCTTTGTGTCATATGTCACAGTAAATGTTGGTACAGAACACTGTGGCAGCCCCACAGACTGTGTAAATCAGCAGAGCTCAACCATAGCATATGATTCCCATGTAGGTGACCCACTACTAAATGCTTTTCCTGTCCTTCTTATGCTCGTTTTATACACATGCAGGAGATAAACACCACAATTTTACAGCAATTGGGTAACTCCCTCTTTTGCTTCAAAACTTGCTGCCACAGAAATTCTATTGCAAGGGCCCTGAATAGACCATATGGGCAGTAAACATTCCTTATGTGTCATGTATACTGAAAGAATGTATTTTCTTATCAGCTCACACAACAGCAGATCATGCAGAAACGGATTTTAAAAATTACTACTATTTTCCCTCCAGTAACAGCAATAGAACAATAAGTAACAACCCTTGAATTGGTTCTGTGTATTCTACAGTGCATGGATCTTTTCCCCTTTTTGGTCACAAAAGAAATAATAAACGCATTAAAATATACATTTCTTTTCAGAAAGCAATGTAATGGTTTTATGTAACATCTGAATGCTTTGTGTTGTAGATTACATATAACCATATAATTTGCCTGTAACAAGAAATAGACCAAAAGACTTGCTCACTGAATTGTACAAATGAGCCTTTCCTCATCAGTGATTCAAGGCATAATAAAATACCCTGCCTTTTTAGTTCCCTCTGAGAGGTGAAAAAACTCACTTACAGAAGCGAGTATATTACACTGAAACAAAAGGTGAATAAGTGTAGATTGAGCCCACGCTGGAAAGCACCAATCAAATTTGGATCCATGACTTTTTCCTAGGATCATTCAGTCTCACCTGTAGTTTGAAGAGAATAAGGGGTTTTTTGATTATTAACCACAAAATTTCACTTTTATGGAACAAAGCTGTCAGCAGCCGATGCTGCCATCACTCCACCCCTACTGAAAGATGAGGAGCTAATAAACAAGTTGTTTGAATATTTTCTAATAGCTGAAAATAGAAGTCATAGCCAATAAAAGTAAGCTGTAAATTGAGAAATTCTTCCCCAAAGTAATCAAGTCTTGCAGCAAAAGGGACTAGATGTTGGTCTAGAAAAAGAGATTACAAATCTAGTGTTTCTGAAATGTAACTCAGCAACGAGATGTGTAACAGTTGGCAGCTCTACCAAGCCCTCAGACATGTGTTTCCTAAAAGACATATCTGGGGACGGAACAGTCTTTCTGGAAGGCGAAAGAGGAATGAGAAAAGCAGAAGTTACACAAGTCTATATGAACAACCCAGCAGGCTCTCTCGTGGAGACTATGCATACCATAGGACCCCTGGAGAATCCTGATACAAACTGGCAGCTCTGGAGTAGTTATGTCCCTTGGGTAACTGTCTCAGTACTAGCAGGCAGCTAGTAACCACACTGCCTCTGGTTTCCAATCAAACGGACTGACTGGCTTCAGAAGGGCTTATAGCCTCACGAAAAACCTGCTTTTGGCGCAATAAATGGCAACTCAAGAGAAGTTTTGAACAGGTTCAGATTGCTTACTTTTCTGTCAGCTGTTCTGCCCCACACAAAGGGCTGCAACAGTACTTTTAAATTCTCTCAGCCTAACTTTGGTGGAAGTTCATCACTAAAAGCATCTTATAAAGAGAAGAGTCTCAAGTGGGTTAGGTGCCTTCCTTCCATTGGTCTCCATATGGGCTCAGTGTCTGATGTGCTTTGGCACCTTTGGCATTCTCTGCACAAGGTTTATGAGACAACTTGACATGGCTCAAAATGGTAAAAAGCACTTACTTAACAAAGCAATGCAGCAATGTAGCAGTGAAAGCCAAAAAGACACTTTTGCAACATTCCAAGGCTCAGGTACAAACTCTAGGTGTTGTACAGAATTTTTATTTTTGCAGAGTTTTCTAAGATCTCTTGGAAAAAAACTATAAATTAAGAACTAAATGTATTTGATGTTTAATTCATGAGCAATAGCATCTGTTGCTACAGGAGTACGTGTTTTTAAGGTAGTTTCTACCCTTGGTTCTTCCCTGACTTTCTTCTTGGCTGCAGCATTTTTAGTGGGGGCCTGACGGGTGTCAGGGGTCAGCACCTTTAGCTATTGCAGGCAGGAAGGAGCAAAGCTTAGGAGCAAAGGTATTTTCCCCAGCAGCGACCTGCCACGAGCGCTGAGCGCGTTGTATTTGGGAAGCAATAATCTGATCTCCTCCCAGAGCCCCAACGGCCAAGCCATCACAGCATGGGGGAGGTGAGGTAAGGAGGTCTTGAACTAACTACAGCTAATATATGTCAAAATTAACAGCCTGGATTACACACAGAGATAACTGGGAGGTCACTAGAGATCATACAGCATTGCTATTTCTGGATGCCCTTGGGGTGTGCTGCAGTAACCCAAGCTAGACTGAGCAGAGCCTGATTCACTGTATCAACATCTAGGTCAGGAGCAGAAGGAAATCCCCTCTGAGCAAGCATCAGCAGTGAAAAAAGCATTTCTGGTCCTGGTGCTTTGGCTGTTCATCAGCTGCCATGGATCCGGTGCTGTTCTTAAACTCTGACTCTGTTTTATGGAGCCTAGGCAATAGTCCATGAAATAGCCACCATTTATCCCTTGACTGAGAATAGATTCTCAGAGGCCCTCAGTTCTTTACAAGCCCCAAATGCTCTTGTTTGAGGAGCCAAGAAGATGGCCTTGCAGGATCACTCCAAGACCAAGGCAGGCCTTGAGGTGCTCCAGGATGTGTTGTCTCCAGACTGCACTGGAGATGATTGGCTTGTTGGGATGATGCAAATTTTGTAGCCATGCTGAGTTTTCACGAATGAAGCTTTGCCAGGGTACAACCACTTCTGTCAGTAGAGTCTCAGCCAGGTTGTGGAGATGCCGAACAACGCATAACCTGCTACCATACGGATATTTCTCTGTCTGACATGGCAGAGCTAAAGGGATGGATCTGGGTCTAGTATTAGTGGGTTTTTTTTACTGTTCTTTATGTAACATGTGTACAGTGTTTTGGTCTTTGGTGGATCTAAATCCAGGTTTCACCTTGTAGTCTTTGTCTCAAATCTAGTTCACTAACATCTAAGAGCTATTATGATACAAATAGCTGGCACGTGAGCTGTGTCCCATGGTATTTTTCTTAGCCTCTATTCCAGCTTGCTGCAGATGGGAAACTGTCTTGTCTGCAGCCCTGTCCTCACAAGACAGCACCTACAGTAGCCTTCTCCCCCTCCATGCCTCTTCATCCAAGCATGCAGCATTGCCAGTTTTCTTCTCTGGAAGCTCTGAGAGATTTCCTGAGTACATCAACGAAAGATTCTGTCTGTGAAGCAAAACATTTTCTGCATCTATACTTCATGTTGCAGGACTCCATCTCCTGGCAACCAGGAGTAAATAAAGCCAGCTGCTATTTGGGAGTCTCAGGATCACTCTTAGGCTTTTCCTGTTACGTGGAGCATGTGTGTCTCCTGGCTGTGCTGGTGACAACCTAGGGGCATAAATGGGAGCTCACCACAGGGCCTGGATGCCTCCAGCATGAGACCCTCCCACGGCCAGGCCAGCCTGACACAGCTAAACTTTTCTGTTACAACTATTGCACACAGATTGGGGGTTTTACACAAACTTGCATGGATCTTAAATCTGATGCTTTAAGGAATGTTGACTTCAGCCAGAGGTGAAGGGGTAGCCTGGCCATTGAAGATTTGGATTCAAGTCCATTGTAATGAGGCCTTCATGTATTAATGCTGCTTGCAACATGCAAGGCAGGAGCTTGGAGTACATAGTCTAGTTCCAGCATTTAGGCTCTCCTTGCCCGTTTCCTTCAGTAAAAAGAAGAGATAATCCTTTCCTACTTCACAGCACTCTAATATTATACCAATGAAAGCCATAAAAACACCCAGAAGTTCTTTTTTATCTTCTGAAATAAAGATTTTATTTATTTTGGACAAGAACATCCTATAAGACTTTAAAATACAAGTAATAGAAAAAATATTGATCATCATGAAAACAGAGAAGCTATGGAGGAGTGGTAACTTGTACAGCATTTCACTACAATGATGTGAAAGGCTCTTAGAAATGGAAAAATTCCTCCTTCACAGTGATGACTCTTGCCCTTTAAAAAACAACCAGATGAGACTCTTGCTACCCACAGGGCTCTCCTGCAGTGACAGCTACATTAACCTTTGCTGACAAGTACTTCTCTTTGCTTGCAAAATCAGCTTAGTGAGTGCAAAATTCTTCCAGACTTTAAAATGGTTACTTTCAAATGGAGATACGCACCATGCAAAACAAAACAACACAACCTTGTGCCTTACAATTAGTCCTGTGTTGTTAGCACTGCTCTGAGATCACTGGATGGGCTGATACAGGATCGTGTCTGGGCATCTGTCTGTTTTGGCTAATACTACAGAATAGATGTGAATGTAGGAAAAGGACATTGGGTTTTTTGCTGCGTTTCTCTCCGTGGGCATTTTTCCATGTTTATCACCACATTGTGCAATAAGCAACACAGTAGAGGAGCAGTAATATATGCTTGGATTATTTGTCTGTTGCTATTAGAGTAATGCTTCAAAATTGCAGATAAAGCCAGCACGCTCCCTCCTGCATGCAGGCATGCATGCACATGAATGCAGGCTCCCTTCCTGTCATCCTATTTCCCTCTATTAATTTCACATCCTTCTTGCTTATACGCTTGAGCCATCCTTTATATGCAAGAATCTCCTCCTGTGCAAAGGGAATTCTTCTGGGCTTGGGTGAAAGGAGGCTCTGCCAGTCCCCTCCTGACCTGTCACAGCACCGAGCCTTTGAAACTGGGTCACACAAGCTCTGCCACCTTGGCAGAGTCAAGCTTTTATATCACCTAGGGCCATTTCAAAGACTTCATAAACCATGGATTGAATTTAAACCATGCAGTGGATAGAATATTATTCCATAATATTTCTATGGCATTTATAATCGCTGACCAGAAATCTCCAGGACTAGGACTTTGGCATAAAATGCAAGTCAGGTTCCCAATCTACTCCACCCTTGTCAAAATTCTGTCCAAGAGACTAGATCTCAACAAGGTACAGGAATCCAATACATCACTGAAAAAATAAAAAATGCTTAGGATAGAATAGCATAGAATAGAATAGAATAGAATAGAATAGAATAGAATAGAATAGAATAGAATAGAATAGAATAGAAAAAAAGTAAAAAAATGCATTAAAAATGCTTGAAATTACCTTTGGGGGTAATTGGCTAGCTTTGCAGTGTAAATACAATGCATTTATACTGTCTTTCCTTTAAGGCTCCACTGCCAATACATGACATTTACTGCAAAACTCCTACTGAGCTCAAAGACACAAACTTGGCTTTCAGATGTGTCTTTTCACCATATTTGGTGGGACTGGAGTTGCCCAATTCAAATAATTGGCTGTTAAAACCATAAAGTAAAATGTTAAATTGAATGTGAGAAAGGAGCAACCTTCTGCCACAAAACCCACAGGAAAAGACTTAGCTGCAAGCACAGATGCAAATCAGCTGAAGTTACTTTCCTAATAGCTTCCATATTAAATAATTCTTATTTGCATTATTCTAGGATGTGTGGCTCGTAAGTGTCTTTGTAGAGATGCAAAATTAAGTAGCAAATCAGGTAAGGAAAGCTGAATTTCTAAGAGGCTTGTTGTATGTATTCAGTATTATCAGGTGAAATTTCAAAACTGATCTGGTCTCCTACATGATAAAACTTAATTGCCCAATGCAGTTCATTAGGGAGGAAGTCCACAAACTCTTGCTGAAACTAAACCGAGTGTCTTGTGAAGTGTATTTATGAAAATTTTTTCATGGCACTTAGAGAGAAGATGGTTTTCTGTTTCCTATATACCCACATGAAGGACTGCCAACATTGTGTTTAATGCAGGTATAATTCCATTATTTGACACCGAACAAGAAAAGAAATCCAAAATAAATACAGCTGTGAGAATTCAGATCTGTTTTCTGTTGATCACGGAGGCACAATTTTCACCCAGATAAGTTAATAGCAGCACAGCCTCTGATTTCATTTGGGGCAGGATTTTAACCAGGATATTTTGTCCTCCAAGCTTGCATGTGAGAAGGTTTAAAATAACCCACTGAGAAAGGAAAAGACCATGGACAATGCAGCCAGAGTGCACTACTCAAGTGGAATTTACAGCTATACACTACAGACAGCTCATAAGCCAAAGCTCCTATCTCCAAAACACAGCAAAATCATTTAGACAGCGAGCTCCTTGGGACTGAAAACAATTTGTGGGGTGCTTGTTCAGCATTCAGCACAGCTGGCCCTAGTTCGCAGGGGTGGATCCCAGGTGCTACTGCAATGCCTCAAAATATTAAATGTAACCATGGTTAAAAAAGGTATAAACTAGGATTTAGGAAGAGTTTTTACAATGTATGTGCAGTGATGAGCAGCATCTAAGTGAAATGTATGATAGGGCTGACTTGCCTCTAGAAAGCATTACAGGTGGGGGGCCCATGGGGTCAGGATAAAATGCTGTAGGTGCTACAGGCTGGTGGTGTGAGCAAGACTAGAGCTGTCTTCCTGGCCTGACCAGCAGCTCTGCTGATGAAGCTATCAGAGGTGGGATTCAGAAATAATCTTGCTTGTCCCTAGGTCAGCAGATACTGGGAGGAGTGGGAAATAACCCTTCCCAGAGCATTCAAGGCTGAGTTTGCAAAAGAGAGCACTGAGGAAGAGAATGGCTTTTTTAAAAGTAATCAATGGGAACAGAGGAAAAAGCATTCATTCAACAATGTAAAGATGCAGGTCCTGCACGACTGCATTGCACACCACTCCATGGCTTCCACCATCCTGTTGATGATGGAGGGGCAGAGGGGCTCAGTCTGCAGCCCAAGGCTTCTCTGTGCACTGGTTCCACCAGCCAGGGGTAGTTGGCTCCTGACAGTTTGCTGGGACCATGGTGCTGGACACTCCAAGTGTCTCAGTACAAGCCAGCTGAGGTCTGTCTAGGATTGCTTGCTCCAGCTTGCCATTAGCCAGGCTGGAGCCAGGCTTGCCCCAGGATGACACAGGGATCTGCACTGTGCTTAGCAGCAATGCATTATCCCTATTTATACTTTTTTTCATGGTATCCTAGCCCCATATCAGCCCAAATGCTGAAGATGAGGCTATAGAGGACATGGAGCAAAGCACCTATGTGCTGCTGAGACCAGTAGACAGCCCGACCTCTCCTTCAAGGATTTGCAGGCCATAGATGCTGGGAGGGGCTGGCAGCCGGGGAAAATGTCACTGACAAGATTATAGATCCTAGTTTGGGAGACCAACATCCTTCTTTTATTATTAGACAATTATGGATGGGAATCCAAATGATTCCAGTTAATGGAGTTAATGAGACCTAAGATTAGAGCAAGTCTCTTTATTCCTGGTATTCTTGCCCAGTTAGGAACCTATCATTAAGAATATGGCAAGTGGTGGTCAGCTACAGGCTTTAAGACTTCTCCCTGAACAGTATGGCTCTTTACTAGGAAAAGAGATCATTTAAAAGGAATGCATCACTTGTCCCCTCATGGTTACCTACCCACTCCCCTCAACATTAAGATAAATATCAGCTGTTCTGCTGCTGGAGGTTCTTAAGCCTCTTGGCTGCTCTGTGCCCCTCTTGCTCAGAATCCAACACCCTCTGGCTGGAGCCCGGTGTTATTTTGTATCTTGTTAAATTTTGAGTGTTTTTTGTTCGCTAAACATCAACAAATAGATCTGATAATTGGCTCAGTTACTTTGGGGATGTTTTTTATTTGATTTTGGTTGGTTTGCACCTAAATTGCTATGGATAATAAAACACTGGTTCAATTTCTTAGCTTTAACAGGCACAACTGGCTGCTGCGTTTACTTCACAGTTTCAGCTACGAGTAAAAGTAATCAAAGCGTGTAAAGAAACCATGGTGTCAGAACAGTTCAGAAAATGGTCACTAAAAATCTAAAACTGTGGTCAGAATGTCTGGATTTTTTAAAGTCTGAAAGAGCCATGGAAGGGGGAGGCTATTTTTTCTACACTTAAACTCACATGTAGAAATGTTCCCAGTTTAATTTCTGCAACTTTTGTTACTTAGACTATCCACAGTTTCTGGAAGAAAGCTATCTAAGCCTCAGATGGATATTTAGGAAGCAGGATGATTATTATTCCAATCTGATCCAAGATCTGAAAGAATTTCTAATTTATCATATCAAGGTTTTCTGATGGGTAGTCATGAGGGAGATTTCAAAGGTCAGGAGAAATGAAATGCAGATTTAAATTCAAATTAATCAGAGGCAGACTCTAGACTGGCTTACACTTACATGAGTAAACATTCACCGTGGGCTATATATCACTCCAAAACATGGAAATATAATCCAGAACTGAATTTCAAAGCAGTGAATGAAATGTAATTCATAGGAAAAAAAGCTGTGGTTGTATATGAAAACCAGATAGCGGCTAAGGAGCAATGAGGTGGGGAAAACAGGTGGACATGAACTCCGAGTGTACCTGGCCAATCCATACCCCATGCTGGGACAATCTGAAATCTACTCTGATTGATGCCATCATTAGCCTTGAGACAGTTTTCCTTGATCAGACTCCTGACTTCCTCCTTTCCTGGGATTTGCCCTTCTTACAGTGTGGACTGCAAGGCATCCCTAAGGACCTGTTGCCACAGCCTTTGGCATGGCTGTGCTGTGATAGAGAGACCATAATTCTGTCCAGGTATGAGGTTAGGGATTTTATATGTGAGCTGTAGAAATTTTGGAAAGTTTTGGTCAAAAGAAGCTCCAATAGATGTGTTTGCTTTATTTAATCTATATGTTTGCCCATTAAATAATTCAGAAGATGTTATATTAAACAGACTTCAGAGAAAAGTGATGGAAGTGCATTTGCTGAAGCAAGAGCTTGTATAATGAGACATTCCATAAAAGAAGCTGGACTTTTAAAGTCATAATGGATTAAGGGCATGATTTCATGTGTCCCATGAGAACTTATTACTTATAAACTCGAAGGACATTCAGAGACCTTCAGAAAGAAGCAGCTCTCACACTTGAGTTTAATTTCGATATCATTGCAATTGTAAATAAATTATTTCTATAGTTGTTTCTTTAATAAAACTGTGAGTAAAATTTTTATCTTATCACCCAATTAGCAATATGGGGTTTTTGTAAATAATGAAGAATTTACCAGGGATTATTTTACACACTACTGGAGACATAAGAAAATTGTAGCTATAAAAACCTTGCCTTTCTTTTGAGACTACTAAAAAAGAGAATTTAAATTATACCAAATAAATCACTTTGAAAAAAGCCAAATGTATTTCTCCCTATCTGTGCTGTTGTTATAACATAATCAGCTTGGACACTGATAACAACCTCATCAGGTTCATGGCTGATTTCACGTTCTCATACAGCAATAATCGTATTATGATCATTCTAACTACAGGGTTGCCAAGGCTGCAGGAAAATTATAATTTGCCTTATAGTGATAACTTCAGTAGAGCATAAAAGAAAGAAAACCAAACTGGAAACTTTCCCATTAGTCCCCAGTTGCAGGTGAGGGTCTTGTTCCTCAAACCTGGCTGTGGGCGCAGCTGGGGTGGTGGTGATGAGGAAAAAAAATGAGGGGGACAGTGATGCGGGGGTGTGGCTTGATACTTCCAAAAGTTTAACCCTTCTGTTTATCTCAGTGTGCACTACATGTTGGCCTAATTTTTTTCAAAGCCTGTTTTGCAAAGTGAGTTTCAGTGTGGCTCTTCTCCTGTTGTCTTGAATAAGACATACCCTCTCCTCTCATCCTGCTCTATTTCCATTTTCCCCCTCATTTTCACAGAAAATTCAGCTTTCCCTTAGTCCCAGTTACAGGGAAGTTGCCCTTCCTAGCGATGGTTAAGCATAGTCAGCAACTTAAAAAAAGAAGTCCTTTTCTTAGCTTATACTAAAAAGACAAAAAAAGGGGGAGTTCATAAATAATGTATAAATGGTCACTCTACTTTCACTCCTCTGATTTTTCAGTAACAGAAATAATGTCTTCTTTGTTTTTCTAGAATAAGTTTATTTTTAAAGTGCTTTAGAGCAGTTCAACATTATTCGTACACTGGACACGAGCTACCCCTGCTACAGGTGTGTGCAAAATGTGATAGAACGGAATATTTCAGTTGGAAGGGACCTACAAGAATCATCTAGTCCATCTAGGATGCCCCTATATGATGGATTGCTTTTGCCCAGCTCAGGGGCAGCAGGCTTTTTAGAAAAACTCGTCAATCATGCCTGCTGCTGGTGAGACACCTCCCTGAATTCTTCAGCAAGGTTTGACCACTCATAAGTGGTAGGTGAAAGATGATGACTGATCTGAGGCTTGCATCTCATTTGGTGAATTCTGCTGATGGACAGGCAACAGCTTTCATTACTTGTTCAGTTTTTCTCCTGCAATAACTGCTGTTTTAGGTTCATAGCCAAAGTTTCACACAATTTTAAGACAGGATCTGAGAAGGGAAAATATTAAGCTCTCTTAGGCATCGAGTTGCTCTAATGATGTAATCAGTTAACATAGTGTTTTTCATTAAAAAAAGATCTGATCTCCTTTATCAACTGCAAACTAATTTCACCTTTTCCCGCCTATAAATTTGATTCATTTAAGACTGGTTATGCGGTGAGTAAAAGCAAGTCCTATTCTAACTTATTCAAAGGACTTGCAGCACGCTTAAGCCTAAGTTGCATTTCTTGTTGCATCAGCCCGTTTGTGTTTCAGTTGTCAACTGCAAATATATAAAAGTTGCAGTGCTGAGATTTTTAAACTTCTAGGTTTTTGTTTATTTGTTTGTTTGTTTGTTTTTAAAATAAAACTATTAGTCTGAAATTAAAAGTACCTTAATGATATGACCAAAAAAAAGTTTCCTTACTTTGTGTTCTCTTTGGCTGACTGCTGTAGATACAGATCTGCCATCTCTTGGCTTATACAGAAGACTCTCAGTGGGCAGGGACAATTTCCCCAAGATTAAAGCAGCAGACTTTTGGAGTCTTTTAACACCGTCACAGTAAAGAACAGAAGCAATAATGAGTGTGTGAAGTTGTTGAAAACTGTAGGATCAGTACCTGCAAAGGCTTAACCCTTCTGTTTGCCCCAGAGGTAGCAAGGGAAGGGGCAGTTTAGCACAAAATATTTTTCCTCCATCAGTGCACTCCACTGCTGTCTTGGACCATACTTCCAAGCCCATCCTGGTGATTAAGTAATTTAATGTCTCTCTATGTCTACTAAATCACTGTCAGGAATGAGGCTGATAATTGGGCTCTCTTTGTGGTGCTGAGATGCACACATCTGTTAATGAGAAGGCTGACCAAGGACACTTGCCCGGTTGGCACCACCTATTTAGCAGCTGTCCTGAAGTAATGCCTCTCAGTCACTGCCTATCTCCCCTGGGTTTGAACCAGTAACCCAGAGACAAGGGGCTTGTATCTCATTATTGCCAGTCCCTCGAGCCACCCCATTCCCACACAGCAGATGTCTATTGTATTAGCATCAAATGGTTTTAAGCTGAAAGATGGGAGATTTATAGTAGATATTAGGAAGACATTTTTTACTCTGAGGGTGGTGAGATACTGGCACAGGTTGCCCAGAGAAGTTGTGGATGCTCTCTCCCTGGAGGTGTTCAAGTTCAGGTTTGATGAGACTTTGACAATCCTGATCTAGTAGAAGGTGTCCCTTCCCATGGCAGAGGCATTGGAACTGGATGTCTTTTCCATCCCCTATGATGCTACGTGTCTAAAAACCTGCATCGGAAGAAGTTTACAAAGGCACATCCATCCAGCACCTAAAAGCACTTTTGTGCACCCAAAATGTGCGGCAGCAGGCTGCCAGGTGAGAGGGACATACTGCAGGCTCTATCTACTCTTTGGGCTTCTATGCTCACACATCCATTTGCGTCCTAGTGTCCAGTGTACTTCAAAATAGGAAAGGGACTTCCAAGTCTTTGTTATATACTTACGAAGACCAATATGTGTGTGCTTTTAAAATAGCAAGGATGTCAAATTATAGACAGGTATAAAATCCATTCAAGTTAGCTGAGCTGTTCCAACTTATCCCAAGAAAGGATTCAGCTCACCCAGTGAAACTAAAATGACTAGGCTTACCTGTCTAAAAAATCTGATAAATAGAAGGAGTGCAAAGTAATCTGCCTCTAAGGCGATATATGAAAATATCAGCAGCCAGATGCACTTTGGTTTTGGCTTCAGTTTCTCAGGAGTCTGATCCAGCTGGTATTCAGCAGCTTCACTAGCCAGGGGGTATTTACAAGCCCCAAAACAGCCTGCTCCTGGGATAGAAATGGCAATTAACCATTACCTGAAGAAAACACATGTAAAAATAGCCTTTGCAGCTTCTTCTCTCCCTTCCTCCAGTTTTCAACCCGCGGATGCTAACTCCTGCCAATCCAAATGAACAGCTCCTGCCCTTATAGGGATGCTGCTTCCTGCAAGGCTGGTGCTTGATGGCAGGCGGGGTCCCCTCCCAGGACGCGGAGGCTCTTCCAGTCTGTCAGGTCAAGTAAGTGAAGCGAAGAACAAAAATGCAGGAAGGGGAAGGGGCAGCAACATGACCTGTTGCTCTCACTGCCCACCTTGCCTTTGCTCCAGCCCCCAGCAGTAAGGAGAGACCTTTTGTTAAAGTTAAGGAAATGCCACTGATGTCAGTGATGAAGTGTAAGGGAAAAGATGAGTTGGCGTGTCTCTCAAAGCTTCTCCATACTACCACCACTGCTGCTACTACTATTATTCTGCTACTACTATTATTCTGCTACTGTTACTACTACTACTATTACTAAAATTTGTATGGTAGTTGCTTCTGTGGTCCCCAGTTGCATACTCCAGCCCATGTAGTGTTAACAGTGCTGACTGCAGAAAGGTTTCCTCCCCCTGATCAGCAAGTCTCTCAAGGACACCAGACTTGCATCTAGAAGCTACTTACTCTTGATTATCTGCGCAAAAGCAGCAACAGGAATCTGTTGCAGCAAATTGCAAGTCATTGGTGTGCTCAGCCATTGAGGGTCAGGAAGGGTACGTGCAGCTCTTGTGTCACCACAGATATTGCACAGACATGGTTCTGGGAGTGACTGGCAGCAGAAAGGCTCAAGGGCATAAGCAAGCACCAAGTGCCTGAATCATAGTACCACAGAATCATAGAATGGTTTGGGTTGGAAGGACCCCTCACTAAAAGAAGGGCATTGAGGTGTTGGAGCGCGTCCAGAGAAGGGCAACAAGGCTGTTGAAGGGGCTGGAGAGCAAGTCCTATGAGGAACGGCTGAGGGAACTGGGGTTGTTTAGCTTAGAGAAGAGGAGGCTGAGAGGAGACCTCATCACTGTCTATGGCTGCCTGAAAGGGGGCTGTGGGAGAGTGAGTGTTGGATCTCTTCTCTCAAGTGACAGGTGACAGAACAAGGGGAAATGGCCATAAGTTGTGCCAGGGGAGGTTCAGACTAGATATTAAGAAGAATTTCTTTACCGAAAGGGTGGTCAGGCACTGGAACAGCTGCCCAGGGAGGTGGCTGAGTCACCATCCCTGGAGGTATTTAAAAAATGGATAGATGAGTTTTTAAGGGACATGGTTTAGTGGATGATGGGTGTGGTTGGACTCAATGATCTCAAAGGTCTTTTCCAGCCGGAAGATTCTATGATTCTAAAGATCATGTGGTTCCAATGCCCCTGCCACGGGCAGGGACACCTTCCACCAGATCAGGTTTCTCAAAGCCTCATCCAGCCTGGCCTTGAGCACCTTCAGTGGTGGGGCGTTCACAGCTTCTCTAGGGTCTATCCCATGCCCAGAAGGATTAGGAGAGGCTTTGGTCACTGCTCTCTACTCCCCAGGCAGTGGGCTGGTTCTGGGGGTTATTTTCCTGGTTTCATGTGATGGAGTTAGACCTAACTTAGAACCCTGCCCTGAACTGCCTGCTGTGGGAACTTCCTCCTCTCTTTTTTTTTGCCCTCTCTCTCTCTTTTCATTACTTACACAGAGTTTGCAGGGAAATGTGCCTCCCAGTTTGGGTTAGCATGAGAGCTCCCTTTCCCACAGCCTCTCTCCTTTACTGTCCTCTGCAGGTCCCTCAACTGCAAACAAAGCAGAAGCGATATGTACAGCAGTAACTACTGTTCTACTGTTTTTCTTGACACAGAGAATTTATGGCTTGGGACTGATTCTGTAATCAAATACCCAAAGCTAGACTTGTTAAAATAATCACTTTAGAAGCTTTGTGGACAAACTGCAACCAGCCTTTTGCTGGTGGTAATGTGTGCTACTCCCTCATAGACACTACACTCTTTGCCACTACCCTGCAGTATATTCTACTTTTGAACCATCAGATGAAAGCCAGCCCAGCTGAGTAGCAGAGCAGTTACATCTGTCTGCAGAGAGCAAAAGTCTATAGGGCCTAGTGGGAAGCACCAGGAGGGTTGTTCAAGCCACCGCACATTTCAACAGGCGACCAGACCAGAGTAACCTTGCCTGAGGGCTGGTCCTCATGGGTGATGCTGTTGGTGATCCTAGCAATAAGGCTGACCTACAGGACATGGGGTTAAACTGCAGGGAGCACATGGGCATAATAAATTTGCTTTGATCCGCTCTGTTCAGCTGGAACTTCAGTTTCCGGAGCTGTCAATTCTGGAAACTTTCATGAGCATTACATTTACTTCTAATGAAGGCAAAGCAGGGAGGACAGCAGATAAGCTCAAATTTGCAAGCAGGATTGATGAATTAAGCCTAGTACATCCTGTATGCTATCAAAATCAATGTATGTCATGGTTTAAAGCAATATCTGCAGAACAGAATTCAAGTGGTACCTTAAATGTGAATCCTCAAGTTTGCTCTGCAAATGAAAGGAAGAGACTAAAAATATGATCATAAAGATGGGGATCTCTGATGCTCTGGCTCCTCCGTGCTAAAATGGTTCCTTGGTCTGACAGATTATCTCCACATCATTAAACCTGATCAGATCCCTAAGGCAAGTAATTCCTTGCTTTCAGAGTTTTACTTCTGTGGCAACGAGGGACAATAATATGGGTCAGTGAGAGGGGCAGGGTTTGGAACAGTAAACAATCGCCCAGTGGAGAATGAGTGGCGAATACAAAGGCCCAGTAACCTGCTAGCTGGAGGGAAAAAAACAGGCCAAACCAGTGCTGCTGCAACCCACCAAGCAGGGGAGGGAGGGACACAGCAATGCTAAGTGGCATCACGGGGGCACAGGAAATTTAATAACAAGCAGCGCTGTACTAGGGAAGGCGCTGAGCCTTGCCATGGCTATCCTATTACCTTGCCACCACTTGTGCTTCCTCCCAGTCTCTAGTGTGGAGAGCATGGTGTCCTGCCTCCACTTTGTATTCAGATGGTGTCCTCAATGGTGTTCCTGTCCAGCAGCGGTGGCAGACATGAGCAGAATACAGAGAGGCATCAGGTGACTCTTCTGCCAGGACCTGCTGCAGCCACCCAAGCCAGGGAGGGGATTTCAGCCAAGCCAGGGGGTGTATTGACTGTGGGGAGTGCTGGTTAGGAGGTCTCAAATGATATCACCTTCTCGCTCTGTTCAAGTTTGCAGAGGCACCTTACGTGGTGTCTAATCCCACACCATGCAGCTGGTAAGGTGTTGGTGTTTGCAAGGCATCCCTTCCCCAGCACCCAGCCTGAAACATCAGACCCAGCGAGGGTCACAAGTCCAAAGTAAGGGATGGGAAGCATGCAGACTCCAGGGGGCTTTGCATTTTCACATGCAGAAGAAGAGACAAGCTGGAAGCACTGCATTTTATATCTGAATTGCAAGCATGATTTCGTGGTGGGCTTTCCCTCATTCCTTTCAGTGTGATGATGAGGGTCCTTTGGACAAAATATGAGTCTGGCTTCATGCACCAGCACCATAAACAGCTTATCTCCAGCCTTTGCTTTAGACTTAATTGTTTTGAAAAGCAATCGTTTTTGGGAACAGAAAGCGAGCCATAGCCTTAAGACCTGTGACAGCAACTTAGGGTCTTCTGCATCATTGTTTGTGTGTTAGAATGAGTGTAGGGGGAGGACACGTTATCCCTTTTCCCGTATCTGGGTCCAAATTAATTTTGTTTCAAATACCACGCAAGGCAAAGGTCCTATGCCTGACTGATTGCAAGAAAATCCATGTGTTTGGTATATCATCCCCATCTTGTAACACTATTGTAGTTCTTCCTTGGAAAGACTGATGACTTTTTTGTAAGAAAGAAATTTGTGGAGTTTTTATTTTTGTGTAGGATGTACTAAACCTGGATGTTGTCACTTATGTCACTATTCCTTTAACTTGCACTGCTTGACACTATGAATTATTCAGATATCTCTATGATATATAGAGGTGGTGTCAGCAGATTAGGGCATGACTCTCCTTTCATTTACTATAAAATCCCAATGGTTTCAGTGAGCTATAAAATGAGAAATTAGGTCCTCAGCAAGCAGAAAATACACTTTACCACTGTGCAAAATGTACTAACAAGCCTAGCTTTTAGTACAAATCTGGGGATTTGCACATCCCTGGTCCACCAACACAACTAAGAGGTCAGCTATTCATTTGGAAATCAGAAATAATTGTGTAAAGAAGATGGGGATATTGTCTATTTTCTCGACTGCAGAACCCCTCAGGTCTCTTCAACCTCATGCTGCTAATAATCAATGGCCTCATCTGCTTGAATAGCGAGGTGTCTGTTCTGTAGCCACCAGTGCCAAGCTCAGTGCCAGGCCCAAGCACAGAGCTGTGCCAGGGAAAAGGAGGATGTATATGTGGAGTGGAGTAGCATCAGGGGAACCCAGAAAAGCCTGGGAGGGCTGCAGCATCTCCAGGGCATGGGCGACTTGGAGGCAGCCTGCCAAGCTCAGAGGCTGATCAGACTACAATCACTTGCCATGAAAATGAATGATCCTTGGAAACACTGCTGATATTTTTCCATTCTTGTGTCAGTCTTTCTCCTGTTTTTAAATTAATGATGACAAAGATAATTCAGTTGAAATATGTCTAAATCAATTGTCACACATAGAACAGCACTCTGCCTCATCCAAAACATCTGCAAAGCCAGTGCGAGAAAAAAATCCATGTAATATGAATATACTCTGGGCAAAGCCAACATCTAAATCAACAGTGGCTTAAATAATGCAGGTCTAAATCCCAGGATCTTCCTGGGCCTTGTGCAGTGGGTGGATGCTGCACACTCGTGAATGATGTAACTAAAATCTGGGAGTGGTGTTTTTGTCTTGCAAAACAACCTCCTGCAAGTATCTCCAGGCTGTGGGGACTGACTTGTGCCCCCAGACAGAAAGAGCCGCCTCCTGTGAGCTCTGCATGTACATCAGGGCTGAATTTGGCCTTTGGGATGTACCCTGATGTCACAGTAACTGAGGGATGCAGTTTAGTGATGCTGGATGCTGGATGTAAAACCTTACCTTCCATTTCTCCCAGCTATTTATTGGATCATCTGTGTTTATAAGGGAGTATTTTAAAAAGGTAAAGATGTTTCAAGCTATTTCTGGCCTTCTTCCCATGTTAGATAGGATGGCAAATATTTTTGGAAGGGATGTGAACCTTAATGCTTCTGGGAAGAAGCCAAGTGGTACCAGATGGCAGAGAGAAGGAAACTCACCCTATGGTGAGTTTTCACAGTATTCCCATAAGCATCTAGTATTTGCCACTGGCAGAGACAATATAAGGGCCAGTGCTCTGATCTACTCTGTCTGCCTCCCTATTCCTGCTACCGTCTGATTTCTTTCCTATTCAGGAGAAGTTTCATCAATTTTTTCTTCCTTGATGCATGCTTGGATTCAAGGCCTCAGTAGTTCTTCTTGGGTAGATGATGGCAACAGAGGTGACAGCTCAGCAGCACATCGTCTCAGCAATCCTCATGATTCAAATGCTGTAAAAGGAGTTCGGGGATTTTTCTTAACACTTGTAAAAGTCACTCTAATATTGTATGCACCCTTCTGACTGCACAATGAAGTTGGATCTCCACCACACACTTAACTAGCAATGAAATTTTTGCTCTAGCTATTATGTATGAGTTCGGGAAGTGTCAATCACCTGCAGCTCCCAGATAGGAGCAGCATATGCCTATTGCTTCTTAGGATACCGCTTCTAGTCCTTTACCAACATACAGATTAGGGATGGGAAAAAACCCTCTATTGTGTTGCAGGAAGTGGTTAGAAACTTCGGTGAAAATGAAATTTTAGCGAACACTTCGAGTGAGGGGATTTTTACAGGCTTTTTGTTTTTTACTCAAAGGTACCATGTATGCCTACTCTGTAGCTGCTGCTAAGACAAAAGATCTGATTCGGTATTGCTCTGACAGCCCTGTAAGGGTGCCTGCATGAAGGCACGGAGGATCTAATCCCAATGTGTGAATGTGGACCTCCTGTGTGAATGCAGGACTCTCTGAAATGGGACTGGCAAATAGCTGTGGCTTAAGGCACACCTTGAGTACATACACCTTCCATGCCTTCAAGGAGCAGCTCTCTCTCTCCTTTGGTCTCCAGTTTGGATGCTAATCTCTCTAACAGTCTTTAGAGGGTACCGTTTATGCCTTTTGGAGGGCCTGTTTTTCTGGCATGGCAAAGAGTTTGCTGGTCGCAACCATAATTCTTCTCTTAATATCCTGAAGGCTTTCAAACAAGTTGGTGCATTTTAGAATTTCACTAGTGGTTTCAGGGCATGAAATAAAAAGGCTTTGTGGACACAAGATGAAACCTTCCACAAATATATATTACTTTCATAAGGAGAGTGAATGAACTGGATGGCCCTATTATATTGCCAGAAGGCAGCATTATGGAGAGACTGCTTTTTCCTCATAGCTCACACAAATGGGAAAATGGAGGGATAAAGGCTTTTCACGGTAAGGTTCTGCTATCTGCAAACAGAAAGAACGATGCATGACAGTTCTTCAGGTAGCTGTTACTTGGAAAAATGTTCTACCTGAAAATACTGCTTAATCAGGCTAGAAGCAAGTACCTATCTTGATAGTACAGATTAGGAATGCTGCATAGGGTTTTTTGTTATAGCGCAGCTTTGTTGCACAAAACAGAACTCCTCTGTAGCAATCTAGATGGTGTATTTCAAAACATGAATCAAGGATTAGTCCTTGGCACTGATTTACGAGAAAATTCCGATGCCACAGAGGATTTATAACCTGTGTAAATGATTCATGGAGTACATGTTTTATGAGATGGGTCCTCAACGCGTGTAAACTAGAGCATAGCCTTGATGTACACATAACAATGTGCACTGCCTTGGGAAGGCAAAGGCCTGGGAGAGTCCCACTAGGATTGCTTCTTCCTCTCTGCCCACTCTCACACCAGATAAGTGGGCTCTGGGGTCTTTGGGAAAGCCACTCCCCTCGAGGAAGGGGACAGTAGCACAGATCAGAGCTGTGGCAGTGCCTTCTGTAATACTAACCTAGTCCTGTAGAGGGAATGCTTTGGTAAGACTTCAACAAGGCTATGCATTGCTGTGTTTTATGAGGGACGAAATTCCCTCTTTGCTTCACCTGCTGAGTTCAGGAGTTAACATCTAGAGCAGTTCTACCAAGAAGATTTTTTTTTCCTAAAATTCTTATCATGCTGTAATTAACTTTAAAATTTCACCCCTGACTGAAGAGGAGGGAAATGTCCATTTGATTCAGTGCAAGGGATAGGCTTTGATGCTGTCTTACATGGGCATCAAAAGCTTAAGATGACACACATGTTAGAAGTGCAGCTTGCAGAAGACACCATGGCCAAATGTAACAAAAAGGAATCCATAGGGTGGTGTTTACCAATTTATCCTATGCTTCATCTTAAATTGGCACAGGGAAATCATAGTGCCTTCTGAACACCAGGAAAATGAGTTTGTTAACTAAAACTAAAAAACAAACCCATCAAAAATCTCTGATGTTATGTATTATTTGTGTTGATTAAAACCCTGCTTGCAACATGGGTTTTGCTATTGATCATAAAACTCTGCACTGACCTAGTCCTCTCCCTCCAAGGTATCAAAGCACTTCAAAAAACCTACCTCATGCAAGCTCTGCGTTCCACTGTGCTCATAGATAAACTGGGCCACAGACACCTTCTGATACCGCCAGGCTTTGTGCTTCTGCTCCAGCACTGTTGCCTTGCTTTTCCAAGCTAAAAGGATTTTCCTCTCTTTCAACACAACATCCACCTTGAAGGGAAGACAAAAGAGCAAAACAGACAACAACACATGGTGCCCACTTGATTCAGCTCTTGCTCACTCAAATCTGCTAAACTCAGCCTGCTCTCTTGGTTTCTAATGGAGGCTCCTGGCAGATATTTAAGCACAGCTTTGGTGCCATATCCAGAGTATCCAGGTCCGGATGCCCAAGCACAGCAGGTCAACATGCTTCAACAGCCACCTGGGCTCCAGAATGACAGCAAAACCCTTGTGGATGGTGGCAGGGTGGATCTGTGCCATTAACTTTCCTGAAAGCGCAGACATGCTGAAAGCAAGTCTTAATCATCACAGGGACTTCCTCTGTGGATATTAATAATCTCCTTGCTTCCTCTGAGGAGCCCCCCTGTCTGCGGGGCTCAGGTTCTGCAGAAGCATCAATAAAGCTCAAACTTTGCAAGGTTTCACCTAGAAAAAACAGCTTGTCTTGGGAAAAAAAAATCAAGCACATGTAGATGGGCCCAGCAACACACTGCCCGGGCTGGGCACTGCCACAGCATAGCTGCACCTGTGTCTGTGGTGCAGCTGCCAGAGGCTTCTCCTCCTCTGTTGACTTCAGCCAACGATAAACAGTTGCTCTGGAGGGTCCTTGGGCTCTGCTCCTCCTTTCTCGAGCCACTGGCCAGGGATCTGCTAGTCAGATCACTGCTTGGGAGGGTCTGGGAGAAGCACTTTCCCCTTCCTCTGGGGAAGGATGTGATTAAAGTTTTGTAAATAAAAGGCTTGGCTTGGAAGATGCCTGGGTGATTTCTAGATACAATGCAGCCACCAGCGGTGGCAGTCTGCCCCACTGCAGAGGGCGCTACCTTCTGATGGCCTGATTCAGCTCAGAAGCAGGAGGTGGGACACATGATCACATAGCACACTGGCCATGGCCTATCTGGTACCTGCCAGAGGGATCCCAGACCCCAGAAGCAGTGACCTCTTGGCACAGAGACCTGCTTATTTCCACATCCTAAGGGCTGACTCCAGAGGGGTTGACTGGCCATGGCCAGGACTGTGCCTTCTGGAGAGCTACCACCAAGGTAGGCACTCAGGTCAGAGCACAGCTGGCCCCAGGTGGGCCCATTCTACCTGCTCAGAGCAATCTCCCCTGAAGTGAGCAAACTGGCCTCACTGCTGGCTTGCACAGTGCAATTCCATCCTCCCTAGAGAACTACACTGGTGTGGGTATGTGTTAGGCAGAACTGTCCTCTTCACGTATTCATGTTGGTGTGGCATGTTACCAGGGCTCCACAACCTGCATATGCCACATGAAGTGAACTAGTGTCTGTTTTCTCTCTTAAGCTCCTCTTACTCTTTAGATAATGAAGGGATAAAAGCTACTTTGGGAGAGGAGAAAGCACAACAGTGCCCATGGAGGGGATGAACTCCCCCAGGAGCAGGGAAGTCCTGCTATTCTGCTCCATCAGGGAACAGGCAGTTATCTTAGTTTGCCAAGGGTGTATCAGGGCTCAGAAGACAAGAAGCATAGACTTGTGCAGAAAAACATCCAAGAAACTGCAGCTTTACTGACTGAGGTTCAGGAAGATAACACCAAAGGGCAGAAGCTGCAGTCCTCCATCCTTTTCCCTTCTGATGTTCCCTCCATGCACAAGCCATCTGCTTTGTATCCCACACACTGGCATCAGATTTGATGTTTCTTTATAGCTAGAGGGTGTCTTGACCAGCTTTCCAGTGTGGTCAGAAATCTGAGGTTGCACTGAGTTAACCCTGGAGTCAAATAATTTACTGAAGTTCCTCAGGAACATAAAGCTGACAATTCCCTGTGGACTTTTAAGGATACTCTTGTGGGAAACAGCTGGCAGCACTGCTGCTCTGTCCTGGTGCATCTTTTATTTTTACGATGAGAAACTGGCCAAAAGCAACCTACAGGAAGATAGCATAGAATCTTAGAATGGTTTGGGCTGGAAGGGACCTTAAAGATCATCCAGTTCCAACCCCCTTGCCATGGGTATAGACACCTCCCACCAGACCAGCCTGCTCAAGGCCCGTACAATCTGGCCTTGAATACTTCCAGGGAGGGGGCATCCACAACTTCCCTGGGCAACCTGTGCCAGTGCCTCACCACAAAGAATTTCTTCCTAATGTCTCATCTAAATCTTCCCCTTTCCAATTTAAAGCCATTCCTCCTTGTCTTATCACTACTGAATGTCCTTGGAAAATGTCCCTCCTCTTCCTTGCAGCCTCTTCAGGTACTGAAAGGCTGCTATAAGGTCTCCCTGGAGCCTTCTCTTCTCCAGGCTGAACAACCCGAACTCTCTCAGTCGGTCCTCCTAGCAGAGGTTCTCCAGCCCTCTGATCATCTTCGTAGCCTTCCTCTGGACCTGTTCCAACAGTTCCATATCCTTCTCATGGTGGGGACTCCAGGGCTGTCATGAGAGCAGACCTGCTGGCCATGCTTTTGATGCAGCCCAGGACACAGTTAGCCTTCTGGGCTGCAAGTGCACATTGTCGGCTCACGTTGAGCTTCTCATCAATCAGCAATAGCCCAAGGAAAAGCGCATTAGACTAAAAGTCAGGGGATATGATCCAAGGATATAGAAATCTGCCTACAAGTTGCCTAGGAAATCCACATTATCAACTTTCTGTCCCCATTAAGAGGTTTTGTCTAAAGTATGGAGAAGTCATGCTGGCATACCATGTAAGCACCACCAGGATCTGGCTATATTTTACCAAGCAGTAACTGTTTATCTGTGTCTCAAGTCAGTTTCTTCCCACCTTTGAGCGCAGGGCTGAGGTCTATGCCGGCCCCAGGAGAAGCGAGGCGGCAGGGATGCTGCGGGCTGAGCCAGGAGGGACCCACGGACAAACGCGGCTGCCCTGGGGGAGGGTGGGCGACGGGGCAGCGCTGACAAAGGTGGGAGCGGGGCAGCAGCGGGGATGCCCCGGCAAACCCCGTTCCCAGCCCGGACCAGCTCCGAGTCCAGGTCCAGGTCCAGGTCCAGGTCCAGGTCCGGGTCCAGGTCCGGGTCCGGGTCCGGGTCCGGGTCCCTCCACGCGCCCGGGGCCGCTCCGGCGCCGCGTCCCCGGGCGCGTTTTCCTGCCTGCCCAACCCCGCCCTTCCGTGCCCCGCCGCTCCCTCCGGTAGTTTTCTTTAAAAGAAAGGGGGAAAAAAAAAAAACCAATAAAAAAAGGCAAGAAGGGATTGGCAAAGCCAGAGTGGGGGCAGCGGTGAGCCGGCCCCGGGCAGGGCGGGGGGAGCGGCCCTGTCCTTTTGTACCTGCCGGTCGAAGGCGCCAGGCGGCCCCGCATTGGCCGCGGCTCCGGTAACCCGAGCCGGCGCGGGGCGCGGTGCACCGGGGCCCGGCCAGCGCTCAGCTCCGCACCAACGGCGCCGCGGGGGCGCTCGGCTCGGCTCGGCTCTGCGGGGCTCCACTCGACTCCGCTTGCCTCGGCTTGGCGCGGCTCCGTTAGGCTCCGCTCGGCTCAGCGGGGCTCGGCTCGGCTCGGGCAGGGTCAGGGGCGAGGCCGCGCCTCCCCGCCCGGCAGGAGGTGGGACCAGCCCCGGCGCTGCCGCCCGCCTCCTCACTCCCTCCCGAGGGCTGAGCCATTCCGGGAAGGCGCCGGCTCCCGCACTGGTCCTCGGCAGCGCTGCACCGGCATCGGCCGCCGCGCTGGGCTCGGCCCCACATCGCGCCGCGGTGCCCGGTCTCACGCGGTGGGGAGCGGCAGGGGGCAGGCGGGAGGGCAAGTGACCGGAGCGCCCGGGAGCCGGGGAGTGCAACGGCCGCAGCGCAGTTGCTTTGCCTGGGGTTGAGTTGGCCGATCCTGGTGGAGGCTTCGCTTGGAAGGGGGGGGGCAGCGCTTTGCTCCCTGCCGCCCCTTTCTGGGGGAGCACCTTTTTTTCCGGTTGTGTCTTCCACCAAGCCCGGTTTTGTGGTTTATTTTGTGGGTTTTTTTTTTTCTTCATTTTCTTTTATTATGGGGTCTGTGGGGGAGCAGATCTTCCAGACCAACGTTGCTCTTCTTCCGTGTCCAACGCTCTGCGGAGAACTATAATATTTCTTCCCCGAGATGCTGCAGGGAATTTGAATTCCAGGAAAATCAGGCGAAAAAAATTAATCCGAATAAACACGAACCGTTTGTTACCGCGTGAGAGCCAACACTGCCTTGGCGGAGATGATGGCAAAAAATTCCCTGGAAGGGTCCAAAGAAGACCTGAGCAAAATTACGGAGGAGGAGATGCTGAGGTGGAGCAAAGAAGAGCTGGTGAAAAGACTGAGGAAAGTGGAGAATGAAAAGATGAACTTAATGGTGGAACACGGCAACTTGATGAAGGACGTGAATCGGCGGCTGCAGCTCCACCTGCACGAGATCCGCGGGCTGAAGGAGGTGAACCAGAAGTTGCAGGACGACAACCAGGAGCTGAGAGAGCTCTGCTGCTTCTTGGATGATGACCGGCAGAAAGGCAAGAAGCTGTCGAGGGAATGGCAGCGCTTCGGGAGGCACACGGCCAGCGTGATGTGGAAGGAGGTGGGCATGTACCAGCAGAAACTGAAAGACCTGGAGGCGAGGCAGGAGACCCTCCTGCGGGAGAACGTGGAGCTGAAGGAGATGGTGCTCATGCTGGACGAGGAGCGGAGCGGGGCGGGCTCACGGAGCTCCATCGACAGCCAGAATAGCCTGACCAACCTCAACGGCGGCTCGGCCACCAGGGACGTGGGGGACGGGAGCAGCACCTCCAGCACGGGCAGCGCGGGTAGCCCCGACCACCATCACCACCACCTCCACCACCACAAGGCCGGCGACAGCAAGGCCGGGGCCATGCGAAGGTCTATGGATGACCTGTCTGCACCGCTTCACCACCGGAGCATCCCCAACGGCCTCAATGGTGAGCCTGTCCCCCCTCCCAGCACCCCCTGGCAGCAGGTGCCGCCGGGCTTGCCCTGAGCACCCTCTCCTTGCCAGGTCTCGTCCACCTTAGCAATGGGGTGAGGGATTCCAGGGGAGGGGAGTCCTTGCCATCTCCACCCCTGCCGATCCATGGTGACCTCTTCGGGGGGGAGTAACCCTGTGCAGAGGGGTGTTGGTGCTGCTCCTTGACTGTGTTAGCGATGTCTGGGGCTGAAGGTTGGAGCCTTTTTTATCTGGAGAGTTGGTGGTTTTTTTGTTTGTTTATTTTGGTTTTCCTTTTTTTGACGAAAACCAGCCTGAGTTTTCAGGGTTAAATAAACATTGATTTTTTTTCCATCCCTTCCTCTCTCCCCGCGCCCCCAATATGTTTTTATTTACCTTTACCTTGTTTGTTTGCTAGTTTGATAAGATTGATAAGGAACCCGGGTGAGATTTTGGAAGCATCCAATGAAAGTGCAGGTCTGCCCCACAGAACATCACCTGTTAGCTCTATCACCTCTCAGGGAGGACTGGCTCTGGCATGCTCAGCAGTTTTGGAGAGGTGCGACTGATCCCCCCGCCCCCAGCGCCGTTCCTTTGCTCTGTTTCAGAAACAGGAGGTTTGTTTTTAGAGAAGGGATTGCTCTCCAAGGGACGCTGTACTCACAGTTTTGTTCAGCCTAGTCATTAAAGTTAGAAACAAGCTCCACTATGAAATCGTGCCAAGTCTCTTCCGACAGTTTATATTCCAAGTTTCTCTCGTTGTCTAATAGTGATCAGGCATTAAAATAATATTGACATGTCTTTAAAATGGAGATTTTTTTGTCTTTTCAAACAAACAAGACTTGACTTGTCGAAGAAGTAGTTTGGCCAAGAGGATTCAATAGGAATCAAATCAGGCACCAATCCAATTAATTGTTTTATACAAGACTCCTTTTAGTATTCTTAATGCTCTTTTTCTAACCAGAGAGGGCTGTTTTCTGGTTGGGGTACACTTTCCCTTCCCCAAGCACAGAGATGGGGCTGGAGCCTCAGAGGTTGGCTTTGAGGGATGTCAGCAGTGGATGTGTTTACCAGATAATAGTGTCTTCATCCCCTAGAATTTTTAGGGTTTTAGTGGTCCAGGTGCGACCAGGGAGTGCTGATCACTTTTTTTTTCTTTATGGCAAGTTCTTATGTGTCAATAGATGTGAGGGCACACAGTACCAATCAACCCAGTTCTCAAGTTCATGAATTTGCCATGTGCCGGCCTTTTGTCACAGCTGTGTGTCTCTACTCACAGCTGGAGATGTTCCAGCCAGCTCACTCACCAGCAGACAGGCATTGCTCGTTTCGAGGGTGATCCATTCAACAGATGTTGCAGGGTATAGCAAACATCTTTAAATGTTGTTTTTTTCCTCTCTTTCCTAGTGCTGTGTAAATCAGAAGTATCTGGTTTGTAAATCTGCAGATAGCTTCTGCTCCTGATGTTACTTGACTTTATTTTCTTAAAGCCTTGTTTTCTCTGCACAGAGGCCTGGAGAGCACTTGGCAGATAGTGAATATGCCTTTACTGTTTTGGTACAGAAAGGCTTGGCAGTTCTGGTTTGTAAATCTGAGACCACATCCCTTCTAGGTATCAGCAGCTGACTAAAACAAAGCCAGTTGAATTCACCCCTGTTAACCCTAGGGCTCTTATGCGTATGGGACACCACCACAGCTTCAGAGCTGTTCCTTAAACCCAGTGTGATGTGCTGTGGGATTCTTGCCACCCTCAAGGCTTTGTGCAGGATCTCTCTGAGGGAACTGAGCTGAGTCTCATGTCCTACCCTATGCAGGGTAAGTGTAGGGAAGGGTGGTAGAGCATCTGCATGTGTGTATGTTTCCATCCGTGCCTCTGCACCATTTCTTCTGCTCCTTTATAGAAAAGAGGAGTATGGGCTCAAGCATTTCAGACGTGACCTTAGGTTTTTGTGACTTCTGGTTTTGGAGTGCATGTAGAAGATGGTCTCTGTGGGAAAGCGCTGAAGCTCTTTGCTGTGAAGCTGCCCAACTTCATTTCTGAGGGTGGGACAGATATGATCAACACTTTTAAAGTTAATAATCCTTATAAAGATGCAAACAAGCCTGATCTCTCCACTTAGGTAGTGAAGCTGTAAAATGTCTTGAATAGTTGTCATTCTCAGATAGCATCGGTATTCAGCAAGGCCATTTCCCTGACTGTGCTTTTGGAAGTGCCTTTCAATACATATGCAAATACAAAGCTTATCAGGCCCCTTTTTTGACTGACAGCAAGAAGTCTGGGAATGAGGCTTGCCTGGGACCAAGCGGCAATTCTGTTAAGCCTGTGACAATGTGGAGGAGCAGGGCAAGTGAACGCAAAAAACAAACCCAATGAGTCAGGTGGGCAGTGGAGCTTGTCACGGAGCAGCCCCGGCAGCGAGCATCCTTCTGTGTCTCCTGCTGCTTTCTCTGCCTTCCGTGCAGGAAGCTTAGATCTCTACCTTTTTATACTCTTTCCTTGATGACTGTTTTTTTTAATTTATTTTTTCCCCCAGGGATAAAACAGGAGGGAGGAAGAGGAGAAAATGGCTTTTCATTTTTAGGTTGCAGACTTCAGTCTGGTTTGCTGTTGTCTCATGCCTTTAAAGCACTGGATAACTAACGTGTGGATAAAGCAGAGACTGCCCAGGCAGCTCAGCTAATGCCACAGTGATCAGCCTTTCTTACAGAGAATGGAGGCAGAAAGTAAGAATACTTTCTTACAGAGAATGGAGGCAGATCTGAAAGGGATGCAGGGCAGAATTTAGCACCTGTAGTATCACACTATCACAGTATCATAAGGTTGGAAAGGACCTCCAAGATCATCAAGTACAACCTATATCCCAACACTAACACCAACACTAACACCATCATCTAAACCATGGCACTCAGTGCCTCATCCAGTCTCCCCTTAAACACTTCCAGGGTCGACGACTCCACCGCCTCCCTGGGCAACTCATTACAATGGCCAATCACCCTTTCAGTGAAGAACTTTTTCCTAACATCAAGCCTAAACTTTCCCTGATGAAGCTTGAGTCCATGCCCTCTGGTTCTGTCACTGGTCACCCGAGAGAAGAGACCAACCCCTGCCCGACTACAACCTCCTTTTAGGTAGTTGTAGAGAGCAATGAGGTCTCCCCTGAGCCTCCTCTTCTTTAGACTAAACAGCCCCAACTCCCTCAGTCGCTCCTCATAGGGCTTGTGCTCCAGCCCCTTCACCATCTTCATTGCCCTCCTCTGAACACATTCCAGTATCCTAACATCTTTCCCAAACTGGGGGGCCCAGAACTGTACACAATATGTAAGGATACAGCAGAAGCCTTGGACAGCTGGTGGAGGCAAGGCATGATGAACTGCTTGCTAGATTACTTCTGCATATGGAAAAGCTGAAAAGTCCTGAAATTGGAAACTGGAAAGTACTGCCCCTGCTAGTGATATCTGTTGGGCTTCGAATGGCGCTCTGCTTTTCTAAGTATCAAGCAGGATTGTTTCACTTGAGTAGTGCTTTTCTGAAGTAGTCAGGAATATGGCAGCTGTTAAATGCTCCTAGGGAGGTAGCTTTTCAATTAAATCTTAGCAAGTAATGGTGGATTAAATATTTATTATTTTCAGCAGTCCTTTGGAAGTAAATTGGTAAACTAGAGCTTGATTTATTGGCCCCAGTGACCGGCCCCAATGTGAGGTGGTGAACTCTATATTTGTAAAGTGAATTCAGTATAAATGGTACAAGTTCAAAAAAACAAAACCAACCCAACCTGCAATCCACCTTCCCTTCACTACTTCCCTTTACTTTTATAGACTGTTTTTGTGAAAGCTGAAGTTTTAAGTATTTGCTTATGGAAGATAAGGATGTAAGAGAAACTGATAGTGTGAAAACGGTTGATATTAGAGGACATGTAATTTTATGCAGCTCTGGATAATCTGCTGAGAACCAAGAGGAAATCTGCTTGGTCTGAAAGTAAGTGTGTGAGCTGGGGCCTGGGCTGTGGGACAGGAGTACCTCCAACCTACTGATGGGAACTGGCCAGTTGCATCCATGTTGAGTGATATGCCATGGTTTCCATACATCTACCGACAGATCCAGGACAGAAATAGAGGCACGGTTGTCTTGTTGTGCTTGTGAGTGCTTTGTCTTTCCTTTGTATGTGGGCAAGAGTCTCTGTGTGCCTTCAGGCACCACATGATATTCCCCTGGACTGTGAGATTTGTGGGAGTGTTGGGAGGAGTGACTCAAAAGCTCCCTGAGGCCAAGGCTTCCCACTGGTTTTAGCCTTATCTAGATCTGAATGGGACAACTGTTTATCCATCTGTAAGCCTGGAGGGATACAGACTCCTAGTTAGTTGGTGATGGTGGCTGGGACAAAATCCCGTGCATGCAGGTAGAGCTTTCAGGCTTTGATTTTTTTTTTTCCTCCATCCACTGAATGTTGTCCTTAGAACTTCTCCTTGGCCTTCAACTGAAGCTTTTGCTCTGGGTTCCCACAATGGGCTGGATAGTTTCCAGTGTCTAATTGACTTTATACCAGTTATAGAGCATTTCTTTGTCAGTGTGAGCTGCTGGGTTTTTTTGTTTTGTTTTGTTTTAATTATTAAAACCATCAAAGCTTAAAAAGTGGTCAGAGAGGCCCAGAAGAAAGCCATGGGTATGGCAAGTAGCCTGTAGTAGCAGAGACCTTAAGATATACCCTCTTCCTGCTGTCTGCTCCAATGAAAGAAGAATGGTCTCTATGAGTGAGGGGATAGGAAGATCTCAGTTCTATTGATTCCCGCTTGTACATGTCCACATATTTACCTAGAGGATATGATATATTACAGCTAAAATGGTGGCAAAGAGATATGGCCGTTCCCTGTGGGTTGTATTGATTGGATGTGCAAGTACCCTGTACGTATTTCTCCTCTTCTTCACACAGCCTTTAGGCCAAAGTCCTTTATTTTTATTAGCGTATTTATAATCAATATACATATTATTTACTGTGATGTATTAATGGGGCCTTTGAGGATGAGAAGATGCAGGGGCAGAAGTAAAGGGTGAGGTTCGTTTCTTTTAATTTGAGATATCTCCAATACAGACTTTAACATCTGTGTCCCCTTGGACTTCCTTTATTGGCCATGTGGAGAAAGGCACTTTGGTGTCTTGATTTATGTCAGCTGTGCCTACTTTAGAGGGAAAAGAGTTGTAAGCTAATCCTGCTCTTTCTGTCTGCTAGTGGGAAGGCAGCCTGGACACTTAGTTCGCAGCCAGCCGTGTAAAGTCGGGTGAGATCTGTTATCTTGAAAGTGTTGTGGTGGCTACTATCTGCTCTTTCAGTACAGCTGTGCTTGCCCTGGTGAAAGAGAGGAAACCACCTTTCTCAACAGTCACCCTCTTGTAGTTGCTATACTGCCTGAGGGGCAGCAGCCTGACTCAGAAAAGCCCTGCTCTCTGTGAGGGAGGCCTGTCAGAGCCTAGGGGCCCTGCCATGCTTAAGCAGACAGAGGTTTGGCTACTTGACTAATTAATATCTTTATTATATCAAGAGCACTTTTCATCCTCTGAATACTGCTTTAACGTTTTTTGGTACTGCTGTATTTAACCTGTTGGTATTTTTGGTGCTGTAGACTGCTATGTAGAGTTTCCTTGTGATAAACCAGGAAACCTGACTGGTCTGGTGCACTGTAAGACTACTGTAGAAACAGCGGTCCATCTGTTTTGTAAGTTCAAATGAGTCCTGCTGTTTATCAATGCTGAGATATCAAACACTAATGGTGTGCCTTGAGTTTCTTGTGGTCAGCAGGCTACTCCTTCAAAGGGCCCACTTGAAGCATCTTTCATTGCCTAATTCTCCCTGCTGGGATACTTCCTGTGTGCCAGCCTGCTTGGCTCCCAAACATCAGGGTAACTGGTGTCCCTGAAAAAAAGGCTCAAGATTCTTAAACTAGGTACTAAAATTGGGCCATATCTGGAAATGTATTCTCCATAGTAGTGAGTTCTAATTTTGTTTGAGTCTTTCAATTTTCTATAGAGATACCTTGTTCTCAGCTGTCTCGTTGAAGGAAAAAACTTCTCTTGATTTAAAGGCAGTTTTCTATGGACCTTTGATGGAATTATCCACTTACACTTGTCAAAAGCAGTCAAAATAAGGGGAGTTAACTGTGTTGGTTACATGTACATTATTTGGTCTTCTGGAGGCATTTCATCAAATAAAGCTGAGCATCGAATTAAATGGTGATTAAATTAAGTGGCAGGCATGGGAATCCAAAATGCAGCCTTGGCAGGTGTTACCCTTGATACCTGTGAGTGGAGATGAGGGGCATGAACATTAACACTAACAGAAATGTTGCCTTTGGAAGCTTGAGGGTTAATCCTTTCATGGGAATAAGGCTGACACATCCACACATCTTAACTGATACTGCAAGTCCACCCTGGCAGGAAGGCTATGGGCTTTATATCTGCCTTGGCATGGCTGTGGCCATACTTGCATCTCAAACAGATATCCATGGCAGGGTCTGCTGATGTTGCCTCAGACTGGCCCTGAGATATCCTTTCTGCATTGGGATACACCTTTGGAGAGGCTTTGGGAACAGAAGGGTGGACAATGACTGATCTCACTGGTGGATGAGATGGGGATGAAGTGCTTAAACATGCAGAAATGTCTGGTATGCATAAGTATGGAGTGAGATGAATGAAAAAAATTATAAATCTGTTGATATACACTTAAAATGCCTACGCCCCGGGAGTCCTTTCCACACAGATAATCAGGCCTTAATACATCATGCGGCAAAAGACACAATGTTGCTCGCCTGCAACAGGGAAGGTTTGGAGGCTGTGCATCCAGTTTTCCTGTGAATTAGCAGCAACTGGCTGGGTTTGCTTCTGCATTCTGTATTTTTAACCTGACTTTTTGTCCTGCCCTGTCGCCAAATGTCATCGTCCCCTTGTGGTTAACTTGCTGCAATTCATGAAACACTTGGCTGCCATAAATCGTTATGTGCAGAGGTTCCTCTGCACGCAGAGCGGGCAGAAATTCACAGGCAGCGCTCCTAGGCACTCGCACACTAACATGTCCACCAAGAGAAAGTTGACCCACTTCTGCAAATAGATAACTCCTGGCAGAAAAAGTAACACTGTCTCAGATAATCTGTCTTTCCCTTGCCTACTGAATTGTGAAGCCGAAAGCAAGCGAGCTCCATCTTCTGAATTAACAGCGATGTGCACACAGTACTCCCTGTTGAAATGAGTGTGTAAATCAGCCCTTCATCTGAGGAGGGCTTAAAATGGCCACAATTAATTTTTTTTTTTTTTTTAAAGATAATGACTGCTTTTGTTAGTGAATGAGGTGTATGGAGTTCAGGACTCAGCTGCTCTTAGGCAGTAGGAAGTATCACCGTGGCAATTGAAGACTGCTATACAGGTTATTTTGAACACTCTTCTGGTGATTCATGTCTGGGCCCGGACTATGTATGTCAGGTTACTTTGGTCCCCATGTGTACAGAATCATAGAATCATAGAATGGTTTGGCTAGGAAGGGACCTTAAAAATCATCTAGTTGCAGCCCCCCTGCCATGGGCAGGGACATCTCCCACTAGACCAGGTACAGATCCCCATGCATACAAGTGTATATATGCTCTTCCCTCCCTTAAATTGCTTTTTGGGTTGCTGTTTGCCCCTCTCAGGAAGCTCATTGCTTGTACTGACTTCTTATGTCTTTGAGCAATAGTGGTGCCAAATGTTCACCTTGCTCAGGGACTCTTCTTCAAAGGGTCTTTGTGAAACATTGTCCTTGTGAAGTATATTACAGGTTATTTATTGGTTGGATTTGGGACTGGGACGCTCTGAAACACTGTTTTAAGTGTTGCTGGTATTGCGGCCTTGTTGACTGGCTTAGCAAGTAGTTGTAGATCCTCCACTACCAGGGATTTTGTGGTGAGACTGAAGTGATCCTAAATCTGATGTGAATTATCTCGTTGTCTGCATGAGCTTCTCCTACAGGCTTGTAGGGTAGGATGTCTCCTGTTTGCTGGAAGTGACTGTCGTAGGAGAGGACTATGCCCTCTATAGCAGAGGGAGCTCCACTGGCTAGTGCTGGGCTTGTGGTATCAGGGCTTTGGCCAGCTGTAAACTGCAGTCACAGAGGTGACACGCTGGCTGTCATGTGCAGTTTTGTCAATCCCAGCTTGCTGGCAAGGATTAGTTCAATGAAAACTGGAGTGCTCTGAAAAGCCCTTCAGACATTGCTCCATCCCCCTGTTCCATGCAGTGACACTCAAGACTGCATACTGCTGTTTTTCCCTGCATTTAATCCTAGTCTCCTCTGCTGCTGGGCTTTCATTTGCATACAGGGGGATCAGCAACGTTTGATTATTTATGGGAGATGGAGGATGTAGTGTATGGATTAAATGGATGGAGGAGAGCTTAGGCTGGGATGCAAGAGGAGCTACTTTGCGGCTCTTTCAAACTGTCTCCAGGGCAGTAGGGCGCTCCAGGGCTGCCTGTGCCTGGGATTTTGGTAGCTGTACCTGACCTGTCTCTGCCTTTCTGGGACAACAAAATAAGGCCAAGTGTGCTGAGAGCGCCACTTCTGTCTGGTGAGGAGAGCTGCGGAGCAGGTGGTGCTCTCTCATCTCGCTGCAGAAGACCCATGGAGAGGAAGAGAGCAGGCAAAAGGACCACTCAAAATAGAGCAGTAAAACCAAACTGTTATTTCAGTAAAGAAGAAAAAGTGAGCATTTCCAGTCCCCAAAGAGTAATATTTCTATGGAAACTAATGCAGCAGGAGGCTTGCTGTCAATCTCTGATCTAGTGGGTTGACTAGATTTAAAAAATGTTTGTCCTTTCCCACATCTTCCATCCTGGATCATCTGAAGGTAGCTTGCTGTGTATCACAAATGCAAGGTTAAAACTTGCGTTTCTGGTTTCTGACTCTCCATTAAGTGCTAAGCAGTCTCTGGAGGGTTGGCATCTATCTTTTGTCTGCACTTTTTTACTTGCTAAGGTACATTTCATTCACTCCTTGACACTTACTGGTAACACCTTGTCCTATGAATGATCCTCCTGTGACACTATTCTCCTTTAAGGATGGCTCTGTCTTTGTATCAGGGCACGGACCCTTTAGTGGTGTGGTACATCTCAGTGCCCAGAGGACCAAATGTGGGGATGCTGTTTGATTTGAATGAAGTTAAGACTTGGACTCTTTACACTTGCTTTAGTCTTTTATTCAAAGGAGATCCATAATGTCTTTAATCTTTAACAATGGACATAATCTGGCCTATTTAGGTAATAGTCCACTTGATTTTTGTGTACACAGAGGACTACCCTGGTTATATATATGTGCATTTACCATTGTCATGTTGATTTTGTCACTGTTTTACCCCCATTTTTGTTTTTAGTAGGATCTACTAGAAATGGCTCCAGGCCAACCTATATAGAAGTCCACTGTTTTATGCAAGAGTAGCACTGTCAGATGCTAGCAGAGTATTAGTAATAAAATTTTGGTTGGTGCTGAATCTTTTTCAGCTCCTAAGAGAGATGTTACAAAAATCTTATTTTTATGTACAATCTTAAAGCACTTTTGTGATGTACAGTATTCTTTTGTCTTCCTAGTTTCCTTTTCTTATCTCCTTTACTGGGGTTTGCAGTCTCATATTTATATATTTCCCAGCAGCTGAATATAACTTTGATCTATGCTTTGGATCTGCAGAGCTTTTAATCCCTTTCCACTGAGTTAAAAGCTTGTTTGCTTTTGAATGTGATACATAGTTATAGGTTACATGATCTTCACCAGTGGCTCATATATTGCACAAAGATGGCATATTGTGAAAAACCTCGATAAAATGTCCCCTTGTTCGTTTGTCTGGTTGCAACTTAAAACCAGCATGGGAGTAAGTCAATTCTTCACTCCTGTGGAGACTGCTGATACACCTGTCCTTTGCGGTTAACATACCTATATACTCACTTGCTGTATATCAATTATTCATTCGTTTCTTTGTGATGGTTATGTTTTAGGCTACAAACCAGTTGAGTATTTCAGCCAGTGCAGCAGGGTTTCTGTCTTCCATTTCTAATAACATTTTCATTTTCTTCACTGTTTGCTACACCTCTTAAAAGAATGGGGATCAGTTTTTTAAAGCCTGTGTATTTATTCTGCTTTGATGTCTTGAAAGATGATAATGTACGCTTTGTTTGTGGAGATCTCTTCTGGAGTGGCTGCAGGTTCCACCTCAGGAAAAATTATGATTTCTGCAGCTCTCAGTCCTCCAGGGCATGTGGATGTCACTGCATGTGTGAGACTGTATTCAGCCATCTTCTGAAAGTTGTTCTTACTGAGTTTTTGGTGTCGCTGTTTGCTTTCTGGATTCTGAGCGATTTATTTGGGAGTCTCCCATGCTTGTCTTCTGGCCTCTTGTAACAAAATGCAGTCTGCTTTTTATGACGTCAGTTAAGACTTAATTGTTTTAGGTGTCAGCTTGAAAAATAACAGAGGGATGGATGGTTTTGCTATTTATGTGATTTACTTGGGGCTCAGATTTGATGTGTTTTATGGTTGTAACGTGACCTCATGTAGTCTTAGTTAAATGACGTGATCTGTTGTTCTGTTTTTATAGAACAAAGATTATGTATTTCCTTTGTCTTCTCCAAGTTACTTGTGATTTGTTGGGTCATTTATAACAAGCTCGTACAGTGCTCAACAGAATTAGAACCTTACCTCAGATGGGGGCTCTAACCATTGCTATGATACCGGTGATAACAAACGACAGAGGTTTTCAGTTAAAATCAGCTACCAAGGAAGGAGCAGCTTTTATAGTATCTAGAACTTCAGACAGTTCTAATTCAAAATTTTGGAGTTGCTTCAAATCCTGTTTCAACTTTACTGGGAGAAAAGCACTTTACGTGTTGGGGTGCTTCTTTCTGTATTCTTGGGACTGCAGGATGATGAAGTATGGACAGTCTCCAGCCAACTGTCAAAAATACAAACTTGTCAAATAATAATTCTCCTAAATGAGCAGGTGAGCAAAAAAAGACAGTAACTAGTGTTTGCCTCTGCAGCTGGAGACAAATGCAGAAAGATTCTGCTGCAGTCACAGCAACAGGTTACCTTGATATCCTTCAGAAAGTGGGGACAACATTTGTTGTGATTTCAGCTCGTCCCATCCTTATTGCCCAGCTGAGTATCATATTATATGCGTGTGAGAATGGTGTTTATCTGAGAGCATAGTGCAGTTTTGGCTGAGGTGGAGAACCACAACTGTGGAGCAGACGGCTCCTTGTTGTCACGTTGCTCCCTGTGTCACTGCAAAGCAGCAGTGTCTTTTCCATAATTGCTGAAGACACCTTTCCTCTTTCCAATTAAATTCTTACCTGATCCTTTGATTGCTCTATTTCTGACGCTAATAATGTGGGAACTCCTTACAAGCCCTGACTGAAAAGTCATCAAAGTCACTTTTGGGTGTGAACGTAGGGTTTCTTAACCACCTTTTAATTCTCATTTGCGTAGTGGAATTTGTGGGGAGGACCTATTTGTCAGTGTATCACCCAATCATTAGGAGGGTGACAAAACCGCAGTAACTCTTCCTAGGCAATTATGTGTGAAAGGTTGTCAGTATGAGTAGTATGGGAAGTTAAAAGCCTTAATTTTCATTTAGAATTGAAACCCTAATGACTTTTCACTCCCACAGTTCATAAAAAACTTGTTTGATCCTCAAGTTGACCAAGACAATGGGGGGGGGGGGGCTCTTTCATTGCAGACTTTTTTGTGCAGGATTATTATGAAAAAGCAGATTTATGAGTCACTGTTCTTTCTATAAAAGATAATTACTGGAGTACAAACCTCAGAAAAATGACATTTTATGACTTTGCTGCTAGCCACACAGTGCAAGCTTTTGCTTTCTTTCTTTTCCATTAGTTAACTTAAACATCTCTGTTTGAAAGGACTAATTATATTCCTGTTTGTTGTTTGCATTGTACACTAAACATGTTTTCTATATGTAAAACTATGCAGCAAGGGAGGGAGAAAGGATCACCCCAAATTAATGCTATTTAATTATTTAAAATGATGGGTGTAGATCTTGTGGGGTTAAGTGGATTGTTGTATTCAGTCACATCCATCCCTCGCAGTGTAGTAATGAAGAGAAACTGGATCATGCAAATCCTTTTGTTAACCCTAGGATGATAATTAATTTCCTCTGGAAATTTGTTCTTTAAAAGAACATTCCTCTAAACAGCAAAGTTGTTTAATTCGTGCTTAAGTACAAAGCTATGTGTTTATCCACTTCTGTGTTTTTTGTTATTTCTTTTTTTCTAGAATTAAAGGGAGCATTTTGTAATGCAGTAGTGACTGCTGCTTAACGCAAGTGAGAGCTGAGGGTGTATGTAGAAGTGGCACGTGTATGTAGAGGTGGCACATGCAGGTCACAGTCCTGCTTTTGGCTCTGTGGCGGCAGGTCAAGAGTTTGCACAACAGCAAACGATCCAGAGCATATCTGTTTTTTGGGATCTACTGGGGATACCTGAAGGGCATAGTCTATTTAAAGGACAGGTGCTTAGCATTTTCAGAGTATTAAGTATTCTCAATGTGATTCAGACTTTGCTCTTGGAGGTATCTGAGGTGACTTGCTAATTTTCTTGGTCACAGGGCTGTGCACTTGAGATATAAATGTCCTCCTGTCCATTACAGTGTAGGTCCAACAAGCTTTCTGATTCAACAGTTGTAGACACAAGTCTGCTCGGAGTCCTGCAGGATGAGGAATGGATCACGTAAACCGCAGCTAAAGCAGTGTTGGAGAGGCCTCTATTTTTCCATTCAAACTGTTATAGCATCTTGGCCAGGTTGGATAGGGAAGGTTTCTCATGGAAAATCTGGTGTCCTGTCCTTTCATTCTGCCTTATTTATATAAAAATTAGAGGGCTGTCCTTTCTTTTTAATTTTTTTTTATTATTTGGCAGTTCGAAGTGAAGCAAATGCAATATTTTTGGGAAAGGCTTGGAGCTGGCCTTGTAAAAGGAATGTTATTTAAAAGGTAAATCTCCCTGACTGTGTTATTTTTAAAGATGGCAATGCTTGTATTTGACCTTTTCTTTTTAAATGAGAGATTTCATATCTGTTTTTAAACCAAAACCATATCAAACACAAAGAGTCAGGGCTGTTCTGTCAAAAACAACATCTGTGTATCTGGAGGAAAGGGCTGTAGGACGGAGTGTGTGGTCTGGCATGGTGGGCTGTGGGAGTGCTGACCTTCTGGACCTGGTAAAGTAGGGTAGATAGTAAGAGGGCATTTGAGGGGAGAACTTATGTCAAGCTCAGATGAAACTCTCAATCAGCCCTTGTGCTCAGCTAAGGGGAGGGATGTCCTCGCTGTCGTTGAGGAGTAGGCAGCAAGAGTGGCCTGCCTAGTTCAGGATGGAGTTGGAGACCACTGCAAAGGGATGCAGCAGCAACCCAGAGGAGGAGATCGCGTAAGTTGGTCCAAAGATGTGGTTTGGGAGCTAGCTGTTATTTTTAACAGCCAATTTCATTGAACTGAATTGAACTCCCTCCAGCACAGCATTGATGATGGAGCCTGGAGCTATAAAGATTATATTTTGATCAGCATGTCAAAAGCAAGTCTATCACTAGTTATGAATACTTTTTCAGAATTGCAGGCGAAGGAAATCTCAGAATAATAATGGGCAGAAAAAGTTGCCTGAAGGGACCAGCTTCCTTGATAAATGCTGGAGGAGGTGTAGACCTGAACTTTGCATTCCTTCCTGTCTCAGCTTTTTAAAAACATGCAAACACAGTTTTGAACCTGTTGAAATCCTGAGTAGACATAATGCAAGATGGCAGGGAAAACAATAATGATGGAGTTCTGAAAATTCAGATGGTTCTGTTGAAGATATGTGGGATAAATGAGGAAAATGAGTGCCTGTGTGTCTTGTGCTGTCTGTCTTTGACCCGGATGATGAATTCTGATCTGTATGATTCGAATGACAGATCTGGGTTCTGAAGTGCTTATAATTAGATTAAGACTGTGCAATAAACCTTAATGGTGCATGAAAAGCTAATGCTGGATTTGCAGTAATACATACTTTTCTGCCTTAGAACAGCAAGAGAAATACTTTATGGTTGTATAACTTCTTCCAGACAAGGAATCTAGGAGTGCTTTGTAAACACTAATGGGTTTGGCCTCATAGCATATTTATAAGCCTAAGAAGTAGCTTTGTTGCCCTTTTTTTATGGTTTGTGTGTTGGCTAGCCTAAGTAGGCAAAGAGCAGGCAACAGAGCTTTTGTCTTGCGACTCTCAGTCTTGGGCCTTATCTGCAGAACTTGGTAGGCCTTCTAAATGCGTTTGAGGCACGCTCAGAAATTTACTGCAGATTCAGTCCAGCAAAACAGTTGTTTTTTGCAAACCTCTGGGTATCCATTGTGAAGGGAAAAGTACTGTGATTTTTTGGTAATTTCTTGTTCGCCTTTTCATTTTACAGCAACAGAGATGGAAGCTAATCCTCTACTGGAATGAAATCTGTTTGGGCATTATGAATATCATTTCCTTGCCCAGAACAAAGAGACTAAGCTAAAGTGAATGAAAACTCCTGTTATCTTTACATGGGAATTGCAGGTGGGTGAGGAATGTGAGGTCAGCAGATAATTGCCTGTGTCAAAGGGCAGTGAGAGTGATGCCTGTGACAAATGCCTTGCAAAGTAGGTGGGATCAGGCACTATGATGGGAGTACACAGGTTTTTCTCTAGCAGCTTCTTCAGAAGTTCATCCCAGAATATCTTCATCATTTATACAGATTTGTGTAGTGGGATGTTCTACAATGTGAGCATCGTTGGACTGTAGATAAATTTTATAGATATTTTGCATGTGAATGCAGTGCTTGGTGATAACTGCCAGAAAGACGATTCTAGAGGGAAAAGTCCCTCTTTAGCTGTAGGACGAGCATATGCAAGCAGACATTTCGCATACTGCTTTTGCATTCCTAACCTGAAAAGCTGCTTCCAAATCTCATTGCTTTTTCAAGGACTGGAGACCAATGAGGATCTCAACTGTAAAGCTCTAGCTGTGGAGGTATTGATCTTCACGATGGATATATATCTACTAGCAGAGTTAGTTGTTCAGATGAGAAGCATTTATGGTCTCAGATGTTCCCTCGTGGCCCAAGGTTGTCAAGCCAAGAGGCTAAGCGGGTCCTGAACCTGTTTTGGAAGGGATGATGACTCTGGAAGTTTGATGGTGAAGATTAGGAACATACCTGTATTTTTTACAGTAGTTTTATTAGAAAACACTAAGGGAGTTTCCTAGGAAGATTTACATGTGGTTGGTTATTGTTTTGTTGGCACGATGGAAACTTTAATAATTAGCTACTTGGCACTTGACAAAAGGTATAGATTTTCTTGTTTTCAGAGGCAACTGCTTTGTCTACTCTTTGTCTTCCCACATGTGGATCAGACTTGTTTCATATTTTAAGATGTTACTGCACTGAGGAAGGCTGTTCTTTGAGGCTTTTTACGTTCAGTTAGCTGAGCTATACCAAGGGTGAATTTGACTTGTGGGCTTGTACAGTGCAGGTTATGACCACGTGAACATGAAAGGGGTTGTTTGATTTTTGTGAAATTGTTACAAAGCTTATAAATAGCAGCTGGGGTCATAAGCAGGAGGCAAAGATTTGAAGTAGATGGTAATGTACATTACCTTAATGATTTTGGTGAGACAATATCAGTATTCCCTTGTACTATGGTATCCACAGAACCCAAGGTACGAGAGCTGTACTACACCATGTGTTCTGGTGCTGGAGTTGTGTTCAGTGTATTGCTGCTCTTCACATGTGTATCTCACTGAATTAGATCATGTTAAAGCAGTTGGCTGCTCCATATGGCTAGCCTGTGTTTTTAGTCTGATTCTGGTCTATTAAATTCTGTGTTGGCATGTGACCCTTTTCCTTATCCAGCTACTTCTGGAATGCAACCTAGCCTTAGCTCTTCAGCACAGAACAAAAGCTTTTCTGAAATGCTGTTTGCTTATGGCTATGAATAACAAACTTCAGGTGATTAGCAAGAGGTTTTGGCAAAGCAAACCAGGTACACAGAGGATTTCAGTATGTGACGTGGCATTCTTGCAGAGCCAGGAGCTGGAGCATCCTATAGAGAGGCTCTTAGTTGACTGTGCAGTGCTTAATCTTTCTAATACAGCCCATAATCTGTAGTGAAAGATCTAGATAATGCAAGAAAACAGTTATTTATCTGGGATTAGCCTACATAAAACATTTACATTGAGCAGAAACTAGGCCAGAAGACCATTCTTTTGTAAATGGTGGTGATGAATTGCGAGTGGATTCAAAGTACTTTGAAGTCAAAAAGAGCCTTTGTAATTCCTTCAGTGAATGGACTTGAGACCCTGAACTTTGGCTTAGTGGACCCTTTGGACCCCTGGTCTTTGGCTTAATACTACAGTCTACATATATGAGCGTTCTCGCTGCAAAGAGGAAAGTCTTAGTTTAAATAAAAAAGTTAACCCTGACTCCTCTAGGCAGCCAAGCAAGCACAATGAATAAGCAGTGTGCAATTAATATCATATTTGTCACAAATTCTCACATTGTCTGGTTATTGGTGTCTCCTTATGAAGAACAGTGTGCCTGCTTTTCTGAATCCCTGCTCTGCTAGCAGTGCACAAGGTGTTTTCCTGATGATTTATTATGGTGAGAGCTACAGAGTAAAATCCTGGTAAACAGATTTTTACACATGACAGTCCACTGAATGGGAGATTTATACTTGGCTATTCCATTGCTGCTTATTATTATATGATGTTTCATTGAATGCAATTGTATGTCTGCCTCTACTCTTTAAGGGCTAGAAAGGTTTCACAACATTCCTAACTTCTTTTGCTCAGCAGAGCCTCACAAAGAGGGCACTTTCCAAAGTGACAGATGGGGTTTGCTGGTGGCTTTGTCCCTGGTAGGTCTGGTTGTGTGAAGGAAGCTGAGTGGTGGCTGTTGGCACGACTTGTAGTACTGTTATGCAGAAGGTGTTTTAGCTTAGCTTTGCCAGCTGCCTGAGTTCTCACACCGTTTTGCACTGCAGAACTGGCCTGGTCTTGTAGGCCTTTAGTTAGGAAGACCCCTCATAACTCTTACAGGTCTTATAGGACATGTAGGTCTTTCCTGTTGATGAATTTAGTTTAAAGTATCCATTGCACCAGCTGAAGATTAGAATAGAGTATTTCCTCTAACATTATGAGAATGATTTAGATTTTTGTTAGCTGATATTTTACACATAGTTTCTTTGATGCAGATCCTGTTTACTGCTGCTATATACTACATTTTTAATAAAAAAATATTAAAATAAAATTACTTCTTTCTCCCTTTGGAAACCAATGCAATGTAAAACCTTTTCAAAACATTGGCTTAAAGTGATGGGATCCACTAGGTATTTTACTTAATATAAGTATTTAGGGAGACACCCTGACTGCACTGAGGTCTGTAGTAAAGACTTCGCTTGAATTTGAAAGGATTATAATTTCACTTCTTGTTTCCAGTTTGCCCCAACTTCTTTTTGTTCCCGGCTAGTGCATATTACATCTTTAATTATTTCATTTCAACATGGCTTTTCGAAACCGTGACCCTTTCTGTCCATGGTAAAGCCCTGTATTGCTACACCCTTGTGCTCTGAGACCTCATTCATAAACATTTCTCCATACACGGCTCTTTATCCTGTGTCCAGGGATGCGAGAGAATCCCAAACAATAGCGAGGCTGAGACAAAAGCCACTATTGTGGAGGGGGAGCGGGGGTGGGAGTGTGGAGGGGCCCGGGAGTCTCACGGGGCTGGGACCATTGTGCCTATAATTGGATTTCTGTTGGCGATAACCAGCCGGTGGGAGCAGGAGTGGGGCCTACTGAAGCAGGCATACCCACTGCAATAAACCTGTCGGTGGCTAGGGGAGGCAGATGACCTTTAGAGCCCATGTTGTTGAGCAAGACCTAATATGGTACAAATGCACCAGGTTGCAACTTTATTAGTGATTAGACACAGAGATAAGCCTCAGCACATTGCATAATCTGCAGAGTCTAATTCCAGACATTGAAGCCAGGGATGCTGATGCAGACCAAGCCCCCTTTCAGTCTCAGTGAGCTGGAGTGGCTGCAGACAATACGATAGGAAGTTTCTGGATAGCCTGAGTCTAGGAGTTGAAAGTGTGAAATTGAGAAGAGTGTCACAGTTGTTGTCTCCAAATCCATCTTAACTTCTGTTATGGCTGATCAGAAGAGTATTTGCAGTGGGCAAGGATTGGTCCTTCCTGACAAAAGTAAGGTGAAGACTGCAGCAGCTTATCCAGTGGAGTCTTTAAGGGGGAAGCAAACTCGTCTGTATTTCTGTTTTTCCATCTGGCTTCTCTGGAGCTATTCTGAGTTGTTCTCATCTTCTTCTGGACAGGATTCTCTTTCCTGCAGCCCAGCTTAGATGGATTTGGCCCATGGTGATTGATCCATGCTGAATGTTTTACGCTATGAGTGACTCCTACTAATGTGTCAGTGTGAATGATGATGGAAAATGTTACAGTTTGCAAGCAAAGATGAATCGCTGTAGGCCGAGGGTTAAGATTGTTCTTGCCAGCACAGCAAGTATGATGCTCTGGTATGCTCTGTTATTGGATTTCCTTCAAGCATTGCTGTTTGAGGAGCTTTGGCCTCACGACTTGCTGCAAAGACCTGCTACCTGATGCTATCTTTTAAATATAATGTGGAAGCCTCTAGTTGGATTGTATACAGATCTTGGTCTGTGCTACAAATATATGCTTTGAAATTTTTGGCAGATCCACTCTGCAAATCCAGACAAGCCCATGCAACCCTACCTTTTAAATCCATGGCTTGGAAGTCTGCCTCCCAGAGCCACTGCAGACTTCTTTATCCTGGACTCTTGGGTCCCATCTCCCTTGTCTTCAGAACCCCCCTAGACAACCACACAAATATTATCTAAGAAACCAGCTTGCTAATAGCCATACCCTCTTCACTTTGGCAGTCAGAGGAGTTCTGTTTGACCTTCATTTGGACATACTGATATTAACTAATCCCACTCCATCTCTGTAGTGACAGGGTGACCTATTTTTCTTTTTTAATCTTGTAAAATGATGTTGTTAAATTTACTGCATCTCACTGCCTTTGCCCCTTGCCTCCAGGCAAAACCCATTTGGATTCCTGCTTCTCTAGTTTTATCTTAGCCCTTTGTAACTGTGTTGTGACTTGTATTTTGGAACATCTGGCTCTGTATTTGGGGGTGAAAAGGGATGAGAAGCTTCACTTGCTCTAAGAGAAGTATCACTGGGATAACATTTACCCCCAAGAGGTGTCAGGCCACAGAAATTCCCTAGAAGAAACTAAAATCTTGTTCTTTTGATGTTAAATTATCCAGTTTGTTAAGAGGCAATTTGGAGATGTTAAATTCTCTAATGATCTGTTCAGAACCGTGGAGTGACCTACGTGAGGCCGAGCTGTAGGTGAGACCACAGTCAGTTCCAGGTTGGGGCCCCCATCCCTGGGACAGCACCTTGTTGGGCTAGGGTATCAACTTCCCTGCATCCTTGCATTGTTTTCCCTTTCATCACTCAGCCAGGGCTTGTTGTCTGTCTGTCTTTTTGTCTCCAGAGTTTTGGAGAGGAGAAACGGACTTCCCTTTCTGTTCAAGGAACCTCTGCATTAATTGGTCCTCTCCTCTGGCTAAAACCGTGTGCATCTGAAGAGGAAATTTCTGTTGCTTTGAGCAAATCTGGGACCAGGCCTGAGTTGTTGAGGTCAAAATCTGTAGACAGCAAACACTGATAAAAACTTCATGTCTATTTCCAGCAGGCAGGTTCAAGACCATTGAGGCATGTTCCCTGCGGGTGTAAAACATGAGTTATTCCACCAACCTTGTGTTTCATTCATCACCTTTCCTCAGGGAAGGATTAAACCTGGTTCTGGGGGTGCTTGGAGGAGGTGAAGCAGGAGCTGAAGTGGAAAGAGGTCATTCAGCTCACACTTCCCGTTACTTGTCTGTGATGGGTGGCATGTGTGAAGATTTCCTTGACTGATGCAAATTTTGTTTTCTGCCTGCACCTGATGTAGCCAGGTATGCCTTGCTCCAGAGCAATATTACTCTAAAGTAGACGCATTCTATGGCATACATTTCTGCTGGAGCTGATTAGAGTTGAATTAGACCTAAAGTCTTAAGAGAAGTCTAAAAGCTTCTACAGCAGAAGAGGGGAGCTCCCTGTTCTATTGCCAAGGAAGGTGATAGTGTGACTTCTTTCCACCCACTTCCTTGGTGGTAAGGACAGCTTAAGCAATAGGTACTTGAAATAACTTGTATTCGCCTTCTGAGACAGCGTACGTGTCTCAGGAGGAGACTTGCTGAGAAGAGTGCTCTTCACCACCTGCTGGCATCTCCTTTCTCTGAACTGTCAGTATCGCCATTCTCTGCTTCGCAGCTCCTTACCCACCCATGGTGATGGGGGCTCCTGGGGCATGTGTGGGGCCAGGGGAATACTTTGTTCACTAATCTGCAGACAGCATGGCCTTATTTAAATAAATCCATGCCTATAGGCAGCTTTCTGGGGCTCATTATAATACTAATTCAGTTGAATTCCTAATTAGAGTGCAGTTGGTTTTGTGTGGGTATTGGAAGTCGGTATAACTTACTCAGGACAGAGGAATCATCCACTTAAAGCTGCTTCGGGGACAGAGGCTGAAATGAGATCAGAATCTAAAAAAAGATGCTTGTAAAATAAAACAACTGTTTTAAATGTGCATATAAAGCTGGTGTGGAATTATTCTATTTTATTTTAGTTGGCATTTTGTGCAAAATCAGAAAGGGAGCTGTGTAGACACGTCCATAGATGAAGAGATGTCTCTGCCTTGAAATACAAGGAAGGATCATTTTCAGGACCAGGTCTAGTGTTATTTCTTTGGGTTAGGTGAGAGGGCTGCTTCAGATAATTTGATTTAAGGTTAAATAAAGACAGCTTTCGAGAGAAAGAGAGGGAATCTAAAGTAAGCCCTGCCTGACCCCTTGATACCTGTGAAGAAATCCCAGCAATATCTCTCTTTGACCATTCAGGGTTAGATGTGTCCAGAACAAGCAGAACTATGATTACAGCCCATGTATTTTAATTTTGTAATGTGAAAGATGTAATCTGCTCACACTCTGCACCATATCTCGGTTTAGGGTGATGATCTCTTCTATTTGTATTGCCTCTTCTGTTTGAAAGGCCTATGTTGCAAGGGTTTAGTTCAAGGAGTATTTGTGCGTGTGTTTCTGTGTTGGATTGCACTGTATCATTACTCTGATAGACCTCTGGAGGAATGTGATACAATAGTTAATGCCAGCTATGCTGTTAAATAATAGCTCTTTCAGGAAGGAAGAGAAGAATAATTTATGTGCAGGAAAACAGAGCAGGTAAATGGAGAACAATAAAAATAGACAAGCTGTGATTTCATTAAAACAGTTGAGCCAGTTCCTGTAGCAAAAAGTTACTTGGGCTCTGTGATGCCTGCTGGTGCCCTCCTGCATGCCACCAGTGACGGCTCTGGGAGGATGGATGGCCGGGGTTCCAGGAGCTTGAGTGCTCTGGGGCACATGCCAGGGAGCAAGTCGAAGCGCAGGAGTTGTTCAGCCAGTGCTGAGCACTGGCAAATGCTTGCATCTGGAAGCCCAAATGTAGTGTCCTTGAAGATGCACTTCAAAAATCCCACACTTATCAGGATTTCACGAGGAAGAGGATGTTATCCCCTAAATACAGTTCTGGTGTGAGGGGCACTGCTAGAGCTTGTTTATACCAGGAACGGACTATAAACTGTGACCTGCCTTTTGATTGTACCAATACCCTCATTCTTGTCTAAATAGATTTGTTCATTACTGTACTGAATTATCTGCTGTCACTCTCAACATTTGTTTGGATAGCCTTCCTTTTGTAGGTAAATATAAATACCCGCTGACCAAGTAGATTGGGCTCCAGTCTGGACTATGGGTCTGAACAGGAGGCTGTGCATGGCTGTGCTCCTGGGAGCTCCTCAAATAAACAGCAACCTTCACAAGGGCTACCAGAAGAACTCCCCCACCACCAGTTTTAAAAATAATGTATAAATCAAAGCATATCTCTTGTTTTCCTCCCTTTGGCATTCCACTTTTGAAAGTTTACTTTTTGCGGTGTGCAGCCAAAATGTCAGCTTTTGATTACTCCTTGCCTTTAGTTATAGAGATGTATTACTTAAGTGTAAATACATTTAACTTGTGGAAGTGGTATCCTGTGTCTAAGCTGTTAGGAAGTGATCACTGTTTATCTTGTCAAAGAAACTTCTTACCCCTTCTGCGGGCTTCACCTGAAACCCCCCCTGAGCCCCGACTCCTCTTTCTGTTTCACACATGTGGCTGGGATCCCCTCCCAAAGCCTCTCAAGCAGGAAAGGCATGAAAGTGAAGAAATCCCAGTCGCATTCTTGTAAAGAAGAAGACCACCTATGGGATGGAACACCTGGGCACGTAGGTCAGCAGTATATTTTGAGAGCATGGATTACCTGTAATGAGGCTGCAGTTTACATTCCCATATGTCAGGGAATCAGGTAATGCTATCTGGTACCTCTGGCTACCACCCCGCCTTCACTTTTCTACTGAAGTTCAAATGGTAATTTTAAACCATGGGTAAACAATTTTTCTCTTTGAAAAGCGTTGTTAGTCACTTGAAGTCTCCTCCCTTGTTCCTTCACTGAGTGCATCAGCCCTCAATTGGATTGTGGGAAGCCTACGATTCCCCAGGTGGTGTGGGAGGGGGTTGCCCACTGCAAAGTTGGATGTGCAGGGTGAAGGGGGCTGGCATCTGGATTTGATTTCTGGATTTCTGGATTTGACTCATGTGGGCGTGCTGGTCTGTGTTTGTGGGAGCAGGAATGCGATAGACACATTTGAATTAGTCTTGAATCAAATTAACCAACATTTTGGAGGAGGATTTTTGCAAATTCACATGTTACAGTTATGTCAAGAAAATACTAATTGCCTGCAATTTTCCCTCTACCCCTTCTCACCTCCCAGCCTATCTGTTCCCTCGCTGAATAATATTCCACTTTCCTGGAAATGTAGTCAAATGCCTGCGTGTATTTCAATGGAAATGTCATTAATGGTAAAAATACTTAGTTTCTCATGTACTGCCAGGTGTTATTGGTAGAGGGTGGAAATCTGCACTTTAACAGATCCTTGGCTTAATAAAGAAGTGAAAGTGATGCCTGGTATCTTAGGGTTGTGTTTTTTTGAAAACACTCTCCCTACTTTCCTAGGAACAGTGCAAATTCACTCTAAAGTACTTGCATTTCAATAGCACTCTCTTCTTTTTTTCCCCTCAAAATATTGGGATGAGGGAGATCTGATAATCCAGGGTGGAAAACCTTGATAACTTGAGCTGTTAATATAAAACGAACAACTCATACAATGTTGCATTAAAAGATAAGGCTACAAAGGTATAGTGCTTTTTTTTTTTTTGGTGGATTTTTCTTTCCTTGAGGCAAGAGCTGTGTTTGGTCATGACAATGTCAGGGTGGAGGGGGGTCAAATTTGTTGCTGGTTGAATTGCACCTGTGATGAATGCATGCTGCTTGGCCGCTGATCCTTTTATAGGTGTTATAAATATAAGGTCTTGCCTAGAAGGTGATGAGTGATGGTAGGAAGCAACGCTTGAGATTAATGTAATATCTTTTTGAAGCTTTCTGCCTTTTTTTCTGAGGTCCTGGAAACTGATTCTAGCAAAAACCTCCCCAGTCCTATGGAGGGTAAGGAAATCCCTGCCAGAAGCTTGTTGTGTGGCACACATGCTGCTTGCCCTTACATTAAAAACACACCCCTTCCCCCCCCCCCCCCCCCCCCAAACCTTGACAAAACCAGAGATTGTGCCACTTCAAACAAAAAGCTGGGCTGCAGGGAAGGGCATGCTGAGAATCTGACCCTCGGTGCGCAAAGTCAAAAGGGCAGAGGCAGGAGCAGGGTTATGGCCATCCTGGTGCAGCAACTTCCAGGCTGTTTATTCAGTTGCCGTTTAATTAAAGCTGGGATGGTTGCAGGCACATAATTATTTATTTATTTGTGCTGGTGGGAACTATTTTCTTTAGGAAAGTTTATGTTTCTGAAAGGGCTGTTGTTTGAGTGGTGGTGAAGCATAGTTGTCTTTCTGAAGAATAACATGGTATTGCTTGCTCTCTGAGGGCCTTTGTCCTATCTTCTTTGGTGGGCTTACTCTAGTAATAATCTCGCTACAAAACCAAAAGTAATATTGTTAAACTAGAATTAATTATTGTAGAATCACTTAGGTGACTCTTAAAACCATCAAGTCTAACCGTAAACATAATGCTGCCAAGCCACCATAAAACCATGTCCCTAAGCACCACATCTACATGTCTTTTAAGTATTTCCAGGTATGGTGACTTCACCACTTCCCTGGGCAGCCTGTTCCAATTCTCACCTTGGTGAAGAAATTGCTCCTAATACATAATCTAAACTTCCCCTGGTGCAACTTGGGGCCATTTCCTCTCATCCTAATTACGAGCATCTTCTTCTAATGGAAAATAGATACCCAGAACATGTGCTTGCCGGATGAGGGAATATTGGTTCATTTGGTTTGCTTTCCCTGATCCAGCCTCCGGGTTGAAATGCACCCTCTGCCATTTATGCCCTAGCCCTTTTACCACTGTTTCTGTTCCAGGCACGCCAAAGGACCAACCCGTATATCTGCATGACACAGTTAGATCTGGGATTAAATGCCTGGGCATTCCTGAAAATGTGATAAGCTGATAGATTTTTTTCAAAGGGGTAGAATGCTGTCAATCCATTGATACCAGAGGACTTGTAGGTATATTTTGCTTCTGTGCAGCAAGCCCTGTGATCTTCTTGACATCCAGCACTTGATATTGCCATGAGGTTTTCAGGAAGAATATTGAATTAAAATTCAGTGGCATTCTGCTGTCTTTAATGATACCCAAGTGGAAAGTACAGGCAGGTAATTACACATAATTTTCACATTTTTTTTCTGAGATAGAAAACAATCTTCATATATACTGGGACTAACAGCGCAGAAAGATCTTGCATTGAGTGTACCCTAATTAATACAAATGTTAACTCTTCTTACAAATAAGCACTTTTAAATGTCAAATACTTGTTATTCAGTGCCTGTGAGTAATTTTTCTTGACTGCATATGTGTGAATTCAGTGTATGTTTTGAAGCTGTGAAGTATTTCAGGTCTTAACTCAATAGTGAGCACACATTGTTTGTTTGCTATCAAGAGTCAGAAGAAATTCTCAATCACAGACGGTTTCTGTCTGCGTGGTATTGAAAGGAGAGAGAAATGCTGTACTGTGTTTGTGTGGTGCTGCAGGACTCTTAAGTGCCAGAGTTTGTAGGTTAGGGCAGATTTTTTACCTTTCATTCTGAATTTCCTTGTTTGTACAGACTGGTGAAACCATCACTGCATGGGTATCCTTCCCAGGAGAAGAACTGTGAATCCAGATATGCCACTTTAAAAAGGGTGGGAGACAAAGCGAGGTCCTTCTGCTCACTTTCCTTTTGTATTCACCAGTGTATTTATCCTACTCCAAAATGATCAGCAAAGAAATAGTTACCAGCCTTTGCATTTAAATAGCCCTTATATGGAAATAAGCGGCAGCAGTTTGAACCCTGCCAGGGTTGTGTTGGTTTGAACTTTTGTTTCCTGATAGCGCTGCATATTGTAGGCAGTACCAGTGTCAGCAGAGCTGGAGGACCCTGCCCTACTGCATGCTGACACCAGCCTTCAGCTGCTGGGTTGTTGGATCTTGCAAAGTGCAGAGCAGGCAGGGCAGGTTGCCTGACAGCCCAAACTCCTCCAGCCCCTCAAGGCTAGTGGGGACATTTGGAAGAGTCCTCGCTGAGAATGTTTCGAAGAGTCCTCTCTGAGGATATTTTGAAGAGTATTCCTGTAACCAATTGTTGAAACTACTTATCTGGAACAAGTGTTGTTTTTTCCCCATTCAGGAATACCTCAGTCCCAGCTTTTACTATTCTGAGAGGTGGAAACTGGGGTTTTCTTGTGATGATAGAGGTGGAAAGGGAAGCTTTTCTAGGAAACCACAAGGCAAATGCTAAGATGCTGCTTTCCAGTTGTGTTTTAAGGCTTGTGCAGCTGCTGCTGCTGAGACAACTGCTTTGTGAAAATGCTTCTGGAGCTATAATTCTCTGAACAGCCATCTCATAAGCTTGCTTACGGGAGGGTGCAAGCACCCACAGGAAAAGCAAGCTTGGCTTGCGACAGAGCATGTCCAACAGAGTTTGATTTGTAGAGCAAGCCAGGGAGTCGGATCTTCAGTGGTTGAACCTACAAAACCCTATCATTGCTGCAAGCTGAGCTGAATTGACTTTTATCTGAGATAGCTTTCTGTGCCCTCTATGGTCTGACAATAGAAGCTCTGCCAAGATAAAAGTGCAGAGACAGAATAGGCACTGTCAGGACTGGAAGCTGGAAATGATGCTCTGCATCCAGGCATGCTACAGGGAAAAACTATTCAAATTTTGGCTGCTTCTTCAAAACTTTTCCTATATGCTTACACCTCTTCACCATAGTGGAGCCCCTTCTGATTTTATTCTTTTTGTGGAACAGACCAGGACAAGGTGAGGGAGATCAGATGAAGAATGACAGCATGCAGAGGACTTCATCTGGGCTTTGAAGCATGCCCAGCTCGTGCACCATTCAATAAATGAAGTGGTAACACTCTTCATGGCATCAGGGCAAGGCTGGCAGGAATAAGGTGACCTGGGCGCTTGTTTTGGAGGAGAACTGCTCCCCAAACCAACCTGGACTGGAGGGACACTGCTGTGCAGACCTGGCTAGCCTCCTCCCCCTATCTCAATGCTGGGACATGGGAAGAGACCTCTGATTATTTTATTGCTGGATTTAGGGCTGCGTCTGGAGCTGTCTTGGGCAATGTGGCTTTGAGGAGGGTTAGCCTGTGTGCTTTGATTTGGCAATCTCTACTTTGAGAAATAAAGAGCCTTAATTCTGCTACGCCAAGTGTCTTGCAAGGCAGACATCAGAGCTGGTAAAACAGATATTTGAGTCAAAGGATCCATCCTGGGCTGCTCAATTTCTTGGTGCTGTGCAGGAAAGAAGAATTTCAGCTGGTGTTTCTAATCCCGTCTCATAGCACGGTCCTGGTTGACAATAAAAGAAAAAATATTCAAGATTTTTCTCCCCTGTAGTGAAAGAAATGAAGGGTGACCTCCCTGGACTCTCTATAACCTCCAAGCTTGTCAGAGATGCTGTGGCAGATTGGCCTGCCAGTCTGGGTTCCTGCTTTGAAACGCCTCTGATTTTATCTAATCTGTGCTAAAGCATCCTGAGTGATAAGGGATGTTTTTATTTTCTCCATTCCTCCTCATGCTATCCAGGAGGCTGTAAGTATTTCATAAAAGCACAAAACTGCTGTTTTAGGCGGCAGTATGCTTGTCAGCTACTTGAGTCAGACACCCTGTCTTCCTTCAGGTTTCATGTGGGAATGATCCTGCTGGCAGCAATAAATAACAGCGCTTTCACATTATGCCAGTGGAGATGTTATAATGGTCCTTGTTTGGAGGAGGTGAGTCAGTCCTGGGGGTTACCCACAGTTGGGTTTCCACTGGCTGCATCGACGTCTTGAGCGACATGGTCCTGTTTGCATTGTGTGGAGGTCGATGTATACCAGGGGCGGCTGTTAAGATCCGAATTTCCATGCCATGAGTGGGTATCATGAGCAAATCGCCCCAGAGAGATGCCAAAATATGTGTGTGACCTGGTCTGGGATGGGTGGATGGATAGATGGACTTTCGCACCTACCAGGCTCTGAAGTCCTACATGGGGGGCCAAAGTGGAGCTACTCCCACGGCCTGAGCCTTCCCCCGGAGCCAAGCCAGCAAAACAGGTTCAAACAGGCTACTGCTGCTAATCTGCTTAATGTTTCAACACGTTGTAATAGTGCATCATCTGCTGCTGCTGGTGGGAAACAGGGCTGTTATCAGTGCTGATTTGAGGTGCCTTGTCCTGCTGCAGAAACAGACACAGTTTAAGTCATAGAGCTGACCCGGTTAATTAAAAATTGGGCACATTTATTTAGTTATTAAATTAAAAAGAAGTCATTGTTTCCTCAAATGGGTTGAACCTCAGAAAACCCCAATTCTTAGCCTTTAGCTGTGTCTCATTTGATGTCTTTGGGTTTTTCCCTGTGGTGTGTCCCTGCAGCTCATTGCAATGGTTCTTCTCTGAAAAGGGGAGCCTGGAGAGAATGGAGTGCTGAGGAGGGAGGGACTAAACATGCTCTGTTCTGACATACTTGCCAGGGCTGGGAGGCAGAGAAATGGGATCCTCCCAAGGTGTGTCCGGATGTGCTTGCCACAGCAGTAGTGCCCAGCTCTGTGGGTTTGGTGCCTCTGTCTTGTCTTTGTTTGCTCTAACCAGTGTAGTTAACTCCTGATGCAGGCAGCGCTTTAGCTGGCAGGAACCTTCTGTGCATCACTGTAGCTTGTTCTCAGTGGGAAGAGCAAGCCGGTAGTGGTGGATGGGTGTGTATACCAGCATGGTGGTATCCAAGCGAAGAGGGAAGGGGTTATTTCTTCTTTGGCTGCACAAGCGTTGTTATGATGATGTGACTTAGGTGTGTTCAGATGAGGCTTTGGGCAGAACAGTGGCATTTTTAGAGCTGGCTGGCCTGATGGAGGAAATTGCTGTTCTCAGCAGGTTGGGACCAGTCCTTGCTAATCAGTACTGATCTGTCAATGGAGTAGGTCCTTAATAAAGCAGAATCAGCCGTGCTTACAGATTGCCTGGATGAACTCTTTGCCTAACTTGACCAGAATCAAACTATAAAACTGCGGGGTCAGGAATTGGTATAAAGGTATTTTGGTATAAAGTGAGGAAGGAGTATGTTGTGAAGTATGTATATTTGAAATGGAGGTAAAGTATAAACCAGCAGCAATAAAAGACAGAGAGGCAGCAAGGGGTGAACGTGCAGAGGAAGAGGAACGTCAGCAAATGAGTCTAGAAGATAGGAAGATGTAGTCAGGATCAAAGAAAATAAATGCAAGGCAAAGACATGGTCAGATGTAGCTCCCCTTCAGTGCAAGATGTGTGGACTCTCTCTTGCAGGTGGTTGCAACAGCCCTGCCTGAGGATGCACTTCAGAACCTGTCTGCCCTGGAGGGAGTGGATGGTCTCCCAGGTCAGGGTCTAGCCTCCTAACTCCCCTTGCATCAGCAGGGATTTTGTCTGAGAAAGGACCTCTTGCTGAGTACTACAAAAGAGAACAGAAATACAGTTGCCATCTCTTCTTGTGAAAGAGTAGAAACTTCAGTGGATTTTTCTTTTATTTGTCTGCATTTGAAAAGAGTGGTGATGAGAAGCCTTTTCTGAAGCTTCTTGGTCTTTTCAAAGCCTATAGAAGATTTCTTTTTGCATGTTTCTCCTATTTGAAAAGATGTGGGTAGTGATCTGCAGCACTCAGCATATGTACATGAGCTCCTTATGCAATAACTAGTGAGATTGCTCTCAAAATGTAGTCAGTGATGTATATGATGGTGGCTGCTAACGTCAGGCTTATGAATTGCTCTGTGACTGGAATTAAGGTTATTTTTGAGGAAACAGTTCTCCAAGTCTTAATAGACCGTAATTTGTTGTCAGAACTGAAGAATGTCCAGTTCCCTTTTCTGAGGGCAGCGTTTCAGCATATTGCATCCTTATTTGTCTGTGATGTTCTGCTTCGATGCTGCTGTCCCACCATGAGGTGAGAAGTTCCAGTACAGAAGGCTAAGTGCCTTAAAAAAGAAATCTCTTGTAATAAAACTATGTTGCTTTCACACAAATGTAGAATCCAAAGCAAACTTTCCCTTCTTAACAACAAGGTTTAATTTGATCTGATTTGATCTGGGAATAACTCCCCCCTGCCTTTTTTTTTCTATTTTTTCTATTTTGTTTATTTTCAAGAAATGATTTTTATTTTATTTCAGCAGAAGCTAACCTCTCTTCTTCAGTTGTGCGGGGTGGATTGTTGGTTGCTATGCTCAGGCTGAGTTAAAAGTTTGCTGAGGCCATCTGAGGCTTTGGAGACCACCATGGTTTATGTATGCAATCCCACCTGTCTCTGTGGGTAGGAACTGATCTTGGGCTTGCTGCTTTTACTGTGGCTGGAGTAGTGGGGCTCTAAACTCCTTGGGAGTCCTTAGGCACTTCTGCGGCAGAAGTAACAATTAGGTGCACGAATCAAGGAGAACGTAGGCAGGTCCCTGGTGTGTATGTAGGTAAGGTGGGATGATTAATCACAGCCTGGGATGGGGATGATCTGCCCAGTGGCTACCAGTGCAGGATCACATGCACTTGATGCAATTAATCTCTGAGCAGAAATGGAGAGGCAGTGCTTGCAAGGCTCCCACAGTTCCTTGTGTGTCACTGCTTTAGCTGTGATGTCTCCAGTCACCTAGGGATGAAAAACTTGTCTTTATTTTTGTGTCTGAACAGCAGCTCAGACAAGGCTTGTTGTCTGTTACTAGCTTATAATGCAAATAACAACTAGATAATAATAATATTTAAGCAAAAGACTGATAGCAGGATTAGGATTGCAATCCAGAGGGGTTTTTCAATATTCAGTATTTCCTAGGGTTTTGTTGTTAAGTAAATGCTCATTGGCTCTACCTGACTGCTTGTCATGCAGCATGTATGGAGAGGGATTCTTGTGCATTAGTAACATCTTTTTATAGAGGTTCATGAGATGAAACTGTGCAGCTGTTATGTTTCAGAAATGCTCTTTTCATTACTTCTGGAGTTTGTGTTACCCACGGTTGTTCTATCCCTGTAAGGCTATAAGACTGGCATTTAGTGTGATTTGGAGCTTTAGAACAGGCAAAAATCTGGTCCTTGCTTATGACCATCCAGTTTGTTTTCTATACTCTGAGGTAGAAAGAGGGAATTTGAACCTTTTAAATTCATCAGATCTATTTACTTATTTTGCCAATGTTATGCTACCTGCCTCCCTCTAGAAGCAAGTTGCCAGATCTGGAACTGGATTTGGGGAGGGGGCTAGAAATGAGTCTAAGGAACAGGCAGTGTTCCCAGGCGCAGACGGTGGGTTCCTGCAGGACAAGACTCCTCTCTCACCTATTTCTTTTGCTGAAGAGGGTTTTCAAGGGGAGCTTGTGGTAATGATTTAGTCCAGGTCAGGCAAAGGTGAGTGTCTTCGGCTCAGGGAGAGGAGTGGGGAGGCTATTGGCCTATGTGAATGCAGTTGTAGTCCTTCTCAGCACAAATTGAAAACTAGCAGTTGCAGGACTCGTGTTGCTTGCTGTAGCCACAATGCCCCTTTGCCCTCCTGCATTCTTATGTTTTCTTTCCCCCTCTTGTGCGAATGTGGAAACAACTTGGTTTTGGGACAGTAAGTCTGGAGCCAGTTCTCAGTGATATCGAAGTGTCTCATACCCATTGATGGAAAACGGAGTTGAGTGCTTAAATGCTCTTTGATAATAAAGGACATTACTTTGGTGCTTTAGTGGATTATTTGCTGTATTAGTCAGGAAGAGTCCAGAGTCTCAGAGAAAAAGCATGGACATATCGTTGTGGTAGCAAAAACCATTGTGCCTGCTCCAGAGCATTTCCCTTTAGAGACTGGAGACAATAGACACCTACTGGGACACATCATCACTCCATATGAAACACCAGTGTTTCTGTAATACTATTTTTGGGAGTACAACAACCTGTAATTCTGCACTTACATTGGGTTTTTCGCTAGCGTTTCTCTGAAGTAAGAGGTATAGGAAATTGCAGATCTGGCAGTCCCGATCTTGGATCCTCTTGACCCTTTCAAAAATGGAACAAGCGTTGTATGATGCTTTAAAACCTTCCCCCCCCCGCAGGGCACTGTGGATGGTAAGCTGAGCGTGTTTAGTTCTTGCAGAGTTAAGCTCTTAAATTGATAGTGCCTGTAGTTATATGTAGCTTTTGTGAAGGAAAATAAGAGAAACATCTTAAATCTTTAAACTTCTCAAGGCCATCTTTCCCCTGCCATGCTGTGAGGAGTTTGTAACTCTATAATATCAGAAGAAATCCTGTATGAATGTAGCCATGCCAAGATGTGCTTACAGATAAGAAGCCCTCTCGTACTGGGCATGAACCAGTGCCTGACAGGGTCACTTGTGGGAGTCTTTCACAGTTGTTGTGGGCTGTTCTTAATGTACCCGGCTTTTGAAAGCATTGCATGTGTTTCAGAGAGCCTCAGAGTGATGCTGTTGTTGCTCTATTCATACCATGTAGATCTGGAAGATTATAGATTCTGCGCTGAAATATTTTTTTGAAAATAACAGTGTATATGTAACAGACAGGTATATCTTCCCAGATCTATTTTGAGTTCTGGAATGGATGTGGGTTGTGCTTTTATTTTATTTAGATTTGGTTTAACTAATGAGAAACACAAGTAAATGTTGTTTGTTGCCTAGAGGGAGATCTTGAATGTAGACCATTAAGAAATGGGGTCAGATGAAGAAGAGAAAATATCACTGTCCCCTGACTGGAAGTTTCAAACCCATGCATTGTGCATTGCCCCACGGAGCTGCAAATCTTCTGTCAATGCTCATACGATCGTGATGGTCTGCGGAGCTGATAGCAGTGCCTGGCTTCAGGGGCTGTGCTATCCCTACTTGTCACAACCACTGTGTTTCAGAAGGCTGAATTGCATTTCCTCCTGGAGAGATTGTCTGATTGCTCACAGCACGTAACGATTTGAAAACGAGGTTGGTTTTAGTAATAAACCTATATGGCTCTTGGAAAGTGAGTCTCTCCAGACTGGTTGGCGCAGACGAACAGCTCCATCTGACCTCTGGTTAGGGAAGACCGCCAGCCCCCTTGGTGGTAAGATGAGGTTGTCAGGAAAAGGGGAAATAAAAGATTTTTCTCTCACTTGTTCTGAAAACCCACATCTTGGCAAAATATGTTTCTCCAAAATTCTGAAAAAGATATTGCATTAATGTAGCTCTAAGTTATGTGAAATGAAATCCAAAAGCAGTAATTAGAATTCCAGTCCATATGGTCACGCAAATCCGGAGACCCACACAACTGCATTTTCATATTTGATGTTGACACATTAAAATTTATCAGTTTTCAGCCAGGGTTGTCTTAGTTAATTTAACTAATACTGTAACATTCCTGAGATGCATCATTATACCACATCATGTAAATATAAACCAGGATGATTAGGGGAGAACTACTTGCTTCAAAGAATTAATATAGCTGAAAAAACTGCTTATAATTTAGAAGAACTAAGATAAAACGGCAAATTTGTATCCTTACGCCCCGTTGTTAAAACTAGACCTTTATTAGATTACATAGTACCTGTTTTCTGATGGTGTTTTTTAGGCAATGTCTTGTTTCTGTGCCATTACAATGATTGTGTGTTTGGGGCTGCAATGCACATTCTGAATGGGAGATTTAAAAAGGATGTTGTTCAGTTTGGTGGGCTGGATTGGCGCCTTAGCTCTAAAAATATGTGTTCTCCCATATGAGCTGCCCGTTACCATGCCTTGGAAGGAAGAAGTGATACTCTCAGTGAAAGAAGGCTGGAAAAGAAGGCAACATTATGTCAGCTGAAAATGAGGGCTTGCCTGTGCTGTGGTGGGAAGCAAAGCATGACGCACTGGGAACCTGGTTGGACCTTCCCTGTTTGTGTTTGATCTTTGACATGGGGAGGTGTAAGAGGCTTGAATCTCTTTTTGTGCATAAGTTTAGCTGGAAACTGTCTGCTCTGAGCTGAATCTAAGGCAGATGCGTGTCTCAAGAGAGTTGGGTTCAAAAGGTTGATACATTCTTGATGTCTGCTTACATGCTTTTTTTCCCCCCAATGGTTAACTGTCATGTTTCGTGTCTTATGTATGTGTGCGGTGTATGCAGGTACAAGGAGGCAGAATACACTTTCTGTAATTACAGCAGTCTGCTTTCAGGCTTAGGTGGCTGGCAACAAAAATGTTCATGGAAATTTTCCCTCCATTTTTGTATACAAGACTAGGGCTGAATTGGTGACAAGCTGACCAAGGGATACCAGTTCAGGAGAGCAATGTATAGAGTTTTACATGATTCTCTGCCAGCTCTGCTGTCATTTGACAATTTTGTCCTGTGAGCAAGACTAGGTGCTCTGGACCTCCTCCACTATGTGGAAGCCAACTGCAAATCAGATATGATTTTGTGGTCCCCTGTTTTGTTGGTAGGAGTCTGGCACCAGCCTCCTACAGAGCAATAGTCCTGGGATGGGTTTAGCATGAAATTACGGATGTTGTAAACAGGCCTCAAAGTGATCATTTGAAAATTGTGATATTGACTTGTGAATCGCTGTTACCAATTGCTTAAGTGGCAATAGGACATGAAAGAGTCTTCCAGGGGCCATCTAGGCCAGCCCTCTGCCCTCAAACAAGACCAACTCATATCGAAATAGATGGTTCTACAGCCTGGCCTTGAAAATGTCTGCAAATGGCAATTCCATAACTTCACCAGGCGATGACTTCCAGTGTGGCACTGTCTTTCCCAGCTGGAAGGCTTTTCCTTACCTCTAACCTAAATCTTCATCATTGCAATTGAAGTCTGTTTTCACCTTGTCCGATCTGCTATGGGAAATGAGAACAGGTTATTCTTTCCAGCTACTTGTCATATATTTTAGAGATAGTTATCGTGTCTATCCTCAGTCTTTGCTAGACTAAACAACCTAGTTCCTTCAGTCATTCTTTGTAGGTCATGTTTTCTAGGCTACAGAGAAATCTTGTTCCCCAGTGGACTGTCAAATCAATCTGCTTGCTTTTTTTGAAGCATTATGCCCCAAACCAGCTGGCTGTGCAAGGGTGATGCTAGGCAGAGAGGGAGGAGTTGGTACAGGCCGTCTGTTGGTCACCAGAAGCTCAGTGTGTCAGACTCTATGAGGAATAACAAGCTTCTTGAGCAAGGCATCATAACTGGCATACATGCTTTATGACCTGGCCTCAGAGAGGGAGAAATCTCCTTGGCAGACAGAATGGTGCCTCTGAAGTTCGTAAGTGTCCGTGCAGATTGTTGGCACTCCAGTGGAGTTTGCAGCAGGGGCTGAGTTTGCTGGCAGGTCTACAGGGTCAACTGAAGTATCTGTGAACAGGTCCTTGCTTTCATAGTCTTGACTTCCATTTTTATTGTTACTATCTTTCCTATTAAGCAGAAATACATGAAGAAGAGGAGGCTGGGCAGAGTACTTCATGTCTCCCCTTGACTTGTGCACTGAGTTACCTGAGTTTCAAGAGAGCCTCTCAAGATTTGCTTCTTTAAAAGCTTGGCAGGTTGCCATTGCTTTAGGAATTATTTTTTTTCTTTACTCCTAGTGTTTCAGCTGCTTTCATAAGAAACTGTTGGAGTGTGATGTGTGTGAGTACCTTTTGCAATGAAACCAAACCAAGGAACCATCCTTATTATTTTAATGTGACACAGGTCGAGGAACTTCCTCTGCCTTGAAACCAGTTTATGCTTGAGCTCAAAATAAACCTCACAGAAAGTGGCTGTGTGGGAGGAGCCTGCTACCCAGCGTGTTTTCTTCAGCGGCAAAACTGGTTGCTTACTAGCCTCTCCTTCCTTGTCACCAATTTTCCATAAGTTACCTTGTCCTCTTCTGCAATGACCAGGAATTCCAGCATCCAAGTCAAGCTACCTCCTATGGTCACACGTATGGTAAAGACACTTCAGCAAAGCAAGTTCCCAAAACGTGCCCAACAGGTACCTTGCAGTGAAGCCGCATGCCCAAAGCCAGGAATCAAGTCCGTGTCCCAACTGGCATTACTTGTGGCAAAGGAATGACTAAAGGAGCCCTCCAGCCTTTTTCCCAGAGCTCAGGATCACACCCCTGTGCATTTTTCTCTCTGCTTGTTGATGGATGCTGCTTCTATGCTTTCCCTTCCTCAAACCAGTGGACCATGTGCCAGCCACAGGAGTTGTGCAAGCACTCAGCCTTGCAGGGCTGCCAGGCACAGGGATGTCGCAAGAGGAGACAGGGCTGTTCTTGAAATGTTTTGAGGCTATAATCTTAATTTCCCATTTCTTTAGTACTGGCATGAATTTTAAAGCATTGAAGATAATTACCCTGTGAAATAGATTTGATTTCCTACCAGGTCTTTTGTCTCTGCCAGGTGGTATTATAACTTGAGCATTTTGGAGGGGAAATTTGATAACACATGAACGATCATTCACTAGTCCACGTGTGGATTTGACCTTGGACTGTTTGTACAGACTCCGTTAAGCTGTTGAATACAATTTATTTTTTTTTATTTACTCAGTATTTGCTAAACATTTGGGTCTTGATCTGCTGCTGCTTTACCTTTTCAGGCTGTACACACTGACAAGCAAACTGCTGTTTGCTCCATTTATTTCCCACCACCACACCATGGGTTACACAAGGGACTTTCATTACTTGGGTGAAGCATCTCTTGTAGCTTGAAACCAGAGCTCTGATCCAATACATGGCAAAAATTATGGCCTGGTGGGTAAATTGGATTTAGCAGAACTGAAGCTGTAATAAAATTATTGTATCAGATTGCAGCGTGTAGATGTGAGTGTGTGTGTGTGAGATGGGGCTCAGATACCTCCTGAAAATATTCACTTTTCTTTTCCATCCTCCCTTTCTATTATAACCTCACCAAAGCAGTGAGTAAAAACAAAGCAGATAGGTTTGGAAAGGATTGTTTCTGACTGGCTGACTTCAGAAGGATGGGTAATTTTAAAACAACAGCATTATTTCTTTGAGGTTGAACTGACTCAGAGCATTTATTCTGCTCTTTATCCCACCCCAAGGGATAGATTTTATTTTGTTGCCAAGTACAGGTCCAGCCTGAGGAAAAAAATATTTTTCCTTATTAAATGTTTTTGGAGGAGTCCTCGTGGAGAATTCAAGCTGTGTGTGAAAATCTTTGAGGAATGGAATGCACCTTAGTCCATGTTTCATTCTCTTCTCCTTCACTTGCCTACCTTGAAACACTTGGTACCTAAGTCAGGGAAGAAGCATTAAAAGGAAGCTGGCATTAGAAGGAAAGGAGGATGGAAGATCAACGTGATCTTCCTACTTTGTACAACACCCTGCTGGAATGAATACTTTGGCCTATGATTGTTTGTTTGTTGGGTTTGGACTGAAGACAGGATGTTTCTGATGAATGCTGGATGGAGGCAGACCAAAGCTGTGGAGCAAGCCAGGCCAACAGTGTAGGCACAACCGTTGATGCGTTTGGAAAGGACAGGACTGTACCGGGCTTCAGAACTCACATTTAGGTTATTGCTGCCCCTATCTGAGCAGGTCAGTCCCTGGCTCAAGTGGCTTTTGATATGTGTTTTGAGTTTAACCACCTATTTTTGTGGGTGTGTGCTCTCACCTGGTTGAGAAGGGTAGGCTAGCACCGCATCCATTTGATGGTGGGAAGCTGGCCATGTTTATTCCTGGGACTCCTTAAGGCAGAAGAGGCGTAGACAGCCTCTTGGATGTGTTTGCATGCTCAGGAGCTCCCTGGAAGGGGCTCAGAACCAGACAGCCATGTGCTGTAACATCCTTGGCATTAAGTGATCTCTTCCTGGAAAAAAAAGAAAGAAGGGGGAGGAACGTATCAGGGCATCACAGAAAGAAGAGGTGACTCTTCCCCTCAGGAGCAAAGCAGCTGTCCTTTGCTTTGCTTCATAGCTCCAGCCATGCAGAGTAACATGAATTACATTAATACAGCTTAATTTTGTGAAGGCTACAAAGTGAACTGCTTTGGGGAGGTGGGTCAACTTTCTCCCTACAACTAGTTTTCATTAAAATGATTTTGAGGGTGTGCCTGTACCTTGTCATGGAGCGCAACCCAGGGACGGACAGATGCCTGTGATAATGAAGGCTGTAATGGTGGATCTGGGCATAATGTAACCTCCTCCAGGGAAAGTTGTGTGTCAGGACTTGTTCATTTGGCCACAGTACCATCCTGCTCTACTTGCTTGAGATCTGCCTGGTATTGCTCTTGGTTCTCCTTGCCACACCTTCTGCGGGGAACAGATAAGAACTTTTAGAGGATTATGTAAGTTTTTCCGTGTTTGAATGCTACTGACTTTAGGGCAACAAAGCGGAATTACTTCCCACCTAATAATAGAGGGTACTGGATCTTGTGCAAGCTGGAGAAACCATTGATATTCATGGAAAAAAGGCGATCCCAATACAAGTGCAATACTGAGTGAGAGTGGTTTTCAGGGTGCACAAGAGATTTATTTACATTGTAAGTATATATTTACAGAGGTAATAGTAATGGCCGTCAGTAATGGCAATAGTGGTTGCAGTCTGAGAGAAGCATATCTGGACATTTTGTGGACACAGAAGACATTTTCTAGCATTGAAGATGGTAGTCAGTAGAAACCCTGCTCGTTCCATTAAAAATAACGTTCATAATTGGTCGGTTCAAAATTGACCAGCACAGATCATTGCTTTCCAGATACAGCATTTTATGCTTTTCATTGGACATTCCTTAAAGCATCAGTGGACAGTGCACGGAGAAACTGTGCTCATTAGATATGAACTTAATTGAGAGTGACATGGCAGGTTATTAATATTAGTCTTGCCGCAGGATTTTCTTTTCCTTTTTTTGTGTTTATAGTCATGGTAGTAGATACTGAGCATGTTATCTGTTTACTGAATTCCACAACAGTACCTTCAATAGAAAGGATAGCTTTCCCAGTTTCTTTCTAAATGAGATGCAACATTAGAGTCCCTCTCTTCCAGATGTGAGACCAGGAGTGTCAAAGCAGGAGGGCAGGGTTTTGCCTGGCTCCAAGCACCAGCTCACCCTTGCTTCTGATGTGACCTTTTTTTGATGGTATTTCTGTTTTCAGGAATCTGCATTTATGGTGGTTGCGTTGACTTACAGAATTTAACTTGGCATTTGTTTTTCTGGAGAATAGTCTCATGACAAGTACTTGATGCAGATTTCTTTGGGATCCTGACCCTATGCACTCCTATCTCTTCCCCCCCCCCCCGTTCTTAGGAGGAGAAATAAATTAATTAGATGAAATGTAGGAGTCCGTTTTCACTGGCAGCAAGTGAAGCAGGCTGGGAAGCATGAGTGAGCACGGGGCTCTGATTGGTGCGGAGGGAGGTGGTGGTTTGTATAAATAGTGAGATGCACTCCTTTGTGCTTGAAAGGCTCGTAAGGCAGAGCAAAGATGCTGGGTTTGTTGGTGTCACAACTAATTCAACTGTTTTGGTACATAAGCTTTTTTTTGAGGGCACGGTTCATTTTTCCCAGCCTTTCCTCACCCCTGTGCGCTCCGTATGCAGACCTGTGAGGCAGGGGAAGGCGCAGATGCCTGTCACAGGGCGGTTTGTGGCAGTACGTTCCCTGACTCCACGCGCTGTCCTGCTGCTCGCGGCCAGGACAAACAATTATCCAGAGCGGTTTGTCTCATAAGTTAGTGCCATCTGTGCAGGACATCTTGGATTTTGCTGAACAAAGGGATTTGGAGGGGCTGAGGGAATACAGCTTTAAAAAACCCCTGTTGAATGGAAGAAAGGATGCTGTCATCCACTTCTAACTGCACGCGTGAGCATTGTTCCCTCCTGCAACGTTCAGCGTCACTTTTATTACCTGCAGCCATGCCAGGGGGACAGGGTAATAGATTCAGTCATTCTGCCTGCTACTGCTACGTTTTGTTTTCTCTATATTTGTTTTACAGCGTTTGGTCTGACAGTTTTGTCTCCTGAGTAATTAAGCTGAATTATTAAAGACCCAGAAATTAACACTGTCATTTTTAATAATTAAAATAAAGTAAATCTCAGCCTGTTTCACAAGTTAGGTTGTTTCCTCTTCCTGATTTTGAAGGTACATGTGAACTTGTTTGGAAGAATGTGAGCACTGGGGTACCTTGTTTTAAAATTTTGTTTAACAAAAATACGGGGCAAAACTCCACGTCTCCTGTAAGGTTTCTTAAAACATCCAAGCCTTAAAAAAAGAAAGTGGTAGGTGGTGGAAATCAGTGTATGGTAGGCATTGCTGGTAGGAGTCTTTCTTGCCCACTGATCTAAGCAAATACTAGAGAGTAAGAGCGTGTTGAAAAGTATCCTAGAGCGGGGAAGGAGCTTTACAGATAGATTATTTCCATTTTTTCCTGTAAGTTGTGACACTGCTCTCAGAAATTTTCCTGGTCCGATTATATCATGTCTTTAGAACTTTAAAAAATTTTCTTCAAACATTTGAATTTCATTTTTTAAGTCAATATTGGAATTTCCTGTTTGCTGTGGCTTTGGGAATACTAATCACTTGCTGTTTGTGAATTCTAGGATGGAGGATGGTGGATTTCAAGGAGCCTGATTTGGTTAACTCCAGTGTTAAGACTGAATTTCTCGTGTTTGGTTTGTAACTCAGGGACAGTTGGACCCAGCCCCATTCAGGCTTATTTCTTTTAACAAGGGTTTAGAAAATCTGATGCTTACTTTTCTGCGCCAGGTTTTATAATTTCTTGAAGAGTCAAGAGCTGTAATTGTGGGTAGTGATGTCCCATGTATGTGTGGAGCTACAGCGAAGGAAGGGTGCTCCCCACTGGGTGGTCAGATGGGGACCGCTGTGCTGCTGCCTGCTGGGGATGAGCATTTTGTAGTAGTAGAAAAGCAACAGAAGTCATAACTATAGCCAGGAACAGTCAGAGGGTAATTCAGGCTGGAAGTGACCTCAGGAAATCTGTACTCCAACCTGCTACTCAAAGGAGAATTGACCATGAGGTGAGTGGAGCCTCCTTAGGGCATAGTTTTGTTGGGTCTGGAAAACCTTGAAGGCTGGAGACCACGCAACCTCTCTGGGCAGCGTATTGCAATGCTGGACCAAAGGAATGAGGAAGCTCCATAGGCCAATAAATCATTCTGTGTCTCTGCTTGTGTGCACGGTAATGTCTAAAGCCGCAGAGAAGGTCACAGGTGGGTTAAGAGAGCTGCAGAACAGGAGGAGTGGCTCCAGCCCCAGAGAATTTAATTGGTTTGTAAGTGTACACCCAACACCTTTTATTGATAAACATGTTGTACTTCCTTGGTGACACAGTCTGTTATGGCAACAGCTGGTTCTGAGTTTGCAGCCTTCAGGTAAGGGAGAGGAAGTGATGAAGAGCTTGGTGGTAGCTAGAGCAAGGGCTGGGGCCGAGGGGCTGTTTTTTGTAGGGGAGGAAATATGGGCCATGAGCTCCAGTTGCTGCATGAGGCTTCGTGACTCCTCTCAAAGTTGCTGTCTGATGTGGGGTGCTTGCCAAGAAAGGGCTCAAGGATGTGGCTTTGCCTTGTGAAACGGTAGGAGCTCTTAAGCTTCAGACTGGTGACCACATGAAAGAGTGGAGCTGTTGTGTGGTTAAGGCACTGGACTGGGCCTTGTGGGTCTGGGATTGGTTGCAGACGTCTTGTGTGACCTTAGGCAAGTCACTTGGCTTCTCTGTATCTCTGTTCCTGTCTGTGAAATGGGAATAACAGGGCTTCTTCTATTCACCGTGTCCGTCTGAACCATAAAGCACTTTGGACAGCAGTGACTTCCCTGGATGTTGCAAAATGGGGCTTCAGAGTCTGTTTTGAGTTGTCCCGATGCCGGTGTCATACCTAGCTCCAGTGCCAATATGCTTGGGTAGACTAGCGCTTTAAAAATAAGGAAGATTGCCTTAGGAGACAGAAGGACACATTCCTACAGCTTGCTGCCTGCTAGTGAGTTTGAGTGGGCTGAGATGCCAAGTGTCTGGTCCCCTGCGCTTGGCATGGTAGAGGGGACATCTCTCCTTCTCTGGTCCTGCAGAAGGATACCCTGCTTATTTACTTCTCTGCAGCTTTGCTGTTTGCATTTTGGGTTTCCAGAGCATCTCTCCTCCCCACAGAAGCAGAAACACTTGCTTATCCCATTTGGGGTCCTACATAGCAATGGATGTCTCAGACTTGCCTGGGGGGGGGTTCAACATCTTGCTTGGAGGATGTCTTTGGGTTGACTTTGCTGAGCTTAGGGAGAAGAGGGGTTGGTAGGAGGTGCTGGAGGTGGCTGTGTCCTGGTCTTTATCTCCAAGGGGTTTGCAGGCTTTTCTCTTCTTTCTTCCATCTTGCACCTATTTGTTGATGCTAGGCATTTGCATGACAGTAAGAGGCAAAGTGCTGTTGTTAAAAGCACGGATTTTAAAGATTTTAATCTTTAATCTTTTATCTACCCACATCTTATTCCCTTGCAGGCGAACAGGTGAAGTGTGAGTGGATCACTTGGGCTCTGTGTGTTCCTCGGGAATCCCAGAGCATCTAGCAGATGACTTGCAAAGAAACATTTTAGCATTCAGATGCCAAGGTAGTACTTCAGAAAGCTCCTTCAGATTAAATGCTTGGCAAATCCATTTTCACTTCTCTGAAACTGTGGGAAGATTTTTTTAGTTGGAAAATCTGGTTTGGTCTCTCCTAATTTTCAGGAAAGACTGAGGGAAGGATTATGACCAATCCTAGTTTTGCAAATGAGGTAAGGAAGGAAAGCCAGTATAATAAAACCACAGGGTAATGCATCATCTTGTGCCCTTTCTTCACTCAGTAGGCACGTACAACTTAGTTGTAATGATGTGTGAACTTTTCTCCACGTAAATCTTCTGGAATATGTTTCGCCGAAAGAAAGAAATCACAGTAATACCAGATCTCATATCTCCCTGCTGTCTGGGGCATGCAAATTATGGACGAGTTTCTAATGTGTTAAGTTCCTACAAGCCTAAACCAAATCCTTAAGGAGAAACCAGTGGGAAAGACATTTTCCAAGACAGAAGGACTTCTTTTTTTTCTCCTAGCCTTACAAAGCATATTTTTTTTTTTTAAATGAGCATCAATATTAGCTAAGCTTCCTCCTCTTAGGAATATAAAGCATGAACTTTCCCATTGCTACGTGGGCATGTTGCCTGAGCAAGGACTGGTGGGTTCATCCTGTTGGGGCTCGGTGCTCCCGTCATTTTCATATTGATGTCTTTGAACTGACTTCTTGATACTGAGCAGATGAAAGCCTGCGTGACCATGCAGGAGGGTGTGAGGAGCTGCCCTGGGGGTAAACAGAAGGCAGTAGGGCTGGGAGGTGCAGGGCATGGTGCTGACATGCAGACAGGTGCTGTAAGAGCAGGTTTGGTGTTTCTCAGGGGCTGTGATGGCAGGGGAGCAACCTTGCTGTTGGAATCACATCTATTAGCAGTGGAGAAGCTTGACTGACTCGTCCTGCCCACTTCCCCAGCACTCACATTGAATTGGCCCTCTAATGTGCGTAGTCTTCCCAGGTAACTGCTTTTCCAAATTCGTGATACCTGGATTTGGCTGATGTCTGGTGCTGTTGTTATTTTCTTGGTTTCCAAGTGCTGCATCCCATTGCAGTCTGGGAAGCAGGCACAAAGAATTTGCCCAATATCTTCTTCCCAGGTAAACATTGCTTTAGATGCTGCAGTTGGATTAAGCAATTGCAGATAGGTGGGAGTGGTCTTTTTTTCCCCCCTGGCAATAGAAAGGGTAAGTTGTTTTGCTAAGATAAAGTTGGGATTTTCTCCAGTAGCTTGGTGCACAATATTACATCCCTTTCTCATCTGTGTTATCCTTTTCAGTTGTGAATGGCTGGTGCTTTGCTCTTGGGGGAAGAGACAGTGGGTGAATCAGACAAGGTTTTAGGAGTGCATAATTTTTGATCAGGGTTTTGAACAGTTCCCTGTTCTCTAGGGGAGAAGGAGGGGAGGGGTGGGCTCTGAGTGCACCTGCTGTGGCACACAGGGATGACCTGAATGCTGACTGTGCCTGCCTTCCCCAACTGCAATCCTGCCTGCATTTCTCTCCTCTTGTCTTTGCTCTCTGTCTGCGCATGAGCTGACATGCAGCTCCCGGCTGTGTCCTCGTGCTGTTGCCCTCCATGGATCTCACCAGGGGTTTGCTGTTGCTGTTGTTGGGGCTCTGCCACTGGCTGCTGTCTGCCTGTGTCTGCACAGCAGACGTCTTCCCCAGATGTTAGCAAGGCTGTTAGTGCTAAAATTAGAGCGGCTGGTTGTGGGTCCCTGAACGCTGATGGCAGCACATGCCTCGCCATGGGGCTGCCCACTTCCCGCTGCAGCAACCCTGTGGGCAGGGCTGCCTGCAGCCTGGGAGAGCTGCTCTGCGGGCAGAGGGCAGCCAGGCAGCTGCCTCACCCCGTGCCCCTGGCTCTGCTGCCTCGGCAGAAGCCAGCACACCAGTGGTCTGAATGAAATAAAACAATTTATGCTCTTGTGCAACAGTCTGACATGGAATTTGGGGGCGAAGAGGGAATAGGATGAAGAGTTATATTTTCTGTTTTATATCAGCATTTTCTTGTCCTTGATGGTGTGGGCAAAACCACAGACAACTGTAATATGTATGCATCATTTTAATATCATTAATCATAACTCACAAAAGGTTTTAAAAAGTCGAGGATGACCCAGTAACTGTGGTGAACTCCCTATGATAAACTTTCCAAGGGCTTTGTGTAATGAAGGCTCCGTGACTCTCCTCGTGATTTCAGATCCATTGGGTAAGCCTATAGTACTTAACAAGCTGCCAGTCATTACGTGGAAACATAAGTAATTGTAAAATACATTTTACAGGATTTTTTAAGTAGTTGTCACTGAACCTGTGGTTCTGGGATGTGAATATTTGAGTTCCTCTCAAAAAATGAACACAATGCCAGTAAAAGGAAAAAATCCTGAAGAGCGAATCTTTACCCTTTGTCAACTGTCTAAATTAAAAATAATTACCAATAGCAAAAGTGTTTGCACTTCATTATATGGTGTCTGACTTTTCCGATTGAGGGATCGTGAGATTGTGAAGAAAATTTAGTTCAAGGATGAGCACAACTTGGAGTCTGTTAAGTAGTGTCTGTCGTTTTCTCTTCTTCAGTCAAGCTGTATTAATCTGTCTGAAAGCTTACATTCCCAAGGGCTACCCAGCACTTGCTATACTGTGACAGTGACCTGAAGGAGAGTGTGTTACTTGTGTTACTTTGTAGAAAAGTGGAAACTAAATTTTTTGTCTAAGCAAAAACATCAGTCAAACCTGCAGTTGAAAAGTTAGAGGATGCTAAGCCAAGAGGCACGTTTATATGTTGCCTCCATCCTGGACATTCCCATCTCTGCATCATCACATTTGTCCAAAAGACCCATTACTCCTTTGTAGGACCACAGCTCATCTGGTAGTAATGGGACATGGGTATTCAATTTGGCCGAATTAATCCCTGAGGCCATTTAAAGTGACTTCAGTAGAATTAAACCAGGACTGAATTTGCTCCTGAATCTTTATGTTTGCAAATTAATTTGGGTGGAATCTACTTTTAATTACTCCTTACCTAATTATACTAGATTTACTGTCACAAGGGAAGAATGCTGTAATATCCAAAACAAGCACAGTGAGTATGGCTGTGCCCTTACGTTAATGTTACATTGATGCTGGTGTGACATGTAGTGATGGTGTGTATATACACATATAAGAGTGTGTGTATATATATGCAAAATGCACCAGTATTAAAGGATGTATGAAATCAGAAGGGCCCTTTGGAGTTGGTGAATGTTGTCTTTTTCCATAGTGAATGCTCCCACTTGATGCTGCCTGCCTTCTGAAATGTTTGTCCCTACTGCTTGTATTGCAAAGCTGTTACTGAATCTCATACCTCCTTTCCCTAATTTCTAGCCTAAATGTCTTCAAACCTAGTTTATGTTCATATTTTCATCCCTTTTGGCTGCTGAATGTTTTGCTTTGTTGCTATCTTCTTGCCTAAGGCAGATGCTGCTGAGTTCTGATGAAACACAATACCGTTGGTGTGAATTGTGAGTTCTGGTATCATTATATACTTTTTGTCCTAACAACAGTATCTAATGTCATGATATGTGCTACCTGTGTCATAAGCAGCCCTGCAAAATGGCACTTAACCCTTCAGCTCCCATGTGGGAACCTGTGCTGATGGAGTAAGCTGGAAGAAGCATAGTCAAGTGCACCTTAAAATTCCCAGTTGATTGTTACTTTACAGAGGAACATGTTTGAGGCAGTCTTGGCTCACAAAAAGATAGTGTAAGTCCTGGCATGCACCATGCTGCTGTGCCTTGCAGCTCTCTGCTCAGCATTTTCACCTGGGGTGCCCTCTGTGGGCTATTTTCAGCAAAGATGAACATCGATACTGAGAAACACATGGGGTCTTCCTGGGGACATGCAGCACTGGGTACCCTCCGTTTCACTTGTGTCCCTGCCCAGTTGGCTGTGCCGGGCATGTGCGGAATGGTGAGGAGAAGACAACCTGCTGCCTGAAGCATGGGGCTTGGGGATAGGCAGGGAAGACTCTGCTCCTGGCTGTGCTGAAGGCTTGTGATGTACAGCTCTGATCCAGCAAAGAATATAGATGTATGACTGACTCTAGGCCCTGGATTTTTATCATTCCTCAGGTTACTGAACTGTTCAGCCAGGGTGTAACACTTCCTTATGTCTGCAGGCAGCTTCACTTAGCTTTATTTGTTCGTAGTTTATCCACATTTTTCCTCTCGATTTGGAGAGCTTGTGGTGGGGGTTTGTATGGCACCGTTGGAGCCTGGCAGTGTCAGCCTGGTACCCAGATCTTTATCAAGTTGTGTTGGAAGTGCTGTAAGTGCTTTGTAGCGTATTGGAAGTACCAGATTTGTTAATGCTGCAGAGGGAACAAGTTTGCTATCTAGCATGCTTGGGATGCTGCCTGGGCTGAACTACTGCTATAAAACAACACGAGCTTTTCATTCCACTTAGCCAAATATCCTGCGCTATGCAGGGGAAAGAACAGCAGGGAGCTTATTAGCTCCAGTTTGGCGATGAAGTGCTAGGCATGTGGTTTTGTGAGCAGCTTCAGCTGACCTCGTGTTGGGTTGCTGCCAATGACTGGTGCTGGCTCCCCATGCCCAGCTGCACGTCCTCTCCTGCCTCGTGCCATCCCCAGCCGGGGATGCTGTGCATCACTGGGTCATTGTGGGATGCTATGGTGTAGCATCACTCCTCTAGGCAGTTGCCTGTAGTTGGATGGGCATGAAAACCTAGGTTTTGCCCATAGTTAGTTCCAAGCTTTTAAGTAGACTTCCCAGCTTCCAGGCTTTGGCTCCCTGTAAGGGAGCACTCTTAGAGGCAGGTTGAAATATGCAGAAACAACATAATACAAGGTTACAAGGTCAGAAAGAAGGACTTTATTACCTCACAATCAACCCCGGGCTCCCCAGTGATGACTGAGCAGAGGTTCATAGTGATCAGAAGATGTTCATGGTGTCACTGAGCTTGACCCATGCGAAGGCGAGGAGCACAGGGTCAAGTGTATTTTAGTTTTTATGTGCCATGTATGTTCGTGATCGGCACATGCAAGCAGTGGATTGGTCTAGTTACTATGAGTGTATTCATATGATTGATGAACAGTGAAGCCAGGTGCGTGATATTGTTTACATTCTACTTGCTGGCTAAAGCTAAAATAAAGTTATTTTTGCAGCATGTTTTGTAAAGGGGTGTGGGAAGTCTGAACAATGTCCATTGCCTAGACTTTGCGTACTTCTGCAGTGGCCCATACACTCCCTCATACTCCAGTCCTTGCTCTCCTGCAGTCACTGTGAAAGAATTTCCCAGATTCGAGATTCCTAACCAGCTCTGGTATCTTCTGTGGCTGAAAACAGTGCTTTAATGCATTGAGGGAGTAAGTAGGAATGCTTTTATTTTTGTGATACCTCTTAATGCATTTTCCTTGAGGAACGTTTGTTAAAAGGGTTGAGTAGGGTTAGAGAAGATAAATTTGGGCCTCTGGGCATGCTGTATCTTGATGGGCATGGAGCTCTTTCTGTCTCTGCCTCTGTCAGAGACTTGCAGAGATGTCATATCAAAGGCTGGCACTGGCTACTGCAGTACCATCAGCACTTGCTTTTCTCCTCCTTCTGGCAAGAAATTCCCTGGGAAACCATTTGTATTATTTAACTAGTGATGACTAATACTTGAGAGTGGGTATCTGTGCAATGTAGGATTGAGCCTGTCCGAGGTCGCAGCTCTTACCCTGTTTTCTGTGCCCAAGAATACAGTATCCCCTAGAAAAATAAAAATGAAAAATGTTTTGTGGAAATCTTTTTCATTCCCCCTTTTTGAGAGTGAATCATTCTGAAAATTAGTTCTCTAAAAATGCCCATCTTAGCATTTTTTGAGGCAAAACTGGGTGTTATATAGTTTTATGAGATAGAGAAGTGCTGGAGGACCTTGTCTCTTCTGCAACATACACTTTGTGTACTTTTGGGGGTTTTTGTTCCAGTGCTGGGTGACAGCCAGATCTCCAGTGTCTTCCTTGTGTACAGGGACAAGGAACATGTATCTCCATGATTCTGGTGCTGTTAAAGGCCAACCTGGGCTGCTAGTAGCAGCTGAGGATGGCTGGAGGATCCCTGGGCTCTCTCTGACGTTGAATAGCCTGGACACTCTGTTCTCTGCAAAGTCTGAATAGGTTCTTGGAGGGTCCCTTGCAGCTCAGTGTAGTGAAAGAACCTGATGGAACACCCCAAAGTTAATCTACTCTGTGGCAAGTGCAGCTGGTTGGGTTGAGCTCACCAGAAACAAAGCTTTTACCTCATGTGTGCCATTTTCAAGCACTGCATAAGGACTTGCATATTGCTCTGCTTTGGCCTGAGTGTCCTGCTCCTGGGTACTCACAAAGCATCCAAAGTCTGAGAGGTCTCTGTTTAATTTTTTTTTTTCCAATGATTTACCCACTTGCAGTTTTACTCTTTTCTCCCCATCTCATTTCAGGACAGTGCCTGCTTCCTTCCTAGAGAAGCCATTAGCTTGCACGCTCCAACCCGAAATGTTAGCTCAGCTGCAACAGATGGATGGATATGGCTATCATGTGGCAACTTAATGAATAATATCTATCACCTAATTTCCCAAAAGTTGGCATGTAATGAGACTGGTGCCATGATTATTACCTCTGTAAATCATGGCTTTAAGATGATGACAATCCTTCCTACCCCAAGGATATAGGACAGCCAGACAATGATGTACATTTAATTGCTGTGCGAGAGAGGCAATGTGTTCGGGAGCATGCCATTGCCTCTAAATTATCTTCTGCAGCACAGACGCAAGAGAAGATCAGTGCAGATTGGAGGGGAGGGAGAGCCCTACCACGCCACAAGGTGCTGCCTGTATATGTGTCTATTCACTTGAGACAGCCAGTGGTGGTGGTGGTGTGAGCTGACTGGGGTGGAATGGAGGTGTGACTCTGAGGTTTGCCTTTTTGGTCTCCTCCCAGAACTGAAGAAGCAGTGGTTGGAGAGGGGATCATTCGCAACTGTTTAGAGATGCTTCCTTTGTTTTTCTGATGAGTGTTTGTGGCAAATAGCTCTTGTGGCCTCCCAGGCAGTGACCTTGGTTTGGAGGGTGAGAGCTGCCAAACCTCAACCCCAACATCCTGCCACTACAGCAAATCTCTGTCCCCTGTTTTCTTCTTACCACAAGCCGCAACTGGCCATAAAGCAGAGCTGATGCCCCCATTGTGGCCTCTCAGCTTGCCTCTGCGGCTGCTTCCTAGCCAAGGGAGGCATCCCTGCTCGCAGGGCTGTTCCAGACTGTCTGTTTTCATCAGTTGAATGAATAACGACTCCTAGTAGAATTATTACTCTATTGGGCTTTTAAGATGTCTTTCATTAGGTGCTATGCTATGATAGTTGACAGAGATATGGCTGGATTGTGGATGAATCAGATATTGTAGCTTACCCTTAGAAAGCAGCTACTGCCAACCTACCTGCACTGCTAGTTAGTGCTGCTGGTTTTTTTGCTGTGTGGTCCTCCTTACTTAAGTACTTCTTTCTGTTTGTTTATTTTTTCTTTTCCTTTTAATTCTGCCCCCATCTCCCTGATGCACTGGTCAGTGTGGTTGCAAGGTGGCTGGATGTAGGGCAGGGTAATGGAAATGCTACTGCTCTGGTCCTCCCCTCTGCTTTGTTACTTCCAAGCCATGGGATGAACAGAGGTGACAAGAACCTGAAAACTGTGACAGAAGCTGCTTTGGGTTGAACCAAAAATCACCCTGGCCTGATGTCCTGTTGCCAGCAGTACCCGGGGAAATTAAAACCAGGGCAATGTGATGATCACATATGATGATACGTTTCCCTACAATACTTTCCCAGTTACCAGCTGCTTGCAGCTCAAGGACTTCCTAAATCAGGAATGTTACCTTCAGGTTTGGTGGCACCTTTGCCGCCACCATCAGCAGCATCATGGCTGCTTCCACTTCCTGCAGCTCAGCCCCCAAACCCAGATGCCCACCTGGTTTGTGGGAAGATGGCTATAAGTCCAGCAACACTGTGACTGCCTGGATGATGTGAGACATAGACCATTTCCAAAGCCACCCAGTGCTCTGAACCATGTAGGATGGAACTGCTCAGCCCATCAGTGGCTGCCTGTTGCAGGGGAGCCGCTGACGTGCTAGAAGAGAAGGCCGGTAGCTGTGGTGGACCCTTGCGTCTTCAGAGGGCAGTGTGCCTGAATTAACCCATTGTTCTTCTCTCATGTTGGCTCCCAGAGCAGTGACCAGTGTCACCTTCCTCTAGCCCTGGCCTGCAGGGTGACCACCTGAAAAGGTGGGCTGGTTTTGCGTAAGGCAGGTGCACAAGCACAGAGCCAGAGGGGACACATGCAAATACCCCTATGAGATCCTTCTGCAGCAATGACCCTCGGGAATACCCTCAGGTTTGTTGTCCCCGGAGAATGTTTACAGCCAGAAGGTGGCCTAGAGCATTTTTTTCCTTCCCCCAAGTAAGCAAACACCATCCTGCCAACGCTTGCCAATGCCAGATGTTCCCATACCTGTTGGAAAATGCTGCCTGCTAAGGCAGTGGTGGCCATGCTGATTGATTTCCCAAAGTAACATCAGTTTCTTCTCTTTAATTCCCTGAGGTGAATTGGCTGCCGTTGGTCTGAGCCTGCACTGAGCCTTTTTGTCACTAAACACATTGTAGTGCTTATGGCATTAGCAGTTACATAAGCTGACTGTCTCCGAGGGGGCTTTGCCCTGCCGTGATGCTCCTTTAGGGTTAGGTAAGAGTCAGTCACAGAGCAGGGGGACGTGAAAGCAAATACGCAGTTAAGAGACTTATTTGAACTTAACACACCCTGCAGGAAACCCCAGATTTCGGAGACTTCACGTATTCTCTCTGGCTCCACAGATTAGAGGGGGACCGTGGGAAAGCTGCCAGGGCTTGGAGATCAATCCAGCCTTTGTAAATCCTTTCATCTGACTGGCGGCTTCATACAATTGAGTATTACCAGTTTATTGTTGTTGGTTGATTAAATTCCTGTTGGTCAACACAAATAGTGCTGTGCAGGCTGTGCGTTCCTGGGATGGAAATTGGCATTGCAAAGCACTTCCTAGAGAAAGGCAGGAATGGCCTGTCATTTTAAACCACATTCAGGGAACATTTGAGGGGGGAGAAAGGACAAATCCCTCCATGCAGGCTACTTCCCAGGCATTTCCCACGTGCCTGCAGAGGCTGAGCCTGCAGCAAGTGAGTGTGAGAGTTAGGTCCCTACTTTTCTGGCAGCAAAGGCAAACAGCCTTCAGTGGGATGCACTCACCAAGCCTCAGTGCTTGCAGGGTGTGGGAGGCGTGGTGCATGGTGGACCCAGCACGTATAACCAGGATTAATGGGATGAAATTAGGCGAAGGAGAAAGTTGTCAGGAAATGTTCCCTCGAGGTGAAAGCTATTAGGCTGCAGCACAGTTTCTCAAGGGAAATAATGAATACTTACTCACTCAAGTCATGTTAAAATGAGGACATAAGAAAAAACTGGCTTTGGGGAAGAGATGGTTGATATCAGTGGCTTCACGGGGCTCCAGGGAGACATGATCTCCCCCCAGGAACAGTGCATTTCTGAGAGGGATGGAGGGGGCCATGAGTGGAACTTCTGCTTCTCTACAGGGCAGGGTCTTCAGCTGGGGTTTGAACTTGGGGAAGCTGGGGGCTGCTGTCTACCAAAAGTAGGCGTTACCGGTAAATAGTCAGCAGGGACTTGTCCCGGTATGAGACAGGACTCTAGTAGACCCTGAAACAGCACTCCCCAAATTTGCTGGTCTTTCAAAATACTCCTTTTAAACTCTCCCTGACTTGTAAGAAGGAGAGCATAGGACTTATCGCTCAAGACTGGGAGTAATCTGGAATCAAAATAGTTTTGGAAACTCTGTGCTAGATGACCTGAAACATCTTTGTGCTCTTATGAATGCTGTTACCTTGAATGTCCCTGTGCTTCCCTTCCACATCCTTGTGTCTGAAGCAAAGCAACCCCTTTTGGACGTAATGATTCCTTTTCCACCTCTATGCAATGTGCACCCCTAGAAAATGAGCTCACTTGGGTTATTTGAGGAGGAGATGAGGGATATTAGTGGCTTTACGAGGCTTGAGCCTAGTAGTCTTTTTTCTTTTGTGTGTGTAGCAAAGAGCTATCCTCTAGAAATAAGATCACCTTCTCTCCCTCTACTAGTTCTCAGATAGACCCAAGATGCGGATGCAGAGGAGCCCCAGGTGACTTTCTGCAGAGAGCAGATAGGAGATGCCTGGAGCAACACGTGGTTGGAAAGGAAGACATTCATGTCAGGGTCTCTTTCTGTATCTTTTCCATTTTCCCCAGCTCTGTGTGTAACCAGAACTGACTCACAAATGTTTAGACTAAGTATTAGGAAGAAATTTTTCACGCTGAGGGTGGTAAAACACTGGAACAAGTTGCCCAGAGAGGTGGTAGATGCCCCATCCTTGGAAACATTCATGATCAGTTTGGATGGGGCTCTGAGCAGCCTGATCTAGTTGAAGATGTCCCTGCTCACCACAGGGAGGCTGGGCTGGATGGCCTGTGAAGTTCCTTTGAAAGCCAAAACTTATATGATTCTATGTGACACTATGGATCGAGTAGGGGTCCATGCTGCTCAGAGCCCACCCTTCAAGGCAGAAGAAATGCAGAGCATGCATTTGAAGACGAACATGCAGAGGTGGGTCCTGCAGGTTCCTGCATGCTGCTGAAGCGGCAAGGTGGAGACCGAGCAGTGGAGGCCGCTTTGCAGACCCAGAGAACTATGTGTTAACCCGCCCGGCAGGGAGCTGTCAGCTGTCAGTACAAAGGGCTTGAGTGAGAGGTAATAAACTTGTTAATAAATAACAGAGAAAGCTGGCTGCGTTGTGTAGTTTTAATTTCTGAATATAACCTCAGGGAAACATAGTAAAGGTTTGCACAGTCCTTTTGCAAAGTGTAGCGAGCACTCGATTGGCTTGTGGGATCAGAAAATCTCTTCTGATCGCTTATTCTCTGAATCGTTGTGGGATTGATTTTATTATCTTTGGTGGCCAAATGCCTGGGCTCTCCTTGCTGCCCCAGGCAAGGTGATGGTGCAGTTCCTTTCTTTGCTCTAATCACGAGGGAACTTGTCCTCTGGGATGCTCAGTGCCGTCAAGGACCAACTTTGTAGAGGGCTTCCTAGAACTCCTGCCTGAGGGTAGTAGCTTGGATGAGAGTGAGTCAGAGTTACCAGGACTGACTTGCTATTTCTAAATGATTTCTCATATTGTAATAGTGTTGTACTATTAACCTATTTTAAAACAGGTTTCTTTTTCCTATTGTCTCATTATTTCTGTCCAGCCCAGCAGTACATCGTAATCTGCTCCTCCATACCTCTAGACATCGTACAGTTAGGAAACGTCTGGGTATTGTCTGGCCTTTCTTTCCAGGTATTAATTACATGTTTACTGTATTCAGATTCTTAAGCCATGCCACGTGTTAATCACTGTAGGTATCTGGAGTCTCTGTTCTGCTCAGTTTTGGGATATAGCATATTTTTGGCTGGCCTACTGCTGTTCCCAGCTGGCCCTGACAAAACCCGTGCTGGTTCAGTACAGCCAACACGTTGCACTTGACAGCCCTTCTCCTGTGTAATTTCCTTTTGCTAACTCCTGCAGCAGGTGCTGGCAGGAGAGGGCTGCAGGCAGGACAAGGGGCATCACTGCTTTCCAAAATGAGGATTTCCCTCCACCCTCGTATAAGAACATAGGTAACAGTCTCTTCTCTGTTTGTGTAATTTGATGGCATGAAGGGGCTCCTCTGTTACCCAGTTGTGGGGTTTTTTTTTCTTGGTTGAATTTTATATCAGGTGAAAGCTGGCAGGAATTGAATTCATGCTATCTTCCAGCTTGGCACTGAAGTACAGTGAATGAACTGTACATACTTTATTGTTCTTATGCATGGGTGTTTTTCCTCTCTACTGAGCCCTTTGAGGTGTTTGGGGAGAAACACACCTTTCTCCCACAAGTCACACTGCTGTTGGAATGTGTTTATCAAAAGTGAGTTAAATTACTGATCGATCACTGCACATAATGTTTAACTATGGTCTGCAGTAGGAGAGCAGAAGGATAAGTGGTTTTCTGCTGCCAGGTGAAAGCAGGGAACTGGGCAGGGGAAAGAGGGAAGAACTAACTCAGAAAATACCCAAATCAGAGGGGACCTGCTGTAAGGGAATGGGATCCCCTCAGTGCTCTGGACTGCAATAGAGCTTTGCTTCCCAAAGTACATGTAGAGCCAGAACTGAGTGGTGGGTGAATGCTGGGACCTGTGCAGGTGCCCATCCTGGCTGGTGGAAGCCACTGGGTCTACAACTGGAGTTATTTTTGGCGAATAGGACTGGGCGCGGGGTTTCTGCCTGCAGAGCAGCCAGGCTTCATGTCCTTGGCGATAGAAATTAGCCTGTCTTTGACACAGACACACACAATCCTCAACTCAAAAAATGCTTAGTGTGCAGGGATTTAGACATTCCCTGGCAATTGCCTTAAGCCATGGACTTGCAGCTATTTTAGACTTTCTCCCTTTCTCTCTCTGAGGGTCTGACCAGAAATTTCATCCTGAACTAAAAATTGCGTGAAATTGGATATACTCCTGTTAAAAATGTTCTCATGATAGATCAGCATTTTCTTAGGGAAAACTGCTTTACCTAAGATTTCCCAATGAACCCTCATCCCAGGTATCTTCGCAAGAGAAGATGACGCCATGAAATGGTGCATCTTTCTTGTCACTTGGGCAAGAGCCCTCCCCTGGCAACCCCAGGTATGGGAATGAGGTTTGTTACCATCCTGCCTTGTACACAAACACTAGCCATGACAGGATAAATGCTTTTTGCTGGAAAAGGGCCAGCAATTTTTAATAGCTTTGCTACCTTGCACATTTTTAGGCTCAGGAAGAGAACTGGGGCAGCGAATACTGGGGCAAAGGAGGGGGTAGCCCTTCAGACAGGGCAACCTTGACCAGAGTGGGGGATATAATGACAGATATAATAACATGGAGGCTGTTTAGTGAGCACTGGGCTCCAACGGGCCCCTGGGTGGAACGGCTTTGATCTGACTCCAGCCTTTTCCCACCGAGGCATTGCTTTTGAATGCGTTCCTGCTCTCAGCCTTGCTGTGCACGGCAGACAAAGGCGACGGGAGTGGGGAAGGAGAGGCAGGGGGGCTGTTTACCCTCATCAGGAATGGTTGAGTGGCCCGAGTCAATAGAACCCATTTTTCATTAACCTAATCATTATTTTTTTCTCACTGCCAATTAAATTTTTCTGTCGGTACTCAGAAGGGCATCATTTGTGTCTATGAGATTTTTTTTTAATACAGGGTTCCCTGAACATGGTGGGTGTGTTTGAGGAGTGGAAATCAAATTTTAATTTCTCTCTGGATGGAAGAGGATTTTTGAGTTTTAATTGTCACGCAGCTTGGATTCCTGACAGTTGAGGACTGCGTTGGAAAGGCTGGTTTCCATTGTGTGGAGTGGATAATTATGCAGCCCTCTCCCAGGCTCACTGCATTTATTGTCCAGAAGAATCTTCCCAAACAAAAAGGGGGAGCAGGTTTACAACCCCAAATACATTTTCAGAGCTGCAAAAAATTCAACTGGATGTTTGTGAAGAAAGACTTTTGCAGATATTTAAGATCTTCTTATTTACTCTTTTAACAAAAAAAAAGACCCATCAATTAATCTGGTAATCTGCCTTTTCCCCTGCAGGTTGCTTAGGAAGTAGTTTTGTAAACTCAAGAGAGCCCTTCTGCAGCTGGACTGCTTTGTGCTACCAGTTTCTAAGCAGGATTCCTTCAAAGGCAGTGGGAATTCCTGCACAAAACCTACTGGCCCATTTGTACGTACAATGTTGAATGTAAGATTTACAGCCATCTGAAACTTGGCAGTGCTTCTTACCTAGGAGGTAATGCTAATCTATCCAGGAGAAAATCTTAAAAGATTCAAACAAGCCTAAAATTTCAAAGCAAAACTAATTCACAACTGTTCTGTTTCTGTCTTTCCTACAGGGTTTTGAACCATTGATGGTTAGAAGTTTGCCATAAAAATGGAGAAACATGAGCAAAGATCTTGTCAAATATGGCAAAGCTTTTGTAACTGCAGTAATCTCACCAAATCTTTTGAGGGTGGGATCAAAGCTACATGTGTTTGGGTGGATTCAGGTGCAAACATCTTGCACAGCTTTGGTCAGTGTGATGAGTTCAAAGAGGAAAGTAACAATTGTGGATGCTCACTGTTTCTCCTTGCTGAGAAGTGGAGTGGCAATAGTGCAAAATGGAAACCAGGGAGCAGATTCTGGGATACATTTCAGTGGATTTGCTAAAGGTAATTAACAGGGCAGTTGGGTGCATAAATGTTTCAAATTGGCCTGTTTTCCAGAGCTTTCTTGCGGTGACAAGAGTAACGGGGGGCTTTGAATGCAACTTGACTTTCATTTGCAACTCTTTTTGATTTCACTAGTGCAAACTCAAGAGTTGTTGAACTTCTAATAGCTACCCTCTGATCTTGAAAGACCATGTGGTTGTTCTGGGGATGGTAGCAGCTTATTATGGGGGTTTCTGGACTATTGAAGTAACTGAGGACAGCCTGGTATCCATTCCCCACATACTGAGTTTTCAAATTGGCAACCTTTGTATTTTCTCTTGTGCTGTCCTAAGACTCATAAACATGTACACAGCTGTCTCTGTAGCCTTCTCCACCCCATTCCTCTGTCATAGTGCCTATGAGCCTTGACCACAGTTGGACTGTAACTGCTGCAGAGGCTGTTTCCTAACCCGCATGGCTTCCTGGCATTCCCCAGCTCATCTACATTCACTGAGCTCATTTTTTTGAGCTCTTTTGGCTAGAGACCATATGTTGTTGCTATAGTCATATCGAACCTCGTGTGTTTTGGCCTTCTGTGATTTAGGACTGTGAATTTCTGTGAAATGCTGGAAATCATAAATCTTAAAGATAAGAACTCTCTTTTTTTGAGGAGGTACTAACTCTTGAAATCTCTGGCGGTATTTTAAAACAGCTAACTGTTTCCAACATAACCTTTTTATTAAAAACATACCAGTAGTATCGGAGGGCCCTACCCCAGCACTTGTTCGCCACACCCCCTTACCAGCTCTGCTTTCCTGTTTGCCAGCCACCATGCAGTTAAGTGAGACTTTCTGCAGGTGACAGAAAACCAAAATGTGTGGATGGTTTCAGATTACTGAATCAGACATGCCAATCAAAAGCTGTTTAATGATTTCATTTTTGTCTTCAAATAATTGTGGTGCTTGCTTTCTGGAATTTAAGTGAAATAACCACGGATTTTTCTCATGTGATATTTGTATGTGATATTTGTACAGGGTAGGCATGGAAAACAGAATTGATGGGCTCTTGGGGTCACCTAACCCACCCCTTTTCCCCAGCGCAGACTCAGCTCTACCTAAGCTACTCCTGACAGCTGCTTCTGAAAGCCATCGTCAATGACAATTCCACCACCTCCCAAGGAGATCTTCTCTAGCTCTTAAATATCCCTGTAGTAGAGAGCTTGCTTTTCCTGGGTGGACATGGAGAAAAATATATTCACTTCATCTTTTTTTGAAAATCATTTACATATTTGAATCAGTTACTACATCTATGTTTTGTCTTTCTTCTCCAGGCTAAATGATCTTGATACCTTCAAACTTTCCTGCTAGATTATGCTTTCCGCACTCTGATCCTTCTTATTTCTCTCCTGAATTCCTTCCAACTAGTCCACATGAGTCTCGAAGCGTGATGCCTAAAAGTGGACACAGATCCTTTATAGCACCAATGAAGGAGGATTATTTCCCTTGTTTACATACAGAGCTCTTGTTTCTGTACAGTCCCACACAGTGCTTTTGCTCCAGCGTGGCACTGATTTGTGCCCAGTTTATGAACTGCGATAGCCCCCTTTTCCTCAGTAATACTGTGTATGCGGAATTGAAGTATGCTGCCACAAAATTTTGGGTTGAATTCAGAAGATGCTTAGAGCATAGCACATTGGTGGTGGGATGGGCTTAGTCTTTGGTTGCTATTGTAGAGATGGGGACAGATGTTACAACAGCAGTAGCCAAAGTCAGGTGGGAAAGGTTGTGTTTTGGAAGTGGGAGGGAGGAATTAAGCACCTGGGTGGATACTGGTGGAAATAAGTACAGCCTGTCCTCTTGGTTTCACGGGTTTTCCCCTGGGACTGTACCCTCTTGGCAACTTCTAGAAGCTACAGCCTTTGCCAAGGTACTCCCAAAAGAAGGGTGTGGAGCAAAGTGGGCTACTCTTTGTGAAGCATCCACACCATCCCAAATGTCTTGAGTTGTTTTTAGCTGGTGGAAAGCCACTAATCGGCTTTGGGGCTTTTTTGGACCAGGTCACGTGACCGTGCTACCAAGATTAAAGCAGCACGAGGAAGGAAAAGAGGCTTAAACAGCTGAGGGTGCCTGGCAGGTCATTTTAACCTTTTCGTAATCATTAAAGCTGCAGAATCCCATTAGCGGTGAATGACTTGCAGCTCAAACGAGTGCTGGTGACACAACTTTCTGTCCACCTCTGTCTCCCCTCAAGGGAGAGTCCAGCAAAACTGGCAGATAGGGCCCAAAGTTTGAGGGAAGGTTGCAGCCGTTCCTTCCACTGCATCAAAGAATCTATCACACCAATGAGAAGCAATCCATGGGTCTATGAAAAGCAGAGGACTTCTAACATTACACTCTCATGGAAGGTCCTGCTTAGGCCATACTGTGGTAGATCAGCCCTTGCCCATCTGTGGCAACAGTACAGAGATACAGGATAAGGAAGATTATGATGATCTCCTAATTCGCTGCTTTGGCCCTGGTCAATGTGCTATAGCTTGACTCTGCTGGAATCAGCAACAGCGGAAGATCCTGCACTGCTACGGTGCAGTTCTGACATGGGAAGCAAAGCTTTTAGGATGGAGCTACATTGTTTAAGGCATGAGGCAGTCTAAGACTTTGATGATGTTACTCTCCTCATTTTTTCACTTGAAAGTTCTTATGAGTGCAACGTTGTACCCAGTAGTCAGTTTCATCTTCTCCTGCCCTCCCTGCATCTTTTGTTGTTTCCCTTCACATCAGGCAGTAAGCATTGATAGAGCAATGCTGATACTACACTGCCTGGAAGGGAAGATCATGCTGAACCATCTCTAATTTGAACATTGTCCTACTTCCTCTAGAATTGTCCTTTCTGCATTCAGGTAGTCCTTCACTGAGGACAGGTATGTGGTTGGACAGCAAATGGCTTCTTAACGAGGTCAAGGAAACCCTGAATTCTGCCTGGTTTCACTGAGCTGTTATGGGTGTTGCAGGTATTGCAACACCTGGAATTGCTTGGACAGTGCAGGCTTCTGTGTGTATGGGGCAAGACTACTGCAGTGGATGTAAATCAGCCTTCCTCTGTTACGTATACTCCAGTCCAGACAGTCTGGCTCTGCATGTCTTGGACATAAATATTTCTATTACTGTGTTTGCTTATTGCATCTAATTTCAGTTTGTCCACTCTTGCTTGAAAAACTCGGCCTGAGGCTGAACCTCAAAAAAACCCCACATTGGTTGTTCTCAGAGTGATGTCCACAATGAAGCATTAAAACACAACCTCTAAAACAAATGCAATCTTTTCCTTGTTTACTTTCAAAATCTCTGAGGTATAGAAGGGAAAGATTTCCCCGGGAAACCTGAACAAACAGTAGTGACTAATGATTAGGGCTGAGCTAGTCTGTCATGCAGGCAGCAGAGAATGTGAGGAGCACATCAGAGCACATCAGTGAAGGTGCCATCCTCTGCAAGCAGGTTTACAAGAAGAGCAGCAGCACTGTTTGTCTTTGCCCAGTTCCAGCAGCGGAAGAACATCTACCAGTTGTCCCCTCAGGAAAGAGGGAGTGTGGTGTCAGACTACAAGACTGGGGGGTGTTTTACCACCTTCCTGTTAAGCAGGCTTTACTGGGTGAGTGAGTTAGACATCCTCAGATGCAAGTGATCTCCAGTGGTTCCTGCTGTGCTATGACAGCCCCATGAAGACTGTAATGTAAAGGTAACCCAAGCAAGAAACGAGAAACCGGTTGTCACTCTCCAAAGGGATGAGACAGCTCTCTCATTGCAGCACTGCGTTACATAGACACACATGCACACGCTGTTCCTTCCCTTTCAGCCACCTCCTGAGATCCCGATAAGATATCGGGAGCTCTTGAGCTCCTGTTGACAGTCGTCATGGGCAGATGTTCTACTGTGAGCGGAGATGATGTCATGGCTGGAAGTTGCAGTAGTGAGCTGTAAAAGCTGAGGTCAGGAGAGACCTTATCAGGCTGTTACAGACTGACTTGAGGCTGCTAAGCTCCCAGACAGGCCTAATGAACTGGAACTGAGTTGGAAACATGCAGTCTTGAAAAACTTCAGAGCTCGTAGTTACAAGCTTGCTATAAAATATTAATTTTATAGCTTCAGTGGCATATGTCCCATCCAGCCCTGTCACCCAGGTGTAACCACCGGCTTGTGAGAGTTAAATAAATATGTATTAGTCTGAGACCAGATTTCTTTCTTATTTGTGATTAGACTGACAATGTACTTGTCTGTGGTTTGATTAGTGTTTGAATACTTATTCTATAGCAGAACCATCACCTGCACCTTAAAAATGAGGTCTGATCTTACTAGTCTTATTTAGACAGATGTTATCATGGGTGGGTTTGGATGCTCTGTATGGGCCTTTTGTTTATTTAGCATTGTCTAAGGCGGTGTCCGTTCAGTAAAAGTGTGCTGTAGCACCTCAGCTATGGAAATAATCAATATTTGGCCTTAGTTCTGCTTCTGTTAAGTGTCCTGCTGCCACCTCTTTAACGTTGCCTGGCAGAGTGTGGAAGAAGATGCTCCCTGTGCACCTTGGGCTGAGTGAGTTGATGGAGGGAGAGGTAGAGCATGCTAGTATAGTTTGCTTGCAGAATGTTTTGCAAAGCTACAAAAGGCTGGAAGCTGCTGTCTGCTATAGACCTTGTTGTTGCATATTCTCTTACCATGTCACAAGAGAGACCCTGTGTAGTGTCCGAACTCCGACCCAAGAAGCATGGGGACTGGGGTTAGCAGAGCATGTGTTTTGGACCTGAGAGAAGGGAAGGAAGTTTTAGATCTGTGAGCTACTTCATCTCACTGCTGGAGGACTTCATTTGGCTTTTACATGCCTTTTGTCTGCAGACCTGCCCTCCTGTACACTCACAGACTTTCCCAGCTGCATTTAGTGATATTTTCAGTGGGAGCTACCTGGGTTGGAGCCTGGGTGCCAGGCTGGAGAGCTGCCTTTTTCAGTGGGGACAAGGGCTAATGTGAGGACAGGGGCCAGGTCTCTTGGACATCAACAGCATCCTCCAGGTGCTGAAAGAAGTGGCTTCTTCCTGAGTGAGTCATTGCAGAGTTGAGTGTGCTGAGGTGAACCAAGGAGCCTGCCCTGAAAGCCCTGGTAGTGCTGTAGCAGAGGGCAGCACCTGCAAAAGTAAAGAAATTCAGTAGTGACTTTGTGGTGTCCCTGCTCACATTTGAGCTATCCACTAAGTTAAGCCTGATGTGAAAACTTACCTCATGAAACAGGACATTGGGAATTGGGTTTGCTAGTAAGAACAAAAAGGTGGGGGCTGCCTAGGAAAAAGCAAAGGTGGTGGATTTGTCCATCTTTTTCAATAATTTCCTTTAATGACAGTATATGAACAGATGTGAGTTTCTTCTGCTTCCCAGCAGCTCTGAAAGAGCCCTGTTGCCTTAATAAATTGACTTTTTTACAAGATGTAACCACTGGCCCATTTTTCAGCCTGCTTGTCTGTGTCAAGAAGGAAAATCAGCAGAGCAATACAAATCTGAAATATGGTGCTGAAGAGCAGAGGTGTCATAATGAAACTGCCGACAGATAAATGTTTTATTGAACACAGGTGAAGGTCTTTTTATGATGTGATCTTTGATAGAAGGAGAGGAAGCCAAAATGTTCACGTCCCATCATGTGAAGGAGACGGTAGCAGCTGACCACAAGTTGCAAACCTGGCAGAGCATCCCTCCTTCCAACGTCATTCTTTCTTGGGTTTGGATTTGGGAGAATCCCTTGAGGGTTGCTATGTTTTATGAGAGGAGAAAGAGCCTGTTTGCATGACATTGACAAAATATAGCTGTGCTTTACTGTCCTAAATCATTCTTAGATGATCTAAAAGTGTATGCTGGGTAGAAAATGCAGTGGGGGGCAGCGGGTGTCCAGCCTCACTGCTGGGTGTGTAGGGCACCTCCGTGGTGCACATGGAGATAGCATGGTGCGGGAGTTGGGCACCACGGTCTCGACCTGCCAGCCAGCACCCCAGCCAGATGCTGCCTACCCCCTTCATTGTAGCAGACGTCGAAAAGACAAATCAGACTCCAGTGGGATGCTGTGGAAGAGGACTAAAGCTCAAGTCTGCTCATGCCAAGTCATTCTGTATTGCTCAGACTGGGTGTGGGGACCATCATGCTGTAAGTGAGTCCCATCGACAGCTTCCTCGTCTCATGGACACCTGCATTAACCTTTTCTTGCTTCTCTATTGTGAACTGCCCTAAGTAAAGGGATTTAATTTTTTCTTCTTTTCATTTAAGTGCTCAGGCCTCATTATGAGAAAGCCTTAAATAAAAGTGTCTCGATCCCAACTGTGTACCTACCACACAAACCTCTGCTCTGCATAGTCATGGTTTGGAGAAATGGCATACAAGGAAATAAAAACATTTATTTTTCTACTGTCAAAATAAATGTATAATTCATTGTATTTACTCCTCTGACAAATTCTTGTGAAATTTCAAATGAGGATCAGAAAGGCTCCAGTGTCTTCAAGTGTCTTTTAAAATGACGCTGTTCTGTGCTCTGCAGGCTAAGAAATTGTTTTGATTAATAAAACAGTTTCTAATTTATGTTTTAAAAAAGCTTCAGGAGCCAAGCTGTTCTTGCTCTCTCAGAGGCTATTGAGCTAAAGCAAGGTAGAGTGATTTGTCTTGCCTCGATTTAGCTGTAATGAGTATTAAGTGGTTTATCTATGTGGAGAAAAGTTACTCAGCTAGATTATATCCAAGTTGAATTACACCCCGTTCCAGATGGAGTATATTTTTTAAGACAGTAAATCTTGAGAAGAGTGGATAATAACAGTAATGTGCCTTCCTGGGCTGGAATGTGACTCTTCTACCTCTGGAGATAATATGCAGCACTACATCCAATTAGTTTTTCAAAGGCTTTGTAAAGAAATGGGACTTCAGGTTTTACAGCTCTGGGAACAATTTAGCTTGAAGCATTTACGTTGTACAGGTGAGCAATGGCTGATGGCCATTACAGTTTTCATTGTTTTGCTGTTGTGGGCAGCAGCCTGGTGGGGCACAGTGCCATGTCTCCCTGACCTCTTCTTCTGCTCCAAGTGTGATGGCTGTGACAGGGAGGATCTTGGGTGAGAGGTGAGATGTTTTTATGTCCATCCTTCTGGTGTCATCTGTCCACTACGGCACGCATTGCTCATACAGCTGGTGCTTGTAGCCCCGAGGGAAAACTGGGGGAGGATGTTGGCCCCTCTAGCATCCCAAGCAGCACAGAGTGCCAGAACATTCTCCCAAAAAAGCTTATCCTTGACAATACGTCCTTGACCATTTTGCCTTGATCACTATCATAGAATCGTAGAATCACCTAAGCTGGAAGGAACCCAAAAGGATTATCAAGTCCAGCTCCTATCCCTACACAGGACACTCCCAACATTCACACCATGTGATTGAGGGCATTGTCCAAATACTTCTTGAATGCTGGCCAACTTGAATGTACCTTGACTGCTTCCCTGGGGAACTGTTCCAGTGCTCCACCACCCACTGGGTGAAGAACCTCTTCCTAATATCCATTCTAAACCTTCCTGGCATATCTTCCTGCCATTACCTCTAGTCCTATCGCAGGTTGCAAGAGAGAAGAGGTCAGCACCTGTTTCACCTCCCTCCCTTGTGAGAAGGCAGTAAACAGCTATGAGATCCCTTCTCAGTCTCCTCTCCTCCAGGCTGAACAGACCAAGTGACCTCAGCCATTCCTCATACATATAGACACCCACTCTAGATCCTTCACCAGCCTTGTGGCCTCCTCTGGACACTCTCCGGTAGTTTTATACTGTGGTGCACCCAGTACTTGAGGTGGGGCCACACCAGTGCAGAGCAGAGCGGGACAATCAATCCTTGTCTGCTTCCCTGATATTGTACCTCCCCTTCACCTGTGCCACACCTCTACAGAATCAACTGGCATGGTTGTTCGACCAGGGTAGGATGAGGTATTAGGTCACTAGTGAGGCACCAGCAGGCTCGTGTGGACTCAGAACTAGTGCTACAAGCTGGTAGCTCAGGCAGGTGTACTAGGGGTCTGGGAGCTACTCGTTATGTTGAGGAGAGGACATTTGGGCTCGTGCATTCCTCATGGCTGGCAGCAGGCTTTGGCAAGGCAATGGGGACCATTTGTCTAATTTCTAATGAAGGGGATGATGGGGTCCAAGCTGTCAGTGATCCAGCTCTACTGCCTCTTTTGTGTGGGTCAACAAGGCTGTCCTCACCCCATGGCTCTGGGGGAGGCAAGGGAGGAGGGAAACTGATAAGAAGGTCAGAGGCAGAAAAATGCTGGGAATGTGTTTCTTGATCTAATGTGGGAGAGACCCAGCCTGGGGGTTTGCTGCTCAGCCTGCCAGTGTTACTGCCTGCTCTTATGAGAGCTATGGGATATTTTTAAACCCGAGATCAAGGTGCAAATAGCTCAGCTGGCACCTACCTCAACACAGGCAGGGTCAGAAGATGGAGGTGGTTCATCTCTGAGGGAACAGTGAGGATGGCAATGGCTCTGAGCACTGATTCTCAGCCTTTGTGTGAAGTAGAACATCTTCTGCTCTAAAAACCGGATAATCTACTTTTTTTCTTGTTTTTTCCATATGTTTTATATTGCTTGTGGGGTGTTTTCTGTCTGAGATCAGACGTCAGACATGATTTGGAGTTGAACAGTGGTGTTTGAAGAATTCTAGCAAATCTCAGAACAGGCTTTCAAGGCTGGAGGTAGCTGTGGTGTGCAATGGCTCCCGGGGATGTAGAGGTTGCCTTCTCAAGGAGCACCCTTTTTTTTGCAAGGAATGTGAAACTTGAGTTTCTCTAACGACCAGCCAGCCCTTGTAGTATCCAGAGTCTGAACACAACAGCTTCTGCATCACCATTCAGCTGCTTAACCTTAATTTCCTGTAGCTGTTAGCAGTGCTGGAACCCGCTACAAACCCATGTTGGAGAGGTTGTTTATGAGATTCAGGTTGTCAGTCTCCACCTTGGGTAACTTCCCAGGGTGCTTGAATGCAGAGCTCCTAGAGAGGACCTGCTGCAGCTTCTCTGCCCTTTGTGGGTGGGGGACTGGGAAAAAGGGCTTGTCTGTATCAGAAAGGGTTCCCATAAGCTTTTTTTTTTTCTGGCTGCTGTTCTTTGCACACAATGGGATGTGGTGGTCCACAGTATAAACACTTTGTAGTGATAAGAGAATACAAGGGTGAGAGGGGGCACTGCATACAGCAGGCTCCTTGCCGCTTGAGAGTCAGGTTTGGACTGTTAATGGACAACAAGCTTAGTCAGTAATGGTGACTCTTGTGGAGCCTGTGTCCGTTACTGGCATCACTTTGAGATTTTCTTCAACATTATCTGGCATTTTTACTCTTGTTTATGCAATTGTTGCTGTCTGTGTAATTTATGAACGCGGAGACTGTGCTTGGTCCAGAGGCGTTTCTCTGGTTCCCAGGGAAGCATGGATTGAGCCTCTCCTGTGACACTGCTTTGAATCCTTCCTTGAAGCTGCTTGGAATGCCTAATACTTTGAGATAAAAGTCAAGACCTGCTGTACCAGGATCACTGCATTCATTGTGTAGAGACAGTCAGCTCTCCTGCTGCTGTGGCAGCATGTGGTATGGATGAAGCTAGAGGGCAGACAGGGAACGAGACCTTGTCTGACTAGATGGAGGCTGTTGTATCCAGCAGAGTGGAGATGGTGGAGTCTCTGGTTGTCTTCAGACAGAGCTGGAGACTCTTCTGGGAACTGTTTAGCCGAGTGGGTATTACTGGACTGAATTTAGGAGTAAGTTAACAAAGTGTGGTGGCCTGGGGCAAAGCGGAGGTCAAGCCAAAGGGTCTGTGGTCCTTCTGGCTTTGTATTTAAGAATCTCAGACTCCCCTCTCACCTCACTGGAGGACAGATTCGCTACTAGTTCAGCAAGTTGTTCAAGCTGATGCAGAAATCTTGCTGACTTAAGCACCAATCTTCTGCAGCTTTATACTCACCGTCTTTTGATATGCATGACTAAATTCACAGTGCTGTTGGCATGAGGCCTTCACAGGGGAGGTGCTGTGGATTGATCCGATAATCTATTTGGTTTGCCCTCTTCTTCTCTGACCTGGAGACTCCTCCCACAGTGGGGTGGTTGTCGGGCAAAGAGAGTTTGTGGCCCCTGCAGCTGAAGGTGGTACCGCTGTGAACTGTACCACCACTTAAACTGTTCACTGAACTTACATAACTTCCTATGGCGTCTTCTTAACCTTTTTCATGAGGACTTATTTGGATTTCCTGGTTTGGACGAAGCACAATCAAAACAAAAAAGTGAGCGCGGTTCCTCTTGAGAGTGTTTGTGCTTTAGATGAGCACTTGATTCCAATCTGTCCTGCTGTTCCTTTATGTGCTGTTCGGCACATGTCTAAGGCAGCAGTTTTTCAAGCATATTCCAATTTTTCTCTTGAATGGTCAAAGCACTCTCAGTGATTAGCTGTAGCTTGCATGCTCGCTCTTATACAGAACTGCCCCCAGAGTGGCCAAGAAACAGTATTTGGGCTTGTACTGAGTGCGTTCAGCAGCCACTGGCAAAACCAAAGATAAGCTGTTTAGCACGGAGCCAGCCTAAACCTCACCCTTTTGCATGGGCATATGTTTGTGTTTACAAAGATGCAACCAGTGGTGCCTGCTAACCATTTTGGGACTGATCCTGAAAGGTGCTGGCAGTCAGTGACACACACTGACTGACATCAGTGCAGTTGTGTGAACGCTTGCTTCTTCCCTGATTAAACACTTGGTGGGAAGTCCTGTGGTTGAATAGTGGCTTTTACAGTCATGCCATAATAAATGAAATGAGGAAAAATACAATTCTATTCCTGAGAGCCCTTTTAGTAGTGCGGGAATTGTTTGGATCTTTTTATGTGCTTAAGCTGTAAAAACTCTTCCTCCTACTGTATCAACTCACAGCCTCTGCTACCAAAATTACAAGTGGAGGAGAAAATTGGCAAACATCCAGATGGATGGAAGGAACTATTGCAAAGTGCTAAACTATAATGAAAAAGGAGAAAAGGTTTTCCCAGGTTCCTTTGTTTCCTTCCCTGTGAAATTTGCAAATGTGTTGCTTCAAAGCACATTTCAAAACAAAACCCAGATGTTTTGGAGAACAGTGAGCCACCCACAGAGCTCTCTGTCAAGTTATCTTCTATGCCAGGTCACCCTATCTAGTGTTATTGTCTTACTGCAGTGGTAAACTGTCCATTACATTCCTTCAGGCTGAACATTACCCTTTTGTGTGAGGGTATTCTGTATTTTATTGTCCCGGTATTTTTTCTGTTTAGTGTCACGTTCTTCTACTAGAAAAAAAACAAATGCCCTGGGTAGGCACTTGTGTGTGTCAGACTGTGTGCATGCTGCAGCTCTGTGGCCTTGCTGTATACACTTCTTCCCCTTTTAAGCACTGGCAGCTGTGGCAGTGACCTCCTTGTAGAGTTGTGCCAGCAGCTTGTTTTTGCGAGTTTTTCAGTTGTTTTCCAAAGAAAAAGGCATGTATGTGGAAGGATTATTTATTCAAACCTAAAAGGAAACATCTTGTTCTGTTGTTGAGTATTTTAATGCATTTTAGATGAATGAGGATGGCTTTCAAAGCTAGGAAATTACTGTTAGAAAATTATGGAACACAATATTTCAACTACACTTCCTTCTGTGCTCCCACCTGTCAACCTGGTGTCACTGATTCGGGTTCACAGAAGATATTGTTGTTGCTGAATCTCAGCGTTTTAGTGAAAAAAGCTTTTCATAGAATTCCCTCTTTACACTATACACTTGGGGTTTTATATATTAGGCCTTTCCCAAACTTACATTCCATGGTGGGGGGAAACATATCACTGTCTGACAGTACTTGCAAGTAAAAAAAGATTAAACATATTTTTTTCTCTTTTCCTAAAGATCCGTCTTCCAACTATATCAGGCAACTTGAAACAAAAGTGAAACTGCTGGAGGATGACAACAAGCTGCTTTCCCAGGTTGGTTTTTTATTGTCTAATAGATATTAATGTGCCTCGGTTCTCCTGTTTCCATATAGGTGTGTCTGGCTGTCTACTTGAATGTACAAGAGCTTTTGGTGGGCCAGGGGAAGAGCATAATGGTCTTTTCATATCAATCCCCCACTGACAGAACTGGGTCTCTTTTAGTTAAAAAAAAAAGAGGGGGAAAACAAAAATATACTCTCTGTTGTGTCCGTGTGTGTTTTGGAGATGCATCAGTGCTTCCCTGCAGAACACCTTGATCCACTGCTGCCCTCAGACATGCTGTGAGCATCCGGCGCTGCTTGTGCCCTTGCTGTAGGATTTTGTCTTGCTTACCCATTTACATTGACTTTTATCTTGTTGAAAGAGGAGGCTGTAGTCAAAAAGACAGCCTTGGGAATAGTTTTGTGCAATGCTGGCTCCCAGCTTTTATTTGAGATCTTGCTTAAAGACAGAGCTCTTTAAAACTGGCACTTTCTGCTTGCATCTGCCCTTCAAAGTCTACTCTCTGTGCCACTGGGCTTTTTGATCACTCCTGGTGCTTACCTATCTATCTGTTTATAGGAATGTCAAGCAGTGGGAAGAAAATAGTCATTCTGTTTGGTGTGTCCCCTGGATCCCCTGTAAAACACAGCACTTGGTGTAAACAGGGGCAGTGTTGCTGAAATCAGTGAAACACTGTCTATTTAAACAATTGGAAGAGTTCCCCTTTTTCTCTTGTTCTTTGCATCCTTTCACTGTTGGACTGTTCTGCCTCCCCGGCATTTTAAAGATTTTTTTCTATATTTTGCTTCTTACTTGAAGCACTGATTTTCACAGTCATTTTGTTCCAGGTTCTTTCCAAGTTTTAGGACTGGAAGTAAAAAAACCCTCTCAATTTTTTTTTTTTTTGCAAGAAAAAAATATGGTTTTGCCAGTTTATGTTGTGCTGTTCTTTGTATTTCACCAAGTCTGAAAATAAACTGCTCCAGGATCACATTTCTAAAACGTTCCTTTTTTTAAAAAAAAAAAGAGAAAAGGTGCTATGCTTACTGAATTTTTTTAAAGCTTTATTTTTACTGAAACGCACATTTTGATCTGACTGTGAGCTTTTATAAAGATTACCCCAAATTTCCAATGTGCATATTGGCATTGTTAGCCATGAAACAAAATTCACAGGCACTAAAGGGTTAAAAGCCCAAAAGGATGCTCAACTCTGCTGCTACCAAGTGGCTTCATGTATTAATCAATTGCTAATTTAATTTTAACTCCCTCTGTCTTTTTCCCAGCCCGTGAGTGAGCTGGTGGCGGTCAAAACCGGGAGAGTATTTAATTGGAGCTATTGATTAGCAGATGGGCTGTGTGTGGGCAGTTGGGATGCGCATGGATTCGGGATGAGCTCTATGTGCCCTTGGCCTGGCTTTGTCCTGCCACAGCTGAGCACATTACTCCGTCATGTCTGTCTTATGGGGTCAAAAAAAAGTAGTTGGTAATTAATGGGTGGTAAATTAATAGGGGCTCAATAGCTGCCTGGGCTTATCGTGTGAGGAGCGTGAAGCCCAATGAGTCTTGGGGCATGTGAGCCTGAAGCAGCCTCACACATAAGCCCTTCACCTTTGTGCTGTCTTGGGTGGGATGGCTGTACCTTTTCCTCTGCACAAACAAACCGTCCTCAGGTGTCTGTTGCCTTTGGGCTGTGTCACTACAAATGTTTGAATCCAGGAGGGAGGGAAAGAATCTTAAAATAGCTCTGTGCTCTGAAGAGGACTGGCCGCCTCCTTGGCAGCAGCAGCCACTGAGGCCAGCCTGCCTCTGGTGTTCTGTGCAGCCCCTGCACCCTCCAAAAAGACCAGGATCTGACTTACTTTAGGTCGCACTCAGTAAATACCTCTTTTTTTTTTGTAGTACTGAGACAGCTCTCCTTAGGGCACCAGGAGAAGCATTGAAGCTGTCATGGTGAGGGTGAATGAACTCCCTGGAATGCTGACCTGCATCGCCTCCAAAGCTGCTACAAACCTAGATTTGGATTTTTTCTCTTTTAATAAGAAAGATGAAGAAAATCTGCACAGGCACAAACTCACATGTGTTTGTACACATGGTTCCCAGCACTTTCCTGGAAAAGTATAATCCATTTATTCTATTCTTTCTTGCTTCATCTGATTGGAAAGTGTTTAGCTGTTACCATGAGGATCTTGGGATAAGAGTCTAGTCAGAAAGGATCCTGGCAAGCTTTCCTTCTGTTTATAAAGTTGCCAGGTGATCCTAGCTGTTTGAACTCTGCCATGCAAAACTGGCTTGTCAACACTAAAGTCACATTTTAACTTGGCTTGGCTTTCTCCCTGGGAGTATTGACATTGCAATAATATTTGCAGTCTGGTGTCAAGAAGTTCTATCACCAGCATGCTGAGGAGTGATGAAACCTGACGTCCTAAGTAACAAACAGTGCCTGTGCATTAAGGGATTAACAAATCAGTGGTGGTTATGGAAGTCTTCCTGGCTTCTCTCCAAGTGCTAAACATAGAGCTGAAATAGTGCTTCATCCAGAGAAACCCAAGAAGGCCAGTGTGGCAAATGGTATTGCAAGCTTTACAGGAGGATTTGTATTACAGTGGCTGGGAACACAATGCCTCTTTGCTAGCTGGTGCGTCCCGAGCGAGGTTTGTTGCTTGATCTGCATCTAGGATGTAAGGCTATGCTGAGGTGTGGTGTCTTCATATCCCTTTCAGGCATGAAATTAAGTGGATGTAGGGGACCACAACCTTCACTTTTTCTCCTGCTTCTTATCACCTTCTTTCTCCGTAAGCACTTAGGAATAAACACTCGGTGGAAGAAGTGAGAGCTCTCCGACCCGCACTGGGGCGGCCGCTCTGCACTGTATGTGTTACCCTCAGCGCAGGCGTGCTGGGATTCACCCTGCTCTTTTTCTGGTGACTCATTTGAACAGAACAATGGAGAGAGCTTTTCCTCTCCTTGGGAGACCAAGAAGCAACATCTTACGAGCCGTGCTTTGCAGTGGGATAAATATGAATGGAGAAGTGGATGTTATTTATGATAGTATATGGACTCTTTGGGTTTGAATTCTTTTACTTTTTAGGGAAGGAGATATATATTGCCAGTTGCTTCTGACTTTGCTAATCCATCAGTAATCATCGTTCTTCCCACTCTATTTTCTCTGAGGAGAAACAACTCCAGTTTTTTTACCTTACTTTGACTCAGGTTTCCACTACACTGTTTTGCTGGCATGGTCATGTTATCTAGAAAGTCACACTTTTGAATGACATCGCTGTGCTGAAAAATCCCTGGCAGCAATTCTGACAACACACTGCTGTTGTTGCCCTGGATGAGGAGATGCTGTAGCAAATGACACTACCAGGAAAGGTCCCTTGATGCCTACTCAGCTGTCCTGGTAGGTGTCTGTGGTGCAGCCACAGTGGCAAAGACCCTTCAGAGCAGGTGAGGATCTCAGTGTCCTGGGATTGACGGTTTCAGCCTTTCTCAAAAGGCTAGCTGGTTTCTCTCCTCTGTGCACACATGACTGAGGATGGAGAGAGGCACACACTGGGTTCCCAAGGAGCATCAGTGGCCTGACTGCTTGCAGCCTCCTTGCCTGGACTAGTATTTTTACATGGCAAGGTGCAGTGTAAATCCTTGCTTTGATTCCAGCTGCCTTTTATAGGAGAGGAGCAATCCAAATATGATTCTGGTGAGTAGGCTTAATTGACAGCTTTGTTATCTAATGTTTTAGTTGAGATGTAAAGAAGATTAGTGTGAGCTCTGAGGAGTGTTGGGTGTTGGCTTCGGAGAGCTTCACAGGCATCACTTGTAGAGTCTCATTCTCTAAAGAAGAAATGCATTAAGGTCTACTGTGTGCAGGCAATTATTCTATGCCACATCATGCAGGAGAAATCATGGTTTTCTTCTGTGTCATTGTGGGTAGTGCCCAGGAGGGCTAGTATTAACCTCTCTGTTGTGGTCTCTGGTTGGCCTGATGAGGGTACTTTCCACATTACTAAGATATAACCCCTGAGATGGGAGACCGTATTTACTTTCTGTTCTTCTGAGCTGAAAGTGTCCAAGCAGAGAAGAGACCCCTTAAGTAACCTCATGCTCCTCCTTAAACTGAAAATGGGTTTGTAATCACACCCTTTCCCCTCAAGATTAGAAGAGCCCTGTGTTTATGAGCTTCAGGAGCTCCAAATATGAACTCTGGTTGCATACAGTTTAGAGTTAATAACAGTGGCAAACTTTTGGCCATCATTGACATTATATTGCATTTTCAGGCCACTCTGTACAATGGCAAGGGCTGAGCACTTTTAACTAAAACCGGAGTTCATAGGCTTTGTGGACTCATCACCCTCATAAATTCGCTCTCCTCATAAAGTCCTGTGCACCTTGGGCTGGGTATTGGGACTTCTTTTGGTTTATAGTCTCTGCTGAACTGTGTCTGGCTTTTCCCTTCAGAACAGGAATGCCAGAGGCATTTTCCCACTCACAGATGCCAAGGGGATCTTGCACACCTTTTTTTCAAAAAACTAAGATTTTAACAGGGCAGATATATTGGGCAGGTAAGACTCTTGAGTAGCTGGATGTTTGACAGGTCCTGATGTTTCTTTCGGGGAAGATTTCAGGGCCTCTGCTGCAGAGCAGAAGCATGAAAAAATCTTGGGAGGGGGGGAAAATCTGATATTTTTCAGGAACATCTGAGTATTTAATTAAAATCACCATATAGATTTCAGTATTCCCAGCACTTCACAACGTTTCAGTATCTACCAGGTAGCTGACGGGGTTCAGAGCATCCCTAGAAGGTCTTTACAGCATCACTGGAAGATCTTGAAAACTGTGCTTAGCCATATTTTTAAGAAACTGCATGTTTAGCCTGAATTAAAAGAAGACTTAAGCTGGACGTGTATTAAAATTATGGTAAATAATACCTGTAACCACTGCTATTAACACAAAGTTGAGATTTTTGAGTGAGGAGCTTCCATGCTGAGAGTATCTACAGACTACCTCAATTCTATTTAAGCAAATATGAACTTGGCACAAACATGCACTCAGCAGTGAGTTTCTAGCATATTGTTCTGAAAATCAGGAAAAAAAAAATCCGCATCCTGGGATTTAAGAGAGCTTGCAAATTGTCAGTACTGCAAAGGACAAAGATGTAAATGCTGTTCAGTGGAGAGCTTGATCTCTTCCTAAAAGGTAGAGGACAGAGGAGTAAAAGAAATTGCCCCACAGTGTGCTGGCTGCTCCAGGAGAGTCAGATTGTAATTTCCTCTGTTGTTTTATTATCGGTTGTTTTTGTGCCAAGCTCTCAGACTTACTATTGGGTCTTAACGTTTGGGCCTTTCCTTGAATTGTGGCTCCAGAGTTTTGTTGTGAGGCCATGGCTTGGGCCAGGAGTGTTGCACGTGCTCACCATGAGCGGAGCAAAATTAGAAACCTGTCTTATTTCCCCAAAGTCTACCTAATGTTTGTGTGTGAGAAGGATAAGTATAATTGCTTTAATGTAAGGTCTCACAAGGGAAATTGAATTTTTTTGTAATAGAGAGCGACTCAGACATGAAAACTTTCCAGTGCATTGGGTCTCCATTTAAATTCAGAATACTGAAGGGGACATGCTCTAGGTTACTATATTACTGGTTTTATGTTCTGCTTAAATGTTTAGCTGCATATTAATTTTAACTAATCAAAAGGAGATACATATTTGGGGCCTCATCCAAATATTCGTTTCAAGTCAATGGTTGGGCTTTCTACAGAACTCCATGCATTTTGGAGTACAGCTCACGCAGAACCAGATTTTTATGAGAACCTTCTCTCATGAGACCACTCTCCAAATGTTGATTTAGACCTCTTAAGTGCATTGCTTTGCTTACATGTGTAAAAGCAAGAAATGTTAACAGGATCCCCTAAATGTAACTTCCTGAGCTGTGGCAGCAGAAGCTCCAAGAAAACACAGCATCCAAACCAAATCTATGTACAAGAAGTATATATCCTTTTATGAATTAAAATGACAAGACTGATCTGACCAATTTGCTGTCAAATAAGTGGAGGTGAGTTGTAATTAACTAAAATGTATTTCTTGAATACAGTGAGGTTTTTCCCTCAAATTAGAGATGTACAGTTGAAAGATGTCTCAAACTTGCATCCAAAATACTTTCAAGTCCTTTAAAACAATGAGGTTAATTCTATTGACTTTGGACATCAGAATCTTGGGTTGTTACAAACCAAAAACAAATATTCTCTTGGTATTCACCTTCCATTCATGGGTGGAGACATTTCTAAAAAGCAGAATCCATGACAGAAATGAGGTTTTGCAACTTGTAATGAAAGCTGGGTGATGTGCTGTGTATTCTGGCAGTTGTAGTCTGTGGAATCAAGGGATTTTGTGAGAATGCCACCTGGCATGTATAAATAGAGTGCCCTAAAGAGCTAGAAAATATAATTCAAGAAGTTCTAAATCCAGAAGCTGATTTACAGATAGACAGAAACCTACAGTGTTTATTGAATTTTATAAATTCAAGACAATCATATAATTTCTGAAGTTTAACTCAAAATTTTCAAAGGATTGGATCTGAATTTCTGTGTAAGAGTGAGTGTGAGGGAGATGCACACAGGAAGAGCTCTGCATGCCCCATTTGTTTCTGTTGTGGGTGAGCAAGAACATTGGGTTTAATGAGGCTCAGTTTAACCTCCAACTGTGAAATGCAGGATTAGTCATATCCTATGCTTAACCAGCTTTGTAATAATTTCACTAGATTCCTCTTTTTGCTGTATATAAGGACAGGCTCAGGGAAAAAGCTCTTAATTGCAGTTAGATTATGCTATGAAGAAGCAGCATTTTCTGTCTTTGTAACATGTAGAAGAGTGATCAGTTAATCTGAGAAGGACTGGAAACTGTTTCGAGGAGAAACAAGCAATAACTGCAGAGGCTTAAAAACAGTGCCAAATTCATTGCAATTTGGAGAAATATGGGAAAGATGTTAATCATTCTTTGCTTTTGAAAAAATAGTCTTTACCCAAACCTGTAAATTTGTGATGAATTTTTAATTTTTGTTTTGCTTTTCATGAAGCCAGATATGCTTCAAAATTTATAGGAGACTACTAAAGAATGTTCAAACTATCTTCAGAATAGTCCTTCAGAAGAGAGGAGCTTTAAGTGTCCATCCTATCCTGTGCACTGTTCAGAAGAAGAGAGAGAAGACCAGCAGAGCCCTTGGCCATCTTGGTCCCAGCATTTGTTAGAGCCTGCAAGAGACATTTTCTGATTTGTGAGAAGGGAACTCAGGTCTTTTTATGGGGATACAGCTCATTTTATGGGATGTGGGGAGTGCCTTAAGGGAGTCCCAGTGGCATTGCTGTGGCTGAGCTTTTGGGAGGAGGTGGTTCCCTATGGCCTTACTGCCTGGGATGCAGTTGGCAGAAGAAAATGAGAGGTGACTCCAGGGGATGGTCCAGTGAGTTGATTCCAGTGCTTAATACTATATCCACATCTACATCTAATTGTCTGGTGGAAGTGGAGCAGCATTCCTTAGCTTCTCCATTCTACATCCCAAATGAAGAGACTGATTTGGTGCTAATGAGCCACGGCTGCCATCCCTCATCCTTTCCCTCATTGCTACTCATTGCATACAAACCAAGCGTGGGCTACACTTAATGTCAATGCTTATAGCTCCATTTGGCTTTGTTAACTGTTGAGCTGCGTTTCTATTTGGGTTATAAGCTGTGATGCTTGAATCTCAGCTGTGCCAGCCTATATTCTCTCTTGAGCAAAGCCTGCCAGTTGTGTGATTATAATTATGTACTGCAATTTGGTTTGAGCTGATTATCTGAGTCTCCCTTGAGTTACAGGGTTCATCTTTCTCTGCTGATGTAAAACAAGAGGAAAAAAATACACTTTTGAATATTTCTGTGTACTAAAGTTTCCTACCTCAATTGCTACAGAGAATGAAGGTTTGAAAGTTGCATTGCTTTTATTGCCTGTACCCCATTGAGATACTAATAAAAATATTTTTCCAAGAGTGGTTTTACATGGCAAAATCTGCTAAGCCTCTTACTGATTGTCTCCTGCTAATATTAAGCCTTTCCCAAAATGTTAGCTTCCTTGACGACAGAGAATTCCAGTTGTCACCATTGCAACCAGATGAAATCTGCTGCTTTGCCCCTGCAGCTTTGTCCTGGGTTTGGCTGGGATAGAGTTAATTTTCTTCTGCTTCTCATACTGACTTGCCAGCCTCAGAGCTCACTGAAAGCTGGGAGGGGACACAGCAGGGAGAACTGACCTAGGCTGGCCAAAGGGCTATTTGGTAACGTGTGATGTCATGCTCAGTGTATAAACTGAGGGAACTGGCTGTGAGGCAGAGGGATTGCTGCTTGGGAATGGGATGGGCATTGATTTATGGGTGGTGAGCAATTGGACTGTGCATTACTCACTTTGTATATTCTGTTGTTGTTGTTATTATTATTATTGTTATTCTCTCCCTTGGCTGTTCTATTAAACTGTCCTTGTCCCAACCCATGAGTTTTACCTTTCCCCCCCCCCCCCCCCCCCAATTCTCTTCTCTGTCCCCCTGCATGGATCTTAGTTGCCAGGTGGGGGTAAACCATAACTAGCTTGTATGAATACTGATCATGAAATGAGGGGAAAGTCAGAGAGTAGGCAGAAGTGAGGATGCTCATTCCTGTGTTGTGTTTGCAGATGATTGAGATTCAGACGTGGCAAAATGTCCAAATGCATCCCCACATCTCCCTGTGCTTCTGCTGTACAAGGGCTGTGCACCTCATTCTCAGGGTCATACCATTTCCAATTCCACATGAATGACTGGAAATTGCTTTACTGCTGAAACTGGACGACAAGGTTGCACTTGTGGCTTGCTGGTTGAATACTGGAGAGGGAATTGGAAGAGTAGGTATCTTGGCAGACCATCATCCTCTAAAGCCTTTGCCACCAGTCTAAGGAATGATCTCTGGATGCTCTGCATGTACAACAGGGATATGAAGCAGTGTAAAGCAATTTAATCTGCCCTTTTACAGAAAGCTCATATTATTACATGTCATGGTATATGTTAAATAGTTTTAATCTCATCCCTTATTTTTTTTCTTATTTGCAGAGTTCTTTCAAAATCAAATGTTGATTTGTGTTCTGCATTCTCATGTGTGTCATTTGCAGCCTGCCTGATAAACGCTGTTGAAGCTAATGGGACTCTTCACATGCATTTAAAGTCAGATACGTGCCTTGCTGAGCTTATTTTTACTTGAATATGCCTTGTAGCGATAACTGCAATTACTGACCCTTAATTCAATTATTTGCTACCTTCACACAGTGAAATTGCACATCCCTCAAGTTCCTGGTGCATATGACCCTAAAACATGGATTAATGAGATAAGGAGGAAATCTTTATGCAAGGTCATGTGGTAGAGATAGTTCCCAGGGGCATGGGGCTGCCTGAAAGGGTTGCTCGCGTGTGGTGCAAAGGTCAGGAGAAACCAGCACCATATCCTTGTGCCCCCATGGCAGCTACACAAAGCAATGCTTTGCAGCATCTCCTTCACATTATTTGAGATGTGTTTGCTTTACCTCTTCAAAATATTACTGCTCTGCTGGGCTTATTAAGGATACCTTGGGCCAGATTGTTCTTACAGAGTGGTGTGTTCTAATAGTGCCATTGAACTCTGTGGATATGGTAAAATATCTGTAGTTGTGAACAAGAGTAAGGTGATCAAGCTTAATCAACGGTTTGTGGGGTCACCATGCTCTAAATCAGGATAGAAAGATGTTAATGTTTGTGCAGTTAATAATGGGTTTTGCAAAAGACTTCATTCATTAATATGGCAAAAAGGGTTGAAGTTTAAATAATAATAATATCTTGTCAAGTGCTACATGTAAGACCAGCTGGTTTTGGTCATCTGTGGTAAAGACAGAGCTTTTTTTGAGGTTATAAAATATATTTTTCTGCTATGTGTCCAAATGTATAATGTTATTCTGTTCCCTTATAGCTGGCTGACTGCAACAGCTTGCCACGAAATTTCAGTAAAGTAGAGAGAGCTAATGCATCCACAAGCTTCTTGGATTTGGGTGCTGCCTTTTAATACTGCTGCTGGTTGTTTGGGGCTCTGATTGCTTGTTCTTTCACATGCTAATATTGGCAATTTCCATTTTTTAATCTTCTGAATGTATTAAATATGCCCCTAATTATTTTTTATTTCCCTCCTGTACTTGTGCAAAGCGCATTTTTAGTAACACCTAAGTTTTGACCAGCTTCAAATCAAAGCCATTTACCTACCTGAAAAGAGGTTGGGTTTTTTTGGCTAAATTGCTGCAGGAAATAACAGGGAAAGATTTTGAGTTAAACCTTCCATTTAATTACCCAGTTGCAAATAGTGGGTTGTTAAGTTTCAATTACTGGAACAATTATGGTTTAGAAAATTGTTGCTGGTAGGTTTAAGAATTCATATTACAGTGACAGGCAAGTAATTCAGGTAATGGGCAGTACAAGAGTCCATAAAGATCAAGGCAGTCTGACTCAGTGGACTGAAATAAAACCTTCCTCTTTTTTCTCTTCACAAACATATATAATCAAAAGGCAAGGTCTCAGCTGAGTTTTCCGTTTAACATACAAGATTTATCGGGTAAAACGAATATGAAGCAAAAATGACAGTGTTTTCATAGAGACTTTCTTTTCATATAGCAAATTTCCCAAATCATAAGCCCAAATACTTATGGGCTTTCATGGTCCAGATGGGGTGCCTTTGCCCTATTGATAAGGACCAGGTTCACCCTGATATTTAAATGGCAGATAAAGGAAATCCTGTGCTTTGTAAAAGTGTGGAGCAGCCACTAAACATGGAAATTGCTTTCTCTCTGAGGGCTGGGTGATGGTGTGATGTATTCATTTATCCAAAGAAAATCTTCTGAACTGGTCTCAGTAAGGGTCTCTTCTATTGCTAATATTGAGTTTGTCGTGGTATTCCTTTTATCTGTTTGCATTTCATGTTAGGATACATAACTTCTAATGTTATGTTGAATAAAAGGTATAATATTAATCAATTTAAGTGGTGCGGTGTGTAATCTGCTGTCTCTTGAGCTTAGTGCCAGTGGATCTGCATTGTAGGAAAATGAAGCTGATTATTATAAAGCCTCTGAAATGACAGTCCTCTGGGAAGTCTGCTGTCAGTGACTCACATATGCTTGGTTTTCCTCTTCTTTTTGGATACATTTTCCGTCCCTTTACAAAGGGACCCCGCCAGATGTAAACAAAGAGAAGCTCTGTAGGTCTACTGGCCTTCGAATTGGTACTGCTTTTACTTTTAAAACATCACTTGGACTAGAAGAGGAAACATTCACAGTGCAGGAGGTTACGAATGAGTTACAAAGAAGTGAGGAGAGCAGCATTTCACGTGTTCCGACAGAGTCCTCAGATGCCACCAGGGCTGTCCCTCCTGGTTCCTGCCATCCACCATAAGGATGTGGGTCTCTAGCAGCTCCTCATCACATCTGCCAGGCCTCTGTGGGTGCCTTGGATACGCTCAGGCATGCAATGCCCCTGTATAGACACCCAAATTGCTCCAAGGAGGTCCCGCAGCCAGTGGGGAGAAGGGAAGCTTTGACTTTAGAAAGGCTTTAATATTTTTGCAGGGCCCAGGGTTAAACTGATAATTTATGATTTTTTTTTTTAACCTCTGTTCAGCCTCCAGCTCTTACAACTTATTTGAAAGGAGAAAACAGTGTTTTCAATTAAAGGCAACTTATGTAACACCCCTGTTTTGAATGCTAATTCGTGAATTACTGGAAGATGACAGTGTCGCTTTTTAATTTTCCTCAGTCATTCAGCACAAAATTCTAATTGAAATTGTTCTGGGTTTTTTTGCTAATCTTGTTCACAAATGCTGAGAAATATCTCTCAAGTAAATTTCTGTCTTTCTGTATTTAATTTCTGTTAAGAACGGTCCATTTCGTTACATCAAAGTACCTTGGAATTAAATCATTGTCTTCTTTTTTTTCTCTCTTCCAGCAGAAGTAACACCAAAGGGTAACAGAAAAGATAATTTGTCTAACTTGTCTATAATTTTTTAACACTTTATGTTCACAGTTGGTTCAACATGGCCACTACACTGATCTGACTTTACTGGACAGAAGCGGAAAGGAAAACGAATGTTTTTTCTTAGTACTTTGACCTTAAAATACCACAAACACCATCCATCTTCTTGTGTTACTTGTATTATTTTCAAGTTGAATCACTCAGCACATCAGGTCAAAAAGTCAGAGGCTGCCATTTCTTTTCCCTGCTAGCAGAATAGAAAGCTTTGATAGGAACAAGTGGTTGCTGATTTTTTTAAAAATTGTAATTTTAGGCTTTGGCAAGCACCAACACTTATCTTACTGTCTGTGGTACTTAATACATTATTTTTTATGGAAAATAGTTACCACTTTCCACCCTTAAGAATCAAATTGCTTCTGTTTTCTAGACAGAGTAGAAGTTAGATTTGAAGTCCATTTTTACTGAAAACCTGATTAGTTGGTCCTGTTCCTTTCTCATTGGTACAAGTAGGCAGAACTCCTTTCCCTGCCAGGAGGAGCATGTCTACATCCATCTCTTTTATAACAGGACTGACAAAGATCTCAGGCTTTGGTCCAAGAGCAGTATCTGCTGGGGTCACTTCAAGTTCTGCCTGGTTGAAAAATTTAGCAATAAATGTCACGTCGTTATTTCCAGATAATGAAGAGTGTCTGAGAGACCACTGTGGAGCTGTCAGCATTGGTAACGTGTAGCACAGGTTTGTGCTGAAAGTGAAGATGTTGGGTCCACAGGCTTGTCCCTATGCTCAGTAAAGGGTGGCAACACCATGTAGAGTGATGTTGAGTTAGGTGGAGATCTGGCACTTTTGTACCACTACGGAAGTCAGGAAATGCTTTGTTTTTCTCGGTTTCCTTTCCTTTTCCTTTTTTTTTAAATTTTTTTTAACATTTGGGTGAAACGAGTTTGAAAAAAATTCACAGTGAAAGAGCAAGAGCTGCTTCCAGAGTATTCAGTGGCCAGTTGTTGGCCTTTACCAGAGAGAAGTGTTTTTCAGGTTATGCAAGTTTTAAATTTGATCTGGTTAAGTAAAGCTTGACTGTGAGTCTCCTCAGTTTCCTTTTCTGTGTCCCTCCCTCTTTCTCTGCTCCTCGGCTTAGAAAACATTCCAAATAAAATTCAGTCGAAACACCACTCTCCCACAGAGTTTTAGTTCAGATGAAAATGATTTTGCTGATAAATTCCTTGAAACCCTGGAAATGAGAAGTGATTTTACCTGAAGGGTAATTTATTATAGACATGTTGCCCATTAATTGAGATAATCTCCAACAATGATGATGAACAGACATGATCAGGGATTGTACTTTAAAAATGCCATTCTGACTGGAAAAGCGATTTGGAATCCACTTACATCTCAGTAATGAAAATTGGGTAAGGTAATAAGAGATTTCATTTTGCGAGAGAATTGACAATGCAAATATCAGGATTTTTAATTTAGGCTTAAGTGAAGTAATGGCTACTCCTTCTGATGCATCATTAGTCATATTACTTTTTAATGAGGGATTCACTTTCTTTTCCTGGTTAGCCCTAATACTGATAGCAAAGCCCAATGACTATCTAAATGTTTAGGGAGGTCTGATGAATATGCGTCTCTGTACCATTTTAATACAAAAAAAGGAAGAAAAAGCAGTTTTCCCTTTTTGGTGAAGAAATACACATTTGGATTTAGTGCAAGGGAAATAGTGCAGAACTGTCATTGGTAGGCAATTGTAAAAATACTTAGAGCAAGATAGATTTTGAAACAAATTTTTGAAAATATAGAAGGAAAATGGGATTGAGTGGAGTGCTTTGGAAGGGACTGGCTTTTCTGCTGACAGTGCTAGGAAAAAAGTGTTTCTTTGGCCATCTCCAACATGAATGCATTATAAATAATGGCAGATGAAGATCCTTCTTGCCCTCCCAAACCTATTCAATGCCTCAAAAAACTCATTCCTCCGCTAGAGATCTCTGTCAAGCATTTTTATTTTAGGTACCTTTTCTTTTCTTTTTTTTCTTTTTATTTTCTTCCTTTCCTTTCTTTTCTTTAATTAAGAGGTTGTTTTGATGTTCATTGAACACAGTGGGAATCTTTCCATAAGATTGAATGCATTAGGTCAGATTCGTAATCAGCAGTCACTGAAACAACCTAACAATAGCTTTGTCACACACAAGTGCACTGTCTTAAATGGGATTTGCTTAAAAAAAAAGCAATAGAACTAATCCATTAGAAACACTTGTTAGAGCAGATTTTTGACTGTATCTATATATTTCAACCAATTTAACCCAAATTGAAATTAATGCAGACTCTTGCTCCAGGCAGGAGCAAAGGGCAGTTAAATTAAACCAATTTAAATGAGCTTATTTTTAGCCACAGCAGTATGATTTTGTGTGTTGACCAGACTTAGATCTGGTTGCCTCACTTCCTTTGGTGGACAAAGCTTTTTGATTTTCTATGAGGACAACCTGTAGTGTGATGAAACACATGCTGTGTCTAATGTAAGACAAACCATTCAGATCTGATGGCAATAGAACAAGTTTCTGGGAGACATATGTCCACTAAATCTTTCTTTCTCATGCCCCTTTCTACACTCCTATTTCTCCATAAGCATGTGGCACCTTGTCTTGGTGTGCTTTGCAGAACTCTGAAGCAATCAAGGGCCTCTGAACGCTGGTGATGCAGCGCATGTCCTTCTGGAGCAGAACCTTTGACTTCTGGGATCCCCAGCGTAAATCTACAACTTCGCATTTTTGCTTTGCTGGTTTTTTTGCTTTTCTCTTGCCAGTGCAACTGCCCATTCGTCATAGATGTCAAAGAAGGGTGCATCAGCTCCTGAGCTGACAAACCAAAGGAGTGGGTAGCAGAGTGTCAGGACCTCTGCAGGAGATTACTCTCCCTCCTGTGCATGTACAATAGTGAAGAATAGGTTGCACACAGCAGGGCAATGGAAGCATAACCAGCCAGGGTAAAATCCTTTCAGGATAACCACCAAGAGACCTCTAGACATTGCATGCCTGAAATAATGACAGTAAACTTAAAAGAGTCTTCTCATCATCTTCCTTTCGACCTTTCTTTGAAAGTACTTACCTCCCAGGTATAGTGGAGGAAACTCGGTTTTGCAGCCATCCCATTTTATCGTCAGAAGTTATCTCCTTCATATCTTTACATCTCTGACTTTCTATTGTGAAACGTGAAAGAAATGTAGGCCCCAATCTTCTCTGATACCAGCTTGTAAATTCAGAGGAATCCCAGACATCCAGTATGTTGAAGTCATTCTATGTCACTTGACTCCATGAGGTACAACAGTTCCCAGCAGATTGGGTGAAACAGGACTAGCATCCATTTTTCATGATGGCTTTCTTGAAAACTGCCCTTCTCTTCACAGCTTGTAAAAGGGAAGTTGATAGAGTGAGTGTGCCAGAATGGTTGTAAAAGCACTGGGTCATACTAGATGTTTTTACCTAAGAAAAGAACATCTTGAAATAAAACAAAAGCTAAACATGTCCTATCAGGCCATGTGGCTACAAGAAAATATTTCTGACACTGATAGAAAGTGATGTATCTCCTCTGAATGCACCAATTCTTTTCTGCTAGATGGGTGCAAGAAACGGAAATGAACTTTCCATATTTCCAAGATCCGTGTGCAACCACAACCCCCAAAATCTCTAGTATGGTCAGGCCTTTGGGGTTACTGAAGAGTGTTTATATACAGTTGAACTGATTTATGAGATTTCCTGTTAAATTTTATTGCACCAGTGGCTTTTCTGTGGTTCTTTTGAAGTAGAAAACATCATTTCTGTAGCAAATGCAAGTCAAAAGTCTTAATGGAGCACAAAAATCTAAAAGGTCATGACAATAGTTTTAAAATTGAAGACAGCGCACTGCTTGATACTCTTAAAAATATGAAAAGTTAATGAGGATGTTTATCAGTAATAAAAAGATACAATCTTCTCCCAGACCTTTGTTTCTGGCCACTTGTGTATTATCTTTTTATGGGTGTACTTTTATAAATGAGATACTCTTCTGTTCCAGAATCACAGAGAGTGAGATCTAATAGCATGAGGCAGAAACTTTTTCTCAGGGGTTTATTCGGTACTCTTGATTCCCAGTGCTGCTTCTGCCTTTGATTGCAGAGTATTGATTGCATTTATATAGTTTCTAGGGTCATATAGACTAACTTTATTTATTTGACTTTGTTTAAGACCAGTGGGTGCATACACCTTTATAACCAAATAAGAAACTATTCCTGTCACACATACTTTGCAAGATTAGGTGAATCACAGTAGCACTGTTTACAAATTCTCATTGCTTTCCACATGCAAGTGATAGGAATAACTTATGCTGTTTGAAAAAGAAAAATCTAGAAAAGTTCTCCTGGTGTATTTCTTTTGCTGACTTTGATTTAATCTGAAGTCTTAAAAATATTTTTTCATTTGCATCTTATCAAATGTTTATAATGAGCAGCTAGGAAATTAAGTAAAATAAAAATGCCTATTATATGCTCTATCACTTAATGGATTCGACCTTGAAATGTTCACCTCCAACTGCTTGCAAATGTTTTCTCCAGGTGTGGGCATGGAAAAAGCATTTTATTACAATGTTCATGGTCACTGCTGTTGCAGGAAGAAATAATGGGAACAGGTCACGGGACAGAAGTGGTTATAGGAAAAGCCAGTACAGCAGGAGGGATACAGCTTGCTTTCTTCTTGTTAATACGGACTGTCCTGTTTTCTCTTGTCTTTGCAGCAGTCCAGCACGGGGGACCTGAGGACTCTGAGGAAAGGGTTGTCCCCATATCACTCTGAGTCGCAGCTTTCGTCACTGCCACAGTATCAAGATGCCCTGCAAAATGTAAGAGACATTTCCTTACCTATACAGACAGAGCTGTGTCTTTCCCCGAAAGTGGGCATGGGTGGAGGGGAACACATGATGATTACGAGGGAGCTCTTCCTGCTGAGAGTTCACCCTGAAACTGGTGGTGCAAACATGCAGCTAAAATCTGCAGCTGTTGGGAGCATGGGGAGCCCCTGGAGATGTTGGTCTTTACCTTGGATCGTCAGCTTCCTAGCATAGGGTTTTCAGTTAGCTGATGGTCGCTCCTAAAGCAAAGATCAATCTTTGTTATATCTGCAGCTCCTTCTTTGTAAATACTGTATGAGTCTGTTGTCAAAAAGCTGGTTGTGTATGAGGTGAGAGGTGGTTTGCCAAGTGTCTGGCATTGCGCAGTCGGGGTTGCTTTAGCATTTAAGTTCTTAAGACTTTCATTGCAGGTTTTTCTGTATCACAAATTGGGTTTATCCTAAGATTTGCCTGTGTTGCTGCTTCTGAAACAACAGAACAATCTTGATTAAAGACTCTTGCAAAAGATGGATACTGTGCTGCTGCCAGGGCTCCACTTGCACTGGTGCACCGGTCCTGGCTGAGGAGGCTGAGCCCTGTCTGATGATTGTCTTCCAGATGTTTGCCTGACTGCCAGAGACACTACATTTGCTTGGTGACATTGTTTTCCAGATTGCAGGAAAAGCATAGCTGCAGTCAGGGAGTCCTGCTGAGAGTAGGCTGGCTGCAAGTGTTATGAATGTGAGCAAAAGCCTGATGGCAACACAGCTGTGGGAGCCTCCCTGCTGCTCTGTGTCTTCTGCTCCCCATCCAGGGTACTGCTTAGCAGAGCTGCAGGTACTGCAGGACCTGTTGGCTGCCTTCTTAGGTAGAAGTCATTCTGTAGATTTAGTGTGCCTCTTAGAGCTGTAAAAAAAGGAGTAATAATAATTCAAGAAATTTGCATAAATAAAACTCATGTGAAAGCAGAGCCCCTTGCTATTCCTGCTGAACTGTAGGATGCATGGAGACCTTCCAGCCAAAAAAAAAAATCCACTTTTGTAACTTTGTGCACTGTATATAAAGTCAGGAGACTTTATAAGAAGGGCAGAGAGGTGTGAGCCTGGGGATGTTTGTCTGCGTGTCTGGCTGTGATGGTGCCTTACAGTTTTGGGGATTTTGCTTCATTTCCCTTGTGCTCAGACTTTTGATCCCTAGCTTGGATCCAAGTGCTGGTTGCCCCAGGGAGCACCAATACACATGATTTTATGTTTATCTTGTGGGTCAGGCTGGGGTATGGCTGGCTGTTTCTGCAGAGTTGCTGTGCCTGGGCTGGAGGCTGGCAGGACATTTCTCTGTTGGAGCATTGGCCCCCGCAACTAACCAGGGCTGTGTGAGGGCTGGCAGCAGACAGTGCTGCCTGCTGGAGCCCTTCCAGGCCACTTGTCCCTGATTTTTCTCCTTCCTCAAGAAGAAGTGACATCTGGTGTTTATGGAGAGGCCCAGGTGCTGCATGGCACTTACCTTCATCTGTCACCCTGGTGGTATTCTGCCTTCTTTGTGGGAAGATGATAGAGGAAAACCAAAACCAGCTCTGGAATCCAAATCCACATCATCTGGGATGCTTACATAGCCATTTATTTACTTATTCCTACCAAAATCCCTTTGGTTTGTGGTTTGACATGATATATTTTTTTTGTGATGGAGGATCACAATCACAAATTCATTCAGGTGTCTTTGAATGTCTCAGGCACCTCCCAGAAAGTGGAGTTAGACATACCTGACTTTCTCTGTAGCCCTGCTTTTTTGATAACAGGCATCAGTTTATAAGAAGTCATTTCTCTTTGTGCCTGCACAATCTTCATGCAGGTGAGTGATGGGCAATTGGTGTTGACTCCAAAGCTGTCACATCCGTTCAGGGTTTCATCATTGTCACTACCTGTGCAACACTTTGGGGAAGTTCCTCAGCACATCCCTCACTGTCACACAGTTTGCATGCAGGCATCACTCCAGCTCTCCATGGCCCTGACATACCTCAGGTAATGAAACAGTCTGGTGTTTCTAAAGGATCCTGGATCATGGAAATGGATGCACACTCAAGATGTGAATAAAGAAACATTCATAATTGTTGCAATGTGTGTACTGTTTAGTCAGCGGTGCATCATGCAGATGGTGAATTATGGATTTGCTCTGTGGTCTGCAGTGTTTACCAAATAATGAGGAAAAGCTGTCCCAGGGTGTTAGTTCTGACCTACAAGCTTCTGATAGCAAACTGATCAAACTCCCCAGCTCTGGGAACTACAAACCAGAATCATCTCATGGTTTACCAGAAGCAGGATCCCTTTGTGAGGTGAGGGCGATTCTCTCAGGTTTGGGCTCTGAGTGAGGCATGAGAGGAGGTGACAATAAGCAGCTCCCTGTACTACCTGCCATTCCCCTGGGATAGAAGTGGCAGGCTCCAGGGCAAGCTGGTTCAGCTGGCTCAATCTTTCCCATCACTAGCAGTCTCCAGACCTGCTCAGACTTGAGTCAGATCTTGTCCCAGGCATGGGATCTGACTTTGGGATACCTGTAAGCAGTGTAGTGCTGAGGACCCAGTGGCCAACCTGGTGTCTGGGTGTCAGTGATGGAAATGATCACAAAGTATCCTTGGAGGGCTTGTGCTTGCATTTGCTAATCTGGGCTGTTACTGTGGCTTCGGACCTTTGGTTATCCATGGTAGCTAGAACAGATTTTTTCACCCATGTTGAACACATGTCCTACCTCCACCACATGTGTTACCTTCATGGCTTCTCCATGTGGATGCAACAGCACTTGGCATGTTTTATTACACTCAGATTAGTGGCACTGTGATTTTACCTCAGAAGCTGTTGAAGGAATAATGGTGGGGAGTCTCAGATGTGTGGGTGGAGTGCCCAGAGAAGGTGATGCTCGATCTGTGCTGAAATCTCTTCCAGCTCAGACGTTTTCTGGAGTTTTAACAGTACCAGGTAGGAGTTGCTGACTTTCAGTTTTGTTTGTTGGCATTGTCCAAGGAGTCTGGATTGTACTGTCATATGGTCTCACCTCTGACTGGTGAGGTGGAAATTTCATTTCAGTAATATTGAGAATTTAAAGATAATCATGGCAGTTTTGAGTAACTGCTGTTGCAGAGGGAGGAGGAGCCCTGTTGGCAGTGTTGTGAATCAGGACTGGGAGCCGTTGCCTGCCACTGTGGAGGGACATTCCCCCTGCAAACACACGAACCTTCTTTTCATCCCTCTGTGCCTCAATATTTCTCTTGAAGGAACTGGGTGGGAAATCACCTATTCCATCACATGGAGTTCAGGCAGTTCTTTATCACAAAGCTAAATAGCACTAAATGCTCCAGAATCCTGCAGAGGTGGACATTAAAAGTAGTGTTTAATTTTCGGAACAGAATAGTGTTGCTGGAGAGTTCACTTGTTTCTCTTACGTGTTTTCTCCAGCATTAATCAAATGATGGGTGAAGACTGGGAGGTGGAGTTCTCCACATTTGCTATCAGCTTTCAGGTCTCTCGCTTTCCACAAAGCCACACAGTGCTTAACCTTTGGTCACATCTAATGATTGCTGAGTTATGTTTCTGACATAGGGAGAATGTGTGGTCCAAAAGGAAATTACCCATTCACAGCAGTAAGGCTTGTATTTTGTTACTAATAGTCTTATTTCAGCAGTTTGTTTTTTAAGAGGTGGAACCTCAGCTGCTAACTTCTGAAGCATTTGAGACCCCTGTATCACAGCTGAAGATGAATGTGGTGGCTGAGGCACAGCCTAGAGCTTGCACCTCTTGTCTCTTCTCTGCTCCCTTTAGCCTCTTCTTGGGTGCTCTGGCTGCCCACATGGACACATCGTCTCTCCAGACCTTCACATTTCTGTCCTCTGCCCTGTGGCTGTGGCCCAGGCATGTCTCAGTGCCCAGGCATGGGAAGATGGCCTGAGGGCTGCTGCTGTTCCTGTGGTTGGAGGTACTTTCATCTTGAGAAGCTCATAAGCCAGCTGCCTGGAGGAGCCATTTCCTAGATGTTGAAGCCAGCCTGGTTGGCTTAGACTTGCAATTTACTAGCAGTGTTCATGTGATTAGTAATAGGAATCCTAACTTGGTGAGGGCAACTGTAAAGGTTTGTAATGAGAATATCAAGGTTAGTGTGGTTGGACTGTGAATGGAAAAGTGCATGTGAAGACACCAGCAGGAATGCTAGAGCAGAGGATGCAGGAGTACCCTGTGCTGATGACCAAAGACACAACCAACAATAAACAAATGGGTAAACACCACAGGATGTGTGGTTTGCATCAAGACCAGGAGGCCTGTGCTGTGATAAGGCCGCAGCACAGATGGCTCATCACTAGAAGACCTGCTCTCTGATAAAGGGAGCAAGGTTACACTGTGATTTGCCAGTGTACTTCCTGTGGTTCCAAGAGGAAGGCTTAGATAAGGTGCTCTAAATGAGGGAACAGAGACAACAAGCAGCAGTTTTCCTAGGATTTATGGGGGATGAGTAAGCAAGATGCTGAGATAAAGATCAGCCTGTAATAACCATTGACTCCTAAAGCATGTGAAAAATGTGTCCAAACCTCAGTTTGCTGTCAATGAGTGATGCCAGAGCTGTTGTTAGAGTTTGCTAGTGGGTGTCCCCTGTCCTCTGTGTCACACATAGTGACCCTGACCACACGACATGGACATCTACATTTTGGTGATTGCGTGAGTGAGTTTGTAGATGTGCAGGTGTGACATGTTAGAAAAATCAGTTTTAGATTAAAAAAAACTATGAGCTTCCCCTTCTTTAAGGTTTTGCACTGAGTTTGTACTGCGACCAAGGGTGGAAGGACGTGTGCAGTTGCTGTAGGTGGTGGCTGGAGGAAGACATGTGCTCATCCACACTCTGGACCTGAGAGTCTCCAGGGAAAATGTGTGCAGACACACTCTGCCAGGGCTGAGTAGATAGAGATGACGATGCTATTGTCCAGCTTTTATATACATCCCTAGGGACTACAATAAGTACTGCCAGAAAAAGCTGAGATTTCCATTAAGGTATTCAAAGCTGTTTCTCAGGAGTCTGATTTAGACTACAGGCTAGGCTGAGAAGAGACAATTCCATTTTCCTCCCTGAATCTACTTGAAAAATGGCAAGGTCCATAGGAAAACACAAAGAAGCAGGACAAGTCTTGTTATGTAGTGAAGAGCACTTGACTGAGAGAATTGCTGTACTTCCCAGCACTGTCTCTCATTGTAGTTTTCTCCAGAACCTGTTTCGTGCAGGGTGCAAACTCTGGGAGATGGCACTGGCTGCAGCACCGACTTCTTTGGCTCCTTCCCTTGATTCCTACTGCGTTGTCACAAACAGCTGCATTTTGTAGCTCTGCCTTGTAGAGATACTTATGAAAAGCAAATTTCGTTTTGCCAGATGGCATGCACGCTATTATAAAAACAAACCCAAATGTTTGTGGTCTGTAGGTGTAAAGAGAAGCCGTTAGATCAAGTGGGAAGACACGATAAGAGACTTCTTGGCTGATGCATTGGCTGTCTCCTGAGCCTGTGAGAACAACAGCAAGGGGATTTGAGGGCATGTAGTAGCTAAAACCCAGCCCCAGTGACAGTCCTGTATCTTCCTTCTGGCTGGAAATATGGCGGTCTCCATCCTTTTCTATACAAGGGCTAAGGCAGAAGAAAAGTGAGAATGTAACTCAGTATCTTTCTTTCAGCTCCGTGCAAAAGCTGTCCCCTGCGCCAGCCTGGCATAGGCAGGGAACCATGGCTGTGGCCCAAGCCTGGTCTCGGGGCTCACTGGGGGACCCTGAGCAAGTCTGTTACTCCCTTCCTCAGCTAGTGTGGGAGTAAATCTGTTCCTCTCAGGGAGAACTGGATCAGCTTCTTAAAGCCAACCTGACTTTTAAAATCAAGTTTGAAATGTTCAGAGACCACTGTTCCTGTTGTGGTGCTCAGCAGATGCACCCAGAAGAGCCAGAGGAGTTCTCTGTGTATTGATTGAGTACCAGGGACCTTAGCATGGCCCCAAGGTGTCCCTGTGCAGCACAGCAGAGCAACCCTGTCCCTGCCAGCATGGAGCCCATCTTGCTGTGCTGCAGGAAGCCCCCCGCCGGGTGTGGGGATCCCTGGGCTGCCTGGTGCCTCTGGCATCCACAGGACTGTTCTTTTTGTCTTCAGCATCGCATCACAGCCTCTCAAAATGCCTTCAGCCTCTTCTGTCACTCCACCAGGTTCATCCTGTGCAGCAATTTGGTGGTCCCACACCTTCTCCCATCGCCGCAACTGTCAGCTGAGCTGAGTGTTGTCGGCTTGTGTCAAAGGATGATCCCAGGCCTGTTTCTCACCTTCCTCTGGCAGCAGCGTTGGCCACAGTCCATTTATAGGCAGGGGGAAACAATGATCTAGAGCGCAGCAGAAGGCAGCTCCTTCCCGCCGGCAGCACCGATAGCACTGGGATGCTATTGAGCAGACAAAGAAAGAAATTCAAGGCAGCCGTCTTGCTGCTGCGGCAACAACGGCTGCGGAAGCGAAAATGAAATGAAAGGTTTGTTGGGATTTGCAGCCCGGGGAGTGCTATTGTGAAGCTTCCGAGTGCGTTACCAGCAGATGAGAACAAGCTGATCCGTTTCTGAAGGCAGCTGCCCTTCATCAGCAGTTAATGCAGTGGCTCTGAGCAGTGGGTGGCTTTTTTCCCCGCAGCAGCCAACTGGCACAAAGTTTGGCAATGTCAAAGTTTGAGGATTTGATGAGCAAAAGAGGCACTGAAAGGTGAGAAGAATTCATCTGTTTTGAGAAAGTGCTGTAGGTTCTCATGCTCACTTGTTGTGTGTGTTCGGGTGGGGCTGGCAATAGGTTGGCAGACCCTCACTCTACCCCATGCTTGGGAGGAGGCTGCTTCATCAGTGACAGCTAAAGCTAAAGCTTAAATGGAGACCTAGACTTGGAGGGGCAATATAGATGCACACAGGTATCCTCCTGCTATCCACCCACCCATCACCTGTACCATCCCCTCATCAGATTTGCTTCCAAATCAGGAGTCTCAAAAATGCACGCTGTTTCTCTCTGAAATCAAATGTGCTCGACACTCCTTTATTGAAAAAACCCTAGCACCTCTCAAATACTTACGGTGATAGTGCCCCTGTGAGTCGGTCAGAGTTAGTGCATTTTGTCTCTGGGTACAGCATGGGCGCACTCTGTCCGTAGAAGTCAGCCTTCTTGGTTGCTTGTATCAGGTAGTTACAGGCTTAAAGTACTCTGGATATGTCACGTTGGTAACAATTTCACAGTCTGAGGGGACAGCTGAAGCTGTTGGTGGGGCTTTTTAATAGCGTTCACCTGTTTCATCTCCACAGTGCTGTTACCAACCCAGCAACTTTACCAAACAGCAAACGCTTTCCTCTACTCTTCCAGTGCTGCAGAAAGCTGGCTCACTGGTTTGGCATGCACCTAGGCGTTTCCCAGGGCTGGAGCTGCAATCTCCCATTAGCTGCGTGCTGAGAAAAGACACTTTTCCTGTTTGTATATGAGATCTAGTTGCAAACAATGTCCTGACTTCGCTTATTTTGTCCGGGGCAGGCCCCGAAATCCTCCCTTTCCTTTCCTGCCCCAGCCAATGCTGTGTTGTTGGGAGAATAGCTGTTCTTTTGTCGAGTGTCCTTGATGTTTATGCTCAGAAAGGAATGAAACAGTTAAATTGTTTCTTTGTTAACAAAAAGGGCCACGTGGGCCCTTTTTGTTACTTAAGTAGATTCCCGAGGTGGTGGTGAGGATGCAGGAGGAGGTGGCTGAGCTGTACAGACAGGCTCTGCCAGGCTCCTGTGTGGACCCAGCAGTTAATTCATGGATTTGAATGTTTACATGACCAGCTGCTCCCTATGATTAAAGTCAGCAAATTAAGTTATGCCAAAGGAGATTAGCATCTGCAATAAAGTCCCTTGATTTGATAGGGAAGATGCTAATACTGAGTGCTGGTGGCTCCTGCACTCACTTTGCTGGTGGCTGGGACCCATGTTGTGCTGGGCAGCCAGTGTCTATCTGCGGGATCTCCCACGTGTTCCTTCTCCTGTGCCTTGTGGCAGGGTGTCAAGCACTCACAGCTGCGAGGCAGCCCGCTGTGACTTTGGGAACGCAGAGCCGTGCAGCCATTTAAGCGCACAGGGAGGGAACGGGTGGTTTGTTTTGAGTTGGATGCTGGCAGGCTTTTTGCACAGTAGGCATGGAATAACAATAACCAAGTGTCATCATAGCTTTGGGTCATCTGCCAGGCAGGCTGGACACGTAAGGGACTTGCTCCGGTGAAGGTGTCCCACACTCAGGCGTGAGAGGTTTGGCATTGCCTGCAGCAGTGTGGCAAAAAGGCTGCCCTTTGCGCTGCAAGAGCTGATGCTGGTGGCTTCTTCATGCCTCTGGGAAATCTTACAGCCAGCGAGGAGCCCTGAAGCTGCTGCCAGGGTGCCTTCAGGTGTCCCTGCAGGGTCGTAAGAGGAGCCAGACTCCTTCAGGAGAGCTATGCGCGGTGGCAATGGCAGAGCTGCCACAGGCATGGGAAGATGCAGCAGGGAGGGAAGGAGCTCCAAAGGAGGGGAGGGCGAAGTGTCAGCCCCAAGTCATGTCATGCTTCAGTGCTGTGTGGCTCTGTTTCTTTGTTTCAGCCATTAACCCCCCTGCAGCTGTGAGGCAGCAAAGGGCAGGAAACAGCCCAGGCTGCAAAAAGATGAGGGCCTGATCTGCCTTTGTGGAACCCAGGAATTTCTCAGGCTGACAGGAATGGGAGATTTTTTTTTTTGATGCGATCTCCCAGGGGTGCTGCTCAGCTCTGTGTGAAGAGGGATTTCTCTTTCTGAATGGACTGACTGCCTGCATGAGCCTGGTGCTTGGCCTTAGTGTTGCCTCTGCTATGCTTGTGATGGGGATGCCGTGCTTTGGGACTTCAGCATGTTTCCTGTGATAGTCTGGGAATGCTCCTCTCATGCCAGAATGGCCCCGTGCTCTCGGTGCTTGGTTTTGCTGCTGGTTTTCCACACCTACCCCCAACGCTGTCTCTAGTTGGAGATGCTCCCTGGGGGAATATTCAGGTGCTTTCTTAAACTTCATAGTCATAAGTGCATTTGTAAAACCAAAATGTGCCTTCCCTGTTCTGCCAGAGTGGCTGGGGTTTGCAGTCAGACATGGCACCTTACCGTGTTGCTGCCCAGCTCTGCCATCCGTTTTCCACGTGGCTGCAGGCATGTTACTGCCTCCTGCTTGTACCTTCACAGATCCTAATTTACAGGGTAGTGCAGGCACCTATATTTATGTAAAACACCTGGGTGGTTATGGGTGCTAAGGAAGAGCCAAAATATATTTCAAACCTGGATAAGCAGGCTGCAAACAAATCCACTATGAGATAAATAGATGTGCCTGGGAATTTTATCGTGAGTTATCTGGCAGTGCCTGCCTATAATGTAATTTTCCTTGTTCTGTCTTCGCAATGAAACCTTTACAGTGTCTGATATGACTCCATTTAGCTTTAATGTTGTCTGAGGTATGCCATTAGAACAGTGTGGTTTATTTAATTGGGTTTGAATCCTAAATGTCTTGGTTTTTGAAATTGTAGACAAAAATTAATAGAAGGCAAAGAGAAGATGTGAGGTTCAGAAGCATTAATGCTTGCTTGCGTGTTCCGTGTTGATCTGAAGCATCCTCAGTGCCTGGGCTCTGACTGTTAGGTGGAGTAAAATCAGCGTGACATTTTCCTCTGGGCTTTGTAACTTAGACTTTTGCAGTATTTCTGCAGATCAGGAATAGTTCTCTCAGAGCTGAGGTAGGAGAGGATGTCATTAAAAGACAGAGTATAATTGAGCAGAAAGAGATTGAAAACTGATGGCAGGTCCAAGGTCTCCTGGAGGAATCAAGGAGAAATTGTTTATTGCAATTTCTTTGTTCCTTTGTGAGATTTCCAACCCAAAACCTCTAAAAGAGCAGATACCTGTCGTCCCCGATTAGGCTCTTTTCTTCTTCAGTTCCAAAGCATTCCCACTGTTATTAAGAAATGTTAATATTTTAAGTCTTATTTTGCCTCTGAGGAGGTGTGTCATTACTAAGAGTTCCCAGCATGCCCTGTTACAGAGTCTTATTAATTTTGCTGATGTTTTTTGGGTTCTGGGCCAGGGCAGTGCACGGGGCTAGTTTGATTGGATTTGTTTTCTGCTTTGGACCTGGGGCTGTCACCAGGTTAAGTGAAGTGTCATTGTTAGCAGATAGGGAACCAGGGGATTTATCCCCTGTGCGTAGCATATTGCTTCAAGGGTGCTCTGGCATGGGAATCTGCAGAGTTCCTCTCTCTTTTCTTAGTTTATTAATCATATTGGACTGTGAATCTCCTTGCAGATTCGGAGACTGAATCACAAGCCCTGCAGGCTCTGGTGAGATGTTTCTGGGAGGGTCTTGAACAGAACTGGACTTCTTTAGTGTATTTGTGGTTTGAGCGTGCACAGTTGGGGCTGGCAGAATGGGGAGGGGGCTGATGCTACACAGGAACAGTAAACTCTGAGAAGTATGTTGGTCCCATCACACACAGCAGCAAATATCCAGTGATGATCTGCTTGAAATGGAGGAACAGGTGAGAAATGAAATGGAAATGTGTTCAGTGGTGCTTCAGTACTGCTGTTTGTACAGAAATGGCAAAGGAATAGCTCTTCTCATGCTTTTCCCGCTGGGAGAGGGCTGGGTGTGTGGCTACTGGCACTTGCCTCCCATGAGGGATGCAGAAGACCATCACCAGGAGCCTCCCAGGACGTGGCAGTCCCAGAGCTGTCTTAGCAGCCCTGTTCTTTCCAGGGCTGAACTCAACAAAGATCCATGCTACAGCAGTCTGGAATGCTCTGAACTGCCACAGTGCAGAGCAACAAAAGCACCAACTTCGCTAGAAAGCATCGTTAGTGTCACACACAGCTCCACAGCTTTTGATTCCCTGGGACTTTTGCTTCTTAAAGATACATCTTGGAGAAGGATCTCTGGGTCTCAGAGGTACAGTGGTCAACAAAAACCTATGCATAAGGAAGATAAAGTGATTCTAAGCACTTGGCAACTCCAGTGCATCATATATGTAACTTAAAGCCACCCTCTCTTAGTTAGGCTGATAATCCCACTGCTGAGCAGCTCTTTCTTTTGGCAGTATAGCTGTGGCTGTGGATGAAACACAAAGTGATGTGCAATGTAATTCTACTCAGGTGACATTTTGACACTACAACATAGATGTACGTTTGTTTTCTTTTTGAATTACAAAGTTCTTGTATAAGTGATGAGTTAAAGATGCTACCTTCCAGACTGGTGTCTATTGCTGTAAACCTGGAGCAACTCTAAAGCTGGTTGGGGCCAAAGAAAATAAGAAACTTTGCCTTTTGAAATAACTCAGCTTCTCATTCTGCTGAGGATGAGCCTCAGCAAAAGTAAATTAGAAAACCAATCAAGATGGTATTTCTCAACAGCTTTATTATAAATATAGTGGGGTCCTTTTTAATGACTTCAGAGCAGTCTTTTGGTACCGTACATTGATAAAATTGACAACTCCGCCACATGTCTGACGATGGAGAGTGAACCATCTCTGAGCTACCAAATGCTATGAAATCTTAGCAAGTGGAAAAGCCAGATGTCCAGAGAGTGCACATTTGACAAATTCAGACAGGGAGAGGAAATTGAGAGTAATGCATGCCCCAAAGCACGCTGTATTGTTTTTTACTTATATAGACAATTTCTGCTTCTTAGGATGTAACCTGATTAACCTTGCTACTATTGACTGTCAGGGTGCTGAGTCAGTTGTGTTCCTATGACTTTGAAAATGTCAGCTATAGGGAACAGGATGGGTTTTTGCAGTGATGGAGATCCTCAGAGTAGCTGAGTTAGAGTGCTGGGGGTGCAGCACGGTCATTTCTACTCACAGTTTCCAAATGGATCTATTTTAGGCATGAGGATTCTCCTCCGTCTGTGTGATTTCAGCTTACCTTTATGCACTTGACTTCCTGAGATTTCCCCCTCCGTCTTGCCCTTCTTCCAGTCTTCTGTCTTTGGTTCCCCTTCCTCTGCATTTCATCTCAACTGGTTTCCTGCTCGGTAAAATGCACATCCTCCCCTTTCTTCCCATTCTCTCCCTTCTCTTCCACTGTTGGCACATTTCCAGTCCAGCATCCTTTTCTCTAATTCCTTCCATTTCCTCCCCTTCAGCTAACACTATCAGTGAACTCTGGCCATTTTCCTCTCCTCCATCCTCCAAAGACTGGCCATGCATCCTGCTGGATATGGTGTCATTTCTTTCTTTGCTGACTGCAGTCCCTTCTTTTCTGGTCTCCTTTATGTTTGCCTCCGTGCAGGAAGCTGATAGGAGTTTGGCTGAAGCTTTTTTTTTTTTTTTTTTTTTTTTGGTGAACAACACTGAAATCAATGGGAATGAAGTACCTAATCCCTTTATCAAACTTTGACTCTTTGCATGTCTGGAGCCTTTTCTAAGGGTGCAACTGCACAAAAAGCACTATGTGTAATGATAAATATTGAATCACCCTTAGTAATGCGGTTATTTTTACTTGTTGCATCCTATAGTTGCAAAGAGTTGGGGCTGTTGGTGAGATCCCTGCTTCCTCCCCTGCTTTCTTCATGTGCACGTTTGGCCTTTTGTAGTAACAGCCTCACCTGCTGGGGAGGTCTCTGGCTTGGGGCATAGCAGGCCAGCAGCGTGGTTGGTGCGCTCACCATTGCTGATGATTGCACTCAGCAATTTGGACATCTGTTTCAGCTGGCTGGGGGTTTTGGCTTCCAAGCCAAGGATCAAGGATTGTGCCTGTTTTAGAAATGAAGTTATCTGTTACCGAGACTCTGATAGCAAGTTTTGGGTCTACTTCCTTTGCTGCATCCCTCATTCTTTAATATTATTTTTTGCTTCTTCAGTAAAATTCTCTACCTGTTTTCAGGTGGAGCTCAGTTGATTGCCCTTGCTGAATTTCAGCCGCTCATCCCAGAAGGAAGGTGACCCTTCATATGTTTTTTTGTGTGATACAGTATATCCAGTGCATCACAGTGCTTGCAGGATTATTTTTATCTTGTCAGTATGGTGATCAGTTAAGTATGATCAAGCTCTTTAGAAAATCTTTCTCTCTAATCATTCTGGTTTCATTTGTGTTCTGCAATAATTCTGAGAGTGATTACAATCATGGAAATGCTTTGTAGCTCGTTAGTGACTTCAGTTATGCTGCTTCCTGTCATGCAGGAGAACTCGTGATCTACTCTAGTTTGGTCAGAAAACTGTATTTAAAATATTAGCAGCAGGATCCTGCAGAATTCCTTTTACTTTATCAGATTGCTCTCAACTCAGAGTAAATATTGGATGTTAGACCTTTGCTTGGTATTTCTTGTGTTACTTCTAAAGAGGGTCATGGAGGAAGACCCATAGTAAGTGTGGTTCATGGCCACAAACTCCTGAATGCTTTCAGTTGTCATAATCTTGGTAATTTATGGAAAGAAGGCAGCTTTCATGCTGAAGCCAAAGGAACTGTGCATGTATTGATATATTTGACCTCTGTGGGAGGTTGATTCTGGAAGGACTTTGTTGCATTTACCAGCCCTGTGAGCAATCTGTAGCCCATTTTACAATCTTAAGTCACAGCTATAGACTGGCTGGATCCAGTCCCTGATGCTCCCTCTCCAGCCTTCTGCCTTTCCTGTGTAATGTTATGGACAAGGTGGCAAGCTGTAACCCTCTGCAACCCTCTGCCAGCAGGTCCAGAGCCATGCCCAGCCTGTACATGTCTCTTGGTCTCTGTGCTTTGGAATTCTGTTAAATCTCATTAGAGTATTATTGCAGAGTTATTAAAGTCTAGTTTTCCTTTTTCTGAGAAGCGTGCCTAGGCATGAAAGGCTCCGTGCCTTTCATGCTATTTTTGTCTGTAGCCTAATGTCTTGGCCCATCTTTAGTGTATGCACATGAACAGTTTTATTAGCATAAAGGCCCCTATAACTTAAAACATTTGGAAGAATGAGAGGTGGTGAAGTGCTCCTCTGTTTGTCCTCCCTTTTGGCATGGCTAACTTGCTGGCCTTGGCTTAGAAGGCGAAGAGATGAGATGAAGCATAAAACATGCTGTGTTTTTAAATGTGGAAAAGATGAGGATAGAGTGCCTCGTGTGTTATATGTGAAAGCATTCTGGTGATGGTGCTACAGGCTGCTCTGCCATCCTAATTTGCTTTCAGAGGCCCCCGGTATAATTATTCTCTGTATTTTCTAAAGGATGTGAAGACTAAATATGAGTTAATGGTCAATGGTTACATTGTTGATTTGTCCCACTGCTACAAAGCAATGCAAAAATATTAGGGACAGGCAGGGTGCATCTTACTGAATAAGGATGTTGTGTCTCTCATAATCCAAGCCAAATGCCTTTGAAAAAAGGAAAGCCCTATGAAAAGTGCTTACGAGTCTGTTTGGACAGTAGAAATCTTTTGTAAAATGTAATTTCGGCATCTTCCCCAGTGGGATCCTTCATGCAGGAGGACTGGCCAGCATTTTGGAAACAAATCCAGCCAACATTAGGTTTGGACATCTGCTTGTTTTAAGGTTGCCTTCACAATTTTCTCTGTAGCTGAAGATTGGTACTTGATGTCTATGTGAAAATATTGCCAGAAAAGCAATGAAGTTATGCCAACTGTTTCTTTTATGAATGCAGCTTCTTAGAAATGACCGCTTTATGCTGCAAAATCATCAGGTTGATCTCCAGCCTGAGTACATCTAGACTGAGTGATTGGAGGCTTACATGGCATTAAATCAAGTCACTTGTGAGGCAGGGATAGTGGTGTCTTCTGCCTTTGCAGGTGGCTGCAGGGGATTGAAATTGAGTGCTCAAATTTTTGGGATACTTTTCTTCCCTAAAGGAATTAAAGCATATCTTCTCTTACTTCAACAGGGGCCAGCTCGCATGACATCTGATCTTGCATCTTCTCCTGCAGCAGGGTATGTCCCTGTTGGTCAGAAACCAGAGGCTGTTGTGCATGCCATGAAGGTAAGGATGCTGCAGATCCCCCCACAGCCACGCAGTGCGGTGCATACTGTGCAGTGTGGTGCAACAAACACCAAAGTGGCAGAACTGGATGTTAGTTCTTCTTGTGGAAACACAACAACTAGGAATAGAAAATTAATAGGCAGATTATCGGTGACTAACACCTGTGTCGTGAGGAATAATCATTGCTTCGAATAGTTGCAGAGTTAAGCAAGATCATGCATGACTATTTTTTTGAATGGGAAACCTCCAACAAAGCTGCTGTTACTGAAGGTGTTGGTTACCCTTTCTGTTTATCAGTCCTGCATAAACCGGGTCTCTTGGATGATAGTCATGACCGAAATGCTGTTTTTAAAAGGGACACAAAAACTACAATTCCTACATATGTGGATCTCGGAAGGATGTTAATGTCGCTATTTCTCAGGTAGTTGATCTTCTGTACATTTGTGGTGCATGAGGAATTATGAAAGAAAAGACAAGTTTGATTTGATTTGGATCAAATTTGAATTTAAATCATAAAAGATGATTCAATCTGAAAATCTTGATTTCTTTAGTTTACTTGAGGCATTATACACCCAGATTGTATAACTCTCATTGGATCTTAAGAGAAGGGTGTCCAGCACCATGAGGGGTTAAAAAAATTCCTTTAGTACGGTTTGTACTCATTTCCAAAGAGCCCTGATCACACGAGTGGTGGTTCAGTTGCCTGTGTATGTTTGTCCTGTGTTTTCCAGAGAAATTGGAAGTTGTGCTCCACCCTGTACTGTGCTGCAGTGTGCTTGTGGGTGACATTTCTCCTCTCTCTCTCTATATATATATATGTATCTATATCTATATCTACATGCATATGGATATGCATATGGATGCCTTGCAGAACATTGCAGACTTGAGATACCTTTGTTTTTTCTGACACTTTAGACTAATCCAGTTTCACTTCCATTTTGTCATCCAAGCCCTCATGCAGTCGAGACTACTGCTGTTGGCTTTTTCTTCCCAAACTTTGGGGTTTGCACCTTTCTGCTCCTGCTCTTTGTTGCATTTGGTGAGGTGGTGGTGGTGGGAAGATATCAAGCAGAGTTGATAATACTTTTAAGTTACCAGATTGAATAGGTATAAATTGATTATGAACACATTCCTATTTGCTTTAGGGGTTATGGGACTGAATTTCTTAGCAAGGACTAGAAACATAAATAGTTTCAAGATGTAGTTTGATAAACCCATTGAAACAATTGGAAAATTAATGGGGAAGACTCTTGGAAACTGGAAATAAGGTTTAGGAGGTCTGGCGCAATGATGCATGTCAAGGAGTGGAAAGGAAGTTGGATGACTGTTTTTTTGCACTAATTATTGTTATTATTAGTAGTAGCATTAGTATTATTAGTATTATTCCTCTACTTCTGAGCTTTGGTGATCACTAGGAAGGGCTGGAAGAAATTCTCTTCGATTTCATAATTTGGCCAATGGGGTACATTCATCTATCTTTAAAAGCCTGGAAAGTGCCACAGGTGGTGTCAGGAAGCAGATGACATAGCAGACACATCTCATGGGGCATAAATGATGTCACATATTGTGTCCTGCTCACACTCTTGGGGTTAAAAATATTCCCACATTTGAAACAGGAAGGAAATTCTCCTGTAGGTCAGTGTGGCAGGGAGAGATGACAAGGTGTTTATTTTTCCATCCTGTGGCCTATTTCCAAGGATCAGCTGGAAACTGAAAAGACTGAGGAAACTAGTCATGATCTCAATCTCTCCTTCTGCCCTCTTGTAGCAGAGTGAAATTGTAGCTGTAGGAAGAACATTGAGGTGTTGGAGTGCGTCCAGAGAAGGGCGACGAGGCTGGTGAAGGGGCTGGAAAACAAGTCCTGTGAGGAACAGCTGAGGGAACTGGGGTTGTTTAGCTTGGAGAAGAGGAGACTGAGGGGAGACCTCATCTCTGTCTACGGCTACCTGAAAGGGGGCTGCGGGGGAGCGAGTGTAGATCTCTTCTCTCAAATGACAGGTGATAGGACAAGGGAAAATGGATGTAAGTTTCAACAGGGGAGGTTCAGACTGGATATTAGGAAGAATTTCTTTACCAAAAGGGTGGTCAGGCACTGGAACAACTGCCCAGGGAGGTGGCTGAGTCACAATCCCTGGATGTGTTAAAAAAACGGATAGATGAGTTTTTGAGGGACATGGTTTAGTGGATGATGGGTGTGGTTGGACTCAATGATCTCCAAGGTCTTTTCCAACTGGAAGATTCTATGGTTCTATGATTCTGTTGGTCTCCAACCACAGATCTTAGACTAAAGAGAAGATAATGTTTTTTGGCCATGGCGTGCTGTAGGATATGGAGTAGATCTTATTTGCACCCTGCAGGACTGAGCAGCTTTTCCAGTGCCAGCCCCTGCATATGGGAAAGGGGACGCAGCTACCAGCTGCTTGTGATACAACTCGTAACCTTCACCTGAAAAGAAGAGAGTGATCTATAAACAAGACTTTGTGCTTTGACTGTACCACATCAAATATTACAACAAGCCCTTCTTGGTTGCGTAAAGGCTAGCTCCTTATCATGAGGAAAGGCAGGGACAGTTGGAAGTTGGCTTTGCTTGTCTTGCAGGCTGCTTGAATAAAGTCTGTCCAGAAGCGGTGTGGCTGTAAGGATGCGGTTATGTGCCCAAGAAAAAGTAAATGAGGAGCTGTGCACTCTGCACAGATCTGCAGGGCTTCTGGATTGTCTCAGGCTGCACCCATCTATGTAATGTCTCTTTGTCTTTTTCTGGCAGCTGAATGCTAGCTGTGTGGCTGAAGCATTGCCTGCTGTTTAGCATAAGTTCATTCTTCCTTGAGCACGTTTAGGGATTTTCTTTGGTTTTGTTTCTGAAATAGTTTTTACTTGTTTGTGCCTACTAAATAAGAAGCAAGATGACAGGTTGGCACTTCTAACAGCTGTTTTGCTAACGAGAATAAAAGGTACATATGCTACAACTCAGTATCTCGCTGAACATCAAAGTACTTTTCTTAAGAATTGAGCAAACCTGTTAAAGATGCAGGGAGGTGAGGAAGAGACAAGAACGATGTTTAGCCTATAACCCAGCTCCCTCTGCAGCAGCAGCCTGGACCTCTCCCGTGTGCCCAGAGCCATCAAGCAGGTGATCAGTCTCTCCTACTGATGTTGGATAAAACAGGATTTGCCCTTGCCAAAGCTAAGGAGAAGTCCTAGCAGGGAAAATAGACTGTTCCCTTGCTGAAGCAGGATAATGTGGTCCCCAGAGCTTTGTCCAGTTGACTTATAAATCACTAAAATCAGCGAGGCTTGCACCCTTCAGAAAGCATCCCTCAGTCTCGGAGTGCTTCCTGGTGTGGAAACACTTTACCTCAACTTTCATCTTCCCTCCCAAAACTTTATTACAATCTTTCTGACTCTTTGGTGAGGTTTTTTTCTTTGGTTTTTTAAATATGCAGTGCATGGTCATGCAGGGCCAGTACAGCAAGTCAGCAGGGAGGGGGATATGCCGAACTGGGTGATCTTGAGGTGACACCGCTTTGGTCACAGATATCAGTGCAGTCACAAAGGAGAGCTAAATATACCCGAGATGTTCCTCACAGTTTATGTATCAGCAGGGAAAAAGCCAGATGAGCCAGGGTGCTTATTGAGAGTGAGGTGCAGGTTGTCTTCAGCAGATGGAATCCCCAGGCAGAAGAGCAACATTACTTGGTCCAGCCCTATTCCCCTGAATGGCTGCCCTCACCTGCCAGCGTTTTACCCAAGGAGATCACATAGTGCCAGTGCATCTGCAAAGGGCCAAGTGCTGTCAGCATCGCTTGATGAGGAGTGAAATGGAGGAGATGGTGTGACCTTGTCTGTTTCCTGTAGGCTCCTGGGTTGGGTTATGGCAGAAATCATGGGAAGATATACCCTAGTTTCTTGGATCCACACTGAATCCACAGTCCTTGAACTTCAGCTGAGCCATGTACAGTTTATGTGGAAGCACATCCATAGTCCCCAGTGGTGTAATTGGAGGATCATTAACCTGGTCCTTGTGAACAGATGAGGTTGCGCCTGGCAGGATCTGAGAATGGCTGAGGCTGGGTCTTTCTTCAGGAGGTGATTTCACTCTTCAGATTGTATTTTTTTCCATTCTGCCTTTCCAGTATAGGCTGTTGAGTTTTATCCCCTCAAATCCCTCTTTCCCATACCCCAAATTCCGTTGTGGGGTGAACCTGGGGTAAATGAGTCCCAGGTCATTCAGAAGAGAAATATGATTCTAATTTCCCTCTGATCAGCTTTCCACTCCAGCTCTGCCTTGTTTACACTATTAAAAGACATTTTCACTGAAAGAAGTGGGCTGCACCACCCTTCCACACCTCCTGGATTAGGGAATGCAGTTTTAGTTTAAGCGCAAGGCACAGGAAAATTCGTTTTTCTCCACTGAGACTCTTGTTCCTGCAAGATTGATGGCTGATGGAAGCAGAGGCTGGAGCTGATGTGATCTTTAACTAATCTAAACCATGGTTGTCCTTGACACTTACCCTGTGGACACAGCCAATGCTTACACTGTCAGCCAGGGAGCCCTGGCACTCCACATGGAGATGTGATCCTGCCTATGCATCCAAGTGTTGGAGGCACACTGACTCCAGACAAGCGAATTCGATGTGCGAGTCCAGCTGGATCAATAATTAATTCCCTCCTCTTTAGCAAAAAAAAATAGATGCTTTCTTTGTCAGAACGTATATGCTTCTTGCATCCCTCTTCTCTTAGAAAGGATGTGGATAATTCTTATTTGTGCAAAGATTGGTCCCAGCTATGTTGGTTCAACTAGCTGGTGCATTTTAGAAGTAGGTTAAGGGCCCTAGGAGAATGACCTATTTTTGTTCGTAACGCAGTTTGAGTACAGCAGGATTGCTGTGCCAAGGCAGACTGGGAGATAATCCACCCTGGTGTCCTGTCTCGTGGAGCAGCCGATGCTGTATATTTAAGCAAAGGATGAAATCTGTCCTTGAACTGTTTCTAGCTCTGTACTTCCCTAGGAGGTGTAGGAATACTTATACACACAAATACACCTGCTGTACAACTTTATATCTTGTGGAACATGGTGCGTAAGACCATGTGCTATTTGATGGTGTTGGGTGGTTCCAGGAGCTTTGACTCTGCACACTGAGCTGACCACCTTGCTCATCCGGGGAAGGCCCTGGGCCAGGTATGTGGGTCAGCACAGGTGCAGCAGTAAAATCTCGAGGCAGTCCTGTGCTGTTGTACACCTGGCTTGTGCAACATTCCTGTGCAAAGGAGCTGTCTGAATGCATGCAGATGCATTGAAGAGAGTTTTCTGTGGCTCAGTGTGTTTCCAGCAGGAAGCGAAGGCTGCCTTTAGCCCCAGGCAGCCATATCTCTGTGATGGAGAGACTACCTGGCTGCAGCCAGTTCTGCCTTCCTGGAGGGGGTGGCCGAGATGGTGCGTGCCCCAGGACAGGGGAGCTGGGACTGGCTCCCAGCTGCTGTTGAGGTGTGGAGTGTGGGCAGAATGTTGAGGGACACAGGAGCCGTATAGCCATGCCATGTGGTCAGTGCTAGGGGAACACCTCCAAGTGTTATTTAAAATAAAGACATTAAAAATCAGACATTTTCCATTTTCAAACATTATCAACCTGAAATCTAAGATCGGGCAGGATGTTTGCACTGTTTTTTGCAGTGTCCTGAACTGCTTTCACAATGCATTTACCTATACTCTCAAGGCAAATCCGCAAGTGTGGCCCAGCCAACAGGCTGAATGGTGTCAAGGGGATCCTCGATCAGGAGCACTGGACATGTCAGGTCTGGAGTTTCAGTGCTGGAGCTGTAACATCTCTGTCTCTGCAAGAAAATCTGGTTCTTCCCAAATCTGGGATCACCAGTTGGAGATGCTGCCTGAGCTGCAGAACGGAGCCTCTTTCGAGACTTTCAAATCCTTTCCCCCTCCCTTCTTCCTTCAGGCTATTCCTATGCTTTTCCAGCCACAGCTCCCATTTTTTGCAGCACTTTCCTCTCGTTGATATCACGGGAAAAGCCCTGTATTCTGAGCAGAGGGAAATGAAAGTCGATGCCCCACTCCAGAACCTCCTATATGTAGGGTGCTGCAGGCTTGTACCTGGGCCTGCTGCCTGTAGCAGGGCTTAAGAGAAAAGGCAGCAAAATGGAGCTGCTTGTGGATTACCAATCAGGCCTGGTGGCAGTGCTTTGTGGGTATGGCCTGTGTTCATCAGTGTTTGTACCAGCTGAACTCACTGAACATCCACAGCTGCAGCCCTGGGCGTGTGTGCAAGGGATGCGCGTGTGTGCCAGCCCCAGCCAAGGGCCGCCTATTCCCTTACCATTGTAGGGCATGCCCTGAGGGGGGAAATGGTGCTAAGGGAGATTAAAGTAAAACTCAGGGAGTCGGGTGATTGTCTCCATCTTTGGAGGGTGTCTGTGGCACAAGGAGAGGGTGAGCTGGATTCACCATGGCATTCAGCTCTCAGTGTTATGGTGCCTTCAGATGTGCAGGCAGCATGCAGGCTCTTGGGATGCAACACTGATTTTTCCCTGCCCCATTCCCATCCCTTTCACAGCCTGGCTGCATCCAGTTCGAAGAGGGAATGGGTAAGAACCAGGAGTCAAATCAGGCTTTCGGAGTCCCAGGGCTCTGAGCTAACAGCGCAACTCTTAACTCACTGTCATCATAGGCCTCCAAGGGGGTCCCTTGAGGAACTAAATGGGTTAAAAACAATTTAGGTGAGTGAAATTGGCCGTGTCTGTTTAAGATCTGAAGGTTCATGGCTGATTGGAGACCACACACTTAAAGTTGCACAGTGGGTGGTGCTCTGCTTTTCAGTGGTTCAGCCTGTTTGCCTCTTTCCCCAATGGCTAAAACCATGCTACGACTAAAAGCTGTTAGCCTGGGTTGAACACAGCTGCCCGTGACTTGGAGTGGGAGTAGAGAAGCTCTGCTCCTGTGAAAGAGGGGAATGCAGGGAGCATGAGCTGCTGGGGGATTGCCTTTCGGGAAGTTGCCTAGAAGATGGAGCAACCAGCAGCTTTCCTGGAAGAGATGTGTTTGTGGGCAAGGCGACTCGCTGCCAATTATCACATGGTTCCCTGGGACAGTGGTGGCAGCCACACCATGCAGGTGGTGGGATGGAAGCAAACTATCCCTGCTTATTAGGGAGAGGAGAGGATGGAGGCATCCAGCTTGGTGTCACGCTCATCTTTGCAGCGATCTGACTCTCACGGCTTCATGAATCTTGCCAGTTTAAACACTGCTTAATGAGGTTGTTAGGGACACAATTATATGAGGAGCTTAATTGTTTTTTAATGTTGTTTTTTTGTAGGTCCTTGAGGTCCATGAAAATTTAGACAGGCAAATGCAAGACAACTATGAAGAAGACCTGAGTGAAAAGGAGAAGGCGATTGTTCGTGAAATGTGCAATGTAATAACTCCTCTCAGCAGCTCCAGCGGTTTCTTTCTCGCGGTCTTTTGTTAGAAGTGTGGAGGAGCAGGGGGCTGCTGCATACCATCCCTGTTTGATGCAAGATCCACAAGCACAAGGGAAGAATGGAGGCTCTGCTGACCACTGCTTTGGGTATCAGTAACCCAAGTGGCTCGTTCACGGCACAGAGCGGCCTTTGCTCAGCACATAGTTCCCACTCTGCTGCCTTCAAGGATGCAGAGTAGCAACCAAGAGCTGTGCAAAGGGCTCTTCCTGGCTTGGAGAATCCTCTTAGCAGTTGACTCCATTGTGTCCTTAGAGACTTGTTTTGGGCTGAGCAGCAAATGGTTGCTGTCTTTAAAGATGTATAGTTTGAATGGGCTTGAGCCATTGAGGAGAATATTCATATCTGAAGCCACTGAACAGCATCCTGGTGTATGGGTGGCTTCTAGCACTGCCAACATGTTGGACAACCACACTGTTAATTGAGCTTGCCATGTCCTATACAATGGGATTTTGTACCAAACCTCTACTCTGCTGTGTCTGCTGCTGTGGCATTCTCTCCAGTGTCAAAGCACCTTGGCCACTCTTTGGCTTTGGACAGGGAGTTCAGAATTTCTGCTAGAATGTGGCTCAAGCTGCATGTTGCCTGGAGTCTGAGATGTGCTGTTTGACAGTGCCAGCTGTACCCATAGCGGGGAGGAGGATGCTTATGGAGCCTTTTCTTTTAGAAGTCCACGGTGGAGGTCAACCCAAGTGGCACCCTTTAGTGTCTCAGAGCAGCAAAGAAGAGCCTAACCCACCATATAACGTTAGAAAACCATTTCAATCCTAAAAAGGGGGTGTAAAGAACACAAGTGCACCTTGTAGAGCTAAATCACTGCAAGCTTCCTTGGCAGGGGCCGAGGCACGTTGCTTTGGTTGCTGGATCCCTATAAGCAAAGCCAAGACCAGAGTAAATGGAGGCCTGCCTTTTAGGATATTTTGTCTGCTTGCTGCCACATTCCCTTGTAGACTTGCAGGGACATAGGTAAAATGCCCTAACTTCATCCTCCCAAGTGAACTCATTTCTGTTTGTGTGAGTTCAGCTGGTTTTTCTTAAAAAAAAATTTTATGTAGACGCAAGGCACCTATGATGTGCTTTGCAGTTTCTTTTTTTTAAAAAAAAAATAGCTCTGCTTACCCCAGTAGCCCTAGAATGGTAAAATTTATGTTCTAAGGAAGTCATATATATTTATATTTAAAATTTTAATCATCATTATCTTTTCTGTTCATAGTAACATCATTTCTGTAAGCATGGCAGGGTTGACCTACCATTGAACTTAACTTCTGAACCTAGTGTATTTGTTTTATACTATAACCCCAGGCAAAAATTGTTCTAATTTCAAGAGACTGATTAGAAAAATGCATCAGTGCTTTTTTTCTCCTTGGAAACTGGTGCACAGATGCCATCCAGTGGCTCGGCTGAGAATTACAGAACAGCTTTTCTTGACTTTCAAACTGCAATTATGAAAATACTGCAACTCATCAGAGGCTTGGGTTTTTGGTTTTTTTTTTAATTCCTGTCTTTCTCTCTCCCACCCTTTATTTTTTCCTTACAGGTTGTCTGGCGAAAGCTGGGTGATGCTGCCAGCTCCAAACCCTCCATCAGGCAACATCTTTCAGGAAACCAGTTCAAGGGTCCCTTATAGGCACACTGTCTCAGAGGCTGAAAGTGATTGATTCGGTGAAGACTGAAGAGGCAGAGTTCAGCGTTTCTGGCTGCCTGTTCTTCAAGAGTTGAGGTTGAGGGTTTTTTTTCAGGGTTTCTTTTTTTCTTTTTTTTGGCTTCTTTTGTATCAATAGTGTAAATACGGCAGCTAAAGGCCTGATTTCCAGGCTGTGGTGCTCTGGAACTACTGTTCAATGGGTAACCATCCAATAATGCCAGACTTGCATCATTTGTATTGTAGTTCAAACCTGCTTTGTTGTAATGGTCTGTTTGTAGAATTTTAACTAACTCGAGAGAATTTCTAAGAGGAATAAGAAGAACCCTTAACTTGCGGAGAAGACAGTTTATATCGCTCCTGTCCACCCACTTGTCAATGATTCATAGCTGGGTTTTAGATCCAGGCAGCACCTTCCAAGGAAAGAACAATTGGAATTCATTGGCTTACTTTCCAAAGAAGCTCCTGAGCTGCTGACACTTCTTTGGAGGTCCTTATTTTGAAGAATGACATGCAACTGTTTTCACACACAGCTGAGCACAATATTGAGTGGCAAACTAAAAACGCTGGTCCCACGCTGTACATTGTATGGTGGCACTCGTCACCCCAGCATACAGAAATGCTTATGACTCCATATCAGCTGATAATGAACATTTTCATGAACAAATGACACAAGATTTCTGCAGTTGTAATGTGAATGAAGTCACTTAACCACACACCAGTATTCCCTAGAAATATGGTAACACTTTTCCTGTAAAGCTTTTACTACAAAATAATTCAGCAGAAACTACCGTCCTGACAGTGCTTAAGGCTTTCACAGGATCTTCACGAGCAGCTCATCTTTCACGTAAGGAAGATTTGGGTAATTGTTTTTATATCCTTGGTGGATCCCTCACCTATACTGGTTCCTGTGTAAGGTAACCAACAACTTTGCAGAGCTGAATAAAAATTCCATAAATATGGGCTGTCGGGTGATACTAATTCCTACCATTCAAGCTTTACTTTTGTTGATGAACCAAAACAAGTGGGTTTTTCCTTCTTCTAATGGTTGTATATAAAACAATGGGACTTATATTTTGCTATTGTGAAGTAGCTGGTTGTATAGTTGTAAGAATTTGACCCCCTTCTTTTCCAAGTTGTCAACAGCAGCTGTCCCTGTATTTCATTAGATGGCCTTTCCCAATAGTCCAAAGAAGAGGGGCTTCGTTATTAAGCATATTGGTGTAAAATAACAGGCATGTGAAAAGATCAAAGCCTCCTCTTCAAAAGCAGCATCGATTTTAGTGATTAATTCAAAGATTTAATGAACTCAAACACCATCAGTTTATTTTTATTCTCCATAAGAATCAGTCACAGCTATGGAAGCTGAATTAGCTGAACACGTTCTGCCTCTTCAATTCATTTGTCCTACCTGTTGAGTTCCTGACCTGTGGTATTGATGAATGTGGAGCACTGATACAATACCAAGGAGCCCGTGCTACAAGTTATAAAAGCAGACTGGTCCCATGGTATACAGTAACATACCTGCCTGGGTAAAGAATTTACAGTTTCAGAGCCCAGTTCCGTAACCAATAAAATACAGAGAAGCAATACAAACAAAATACATAGTACCCAGTAAAAGTAAGCACCACTTCATTATTCATTGCAAAAATAAAAATGTAACAGTCAGGATGAGTGGTTATTTATAAAAAGAACAAGAACCACCCTCAAACCACACACGCATACTCTCACCAGTAGTTTATTTCTTACTACTGGTCAGTCAGCAAATGCGGAACTTGCTAACTTAAGCCTAATATTTACATCCTGTGGAGTCTGGAAAAATCCATTCTAGAGTCTTATCTCTTTCAAAACACAGTATCTTTAGAGGATTCTGGATTGTGTCCTCTTTGCTTTTTCTTTTGACCTCTGGTTTCTAGTCACCATTGATTTCCTCCTGTACAATTTATACCTTAAGATTTTCATACCAGAAAAGGTAATGTAAATCAGAGGCATCATTCTTCCTTAACATGTAATGTCAAACAGAGGGTTACTTTAATCTATCTGATGGAAAGCCCATTTTAATTTTGGTGGCATCTAATCACTGGATTAAGCAGAGAATTTAAGCATATTGGGAACAAGGTTAATTTACATCAGTGAATTTTAACTAAAGCCATGCAAATATTGCCAGCACTTGTAAAGATTTAATTGTGTTGATGACATGCTTGCTATTTTAGGAGTACATTAGAGTAGCAGGTCCTCTCAACAAGCCAAGAGCTATACTAATCAGATTACCAGTCTCACCAGCTATGTAAATCTCCTTCAAATATTCCCTGCTATTAAATCTCTTTCAAAATCTCTTCAATGACTTAAAGCAAAGCCTGTTTTGTTTCACCTGCAGATCTCACCTACAAAGGAAATACTGCTGCAATTGAGGTCCATTAGTGCTGCAGATTCTGAAGAGTCAGTTTACAGGGTAGCCAGTAGTTCACCTGACTCCTAAGAGCATATCCTGCTTTAAGATTCTATTTGGCAGCATAAATCTGTAATGCAAGATGTGCAGAAGAACATGACAGTGCTGTACGTTAGATGTTACATTGTGGGGGGTTTAGGCTTGCTGCTCTGCATACTTGGCTCCATTTGAGCTATAAAATGTCTTCCTGGGGTTAAATGATGCTCAATGACTTTACAGGATGACTTGGGTGCTGAATTTTCAGATGTCTGAAATGATGTTTTATATGCATAGTTAAATTCATTTACTTAAGCACTAAGTCTTCAGTGAAAATTACCTGAGGAGCTTTGTACATTAAGGCAGAGGGGAGCATCCCTTGAAATAGGCAGCCACTAAATTGATGTACTTGGAGCAATAGTCCAAGTTAATTTCCTCAAGATTGAAGCCCTGGGTTCTGCAATCCTCTGGCAAAGGAAGCATGCACTGTTTACAAACGGACTTTGCTTGCTTAAGGGAAGTAAAATCACATCCCTTGACTACTGTTGGGATTGACTGAAGTGAAAGGCATTCCCACATAAGTTCCTAAAATACTGTAGTATACCCACCTTAAGTTGGCTCTTTGCACCTTGGTAAGACTGCTGAGCACAACCTTGTTTGAGAATGGCACATTTTTATCCAAATATTAGATAATAAAAGAAATCAGTGTTAAAGTGACCTTTTATCTTTTTAGAAACTGTGGGGGAAGAGTACTACTGGATCTTTTTCAAAGTGCATGACTGTAAAGTGATAAAATTGTATATTTTTCATAATGTGGGGAAAGTCTATTTGTGCTGCTTTAGAAATCAGTTTAAAGTTTGATTTCTGTTAAACCTGTGATCTTACAGCCCTGCTATATTTTCTGTATAGGATTTACAAAGAACTGGAAAAGTTAGCACCTGCTGTTGTGTATATAGCAAAACTCTTTAGAACTTAGCACGCGTTTTTACCTATTATTGAACCACTCTGGCTTTTTTTGGGAGGGAAAATAATAGTACAGATTTTTTTGATAATGTGTGTAAAACATTAATTTGAAATATTTTAGTAAAAATGAAGTAAGAGATTGATTGTGATAGTGTATACTTCTAGTTGAATAAAATAAAATAAATTCTTTTTAAATAAACTGATGAATAAGATTTGGGAGACCACTGCTGAAATATCTCACAGTAAGTACTGAAAAGAATTATGAACTAATATGAAAAACCTGGAACCCCACTAAATTCAGAACCAGTTTTATTTGGGCAGATGTGAACAAAGTAGTCCCATTTATAACCAGGATGTACATCACAGCAGGTTGTTACATTCAGACTTTCACACTTAGAAAATATATATATTATGTACAGGAATTTGCAAATAGGTGTAAACATACAATACTTTTAAGATACCAGTACATTCCAAACCAAAAATATCAGCAAGGCAAACACCTCAAATGATTCCAGTCAGCCAGCATTCAGAATCTCTCAAATAAAGTAGCTTTTATGCTTGACATTGCGTCGTTTTAACTATTACTAAAAATGAAGTTTCTTTCTCTAGATGAAATTTTGATACTCAAAAATAGGCACTGATTTCTAGAAGGAAGTTTTCTTCTCACTGATATAATTGAGCCAATATGGCTGGTTTTGCTAGTACAAAATAATCCAGTGCTGGAATAACTGAAGACAATTTAATTCAAATCTATAAAGTTAGAACAGATACTGCAAAGCTGATTAAAATCTAGAAGCCTATATAACTCACCATAAACAATACTGCAAACAGATCAGCTAAATTTTCATTTCACCACCTCTCTATTTCTTCTAAATTATACAAATTACCATCCTTGTCATCTTTACAAAGTTAAGTTTTGGCTAGCTATGCCTGCCCAGTCACCATAAAGGGATACCGTGCAAATTATCTCATGCTATCTCATCCATGTAGCACGTCCAAGTCCTGCTACAGGTGGCATACCAGGAGGTGGAATTGGAGGTGGTACAGGTGGCTGTCCACCTGGGGGAACAGTAGGTGGGGGATAACTAGCCGGTGGCATTCCCAGCCCTGGAGGTGGATGAGGTGGTACTGCATGAGTTGGAGGCAGTCTTGGAGGCGGGAAGTTAGGATTGTATGTAGGAGGAGGAGGAGGAGGATATCCAGGAGTAGGAGGTGGAATAGTGGGCGGGGGAAATGAAGTAGGGGGTGGAGGTGGAACTGGTGGTGGAGGGTTGGGAGGATACACATGAGGATGATATGGTAGATGAGTCGGTGGTCCATAGGCCGGTGGTAGAGCTCCGTAAGTTGGTCCTTCTGTTTTCATCATTGACTGAAGACTTTGATAACCCTCCCCTGACATATAAGAATTTGTAGTAGACATCCCTGTAATGTAACTGGTGGGGGGTGGGGGTGGGGGACGATGTGGCAGAGGTGGAGGTTGATGTACTGGGGCAGGATGAGCAGGGGGAGGAATCTGGACCTTTGGCATATCTACCGAGTCCACAGTAGTAGATTGCTCTGCTTCTCCTATGGAAACTGCAGTTGTCAAAGGAGGTTTGCGCTCTAGAAAAGAAAGCTTCATGTAATTTTTTGAATAACAGCTTCTGAACACTTCATATTTTCCTTCCAATTAACATATCAAGAGAGGACTCAATTCTCTAAGTCTAAGAATGCCATATGGTATCCAGTCAGACCTTCTTATACCACTAGAAAATAACTAAGCTCCAAGTTCAGCTTTTCCCATTCTAAAAGTTAAATACATCCTCCATTCTTATTATTGTTTTCTTATAATTTCTGTTTTACAAGCAGCAAAAATTAGCAAATTGGAGCGACAGAATCACAACTAGCAGACTTAAAAAGTCAAGGGACCTAAGATACCAAAAATATTTTTATCAGTGCTTCAGTCTTTAGTCCAGGGCCTCCCTTCTACCTCTTTTATACTTCAGGAAGTGGCCTGGGATTGCCCTCTGTACTTCACTTGCCTCCCATGCTGCCAAATACTATTTGAGAATACAGGTCAAAGTCTCAAGTCTTTAGCACTCAGTTCTAAACCTGTTTACCAAAAGAAAGAAAAAAAACCTGGAGGGTAAGTAAGAAAGCAGGATAGATTGCTTGGGACATGAAATCTGATCAGCTTTGTTCCACTGATTAGTTTCAGGGAACTCAGTACCTGACAGTTTGGGGAAGTTCATAAAAATTCAGAATTTTATACTATGTACTTGGCCATTTCTGGGAATAACATGCTTTAAACTACTTTCTCTTTAAATAACAAGGTTTTTTTCCTCTTAACACAGACATTATAAACTAAGGAATACTGCAATAAAATGACTGACCACATGGCAATGTCTCTATGGCTATACAGTCAGTATTAAAGAATCCAATAAAAAAAAACTTCAGGGCATGATGACACCCATCTCCCTTGGATATATAAACATCTAAAACATTGTTGAGTAAGAAGAGTTACTGGGCAGTTATTTCTAGTGACTTGCAACAAAAACTGACATGGAACTTGAGATAAATCTAACTTCTAGTACTTCCGTTCATTTGGTCAATAAACATTCTTAGTTTTCACCTGATTTTTCCTCAGAGCCCAAGAAGACTAGAGTTGGCCTCTAAAGATAAAATGTTTCAGTGTTCACAATGATTTGCTTGTATAAACAAATTAAGAAGAAAATTCTGGATAATAAGGGAAACAAATCCGTTACCAGCCTAAATAGGATTTGTCTTATCCAAAAAGTCATAATTTTATTATAACAACACAATTGTCCCATTGGACAGCTACATAATTAGGTCATGTAAGGTGGGTACGCTGGCTGTGGTACCTATGATTTCAATGACTTCTAGTTCCTAAATTATAGCAGGCAATAATTTCCCTATTTGCTCATTTTCACAATCATTGTGGATGCAAGATGTATGTTCAAGATTTAACAACTGAATGAATAATGACCCTGATATTTAGAAGAATCCCTTCACTCCTAATTAGATTTTATCAAATGAGAAAAAATGGTCCTACTATATTTCTGAGTACTGTTTTCTCTCTTATAATTCCCTGTTAGGAGCTGTCATCTTACAAGTTACATTATGGACCTCGGTCTATAAAATATTTATGTCACATTTAAGGGTCACTGGAAGGACAACTAATGCATCTAAGGTGCTGGAAGCACATTTTTGCAACAGTACAGTTTATTTTGCAAACATAAGGCATGTGTGCACTGTTAAAAGTTCTTTGGCAGATGAAACCCCTCTTTTGGGACACAGCAAAGAAAGTAACCCCCTTATTGTTTAGAAGTTACACATCCGCAGAATTTCTATGCTAAAACAGTAACATGGAGGCGTTCTACAGGACAGTTGAAAGCTACTCTAGTAATATAACATGGCATCTGCTGTGCTTTTGAGAATGTAAGTCCTATTTTGCCTGCTAGTGACTATTAGTTTTAGAGTCTTCTAGGCCTTTAACAGTCACAGCTTTGTTTTGCCTTCATCCACCTAGTACAGTCTTGTTTCTATCATAACTTTTTTTGCGTCTGTCTGGAAAAGCTTTTGCTAAGACTAAATTCCCTCTGGAGCTTATCTACCTAATGCTTTTACTTGCCAAGCTGATTAATCAAGGCAACAACCCCCGCCCCCACACCGTTACCATCATCTGAATGAAAAGCAGGGAATTAACAGCAAGCATAAATGCGTTTAAGAAAATAAAAGCTTACCTGGAGGTGGATGTGCAGGAGGTATTGGTGGATGTGAAGTTTCAATTTTAGGAATTTTAGATGGTGGTGGTTCTAAAAAACATTTGGAAAGGGGCAGAGTTATACTTCATTTTTTCAGGTTTTGCAGTTAGCAACACTTTGAAAATAGTTACAGTATATATTTAAAGACACATTGTTCGGATCAAGATAGTTTAGAACTGCCAAGCCTGTAAGCAAACAAATGAAGTGCACATCAGCAATGACTTATTCTGGTAAAAACAGTAAAATGAAAGCTATATGAACAGAATGTTAACAATTACCTGATGTCTTTGTTTCTTCTTTTGGAGATACAGCCTTTAAAAAAAAAAAAGATGGAAATAAGGCCATTGCAAAATACAAAGCATTTACAAATGGTAACAAATGAGCAAAACAAGAAACAACTTAAAACCTGCTGAAGAGTTTTTGTACAGATCTGACTAAATCAGAACCAGTTTCCAACTTGGAACCAGTTTCCTCCTCCCTCCCCTAAAAGGAGGTAGGACAAACCCGTTATTTGTTCTTGTATTTTTACTGGGAGGCTACCTATGTCCAGTCTCTTTGGACAGAAGCAACACAGACACTGAACAAAGTCAAATCACATTAGGAATGTCCAGGTTAACTGGTAAAATTAAAAGACTGAAAAAAAAGCAGTTATTTTAGATACAGCATTTACTGCTGTTCTCACTGTTGAGTATTACATCTTGTTTAATTTAACATCCACTGCACATGCGTCATGGTCCAGTACACTGCTCACTGAGCTGAAAGCAAGAGACTTGGCCTCTGTTCCCAATTTTGCTTTGACTTGTCATTCAACCTTTGCCAAAATCACTTCAGGCCTTTATGATTTATTTACCAGGACAGGAGAGCAGTGAAAGCATTGCTCACTGTAAAACTCTTCAGAAGCCCTCAGATGGAAAGCATTGTATACAAGCTAAATGTTATGCCAGAAAAAAAAAACAACTTGATGCACACTGAGCAAAACTCACAAAATCTCCCACCATCCTTCCAATCATAAGTTTTTGGTTATTTTTTGTCATTGTTCTGTTGTGTTTTTTTCTTTTTAAAGAATGATGGACAAAGGAGTAAGAAAAATCTTTCCAGCTTACTTAGTCCAACTGAGATGGTTCGTTGATGGTCTTTGAGAAAAGTAGAAACCTAACTGAAAGTTTAAGTGCAGTAAGCTTAGTTACAATATATGGTAAAAGTCAGAGGGGTACGGTACCAAGCTTCTCTGTCTTTGAATGAAAGCATTTTTTTAAGCCTCTAGTGGCTTTACCTTCACAAACTGTTGCTCAGTTTTCATTGCTTTACTTTCCACAACAGAATGGACACATATTTCACTTCAACTTGAACAATTAGTTCTTCTTAATTCTGATAGGTATTCTCAAGATTTTTGCTGTCCAATGCAAAGGTATCCAAGACCTGCTTGAGGCTACCTCATTCTTATATTCCTTTGAGAATCATTTTGATTCATCTCCAACCAGCTTTTGGCTGCCTTTCTGCTTTTGAAGGACAATATCTTCCCATTCCAAACATACATAATTCTCTTAGTGACTCTTACGGACTCATCTGCTGCCTTCTTTTTACTTGGGTGGTCTTTTCTTAATTTTCTAGCACTAAATTCCTTGCCTGTAAAACTGTATGCAAACATCAGATCTCCCTGCACTTTCAAAGAGAAGCAAGTCTCCATTACTCATTGCAACATTCCCAAAAATCTCTCATTCCATGAAGTCAGTTGATCACTTCGAGTGGCAAGCGATTCACTTTTTGTGCATTTGTTAACATGGAGCAATGTTCAGAAAACAGTGTCAGAGGTACACTGTTAGAATGGAACAAGCAACTGCAACCAATAAGCTCACGTGACAGAATAACACATCAGTTTAAATTGTACTTATGATAAAGGAAAAAAAAGTATTAAGAAGTGACAAAACCAAAGCCTATAAAAATTTCAATCTCTTCTCTGATAATGGCAGTCGCTAAAATAGAGATGAGCTTTTTTTGGTCCTTTTACTGCACTGTACTTTGTACTGCTCCATCCACGACATCCCAGGGTCAACATTGTTTATTAGTATGTTGATTGTGATTTAATACTTTCATAAGGTCAATCCATACTGCAATGGAACTGGCTTTTTTTTACTGTTCTATGTACATTAAAATTTCTAGTTTAATAGAATTAAATATACTATTTACATCTAAGGATTCACCAGTACATTTTTAGTGAAGAAAACTGAACACGCAAGTGCTCTTCACCACTAGAGATGCAGAGGATGCACTGATGCTTCAGACATCTGGTATGGGTCTATAAGTCATGGGTCAGTGCCTCAGCTGCTTGAAAGTATCTTGGCTCAGTAAGATAATGCAGTTGTAAGAGTTCATGTAAATGGAAAATCTGGCCTCCTAAAACAAAGCGTATTTACGTTCTGTACAAACCAAAGGAAAAAACACGCAAAGCCCTATTTATAGAAGGAGGCAAACATTTTGAGTAATGTTTATGGCATATCTAACTGAAGAACATTTTAGAAGCTCCAAGTAAAACTTTCAAACATTACACATCTTGTTCTCACATCTTGGATCATCACATTTACTTTTCTCAATTTTACAGTGTTTGTGTTGTTCACCTATAAAACTCCTACTGAGTCACCCGTTGTTTTGTATTTGTTCCAGACACCTATGGTGTACCAGGACTTACTTTTTTATCTGTACTATTCACCTCCTTATTAGGTGATAGACCTCAAACTTAATTTCAAGAAAAGGAAAGTTGCTCTGCCAGAGGCAACAGTTAAAGAACAGATACTGTTCATGCAAAAGGTATCACTTTTTTCCATGAGATAGTTCATTAACACATGAGATGGGGTGAAATCAGTAGTGCTGTAAAGGCAGAGCCTTTACATGAATAAGCAGCATTCATAGCAACTTAATTAGCTGGACACACACAGAAAAATCCAAATTGTTATTTACAGTTTTTGATGTGTCAAACTGTCCCAAGCACTTTTGTTGAAGAAAAATAAGAAAATGAGTTCCCTGCCCTACAGATCTAACAACCCAAGCAGAATTCGTGCTGATGGTAGAAAATGTTTGAAGAGAAATACATACTACCCATAAAAAGCTCTCCCAATTTTCGAGCTAATTAACACATTTTATCAGCTTTCCATCCTGAACAACTCTAAAGTTCACTGCAATAACTACGTATTTCAGTGTAGATTTTTTCTTCTAGTGGTAGGCTACGTCTTGCGATTACAAGACCAAGGTTTTATAGAGTTACGTTTTTCTCTTCTTGGAAGGCTGAACATGCTGCACTCTTACTTCTTCCTAGGGCTTTGGTTTTGTTTGTTTTTTATTCCCCCCACCCTGATATCTGTTTTTCTTTGGGTGTGCATTAATTGCAAATGAGAGGAAAAGCTGAAAAAGCTGTAAAAAATTTACTTCCTAAATGGACTTGTTGCAAGGGTTTTACTTCTGAATACACTCTTCTTGCTAAGTACATGAAAGATGATTCGGGTAACACTTTAAAACTTTTTTTTTTTATGACTTGCAAGTGAAAAAAACAACCACCACAAAAAGTGTAAAGTCTGAAAGCTTCATTTGAACTTGACGACTGTGGAAAAGCACTCCAACTGCCAATGTACCTTCTTGTTTTCAATGATGTGCTGATAATACAAAGTGAGACTAACGTACGATGCATTTATAAGCTGCTACTGTTACTAGATTATTTTGAAAGACATACTTCTACAAGTCTCTTACGTTTCTAATCAAGGACCAGAGAGTCAAATAATGTCCTCATCAGCATTGTGCACATCTCTAGATTCAGGTGTAGCACAAGGTGTGCCAAAAATGTAAAGGCTGTTCTACACTAAAAACACTCGCCCTATAATCAATGGAAGACCACCATACAAAACAAATTACCAGGCCCTTTCTTAAAGCAAACACAAGTCTGCTGCACACTGCAGTCTTTAAATCAAATGGACATCAGCTTGAAAATAAAATGCAAGTTAAAGTTCAAAGTCAAACTTACTGCTGGCCTTTTCATCTGTCTAGGAGGACTTGACTGGGGAGAGGGCTTTTTAGACTGCTGTGTCTGTGTTTGCTGCTGCTGCTGCTGTTGTGCTGACTGTTGAGACTCTTTTTGCTGCTGAGTCTGTGATTGCTCTGAACCCTGGGACTGCTGGGATTGCTGTACCGTAGGTGCCTGGGGTGTAGATTGAAGAGATGGTGGCTGCTGCAACTGGTGAGGAGTATGATGAGGCATTTGCTGTTTTCCCTGTGAGTACAGATCCAGGATCTGATGACAGATATCTTAAAAAAAAAAGTCAAAAGATTATACACCCATAGCATACAAAGGTACATTTAATACACAATAAGCAACTAAATTTTTTTACTGGACATCAACTTCAGAAAAATTCATTGCAAATATTACTCATTGTTACACTGACCACAGATCTGACTTTTTAAAAAGCAGAATTTTTTCAGTTTATACTTGCATTTCTGAGTCTCTTCCACCTACACTGAACAGTATGTAGATGTAGGTGTAACACACCCTCCAGAAGAGCAATAAAGTGTTTCAGAACTAACATACCATGTATCATTGTGGTGCGCTTGGAAAGGCGGGCAACAGCCTAACAACAGCATAGTAATACAGTAAAAAAGTGAGTGAAGGAAGACTATATGTTAGAACACTTGCGTCTAGTTAGACCAGTCAAAAAAGTTTCAGGAAACTAAGTAAAGGACTAGCACTAAATTCTTATTCCAACATGTTACGAGCTAAAGGTCTGTCAGGAAACATGTAGGACCGACCGGTGCAAGGGCAGTACTCAAGGAAGAGGAAACTTTTCTAGAAAAGCTAAGTTCACTGATGCCACAACAGAAACTGGAAAGATTCCCATTCTGTAAGTCTCTTTGGCAGGGATTCAGCAGAATATCTATCTGAAACTGAAGCAATTCTGAAAAAAACTATGATACAAACAGAGCAAGTAACCTTTTAAGAATTCACCAGAACTTTATAGTATTCACCCAAGAGTTCTAAAAAACAACAAAGACTAAGCCACATGAACAGCTACACATACTGTTTCACTTAAAACTTTTTCAGAACCAAATGCCAGATTGTGACAAGCATTAATTTTAAAGAAAGTTTCTAAAGCAATTTACAGAACTAAAAGTGTGCTTAGCCTGATGTCTGTACCAAGTAAGTTAGCAAAAACTTTAATAAAACCAAATTAGTGGCCACATAACCATAATTTACTTAAGAGTCAAGAGAGGTCCTGCTTTATATTATGAACTTCCTGAGGTTCTCTCAAGAGCACAACCAACAAAATATGAGCAATATATACCCACAAAGGGAATAGATTTACAATATCTGTATTGATGAAAAAGATCAATAACTCATCCCCTCCCAGAAAGGACACAGAGCCGCCTCCCAGAACTCATCCCCCATAATCTATTCCTCAGTTGTGGTACACCATAAGATGTGACTGCAACACCAGTATAATTTGCTTAAAGAGGTCATTCATCAATGAGAAAACCACTGGAAACCAGGCTCCATTAGATCCAGTGCTCGTAGACCTGCTTGTTTCAAATAGGGATAAGGGAATAATTAAAAAACTCTAACAAACCACCACACATCAAGACAATTTAGCAGCTAATTAGCTGTGATACAAACCAAACACGTAGTAAATATTGACCAGAAGATGATAATCAAGTAATTAAACTAGTAAGTTTAATTAAAAGCCTAGTTTTAACGTGACCTAAGTTACATACTCTACATATGATTATTTTGAATAAAACACAGAGAGAAAGCAACTTGCATTTACTTATGACCTAAATCACACAGTGAAATGAAACAGTCCTCTGTTGTGACAAATGTTTTTCATACCTTCCAGAACATCAACAGGAACATCTTGGACAAACTGCTCCCACCATCGTCTGTACATTGGTTTTGATGTCCATTCCTGTATTTCAAACTTACACAAGCGGCCTGCTAAGTACATAACTGCAACAGCTATGATCTCAGGTTCCCACTGCAGTGACAGTGTAGTGCAGAGACTGGAATATAAAAAACAAAACAAAAAAACCCACAACCCTGGAGATAATCCTGACTGTCAAAGTACAAAATTTTAATGCATGACAGCCATAACTAGCAGGGTATAAAATCCCACCACACTTTAACATCCCAGACAATTTTAACGGAGAAACCTAGGAACAGCCTTATTAAAGAAGAGATCTACAAAACTAGAACATTTCTGTACCACTGCTATCATGAAACTAGGCAGTTTTACACAGATAAAACAGAGGGCTTATGCCTGCAGAAATAACACATCACACAAAGTTTAGAGTTTAAAAATAGAAAACTAACACTACATGTGTGTGGAAGAGGAGAGAAAAGACAGCCTTATATTCCAAAGAGGTGTAGCAACATCCCATTCCAGTCTCACCTGCAGTGTTAACTAAATACACTTGCTACTCAAGTCACTGCATTACACTGATTAGGGAATGATGTCCACATTTGGACTTTAGAGTTTTAAATGTTTTTCAATGAAATGTAAACAAGTACTGAAAAAAACCCCACAGAAGAGCCAGCATGAACTTGTAATGCAATTTGTCAGGCATGATGCAAGTTTTAATTCAAGCTGTAGAAACTGTAAAAGTTTCTCTTAAATAGCCTTTGTTAAAGGGAATGCTAAAATAACTGATATTATTGGTATTATTTATACTAAGTTCCTGCCATAAAAGTTAGTGTTTCCTGATATTAACTTTAAGTTACAAAATTTGTTTTTCTGTTGTGGTTTTTTTTCCCTGCCCAGGTTCAGTAACACAGTATCCACTAAAAGAATTTTAGATGCAGTTAACTAGCTAAGTTTCTGCCAATTCACTGATGAATTCATTATATTCTTAAAGGTATCAAAATTGTAGCCCAGACCGTGGTTTATATGCATTTTCTCTCCAGTGGGCTACACATAATAGAAGGCCGATGGGATATTTAAATACCATCAGAATCAGATCAGCAGTAAACAGTAAAAGGCACAAGAATTGGCTCTTAGAACACTGATTTCTTATTATTGCTTTCATGACATTTAGTTGGTGAGGCGTACTGCAGCTGTGTAAGAACAGAATCCCCTATTCTAAATGCCTGTATCACAAAGTACAGAATTATTTTCCCAGGATCCTAGAAACAAGTACACTTCTAATATGATGCCTTTTAGGTAAGCACAACACAGCCTCTCAAGATATAATTATTATTTGAAACAATCACTCCCACTTCATTCTGATGTTTTTCTGAAATGTACATTTTGAATTATTAAATTTCTTGAATTATTAAACACTAATTCCAAGTAAAGTAGTGTCCAAAGTTCACTGGCTACATAGCAGGAGTTTCTCCTGACAGACCTAAGAGTGACAGTCAAGCTGTACTTTTGTTCCACCTGTAAGATGATCAAGTGCAAGACTGACAGCAGCTGAAGTAAACATCTCTTGACATTAAAGTACGCTAAGCAAACTTTTGTTGGTGTTAATTTGGAGAGTTCAGGTGATTATCTGCAGAATCTAGACCCAGACTGGGCTACTTCAAATGAGGCATATAAATAAAACTGCATTTCATTTTTAATGATGTTCTACTGCCATAGGTATGACTGAAAGCAATGTACCTCACATTTCTGAATAGTCAGGCCACTTACACATTTTCTGAAGGGTTTGCTATGGAAATTAAAAATCACCTTTAACTGTCCTTGGTGAATTAACTTGCCCAGCTCTGTAGAATTCCCCTTAACAAGACTAATGTGTACTGAGTTTCGGGTTTTTTTCCCCAATACCACATGACACTTCAAAAATGTTTCTACAGACACTGCTAATAATTGATTTGATCCTTTTATTGCAAATCCATCATTCAAAGAAACTGTAAATAGAGAGCTAAAAACTGCTGCTCACTGAATGTAACGGTTAGTTAACTATTACCAAAATACTGCTTTAAAAAAAAACCACACACCATCAAGTGGCGATACACCAGCTTCTATCCTGGAACTCTATAATTTGGCCCTTTCAAACAGTAACTTTTTTTTTACTGCAGCATTAAATCATTACCACAAAATTGTGATGGTCTTAATGGTCTACTTCTATACTCATCCTAGATTCCCTAGTAATGATGGAAAAAACCTGATGAACATGATCAAGAAATTATATAACAAGCAGAAAATTTACAAGGAAATATCAGAATAACATAAACAAGAGTAACTATTTCACTTTCAAAAAGTTTCCTAGAAGTATCTTACCTATCATTGACAAATGTCCATGCCATTTGAACCAGTTTTTGAATTTTATTTTTGTCTCCTGAAAAAGCAATCAAGAAAAGCTGTAAGAAATACAGTTCTTAGGAAGGACAAACAGTTTGGAATAGAATAATTTACGTTAAAAGTACAAGAGTAAGTTCTGAAACTTCATAACAGGCATTACTTGCTCACCCTGTAATATTTTACCTTTGAGTTGTTTGGCATACTTGAGAAGAAACTGGTACGGATGTTCCACTTGCAAATCAAACTTTATTGTTTGTAGTAAGATTCTTTCAAGGACCATAACTTCTTCCTAGAGAACATAACAAGGTAACCACAACATTATTCCTTCTTTTACTCACAAGTATTTTATGCTGGTATAAAGCATCTCCAGGCAAAGGTATTTATCTCCTTTTGCTTCATTAGGGTTTGTCTTCAAGGGGAACAGAAATCTCTCCAACTTAAAACAGTACTTTAAACACAGACACTTTTCTTCACATGTATTTAGGGCAGGAGAGGGAATGTGGTATTTAAAATTGCTTCTTTTTCCACAGAAGAAAGAACTGAACCAAATACAGCACGAAAGTGCCAAATATAAAAAATAACAATGAAAATGGAAGCTCTCATCACATTTCTCTCCTGAGATCCTTCAGATCCTTCTGCTATTTATAATAAGCAAATTTTGAAAGGAGCATAGTTTGGCTAAATTAAATACTCTAAACAGGAAAATTCCCAATACTTTAAGATGTACTTCTCTTACTTGACTTAACATTTGCTACTAATTGCCTCCTAAAATGACATTAAGACTGTTAAATATGATCTATGTCTTGATGACATTTCTAACTCTGACTGGAATTACTCGAATTTATTTCTATTTGCAAAATAACATCAAAATTTACACAAAATCAAATGCAAACTTTTTATACAAACATTTATCCCAGCAGGAGCCCAGAGTTACTTGTATAGGCAAGAATTATTTTCATAGTTACGTATCACATTACCCAAAAGAGCTATAAATGCACGCTGAACACAGAATTTAATTTAGAACAACTGAAAATCAGCCAGTGATCTAATGAATGTATGTCACTTTGCTGGAGTACAATAGGATAAAACCAATATCAACTTGCATATTTTTACCTTTGGATCATCTCCAAACTGTCCAAACTGTACATCATTTAGCAAGCTACGAGCTGTTTTAATTATATCTTTACATTTCTTAGGTGTTTCTTCAACTTTTCCTGCCAGGAAGAGACAGCAGGCTCCTGTCACCTAAAATAGAAAGTGCTTTCAAAAAAGTTGTCTGCACGTAGATATGCAATACAATATGACATTGTATAAAAGCACTGTCAGTTTCCATTAACAATTCTGTAGAAGTTTCCCAAGAAAGACTTAATAATGTTAATTTAAACTTATACTTTCTTAAAGGAATTATATATAATTGGAGCACTGCCCATTTTATAGAACTTTTTTTCACAGTCAGAAACCCAAAGCAGAATTTGTCCTGGTTCAGCACTGTCTGTCAAGCAGTTTTAAGATGGTATTACACTTTTTTTTCTCTTTTAGGCAATACAGGAGTGCCAGAATTATAGCTGTTACTCTTTCTAAAGAACAGTAACAGCAAAATGTAACTGTAATGTCAATACATGTTTCTAAGCATAAATAGAAACATGTAAACAAGCACTAACAGTGTATTTTAAGCTGTAATTAGTAAACAATAAAATGTTTATTTTTCATCATTCAGAGTGGTGGAAAATGGTAGTACTGAAGTGACAGCAAATTTCAAATAGTTCATGCTTAGTGGAATCACTGTATTAAGTCACCAATATTGTAAATACTTACGTATCTTGGGAATTGTTTGAAGGAATGAAACATATAAAATCGATGAAAATAAATTATTCCGGTTGCGAGAGTATCATAATGTCTGTGGTGCAGAATAAGGACTTTCAAACAGTACATAAAACAAATTCAAAACCAAACATGCACAAAGGAAAAGATACATTCTGCTGTATCAAGTACCTCGAGTAATTGTTTGTTCAGTGACCAGCTAGAAAACACTGCAAATAAAACAGGAGCTTTAGTAAAAAAAGCCACACAACCCCTTAAGGCTGTGTAAATACTACAATTCAGCCCAGATGCAGCTGATAACTAAAGCGTTTATTGAAAGCACACAAAGTCCTGATCGTGTTTACAGAAGAATCCATGCAAGGTCATCCTCCTGTTAAACTGTATCTTCTTCAGAGAAGACCAAAACCAGCAGCAGGTACATGAAGAAACAAAACAATTACTGCTTCACATTAAAGTATTTGTGTGGAGAGAAGTCACTAAGTATTCACAACTACAAATGCAAATAAAATCTGAATGTGCTCATTGTTCTTCTCTTAGAGGAAGAGCAAAATTCTGTCCTCGACACATTTTATTAAACAAAGAACCAAGGAGATTAAAAGAAGAATAGGAAGTAAAAAGTTTAAGTGGTAGTGTATAAGAGGGAGAGAACTTAACAACAGACACAAGGTTACAAATCCAAAGCTAAACAAAAACCCACAAAACTAAACAAAAAATAAGAGAGGACGGCAGAGGTTAGATGCTTCAGGGGCAAAGTATGTAGAAAGCATGAAAAATTCAAAATTTGGGAAGCAGATTCATGCAGCAAGAGACCAAGTCTAACAACAGCCAAAAGTTATCCTTAATTGGTAAGTCTGAATCGCCTTCCTCCTCCACTGCCAAAGGGGTTCACTTGAAACCTTGCATATCCAATGAATGGATAAAAACGATGTAGGAACACATTACATCAGAAGGCAAGCACGTACAAAACAATTTTTCATTAATGATTAAGAAAGCACTAAATAAGTGCATAATGTCATTTCTTGTACATTTTATTCTGAAAATCCCCCATGCATAAACATATTTCACGCTATCATGAGTTTAAAGGATACAGCCCTAAACGTGTTCCCACATCAAATATGAATCTGGCCCCCTCCCTGCGGTATCGCGCCTCAGTAGCTGGATCAAGTCCTTCTAGCTGCGACGGTGTATGTGCCAAGTCTTTCTTATCCCAGTACCAACATGGCTTTGTATGGTCCAGGTTTGCCAAGTTTACAGAAGGGCTGGAATTTTCTTTGTTCTCCTTCATTTATTAAAATAGAATTGGTTTTGATTTTTTAAGTCTTCAAAAAAGGAAAGTCTTCAGATAGCTCCTTCAGAACCTTTAAAAAATGAAAAAGAGATTTCTTTATAAAGGGAGAGGACCTCCCCACCCTGCCCATGCTCAAAGATGAGTAAAAGGAATAGCATTTAACCTTATCCACTGTAAGGGACGTTTTCCATGTTCAAACAGAAGCAATATTTAACCTTGCCCTTACGTTCCCCATAAAAAGCAAATTCAATTGAAAGAAATAGAAATAGGTTTTCTTTGCTATACACTGTTTAATAAAGAAACTTGAAGAATGCATTATTAACAATATCTGCTACTTCTCAGCAGAACTTTCACCTACTTTGTCCACAAAACAAGGAAAACCAACAATGGTAGCAGCAACATTTGAAATGCTGGGGACAGGGAATCAACTCGCTATTCCCAACACATTTGTTGGGTCAGTATGAACAGCAGTTTAAACACCCAGTTGGTCTCCCGAATATCTCTGGATGGTAAGACAGCAGCAACTACTCTGCAAAAGCTTTGTAAAGTCATCTGTACTTGTATTAACTGACGGAAAAAAGCTAACAGAAGTAATGTTCTTTCACACACCAAGATTAAGACAACTGATGCGAGTCTGTAGGATAAGGTACTACCTAAAATCGTTCCAAAAACAAGGCAGTTGATTACACTCACAGCGTGTGCTTCATTCTAGTGTTGACCAGCACTTTGTGTATGTATGTTTACATTATGATGCTCTGCAGGTAAATTTCTGATGTGCAGTCAAGCCTCAATTTAAAGAAAAAATAAAAACTTCCTTGCCACCAAAGCTACCTTTACTGTAATTCAATAAACTACACATACTACACACAAATTACTGCAGTCACCCGCAAATAAATGCTGATTAACATTTGACACAATAAATATGCTCTAAGCAAAACACCCAGAGAAAGACCCAAGTTCTAAACTCTCAAAATTAAGCTGTTCATTTACTGGGTGTTTCCCTTCTGAAAATGGAGGAAAGACCGCAGGAACCACCAGAACAACTATACTTGCAATCAAAGTTTCTCTTTTTTCAGAATAAAGAAAATTGTCTTTGTTCCAGGTTGGTTTGGAAAGAGCCTTCACAACTAATGGTACCAGTGACAGACCAATCCAACCACCATCACAAATAAGTGAAAAGCTACTTAAAACTATTTCCAGAGCCAACAAAACAGCTCTGTGCCACGATCACACATGCCCATATCAAAAAAAGTTACTTTTGCAACCATTATAGATGTTATTGTTTACAAGTTAGTTATTTCTAATAAGTTGCTTTAAATTCTCTGAATAGTTTAAAACCTCGTTAACCCTAAAATCACTCAAAGAAGACACCTGCTTCCATATGCAGCTTTCAAAAGCGCTTCCACACCAAAAATTAGCAATAGCAACCACCAACCCGAAAACACGCTAAGCAAGTCACCTCAAGTATCCCAATCCAAAACAGAACTGATGCAAAAAATGGTGGCAAATAAACTCTTTAAGACTCATTTTGAAAGTTTAGAAGGCCAAGCATCCTTTAATTCAGTGCTGAACACGAGGGAATGATTTCCATCCATTGTGCAGAATGCGACAAGAATCTATTTCCCACTTATATGCAAGTGTATAAGTTTTCCTAGAAATTTTATGCATATTCTATTACTTTCCAATAAATTTTAATTATATTAAGAACTTCACAACAGTCAAATTGCTTGCTAACTGGAGCTTTGGAGTAAGCTCTGTGCATTTTAGATAGGAAAAGACTGCAAACATAGGCGATTACAGCAGATGAAACACCTCTTCAGCGCATACCATGCTTAACACAAGATATCATTTCTCACTGAACAGTGTCTGGAAATACAGTGTATGAAAAAAAATGCTAAAAAGTAAACATGCTAGAAGAGACACATTCTGTCTGAAGTTCAAAAAACAGTTACTTAGATGAAACTTTACTTTAGTTTAAATTAAAATACTCTACCTTTTGTAATAGCAACTACTTCTTGTACCATAGCGACTGAAAACAGTAACGAAAGTTTTTTTTCTGCCTTTCTTACATTTCCCGTCAACACAGAGATGGTTCCAGGAGCTCGCTCCCGGCTTTTCCCACCCTACCTTACAAGAAGCAGCCGACCTGTAGCCCAGCTCCGTCCCCTGCAGCCCCCAGATTGGCTGAGGAGGTGGTCCAGCTCCCGCAGACCCAGCTCGCCAGACGCAACGAGACTCCCGGTGCCCGGGGAGGCGCTCGCTCCCGCCCCGGCCTCCCCACTCCCTTTCTCTCCTATCCCCAGACCCCACCTCTCGCCAGCAAGCGGCCCCAGAGGGCGGGCGGCCCCAGGCAGGTGCAGCACACTCACGGGGCGGGTGCGGGAATGGAAACCCCAGCAGAGTGCGAAACCTCTAACGACCGCGCGGCTTGCGCGCCGCCATATTGGAAAGCAGGCCAGGCCACCCATACGTCATCACGTCGGCGTCACGAGGGCACGCCACGAAGGGGCGGGGCGCCCGCTGCGCAGCGGCCAATGAGAAGCGGCAGCC